>CM055317.2:45818982-48218982 GCA_029255685.2 Silene conica | reverse complement strand
AAAACAGTCTGAAAAAAAAATGGCCGCTCCAACCAGCCACAACGGCTCGAATTAAACTGTAATACACGTATTTTAGGCTTCTGGGCTCCCTAACAAAAGTCTACGAAAATTGCACGAAAGGTTAATCAAGTCAAATAAAGCGGGCAGGAAATTTTTCAAAAACATCGGAAGACATTTGACATTATTGGTATGCTATCAACCAGTTTCGGTCGAAAATCGGATAACCGTCTAAAAGTGATTTACAGTAGTTTTTAGGGTCTAGAATCGAATAAGATACCTCATGATGCGAGTTCGAACACGTGGTCTAAATCAGGCCTGAAAAGTAAAAATGGCCGCTACCACCACCGAAACGGGTCGAATTGAAGTGTACAATACACGTTTTTTTGGCCATTGAGCTCCCGAAACAAAAATGCACGAAAATCGCACGGATGGTTAATCGAGTCAGATAAACCGGGCACATATTGTTTTTGAAAACATCATAAGACATTGGACGTTACCGGTATATCATAAACCAGTTTTGGGCCGAAAATTGGAAAACATCGTAAAGGTGATTTATAGTATTTTATAGGATCTAGAATCGAATAAGATACGTCATGATGCGATTTCGGACAAGTGGTATAAAAACAATCTGAAAAATAAAAATGGTCTCTCCAACCAGCCACAACGGCTCGAATTGAAGTGTAATACACGTATTTTAGGCTTCTGGGCTCCCTAACAAAAGTCTACGAAAATTGCATGGATGGTTAATCAAGTCAAATAAAGCGGGCAAAAATTTTTTCAAAAACATCGGAAGACATTTGACGTTATTGTTATGCTATAAACCAGTTTCAGTCGAAAATCGGATAACTGTGTAAAAGTGATTTACAATGGTTGTTAGGGTCTAGAATGGAATAAGATACCTCATGATGCGATTTCAGACACATGGTGTAAATCAGGCCTGAAAAGTAAAGATGGGTTCTACAACCACCGAAACGGGTCGAATTGAAGTGTACATTACACGTTTTTTAGGCCTCCGAGATTCTGGAACAAAAATGTTGGATAATCGAACGGATGGTTAATCTAGTCAGATAAAGCGGGAACAAAAATTTTCAAAACATCGGAAGACATTGTCGTTGCAGGTATGCGATAAACCAGTTTCAGTTGAAAATCGGATAAACGTGTAAAATAGATTTATAGTAGCTTATAGGGTTTAGAATCAAATAAGATACCTTATGATGCGATTTTGGACACGTGGTATAAAACTGGGTGAAAAATAAAACTGGCCGCTCCGACCACCAGAAACAGGTCGAATTGAAGTGTATGATACACGTTTTTTTGGCCATTGAGCACCTAAAACAAAAATGTACGAAAATCTCACGGATGGTTAATCGACTCAGATAAAGCGGGCACATATTGATTTTGAAAACATCATAAGACATTGGACGTTATCGGTATACCATAAACCAGTTTTGGCCGAAAATTGGATAACCTCGTAAAGGTGATTTATAGTAGTTTATACGGTCCAGAATCGAATAAGATACGTCATGATGCGATTTCGGACAAGTGGTATAAAAACAGTCTGAAAAATAAAAATTTCCGCTCCAACCAGCCCCAACGGCTCGAATTGAAGTGTAATACACGTATTTTAGGCTTCTGGGCTCCCTAACAAAAGTCTACGAAAATTGCACGGATGGTTAATCAAGTCAAATAAAGCGGGCAGAAAATTTTTCAAAAACATCGGAAGACATTTGACGTTATTGTTATGCTATAAACCTGTTTCGGTCGAAAATCGGATAACTATTTAAAAGTGATTTACAGTAGTTTTTAGAGTCTAGAATCGAATAAGATACCTTATGATGCGATTTTGGAAACGTAGTCTAAATTAGGCCTGAAAAGTAAAAATGGCCGCTACCACCACCGAAACGGGTCGATTTGAAGTGTACAATACACGTTTTTTTGGCCATTGAGCTCCCGAAACAAAAATGTACGAAAATCGCACGGATGGTTAATCGAGTCAGATAAAGCGGGCACATATTGTTTTTGAAAACATCATAAGACATTGGACGTTACCGGTATATCATAAACCAGTTTTGGCCGAAAATTGGAAAACAACGTAAAGCTGATTTATAGTAGTTTATAGGATCCAGAATCGAATAAGATACGTCATGATGCAATTTCGGACAAGTGGTATAAAAACAGTCTGAAAAATAAAATTGGTCGCTCCAACCAGCCACAACAGCTCTAATTGAAGTGTAATACACATATTTTAGGCTTCTGGGCTCCCTAACAAAAGTCTACGAAAATTGCACGGATGGTTAATCAAGTCAAATAAAGCGGGCATAAAATTTTTCAAAAACATCGGAAGACATTTGACGTTATTGTTATGTTATAAACCAGTTTCAGTCGAAAATCGGATAACTGTGTAAAAGTGATTTACAATAGTTTTTAGGGTCTAGAATCGAATAAGATACCTCATGATGCGATTTCGGACACATGGTGTAAATCAGGCCTCAAAAGTAAAAGTGGGTTCTACAACCACCGAAACGGGTCGAATTGAAGTGTACAATACACGTTTTTTAGGCCTCCGAGATTCTGGAACAAAAATGTTGGATAATCGAACGGATGGTTAATCTAGTCAGATAAAGCGGCCACAAAAATTAAAATGGCCGCTCCGACCACTCGGAACAGCTCGAATTGATGGTTATATAAAACATGGTTTTTAGGCCTCTGAACTCCCGGAACGATAATGTCGGAAAATCATACAGATGGTTAATCGAGCCAGATAAAGCGGACTAAAAAATTTGAAAAAACATCGAAAGACATTTAACGTTACCGGTATACTATATACCAATTTCGTTCGAAAAACGGATAACCGTGTAAAAGTGATTTATAGTTGTTTATAGGGTCTACAATCGAATAAGATATCTCATGATGCGATTTCGGATACGTGGTAGAAAAACAGGCTGAAAAATAAAAATGACCGCTCCGAGCACCCATAACTGCTCGAATTGAAGGGTATATAATACACTTTTTTTAGGCCTCTGAGCTCCCAGAACGAAAATGTTCGAAAATCGCACAGATGATTAATCGAGTCAGATAAAGCGGACTCAAATTTGAAAAAACATCGGAAGACATTTGACGTTACCGGTATGCTATAAACCAATTTCGTTCGAAAATCGGATAATTTCGTACAAGTGATTTATAGTTGTTTATAGGGTCTACAATCGAATAAGATATCCCATGATACGATTTCGGACTCGTGGTAGAAAAACAGGTTGAAAAATAAAAATGGTCGCTCCGACCACCCAAAACTTCTCGAATTGACGGGTATATAATACACTTTTTTTAGGCCTCTGAGTTCCTGGAACGATAGTGTCCGAAAATCGCACAGATGGTTAATCGAGTCAGATAAAGCGGACTTAAAAATTTGAAAAAACATCGAAAGACATTTAACGTTACCGGTATACTATAAACCAATTTCGTTCGAAAATAGGATAACCGTGTAAAAGTGATTTATAGTTGTTTATAGAGTCTACAATCGAATAAGATATCTCATGACGCGATTACGGATACGTGGTAGAAAAACAGGCTGAAAAATAAAAATGACTGCTCCGAGCACCCATAACTACTCGAATTGAAGGGTATATAATATACTTTTTTTAAGCCTTTATGCTCCCGGAACGAAAATGTTCGAAAATCGCACAGATGGTTAATCGAGTCAGATAAAGCGGACTCAAATTTGAAAAAACATCGGAAGACATTTGACGTTACCGGTATGCTATAAACCAATTTCGTTCGAAAATCGGATAATTGCGTACAAGTGATTTATAGTTGTTTATAGGGTCTACAATCGAATAAGATATCCCATGATGCGATTTTGGACTCGTGGTAGAAAAATGGGCTGAAAAATAAAAATGGTCGCTCCGACCATCCAAAACTTCTCGAATTGACGGGTATATAATACACTTTTTTTAGGCCTCTGAGTTCCTGTAACGATAATGTCCGAAAATCGCACAGATGGTTAATCGAGTCAGATAAAGCGGACTCAAAAATTTGAAAAAACATCGAATGACATTTAACGTTACCGGTATACTATAAACCAATTTCGTTCGAAAATCGGATAACCGTGTAAAAGTGATTTATAGTTGTTTATAGGGTCTACAATCGAATAAGATATCTCATGATGCGATTTCGGATACGTGGTAGAAAAACAGGCTGAAAAATAAAAATGACCGCTCCGAGCACCCATAACTGCTCGAATTGAAGGATATATAATACACTTTTTTTAGGCCTCTGAGCTCCCAGAACGAAAATGTTCGAAAATCGCACAGATGATTAATCGAGTCAGATAAAGCGGACTCAAATTTGAAAAAACATCGGAAGACATTTGACGTTACCGGTATGCTATAAACCAATTTCGTTCGAAAATCGGATAATTTCGTACAAGTGATTTATAGTTGTTTATAGGGTCTACAATCGAATAAGATATCCCATGATACGATTTCGGACTCGTGGTAGAAAAACAGGCTGAAAAATAAAAATGGTCGCTCCGACCACCCAAAACTTCTCGAATTGACGGGTATATAATACACTTTTTTTAGGCCTCTGAGTTCCTGGAACGATAGTGTCCGAAAATCGCACAGATGGTTAATCGATTCAGATAAAGCGGACTTAAAAATTTGAAAAAACATCGAAAGACATTTAACGTTACCGGTATACTATAAACCAATTTCGTTCGAAAATAGGATAACCGTGTAAAAGTGATTTATAGTTGTTTATAGAGTCTACAATCGAATAAGATATCTCATGACGCGATTACGGATACGTGGTAGAAAAACAGGCTGAAAAATAAAAATGACCGCTCCGAGCACCCATAACTACTCGAATTGAAGGGTATATAATACACTTTTTTTAGGCCTTTGAGCTCCCGGAACGAAAATGTTCGAAAATCGCACAGATGGTTAATCGAGTCAGATAAAGCGGACTCAAATTTGAAAAAACATCGGAAGACATTTGACGTTACCGGTATGCTATAAACCAATTTCGTTCGAAAATCGGATAATTGCGTACAAGTGATTTATAGTTGTTTATAGGGTCTACAATCGAATAAGATATCCCATGATGCGATTTTGGACTCGTGGTAGAAAAACGGGCTGAAAAATAAAAATTGTCGCTCCGACCATCCAAAACTTCTCGAATTGACGGGTATATAATACACTTTTTTTAGGCCTCTGAGTTCCTGTAACGATAATGTCCGAAAATCGCACAGATGGTTAATCGAGTCAGATAAAGCGGACTCAAAAATTTGAAAAAACATCGAATGACATTTAACGTTACCGGTATACTATAAACCAATTTCGTTCGAAAATCGGATAACCGTGTAAAAGTGATTTATAGTTGTTTATAGGGTCTACAATCGAATAAGATATCTCATGATGCGATTTCGGACTCATGGTAGAAAAACAGGCTGAAAAATTAAAATGGCCGCTCCGACCACTCGAAACAGCTCGAATTGATGGTTATATAAAACATGGTTTTTAGGCCTCTGAGCTCCCGGAACGATAATGTCGGAAAATCATACAGATGGTTAACCGAGCCAGATAAAGCGGACTAAAAAATTTGAAAAAAACATCAGAAGACATTTGACGTTACCGGTATGCTGTAAACCAATTTCGGCCGAAAATCGGATAACCGTGTAAAAGTGATTTATAGTTGTTTATAGGGTCTACAATCGAATAAGATATCCCATGATGCGATTTCGGACTCGTGGTAGAAAAACAGGCTGAAAAATAAAAATGGTCGCTCCGACCACCCAAAACTTCTCGAATTGACGGGTATATAATACACTTTTTTTAGGCCTCTGAGTTCCTGGAACGATAGTGTCCGAAAATCGCACAGATGGTTAATCGAGTCAGATAAAGCGGACTCAAAAATTTGAAAAAACATCGAAAGACATTTAACGTTACCGATATACTATATACCAATTTCGTTCGAAAAACGGATAACCGTGTAAAAGTGATTTATAGTTGTTTATAGGGTCTACAATCGAATAAGATATCTCATGATGCGATTTCGGATACGTGGTAGAAAAACAGGCTGAAAAATAAAAATGACCGCTCCGAGCACCCATAACTGCTCGAATTGAAGGGTATATAATACACTTTTTTTAGGCCTCTGGGCTCCCTGAACGAAAATGTTCGAAAATCGCACAGATGATTAATCGAGTCAGATAAAGCGGACTCAAATTTGAAAAAACATCGGAAGACATTTGACGTTACCGGTATGCTATAAACCAATTTCGTTCGAAAATCGGATAATTTCGTACAAGTGATTTATAGTTGTTTATAGGGTCTACAATCGAATAAGATATCCCATGATACGATTTCGGACTCGTGGTAGAAAAACAGGCTGAAAAATAAAAATGGTCGCTCCGACCACCCAAAACTTCTCGAATTGACGGGTATATAATACACTTTTTTTAGGCCTCTGAGTTCCTGGAACGATAGTGTCCGAAAATCGCACAGATGGTTAATCGAGTCAGATAAAGCGGACTTAAAAATTTGAAAAAACATCGAAAGACATTTAACGTTACCGGTATACTATAAACCAATTTCGTTCGAAAATAGGATAACCGTGTAAAAGTGATTTATAGTTGTTTATAGAGTCTACAATCGAATAAGATATCTCATGACGCGATTACGGATACGTGGTAGAAAAACAGGCTGAAAAATAAAAATGACCGCTCCGAGCACCCATAACTACTCGAATTGAAGGGTATATAATACACTTTTTGTAGGCCTTTGAGCTCCCGGAACGAAAATGTTCGAAAATCGCACAGATGGTTAATCGAGTCAGATAAAGCGGACTCAAATTTGAAAAAACATCGGAAGACATTTGACGTTACCGGTATGCTATAAACCAATTTCGTTCGAAAATCGGATAATTGCGTACAAGTGATTTATAGTTGTTTATAGGGTCTAGAATCGAATAAGATATCCCATGATGCGATTTTGGACTCGTGGTAGAAAAACGGGCTGAAAAATAAAAATGGTCGCTCCGACCATCCAAAACTTCTCGAATTGACGGGTATATAATACACTTTTTTTAGGCCTCTGAGTTCCTGTAACGATAATGTCCGAAAATCGCACAGATGGTTAATCGAGTCAGATAAAGCGGACTCAAAAATTTGAAAAAACATCGAATGACATTTAACGTTACCGGTATACTATAAACCAATTTCGTTCGAAAATCGGATAACCGTGTAAAAGTGATTTATAGTTGTTTATAGGGTCTACAATCGAATAAGATATCTCATGATGCGATTTCGGACTCGTGGTAGAAAAACAGGCTGAAAAATTAAAATGGCCGCTCTGACCACTCGAAACAGCTCGAATTGATGGTTATATAAAACATGGTTTTTAGGCCTCTGAGCTCCCGGAACGATAATGTCGGAAAATTCTACAGATGGTTAATCGAGCCAGATAAAGCGGACTAAAAAATTTGCAAAAACATCAGAAGACATTTGACGTTACCGGTATGCTGTAAACCAATTTCGGCCGAAAATCGGATAACCGTGTAAAAGTGATTTATAGTTGTTTATAGGGTCTACAATCGAATAAGATATCTCATGATGCGATTTCGGATACGTGGTAGAAAAACAGGCTGCAAAATAAAAATAACCGCTCCGAGCACCCATAACTGCTCAAATTGAAGGATATATAATACACTTTTTTTAGGCCTCTGAGCTTCCGGAACGAAAATGTTCGAAAATCGCACAGATGGTTAATCGAGTTAGATAAAGCGGACTCAAAAATTCGAAAAAACATCGGAAAGCATTTGACGTTACCGGTATTCTATAAACCAATTTCGTTCGAAAATCGGATAATCGCGTACAAGTTATTTATAGTTGTTTATAGGGTCTACAATCGAATAAGATATCTCATGATGCGATTTCGGGTACGTGGTAGAAAAACTGTGACACCCCGCGATATTACATAAAAATAAACAAGCAACTTGCAGCGGAAAAACGGTATTTTAAAAACTTTCGACATAAATAAATAAACTTAATCGCGGAATATCAAAAACAACATGCGGAAGATTTAAAACACAAAAAAAGTATAACTTATACAAGATAAATGAAAGGTTACAAGGGATAAGGTATCCCTCGATAGCAACATAATTAAATCTAAGCTAAACGTAAATAGGTAATTGTCGACTAATCAACAATGCTCGCTAGCCACACGTCTTCCCCAAACAGCACCAACCTACATACATGAAACATGTACGCCACAGTCAGTGGGGAGTAACTCGAGGTTCTCCCAGCCACTTTTTGTCAGAAAACACGTAAACGGTAATACAACACAACATATACATATGAACATGCATATACAATAATAAATAATCAAATATGACATAATCGAATATGACATGATCAAATATGACAAACATGATCAAGCATAAACCAACATGTGATTTACAACCAAGGTCATCATGTGAACTATATCAAACGGATAATCAACCCAAGTGAATGACTCAGCGGCCAACACTTGATGGCATGTTCATTCACACAAACAACAAGCAAGTAATTGACTCAGAGGCCAACACTAGATGGCATGGCCAATCACAGAACATACAAGAATAGAATGAACGCCGTCAGGGAACATAACCGTTACCACTGACCGCTAGGTCGCATAACCACAACGCTAGCTATCGGGACGCATAACCACGACACCGACTCTATGTATAGTGCATAACCGACAACTATATGCCTAAGACCTGGCCAGACCTCTCGATGTAATAACCTACACCGAACGACACACGGGGACCGGGCCGCATAACCACGGACACCGACCAATCCCG
This sequence comes from Silene conica, assembly GCA_029255685.2. Taxonomy (NCBI): domain Eukaryota; kingdom Viridiplantae; phylum Streptophyta; class Magnoliopsida; order Caryophyllales; family Caryophyllaceae; genus Silene; species Silene conica. The sequence goes on along the minus strand of CM055317.2, from coordinate 48,210,144 downwards.
AACATAGATAAAACCCATAACCGGGGTGGCATTAGTTCATTACAATGATACACCAATCGTACCACCGCTATCCATTCACAAACAAGGTGACATAACCGTCACTCACATACACAGGATGACATAACCGTCACCCAACACAAGCTAGGTAACATAACCGTTACCCGACTCAACTTAAGATAACATAACCGTTATCAAATTACAAGTAAAGCAACATAACCGTTACTCGACTCAATTCAAGACAACATAACCGTTATCAAAACATAAGTCAAGCAACATAACCGTTACTCGACTCAACACAAGACAACATAACCGTTGTCAATTTAACTCGAGCTAACATAACCGTTAACTAACTCATTTAAAACATGTGAGCTTCAATCAAGACAACACTTAAGCTAGTTTTGAGAAGCTAACTTGAAGCGGGAGCCGGTTTCCCGTCCGGTTGCCCGGCCGGGGGGTCTTCCTCCTCAACTTAGCTACTAAAACGGCTTAAGCATTCAACTGTACAATTACAACGGAATCACCCAAACATTTAACTAACATGAGCAATAAAACAATAAGAATTCATTTGACAAGTCTCATTCTACAAGCTTACTTTTCATTCGGAAGTAAAACAAATTTAGAATAGAAAGACAAGTTAATGATCGTAAACATATGAATTAAACAATAGACGACGGACGAAATTCAATTCCCGAATCATACATGATATATATATGCTTCCTAACATAGGTTTTATAAAGATTTAACATGCTTAAACAAGGTCCGAACAAGCGACGAATCGATGAGTGCTTTTTATTACTAAGCATATGGTCGATTAACATGAGGCTAACGGAAGTATAATTTACGAAACTCATATAATATATTCATATATCAAGGAGGAGAAGGAGAAGCAAAGCTTAACCAAGGGAATAAGTGCAAAGTAAAGAGAAGCAAGCAAAAAGGAAGAATTGAAGCCTTGGCATACACAAACAAGAGCCAAAATGAAGAATTGAAAACTCAGTTTCACAAGGGTCAACTTCAAACGACTATATCTCGAGTTCTAGAGCTCCTATTGATGCAAGGCCAAGTGGAGGTGAAAGCTTGTGATCTTAGCTTTCCAACGATAGGTCACACGCCCCATTTGGATAAGAAACGAGAGAGATATGGCCTTTCGAAGATGCTGCTGTCATACTAAACCGCAGCCTGCGCTAAATACCGCAACCTGCGCATGTTCAGGCCGCAGGCCTGCTTGGGTGGCCGCAGCCTGCGGTTCCCACGGGCTGCTGCCCAGCCGTGCTCAGTCCGTGCTCGCTCCTTGGTTCCTTATTCGACAATGCAAGATAGTTACTACGCAATATACCCAACACGTAACGCTATTCATTCTCGTATATATGACAACATGTACTCGTAACTAAACGATAACAAGCAACATTTATCAACTCAAACACGGATTAAATCAATTGGAAATCATTATATTGATGAGACGAACTAAGCATGTGACGGATACTAACTTACCCATTAACTATAAGCGGCATTTATCATTCAATACCACCAAATCAACCATGAATCTCATTTCAATCGATTAGAAGATAACTAAACAACTCAAGACTTCCCAATTTCAGAAATCAATCAACACAATGCTCATAATTTCAGAAATTAAACAACCACAACCATACACAATTCATTTTTGACTTAAAGTCGAGTAACCTCTCAAAGTTACCTTTAAAGCTCTTCAAATCTTCAAAGAATCCTTCATTGAAATCCATACATCCATTCTCGCTCAAGAACGAAAGGAAAAACGGGTCACAATCTAACCCTAGAAAAAAAAGGGGTTTCCGAAAGCACAACAATACTAACTTTTAAAGACATGAGAAGAAGGAGAAGAGAAGAGGAGAACATACCTACCAAGAACTCGGAATTTGAGCAAGGAACGAAGGCGGTAGAGGCGGATTTGTGTTCTTGAGGAACACCAACAATGGTGAAGGGTTTTTGGTGTTTGTTGAGGAGGATGAAGGGAGTAAATGAGTTGTGAGGAATGAACACAATACTAGGAGTATATGGGAGTTTTGAGTCGGGAATGAGTCGGAATTCATTTAATGAGTCGGGATGGACTCGGATTTGACTAATTAAGACGGAAACAACCTCTCAAGTCTATTATTACTCAAGATGGGACAAAAATATGCAAGTAAACCACATTTCATGAAATTATCCGCCATACATGTCATTTCTCGAAAATAAAAACCGAAACTTAGATTTATAAAACTCGAAACATAAATTGAAACTAAAAAGCTTTAAAACGAAATATTCTTATTACAAAAAGATATTTACGAAATTTACTAAAATATAAATTATTCTTGAAATTCAATTAAATCTTTAAATTTACAATACGGAAAATATCGGGGTGTTACAAAAACAGGCTGAAAAATAAAAATGACCGCTCCGAGCACCCATAACTGCTCGAATTGAAGGGTATATAATACACTTTTTTTAGGCCTCTGAACTCCCGGAACGAAAATGTTCGAAAATCAAACAGATGGTTAATCGAGTCAGATAAAGCGGACTCAAATTTGAAAAAACATCGGAAGACATTTGACGTTACCGGTATGCTATAAACCAATTTCGTTCGAAAATCGGATAATTGCGTACAAGTGATTTATAGTTGTTTATAGGGTCTACAATCGAATAAGATATCCCAAGATGCGATTTCGGACTCGTGGTAGAAAAACAGGCTGAAAAATAAAAATGGTCGCTCCGACCACCCAAAACTTCTCGAATTGACGGGTATATAATACACTTTTTTTAGGCCTCTGAGTTCCTGGAACGAAAGTGTTCGAAAATCGCACAGATGGTTAATCGAGTTAGATAAAGCGGACTCAAAAATTTGAAAAAAACATCAGAAAGCATTTGACGTTACCGGTATGCTATAAACGAATTTCGTTCGAAAATCGGATAATCGCGTACAAGTTATTTATAGTTGTTTATAGGGTCTACAATCGAATAAGATATCTCATGATGCGATTTCGGGTACGTGGTAGAAAAACAGGCTGAAAAATAAAAATGACCGCTCCGAGCACCCATAACTGCTCGAATTGAAGGGTATATAATACACTTTTTTTAGGCCTCTGAGCTCCCGGAACGAAAATGTTCGAAAATCAAACAGATGGTTAATCGAGTCAGATAAAGCGGACTCAAATTTGAAAAAACATCGGAAGATATTTGACGTTACCGGTATGCTATAAACCAATTTCGTTCGAAAATCGGATAATTGCGTACAAGTGATTTATAGTTGTTTATAGGGTCTACAATCGAATAAGATATCCCATGATGCGATTTCGGACTCGTGGTAGAAAAACAGGCTGAAAAATAAAAATGGTCGCTCCGACCACCCAAAACTTCTCGAATTGACGGGTATATAATACACTTTTTTTAGGCCTCTGAGTTCCTGGAATGATAATGTCCGAAAATCGCACAGATGGTTAATCGAGTCAGATAAAGCGGACTCAAAAATTTGAAAAAACATCGAAAGACATTTAACGTTACCGGTATACTATAAACCAATTTCGTTCGAAAAACGGATAACCGTGTAAAAGTGATTTATAGTTGTTTATAGGGTCTACAATCGAATAAGATATCTAATGATGCGATTTCGGATACGTGGTAGAAAAACAGGCTGAAAAATAAAAATGACCGCTCCGAGCACCCATAACTGCTCGAATTGAAGGGTATATAATACACTTTTTTTAGGCCTCTGAGCTCCCAGAACGAAAATGTTCGAAAATCGCACAGATGATTAATCGAGTCAGATAAAGCGGACTCAAATTTGAAAAAACATCGGAAGACATTTGACGTTACCGGTATGCTATAAACCAATTTCGTTCGAAAATCGGATAATTTCGTACAAGTGATTTATAGTTGTTTATAGGGTCTACAATCGAATAAGATATCCCATGATGCGATTTCGGACTCGTGGTAGAAAAACAGGCTGAAAAATAAAAATGGTCGCTCCGACCATCCAAAACTTATCGAATTGACGGGTATATAATACACTTTTTTTAGGCCTCTGACTTCCTGGAACGATAATGTCCGAAAATCGTACAGATGGTTAATCGAGTCAGATAAAGCGGATTCAAAAATTTGAAAAAACAACGAAAGACATTTAACGTTACCGGTATACTATAAACCAATTTCGTTCGAAAATCGGATAATCGTGTAAAAGTGATTTATAGTTGTTTATAGGGTCTACAATCGAATAAGATATCCCATGATGCGATTTCAGACTCGTGATAGAAAAACAGGCTGAAAAATTAAAATGGCCGCTCCGACCACCCGAAACAGCTCGAATTGATGGTTATATAATACATGGTTTTTAGGCCTCTGAGCTCCCGGAACGATAATGTCGGAAAATCGCACAGATGGTTAATCGAGCCAGATAAAGCGGACTAAAAAATTTGCAAAAACATCAGAAGACATTTGATGTTACCGGTATGCTGTAAACCAATTTCGGCCGAAAATCGGATAACCATGTAAAAGTGATTTATAGTTGTTTATAGGGTCTACAATCGAATAAGATATCTCATGATGCGATTTCGGATACGTGGTAGAAAAACAGGCTGAAAAATAAAAGTAACCGCTCCGAGCACCCATAACTGCTCGAATTGAAGGATATATAATACACTTTTTTTAGGCCTCTGAGCTTCCGGAACGAAAGTGTTCGAAAATCGCACAGATGGTTAATCGAGTTAGATAAAGCGGACTCAAAAATTTGAAAAAACATCAGAAGGCATTTGACGTTACCGGTATGCTATAAACCAATTTCGTTCGAAAATCGGATAATCGCGTACAAGTTATTTATAGTTGTTTAAAAGGGTCTACAATCGAATAAGATATCTCATGATGCGATTTCAGGTACGTGGTAGAAAAACAGGCTGAAAAATAAAAATGACATCTCCGAGCACCCATAACTGCTCGAATTGAAGGGTATATAATACACTTTTTTTAGGCCTCTGAGCTCCCGGAACGAAAATGTTCGAAAATCGCACAGATGGTTAATCGAGTCAGATAAAGCGGACTCAAAAATTTGAAAAAACATCGGAAAGCATTTGACGTTACCGGTATGCTATAAACCAATTTCGTTCGAAAATCGGATAATCGCGTACAAGTTATTTATAATTGTTTATAGGGTCTACAATCGAATAAGATATCTCATGATGCGATTTCGGGTACGTGGTACAAAAACAGGCTAAAAAATAAAAATGACCGCTCCGAGCACCCATAACTGCTCGAATTGAAGGGTATATAATAAACCTTTTTTAGGCCTCTGAGCTCCCAGAACGAAAATGTTCGAAAATCGCACAGATGGTTAATCGAGTCAGATAAAGCGGACTCAAATTTGAAAAAACATCGGAAGATATTTGACGTTACCGGTATGCTATAAACCAATTTCGTTCGAAAATCGGATAATTGCGTACAAGTGATTTATAGTTGTTTATAGGGTCTACAATCGAATAAGATATCCCATGATGCGATTTCGGACTCGTGGTAGAAAAACAGGCTGAAAAATAAAAATGGTCGCTCCGACCACCCAAAACTTCTCGAATTGACGGGTATATAATACACTTTTTTTAGGCCTCTGAGTTCCTGGAATGATAGTGTCCGAAAATCGCACAGATGGTTAATCGAGTCAGATAAAGCGGACTTAAAAATTTGAAAAAACATCGAAAGACATTTAACGTTACCGGTATACTATAAACCAATTTCGTTCGAAAAACGGATAACCGTGTAAAAGTGATTTATAGTTGTTTATAGGGTCTACAATCGAATAAGATATCTAATGATGCGATTTCGGATACGTGGTAGAAAAACAGGCTGAAAAATAAAAATGACCGCTCCGAGCACCCATAACTGCTCGAATTGAAGGGTATATAATACACTTTTTGTAGGCCTCTGAGCTCCCAGAACGAAAATGTTCGAAAATCGCACAGATGATTAATCGAGTCAGATAAAGCGGACTCAAATTTGAAAAAACATCGGAAGACATTTGACGTTACCGGTATGCTATAAACCAATTTCGTTCGAAAATCGGATAATTTCGTACAAGTGATTTATAGTTGTTTATAGGGTCTACAATCGAATAAGATATCCCATGATGCGATTTCGGACTCGTGGTAGAAAAACAGGCTGAAAAATAAAAATGGTCGCTCCGACCATCCAAAACTTATCGAATTGACGGGTATATAATACACTTTTTTTAGGCCTCTGACTTCCTGGAACGATAATGTCCGAAAATCGCACAGATGGTTAATCGAGTCAGATAAAGCGGATTCAAAAATTTGAAAAAACATCGAAAGACATTTAACGTTACCGGTATACTATAAACCAATTTCGTTCGAAAATCGGATAATCGTGTAAAAGTGATTTATAGTTGTTTATAGGGTCTACAATCGAATAAGATATCCCATGATGCGATTTCAGACTCGTGATAGAAAAACAGGCTGAAAAATTAAAATGGCCGCTCCGACCACCCGAAACAGCTCGAATTGATGGTTATATAATACATGGTTTTTAGGCCTCTGAGCTCCCGGAACGATAATGTCGGAAAATCGCACAGATGGTTAATCGAGCCAGATAAAGCGGACTAAAAAATTTGCAAAAACATCAGAAGACATTTGATGTTACCGGTATGCTGTAAACCAATTTCGGCCGAAAATCGGATAACCATGTAAAAGTGATTGATAGTTGTTTATAGGGTCTACAATCGAATAAGATATCTCATGATGCGATTTCGGATACGTGGTAGAAAAACAGTCTGAAAAATAAAAGTAACCGGTCTGAGCACCCATAACTGCTCCAATTGAAGGATATATAATACACTTTTTTTAGGCCTCTGAGCTTCCGGAACGAAAATGTTCGAAAATCGCACAGATGGTTAATCGAGTTAGATAAAGCGGACTCAAAAATTTGAAAAAACATCAGAAGGCATTTGACGTTACCGGTATGCTATAAACCAATTTCGTTCGAAAATCGGATAATCGCGTACAAGTAATTTATAGTTGTTTAAAAGGGTCTACAATCGAATAAGATATCTCATGATGCGATTTCAGGTACGTGGTAGAAAAACAGGCTGAAAAATAAAAATGACATCTCCGAGCACCCATAACTGCTCGAATTGAAGGGTATATAATACACTTTTTTTAGGCCTCTGAGCTCCCGGAACGAAAATGTTCGAAAATCGCACAGATGGTTAATCGATTCAGATAAAGCGGACTCAAAAATTTGAAAAAACATCGGAAAGCATTTGACGTTACCGGTATGCTATAAACCAATTTCGTTCGAAAATCGGATAATCGCGTACAAGTTATTTATAATTGTTTATAGGGTCTACAATCGAATAAGATATCTCATGATGCGATTTCGGGTACGTGGTAGAAAAACAGGCTGAAAAATAAAAATGACCGCTCCGAGCACCCATAACTGCTCGAATTGAAGGGTATATAATAAACCTTTTTTAGGCCTCTGAGCTCCCGGAACGAAAATGTTCGAAAATCGCACAGATGGTTAATCGAGTCAGATAAAGCGGACTCAAATTTGAAAAAACATCGGAAGACATTTGACGTTACCAGTTTGCTATAAACCAATTTCGTTCGAAAATCGGATAATTGCGTACAAGTGATTTATAGTTGTTTATAGTGTCTACAATCGAGTAAGATATCCCATGATGCGATTTCGGACTCGTGGTAGAAAAACAGGCTGAAAAATAAAAATAGTCGCTCCGACCACCCAAAACTTCTCGAATTGACGGGTATATAATACACTTTTTTTAGGCCTCTGAGTTCCTGGAACAAAAATGTTCGAAAATCGCACAGATGGTTAATCGAGTTAGATAAAGCGGACTCAAAAATTTGAAAAAACATCGGAAGGCATTTGACGTTACCGGTATGCTATAAACCAATTTCGTTCGAAAATCGGATAACCGTGTAAAAGTGATTTATAATTGTTTATAGGGTCTACAATCGAATAAGATAACTCATGATGCGATTTCGGATACGTGGTAGAAAAACAGGCTGAAAAATAAAAATAACCGCTCCGAGCACCCATAACTGCTCGAATTGAAGGATATATAATACACTTTTTTTAGGCCTCTAAGCCTCCGGAACGAAAATGTTCGAAAATCGCACAGATGGTTAATCGAGTTAGATAAAGCGGACTCAAATTTGAAAAAACATCGGAAGACATTTGACGTTACCGGTATGCTATAAACCAATTTCGTTCGAAAATCGGATAATTGCGTACAAGTGATTTATAGTTGTTTATAGGGTCTACAATCAAATAAGATATCCCATGATGCGATTTCGGACTCGTGGTAGAAAAACAGGCTGAAAAATTAAAATGGTCGCTCCGACCACCCAAAACTTCTCGAATTGACGGGTATATAATACACTTTTTTTAGGTCTCTGAGTTCCTGGAACGATAATGTCCGAAAATCGCACAGATGGTTAATCGAGTCTGATAAAGCGGACTCAAAAATTTGAAAAAACATCGAAAGACATTTAACGTTACCGGTATACTATAAACCAATTTCATTCGAAAATCGGATAACCGTGTAAAAGTGATTTATAGTTGTTTATAGGGTCTACAATCGAATAAGATATCCCATGATGCGATTTCGGACTCGTGGTGTAAAACCCCTCGCGAAAGCGGAAAAATAAACATACAAAAGTACTAAAAATGCAGCGGAATTAAAACTTTTTAAAGTAAACAACATGCGAGAAGAATTAAACTGAAACAGAAACTGAAACTGAAATAAAACAAAATAGATAAGTAACAGTTCTAAGTACCAAAACCAAATATGTACAACAGCCTGGGATGGAACATCCCTACAGGCACCAACCAAAAACTGTATCAAAAGAACTAAGAGTCTAGCTAATCGATAAAACGGGAATGTCGTATGATGAAAGGATCATCACTCGCTAGCTCTCGTGTCAACCCCAGTCCAATTCCTGCATGTACCTACATACATGAAAACATGTACGCCACAATCAGTGGGGAGTGACTAGCGTTCTCCTAGCCACCTTTTGTGACAACACGTAACACATAAAACAATATAGAATACTCCAACATATATAAACATGTGAAGCATAAACAACTCATCAACTGTTCTCATACTATCATGCAACTCTACTGCACGGCTCTCAACCAACTTCATAATCCGTTAGGAAGGAGAGTCGGTTTCCCTACTGGTTAACCAGTCGGGGGGTCTTTCAATCCAACTATTTATGAAACCGACCATAGAGTCATCCAATGCCTTGGATGAACAGACTATAACTCAAACAATATAACTATCAACTTCATCATGCATATCTGACACTGTACCCACCTAGGCAAGCAGATATAACATAAGCACTAGCAATGGGTCCAGAGGTGAACTTAACACATATCTCACTACTACACAATCAAGTAAAGGGTCCAGAGGTGAATTTAACACATATCCCTATACTTGCAATCCAAGAAAAGGGTCCAGAGGTGAGCTTAACACATATCCCCAATCATCCAAAAGCAAAGGGTCCAGAGGTGAGCTTAACACATATCCCAATGCTACAAACAAGTATTGGGTCCAAAGGTGAGATTAACACATATCCCAATATACAACTATCGCACAACGGGTCTAGAGGTGAGCTTAACACATATCCCGTGTACGACAACCGATCACGTGTCAGGTCCAGAGGTGAGCTTAACACATATCCTGACACGCCACAAGCAAAACACGTAACGGGTCCAGAGGTGAGCTTAACACATATCCCGTCACGCGACATCCAAAACACGTAATGGGTCCAGAGGTGAGCTTAACACATATCCCATCACGCGACATCCAACTTAACCATTAACATCCAAAGATAGAAACTAACCCATAGTTCTAACTTCTTAAACCACTAAACAACACTTAATTGATCCCGGGAACTAAGACGAGGGAGAGCCGGTTTCCCTTTCGGTTACCCGACCGGGGGGTCTCTATCCTCACTCCATTCCCGAACCCAATATAGTGTCGCCCGTCCTCCGGGGACCTCAAATACATATCAAAGATGCAAGGAACGAGTTTCAATTAAAACTGATCGACCGTTTAAAAGTTACAATGAATCACAAACAAAAACAGCCTAAAAGGGCCCCCAGCCGGTCGGCCGGCTGGTGGTCCTCTCAGCCTTTCCTTCCTTGACAAAACAATACAACACAAGGGACTCCCAGCCGGTCGGCAGGCAGCCGGTCGGCAGGCAGCTGGTCGGCCGGCTGGGAACCCATTCCTTTAGCCTTTACAAACTCGCAAACCCACCCTACATGTACTCCCAGCCGGCTGGCAGGCGGCCGGTTTGCCGGCTGGACACCCCTCTTTCCTATGTTCTCGCAAAAACACAGACATAACACAAGAGCGACCACCAGCCGGTCGGCAGGCAGCCGGTCGGCCGGCTGGCAGTCCCAAGGCCAAATTCCTTCAAAATTCGCAGAACACTCAAAGACGCTCCCAGCCAGTCGACCGGCGGCCGGTCGGTCGACCGGCGGCCGGTCGGTCGACCGGCGGCCGGTCGGTCGACCGGCTCAGAGAGCCTGATACGATTTTCGCAACTTTCAGCCTATTTGAAAACCTCACAAATCGACATACAAACTTCAATATTTGCTACAAGTAAGATTTACCCAACATCATGAGTCATCTAAACTCATTATCTATCAGCAAACAAATCCCATAACAATCCTCAAACGATTATATCAAGTATCCGTCTTAACTTGTGAAAAACTGAAAATAAGCTTAAGTACATATAACAACATCACCAAGCATGAATCCTTCACATAAGAACAATCCTAAACATGATACTAAGTCCATTTATCATTAAACATTAACAAAAATCAGAAACGAATATAAGAACGCATCAAAACTTGCTAATATTCACAATAAGGCCGAGTTTCTCATTATCGTCACCTTAAATGCACTCCGGCTTAAAGATCCTCCTCTACCGCGAAGCTATCAATGTCCGGGTTCTTCAATCCTTCACCTACAAGCACGAAAAATGGGTTTAAGGGCTAGAAAACAGAATTTATGCGAAACAGCCCAAATTTCGAAATCGACGAAATACAAAACGAAAGTGATAGATGGTTTGGAAATTAAATGAGGATTCCGAAAATGTTATTATTACCTTAAATCGGTAGACGGATGATGGGGAAAAGAGCAAAAGAAGATGATGTTTATGGAGGTTTTTAGGAGAAATGGAGTTTACAGTGGAAATGTTGTGAAGGAGGTGATTATGTCGACATATGTGATTTTAGGGGTTTAAGTAATTGTCCTTTCCGTAATAAATGAAACGGGTTAGGATACTTGAACGGATATTTAAGTTGGGAACTTAACCTTACCAAGTTGTATTCGTCTTAAGGACTTAAGGTTCTTAAGACGGATCTTACTAATTTAATTAAAATCTTTCACAATAAATTATTAAAATATTATTGTATTACTTAAAATAATTTAAACGCTTAAAATAGATTTTACGAAAATACGGGATGTTACAATCACCCTGTTAGGTTCATATACCTATATAGTCATACTAGTTATTATATCTCATATAAATTATAGATCTTTAGCATGCTTAACTAGTGATTATGACGAGATAAAGGAGTAAGAACAAGCTCCCTTACATTGTATATCTCGGCAAAATAAGGGCACAAGTGAAGTCACCTTCTTCACTTGTTCTTGAGCTAATTCACACGGATGATCCTCCTTGAACCTTCAAAGAGATGATGGCCTCCAAAGATGAACACCAAGACACACTAACTCTCAATGTTTGTATGTTATTGTGCTAGAATCAACAAACAAACTAGCTAGATTGAAGGTAGTACACGGCTAGGGTTTGAGAAAAATGAACCTTATTTTTCTTTCTTTTCTTTCTCTCTCAAAGACAAAACCCTAGTGTGAATTGAGTATGAATGAATTGGATTAGTGAACCAAAGAACAAAACTTGTTTTGTTCCTCCATTTGGTTCGGCCGAGACAAGGGTTAGAGTGCCCAATAGATTGGCACTCAATCCTCTAAAATGTCTCAAGCATGCATTAACACATTTAATGCCTTGTCATCCTAATGTTCCTAACATAAAATGTCTTATGTAAAATGTGTATGTCTAAGTGTGACATATCACACGGTCACCATGACCAAAACGGATCCCATCCGTGACTTAACATTAGGATTATATTATTTACGTAGTTTAACATTTTAAACCTTTTATCGTAAATTAGTAATTAAATAATTTCATATAATTATTTAATCGCATTCTATAACTACAACAATTGTAGTTTATTCGATTCATTCATTTTAATTATTATGTTTCATTAAACAATAATTGATAGTGATGACACTTCGATCACTAAAATAATTTACAATCTTCATTATAAATTATCTCCTCTTTTCTTCACAATCTAGAAATGTATCAACTCGTATCAATATACAGTTGTTACATTTAATATTGAGATAGCTGTCCTAAAGGTGTGACCTAAAGGGATCAACTGGTCACCACCGTCATTACGACAGTAATGTCAAACTCTAGCAAGCCAATCATTACCGATTAATGTTGACCAGTTGACTTATGATAAGAATCATCCCATGAATATTCTTTTATAGAGATTTGTCAATTAATAATATAATTGACGTGATCACATTATTGTCGAGGACACTTACTCCAACAATCTCCCACTTGTCCTCACAAGTGTGGATCACCGATTCTCTTGTTCTATTACATCATCTCCCACTCAATGCAAGGTGTCTTTCAGGTCGTACTTGCACGTGATCAAATCAATAGTGGTTTTTCTCGACATGGAGTGTAACTGTTTGACCGGAATTATCTACCATAGACAGTCTCCGAGCGTGGCCACGCATTTTCAGTTCACTACTCCTCGAGTGGCCTTGAGATTTAAGATAACCCTGACAAGGGGCAGAACAATTTCTTTCCAACTGTTCTCCTTGGTCAACATCATCCATTGTGACCCAAAATATATCCATTTGACCCCTTTTACGGAAGATCGTAGAATATAAATCAAAGTCATTCTGAACCATGTTACCTCTAGAGCAACCAGTCTCCAGTCTAAGAATCGACTCATAAGAATATATATAGCAGCTCTTGCCACGACCAGGCTCCATTGAATTCTAAAGAACTCTATAAGCGGTCACTGCCCGACACAAGTGTACTTTACAGTTGTCTATATGATCGACTAGTCAACCCTTATGACTCTATGGTGTAAGAACTCACCATCAATCGCATCATAATCTAGTCACTTCGAGACGTCACCTCATATAAGTGACTAGGGGCAATACTAAGTTAATCCAGTTCACTTGAACAGGGTTCAACAATTGTCCTACAATCCTGTTGGACTTAACAAAGTATATAAAATAAACAAGTTGTATAAAACTTTAAATGATGAACGAGATTATCTTATATGAACGTAAAAACAACATTTTTCATTTCATATCGCATAATCGGTTACACATTGGGTAAACTCTTAAGACCCATAGAACGAGCATGAGAATCATGCTTAGCTTGCGACAAGGGTTTGGTTAAAGGATCAGCCACATTATCGTCTGTCCCAACCTTACATATCGCTATTTCCTTCCTATCAATGAAATCCCGTATTACATGATATTTTCTTGGTACATGTCTAGACTTATTACTAGACTTCGGCTCCTTAGCCTGAAAGACAGCACCACTGTTATCACAGTACAGGGTGATAGGATCTTCAGCATTTGGAACTACCCTTAGTCCCTCGATAAATTGCCTTATCCATACTGCCTCTTTAGCAGCTTCTGATGCTGCGATGTACTCTGCTTCCGTTGTAGAATCCGCAACGACTGGTTCTTTGAAGCTCTTCCAACTAATGGCACCACCATTCAAGATAAAGACAAATCCAGCCTGGGATTTAAAATCGTCTTTATCTGTTTGGAAGCTTGCATCTGTGTAACCCTTTACACATAAATCTTCTTCCCCTCCAAACACTAAGTATGAATCCTTAGTTCTTCTTAAGTACTTAAGGATGTTCTTGACAGCAATCCAGTGACTTTCACCTGGATTTGCTTGATATCTACTAGTTATGCTCAAAGCATAAGAGACATCAGGACGAGTGCATATCATGGCGTACATGATAGATCCCACGGCGGAAGCATAAGGGATCGTTTTCATGCGTTCAACATCTTTGGGCTCTGTGGGTGATTGAGACTTTCTCAATATAATGCCACTTCCCATGGGGATAAACCCTCTCTTGGAATTTCCCATGCTGAACCGTCGAAGAATCTTATCGATGTAAGGTTCTTGACTTAGTGCCAATATCCTCTTGGATCTATCTCTATAGATCCGGATACCTAATATGCATTGTGCATTTCCTAGATCTTTCATCTGAAAATGGTTACCTAACCATCCTTTCACTGATGAAAGCATTGGAACATCATTTCCAATGAGCAGTATGTCATCCACATACAAGATCAGGAATACAACATTGCTCCCACTGAACTTCATGTATAGACAAGGTTCCTCGACACTTCGAGTGAAACCATTTTCTTTTATGACTTCATTGAAGCGATGATTCCAACTCCTTGATGCTTGCTTAAGACCATATATGGACTTCTTAAGCTTGCATACCTTGTTAGGATTTTTAGGATCTTCAAAACCTTCGGGTTGTATCATATACACATCCTCCTTTAAATGCCCATTTAAGAAGGCGGTTTTGACATCCATTTGCCACACTTCATAGTCATGAAATGCGGCAATCGCTAACATTATCCTAATGGATCTTAGCATGGCTACCGGAGCAAAGGTTTCATCATAATGAAGACCTTGAACTTGGGAAAACCCCTTAGCTACTAGCCTAGCTTTATAGACATCATCATGTCCTTCTATGCCATTCTTCACCTTGAAGATCCACTTGCATTGGAGAGGTCTCATCTCCTTAGTCAAGTCTACCAAGTCCCATACTTGGTTTTGATGCATAGAATCCATTTCAGATACCATGGCCTCATGCCATTTTATGGAGTCGGGACTAGAGATTGCAGCTTTGTAAGTGGTAGGCTCGTCACTTTCCAAAAGTAAAACGTCCAGGCTACCATCTTCCTCAATAAGTCCAACATACCTATCAGGTTGATGTGGGACCCTACTCGACCTCCTAGGTGGAATAGGTACCGAAGTGGATGAAGAAGGAATATCTTCTTCAGTCTCAGCTTCAGTTTGTGGCTCTTGAACTTCTCGAACTTCATTAAGTTCAAAATTTCTCCCACTCTGTCTCTTAGAAATAAACTCCTTTTCTAAGAAGACAGCCTCAGAAGACACAAACACTTTGTTTTCTTGAGGTTTGTAAAAGTGGTAGCCACGAGAGGTGGTTGGATAACCAACAAATACGCATTTTTCGGATCTTGGTGCGAGTTTGTCATCGTTTTTCGACTTGACATAAGCATCGCACCCCCATATCTTCATATAGGATAAGTTGGGAACCTTTCCTTTCCATCTCATATGGAGTCTTATCGGTCGCTTTCGTTGGACTATTGTTCAACGATTTGATGGCGGTGAGGATCGCAAATCCCCAAAATGAATTGGGTAAATTAGTTTGGCTCATCATTGATCGGACCATATCCAATAAGGTTCGATTCCTCCTTTCAGCCACACCATTAAGTTGTGGTGTTCCTGGAGGTGAAAGTTGTGACACAATGCCACATTTCTTTAGATGTGAATCAAATTCATTACTAAGATATTCTCCACCACGATCAGATCGTAATGTTTTAATCTTCCTATCGAGTTGGTTCTCTACTTCATTCTGAAATTCTTTGAATTTCGTAAAAGCTTCACTCTTATGCTTCATTAAGTAGATATACCCATATCTACTTAAATCATCGGTGAAGGTGATGAAATAGTCATAGTTGCCTCTAGCGGTGATAGATAATGGTCCGCATACATCCGTATGTATAAGTCCCAATAACTCACTTGCTCGTGTCCCTTTACCACTAAAGGGGTTACGAGTCATCTTCCCTAGAAGGCAAGCCTCGCATGTTCCATAAGATTCATATTCGAATGGTTTGATTATGTTGGTCTTTACCAATCTTTTAATGCGATTTTCATTTATGTGACCAAGTCGACAATGCCAAACATATGATTCATTTGGATCATTTGTTTTAATTCTTTTGTTATTGACGTTGTAGACATTATTAGACGAGTCGGAAGTTTCCAAAACATAAATTCCATTAATAGAATTGGCACGACCAACTACCATGTCATTCTTTGAAATTACACAACAATTGTTTTTAATGGAAAAATCATATCCTTCAATGTCTAACATTGCGACAGAAATAATGTTTTTGGAAAGAGACGGTACAAAATAACAATTATTGAGTTTGAGCTCATATCCACTCGTCAAGGCAAGAGTGCAAGTTCCTTTTGAAGTGGCCGCTACCCGAGCTCCATTTCCAAGTCGGAGATCCATATCACCCTTGTCTACCTTCTCCACTTCTCTTAAACCCTGCAAACGATTACAAAGGTGAGAACCACATCCGGTATCCAATACCCATGATGTGTTGGATGTAAAATTTATGTCAATAACAAAAATTTCAGATTTGGAATTACCTAACGGGATCACAAGACCTTCTTGGATATGACGTAAGTACTTGGGGCAATTCCTCCTCCAATGGCCCATGACACTACAATAGTGGCATCGCCCTTTCTCTAACTTTCTCTTCTTCCTTTTATTCTTTGCAAGACCTTTCTTGCTAGAACTCCCACTAGCTTCATCATAAGCTCTTTCCTTCAAGTATAAGGCGTCCATTTCTTCATTTAGCTCATCTATATAAGCCGTGTCAAGAAATGAACCTTTGGGAGGTGGGAGAGAAGAAATGAAGTTAATACTGCCATCCGGACCCGTTCCGAAATGAACTTCTCTAGTAGTATCAATGTTGTTTTGGTTGCAAATATCGTCGAAAACATTATGACAAGAATCAATAGTGATAGGGTTGAATGAATCCATTGCGATAAAATAACTACAAAAACGGAAATGAAGGAAAATTAACGTTCATCATTAAAAACTTGTTAAACGTTTTAAACAAGTTAAGTATTTACTTAACGATCTCTTACACAATTAAGTAAATAAACCCGAGACCCAAACCCATACTAATTCGGGCACGGTGTAGCCGATTCAACCCGTATTGGTATAATTTGGTGGATTAACCCTTTAATCGGTTCTACTCTTAGAACTCTCGGTCGACAATTTTCTCAAAATTATCTATAGCCCGAACTTATTGCAACTACGGTTACGAATACCTTCGTTGAGATCGACCAAATTTCAAGGTGTAATCGTTATTACCCCACTTACCCAACGTGACAATTTTAGTACCCCGGTTTAGCCGAGCCTACATATTTGTGAAGAAGGGATTCATGGGTCCATACTCTTTGGTAAGGCTAAGTCTCAATATTTTAAACGTAAGAGATCTTATCAATTATTATCTATCTCCTTTTAAGTGAACTAATTTAGGTGAATTATCGATAAAAATTGATACGTTGAAGACCCGATACTCGATATGCATGACATGTTAATGGCGATTTGGCTATGCATGCAACATATTAAAACAAAATAAAGCAAGCGATAAATTCCTAGTATGGCCTTATCCTAGAAAAGAAATAACAAGAGTACAAATTCGGAAACCAACTCCTTTGGTCCCTTGATCTTGACGAGGCACGCAAATCGAGGCAACACCGTCTTGATCGGAACTCCTTTCCGAATGGCACCGTCTTCAAGGTTCTCCGGATTTTACAAATATTACAACTTTTCTAGTCTACTTTATACATTATAAAATAGAAATAAATTACAATTGGGTGATACGAGATCACAAAATTACAACCGAATTGGTAACCCCTTACATTACGGGAAATACCAATTTAAATCTAAGGCCATACTAGAATAATTACATGATTCAAAAATAATGCAATATAATATGACATTCATAAGGAAAAACGCAGCAATATAATATGTTATAAATATGTTCATTTTAATGCCAAATCGCCCTAATAACTTATTATGTCGAAATTAACCCGGTTTTATGAGATTTTAGCATTTTCAACTCTTTTAAAATGCATAAATTAAAACATACACAACTTATGTTCTAAATAATATCCTAACACATTTTAGGATTCAAAATTAGTCATAAATAATTTTGATAATAATTAACACTTTAATTATATTAACATTGTTCATAATGCCTTTTAAAAAATGTATAACATTTACGAATTAAATCCAAACAATTATAAAAATTCGAAATTTTGGATTTTCATTTTCACTAACATTCTGAAAATATTACTTGAATATTTATAATGTAAAAAAATTTGGTCATTTTAACCGAAATAAATTTCGAAATATCGTATATATAAATGGCCAAATTACCTCTTTTTACGGTTTTAACAATTAAATCGTAAAACATGCTATACAAAGTCATATTGTACCAAAATTTTACATACATTAAGTAAAATTAGCATGTGAGGTCGTGTGAAAATTACAAGGCTAGAAACATTTTCTTTCTATTTTAATCATTTAACTCGATTTTGTCATAAAAATCTTCATTATGAACAATATATTAAATCTCATAAATTATCATATAACCTAAAAACATTTTAGGACCAGATTTAATTTACATGCCAAAATCCGAGTGATATATATAAGGGTCTTGAAATATTAGTTTTGTTTTAAGTCTCAAAAACTCGGAAAAACTATAAACCGATTAAGCATGCAACAACAAGTGCTCTGATACCAATTGTTAGGTTCATATACCTATATAGTCATACTAGTTATTATATCTCATATAAATTATAGATCTTTAGCATGCTTAACTAGTGATTATGACGAGATAAAGGAGTAAGAAGAAGCTCCCTTACATTGTATATCTCGGCAAAATAAGGGCACAAGTGAAGTCACCTTCTTCACTTGTTCTTGAGCTAATTCACACGGATGATCCTCCTTGAACCTTCAAAGAGATGATGGCCTCCAAAGATGAACACCAAGACACACTAACTCTCAATGTTTGTATGTTATTGTGCTAGAATCAACAAACAAACTAGCTAGATTGAAGGTAGTACACGGCTAGGGTTTGAGAAAAATGAACCTTATTTTTCTTTCTTTTCTTTCTCTCTCAAAGACAAAACCCTAGTGTGAATTGAGTATGAATGAATTGGATTAGTGAACCAAAGAACAAAACTTGTTTTGTTCCTCCATTTGGTTCGGCCGAGACAAGGGTTAGAGTGCCCAATAGATTGGCACTCAATCCTCTAAAATGTCTCAAGCATGCATTAACACATTTAATGCCTTGTCATCCTAATGTTCCTAACATAAAATGTCTTATGTAAAATGTGTATGTCTAAGTGTGACATATCACACGGTCACCATGACCAAAACGGATCCCATCCGTGACTTAACATTAGGATTATATTATTTACGTAGTTTAACATTTTAAACCTTTTATCGTAAATTAGTAATTAAATAATTTCATATAATTATTTAATCGCATTCTATAACTACAACAATTGTAGTTTATTCGATTCATTCATTTTAATTATTATGTTTCATTAAACAATAATTGATAGTGATGACACTTCGATCACTAAAATAATTTACAATCTTCATTATAAATTATCTCCTCTTTTCTTCACAATCTAGAAATGTATCAACTCGTATCAATATACAGTTGTTACATTTAATATTGAGATAGCTGTCCTAAAGGTGTGACCTAAAGGGATCAACTGGTCACCACCGTCATTACGACAGTAATGTCAAACTCTAGCAAGCCAATCATTACCGATTAATGTTGACCAGTTGACTTATGATAAGAATCATCCCATGAATATTCTTTTATAGAGATTTGTCAATTAATAATATAATTGACGTGATCACATTATTGTCGAGGACACTTACTCCAACACACCCCAACTTCAAAAAGTTTCGTCCTCGAAACTCGAACGAAGATAAATTCTAACTAACTCTACCTCAATCGAAAAGAGAAGGATGCGCAATACGCATCGATGCCTCGGTCTCCCACGTCTGCTCCTCAACATCACCGCAACGCCAAAGGATCTTCACTAACGGCACCACCTTGCTCCTAAGCTTCCTATCCTGACAGTCTAGGATCTTCACGGGACGCTCCTCGAAAGCAACACTCGGCTCTAAGTTCTCGATCTCTCTGGGCAGAACATGACTCGGGTCACTAACATACTTACGGAGCTGGGAAACATGAAAGACAATATGAACCTTGCCCAAACTAGGAGGCAAGTCCAAACTATAAGGAGCAACACAATTCCTCTTCACGATCTCAAAAGGCCCAATATACTTAGGATTCAACTTGCCCTTAACTCTAAACCTCTTAACACCCTTCATCGGTGAAACTCTCAAGAAGACTCTGTCACCCACCTCAAACTCTAAGGGTCTACGGCGAACATCAGTATAGGATTTCTGCCGATCCTGTGCGGCCTTCATCCTACCTCTGATAAGCTGAACCTGATGGATAGTAACAGCTAACTGGTCCGGTCCTAGGTCGTGCACGTCACTCGCCTGATCCCAACAAATCGGACTACGGCACTTCCTACCATAAAGTGTAACACCCCGGCCCACACCTAGGACCGGAAATGTTAGCCACGGTAGCTCGCCAGGCTATGTACTGGCCCCACAGACCAACACGAGTCCTTTCCAGCGCATTTTGTCCTCACTCATGCGCATCCCGGGAACCTTCCCAGGAGGTCACCCATCCTAAGACTACTCCCAGCCAAGCACGCTTAACTTTGGAGCTCTTTCGCTTGGATAACCAGAAAAGAAAGTGCACTTTGTTGATATGAGTAGTAGTTTCAATCCCTTTAAGCACTAGTCATATAAGCCTATCAATGGAACTCTTCAAAGGGTTACCCCACCCGAATATCCTATTCGGTTCAATGGAGTATTACACACCCCCTCTTGAAGAACGCAACGTCCTCGTTGCGCCTGGCAGCATCCGACCGCAGCCGAGCCAAACCAAGAATCCTCCCCCGCTTGGTTGGTGCCCCGGGTACTCCAGACCACGGGCGCTCACCAGACGGTCGCAGGGTTGCTCTGATACCATTTGTAACACCCCGGCCCACACCTAGGACCGGAAATGTTAGCCACGGTAGCTCGCCAGGCTATGTACTGGCCCCACAGACCAACACGAGTCCTTTCCAGCGCATTTTGTCCTCATTCATGCGCATCCCGGGAACCTTCCCAGGAGGTCACCCATCCTAAGACTACTCCCAGCCAAGCACGCTTAACTTTGGAGCTCTTTCGCTTGGATAACCAGAAAAGAAAGTGGAACTCTTCAAAGGGTTACCCCACCCGAATATCCTATTCGGTTCAATGGAGTATTACATAAAGAGCCTCGTACGGAGCCATACCAATGGAAGAATGGTAACTGTTGTTGTAAGAAAACTCCACCAATGGCAAACACTGCTCCCAAGAACTCTGAAAATCAAGTGCACAAGCACGGAGCAAATCCTCTAGTGTCTGAATAGTCCTCTCGGACTGACCATCGGTCGCGGCATGAAAAGCGGTACTCATCAGCAAACGACTACCCATAGCCTCCTGTAAAGCCTTCCAAAATCTGGAACAGAACCTCGGATCACGATCAGAAACTATCTCCCTCGGAACACCATGATAACGGAATATCTCTGCAATATAAGCCCTGGCTAAACGGTCCATATCCCGTGTCTCTCTGATAGGCACAAATCTGGCACACTTAGTTAACCTATCCACTATAACCCAAATCGCATCCTTACCTCCAACTATCTTAGGCAATGTTGTCACGAAGTCCATAGATATACACTCCCACTTCCACTGAGGAACGGGAAGCGGCTGTAGGAAACCACCTGGCCTCCTATGCTCTATCTTGACTTGTTGACAAGTCAAGCACCTACTCACGTAATCCAAGATCTCTTTCTTCATTCCCGGCCGCCAAAACATAAGCCTCAAATCCTTGTGCATCTTCTCTCCTCCTAGATGAACTGGATACGGTGTCAAGTGAGCCTCATCAAGAACCCTCTTCCTCAAATCTGGCACATCGGGAACATACATCCTACCACGGAGCCTGAGGAAACCATCAGCATCAATCACTAGGTCAGGTGCAACAACACTCGAAATCTTAGCCTCGAACTTCTTGAAATCAGCATCTGAAGGTAAACTCTAACGAATCTCCCAATATAAGGACGTCTCGGCAGTCATAGCATCTAACCAATCAAAACCACTACCCACCATCTCTAATCTCAACTTCCGGAACTCGGAACACAACGCATCGGGCAACACCCGCATCGCACTCATCGAATGAGAAGTCTTGCGGCTAAGCGCATCAGCAACTACATTGGCTTTTCCCTCATGATACAATAACTCAATGTCATAATCCTTAACCAACTCTAGCCAACGTCTCTGTCGCATATTAAGGTCTTTCTGGGTGAAAATGTACTTAAGACTCTTGTGATCCGTGAAAATGCGACAATGAGATCCAATCAAGTAATGACGCCACATCTTCAAAGCATGAACGACTGCAGCCAACTCAAGATCATGTGTCGGATAGTTCACCTCGTGAACTCTCAACTGTCTAGATGAGTAAGCTATCACCTTACCACTCTGCATCAACACACATCCAAGCCCTAACATCGAAGTATCACAATACACATCAAAGTCAACCCCGATCTCTGGCAAAGCAAGTATAGGAGCGGAAGTCAACCTAGTCTTCAATTCCTGGAAAGAGCTCTCACACTTGTCGGTCCACACAAACTTAGCTTCCTTCTTCAGTAACTGAGTCATCGGGCGAGCTAATCTAGAGAAATCCTCTACAAATCGACAATAATAACCCGCTAAACCAAGGAAACTACGGATCTCTCCAACATCTTTGGGACTCTCCCAATCAACAACGGCCTCAATCTTCGCGGGATCAACCATAACTCCCTCACTAGATATCACATGACCAAGAAATGCAACCTTAGAAAGCCAAAACTCACACTTAGAGAACTTTGCGAACCACTTCTGTCGACGCAAAATCCCAAGAATCAATCGAAGATGCTCAGCATGTTCCTCGTCGGTTTTCGAATAAATGAGAATGTCATCAATAAACACCACAACACAAGTGTCAAGGTACTCACTAAAGGTGCGGTTCATCTGGTCCATGAAAATAGCAGGTGCATTAGTCAACCCAAAAGGCATAACCACGAACTTAAAATGCCCATATCTGGTACGAAAAGCAGTCTTCACAATATCAGCCTCTCTCACTGGAATCTGATGATAACCCGATCGAAGATCAATCTTAGAAAACCTCGAAGCACCTCTCAACTGATCAAACAAGTCATCTATCCTAGGCAAAGGATATCTGTTCTTCACGGTCACCCTGTTCAACTCTCTATAGTCAATGCAAAGTCTCAAGGAACCATCTTTCTTCTTAACGAACAAAACTGGAGCACCCCACGGTGAAGCAATCGGTCTAATGAATCCTTTCTCGATCATCTCTTCCAACTGTTGCTTCAATTCCTTCAACTCTGGTGGAGCCATACGGTAAGGAGCTTTGGAAATCGGTCCTGTACCCGGAACAAGCTCAATGGTAAACTCCACATCTCTCTCTGGCGGTATCCCTGGCAAGTCATCTGGGAAAACATCTGGATACTCACGAACAATGGCTACATCCTCAAGCTTCGGTAGCGATGGCTTTGCAGCTGAAACAACACACAGGAAGGCTTGACAATCCTTCCTAAGAAGATGAGATGCTTTCACCGAAGAGATAACACGAACACCCTTTTGAGGGCGAGTTCCCTTATAGGAAACACGAACTCCTGAAGAACTCCTCAAGCAGATTTTCTGGTCGCGACACTCGAAGCGAGCATGGTATCGCGATAACCAATCCATACTAAGGATAATGTCAAACTCCTCGAGAGGAAATCTCAGTAAGTCCGCTGGAAATGTGGCTTGACCAATAATAATCGGAACATCCCTATGAGACGAAGAGCAGGAAAACACGTCTCCAGAAGGTAAGGAAATGGAAGTCTCCTCAACCAATGAAGACTCAAGAGCTAAACGGTCTGCGAACTGAGTCGATATAAATGAAAGAGAAACTCCAGTATCGAATAAAATAAGGCACTCAGCGCCAAGAACAGAAAAGATACCGGCAACAATGTCTGGATGAGCCTCAACCTTAGCTCTAGTCATAACAAAAATCTTCCCTTTCGGCTTCCCTCCTCTAGTCGCTGCTGTAACATCCCGTATTTTCGTGATTTATATTTAAAGACTTTTAATTATTTTAAGTAATAAAATATAATTCTAAAGGTTTCAATTATTGTTACGGGATAAAATAATATTTTAATATTTGATGTTAATCCACTTTAAAATAACACTTTAATGATTATTGATAAGTTAATTTTTAACGTTCCGTTAAGATCCGTCTTGAGAACCTTAAGTCCTTAAGACGAATATAACATGGAAACTTAAAGTCCGTCACACAAACCCGTTTGTGTTTTCCAACCCGTTTCATTGACTCGGAAAGGACAGTCCTTGAACCCTCTTAAAACCCATATGTCGACATACTCCTTCATCTTCAAAACACTTTTACAGTAAACTCCCTTCTCACAAAACCTCCATTTTAATCCACCTTCTTTTGCTCTTTTCTTCATCATCCGTCTACCGAATTAAGGTAATAATAATATTTTCGGAATCCTCATCAAATTTGCAAGCCATCTATCACTTCCGTTTTTCAAATCCTTCACTTCGAATTTCGGGCTGTTTTTGTGGGATTCGAATTTCAGTCCGTTAAACTTGTTTTTCGTGATGTAGGTGTGAGCTTGGACGACCCGGGAGTTGATAGCTTCGTTGTAGAGGAGGATCTTTAAGCCGGATTGCATTTAAGGTGACGATAATGAGAAACTCGGCCTTATTGTGAATATTAGCAAGTTTTGATGTGCTCTTATATTTGTTTCTGATTTTTGTTAATGTTCAATGATCAATGGACTTAGTATCATGTTTAGGATTGTTCTTTTGTGAAGAATTCATGCTTGATGATGTTGTTATATGTTCTTAAGCTTACTTTCAGTTTTTCACAAAGTTAAGACGGATACATTGAATTAATCGTTTGAGGATTGTTATGGGATTTGTTTGTTGTTAGATAAGTAGTATTGGTTGATTTTAATGTTGGGTAAACATCAATTGTAGCAATTTTAAGGTTTGGGTATCGAATTATGGAATTTGGTAAAGGCTGGAAAATGCGAATTTCAGCGACAGGCTCTCTAAGCCGGTCGACTGGCTGAGGGTGCTTCTTATGATTTGCGGATTTTTGTAAGAATGTGGCCTTGGGACTGCCAGCCGGCCGACCGGCTGGTTGTCTCCTTGTGTTGTTTTGGTGTCTTTGCGAGGACATAGATAAGAGGGGAGCCCAGCCGGCAGATCGGCCGCCTGCCAGCCGGCTGGGAGTACATGTGGGGTAGGTTTGCGAGTTTGTATAGGCTAAGGGAATAGGTTCCCAGCCGGCCGACCGGCTGCCTGCCGACCGGCTGGGAGTCCCTTGTGTTGTGTTGTGTTTAACACAGAACGGAAGGCTGAAAGGATCACCAGCCGGCCGACCGGCTGCCTGCCGACCGGCTGAGGATCCCTGTAAGCTGTTTTTGTTGTAATTCACGTATAACTTTTAAACGGATGATCAATTTTGATTGAAACTCGTTTTGTGTACCTTTGATATGTGTTTTAGGTCCCCGGAGGATGGGCAACACTATATTGGGTTCGGGAATGAAGAGATGCTAGAGACCCCCCGGTCGGGTAACCGAAAGGGAAACCGGCTCTCCCTCAACTTAGTTCCCGGGGTCAATTAAGTGTTGATTAGGAGTTAAGAAAGGTAGAACTATAGTTTAGTTCATAGACTTTGATGATGTTGAATTGATGCGTATTAAGTTATGCCTTAAGCTGGCCTCTGAACTTAATACGTGAGTTGTTTGTCATATATGGGGATATGCCTTAAGCTGGCCTCTGAGCCCTATATGTGTATGTTTGTCTTGTCTGGGACATGCCTTAAGCTGGCCTCTGAGTCCAGACATGTTTGTGGTGATCGCGTTGGAACATGCCTTAAGTTGGCCTCTGAGTCTGACGAGTAGAACAGCTGCACAACGGGGCATTTAGGTCATAACACCTCACCCGGAGTGCAGATGTTTGATGCTAGAACATGCCTTAAGATGGCCTCTGAGTTTAGTATCTTGTGATGTAGTGAAGGGACATGCCTTAAGCTGGCCTCTGAGTCCTTTACTTTTGGATGCTAGTCTATGCCTTAAGTTGGCCGCTGAGTCTAGTGTCTTGCTGATTGGCAGGTCCATGCCTTAAGCTGGCCTCTGAGTCCTTGCTTGCTGAATGTTTTGGTGTTTAGGTTATGTCTTAAGCTGACCGCTGAACCTTTTCACTTGCTGAATGTTTTGGTAATTAGGTTATGTCTTAAGTTGACCGCTGAACCTTCTTACTTGCTGAATGTTTTGGTATATAGGTTATCTCTTAAGCTGACCGCTGAACCTTATACTTGCTGAATTTATCTGTTTGCCTAGTATGGTACAGTGTCAGATATAGATGTGTTACTTATGTTTCAGATGTTGTTGTTGAGGAGTCTTGTGTTTGACTTTAGTATTGTTCATCCAAGGCATTGGATGACTCTTTGATCGGATTCATAAATAGTTGGACTGAAAGACCCCCCGACTAGGTAACCAGTAGGGAAACCGGCTCTCCTTCCTAACGGTTTATGAAGTTGGGTTGAGAGCTATGCATTAGTATCGCATGATAGTATGAGGACAGTTGATGGGATGTTTATGCTTCACATGTTTATATATGCTGGAGTATTCTGTATTGCTTTATGTGTTACGTGTTGTCACAAAAGGTGGCTAGGAGAACTCTAGTCACTCCCCACTGATTGTGGCGTACATGTTTTCATGTATGTAGGTACATGCAGGTTGGATCGGGGTTCACACGAGAGCTAGCGAGTGATGATCCTTTCATCATATGACATACACGTTTACCGATTAGCTAGACTCTTAGTTTCTTTTGATACAGTTTTGTTGGTGCCTGTAGGGATGTTCCATCCCAGGCTCGTATTTATATTTTCGTTCGTACTTAGAACTGTGACTTATCTATTTCAGTTTCCGTTTCATCTTAACTCTTCTCGCATGTTGTTTACTTTAAAAAGTTTTAATTCCCCTGCATTTTTAGTACTTTTGTATGTTTATATTTCCGCTTTCGCGAGGGGTTTTACAGTTGGTATCAGAGCATTATTGCTCCCGACGCACTCATGTGACCCCCAACCTTAACTTGACCAAATAAACAAATAATGAATGAGAGATGGGGTAGATCTAAGGATTTATATTGTAGTCTGTTTGTGCCTTGTTAAGAATACGTCGAACGGTTTACTCTCTTATGATTGAAGAATGACAGAGCCAACCAATGATGAGAATGCTGAGACTCAAGCCCTCATTCAGACTCTTCAGGAGTGCATAGCTAGGTCGTCTATGCCTTCTTCTTCATTTCAAACCTCGGGAAGTAACCAACCTGGAGGATTGGCTTGGATTATCACCCAGATGTGGAGGAATGCAGCTAAGACATTCGACGAAGAGACCAGTGCTGCGACTCTCACCACTTGGTTCATTGACATGGAAAGGAACTTCATGATTTATGGTGTTCGTCCTGAGGATCAGACCCGAGTAGCGTCACAGTTCTTAGTTCGTGAGGCTAGGAGTTGGTGGTTGACGATCAGTGCTCCTGCTACTCGTGACCCTACTTTCACTTGGAGTCGTTTCAAGACTCTTCTTGGCATGAGGTTTTACCATAGGGACACCCGCCAAGATAAGATGACCGAGTTCATGAACCTTCGCCAAGGAACCCTTTCTGTTCAAGCCTTCACCAATCGATTCGAGGAGCTAATCCACTTTGTCCCACAGCTAGTTGAGAGAGAGGAAGACAAAGCCTATCTGTTTCGGAGCAAGCTTAATGCTGAGACTAGGAGTGTAGCCAGTGGTGATCCGACTTCTTACTTCCAGAGTTACTACGGTGTCTTGCGAGCGGAGGACCCTTACCAGATCTATTGTGAAGGATCTAGAGCCTTCTTTCCTCCTCCACCGCCTTTGCATAGATGCCGAAGCGGGAGACCTCTTAGCCCTCTTGCCCCCTCTCGTCTTGGAAAGAGGAAGTGTCCCCAGAAGAACAAGAAGCCCCAGAGAGTTAAGACTTCCCAAATCGGGAGCATGAGCCTCTCATCGGAAGTTCCCCTTAAGTGCTTCAAGTGCCGCAAGGATCTTCATCCTAGAGTCGACTGTTACGGTGACCCTTACCAGTGCTTCACCTGCGAGGGATTTGGACATCGCTCCTTCGAGTGCCCCGTGGGGAAGGTCGCTATCGACAGAGCTGTTACTACTGACCTAGAGGCTGAGACCAGTGGAGCTAGAGCTGTTCAACTTCAGACTGAGACTGGAGTTCACTCTGACCCACCTACTGGTATGTTCATACTTACCATCTTATTTATAGCTGATGCACTCGTAGACGTTAAGATCTTAATCTCTTTCCTTAGACTCCTGTTAATCTTCTTTGGAATCTACCTTTATTTCCTTTATACTCAATCGGATAACTTGCTTCCCTGAAACACCTTGTGCGGTAACCTACCATAGATAAACTTGGGAACTTCTTGGAATTAGCTGTAGACCGTGATTGGGAGAGTGTTGTTACTCGAGGAGAAACCTAAGGAGATTTTTGAATATGTGTTGAGTAACCCTAGTGTTGTTATGTTACTAATTTAAGGAGTAAGGGAACGATGGGATAACTGTGCTAGGTAGAGTGTTATACACGACTTTAATGGAACTTAGGCGTGAGAATCTTGCTAAGCCTTGGGTAATTGTAAGTTTGGAGTATCCATTTGAGGAACTAGAGGAACTTAGAGTAAAGTTTAATTTTGAGGAATATGCTTAAAGTACTGATGTTGCCTGATAAGTGAATGAGGTAAGTTAATGCTGTTTGAACTTGAGGAACGAGAGTTGTTAGTAACGGTGTGAAAACAGTGAAACACTTACAAGAACTTGTGAAATTGACTGAGTGGTTGATCTTAAGTTACTTAATGGATCTTAGCTCTATCTAATGAAAGACTTAAAGGAAAATTTAGGATACATCATCAGTTTATGAATGAATGGTTCATTGAGAAATGTAAGTCCAGAAACGCGTGGATTTGGGTATGGTTATTGGTGGACAGGGATACAAGTATAGTAGATATATCACATGAGTCGAGTAGTCTGAGAGTTTGGTGGAATTGTCATTTGGGGCAACTATCTGAGATGGGTTATCTAAACTTTTGAGGAATAAGTCATCGAAAGGATAATGTTACTTTAGACTCCGAGGAATTTTGAAATCGGAATCGTTTTGAGGAACTAGTCATGAGGACCAGTCATAGACTTGCCTGACTTAGAAGTTGTTACCTTAGTGAGACCTTACCTTGGAATGTTCGTTTTATGGTAATAGGTGACCTTGGAAAACTTAGAAATTTGAAGTACCCCCCCCCCCCCATAGGATGAATTTGATGGAATAGACCTACGTAGGACTGAAGGATATAGGTAATCTTGGTCATGGCCTGTCTAATGGAGAAAAGCCATAGCGTGGAAAGTTTAGGGTTCTAACTTCAGAATTCGATGTTTTGGATGACAGAATTCAGATTTAGAATTTGGAAGTGCGTGAACCTTGGTCTGAGGTATGTGTTTTAGGCTTTCCCCTTGAGTGAGAGATCCTTAAACTTAACTTAACGAGATTTTTGCTTGTGGACTGAGTGAGATTTTTGGAAATCTTCTCGTTGTGGAATACCTACTTTTGCGGATGAGATAGAGGTAAGAGAGACCGTGAAACCATTGTGAGCATCGAGGTTACTGGAATCGCCTTCTTTGGATATACTAGAAATCGTTGTAATGATGTTTGATTATGGATTGAGCGGTTAGTGTACCCATGTTTGGCAAAGGTTACCGTCTTCCTTAACCTTCGACTTAACCGTCCCGTTCCTTCAACCCTTCTTTTTGAGTCCTTACAGCCGCGAGGCTTGGAACCCGTAATCCTTCTTATCAAAAATAAGCTCTACGACTGTTTCCGCGCTCTCGAACGTTTGTTTTGGAACTTGTTTCCCCATTTGTTGACTTTAAATCCATTGTTTTTGGAAAAAGCGTAATTGTGTTAAAAAGTTGAAACCGCTTTCTCTTCCGTTAGAAGCAACTTTTAGTCATGGTTACCATTTTACTCTTCAAAAATTTGAGAAATAAAGGTTAATTTGGAAGAAAACTTGATTTTTAAGAACAGGATATTTTACAATTTGGCAGACTTCAGCGTTGATTGCCACTAGAACGTGTTATTGGAGACGTCTGATAACCCGTACTGTGCCCATCAACACCGAATCGACCTAAATTTCGAATTTTGGCTGATTTAATTTTGGGACTTGTCTCAGATTTGGAATGATGGACTCTTGAATACGTAACGAGAATCCCGATATCCATTGACAAGACTTACGCCTTGAAACCTTTTGTTTCTTGAAACCTTTTCGCAAGATAAAGTTTTGGTTATCGTAACCCGCTTGATATATTCTGAACGTTAGAGTGTTTTTGTACCTACTTCTACTTTCGAGTTTCGAGGACGAAACTTTTTGAAGATTGGGTGATTGTAACATCCCGTATTTTCGTGATTTATATTTAAAGACTTTTAATTATTTTAAGTAATAAAATATAATTCTAAAGGTTTCAATTATTGTTACGGGATAAAATAATATTTTAATATTTGATGTTAATCCACTTTAAAATAACACTTTAATGATTATTGATAAGTTAATTTTTAACGTTCCGTTAAGATCCGTCTTGAGAACCTTAAGTCCTTAAGACGAATATAACATGGAAACTTAAAGTCCGTCTCACAAACCCGTTTGTGTTTTCCAACCCGTTTCATTGACTCGGAAAGGACAGTCCTTGAACCCTCTTAAAACCCATATGTCGACATACTCCTTCATCTTCAAAACACTTTTACAGTAAACTCCCTTCTCACAAAACCTCCATTTTAATCCACCTTCTTTTGCTCTTTTCTTCATCATCCGTCTCCCGAATTAAGGTAATAATAATATTTTCGGAATCCTCATCAAATTTGCAAGCCATCTATCACTCCGTTTTTCAAATCCTTCACTTCGAATTTCGGGCTGTTTTTGTGGGATTCGAATTTCAGTCCGTTAAACTTGTTTTTCGTGATGTAGGTGTGAGCTTGGACAACCCGGGAGTTGATAGCTTCATTGTAGAGGAGGATCTTTAAGCCGAATTGCATTTAAGGTGACGATAATGAGAAACTTGACCTTATTGTGAATATTAGCAAGTTTTTATGTGCTCTTATATTTGTTTCTGATTTTTGTTAATGTTCAATGATCAATGGACTTAGTATCATGTTTAGGATTGTTCTTATGTGAAGAATTCATGCTTGATGATGTTGTTATATGTTCTTAAGCTTACTTTCAGTTTTTCACAAAGTTAAGACGGATACATTGAATTAATCGTTTGAGGATTGTTATGGGATTTGTTTGCTGTTAGATAAGTAGTATTGGTTGATTTTAATGTTGGATAAACATCAATTGTAGAAATTTTTAGGTTTGGGTATCGAATTATGGAATTTGGTAAAGGCTGGAAAATGCGAATTTCAGCGACAGGCTCTCTGAGCCGGTCGACCGGCTGAGGGTGCTTCTTATGTTTTGCGGATTTTTGTAAGAATGTGGCCTTGGGACTGCCAGCCGGCCGACCGGCAGCCTACCGACCGGCTGGTGGTCTCCTTGTGTTGTTTTGGTGTCTTTGCGAGGACATAGATAAGAGGGGAGCCCAGCCGGCAGACCGGCCGCCTGCTAGCCGGCTGAGAGTACATGTGGGGTGGGTTTGCGAGTTTGTATAGGCTAAGGGAATGGGTTCCCAGCCGGCCGACCGGCTGCCTGCTGACCGGCTGGGAGTCCCTTGGGTTGTGTTGTGTTTAACACAGAACGGAAGGCTGAGAGGATCACCAGTCGGCCGACCGGCTGGGGATCCCTGTAAGCTGTTTTTGTTGTAATTCGCGTATAACTTTTAAACGGATGATCAGTTTTGATTGAAACTCGTTTTGTGTACCTTTGATTTGTGTTTGAGGTCCCCGGAGGATGGGCAACACTTTATTGGGTTCGGGAATGGAGAGAGGCTAGAGACCTCCCGGTCGGGTAACCGAAAGGGAAACCGGCTCTCCCTCAACTTAGTTCCCGGGGTCAATTAAGTGTTGATTAGGAGTTAAGAAAGGTAGAACTATAGTTTAGTTCATAGACTTTGATGATGTTGAATTGATGCGTATTAAGTTATGCCTTAAGCTGGCCTCTGAACTTAATACGTGAGTTGTTTGTCATATATGGGGATATGCCTTAAGCTGGCCTCTAAGCCCTATAGGTGTATGTTTGTCGTGTCTGGGACATGCCTTAAGCTGGCCTCTGAGTCCAGACATGTTTGTGGTGATCGCGTTGGAACATGCCTTAAGTTGGCCTCTGAGTCTGACGAGTAGAGCAGCTGCACAACGGGGCATTTAGGTCGTAACACCTCACCCGGAGTGCAGATGTTTGATGCTAGAACATGCCTTAAGATGGCCTCTGAGTTTAGTATCTTGTGATGTAGTGAAGGGACATGCCTTAAGCTGGCCTCTGAGTCCTTTACTTTTGGATGCTAGTCTATGCCTTAAGTTGGCCGCTGAGTCTAGTGTCTTGCTGATTGGCAGGTCCATGCCTTAAGCTGGCCTCTGAGTCCTTGCTTGCTGAATGTTTTGGTGTTTAGGTTATGTCTTAAGCTGACCGCTGAACCTTTTCACTTGCTGAATGTTTTGGTAATTAGGTTATGTCTTAAGTTGACCGCTGAACCTTCTTACTTGCTGAATGTTTTGGTATATAGGTTATCTCTTAAGCTGACCGCTGAACCTTATATTTGCTGAATTTATCTGTTTGCCTAGTATGGTACAGTGTCAGATATAGATGTGTTACTGATGTTTCAGATGCTGTTGTTGAGGAGTCTTGTGTTTGACTTTAGTATTGTTCATCCAAGGCATTGGATGACTCTTTGATCGGTTTCATAAATAGTTGGACTGAAAGACCCCCCGACTGGGTAACCAGTAGGGAAACCGGCTCTCCTTCCTAACGGTTTATGAAGTTGGGTTGAGAGCTATGCATTAGTATCGCATGATAGTATGAGGACAGTTGATGGGATGTTTATGCTTCACATGTTTATATATGCTGGAGTATTCTGTATTGCTTTATGTGTTACGTGTTGTCACAAAAGGTGGCTAGGAGAACTCTAGTCACTCCCCACTGATTGTGGCGTACATGTTTTCATGTATGTAGGTACATGCAGGTTGGATCGGGGTTCACACGAGAGCTAGCGAGTGATGATCCTTTCATCATATGACATACACGTTTACCGATTAGCTAGACTCTTAGTTTCTTTTGATATAGTTTTGTTGGTGCCTGTAGGGATGTTCCATCCCAGGCTCGTATTTATATTTTCGTTCGTACTTAGAACTGTGACTTATCTATTTCAGTTTCCGTTTCAGCTTAACTCTTCTCGCATGTTGTTTACTTTAAAAAGTTTTAATTCCCCTGTATTTTTAGTACTTTTGTATGTTTATATTTCCGCTTTCGCGAGGGGTTTTACAGTTGCAGCAGCAGTGGCAGCCTTGCCAAGTGCGGTGTTCCTCTCAGGACACTCATACGATCGATGCCCATATCCATTACAAGTGAAACACTTATAAGCATTCTTGAAACAGTCAAAACCCGGATGAGATGGTTTACCACAACGGGGGCAAACACTAGGAGATGTGTCGGTGTGAAATGTGGTCTTAGCAACCGGAGCAGAGAACCTCTCAAACCGCTTCTTCTGAGAAGAAGGCGAAGAAGTAGAAGGAACAAATGGTCTCTTCCCCTGGTACACTGATCTCTGGTGAGGAGTCACACTGGAAGTAGCAGCTCGAGTCTCAGCATCTATGGCACGAATGGAACTCTCGGCCCAAATAGCATCATCATATACCTCCACAAAAGAAGTCGAGTCACGACGAACCATGCTCTCGATGCGCGGTCCTAGCTTCCCACGGTAAAAGTAGACTCTCTCGGCCTCATCTCTGACAAATCTCGATGCGAAGTGAGCAAGTTGCTTGAATCGGTCTGTAAACTCCTGAACTGACATCTTGCCTTGCTTCAAATCCATGAATTCTTTAAGTCGCTGTGATCTGAGCTCTTTAGGATAAAACCTCGTCTCGAGCTTATCCTTAAAAGCCTCCCAATCGAACAAAGGATCAAGAGTGAAAGTCGGTCCGGTCAACGCCCACCACCTATCGGCCTCAAGGGTCAGAAAGTGAGTGGCTAGCCGCACTCTATCCTCTCTACCCACCGAATACATAGTAAAGCTCTTTTCCATCTCCCTGAACCACTCGGTAAGAGCTACCGGATCAACCTCGCCACCATAAGTCTTCACATGGCTACGGGACATCTGCGAAGCTATCCAAGAGAAGCTACCAGGACGATTAGCCTCGTTGCCTGGCGGTGTAGGAGGTGGAATATTCCCTGCTTGCTGTCTCTGGGTCTCAAGTAAGTGATGGATTGCTTGCAACATAATGTTATCAACAGCCGTGGGTCTCACCATCCTTCAAAAGAGAAAACAAGTATTAGCTTAGCAATTAGCAATCACAATTAGACTACAAAATAAATCCTTAGATCTACCCATCTCTCATTCATTATTTGTTTATTTGGTCAAGTTAAGGTTGGGGGTCACATGAGTGCGTCGGGAGCAATAATGCTCTCATACCAACTGTAAAACCCCTCGCGAAAGCGGAAAAATAAACATACAAAAGTACTAAAAATGCAGCGGAATTAAAACTTTATAAAGTAAACAACATGCGAGAAGAATTAAACTGAAACTGAAATAAAACAAAATAGATAAGTAACAGTTCTAAGTATCAAAACCAAATATGTACAACAGCCAGGGATGGAACATCCCTACAGGCACCAACCAAAAACTGTATCACAAGAACTAAGAGTCTAGCTAATCGATAAACGGGTATGTCGTATGATGAAAGGATCATCACTCGCTAGCTCTCGTGTGAACCCCAGTCCAATCCTGCATGTACCTACATACATGAAAACATGTACGCCACAATCAGTGGGGAGTGACTAGAGTTCTCCTAGCCACCTTTTGTGACAACACGTAACACATAAAACAATATAGAATACTCCAACATATATAAACATGTGAAGCATAAACAACACATCAACTGTTCTCATACCATCATGCAACTCTACTACACGGCTCTCAACCAACTTCATAAACCGTTAGGAAGGAGAGCCGGTTTCCCTACTGGTTACCCAGTCGGGGGGTCTTTCAATCCAACTATTTATGAAACCGATCATAGAGTCATCCAATGCCTTGGATGAACAGACTATAACTCAAACAATATAAACATCAACTTCATATCCCTACTGGTTTCCCTACTGGTTACCCACCAAGGCAAGCAGATATAACATAAGCACTAGCAATGGGTCCAGAGGTGAACTTAACACATATCCCACTACTACACAATCAAGTAAAGGGTCCAGAGGTGAACTTAACACATATCCCTAGACTTGCAATCCAAGAAAAGGGTCCAGAGGTGAGCTTAACACATATCCCTAATCATCCAAAAGCAAAGGGTCCAGAGGTGAGCTTAACACATATCCCAATGCTACAAATAAGTATTGGGTCAAGAGGTGAGCTTAACACATATCCCAATATACAGCTATCGCACAACGGGTCCAGAGGTGAGCTTAACACATATCCCGTGTACGACAACCGATCACGTGTCAGGTCCAGAGGTGAGCTTAACACATATCCTGACACGCCACAAGCAAAACACGTAACGGGTCCAGAGGTGAGCTTAACACATATCCCTGTTGGAGCTTGTGTCCTCCACATGTAGTGTGATAACGTCATTGCACATACCCTTGTACGAACAAGTGGGAGATTGTTGGGGCTGGTGTCCTTGACAATTAAGTACAATGACTTATTAAATCTCTTTAAGGATCACAAGGGCATACTTCAATATTATTACCAGTTACGACTAAACAGTTAGTCAGAGGTATTGACTATTAAATTAGTCAATAAGATGTTGAGATTATTATTTAATACGGATTAAATAATTTTAGCTAATACGGATTACATGATTAATTCGTAAATTAAATATAAACGGTTATATTTAATTAAATATTGTTTTCGCGTATTAATATAAACGGTTATATTAATTTGGGTAATTATACAATATCGTAATTTTATCAGCCATTATTAATACATCGACTGCATTAATATCTGTTAACACGTATGCGATTTATAATAAAAATCCCGCAAATAATATTTAGCAAATCGGGTCGAATCACGCAAAGGAATAAGGTAAGAGTGGAGAAAGCCCACTCTCACCCCACCCAATTCGGCCGAACCCCATGTACTACATAAGGAGAGTCTTTCTCCTTATGTCAGGAACTGTTGATTCAACGGTTACTGACAAAAGGAGAAAGACTCTCCTTTTGTAGTATATGGGTCGGTCGGCCCCAAACCCGAATAAAGGACAAGTTAGGGACCGTTCCCTTCCATAGTTCGTATGGAGTCTTGTCAACAGCTTTAGACTGACTTCGGTTAAGTATTAGAGCGGCTGACAAAAGAGCATAGCCCCACAATGAATCAGGCACAACGGTGTAACTCATCATGGATCGAACCATATCAAGTAAAGTTCGATTTCTCCGTTCGGACACACCATTTAATTGTGGTGTTCCAGGTGGAGTCAACTGTAGCACGATGCCACAGTCTTTAAGGTGTTGATCAAACTCGTGTGAAAAATACTCACCACCACGATCAGAACGTAGTGCTTTAATCTTTCTACCCAGCTGGTTCTGTACCCGATTATGGTATTCTTTGAACTTGTCAAAGGATTCACTTTTATGCTTCTTAAGTAGACATAGCCATATCTACTCAAATCATCCGTGAAAGTTATGAAATACCTATAGCCTTCTCGTGCGTTGATCGACATAGGGCCACATACGTCCGTATGTATGAGTCCTAATAGGTCGGCAGCGCGCATTCCAACACCTTTGAAGGAAATACGTGTCATCTTACCGATGAGACATGATTCACACGTGCCATATGATTCGAAATCAAAGGGCGAGATAGCTCCATTCTGTATGAGCTGTTTCACGCGTTTCTCATTTATGTGTCCCATTCGACAATGCCATAGGTAAGTTTGATCTTTGTCACCTACCTTTAATCTCTTATTATTCACATGTAATATTTCAGTGGTTTGATCTAAAATATAAATTCCATTCATGGAAACTGGCTTGCCATAAATCATATTGTGTAATGAGAAAATACAACTGTTATTTTCTATTACAAATGAAAAACCAAGTTTGTCAAGCGCAGAAACTGAAATAATGTTTTTGGACAAATAAGGAACATAATAACAGTTATATAAAGATAACTCGAATCCACTTGGAAGCTGGATCACGTATGTTCCCCTCGAGACTGCAGCAACACGTGCTCCATTCCCGACACGCAGGTCAACCTCACCCTTGATGAGGGGTTCTTGGTTTCGGAGGCCCTGCACATGATTACATAGATGAGAACCACAACCAGTATCTAGTACCCAAGTTCCGTAACTTGCATGGTTAATCTCAATCATGTGAATAAAAGAAGAAGACATACCAACAGGAGTAACGCGGCCAGTCTTGTGGCAATGGTGACATTCCATGCTTGTATCCTTGCTCTTTGTTTTGCCCTGTGAGTTGCTCGACTCAGCTGGCCCACTCTTAGTAAATCCTGACTTCTTAAACTTGGGCTTGCCCACTGTTAGGTCGCCCTGAGCTTTAGCTTTACCCTTACCCTTACCCTTACTGGAGATCATGAGAACATCTTGCTTCACGCTCCCACTTAATTTCAGATCCTTCTCGGTCTGTACGAGAAGGGAGTGAAGCTCATGAGGAGTCTTCTTCATGTCGTTCATGTAATAGTTGGCCCTAAAGAGGGCGAACCCATCATGAAGCGAATGAAGCATTCGATCAACGATTATGTTCTCACTGATCTTGCAGTTTAGGGCCTCCAGTTTCTCGATATTCTCAATCATGTGAAGAATATGTGGGCTAACTGCTTGGCCCTTCTGGAGTTTCGCCTCAAAGAAGCGACAGGTATGCTCATAAGAAACGATCCTCGGAGCTTTTGAGAATTCGTTAGTGAGCGTGGTGAAAATGTTGTTTGCACCATGGGCTATGAAGCGTCTTTGCAAATTGGA
This sequence comes from Silene conica, assembly GCA_029255685.2. Classification (NCBI taxonomy): domain Eukaryota; kingdom Viridiplantae; phylum Streptophyta; class Magnoliopsida; order Caryophyllales; family Caryophyllaceae; genus Silene; species Silene conica. The sequence goes on along the minus strand of CM055317.2, from coordinate 48,171,795 downwards.
TTCCATTGCATAGATGAGTACGTTCTTTATCGCACCCGCTTCCATGACGAAGTCGCTATGAGCGCGAACTTCGTTAGCTCTAGCTCCAGTTCCTGGGTGTGCCGGAATTGGCTCAGTTAAGTACTTAAGCTTTCCGTCAGCAATGGCAGCATTCCGTAGTGCTGCCTCCCAGTCAGAGAAGTTTGACCCATCATTTCTCAGTCTAGTAGACTGATTCATGGAGTCCATGAAGGCTTTTAGCCAGGATTCACGTGCTAGCTTGGCACTTGGCATTGGGTCTTCACCAGCCATTAGTTATACAGCAGTTTAATTGAACGTGTTCTACACTGAAAAGAAGATAAAACAGAACCATATAAGCAACTCATTGTTGTGATTTAAGTCCATATTAAATTGTATTTAAACTTGTAGACTCATGCATTTATATAATTGATCTCCCTCAAGAATTATATAAACGATCCCAAGACTCAATTTCCGTATATTGATAAGCCCACAGTTTTGCTAATTCCACCGTTGGAACTCTTGGTCGATAGATTTCCGTAAATCCTATCTATTAGTCCATCTCAGTCGCTAGATATTATCGAGTGACCATGATGTTGAGATAAAATAAATCATCTGTTCCCACTTACCCGACGTAGAAGGGGTCATATTATGCCTACCGACGAAGAAGGGATTCATGGGAGTCTGATTTATAAAGACTATTCTCAATTTTTGGTTATACGAGGAAGACCCCATCAACTTTTATTTATCCATTTTAAGTGAACTAATATCTAACATATGCGTGAATGAATGAAATAAAGTGATGGCTTTGCAATTGACATGTGACATCTATATTGTCACAGAAAACTAACGCGTAACCTCTACATGAGTCAGTTTTCAGGCATGTTATAGGTGCTTTGGTTTTAGGCGGAATATGATGCAAGCTATTATCGATGAATGCATAAAAAATAAATGCAATAAACGTAAATAAAAAGTCCTAGTGTGGCCTATCCTACCAAAGAAAACATAAAACAACTTGGAATCCACTGTTGGACCCTAGAAGCTTGTCTTGATGTTCCATCTTGGTCCTTGCAACGGGAGTGAGCATCCGGTCTACGTCTTCGGTCTTCACAAAATTACTAATTTAAATTACAAATATAATCCTATTTACATTCTAATTTATATACAAAAGCAATTACATGGCAAAAACACAAAACGGAGATTCAAGATCTCAAAATTACAAGTAAGACTGTGTTCCATCATTACGGTAACATAATCTACTAAGGCCACACTAAGTTACAACCGTTTGCAAAATTAAATACGTTATTGAAAGCATTCACAGGGCATTCAACAAGACGATAAATAATACACTTTTTTTAGGCCTCTGAGTTCCTGGAACGATAAGGTCCGAAAATCGCACAGATGGTTAATCGAGTCAGATAAAGCGGACTCAAAAATTTGAAAAAACATCGAAAGACATTTAACGTTACCGGTATACTATAAACCAATTTCGTTCGAAAATCGGATAACCGTGTAAAAGTGATTTATAGTTGTTTATAGAGTCTACAATCGAATAAGATATCCCATGATGCGATTTCGGACTCGTGGTAGAAAAACAGGCTGAGAAATTAAAATGGCCGCTCCGACCACCCGAAACAGCTCGAATTGATGGTTATATAATACATGGTTTTTAGGCCTCTGAGCTCCCGGAACGATAATGTCGGAAAATCGCACAGATGGTTAATCGAGCCAGATAAAGCGGACTCAAAAATTTCAAAAACATCAGAAGACATTTGACGTTACCGGTATGCTGTAAACCAATTTCGGCCGAAAATCGGATAACCATGTAAAAGTGATTTATAGTTGTTTATAGGGTCTACAATCGAATAAGATATCTCATGATGCGATTTCGGATACGTGGTAGAAAAGCAGGCTGAAAAATAAAAATGACCGCTCCGAGCACCCATAACTGCTCTAATTGAAGGGTATATAATACACTTTTTTTAGGCCTCTGAGCTCCCGGAACGAAAATGTTCGAAAGTCGCACAGATGGTTATTCGAGTCAGATAAAGCGGACTCAAAAATTTGAAAAAACATCGAAAGACATTTGACGTTACCGGTATGCTATAAACCAATTTCGTTCGAAAATCGGATAATCGCGTACAAGTTATTTATAATTGTTTATAGGGTCTACAATCGAATAAGATATCTCATGATGCGATTTCGGGTACGTGGTAGAAAAACAGGCTGAAAAATAAAAATGACCGCTCCGAGCACCCATAACTGCTCGAATTGAAGGGTATATAATACACTTTTTTTAGGCCTCTGAGCTCCCGAAACGAAAATGTTTGAAAATCGCACAGATGGTTAATCGAGTCAGATAAAGCGGACTCAAATTTGAAAAAACATCGGAAGACATTTGACGTTACCGGTATGCTATAAACCAATTTCGTTCGAAAATCGGATAATTGCGTACAAGTGATTTATAGTTGTTTATAGGGTCTACAACCGAAGAAGATATCCCATGATGCGATTTCGGACTCGTGGTAGAAAAACAGGCTGAAAAATAAAAATGGTCGCTCCGACCACCCAAAACTTCTCGAATTGACGGGTATGTAATTCACTTTTTTTAGCCCTCTGAGTTCCTGGAACGATAGTGTCCGAAAATCGCACAGATGGTTAATCGAGTCAGATAAAGCGGACTCAAAAATTTGAAAAAACATCGAAAGACATTTAACGTTCCCGGTATACTATAAACCAATTTCGTTCGAAAATCGGATAACCGTGTAAAAGTGATTTATAGTTGTTTATAGGGTCTACAATCGAATAAGATATCTTATGATGCGATTTCGGATACGTGGTAGAAAAACTGGCTGAAAAATAAAAATGACCGCTCCGAGCACCCATAACTGCTCGAATTGAAGGGTATATAATACACTTTTTTTAGGCCCCTGAGCTCCCGGAACGAAAATGTTCGAAAATCGCACAGATGGTTAATCGAGTCAGATAAAGCGGACTCAAATTTGAAAAAACATCGGAAGACATTTGACATTACCGGTATGCTATAAACCAATTTCGTTCGAAAATCGGATAATTGCGTACAAGTGATTTATAGGTTTTTATAGGGTCTACAATCGAATAAGATATCCCATGATGCGATTTCGGACTCGTGGTAGAAAAACAGGCTGAAAAATAAAAATGGTCGCTCCGGCACCCAAAACTTCTCGAATTGACGGGAATGTAATACACTTTTTTTAGGCCTCTGAGTTCCTGGAACGATAATGTCCGAAAATCGCACAGATGGTTAATCGAGTCAGATAAAGCGGACTCCAAAATTTGAAAAAACATCGAAAGACATTTAACGTTACCGGTATACTATAAACCAATTTCGTTCGAAAATCGGATAACCGTGTAAAAGTGATTTATAGTTGTTTATTGGCTCTACAATCGAATAAGATATCTCATGATGCGATTTCGGATACGTGGTAGAAAAACAGGCTGAAAAATAAAAATGACCGCTCCGAGCACCCATAACTGCTCGAATTGAAGGGTATATAATACACTTTTTTTAGGCCTCTGAGCTCCCTGAACGAAAATGTTTGAAAATCGCACAGATGGTTAATCGAGTCAGATAAAGCGGACTCAAATTTGAAAAAACATCGGAAGACATTTGACGTTACCGGTATGCTATAAACCAATTTCGTTCGAAAATCGGATAATTGCGTACAAGTGATTTATAGTTGTTTATAGGGTCTACAATCGAATAAGATATCCCATGATGCGATTTCGGACTCGTGGTAGAAAAACAGGCTGAAAAATAAAAATGGTCGCTCCGACCACCCAAAACTTCTCGAATTGAAGGGTATATAATACACTTTTTTTAGGCCTCTGAGCTCCCGGAACGAAAATGTTCGAAAATCGCACAGATGGTTGATCGAGTCAGATAAAGCGGACTCATATTTGAAAAACCATCGGAAGACATTTGACGTTAAAGGTATGCTATAAACCAATTTCGTTCGAAAATCGGATAATTGCGTACAAGTGATTTATAGTTGTTTATAGGGTCTACAATCGAATAAGATATCCCATGATGCGATTTCGGACTCGTGGTAGAAAAACAGGCTGAAAAATAAAAATGGTCGCCCCGACCACCCAAAACTTCCCGAATTGACGGGTATATAATACACTTTTTTTAGGCCTCTGAGTTCCTGGAACGATAATGTCCGAAAATCGCACAGATGGTTAATCGAGTCAGATAAAGCGGACTCAAAAATTTGAAAAAACATCGAAAGACATTTAACGTTACCGGTATACTATAAACCAATTTCGTTCGAAAATTGGATAACCGTGTAAAAGTGATTTATAGTTGTTTATAGGGTCTACAATCGAATCAGATATCTCATGATGCGATTTCGGATACGTGGTAGAAAAACAGGCTGAAAAATAAAAATGACCGCTCCGACCACCCAAAACTTCTCGAATTGACGGGTATATAATACACTTTTTTTAGGCCTCTGAGTTCCTGGAACGATAATGTCCGAAAATCGCACAGATGGTTAATCGAGTCAGATAAAGCGGACTCAAAAATTTGAAAAAACATCGAAAGACATTTAACGTTACCGGTATACTATAAACCAATTTCGTTCGAAAATCGGATATCCGTGTAAAGGTGATTTATAGTTGTTTATAGGGTGTACAATCGAATAAGATATCTCATGATGCGATTTCGGATACGTGGTAGAAAAACAGGCTGAAAAATAAAAATGACCGCTCCGAGCACCCATAACTGCTCAAATTGAAGGGTATATAATACACTTTTTTTAGGCCTCTGAGCTCCCGGAACGAAAATGTTGGAAAATCGCACAGATGGTTAATCGAGTTAGATAAAGCGGACTCAAATTTGAAAAACCATCGGAAGACATTTGACGTTACCGGTATGCTATAAACCAATTTCGTTCGAAAATCGGATAATTGCGTACAAGTGATTTATAGTTGTTTATAGGGTCTACAATCGAATAAGATATCCCATGATGCGATTTCGGACTCGTGGTAGAAAAACAGGCTGAAAAATAAAAATGGTCGCTCCGACCACCTAAAACTTCTCGAATTGACGGGTATATAATACACTTTTTTTAGGCCTCTGAGTTCCTGGAACGATAATGTCCGAAAATCGCACAGATGGTTAATCGAGTCAGATAAAGCGGACTCAAAAATTTGAAAAAACATCGAAAGACATTTAACGTTACCGGTATACTATAAACCAATTTCGTTCGAAAATCGGATAACCGTGTAAAAGTGATTTATAGTTGTTTATAGGGTCTACAATCGAATCAGATATCTCATGATGCGATTTCGGATACGTGGTAGAAAAACAGGCTGAAAAATAAAAATGACCGCTCCGACCACCCAAAACTTCTCGAATTGACAGGTATATAATACACTTTTTTTAGGCCTCTGAGTTCCTGGAACGATAATGTCCGAAAATCGCACAGATGGTTAATCGAGTCAGATAAAGCGGACTCAAAAATTTGAAAAAACATCGAAAGACATTTAACGTTACCGGTATACTATAAACCAATTTCGTTCGAAAATCGGATATCCGTGTAAAGGTGATTTATAGTTGTTTATAGGGTGTACAATCGAATAAGATATCTCATGATGCGATTTCGGATACATGGTAGAAAAACAGGCTGAAAAATAAAAATGACCGCTCCGAGCACCCATAACTGCTCTAATTGAAGGGTATATAATACACTTTTTTTAGGCCTCTGAGCTCCCGGAACGAAAATGTTGGAAAATCGCACAGATGGTTAATCGAGTTAGATAAAGCGGACTCAAATTTCAAAAACCATCGGAAGACATTTGACGTTACCGGTATGCTATAAACCAATTTCGTTCGAAAATCGGATAATTGCGTACAAGTGATTCATAGTTGTTTATAGGGTCTACAATCGAATAAGATATCCCATGATGCGATTTCGGACTCGTGGTAGAAAAACAGGCTGAAAAATAAAAATGGTCGCTCCGACCACCCAAAACTTCTCGAATTGACGGGTATATAATACACTTTTTTTAGGCCTCTGAGTTCCTGGAACGATAATGTCCGAAAATCGCACAGATGGTTAATCGAGTCAGATAAAGCGGACTTGAAAATTTGAAAAAACATCGACAGACATTTAACGTTACCGGTATACTATAAACCAATTTCGTTCGAAAATCGGATAACCGTGTAAAAGTGATTTATAGTTGTTTATAGAGTCTACAATCGAATAAGATATCTCATGATGCGATTTCGGATACGTGGTAGAAAAACAGGCTGAAAAATAAAAATGACCGCTCCGAGCACCCATAACTGCTCTAATTGAAGGGTATATAATACACTTTTTTTAGGCCTCTGAGCTCCCGGAACGAAAATGTTCGAAAATCGCACAGATGGTTATTCGAGTCAGATAAAGCGGACTCAAAAATTTGAAAAAACATCGGAAGACATTTGACGTTACCGGTATGCTATAAACCAATTTCGTTCGAAAATCGGATAATCGCGTACAAGTTATTTATAATTGTTTATAGGGTCTACAATCGAATAAGATATCTCATGATGCGATTTCGGGTACGTGGTAGAAAAACAGGCTGAAAAATAAAAATGACCGCTCCGAGCACCCATAACTGCTCGAATTGAAGGGTATATAATACACTTTTTTTAGGCCTCTGAGCTCCCGAAACGAAAATGTTTGAAAATCGCACAGATGGTTAATCGAGTCAGATAAAGCGGACTCAAATTTGAAAAAACATCGGAAGACATTTGACGTTACCGGTATGCTATAAACCAATTTCGTTCGAAAATCGGATAATTGCGTACAAGTGATTTATAGTTGTTTATAGGGTCTAAAATCGAAGAAGATATCCCATGATGCGATTTCGGACTCGTGGTAGAAAAACAGGCTGAAAAATAAAAATGGTCGCTCCGACCACCCAAAACTTCTCGAATTGAAGGGTATATAATACACTTTTTTTAGGCCTCTGAGCTCCCGGAACGAAAATGTTCGAAAATCGCACAGATGGTTGATCGAGTCAGATAAAGCGGACTCAAATTTGAAAAACCATCGGAAGACATTTGACGTTACCGGTATGCTATAAACCAATTTCGTTCGAAAATCGGATAATTGCGTACAAGTGATTTATAGTTGTTTATAGGGTCTACAATCGAATAAGATATCCCATGATGCGATTTCGGACTCGTGGTAGAAAAACAGGCTGAAAAATAAAAATGGTCGCTCCGACCACCTAAAACTTCTCGAATTGACGGGTATATAATACACTTTTTTTAGGCCTCTGAGTTCCTGGAACGATAATGTCCGAAAATCGCACAGATGGTTAATCAAGTCAGATAAAGCGGACTCAAAAATTTGAAAAAACATCGAAAGATATTTAACGTTAACGGTATACTATAAACAAATTTCGTTCGAAAATCGGATAACCGTGTAAAAGTGATTTATAGTTGTTTATAGGGTCTACAATCGAATCAGATATCTCATGATGCGATTTCGGATACGTGGTAGAAAAACAGGCTGAAAAATAAAAATGACCGCTCCGACCACCCAAAATTTCTCGAATTGACGGGTATATAATACACTTTTTTTAGGCCTCTGAGTTCCTGGAACGATAATGTCCGAAAATCGCACAGATGGTTAATCGAGTCAGATAAAGCGGACTCAAAAATTTGAAAAAACATCGAAAGACATTTAACGTTACCGGTATACTATAAACCAATTTCGTTCGAAAATCGGATATCCGTGTAAAGGTGATTTATAGTTGTTTATAGGGTGTACAATCGAATAAGATATCTCATGATGCGATTTCCGATACGTGGTAGAAAAACAGGCTGAAAAATAAAAATGACCGCTCCGAGCACCCATAACTGCTCGAATTGAAGGGTATATAATACACTTTTTTTAGGCCTCTGAGCTCCCGGAACGAAAATGTTGGAAAATCGCACAGATGGTTAATCGAGTTAGATAAAGCGGACTCAAATTTGAAAAACCATCGGAAGACATTTGACGTTACCGGTATGCTATAAACCAATTTCGTTCGAAAATCGGATAATTGCGTACAAGTGATTTATAGTTGTTTATAGGGTCTACAATCGAATAAGATATCCCATGATGCGATATCGGACTCGTGGTAGAAAAACAGGCTGAAAAGTAAAATGGCCGCTCCGACCACCCGAAACATCTTGAATTGATGGTTATATAATACATGGTTTTTAGGCCTCTGAGCTCCCGGAACGATAATGTCGGAAAATCGCACAGATGGTTAATCGAGCCAGATAAAGCGGACTCAAAAATTTCAAAAACATCAGAAGACATTTGACGTTACCGGTATGCTGTAAACCAATTTCGGCCGAAAATCGGAAAACCAGATAAAAGTGATTTATAGTTGTTTATAGGGTCTACAATCGAATAAGATATCTCATGATGCGATTTCGGATACGTGGTAGAAAAACAGGCTGAAAAATAAAAATGACCGCTCCGAGCACCCATAACTGCTCTAATTGAAGGGTATATAATACACTTTTTTTAGGCCTCTGAGCTCCCGGAACGAAAATGTTCGAAAATCGCACAGATAGTTATTCGAGTCAGATAAAGCGGACTCAAAAATTTGAAAAAACATCGGAAGACATTTGACGTTACCGGTATGCTATAAACCAATTTCGTTCGAAAATCGGATAATCGCGTACAAGTTATTTATAATTGTTTATAGGGTCTACAATCGAATAAGATATCTCATGATGCGATTTCGGGTACGTGGTAGAAAAACAGGCTGAAAAATAAAAATGACAGCTCCGAGCACCCATAACTGCTCGAATTGAAGGGTATATAATACACTTTTTTTAGGCCTCTGAGCTCCCGAAACGAAAATGTTTGAAAATCGCACAGATGGTTAATCGAGTCAGATAAAGCGGACTCAAATTTGAAAAAAAACATCGGAAGACATTTGACGTTACCGGTATGCTATAAACCAATTTCGTTCGAAAATCGGATAATTGCGTACAAGTGATTTATAGTTGTTTATAGGGTCTAAAATCGAAGAAGATATCCCATGATGCGATTTCGGACTCGTGGTAGAAAAACAGGCTGAAAAATAAAAATGGTCGCTCCGACCACCCAAAACTTCTCGAATTGAAGGGTATATAATACACTTTTTTTAGGCCTCTGAGCTCCCGGAACGAAAATGTTCGAAAATCGCACAGATGGTTGATCGAGTCAGATAAAGCGGACTCAAATTTGAAAAACCATCGGAAGACATTTGACGTTACCGGTATGCTATAAACCAATTTCGTTCGAAAATCGGATAATTGCGTACAAGTGATTTATAGTTGTTTATAGGGTCTACAATCGAATAAGATATCCCATGATGCGATTTCGGACTCGTGGTAGAAAAACAGGCTGAAAAATAAAAATGGTCGCTCCGACCACCTAAAACTTCTCGAATTGACGGGTATATAATACACTTTTTTTAGGCCTCTGAGTTCCTGGAACGATAATGTCCGAAAATCGCACAGATGGTTAATCGAGTCAGATAAAGCGGACTCAAAAATTTGAAAAAACATCGAAAGATATTTAACGTTAACGGTATACTATAAACAAATTTCGTTCGAAAATCGGATAACCGTGTAAAAGTGATTTATAGTTGTTTATAGGGTCTACAATCGAATCAGATATCTCATGATGCGATTTCGGATACGTGGTAGAAAAACAGGCTGAAAAATAAAAATGACCGCTCCGACCACCCAAAATTTCTCGAATTGACGGGTATATAATACACTTTTTTTAGGCCTCTGAGTTCCTGGAACGATAATGTCCGAAAATCGCACAGATGGTTAATCGAGTCAGATAAAGCGGACTCAAAAATTTGAAAAAACATCGAAAGACATTTAACGTTACCGGTATACTATAAACCAATTTCGTTCGAAAATCGGATATCCGTGTAAAGGTGATTTATAGTTGTTTATAGGGTGTACAATCGAATAAGATATCTCATGATGCGATTTCCGATACGTGGTAGAAAAACAGGCTGAAAAATAAAAATGACCGCTCCGAGCACCCATAACTGCTCGAATTGAAGGGTATATAATACACTTTTTTTAGGCCTCTGAGCTCCCGGAACGAAAATGTTGGAAAATCGCACAGATGGTTAATCGAGTTAGATAAAGCGGACTCAAATTTGAAAAACCATCGGAAGACATTTGACGTTACCGGTATGCTATAAACCAATTTCGTTCGAAAATCGGATAATTGCGTACAAGTGATTTATAGTTGTTTATAGGGTCTACAATCGAATAAGATATCCCATGATGCGATATCGGACTCGTGGTAGAAAAACAGGCTGAAAAGTAAAATGGCCGCTCCGACCACCCGAAACATCTTGAATTGATGGTTATATAATACATGGTTTTTAGGCCTCTGAGCTCCCGGAACGATAATGTCGGAAAATCGCACAGATGGTTAATCGAGCCAGATAAAGCGGACTCAAAAATTTCAAAAACATCAGAAGACATTTGACGTTACCGGTATGCTGTAAACCAATTTCGGCCGAAAATCGGAAAACCAGATAAAAGTGATTTATAGTTGTTTATAGGGTCTACAATCGAATAAGATATCTCATGATGCGATTTCGGATACGTGGTAGAAAAACAGGCTGAAAAATAAAAATGACCGCTCCGAGCACCCATAACTGCTCTAATTGAAGGGTATATAATACACTTTTTTTAGGCCTCTGAGCTCCCGGAACGAAAATGTTCGAAAATCGCACAGATAGTTATTCGAGTCAGATAAAGCGGACTCAAAAATTTGAAAAAACATCGGAAGACATTTGACGTTACCGGTATGCTATAAACCAATTTCGTTCGAAAATCGGATAATCGCGTACAAGTTATTTATAATTGTTTATAGGGTCTACAATCGAATAAGATATCTCATGATGCGATTTCGGGTACGTGGTAGAAAAACAGGCTGAAAAATAAAAATGACAGCTCCGAGCACCCATAACTGCTCGAATTGAAGGGTATATAATACACTTTTTTTAGGCCTCTGAGCTCCCGAAACGAAAATGTTTGAAAATCGCACAGATGGTTAATCGAGTCAGATAAAGCGGACTCAAATTTGAAAAAAAACATCGGAAGACATTTGACGTTACCGGTATGCTATAAACCAATTTCGTTCGAAAATCGGATAATTGCGTACAAGTGATTTATAGTTGTTTATAGGGTCTACAATCGAAGAAGATATCCCATGATGCGATTTCGGACTCGTGGTAGAAAAACAGGCCGAAAAATAAAAATGGTCGCTCCGACCACCCAAAACTTCTCGAATTGACGGGTATGTAATACACTTTTTTTAGGCCTCTGAGTTCCTGGAACGATAGTGTCCGAAAATCGCACAGATGGTTAATCGAGTCAGATAAAGCGGACTCAAAAATTTGAAAAAACATCGAAAGACATTTAACGTTACCGGTATACTATAAACCAATTTCGTTCGAAAATCGGATAACCGTGTAAAAGTGATTTATAGTTGTTTATAGGGTCTACAATCGAATAAGATATCTTATGATGCGATTTCGGATACGTGGTAGAAAAACTGGCTGAAAAATAAAAATGACCGCTCCGAGCACCCATAACTGCTCGAATTGAAGGGTATATAATACACTTTTTTTAGGCCTCTGAGCTCCCGGAACGAAAATGTTCGAAAATCGCACAGATGGTTAATCGAGTCAGATAAAGCGGACTCAAATTTGAAAAAACATCGGAAGACATTTGACGTTATCGGTATGCTATAAACCAATTTCGTTCGAAAATCGGATAATTGCGTACAAGTGATTTATAGTTGTTTATAGGGTCTACAATCGAATAAGATATCCCATGATGCGATTTCGGACTCGTGGTAGAAAAACAGGCTGAAAAATAAAAATGGTCGCTCCGACCACCCAAAACTTCTCGAATTGAAGGGTATATAATACACTTTTTTTAGGCCTCTGAGCTCCCGGAACGAAAATGTTCGAAAATCGCACAGATGGTTGATCGAGTGAGATAAAGCGGACTCAAATTTGAAAAACCATCGGAAGACATTTGACGTTACCGGTATGCTATAAACCAATTTCGTTCGAAAATCGGATAATTGCGTACAAGTGATTTATAGTTGTTTATAGGGTCTACAATCGAATAAGATATCCCATGATGCGATTTCGGACTCGTGGTAGCAAAACAGGCTGAAAAATAAAAATGGTCGCTCCGACCACACAAAACTTCTCGAATTGACGGGTATATAATACACTTTTTTTAGGCCTCTGAGTTCCTGGAACGATAATGTCCGAAAATCGCACAGATGGTTAATCGAGTCAGATAAAGCGGACTCAAAAATTTGAAAAAACATCGAAAGACATTTAACGTTACCGGTATACTATAAACCAATTTCGTTCGAAAATCGGATAATCGTGTAAAAGTGATTTATAGTTGTTTATAGGGTCTACAATCGAATCAGATATCTCATGATGCGATTTCAGATACGTGGTAGAAAAACAGGCTGAAAAATAAAAATGACCGCTCCGACCACCCAAAACTTCTCGAATTGACGAGTATATAATACACTTTTTTTAGGCCTCTGAGTTCCTGGAACGATAATGTCCGAAAATCGCACAGATGGTTAATCGAGTCAGATAAAGCGGACTTTAAAATTTGAAAAAACATCGAAAGACATTTGACGTTACCGGTATACTATAAACCAATTTCGTTCGAAAATCGGATAACCGTGTAAAGGTGATTTATAGTTGTTTATAGGGTGTACAATCGAGTTAGATATCTCATGATGCGATTTCGGATACGTGGTAGAAAAACAGGCTGAAAAATAAAAATGACCGCTCCGAGCACCCATAACTGCTCGAATTGAAGGGTATATAATACAGTTTTTTTAGGCCTCTGAGCTCCCGGAACGAAAATGTTCGAAAATCGCACAGATGGTTAATCGAGTCAGATAAAGCGGACTCAAATTTGAAAAAACATCGGAAGACATTTGACGTTATCGGTATGCTATAAACCAATTTCGTTCGAAAATCGGATAATTGCGTACAAGTGATTTATAGTTGTTTATAGGGTCTACAATCGAATAAGATATCCCATGATGCGATTTCGGACTCGTGGTAGAAAAACAGGCTGAAAAATAAAAATGGTCGCTCCGACCACCCAAAACTTCTCGAATTGAAGGGTATATAATACACTTTTTTTAGGCCTCTGAGCTCCCGGAACGAAAATGTTCGAAAATCGCACAGATGGTTGATCGAGTCAGATAAAGCGGACTCAAATTTGAAAAACCATCGGAAGACATTTGACGTTACCGGTATGCTATAAACCAATTTCGTTCGAAAATCGGATAATTGCGTACAAGTGATTTATAGTTGTTTATAGGGTCTACAATCGAATAAGATATCCCATGATGCGATTTCGGACTCGTGGTAGAAAAACAGGCTGAAAAATAAAAATGGTCGCTCCGACCACCCAAAACTTCTCGAATTGACGGGTATATAATACACTTTTTTTAGGCCTCTGAGTTCCTGGAACGATAATGTCCGAAAATCGCACAGATGGTTAATCGAGTCAGATAAATAGGACTCAAAAATTTGAAAAAACATCGAAAGACATTTAACGTTACCGGTATACTATAAACCAATTTCGTTCGAAAATCGGATAATCGTGTAAAAGTGATTTATAGTTGTTTATAGGGTCTACAATCGAATCAGATATCTCATGATGCGATTTCGGATACGTGGTAGAAAAACAGGCTGAAAAATAAAAATGACCGCTCCGACCACCCAAAACTTCTCGAATTGACGGGTATATAATACACTTTTTTTAGGCCTCTGAGTTCCTGGAACGATAATGTCCGAAAATCGCACAGATGGTTAATCGAGTCAGATAAAGCGGACTTTAAAATTTGAAAAAACATCGAAAGACATTTGACGTTACCGGTATACTATAAACCAATTTCGTTCGAAAATCGGATATCCGTGTAAAGGTGATTTATAGTTGTTTATAGGGTGTACAATCGAGTTAGATATCTCATGATGCGATTTCGGATACGTGGTAGAAAAACAGGCTGAAAAATAAAAATGACCGCTCCGAGCACCCATAACTGCTCGAATTGAAGGGTATATAATACACTTTTTTTAGGCCTCTGAGCTCCCGGAACGAAAATGTTCGAAAATCGCACAGATGGTTAATCGAGTCAGATAAAGCGGACTCAAATTTGAAAAAACATCGGAAGACATTTGACGTTACCGGTATGCTATAAACCAATTTCGTTCGAAAATCGGATAATTGCGTACAAGTGATTTATAGTTGTTTATAGGGTCTACAATCGAATAAGATATCCCATGATGCGATTTCGGACTCGTGGTAGAAAAACAGGCTGAAAAATAAAAATGGTCGCTCCGACCACCCAAAACTTCTCGAATTGAAGGGTATATAATACACTTTTTTTAGGCCTCTGAGCTCCCGGAACGAAAATGTTCGAAAATCGCACAGATGGTTGATCGAGTCAGATAAAGCGGACTCAAATTTGAAAAACCATCGGAAGACATTTGACGTTACCGGTATGCTATAAACCAATTTCGTTCGAAAATCGGATAATTGCGTACAAGTGATTTATAGTTGTTTATAGGGTCTACAATCGAATAAGATATCCCATGATGCGATTTCGGACTCGTGGTAGAAAAACAGGCTGAAAAATAAAAATGGTCGCTCCGACCACCCAAAACTTCTCGAATTGACGGGTATATAATACACTTTTTTTAGGCCTCTAAGTTCCTGGAACGATAATGTCCGAAAATCGCACAGATGGTTAATCGAGTCAGATAAAGCGGACTCAAAAATTTGAAAAAACATCGAAAGACATTTAACGTTACCGGTATACTATAAACCAATTTCGTTCGAAAATCGGATAATCGTGTAAAAGTGATTTATAGTTGTTTATAGGGTCTACAATCGAATCAGATATCTCATGATGCGATTTCGGATACGTGGTAGAAAAACAGGCTGAAAAATAAAAATGACCGCTCCGACCACCCAAAACTTCTCGAATTGACAGGTATATAATACACTTTTTTTAGGCCTCTGAGTTCCTGGAACGATAATGTCCGAAAATCGCACAGATGGTTAATCGAGTCAGATAAAGCGGACTCAAAAATTTGAAAAAACATCGAAAGACATTTGACGTTACCGGTATACTATAAACCAATTTCGTTCGAAAATCGGATATCCGTGTAAAGGTGATTTATAGTTGTTTATAGGGTGTACAATCGAATAAGATATCTCATGATGCGATTTCGGATACGTGGTAGAAAAACAGGCTGAAAAATAAAAATGACCGCTCCGAGCACCCATAACTGCTCGAATTGAAGGGTATATAATACACTTTTTTTAGGCCTCTGAGCTCCCGGAACGAAAATGTTCGAAAATCGCACAGATGGTTAATCGAGTCAGATAAAGCGGACTCAAATTTGAAAAAACATCGGAAGACATTTGACGTTACCGGTATGCTATAAACCAATTTCGTTCGAAAATCGGATAATTGCGTACAAGTGATTTATAGTTGTTTATAGGGTCTACAATCGAATAATATATCCCATGATGCGATTTCGGACTCGTGGTAGAAAAACAGGCTGAAAAATAAAAATGGTCGCTCCGACCACCCAAAACTTCTCGAATTGAAGGGTATATAATACACTTTTTTTAGGCCTCTGAGCTCCCGGAACGAAAATGTTCGAAAATCGCACAGATGGTTGATCGAGTCAGATAAAGCGGACTCAAATTTGAAAAACCATCGGAAGACATTTGACGTTACCGGTATGCTATAAACCAATTTCGTTCGAAAATCGGATAATTGCGTACAAGTGATTTATAGTTGTTTATAGGGTCTACAATCGAATAAGATATCCCATGATGCGATTTCGGACTCCTGGTAGAAAAACAGGCTGAAAAATAAAAATGGTCGCTCCGACCACCCAAAACTTCTCGAATTGACGGGTATATAATACACTTTTTTTAGGCCTCTGAGTTCCTGGAACGATAATGTCCGAAAATCGCACAGATGGTTAATCGAGTCAGATAAAGCGGACTCAAAAATTTGAAAAAACATCGAAAGACATTTAACGTTACCGGTATACTATAAACCAATTTCGTTCGAAAATCGGATAATCGTGTAAAAGTGATTTATAGTTGTTTATAGGGTCTACAATCGAATCAGATATCTCATGATGCGATTTCGGATACGTGGTAGAAAAATAGGCTGAAAAATAAAAATGACCGCTCCGACCACCCAAAACTTCTCTAATTGACGGGTATATAATACACTTTTTTTAGGCCTCTGAGTTCCTGGAACGATAATGTCCGAAAATCGCACAGATGGTTAATCGAGTCAGATAAAGCGGACTCAAAAATTTGAAAAAACATCGAAAGACATTTAACGTTACCGGTATACTATAAACCAATTTCGTTCGAAAATCGGATATCCGTGTAAAGGTGATTTATAGTTGTTTATAGGGTGCACAATCGAATAAGATATCTCATGATGCGATTTCGGATACGTGGTAGAAAAACAGGCTGAAAAATAAAAATGACCGCTCCGAGCACCCATAACTGCTCGAATTGAAGGGTATATAATACACTTTTTTTAGGCCCCTGAGCTCCCGGAACGAAAATGTTCGAAAATCGCACAGATGGTTAATCGAGTCAGAGAAAGCGGACTCAAATTTGAAAAAACATCGGAAGACATTTGACGTTACCGGTATGCTATAAACCAATTTCGTTCGAAAATCGGATAATTGCGTACAAGTGATTTATAGTTGTTTATAGGGTCTACAATCGAATAAGATATCCCATGATGCAATTTCGGACTCGTGGTAGAAAAACAGGCTGAAAAATAAAAATGGTCGCTCCGACCACCCAAAACTTCTCGAATTGACGGGAATGTAATACACTTTTTTTAGGCCTCTGAGTTCCTGGAACGATAATGTCCGAAAATCGCACAGATGGTTAATCGAGTCAGATAAAGCGGACTCCAAAATTTGAAAAAACATCGAAAGACATTTAACGTTACCGGTATACTATAAACCAATTTCGTTCGAAAATCGGATAACCGTGTAAATGTGATTTATAGTTGTTTATTGGCTCTACAATCGAATAAGATATCTCATGATGCGATTTCGGATACGTGGTTGAAAAACAGGCTGAAAAATAAAAATGACCGCTCCGAGCACCCATAACTGCTCGAATTGAAGGGTATATAATACACTTTTTTTAGGCCTCTGAGCTCCCGGAACGAAAATGTTCGAAAATCGCACAGATGGTTAATCGAGTCAGATAAAGCGGACTCAAATTTGAAAAAACATCGGAAGACATTTGACGTTACCGGTATGTTATAAACCAATTTCGTTCCAAAATCGGATAATTGCGTACAAGTGATTTATAGTTGTTTATAAGGTCTACAATCGAATAAGATATCCCATGATGCGATTTCAGACTCGTGGTAGAAAAACAGGCTGAAAAATAAAAATGGTCGCTCCGACCACCCAAAACTTCTCGAATTGACGAATATATAATACACTTTTTTTAGGCCTCTGAGTTCCTGGAACGATAATGTCCGAAAATCGCACAGATGGTTAATCGAGTCAGATAAAGCGGACTCAAAAATTTGAAAAAACATCGAAAGACATTTAACGTTACCGGTATACTATAAACCAATTTCGTTCGAAAATCGGATAATCGTGTAAAAGTGATTTATAGTTGTTTATAGGGTCTACAATCGAATCAGATATCTCATGATGCGATTTCGGATACGTGGTAGAAAAACAGGCTGAAAAATAAAAATGACCGCTCCGACCACCCAAAACTTCTCGAATTGACGGGTATATAATACACTTTTTTTAGGCCTCTGAGTTCCTGGAACGATAATGTCCGAAAATCGCACAGATGGTTAATCGAGTCAGATAAAGCGGACTCAAAAATTTGAAAAAACATCGAAAGACATTTAACGTTACCGGTATACTATAAACCAATTTCGTTCGAAAATCGGATAATCGTGTAAAAGTGATTTATAGTTGTTTATAGGGTCTACAATCGAATCAGATATCTCATGATGCGATTTCGGATACGTGGTAGAAAAACAGGCTGAAAAATAAAAATGACCGCTCCGACCACCCAAAACTTCTCGAATTGACGGGTATATAATACACTTTTTTTAGGCCTCTGAGTTCCTGGAACGATAATGTCCGAAAATCGCACAGATGGTTAATCGAGTCAGATAAAGCGGACTCAAAAATTTGAAAAAACATCGAAAGAAATTTAACGTTACCGGTATACTATAAACCAATTTCGTTCGAAAATCGGATAACCGTGTAAAAGTGATTTATAGTTGTTTATAGGGTGCACAATCGAATAAGATATCTCATGATGCGATTTCGGATACGTGGTAGAAAAACAGGCTGAAAAATAAAAATGACCGCTCCGAGCACCCATAACTGCTCGAATTGAAGGGTATATAATACACTTTTTTTAGGCCCCTGAGCTCCCGGAACGAAAATGTTCGAAAATCGCACAGATGGTTAATCGAGTCAGAGAAAGCGGACTCAAATTTGAAAAAACATCGGAAGACATTTGACGTTACCGGTATGCTATAAACCAATTTCGTTCGAAAATCGGATAATTGCGTACAAGTGATTTATAGTTGTTTATAGGGTCTACAATCGAATAAGATATCCCATGATGCAATTTCGGACTCGTGGTAGAAAAACAGGCTGAAAAATAAAAATGGTCGCTCCGACCACCCAAAACTTCTCGAATTGACGGGAATGTAATACACTTTTTTTAGGCCTCTGAGTTCCTGGAACGATAATGTCCGAAAATCGCACAGATGGTTAATCGAGTCAGATAAAGCGGACTCAAAAATTTGAAAAAACATCGAAAGACATTTAACGTTACCGGTATACTATAAACCAATTTCGTTCGAAAATCGGATATCCGTGTAAAGGTGATTTATAGTTGTTTATAGGGTGCACAATCGAATAAGATATCTCATGATGCGATTTCGGATACGTGGTAGAAAAACAGGCTGAAAAATAAAAATGACCGCTCCGAGCACCCATAACTGCTCGAATTGAAGGGTATATAATACACTTTTTTTAGGCCCCTGAGCTCCCGGAACGAAAATGTTCGAAAATCGCACAGATGGTTAATCGAGTCAGAGAAAGCGGACTCAAATTTGAAAAAACATCGGAAGACATTTGACGTTACCGGTATGCTATAAACCAATTTCGTTCGAAAATCGGATAATTGCGTACAAGTGATTTATAGTTGTTTATAGGGTCTACAATCGAATAAGATATCCCATGATGCAATTTCGGACTCGTGGTAGAAAAACAGGCTGAAAAATAAAAATGGTCGCTCCGACCACCCAAAACTTCTCGAATTGACGGGAATGTAATACACTTTTTTTAGGCCTCTGAGTTCCTGGAACGATAATGTCCGAAAATCGCACAGATGGTTAATCGAGTCAGATAAAGCGGACTCCAAAATTTGAAAAAACATCGAAAGACATTTAACGTTACCGGTATACTATAAACCAATTTCGTTCGAAAATCGGATAACCGTGTAAATGTGATTTATAGTTGTTTATTGGCTCTACAATCGAATAAGATATCTCATGATGCGATTTCGGATACGTGGTTGAAAAACAGGCTGAAAAATAAAAATGACCGCTCCGAGCACCCATAACTGCTCGAATTGAAGGGTATATAATACACTTTTTTTAGGCCTCTGAGCTCCCGGAACGAAAATGTTCGAAAATCGCACAGATGGTTAATCGAGTCAGATAAAGCGGACTCAAATTTGAAAAAACATCGGAAGACATTTGACGTTACCGGTATGTTATAAACCAATTTCGTTCCAAAATCGGATAATTGCGTACAAGTGATTTATAGTTGTTTATAAGGTCTACAATCGAATAAGATATCCCATGATGCGATTTCAGACTCGTGGTAGAAAAACAGGCTGAAAAATAAAAATGGTCGCTCCGACCACCCAAAACTTCTCGAATTGACGAATATATAATACACTTTTTTTAGGCCTCTGAGTTCCTGGAACGATAATGTCCGAAAATCGCACAGATGGTTAATCGAGTCAGATAAAGCGGACTCAAAAATTTGAAAAAACATCGAAAGACATTTAACGTTACCGGTATACTATAAACCAATTTCGTTCGAAAATCGGATAATCGTGTAAAAGTGATTTATAGTTGTTTATAGGGTCTACAATCGAATCAGATATCTCATGATGCGATTTCGGATACGTGGTAGAAAAACAGGCTGAAAAATAAAAATGACCGCTCCGACCACCCAAAACTTCTCGAATTGACGGGTATATAATACACTTTTTTTAGGCCTCTGAGTTCCTGGAACGATAATGTCCGAAAATCGCACAGATGGTTAATCGAGTCAGATAAAGCGGACTCAAAAATTTGAAAAAACATCGAAAGACATTTAACGTTACCGGTATACTATAAACCAATTTCGTTCGAAAATCGGATAATCGTGTAAAAGTGATTTATAGTTGTTTATAGGGTCTACAATCGAATCAGATATCTCATGATGCGATTTCGGATACGTGGTAGAAAAACAGGCTGAAAAATAAAAATGACCGCTCCGACCACCCAAAACTTCTCGAATTGACGGGTATATAATACACTTTTTTTAGGCCTCTGAGTTCCTGGAACGATAATGTCCGAAAATCGCACAGATGGTTAATCGAGTCAGATAAAGCGGACTCAAAAATTTGAAAAAACATCGAAAGAAATTTAACGTTACCGGTATACTATAAACCAATTTCGTTCGAAAATCGGATATCCGTGTAAAGGTGATTTATAGTTGTTTATAGGGTGCACAATCGAATAAGATATCTCATGATGCGATTTCGGATACGTGGTAGAAAAACAGGCTGAAAAATAAAAATGACCGCTCCGAGCACCCATAACTGCTCGAATTGAAGGGTATATAATACACTTTTTTAAGGTCTCTGAGCTCCCGGAACGAAAATGTTGGAAAATCGCACAGATGGTTAATCGAGTTAGATAAAGCGGACTCAAATTTGAAAAACCATCGGAAGACATTTGACGTTACCGGTATGCTATAAACCAATTTCGTTCGAAAATCGGATAATTGCGTACAAGTGATTTATAGTTGTTTATAAGGTCTACAATCGAATAAGATATCCCATGATGCGATTTCAGACTCGTGGTAGAAAAACAGGCTGAAAAGTAAAAATGGTCGCTCCGACCACCCAAAACTTCTCGAATTGACGGGTATGTAATACACTTTTTTTAGGCCTCTGAGTTCCTGGAACGATAGTGTCCGAAAATCGCACAGATGGTTAATCGAGTCAGATAAAGCGGACTCAAAAATTTGAAAAAACATCGAAAGACATTTAACGTTACCGGTATACTATAAACCAATTTCGTTCGAAAATCGGATAACCGTGTAAAAGTGATTTATAGTTGTTTATAGGGTCTACAATCGAATAAGATATCTTATGATGCGATTTCGGATACGTGGTAGAAAAACTGGCTGAAGAATAAAAATGACCGCTCCGAGCACCCATAACTGCTCGAATTGAAGGGTATATAATACACTTTTTTTAGGCCCCTGAGCTCCCGGAACGAAAATGTTCGAAAATCGCACAGATGGTTAATCGAGTCAGAGAAAGTGGACTCAAATTTGAAAAAACATCGGAAGACATTTGACGTTACCGGTATGCTATAAACCAATTTCGTTCGAAAATCGGATAATTGCGTACAAGTGATTTATAGTTGTTTATAGGGTCTACAATCGAATAAGATATCCCATGATGCAATTTCGGACTCGTGGTAGAAAAACAGGCTGAAAAATAAAAATGGTCGCTCCGACCACCCAAAACTTCTCGAATTGACGGGAATGTAATACACTTTTTTTAGGCCTCTGAGTTCCTGGAACGATAATGTCCGAAAATCGCACAGATGGTTAATCGAGTCAGATAAAGCGGACTCCAAAATTTGAAAAAACATCGAAAGACATTTAACGTTACCGGTATACTATAAACCAATTTCGTTCGAAAATCGGATAACCGTGTAAATGTGATTTATAGTTGTTTATTGGCTCTACAATCGAATAAGATATCTCATGATGCGATTTCGGATACGTGGTTGAAAAACAGGCTGAAAAATAAAAATGACCGCTCCGAGCACCCATAACTGCTCGAATTGAAGGGTATATAATACACTTTTTTTAGGCCTCTGAGCTCCCGGAACGAAAATGTTCGAAAATCGCACAGATGGTTAATCGAGTCAGATAAAGCGGACTCAAATTTGAAAAAACATCGGAAGACATTTGACGTTACCGGTATGTTATAAACCAATTTCGTTCCAAAATCGGATAATTGCGTACAAGTGATTTATAGTTGTTTATAAGGTCTACAATCGAATAAGATATCCCATGATGCGATTTCAGACTCGTGGTAGAAAAACAGGCTGAAAAATAAAAATGGTCGCTCCGACCACCCAAAACTTCTCGAATTGACGGGTATGTAATACACTTTTTTTAGGCCTCTGAGTTCCTGGAACGATAGTGTCCGAAAATCGCACAGATGGTTAATCGAGTCAGATAAAGCGGACTCAAAAATTTGAAAAAACATCGAAAGACATTTAACGTTACCGGTATACTATAAACCAATTTCGTTCGAAAATCGGATAACCGTGTAAAAGTGATTTATAGTTGTTTATAGGGTCTACAATCGAATAAGATATCTTATGATGCGATTTCAGATACGTGGTAGAAAAACTGGCTGAAGAATAAAAATGACCGCTCCGAGCACCCATAACTGCTCGAATTGAAGGGTATATAATACACTTTTTTTAGGCCCCTGAGCTCCCGGAACGAAAATGTTCGAAAATCGCACAGATGGTTAATCGAGTCAGATAAAGCGGACTCAAATTTGAAAAAACATCGGAAGACATTTGACGTTACCGGTATGCTATAAACCAATTTCGTTCGAAAATCGGATAATTGCGCACAAGTGATTTATAGTTGTTTATAGGGTCTACAATCGAATAAGATATCCCATGATGCAATTTCGGACTCGTGGTAGAAAAACAGGCTGAAAAATAAAAATGGTCGCTCCGACCACCCAAAACTTCTCGAATTGACGGGAATGTAATACACTTTTTTTAGGCCTCTGAGTTCCTGGAACGATAATGTCCGAAAATCGCACAGATGGTTAATCGAGTCAGATAAAGCGGACTCCAAAATTTGAAAAAACATCGAAAGACATTTAACGTTACCGGTATACTATAAACCAATTTCGTTCGAAAATCGGATAACCGTGTAAAAGTGATTTATAGTTGTTTATTGGCTCTACAATCGAATAAGATATCTCATGATGCGATTTCGGATATGTGGTTGAAAAACAGGCTGAAAAATAAAAATGACCGCTCCGAGCACCCATAACTGCTCGAATTGAAGGGTATATAATACACTTTTTTTAGGCCTCTGAGCTCCCGGAACGAAAATGTTCGAAAATCGCACAGATGGTTAATCGAGTCAGATAAAGCGGACTCAAATTTGAAAAAACATCGGAAGACATTTGACGTTACCGGTATGCTATAAACCAATTTCGTTCGAAAATCGTATAATTGCGTACAAGTGATTTATAGTTGTTTATAGGGTCTACAATCGAATAAGATATCCCATGATGCGATTTCGGACTCGTGGTAGAAAAACAGGCTGAAAAATAAAAATGGTCGCTCCGACCACCCAAAACTTCTCGAATTGACGGGTATATAATACACTTTTTTTAGGCCTCTGAGCTCCCGGAACGAAAATGTTCGAAAATTGCACAGATGGTTGATCGAGTCAGATAAAGCGGACTCAAATTTGAAAAACCATCGGAAGACATTTGACGTTACCGGTATGCTATAAACCAATTTCGTTCGAAAATCGGATAATTGCGTACAACTGATTTATAGTTGTTTATAGGGTCTACAATAAAATAAGATATCCCATGATGCGATTTCGGACTCGTGGTAGAAAAACAGGCTGAAAAATAAAAATGGTCGCTCCGACCACCCAAAACTTCTCGAATTGACGGGTATATAATACACTTTTTTTAGGCCTCTGAGTTCCTGGAACGATAATGTCCGAAAATCGCACAGATGGTTAATCAAGTCAGATAAAGCGGACTCAAAAATTTGAAAAAACATCGAAAGACATTTAACGTTACCGGTATACTATAAACCAATTTCGTTCGAAAATCGGATAATCGTGTAAAAGTGATTTATAGTTGTTTATAGGGTCTACAATCGAATCAGATATCTCATGATGCGATTTCGGATACGTGGTAGAAAAACAGGCTGAAAAATAAAAATGACCGCTCCGACCACCCAAAACTTCTCGAATTGACGGGTATATAATACACTTTTTTTAGGCCTCTGAGTTCCTGGAACGATAATGTCCGAAAATCGCACAGATGGTTAATCGAGTCAGATAAAGCGGACTCAAAAATTTGAAAAAACATCGAAAGACATTTAACGTTACCGGTATACTATAAACCAATTTCGTTCGAAAATCGGATAATCGTGTAAAAGTGATTTATAGTTGTTTATAGGGTCTACAATCGAATCAGATATCTCATGATGCGATTTCGGATACGTGGTAGAAAAACAGGCTGAAAAATAAAAATGACCGCTCCGACCACCCAAAACTTCTCGAATTAACGGGTATATAATACACTTTTTTTAGGCCTCTGAGTTCCTGGAACGATAATGTCCGAAAATCGCACAGATGGTTAATCGAGTCAGATAAAGCGGACTCAAAAATTTGAAAAAACATCGAAAGAAATTTAACGTTACCGGTATACTATAAACCAATTTCGTTCGAAAATCGGATATCCGTGTAAAGGTGATTTATAGTTGTTTATAGGGTGCACAATCGAATAAGATATCTCATGATGCTATTTCGGATACGTGGTAGAAAAACAGGCTGAAAAATAAAAATGACCGCTCCGAGCACCCATAACTGCTCGAATTGAAGGGTATATAATACACTTTTTTTAGGCCTCTGAGCTCCCGGAACGAAAATGTTGGAAAATCGCACAGATGGTTAATCGAGTTAGATAAAGCGGACTCAAATTTGAAAAACCATCGGAAGACATTTGACGTTACCGGTATGCTATAAACCAATTTCGTTCGAAAATCGGATAATTGCGTACAAGTGATTTATAGTTGTTTATAAGGTCTACAATCGAATAAGATATCCCATGATGCGATTTCAGACTCGTGGTAGAAAAACAGGCTGAAAAATAAAAATGGTCGTTCCGACCACCCAAAACTTCTCGAATTGACGGGTATGTAATACACTTTTTTTAGGCCTCTGAGTTCCTGGAACGATAGTGTCCGAAAATCGCACAGATGGTTAATCGAGTCAGATAAAGCGGACTCAAAAATTTGAAAAAACATCGAAAGACATTTAACGTTACCGGTATACTATAAACCAATTTCGTTCGAAAATCGGATAACCGTGTAAAAGTGATTTATAGTTGTTTATAGGGTCTACAATCGAATAAGATATCTTATGATGCGATTTCGGATACGTGGTAGAAAAACTGGCTGAAGAATAAAAATGACCGCTCCGAGCACCCATAACTGCTCGAATTGAAGGGTATATAATACACTTTTTTTAGGCCCCTGAGCTCCCGGAACGAAAATGTTCGAAAATCGCACAGATGGTTAATCGAGTCAGAGAAAGCGGACTCAAATTTGAAAAAACATCGGAAGACATTTGACGTTACCGGTATGCTATAAACCAATTTCGTTCGAAAATCGGATAATTGCGTACAAGTGATTTATAGTTGTTTATAGGGTCTACAATCGAATAAGATATCCCATGATGCAATTTCGGACTCGTGGTAGAAAAACAA
Source organism: Silene conica (assembly GCA_029255685.2). Taxonomy (NCBI): domain Eukaryota; kingdom Viridiplantae; phylum Streptophyta; class Magnoliopsida; order Caryophyllales; family Caryophyllaceae; genus Silene; species Silene conica. The sequence goes on along the minus strand of CM055317.2, from coordinate 48,145,778 downwards.
GCTGAAAAATAAAAATGGTCGCTCCGACCACCCAAAACTTCTCGAATTGACGGGAATGTAATACACTTTTTTTAGGCCTCTGAGTTCCTGGAACGATAATGTCCAAAAATCGCACAGATGGTTAATCGAGTCAGATAAAGCGGACTCCAAAATTTGAAAAAACATCGAAAGACATTTAACGTTACCGGTATACTATAAACCAATTTCGTTCGAAAATCGGATAACCGTGTAAAAGTGATTTATAGTTGTTTATTGGCTCTACAATCGAATAAGATATCTCATGATGCGATTTCGGATACGTGGTAGAAAAACAGGCTGAAAAATAAAAATGACCGCTCCGAGCACCCATAACTGCTCGAATTGAAGGGTATATAATACACTTTTTTTAGGCCTCTGAGCTCCCGGAACGAAAATGTTCGAAAATCGCACAGATGGTTAATCGAGTCAGATAAAGCGGACTCAAATTTGAAAAAACATCGGAAGACATTTGACGTTACCGGTATGCTATAAACCAATTTCGTTCGAAAATCGGATAATTGCGTACAAGTGATTTATAGTTGTTTATAAGGTCTACAATCGAATAAGATATCCCATGATGCGATTTCAGACTCGTGGTAGAAAAACAGGCTGAAAAATAAAAATGGTCGCTCCGACCACCCAAAACTTCTCGAATTGACGGGTATGTAATACACTTTTTTTAGGCCTCTGAGTTCCTGGAACGATAGTGTCCGAAAATCGCACAGATGGTTAATCGAGTCAGATAAAGCGGACTCAAAAATTTGAAAAAACATCGAAAGACATTTAACGTTACCGGTATACTATAAACCAATTTCGTTCGAAAATCGGATAACCGTGTAAAAGTGATTTATAGTTGTTTATAAGGTCTACAATCGAATAAGATATCTTATGATGCGATTTCGGATACGTGGTAGAAAAACTGGTTGAAGAATAAAAATGACCGCTCCGAGCACCCATAACTGCTCGAATTGAAGGGTATATAATACACTTTTTTTAGGCCCCTGAGCTCCCGGAACGAAAATGTTCGAAAATCGCACAGATGTTTAATCGAGTCAGAGAAAGCGGACTCAAATTTGAAAAAACATCGGAAGACATTTGACGTTACCGGTATGCTATAAACCAATTTCGTTCGAAAATCGGATAATTGCGTACAAGTGATTTATAGTTGTTTATAGGGTCTACAATCGAATAAGATATCCCATGATGCAATTTCGGACTCGTGGTAGAAAAACAGGCTGAAAAATAAAAATGGTCGCTCCGACCACCCAAAACTTCTCGAATTGACGGGAATGTAATACACTTTTTTTAGGCCTCTGAGTTCCTGGAACGATAATGTCCGAAAATCGCACAGATGGTTAATCGAGTCAGATAAAGCGGACTCCAAAATTTGAAAAAACATCGAAAGACATTTAACGTTACCGGTATACTATAAACCAATTTCGTTCGAAAATCGGATAACCGTGTAAAAGTGATTTATAGTTGTTTATTGGCTCTACAATCGAATAAGATATCTCATGATGCGATTTCGGATACGTGGTTGAAAAACAGGCTGAAAAATAAAAATGACCGCTCCGAGCACCCATAACTGCTCGAATTGAAGGGTATATAATACACGTTTTTTAGGCCTCTGAGCTCCCGGAACGAAAATGTTCGAAAATCGCACAGATGGTTAATCGAGTCAGATAAAGCGGACTCAAATTTGAAAAAACATCGGAAGACATTTGACGTTACCGGTATGCTATAAACCAATTTCGTTCGAAAATCGGATAATTGCGTACAAGTGATTTATAGTTGTTTATAAGGTCTACAATCGAATAAGATATCCCATGATGCGATTTCAGACTCGTGGTAGAAAAACAGGCTGAAAAATAAAAATGGTCGCTCCGACCACCCAAAACTTCTCGAATTGACGGGTATGTAATACACTTTTTTTAGGCCTCTGAGTTCCTGGAACGATAGTGTCCGAAAATCGCACAGATGGTTAATCGAGTCAGATAAAGCGGACTCAAAAATTTGAAAAAACATCGAAAGACATTTAACGTTACCGGTATACTATAAACCAATTTCGTTCGAAAATCGGATAACCGTGTAAAAGTGATTTATAGTTGTTTATAGGGTCTACTATCGAATAAGATATCTTATGATGCGATTTCGGATACGTGGTAGAAAAACTGGCTGAAGAATAAAAATGACCGCTCCGAGCACCCATAACTGCTCGAATTGAAGGGTATATAATACACTTTTTTTAGGCCCCTGAGCTCCCGGAACGAAAATGTTCGAAAATCGCACAGATGGTTAATCGAGTCAGATAAAGCGGACTCAAATTTGAAAAAACATCGGAAGACATTTGACGTTACCGGTATGCTATAAACCAATTTCGTTCGAAAATCGGATAATTGCGTACAAGTGATTTATAGTTGTTTATAGGGTCTACAATCGAATAAGATATCCCATGATGCAATTTCGGACTCGTGGTAGAAAAACAGGCTGAAAAATAAAAATGGTCGCTCCGACCACCCAAAACTTCTCGAATTGACGGGAATGTAATACACTTTTTTTAGGCCTCTGAGTTCCTGGAACGATAATGTCCGAAAATCGCACAGATGGTTAATCGAGTCAGATAAAGCGGACTCCAAAATTTGAAAAAACATCGAAAGACATTTAACGTTACCGGTATACTATAAACCAATTTCGTTCGAAAATCGGATAACCGTGTAAAAGTGATTTATAGTTGTTTATTGGCTCTACAATCGAATAAGATATCTCATGAGGCGATTTCGGATACGTGGTTGAAAAACAGGCTGAAAAATAAAAATGACCGCTCCGAGCACCCATAACTGCTCGAATTGAAGGGTATATAATACACTTTTTTTAGGCCTCTGAGCTCCCGGAACGAAAATGTTCGAAAATCGCACAGATGGTTAATCGAGTCAGATAAAGCGGACTCAAATTTGAAAAAACATCGGAAGACATTTGACGTTACCGGTATGCTATAAACCAATTTCGTTCGAAAATCGGATAATTGCGTACAAGTGATTTATAGTTGTTTATAGGGTCTACAATCGAATAAGATATCCCATGATGCAATTTCGGACTCGTGGTAGAAAAACAGGCTGAAAAATAAAAATGGTCGCTCCGACCACCCAAAACTTCTCGAATTGACGGGAATGTAATACACTTTTTTTAGGCCTCTGAGTTCCTGGAACGATAATGTCCGAAAATCGCACAGATGGTTAATCGAGTCAGATAAAGCGGACTCCAAAATTTGAAAAAACATCGAAAGACATTTAACGTTACCGGTATACTATAAACCAATTTCGTTCGAAAATCGGATAACCGTGTAAAAGTGATTTATAGTTGTTTATTGGCTCTACAATCGAATAAGATATCTCATGATGCGATTTCGGATACGTGGTTGAAAAACAGGCTGAAAAATAAAAATGACCGCTCCGAGCACCCATAACTGCTCGAATTGAAGGGTATATAATACACTTTTTTTAGGCCTCTGAGCTCCCGGAACGAAAATGTTCGAAAATCGCACAGATGGTTAATCGAGTCAGATAAAGCGGACTCAAATTTGAAAAAACATCGGAAGACATTTGACGTTACCGGTATGCTATAAACCAATTTCGTTCGAAAATCGGATAATTGCGTACAAGTGATTTATAGTTGTTTATAGGGTCTACAATCGAATAAGATATCCCATGATGCAATTTCGGACTCGTGGTAGAAAAACAGGCTGAAAAATAAAAATGGTCGCTCCGACCACCCAAAACTTCTCGAATTGACGGGAATGTAATACACTTTTTTTAGGCCTCTGAGTTCCTGGAACGATAATGTCCGAAAATCGCACAGATGGTTAATCGAGTCAGATAAAGCGGACTCCAAAATTTGAAAAAACATCGAAAGACATTTAACGTTACCGGTATACTATAAACCAATTTCGTTCGAAAATCGGATAACCGTGTAAAAGTGATTTATAGTTGTTTATTGGCTCTACAATCGAATAAGATATCTCATGAGGCGATTTCGGATACGTGGTTGAAAAACAGGCTGAAAAATAAAAATGACCGCTCCGAGCACCCATAACTGCTCGAATTGAAGGGTATATAATACACTTTTTTTAGGCCCCTGAGCTCCCGGAACGAAAATGTTCGAAAATCGCACAGATGGTTAATCGAGTCAGATAAAGCGGACTCAAATTTGAAAAAACATCGGAAGACATTTGACGTTACCTGTATGCTATAAACCAATTTCGTTCGAAAATCGGATAATTGCGTACAAGTGATTTATAGTTGTTTATAAGGTCTAAAATCGAATAAGATATCCCATGATGCGATTTTAGACTCGTGGTAGAAAAACAGGCTGAAAAATAAAAATGGTCGCTCCGACCACCCAAAACTTCTCGAATTGACGGGTATGTAATACACTTTTTTTAGGCCTCTGAGTTCCTGGAACGATAGTGTCCGAAAATCGCACTGATGGTTAATCGAGTCAGATAAAGCGGACTCAAAAATTTGAAAAAACATCGAAAGACATTTAACGTTACCGGTATACTATAAACCAATTTCGTTCGAAAATCGGATAACCGTGTAAAAGTGATTTATAGTTGTTTATAGGGTCTACAATCGAATAAGATATCTTATGATGCGATTTCGGATACGTGGTAGAAAAACTGGCTGAAGAATAAATATGACCGCTCCGAGCACCCATAACTGTTCGAATTGAAGGGTATATAATACACTTTTTTTAGGCCCCTGAGCTCCCGGAACGAAAATGTTCGAAAATCGCACAGATGGTTAATCGAGTCAGATAAAGCGGACTCAAATTTGAAAAAACATCGGAAGACATTTGACGTTACCGGTATGCTATAAACCAATTTCGTTCGAAAATCGGATAATTGCGTACAAGTGATTTATAGTTGTTTATAGGGTCTACAATCGAATAAGATATCCCATGATGCAATTTCGGACTCGTGGTAGAAAAACAGGCTGAAAAATAAAAATCGTCGCTCCGACCACCCAAAACTTCTCGAATTGACGGGAATGTAATACACTTTTTTTAGGCCTCTGAGTTCCTGGAACGATAATGTCCGAAAATCGCACAGATGGTTAATCGAGTCAGATAAAGCGGACTCCAAAATTTGAAAAAAACATCGAAAGACATTTAACGTTACCGGTATATTATAAACCAATTTCGTTCGAAAATCGGATAACCGTGTAAAAGTGATTTATAGTTGTTTATTGGCTCTACAATCGAATAAGATATCTCATGAGGCGATTTCGGATACGTGGTTGAAAAACAGGCTGAAAAATAAAAATGACCGCTCCGAGCACCCATAACTGCTCGAATTGAAGGGTATATAATACACTTTTTTTAGGCCTCTGAGCTCCCGGAACGAAAATGTTCGAAAATCGCACAGATGGTTAATCGAGTCAGATAAAGCGGACTCAAATTTGAAAAAACATCGGAAGACATTTGACGTTACCGGTATGCTATAAACCAATTTCGTTCGAAAATCGGATAATTGCGTACAAGTGATTTATTGTTGTTTATAGGGTCTACAATCGAATAAGATATCCCATGATGCGATTTCGGACTCGTGGTAGAAAAACAGGCTGAAAAATAAAAATGGTCGCTCCGACCACCCAAAACTTCTCGAATTGACGGGTATATAATACACTTTTTTTAGGCCTTTGAGTTCCTGGAACGATATGTGGGGAATAAAACGCGTATTCACCCTAAATTTGCAGGATTATAATGAAATATGCAATTGTGAATATCGTCATAAGATTAAAAACATGAGAAAAGAAGTACAACCTTTAGTCCTCGCGCAAAAGGCCTAAGAACAGGAATTAATGCAAATTCCCTCCTATAACTTGCACCCAAGACTTTGTCTGAGACGAGGCCGCGTGTGCTAGAAATCCTCTCCAATTGCCTTGCAATATAGGGAGAGCCCTTGAGGTTTTAGATGTGAGATCTGAGGTTTTGGGAAAAGAATGTCACAAAACCCTAATTTTACCTTGAGAATATTTAATAGTGCACCAAGAGTAGTCTACATAAGGAGAGTCCTCCTCCTTATATAGACTACATGGCCGGCCGAAATAGGGTTTGGGTAGGAGTGGGCTTTCCACTCTTACCTTATCCCAATGCGTGATTCGACCCATTTAGCTTTAAGTTGTTCGCGGGTTTTAATTATAAATCGTAACATGTTATCAGATATTAATACAGTCGATATATTAATAACGGTCTGATAAAATACGATATTGTATAATTACCTAAATTAATATAACTGTTTATATTAATTTGCGAATACTATATTTAATTAAATATAACCGTTTATATTTAATTTACGAATTATTCTTGTAATCCGTATTAGCTAAAATTATTTAATCCGTATTAAATAGTAATTCTCAACATCTTATTGACTAATTTAATAGTCAATACCTCTGACTAACCGTTTAGTCATATCCGGCAAAATGTGACTGTATTTTCATACCTTCACATCTCTCAAACGTGTCCTATAGGTGTGACGTATAGGGACCAGTTGATCACCGCCATCCGTATGACAATAACGTCAAACTTATCTAGCAAGCCAACCGTTATTGATAAACGTGGATCAACTGGTAATAATACAGAAGTATGCCCTTGTGATCCTTAAAGAGATTTAATTAGTCATTGTACTTAGTTGTCAAGGACACCAGCCCCAACAATCTCCCACTTGTCCGTACAAGGGTATGTGCAATGACGTTATCACACTACATGTGGAGGACACAATCTCCAACAAACTCCCACTTGTCCGTACAAGTGTAGGTGCGATAACCGAATCTCATATCCTTTTAAAATTTCTCCCACTCAATGTAAGACAATTTGCAAATCCGCATTCGCAAAGGTCGTATCTCACAAGCGATCTGTATCAAGAGTGGTTTCCCCGACTAGAGAGTAATTTAACTGATAAAACGAATCTGTATTCGAGCATGGCCATGCATTTCAGTTACTACTCCTCGAGTGGCCCTGAGAAATGATAAAATCCTGATAAGGGTTTGGATATTTCCCTCAACTCGAATCCTGCCGATATCGCCCAGCATGAAATAACCCAGAAAAAATCCTCTTGGCCCCTGTTACGGTGACCGTGGGAAAGAAACCAAAGTTACCCAAAATCTGTCTTAATCTCAAGAAACAGTTGAAAGTCAAAAGACTCGACTCTAAGGAACACTATGGAGGTCCTATCCACGACCTGGCACCCAATGTTATAAAACATTTAGGACTCCATAACGATGTCACGGGGTGTCCTACGAGATATCCGTATAACTCGCCTTTGTGATTGGTCAGTCATCCACGTGACTTATGGCTCGTTGAACCCACCATCAACCAACGTCACAAAATGATTACCTGAGTTATCAGCTCAAGTGGGTAATCAAGGACCAAAACGATGTAATGTTAATCAGTTCACTTTGTGGTGTTCAAAATTGGCGTACAATTCCACATGAGAAACAAAACATTATATATCATAACAATAAGGTTGAATAGAGTACACGAGAAAATGAATTATTACATGAATTCATAAAAGAGTACTACAACTTAGGAACACATCCAATTCCCATGGAATGAATGTGCCCTTCATGCTTATCACGTGGTAATGCTTTTGTGAGAGGATCAGCTATGTTGTCATCCGTAGCGATCTTTTCAATAAAAATCTCCTTTTGCTCCACGTAATCCCGGATTAGATGAGCTTTCCGTTGTACATGCCTAGCCTTGCTGCTAGACTTATGCTCCTTAGCTTGGAAGATGGCACCGCTATTGTCACAATAGACGGTGATTGGGTCATTCGAACTAGGCACTACTGATAGTCCTTGTAAGAATTGACGCATCCATATTGTTTCCTTAGCTGCTTCTGAGGCGGCATAGTACTCGGACTCAGTCGTAGAATCTGCTGTAACACTCTGTTTAGAACTTTTCCAGCAGACAGCAGCGCCATTAAGAGTAAAGACAAATCCAGACTGAGATTTCGAGTCATCTCGATCTGTTTGGAAGCTAGCATCTGCGTAACCCGTGGCGCAGAGCGTCGAGTCGCCTCCAAAAGTCAATCCCCAATCTTTAGTCCTCCGTAGGTACTTAAGAATGTTTTTCACGGCCATCCAGTGTTGTTCACCTGGATGAGCTTGGAATCGACTTGTCATACTCAATGCATATGCAACGTCTGGACGTGTGCATATCATGGCATACATGATCGATCCTATTGCCGAAGCATAAGGAATCCGACTCATGCGCTCTTTCTCTTCCACTGACTTAGCTTCTTGAGTCTTGCTCAAGTGGAGCCCAGGAGTCATAGGAAGGAACCCCTTCTTGGAGTTCGTCATGCTGAATCTCTCCAGAATCTTCTCTATATAAGATTCCTGACTGAGAGACAACATCCGTCGTGATCTATCCCTGTAGATACGGATGCCCAAAATTCTTTGTGCCTCTCCCAGATCTTTCATCTGGAAGTGGTTTTTCAACCATGCTTTAACCGAAGATAAGAGAGGTATGTCATTCCCAATCAAGAGTATGTCATCGACATACAGTACTAGGAATACAATCTTACTCCCACTCGACTTGATATAGAGACATGGTTCCTCGACTGATCGAATGAACCCATTCTCTTTTATCACTTGGTCGAAGCGATGATTCCAACTCCGCGATGCTTGCTTAAGTCCATAGATGGAACGCTTAAGCTTGCAAACTTTCTTAGGATGTGCTGAATCGATAAAACCCTCGGGTTGTACCATGTACAACTCTTCCTCAAAATAACCGTTTAAGAAGGCGGTTTTAACGTCCATTTGCCATATTTCATAGTCATGAAATGCGGCGATCGCTAAGATAATCCGAATGGAACGTAGCATGACTACGGGTGCAAAGATCTCATCGTAGTGCAAGCCTGGCACTTGGGTGAAACCTTTAGCAACTAGTCTAGCCTTATGGATATCTTGTTGTCCTTCCACGGCATGATTTATCTTGTAAAGCCATTTGCATTGAAGGGGACGTACCTTTGCAGGTAGGTCCACAAGATCCCACACGTTGTTCTCATACATGGAGTCCATCTCGGATTGCATGGCTTCTAGCCATAGCTTTGAGTCAGAACTGGTCATGGCACCTTTATAGGTTGTGGGTTCATTACCCTCTAGGAGTAAGACGTCATCTGTATCGTGTTCCTCGACCATACCAATGTATCTGTCCGGTGGAATAGAGACTCTTCCCGACCTCCTAGGTTCCTCAGGGATATCTACCGCAGCCTCGGTTGGAGGTACTGTTTCCTCCAATGGTTGCTCGGTAGTTGGTTCTTGAACCTCCGATAACTCGAAGGTTCTATTACTCGACTTGTTCTCGAGAAATTCTTTCTCCAAGAACGTCGCACTAGCCGCAACAAAAACACGTTGTTCGGTAGGCGAGTAGAAGTAATGACCAAACGTTCCCTTTGGATAGCCTATAAAGTATGTCTTGACCGATCGCGGGCCGAGCTTATCCTCGTGTCTCCACTTGACATAAGCCTCGCAGCCCCAAACCCGAATAAAGGACAAGTTAGGGACCGTTCCCTTCCATAACTCGAATGGAGTCTTGTCAACAGCTTTAGACGGACTTCGGTTAAGTATTAGAGCGGCCGACAAAAGAGCATAGCCCCACAATGAATCAGGCACAACGGTGTGACTCATCATGGATCGAACCATATCGAGTAAAGTTCGATTTCTCCGTTCGGACACACCATTTAATTGTGGTGTTCCAGGTGGAGTTAACTGTAGCACGATCCCACAGTCTTTTAGGTGTTGATCAAACTCGTGTGAAAGATACTCACCACCACGATCCGAACGTAGTGCTTTAATCTTTCTACCCAGCTGGTTCTGTACCCGATTCTGGTATTCTTTGAACTTGTCAAAGGATTCACTTTTGTGCTTCATTAAGTAGACATAGCCATATCTACTCAAATCATCCGTGAAAGTGATGAAATACCTATAGCCTTCTCGTGCGTTGATCGACATAGGGCCACATACGTCCGTATGTATGAGTCCTAATAGGTCGGCAGCGCGCATTCCAACACCTTTGAAGGAAATATGAGTCATTTTGCCGATGAGACATGATTCACACGTGCCATATGATTCGAAATCAAAGGGCGAAATAGCTCCATTCTGTATGAGCTGTTTTACGCGTTTCTCATTTATGTGTCCCATACGACAATGCCATAGGTAAGTTTGATCTTTGTCACCTACCTTTATTCTTTTATTATTCACATGTAATATCTCGGTGGTTTGATCTAAAACATAAATTCCATTCATGGAAACTGCCTTGCCATAAATCATATTGTGTAAGGAGAAAATACAGCTATTATTCTCTATTACAAATGAAAAGCCGAGTTTGTCAAGTGCAGAAACTGAAATAATGTTTTTGGACAAACTAGGAACATAATAACAGTTATATAAAAATAACTCGAATCCACTTGGAAGCTGGATTACGTATGTTCCCTTCGAGACTGCAGCCACACGTGCTCCATTCCCGACATGCAGGTCCACCTCACCCTTGATTAGGGGTTCTTGGTTTCGGAGGCCCTGCACATGATTACATAGATGAGAACCACAACCAGTATCAAGTACCCAAGTTCCGCAACTTGCATGGTTAATCTCAATCATGTGAATAAAAGAAGAAGAAGACATACCAACAGGAGTAACACGGCCTGCTTTAATGTCCTCGCGATACACGGGGCATGAGCGCCTCCAATGCCCAGTCTTGTGGCAATGGTGACATTCCATGCTTGTATCCTTGCTCTTTGTCTTGCCTTGTGAGTTACTCGACTCACCAGGCCCACTCTTTGTAAATCCTGGTTTCTTGAACCTGGGCTTACCTACTGCTAGGTCGCCCTGAGCTTTAGCCTTCCCTTTACCTTTCCCCTTACTGGAGATCATGAGAACATCTTGCTTAAGACTCCCACTCAACTTAAGATCCTTCTCAGTCTGTACGAGAAGGGAGTGGAGCTCATGGGGAGTCTTCTTCATGTCGTTCATGTAGTAGTTGGCCCTAAAGAGGGCGAACCCATCATGAAGTGAATGAAGCATGCGATCAACGATGATGTTCTCACTGATCTTGCAGTTTAGGGACTCCAGTTTCTCGATATTCTCAATCATGTTGAGAATATGTGGGCTAACAGCTTGGCCCTTCTGGAGTTTCGCCTCAAAGAAGCGACAGGTATGCTCATAAGAAACGATTCTCGGAGCCTTGGAGAATTCGTTAGTGAGCGTGGTGAAAATCTTGTTTGCACCATGGGTTATGAAGCGTCTTTGCAAAATGGATTCCATTGCATAGATGAGTACGTTCTTTATCGCACCCGCTTCCATAACGAAATCGCTATGAGCGCGAATTTCATTGGCTCTAGCTCCAGTTCCTGGGTGTGGCGGAATGGGCTCAGTTAAGAACTTGAGCTTTCCGTCAGCAATGGCAGCATTCCGTAGTGCTGCCTCCCAGTCAGAGAAGTTTGACCCATCATTCCTCAGTCTAGTGGACTGATTCATGGAGTCCATGAAGGCTTTTAGCCAGGATTCACGTGCTAGCTTGGCACTTGGCATTGGGTCTTCACCAGCCATTTTAGTTTTACAGCAGTTTTATTGAACGTGTTCTACACTGAAAAGGAAGATAAAACAAAACCATATAAGCAACTTATTGTTGTGATTTAAGTCTATATTAAATTGAATTTAAACTCGTAGACTCAAGCATTTATATAATTGATCTCCCTCAAGAATTATATAAACGATCCCAAGACTCAATTTCCGTATATTGATAAGCCCACAGTTTGGCTAATTCCAATCGTTGGAACTCTTGGTCGATAGATTTCCGTAAATCCTATCTATTAGTCCATCTCAGTCACTGGAATATTATCGAGTGACCATGATGTTGAGATAAAATAAATCATCTGTTCCCACTTACCCGACGTAGAAGGGGTCATATTATGCCTACCGACGAAGAAGGGATTCATGGGAGGCTGATTTATAAAGACTAGTCTCAATTTTTGGTTATACGAGGAAGACCCCATCAACTTTTATTTATCCATATTTAAGTGAACTAAAAACTAGCATTTGCGTGAATGAATTAAATAAAGTGATGGCTTTTAAATGACATGTGACATCTGTATTGTCACAGAAAACTAACGCGAGACCTCTACATGAGTCAGTTTTCAGGCATGATATAGGTGGTTTGGTTTTTAGGCGGAATATGATGCAAGCTATTATCGATGAAAGCGTAAAGATAAATGCAATAAACGCAAATAAAAGTCCTAGTGTGGCCTATCCTACCAAAATAAACATAAAACAACTTGGAATCCACCGTTGGACCCTAGAAGCTTGTCTTGATGTTCTATCTTGGTCCTTGCAGCGGGAGTGAACATCCGGTCTCCGTCTTGTCTTTGGTCTTCACAAAATTACTAATTTAAATTACAAAAGTAATCCTAGATACATTCTAATTTAAATACAAAAGTAATTACATGGCAAAAACCCAAAACGGAGATTCAAGATCTCAAAATTACAAGCAAGATCGTGTCCCTTCATTACGGTGACACAATCTTCTAAGGCCACACTAAGTTACAACCGTTTGCAAAAATTAAATACGTTATTGAAAGCATTCAAGGCATTCAAAAGACGATAAATAAAATGCATCAACTAAAAACAATTTATACATGACATAATACTGTTATTATGATTAATAAATTTATACCAAACCACCTTTTAAGATTAAAATTAAGTGACTATACCGTTTTAATCACCAATTTTAACAAACATATAATCCATTATTTTAAACTGTTTTAAAACAATATGTATCAAGCGAGGGTGAACCGTTTCACTAAATAATATACTATTTCCGTATACAGTATATTATTTTAAGCCATGTGAAAATAAGAAAACAAGTTATTTTCGAAAATAAACACCCCGAAACGAGAGCACTCGATCGAGTAACAGGGGCACTCGATCGAGTGTCAGGGTCACTCGATCGAGTGCAGCATGGCTCGATCGAGTGGCTCGTAAAACAGCAAATCGCTGCACTTTTAAATTAAAACGAGTTTATAACTTGGATTTAAAACTTGTAAATCATATATAAACAACAACAAAAGATTTACATATTGCTAAAAATATCGATTAATTAACAATATGCAAATTATAATCGAAAAACAAGATCGATTTCTCACAAAAATCACACGCACAAGCCTGGTACGAGGGCACTCGATCGAGTGTCACAGGGACTCGATCGAGTGCCTTCGACAGAAGGTACGGTTTTCAAAATTTTAAAGCTTATGAAAGACACAATTGTAAAATTTTCATGGCCTAAGGCTCTGATACCACTTGTGGGGAATAAAACGCGTATTCACCCTAAATTTGCAGGATTATAATGAAATATGCAATTGTGAATATCGTCATAAGATTAAAAACATGAGAAAAGAAGTACAACCTTTAGTCCTCGCGCAAAAGGCCTAAGAACAGGAATTAATGCAAATTCCCTCCTATAACTTGCACCCAAGACTTTGTCTGAGACGAGGCCGCGTGTGCTAGAAATCCTCTCCAATTGCCTTGCAATATAGGGAGAGCCCTTGAGGTTTTAGATGTGAGATCTGAGGTTTTGGGAAAAGAATGTCACAAAACCCTAATTTTACCTTGAGAATATTTAATAGTGCACCAAGAGTAGTCTACATAAGGAGAGTCCTCCTCCTTATATAGACTACATGGCCGGCCGAAATAGGGTTTGGGTAGGAGTGGGCTTTCCACTCTTACCTTATCCCAATGCGTGATTCGACCCATTTAGCTTTAAGTTGTTCGCGGGTTTTAATTATAAATCGTAACATGTTATCAGATATTAATACAGTCGATATATTAATAACGGTCTGATAAAATACGATATTGTATAATTACCTAAATTAATATAACTGTTTATATTAATTTGCGAATACTATATTTAATTAAATATAACCGTTTATATTTAATTTACGAATTATTCTTGTAATCCGTATTAGCTAAAATTATTTAATCCGTATTAAATAGTAATTCTCAACATCTTATTGACTAATTTAATAGTCAATACCTCTGACTAACCGTTTAGTCATATCCGGCAAAATGTGACTGTATTTTCATACCTTCACATCTCTCAAACGTGTCCTATAGGTGTGACGTATAGGGACCAGTTGATCACCGCCATCCGTATGACAATAACGTCAAACTTATCTAGCAAGCCAACCGTTATTGATAAACGTGGATCAACTGGTAATAATACAGAAGTATGCCCTTGTGATCCTTAAAGAGATTTAATTAGTCATTGTACTTAGTTGTCAAGGACACCAGCCCCAACAATCTCCCACTTGTCCGTACAAGGGTATGTGCAATGACGTTATCACACTACATGTGGAGGACACAATCTCCAACACGATAATGTCCGAAAATCGCACAGATGGTTAATCGAGTCAGATAAAGCGGACTCAAAAATTTGAAAAAACATCGAAAGACATTTAACGTTACCGGTATACTATAAACCAATTTCGTTCGAAAATCGGATAACCGTGTAAAAGTGATTTATAGTTGTTTATAGGGTCTACAATCGAATCAGATATCTCATGATGCGATTTCGGATACGTGGTAGAAAAACAGGCTGCAAAATAAAAATGACCGCTCCGACCACCCAAAACTTCTCGAATTGACGGGTATATAATACACTTTTTTTAGGCCTCTGAGTTCCTGGAACGATAATGTCCGAAAATCGCACAGATGGTTAATCGAGTCAGATAAAGCGGACTCAAAAATTTGAAAAAACATCGAAAGACATTTAACGTTACCGGTATACTAAAAACCAATTTCGTTCGAAAATCGGATATCCGTGTAAAGGTGATTTATAGTTGTTTATAGGGTGTACAATCGAATAAGATATATCATGATGCGATTTCGGATACGTGGTAGAAAAACAGGCTGAAAAATAAAAATGACCGCTCCGAGCACCCATAACTGCTCGAATTGAAGGGTATATAATACACTTTTTTTAGGCCTCTGAGCTCCCGGAACGAAAATGTTGGAAAATCGCACAGATGGTTAATCGAGTTAGATAAAGCGGACTCAAATTTGAAAAACCATCGGAAGACATTTGACGTTACCGGTATGCTATAAACCAATTTCGTTCGAAAATCGGATAATTGCGTACAAGTGATTTATAGTTGTTTATAGGGTCTACAATCGAATAAGATATCCCATGATGCGATTTCGGACTCGTGGTAGAAAGACAGGCTGAAAAATAAAAATGGTCGCTCCGACCACCCAAAACTTCTCGAATTGACGGGTATATAATACACTTTTTTTAGGCCTCTGAGTTCCTGGAACGATAATGTCCGAAAATCGTACAGATCGTTAATCGAGTCAGATAAAGCGGACTCAAAAATTTGAAAAAACATCGAAAGACATTTAACGTTACCGGTATACTATAAACCAATTTCGTTCGAAAATCGGATAACCGTGTAAAAGTGATTTATAGTTGTTTATAGGGTCTACAATCGAATAAGATATCCCATGTTGCGATTTCGGACTCGTGGTAGAAAAACAGGCTGAAAAATAAAAATGGTCGCTCCGACCACCCAAAACTTCTCGAATTGACGGGAATGTAATAAACTTTTTTTAGGCCTCTGAGTTCCTGGAACGATAATGTCCGAAAATCGCACAGATGGTTAATCGAGTCAGATAAAGCGGACTCAAAAATTTGAAAAAACATCGAAAGAAATTTAACGTTACCGGTATATTATAAACCAATTTCGTTCGAAAATCGGATAACCGTGTAAAAGTGATTTATAGTTGTTTATAGAGTCTACAATCGAATCAGATATCGCATGATTCGATTTCGGACTCGTGGTAGAAAAACAGGCTGAAAAATAAAAATGGTCGCTCCGACCACACAAAACTTCTCGAATTGACGGGTATATAATACACTTGTTTTAGGCCTCTGAGTTCGTGGAACGATAATGTCCGAAAATCGCACAGATGGTTAATCGAGTCAGATAAAGAGGACTCAAAAATTTGAAAAAACATCGAAAGACATTTAACGTTACCGGTATACTATAAACCAATTTCGTTCGAAAATCGGATAACCGTGTAAAAGTGATTTATAGTTGTTTATAGGGTCTACAATCGAATCAGATATCTCATGATGCGATTTCGGATACGTGGTAGAAAAACAGGCTGAAAAATAAAAATGACCGCTCCGACCACCCATAACTGCTCTAATTGAAGGGTATATAATACACTTTTTTTAGGCCTCTGAGCTCCCGGAACGAAAATGTTCGAAAATCGCACAGATGTTTATTCGAGTCAGATAAAGCGGACTCAAAAATTTGAAAAAACATCGGAAGACATTTGACGTTACCGGTATGCTATAAACCAATTTCGTTCGAAAATCGGATAATCGCGTACAAGTTATTTATAATTGTTTATAGGGTCTACAATCGAATAAGATATCTAATGATGCGATTTCGGGTACGTGGTAGAAAAACAGGCTGAAAAATAAAAATGACCGCTCCGAGCACTCATAACTGCTCCAATTGAAGGGTATATAATACACTTTTTTTAGGCCTCTGAGCTCCCGAAAGGAAAATGTTTGAAAATCGCACAGATGGTTAATCGAGTCAGATAAAGCGGACTCAAATTTGAAAAAACATCGGAAGACATTTGACGTTACCGGTATGCTATAAACCAATTTCGTTCGAAAATCGGATAATTGCGTACAAGTGATTTATAGTTGTTTATAGGGTCTACAATCGAATAAGATATCCCATGATGCGATTTCGGACTCGTGGTAGAAAAACAGGCTGAAAAATAAAAATGGTCGCTCCGACCACCCAAAACTTCTCGAATTGACGGGTATGTAATACACTTTTTTAAGGCCTCTGAGTTCCTGGAACGATAGTGTCCGAAAATCGCACAGATGGTTAATCGAGTTAGATAAAGCGGGCTCAAAAATTTGAAAAAACATCGAAAGACATTTAACGTTACCGGTATACTATAAACCAATTTCGTTCGAAAATCGGATAACCGTGTAAAAGTGATTTATAGTTGTTTATAGGGTCTACAATCGAATCAGATATCTCATGATGCGATTTCGGATACGTGGTAGAAAAACAGGCTGAAAAATAAAAATGACCGCTCCGACCACCCAAAACTTCTCGAATTGACGGGTATATAATACACTTTTTTTAGGCCTCTGAGTTCCTGGAACGATAATGCTTGAAAATCGCACAGATGGTTAATCGAGTCAGATAAAGCGGACTCAAAAATTTTAAAAAACATCGAAAGACATTTAACGTTACCGGTATACTATAAACCAATTTCGTTCGAAAATCGGATATCCGTGTAAAAGTGATTTATAGTTGTTTATAGGGTGTACAATCGAATAAGATATCTCATGATGCGATTTCGGATACGTGGTAGAAAAACAGGCTGAAAAATAAAAATGACCGCTCCGAGCACCCATAACTGCTCGAATTGAAGGGTATATAATACACTTTTTTTAGGCCCCTGAGCTCCCGGAACGAAAATGTTCGAAAATCGCACAGATGGTTAATCGAGTCAGATAAAGCGGACTCAAATTTGAAAAAACATCGGAAGACATTTGACGTTACCGGTATGCTATAAACCAATTTCGTTCGAAAATCGGATAATTGCGTACAAGTGATTTATAGTTGTTTATAGGGTCTACAATCGAATAAGATATCCCATGATGCGATTTCGGACTCGTGGTAGAAAAACAGGCTGAAAAATAAAAATGGTCGCTCCGACCACCCAAAACTTCTCGAATTGACGGGAATGTAATACACTTTTTTTAGGCCTCTGAGTTCCTGGAACGATAATGTCCGAAAATCGCACAGATGGTTAATCGAGTCAGATAAAGCGGACTCAAAAATTTAAAAAAAACATCGAAAGACATTTAACGTTACCGGTATATTATAAACCAATTTCGTTCGAAAATCGGATAACCGTGTAAAAGTGATTTATAGTTGTTTATAGAGTCTACAATCGAATAAGATATCGCATGATGCGATTTCGGACTCGTGGTAGAAAAACAGGCTGAAAAATAAAAATGGTCGCTCCGACCACCCAAAACTTCTCGAATTGACGGGTACATAATACACTTGTTTTAGGCCTCTGAGTTCGTGGAACGATAATGTCCGAAAATCGCACAGATGGTTAATCGAGTCAGATAAAGCGGACTCAAAAATTTGAAAAAACATCGAAATACATTTAACGTTACCGGTATACTATAAACCAATTTCGTTCGAAAATCGGATAATCGTGTACAAGTTATTTATAGTTGTTTATAGGGTCTACAATCGAATAAGATATTTCATGATGCGATTTCGGATACGTGGTAGAAAAACAGGCTGAAAAATAAAAATGACCGCTCCGAGCACCCATAACTGCTCAAATTGAATGGTATATAATACACTTTTTTTAGGCCTCTGAGCTCCCGGAACGAAAATGTTCGAAAATCGCACAGATGGTTAATCGAGTCAGATAAAGCGGACTCAAATTTGAAAAAACATCGGAAGACATTTGACGTTACCGGCATGCTATAAACCAATTCCGTTCGAAAATTGGATAATTGCGTACAAGTGATTTATAGTTGTTTATAGGGTCTACAATCGAATAAGATATCCCATGATGCGATTTCGGACTCGTGGTAGAGAAACAGGCTGAAAAATAAAAATGGTCGCTCCGACCACCCAAAACTTCTCGAATTGACGGGAATGTAATACACTTTTTTTAGGCCTCTGAGTTCCTGGAACGATAATGTCCGAAAATCGCACAGATGGTTAATCGAGTCAGATAAAGCGGACTCAAAAATTTGAAAAAACATCGAAAGACATTTAACGTTACCGGTATATTATAAACCAATTTCGTTCGAAAATCGGATAACCGTGTAAAAGTGATTTATAGTTGTTTATAGAGTCTACAATCGAATAAGATATCGCATGATGCGATTTCGGACTCGTGGTAGAAAAACAGGCTGAAAAATAAAAATGGTCGCTCCGACCACCCAAAACTTCTCGAATTGACGGGTATATAATACACTAGTTTTAGGCCTCTGAGTTCGTGTAACCATAATGTCCGAAAATCGCACAGATGGTTAATCGAGTCAGATAAAGCGGACTCAAAAATTTGAAAAAACATCGAAAGACATTTAACGTTACCGGTATACTATAAACCAATTTCGTTCGAAAATCGGATAATCGTGTACAAGTTATTTATAGTTGTTTATAGGGTCTACAATCGAATAAGATATTTCATGATGCGATTTCGGATACGTGGTAGAAAAACAGGCTGAAAAATAAAAATGACCGCTCCGACCACCCAAAACTTCTCGAATTGACGGGTATATAATACACTTTTTTTAGGCCTTTGAGTTCCCGGAACGATAATGTCCGAAAATCGCACAGATGGTTAATAGAGTCAGATAAAGCGGACTCAAAAATTTGAAAAAACATCGAAAGACATTTAACGTTACCGGTATACTATAAACCAATTTCGTTCGAAAATCGGATATCCGTGTAAAGGTGATTTATAGTTGTTTATAGGGTGTACAATCGAATAAGATATCTCATGATGCGATTTCGGATACGTGGTAGAAAAACAGGCTGAAAAATAAAAATGACCGCTCCGAGCACCCATAACTGCTCGAATTGATGGGTATATAATACACTTTTTTTAGGCCTCTGAGCTCCCGGAACGAAAATGTTGGAAAATCGCACAGATGGTTAATCGAGTTAGATAAAGCGGACTCAAATTTGAAAAACCATCGGAAGACATTTGACGTTACCGGTAAGCTATAAACCAATTTCGTTCGAAAATCGGATAATTGCGTACAAGTGATTTATAGTTGTTTATAGGGTCTACAATCGAATAAGATATCCCATGATGCGATTTCGGACTCGTGGTAGAAAAACAGGCTGAAAAATAAAAATGGTCGCTCCGACCATCCAAAACTTCTCGAATTGACGGGTATATAATACACTTTTTTTAGGCCTCTGAGTTCCTGGAACGATAATGTCCGAAAATCGCACAAATGGTTAATCGAGTTAGATAAAGCGGACTCAAAAATTTGAAAAAACATCGAAAGACATTTAACGTTACCGGTATACTATAAACCAATTTCGTTCGAAAATCGGATAACCGTGTAAAAGTGATTTATAGTTGTTTATAGGGTCTACAATCGAATAAGATATCTCATGAAGCGATTTCGGATACGTGGTAGAAAAACAGGCTGAAAAATAAAAATGACCGCTCCGACCACCCAAAACTTCTCGAATTGACGGGTATATAATACACTTTTTTTAGGCCTCTGAGTTCCTGGAACGATAATGTCCGAAAATCGCACAGATGGTTAATCGAGTCAGATAAAGCGGACTCAAAAATTTTAAAAAACATCGAAAGACATTTAACGTTACCGGTATACTATAAACCAATTTCGTTCGAAAATCGGATATCCGTGTAAAAGTGATTTATAGTTGTTTATAGGGTGTACAATCGAATAAGATATCTCATGATGCGATTTCGGATACGTGGTAGAAAAACAGGCTGAAAAATAAAAATGACCGCTCCGAGCACTCATAACTGCTCGAATTGAAGGGTATATAATACACTTTTTTTAGGCCTCTGAGCTCCCGAAAGGAAAATGTTTGAAAATCGCACAGATGGTTAATCGAGTCAGATAAAGCGGACTCAAATTTGAAAAAACATCGGAAGACATTTGACGTTACCGGTATGCTATAAACCAATTTCGTTCGAAAATCGGATAATTGCGTACAAGTGATTTATAGTTGTTTATAGGGTCTACAATCGAATAAGATATCCCATGATGCGATTTCGGACTCGTGGTAGAAAAACAGGCTGAAAAATAAAAATGGTCGCTCCGACCACCCAAAACTTCTCGAATTGACGGGTATGTAATACACTTTTTTAAGGCTCTGAGTTCCTGGAACGATAGTGTCCGAAAATCGCACAGATGGTTAATCGAGTTAGATAAAGCGGACTCAAAAATTTGAAAAAACATCGAAAGACATTTAACGTTACCGGTATACTATAAACCAATTTCGTTCGAAAATCGGATAACCGTGTAAAAGTGATTTATAGTTGTTTATAGGGTCTACAACCGAATCAGATATCTCATGATGCGATTTCGGATACGTGGTAGAAAAACAGGCTGAAAAATAAAAATGACCGCTCCGACCACCCAAAACTTCTCGAATTGACGGGTATATAATACACTTTTTTTAGGCCTCTGAGTTCCTGGAACGATAATGTCCGAAAATCGCACAGATGGTTAATCGAGTCAGATAAAGCGGACTCAAAAATTTTAAAAAACATCGAAAGACATTTAACGTTACCGGTATACTATAAACCAATTTCGTTCGAAAATCGGATATCCGTGTAAAAGTGATTTATAGTTGTTTATAGGGTGTACAATCGAATAAGATATCTCATGATGCGATTCCGGATACGTGGTAGAAAAACAGGCTGAAAAATAAAAATGACCGCTCCGAGCACCCATAGCTGCTCGAATTGAAGGGTATATAATACACTTTTTTTAGGCCTCTGAGCTCCCGGAACGAAAATGTTGGAAAATCGCACAGATAGTTAACCGAGTTAGATAAAGCGGACTCAAATTTGAAAAACCATCGGAAGACATTTGACGTTACCGGTATGCTATAAACCAATTTCGTTCGAAAATCGGATAATTGCGTACAAGTGATTTATAGTTGTTTATAGGGTCTACAATCGAATAAGATATCCCATGATGCGATTTCGGACTCGTGGTAGAAAAACAGGCTGAAAAATAAAAATGGTCGCTCCGACCACCCAAAACTTCTCGAATTGACGGGTATATAATACACTTTTTTTAGGCCTCTGAGTTCCTGGAACGATAATGTCCGAAAATCGCACAGATCGTTAATCGAGTCAGATAAAGCGGACTTAAAAATTTGAAAAAACATCGAAAGACATTTAACGTTACCGGTATACTATAAACCAATTTCGTTCGAAAATCGGATAACCGTGTGAAAGTGATTTATAGTTGTTTATAGGGTCTACAATCGAATAAGATATCTTATGATGCGATTTCGGATACGTGGTAGAAAAACTGGCTGAAAAATAAAAATGACCGCTCCGAGCACCCATAACTGCTCGAATTGAAGGGTATATAATACACTTTTTTTAGGCCCCTGAGCTCCCGAAACGAAAATGTTCGAAAATCGCACAGATGGTTAATCGAGTCAGATAAAGCGGACTCAAATTTGAAAAAACATCGGAAGACATTTGACGTTACCGGTATGCTATAAACCAATTTCGTTCGAAAATCGGATAATTGCGTACAAGTGATTTATAGTTGTTTATAGGGTCTACAATCGAATAAGATATCCCATGATGCGATTTCGGACTCGTGGTAGAAAAACAGGCTGAAAAATAAAAATGGTCGCTCCGACCACCCAAAACTTCTCGAATTGACGGGAATGTAATACACTTTTTTTAGGCCTCTGAGTTCCTGGAACGATAATGTCCGAAAATCGCACAGATGGTTAATCGAGTCAGATAAAGCGGACTCAAAAATTTGAAAAAACATCGAAAGACATTTAACGTTACCCGTATATTATAAACCAATTTCGTTCGAAAATCGGATAACCGTGTAAAAGTGATTTATAGTTGTTTATAGAGTCTACAATCGAATAAGATATCGCATGATGCGATTTCGGACTCGTGGTAGAAAAACAGGCTGAAAAATAAAAATGGTCGCTCCGACCACCCAAAACTTCTCGAATTGACGGGTACATAATACACTTGTTTTAGGCCTCTGAGTTCGTGGAACGATAATGTCCGAAAATCGCACAGATGGTTAATCGAGTCAGATAAAGCGGACTCAAAAATTTGAAAAAACATCGAAAGACATTTAACGTTACCGGTATACTATAAACCAATTTCGTTCGAAAATCGGATAATCGTGTACAAGTTATTTATAGTTGTTTATAGGGTCTACAATCGAATAAGATATTTCATGATGCGATTTCGGATACGTGGTAGAAAAACAGGCTGAAAAATAAAAATGACCGCTCCGAGCACCCATAACTGCTCAAATTGAATGGTATATAATACACTTTTTTTAGGCCTCTGAGCTCCCGGAACGAAAATGTTCGAAAATCGCACAGATGGTTAATCGAGTCAGATAAAGCGGACTCAAATTTGAAAAAACATCGGAAGACATTTGACGTTACCGGTATGCTATAAACCAATTCCGTTCGAAAATTGGATAATTGCGTACAAGTGATTTATAGTTGTTTATAGGGTCTACAATCGAATAAGATATCCCATGATGCGATTTCGGACTCGTGGTAGAAAAACAGGCTGAAAAATAAAAATGGTCGCTCCGACCACCCAAAACTTCTCGAATTGACGGGAATGTAATACACTTTTTTTAGGCCTCTGAGTTCCTGGAACGATAATGTCCGAAAATCGCACAGATGGTTAATCGAGTCAGATAAAGCGGACTCAAAAATTTGAAAAAACATCGAAAGACATTTAACGTTACCCGTATATTATAAACCAATTTCGTTCGAAAATCGGATAACCGTGTAAAAGTGATTTATAGTTGTTTATAGAGTCTACAATCGAATAAGATATCGCATGATGCGATTTCGGACTCGTGGTAGAAAAACAGGCTGAAAAATAAAAATGGTCGCTCCGACCACCCAAAACTTCTCGAATTGACGGGTACATAATACACTTGTTTTAGGCCTCTGAGTTCGTGGAACGATAATGTCCGAAAATCGCACAGATGGTTAATCGAGTCAGATAAAGCGGACTCAAAAATTTGAAAAAACATCGAAAGACATTTAACGTTACCGGTATACTATAAACCAATTTCGTTCGAAAATCGGATAATCGTGTACAAGTTATTTATAGTTGTTTATAGGGTCTACAATCGAATAAGATATTTCATGATGCGATTTCGGATACGTGGTAGAAAAACAGGCTGAAAAATAAAAATGACCGCTCCGAGCACCCATAACTGCTCAAATTGAATGGTATATAATACACTTTTTTTAGGCCTCTGAGCTCCCGGAACGAAAATGTTCGAAAATCGCACAGATGGTTAATCGAGTCAGATAAAGCGGACTCAAAAATTTGAAAAAACATCGAAAGACATTTAACGTTACCGGTATACTATAAACCAATTTCGTTCGAAAATCGGATAATCGTGTACAAGTTATTTATAGTTGTTTATAGGGTCTACAATCGAATAAGATATTTCATGATGCGATTTCGGATACGTGGTAGAAAAACAGGCTGAAAAATAAAAATGACCGCTCCGAGCACCCAAAACTTCTCGAATTGACGGGAATGTAATACACTTTTTTTAGGCCTCTGAGTTCCTGGAACGATAATGTCCGAAAATCGCACAGATGGTTAATCGAGTCAGATAAAGCGGACTCAAAAATTTGAAAAAACATCGAAAGACATTTAACGTTACCCGTATATTATAAACCAATTTCGTTCGAAAATCGGATAACCGTGTAAAAGTGATTTATAGTTGTTTATAGAGTCTACAATCGAATAAGATATCGCATGATGCGATTTCGGACTCGTGGTAGAAAAACAGGCTGAAAAATAAAAATGGTCGCTCCGACCACCCAAAACTTCTCGAATTGACGGGTACATAATACACTTGTTTTAGGCCTCTGAGTTCGTGGAACGATAATGTCCGAAAATCGCACAGATGGTTAATCGAGTCAGATAAAGCGGACTCAAAAATTTGAAAAAACATCGAAAGACATTTAACGTTACCGGTATACTATAAACCAATTTCGTTCGAAAATCGGATAATCGTGTACAAGTTATTTATAGTTGTTTATAGGGTCTACAATCGAATAAGATATTTCATGATGCGATTTCGGATACGTGGTAGAAAAACAGGCTGAAAAATAAAAATGACCGCTCCGACCACCCAAAACTTCTCGAATTGACGGGTATATAATACACTTTTTTTAGGCCTTTGAGTTCCCGGAACGATAATGTCCGAAAATCGCACAGATGGTTAATAGAGTCAGATAAAGCGGACTCAAAAATTTGAAAAAACATCGAAAGACATTTAACGTTACCGGTATACTATAAACCAATTTCGTTCGAAAATCGGATATCCGTGTAAAGGTGATTTATAGTTGTTTATAGGGTGTACAATCGAATAAGATATCTCATGATGCGATTTCGGATACGTGGTAGAAAAACAGGCTGAAAAATAAAAATGACCGCTCCGAGCACCCATAACTGCTCGAATTGATGGGTATATAATACACTTTTTTTAGGCCTCTGAGCTCCCGGAACGAAAATGTTGGAAAATCGCACAGATGGTTAATCGAGTTAGATAAAGCGGACTCAAATTTGAAAAACCATCGGAAGACATTTGACGTTACCGGTAAGCTATAAACCAATTTCGTTCGAAAATCGGATAATTGCGTACAAGTGATTTATAGTTGTTTATAGGGTCTACAATCGAATAAGATATCCCATGATGCGATTTCGGACTCGTGGTAGAAAAACAGGCTGAAAAATAAAAATGGTCGCTCCGACCATCCAAAACTTCTCGAATTGACGGGTATATAATACACTTTTTTTAGGCCTCTGAGTTCCTGGAACGATAATGTCCGAAAATCGCACAAATGGTTAATCGAGTTAGATAAAGCGGACTCAAAAATTTGAAAAAACATCGAAAGACATTTAACGTTACCGGTATACTATAAACCAATTTCGTTCGAAAATCGGATAACCGTGTAAAAGTGATTTATAGTTGTTTATAGGGTCTACAATCGAATAAGATATCTCATGAAGCGATTTCGGATACGTGGTAGAAAAACAGGCTGAAAAATAAAAATGACCGCTCCGACCACCCAAAACTTCTCGAATTGACGGGTATATAATACACTTTTTTTAGGCCTCTGAGTTCCTGGAACGATAATGTCCGAAAATCGCACAGATGGTTAATCGAGTCAGATAAAGCGGACTCAAAAATTTTAAAAAACATCGAAAGACATTTAACGTTACCGGTATACTATAAACCAATTTCGTTCGAAAATCGGATATCCGTGTAAAAGTGATTTATAGTTGTTTATAGGGTGTACAATCGAATAAGATATCTCATGATGCGATTTCGGATACGTGGTAGAAAAACAGGCTGAAAAATAAAAATGACCGCTCCGAGCACTCATAACTGCTCGAATTGAAGGGTATATAATACACTTTTTTTAGGCCTCTGAGCTCCCGAAAGGAAAATGTTTGAAAATCGCACAGATGGTTAATCGAGTCAGATAAAGCGGACTCAAATTTGAAAAAACATCGGAAGACATTTGACGTTACCGGTATGCTATAAACCAATTTCGTTCGAAAATCGGATAATTGCGTACAAGTGATTTATAGTTGTTTATAGGGTCTACAATCGAATAAGATATCCCATGATGCGATTTCGGACTCGTGGTAGAAAAACAGGCTGAAAAATAAAAATGGTCGCTCCGACCACCCAAAACTTCTCGAATTGACGGGTATGTAATACACTTTTTTAAGGCTCTGAGTTCCTGGAACGATAGTGTCCGAAAATCGCACAGATGGTTAATCGAGTTAGATAAAGCGGACTCAAAAATTTGAAAAAACATCGAAAGACATTTAACGTTACCGGTATACTATAAACCAATTTCGTTCGAAAATCGGATAACCGTGTAAAAGTGATTTATAGTTGTTTATAGGGTCTACAATCGAATCAGATATCTCATGATGCGATTTCGGATACGTGGTAGAAAAACAGGCTGAAAAATAAAAATGACCGCTCCGACCACCCAAAACTTCTCGAATTGACGGGTATATAATACACTTTTTTTAGGCCTCTGAGTTCCTGGAACGATAATGTCCGAAAATCGCACAGATGGTTAATCGAGTCAGATAAAGCGGACTCAAAAATTTTAAAAAACATCGAAAGACATTTAACGTTACCGGTATACTATAAACCAATTTCGTTCGAAAATCGGATATCCGTGTAAAAGTGATTTATAGTTGTTTATAGGGTGTACAATCGAATAAGATATCTCATGATGCGATTCCGGATACGTGGTAGAAAAATAGGCTGAAAAATAAAAATGACCGCTCCGAGCACCCATAACTGCTCGAATTGAAGGGTATATAATACACTTTTTTTAGGCCTCTGAGCTCCCGGAACGAAAATGTTGGAAAATCGCACAGATAGTTAACCGAGTTAGATAAAGCGGACTCAAATTTGAAAAACCATCGGAAGACATTTGACGTTACCGGTATGCTATAAACCAATTTCGTTCGAAAATCGGATAATTGCGTACAAGTGATTTATAGTTGTTTATAGGGTCTACAATCGAATAAGATATCCCATGATGCGATTTCGGACTCGTGGTAGAAAAACAGGCTGAAAAATAAAAATGGTCGCTCCGACCACCCAAAACTTCTCGAATTGACGGGTATATAATACACTTTTTTTAGGCCTCTGAGTTCCTGGAACGATAATGTCCGAAAATCGCACAGATCGTTAATCGAGTCAGATAAAGCGGACTTTAAAATTTGAAAAAACATCGAAAGACATTTAACGTTACCGGTATACTATAAACCAATTTCGTTCGAAAATCGGATAACCGTGTGAAAGTGATTTATAGTTGTTTATAGGGTCTACAATCGAATAAGATATCTTATGATGCGATTTCGGATACGTGGTAGAAAAACTGGCTGAAAAATAAAAATGACCGCTCCGAGCACCCATAACTGCTCGAATTGAAGGGTATATAATACACTTTTTTTAGGCCCCTGAGCTCCCGGAACGAAAATGTTCGAAAATCGCACAGATGGTTAATCGAGTCAGATAAAGCGGACTCAAATTTGAAAAAACATCGGAAGACATTTGACGTTACCGGTATGCTATAAACCAATTTCGTTCGAAAATCGGATAATTGCGTACAAGTGATTTATAGTTGTTTATAGGGTCTACAATCGAATAAGATATCCCATGATGCGATTTCGGACTCGTGGTAGAAAAACAGGCTGAAAAATAAAAATGGTCGCTCCGACCACCCAAAACTTCTCGAATTGACGGGAATGTAATACACTTTTTTTAGGCCTCTGAGTTCCTGGAACGATAATGTCTGAAAATCGCACAGATGGTTAATCGAGTCAGATAAAGCGGACTCAAAAATTTGAAAAAACATCGAAAGACATTTAACGTTACCCGTATATTATAAACCAATTTCGTTCGAAAATCGGATAACCGTGTAAAAGTGATTTATAGTTGTTTATAGAGTCTACAATCGAATAAGATATCGCATGATGCGATTTCGGACTCGTGGTAGAAAAACAGGCTGAAAAATAAAAATGGTCGCTCCGACCACCCAAAACTTCTCGAATTGACGGGTACATAATACACTTGTTTTAGGCCTCTGAGTTCGTGGAACGATAATGTCCGAAAATCGCACAGATGGTTAATCGAGTCAGATAAAGCGGACTCAAAAATTTGAAAAAACATCGAAAGACATTTAACGTTACCGGTATACTATAAACCAATTTCGTTCGAAAATCGGATAATCGTGTACAAGTTATTTATAGTTGTTTATAGGGTCTACAATCGAATAAGATATTTCATGATGCGATTTCGGATACGTGGTAGAAAAACAGGCTGAAAAATAAAAATGACCGCTCCGAGCACCCATAACTGCTCAAATTGAATGGTATATAATACACTTTTTTTAGGCCTCTGAGCTCCCGGAACGAAAATGTTCGAAAATCGCACAGATGGTTAATCGAGTCAGATAAAGCGGACTCAAATTTGAAAAAACATCGGAAGACATTTGACGTTACCGGTATGCTATAAACCAATTCCGTTCGAAAATTGGATAATTGCGTACAAGTGATTTATAGTTGTTTATAGGGTCTACAATCGAATAAGATATCCCATGATGCGATTTCGGACTCGTGGTAGAAAAACAGGCTGAAAAATAAAAATGGTCGCTCCGACCACCCAAAACTTCTCGAATTGACGGGAATGTAATACACTTTTTTTAGGCCTCTGAGTTCCTGGAACGATAATGTCCGAAAATCGCACAGATGGTTAATCGAGTCAGATAAAGCGGACTCAAAAATTTGAAAAAACATCGAAAGACATTTAACGTTACCCGTATATTATAAACCAATTTCGTTCGAAAATCGGATAACCGTGTAAAAGTGATTTATAGTTGTTTACAGAGTCTACAATCGAATAAGATATCGCATGATGCGATTTCGGACTCGTGGTAGAAAAACAGGCTGAAAAATAAAAATGGTCGCTCCGACCACCCAAAACTTCTCGAATTGACGGGTACATAATACACTTGTTTTAGGCCTCTGAGTTCGTGGAACGATAATGTCCGAAAATCGCACAGATGGTTAATCGAGTCAGATAAAGCGGACTCAAAAATTTGAAAAAACATCGAAAGACATTTAACGTTACCGGTATACTATAAACCAATTTCGTTCGAAAATCGTATAATCGTGTACAAGTTATTTATAGTTGTTTATAGGGTCTACAATCGAATAAGATATTTCATGATGCGATTTCGGATACGTGGTAGAAAAACAGGCTGAAAAATAAAAATGACCGCTCCGACCACCCAAAACTTCTCGAATTGACGGGTATATAATACACTTTTTTTAGGCCTTTGAGTTCCCGGAACGATAATGTCCGAAAATCGCACAGATGGTTAATAGAGTCAGATAAAGCGGACTCAAAAATTTGAAAAAACATCGAAAGACATTTAACGTTACCGGTATACTATAAACCAATTTCGTTCGAAAATCGGATATCCGTGTAAAGGTGATTTATAGTTGTTTATAGGGTGTACAATCGAATAAGATATCTCATGATGCGATTTCGGATACGTGGTAGAAAAACAGGCTGAAAAATAAAAATGACCGCTCCGAGCACCCATAACTGCTCGAATTGATGGGTATATAATACACTTTTTTTAGGCCTCTGAGCTCCCGGAACGAAAATGTTGGAAAATCGCACAGATGGTTAATCGAGTTAGATAAAGCGGACTCAAATTTGAAAAACCATCGGAAGACATTTGACGTTACCGGTAAGCTATAAACCAATTTCGTTCGAAAATCGGATAATTGCGTACAAGTGATTTATAGTTGTTTATAGGGTCTACAATCGAATAAGATATCCCATGATGCGATTTCGGACTCGTGGTAGAAAAACAGGCTGAAAAATAAAAATGGTCGCTCCGACCATCCAAAACTTCTCGAATTGACGGGTATATAATACACTTTTTTTAGGCCTCTGAGTTCCTGGAACGATAATGTCCGAAAATCGCACAAATGGTTAATCGAGTTAGATAAAGCGGACTCAAAAATTTGAAAAAACATCGAAAGACATTTAACGTTACCGGTATACTATAAACCAATTTCGTTCGAAAATCGGATAACCGTGTAAAAGTGATTTATAGTTGTTTATAGGGTCTACAATCGAATAAGATATCTCATGAAGCGATTTCGGATACGTGGTAGAAAAACAGGCTGAAAAATAAAAATGACCGCTCCGACCACCCAAAACTTCTCGAATTGACGGGTATATAATACACTTTTTTTAGGCCTCTGAGTTCCTGGAACGATAATGTCCGAAAATCGCACAGATGGTTAATCGAGTCAGATAAAGCGGACTCAAAAATTTTAAAAAACATCGAAAGACATTTAACGTTACCGGTATACTATAAACCAATTTCGTTCGAAAATCGGATATCCGTGTAAAAGTGATTTATAGTTGTTTATAGGGTGTACAATCGAATAAGATATCTCATGATGCGATTTCGGATACGTGGTAGAAAAACAGGCTGAAAAATAAAAATGACCGCTCCGAGCACTCATAACTGCTCGAATTGAAGGGTATATAATACACTTTTTTTAGGCCTCTGAGCTCCCGAAAGGAAAATGTTTGAAAATCGCACAGATGGTTAATCGAGTCAGATAAAGCGGACTCAAATTTGAAAAAACATCGGAAGACATTTGACGTTACCGGTATGCTATAAACCAATTTCGTTCGAAAATCGGATAATTGCGTACAAGTGATTTATAGTTGTTTATAGGGTCTACAATCGAATAAGATATCCCATGATGCGATTTCGGACTCGTGGTAGAAAAACAGGCTGAAAAATAAAAATGGTCGCTCTGACCACCCAAAACTTCTCGAATTGACGGGTATGTAATACACTTTTTTAAGGCTCTGAGTTCCTGGAACGATAGTGTCCGAAAATCGCACAGATGGTTAATCGAGTTAGATAAAGCGGACTCAAAAATTTGAAAAAACATCGAAAGACATTTAACGTTACCGGTATACTATAAACCAATTTCGTTCGAAAATCGGATAACCGTGTAAAAGTGATTTATAGTTGTTTATAGGGTCTACAATCGAATCAGATATCTCATGATGCGATTTCGGATACGTGGTAGAAAAACAGGCTGAAAAATAAAAATGACCGCTCCGACCACCCAAAACTTCTCGAATTGACGGGTATATAATACACTTTTTTTAGGCCTCTGAGTTCCTGGAACGATAATGTCCGAAAATCGCACAGATGGTTAATCGAGTCAGATAAAGCGGACTCAAAAATTTTAAAAAACATCGAAAGACATTTAACGTTACCGGTATACTATAAACCAATTTCGTTCGAAAATCGGATATCCGTGTAAAAGTGATTTATAGTTGTTTATAGGGTGTACAATCGAATAAGATATCTCATGATGCGATTCCGGATACGTGGTAGAAAAATAGGCTGAAAAATAAAAATGACCGCTCCGAGCACCCATAACTGCTCGAATTGAAGGGTATATAATACACTTTTTTTAGGCCTCTGAGCTCCCGGAACGAAAATGTTGGAAAATCGCACAGATAGTTAACCGAGTTAGATAAAGCGGACTCAAATTTGAAAAACCATCGGAAGACATTTGACGTTACCGGTATGCTATAAACCAATTTCGTTCGAAAATCGGATAATTGCGTACAAGTGATTTATAGTTGTTTATAGGGTCTACAATCGAATAAGATATCCCATGATGCGATTTCGGACTCGTGGTAGAAAAACAGGCTGAAAAATAAAAATGGTCGCTCCGACCACCCAAAACTTCTCGAATTGACGGGTATATAATACACTTTTTTTAGGCCTCTGAGTTCCTGGAACGATAATGTCCGAAAATCGCACAGATCGTTAATCGAGTCAGATAAAGCGGACTTTAAAATTTGAAAAAACATCGAAAGACAATTAACGTTACCGGTATACTATAAACCAATTTCGTTCGAAAATCGGATAACCGTGTGAAAGTGATTTATAGTTGTTTATAGGGTCTACAATCGAATAAGATATCTTATGATGCGATTTCGGATACGTGGTAGAAAAACTGGCTGAAAAATAAAAATGACCGCTCCGAGCACCCATAACTGCTCGAATT
The DNA here is from genome assembly GCA_029255685.2 of Silene conica. Lineage (NCBI taxonomy): Eukaryota > Viridiplantae > Streptophyta > Magnoliopsida > Caryophyllales > Caryophyllaceae > Silene > Silene conica. The sequence continues at coordinate 48,113,205 of CM055317.2, read as the reverse complement.
GAAGGGTATATAATACACTTTTTTTAGGCCCCTGAGCTCCCGGAACGAAAATGTTCGAAAATCGCACAGATGGTTAATCGAGTCAGATAAAGCGGACTCAAATTTGAAAAAACATCGGAAGACATTTGACGTTACCGGTATGCTATAAACCAATTTCGTTCGAAAATCGGATAATTGCGTACAAGTGATTTATAGTTGTTTATAGGGTCTACAATCGAATAAGATATCCCATGATGCGATTTCGGACTCGTGGTAGAAAAACAGGCTGAAAAATAAAAATGGTCGCTCCGACCACCCAAAACTTCTCGAATTGACGGGAATGTAATACACTTTTTTTAGGCCTCTGAGTTCCTGGAACGATAATGTCCGAAAATCGCACAGATGGTTAATCGAGTCAGATAAAGCGGACTCAAAAATTTGAAAAAACATCGAAAGACATTTAACGTTACCCGTATATTATAAACCAATTTCGTTCGAAAATCGGATAACCGTGTAAAAGTGATTTATAGTTGTTTATAGAGTCTACAATCGAATAAGATATCGCATGATGCGATTTCGGACTCGTGGTAGAAAAACAGGCTGAAAAATAAAAATGGTCGCTCCGACCACCCAAAACTTCTCGAATTGACGGGTACATAATACACTTGTTTTAGGCCTCTGAGTTCGTGGAACGATAATGTCCGAAAATCGCACAGATGGTTAATCGAGTCAGATAAAGCGGACTCAAAAATTTGAAAAAACATCGAAAGACATTTAACGTTACCGGTATACTATAAACCAATTTCGTTCGAAAATCGGATAATCGTGTACAAGTTATTTATAGTTGTTTATAGGGTCTACAATCGAATAAGATATTTCATGATGCGATTTCGGATACGTGGTAGAAAAACAGGCTGAAAAATAAAAATGACCGCTCCGAGCACCCATAACTGCTCAAATTGAATGGTATATAATACACTTTTTTTAGCCCTCTGAGCTCCCGGAACGAAAATGTTCGAAAATCGCACAGATGGTTAATCGAGTCAGATAAAGCGGACTCAAATTTGAAAAAACATCGGAAGACATTTGACGTTACCGGTATGCTATAAACCAATTCCGTTCGAAAATTGGATAATTGCGTACAAGTGATTTATAGTTGTTTATAGGGTCTACAATCGAATAAGATATCCCATGATGCGATTTCGGACTCGTGGTAGAAAAACAGGCTGAAAAATAAAAATGGTCGCTCCGACCACCCAAAACTTCTCGAATTGACGGGAATGTAATACACTTTTTTTAGGCCTCTGAGTTCCTGGAACGATAATGTCCGAAAATCGCACAGATGGTTAATCGAGTCAGATAAAGCGGACTCAAAAATTTGAAAAAACATCGAAAGACATTTAACGTTACCCGTATATTATAAACCAATTTCGTTCGAAAATCGGATAACCGTGTAAAAGTGATTTATAGTTGTTTACAGAGTCTACAATCGAATAAGATATCGCATGATGCGATTTCGGACTCGTGGTAGAAAAACAGGCTGAAAAATAAAAATGGTCGCTCCGACCACCCAAAACTTCTCGAATTGACGGGTACATAATACACTTGTTTTAGGCCTCTGAGTTCGTGGAACGATAATGTCCGAAAATCGCACAGATGGTTAATCGAGTCAGATAAAGCGGACTCAAAAATTTGAAAAAACATCGAAAGACATTTAACGTTACCGGTATACTATAAACCAATTTCGTTCGAAAATCGTATAATCGTGTACAAGTTATTTATAGTTGTTTATAGGGTCTACAATCGAATAAGATATTTCATGATGCGATTTCGGATACGTGGTAGAAAAACAGGCTGAAAAATAAAAATGACCGCTCCGAGCACCCATAACTGCTCAAATTGAATGGTATATAATACACTTTTTTTAGGCCTCTGAGCTCCCGGAACGAAAATGTTCGAAAATCGCACAGATGGTTAATCGAGTCAGATAAAGCGGACTCAAAAATTTGAAAAAACATCGAAAGACATTTAACGTTACCGGTATACTATAAACCAATTTCGTTCGAAAATCGGATAATCGTGTACAAGTTATTTATAGTTGTTTATAGGGTCTACAATCGAATAAGATATTTCATGATGCGATTTCGGATACGTGGTAGAAAAACAGGCTGAAAAATAAAAATGACCCCTCCGAGCACCCAAAACTTCTCGAATTGACGGGAATGTAATACACTTTTTTTAGGCCTCTAAGTTCCTGGAACGATAATGTCCGAAAATCGCACAGATGGTTAATCGAGTCAGATAAAGCGGACTCAAAAATTTGAAAAAACATCGAAAGACATTTAACGTTACCCGTATATTATAAACCAATTTCGTTCGAAAATCGGATAACCGTGTAAAAGTGATTTATAGTTGTTTATAGAGTCTACAATCGAATAAGATATCGCATGATGCGATTTCGGACTCGTGGTAGAAAAACAGGCTGAAAAATAAAAATGGTCGCTCCGACCACCCAAAACTTCTCGAATTGACGGGTACATAATACACTTGTTTTAGGCCTCTGAGTTCGTGGAACGATAATGTCCGAAAATCGCACAGATGGTTAATCGAGTCAGATAAAGCGGACTCAAAAATTTGAAAAAACATCGAAAGACATTTAACGTTACCGGTATACTATAAACCAATTTCGTTCGAAAATCGGATAATCGTGTACAAGTTATTTATAGTTGTTTATAGGGTCTACAATCGAATAAGATATTTCATGATGCGATTTCGGATACGTGGTAGAAAAACAGGCTGAAAAATAAAAATGACCGCTCCGAGCACCCATAACTGCTCAAATTGAATGGTATATAATACACTTTTTTTAGGCCTCTGAGCTCCCGGAACGAAAATGTTCGAAAATCGCACAGATGGTTAATCGAGTCAGATAAAGCGGACTCAAAAATTTGAAAAAACATCGAAAGACATTTAACGTTACCGGTATACTATAAACCAATTTCGTTCGAAAATCGGATAATCGTGTACAAGTTATTTATAGTTGTTTATAGGGTCTACAATCGAATAAGATATTTCATGATGCGATTTCGGATACGTGGTAGAAAAACAGGCTGAAAAATAAAAATGACCGCTCCGAGCACCCATAACTGCTCAAATTGAATGGTATATAATACACTTTTTTTAGGCCTCTGAGCTCCCGGAACGAAAATGTTCGAAAATCGCACAGATGGTTAATCGAGTCAGATAAAGCGGACTCAAATTTGAAAAAACATCGGAAGACATTTGACGTTACCGGTATGCTATAAACCAATTCCGTTCGAAAATTGGATAATTGCGTACAAGTGATTTATAGTTGTTTATAGGGTCTACAATCGAATAAGATATCCCATGATGCGATTTCGGACTCGTGGTAGAAAAACAGGCTGAAAAATAAAAATGGTCGCTCCGACCACCCAAAACTTCTCGAATTGACGGGAATGTAATACACTTTTTTTAGGCCTCTGAGTTCCTGGAACGATAATGTCCGAAAATCGCACAGATGGTTAATCGAGTCAGATAAAGCGGACTCAAAAATTTGAAAAAACATCCAAAGACATTTAACGTTACCCGTATATTATAAACCAATTTCGTTCGAAAATCGGATAACCGTGTAAAAGTGATTTATAGTTGTTTATAGAGTCTACAATCGAATAAGATATCGCATGATGCGATTTCGGACTCGTGGTAGAAAAACAGGCTGAAAAATAAAAATGGTCGCTTCGACCACCCAAAACTTCTCGAATTGACGGGTACATAATACACTTGTTTTAGGCCTCTGAGTTCGTGGAACGATAATGTCCGAAAATCGCACAGATGGTTAATCGAGTCAGATAAAGCGGACTCAAAAATTTGAAAAAACATCGAAAGACATTTAACGTTACCGGTATACTATAAACCAATTTCGTTCGAAAATCGGATAATCGTGTACAAGTTATTTATAGTTGTTTATAGGGTCTACAATCGAATAAGATATTTCATGATGCGATTTCGGATACGTGGTAGAAAAACAGGCTGAAAAATAAAAATGACCGCTCCGAGCACCCATAACTGCTCAAATTGAATGGTATATAATACACTTTTTTTAGGCCTCTGAGCTCCCGGAACGAAAATGTTCGAAAATCGCACAGATGGTTAATCGAGTCAGATAAAGCGGACTCAAATTTGAAAAAATATCGGAAGACATTTGACGTTACCGGTATGCTATAAACCAATTCCGTTCGAAAATTGGATAATTGCGTACAAGTGATTTATAGTTGTTTATAGGGTCTACAATCGAATAAGATATCCCATGATGCGATTTCGGACTCGTGGTAGAAAAACAGGCTGAAAAATAAAAATGGTCGCTCCGACCACCCAAAACTTCTCGAATTGACGGGAATGTAATACACTTTTTTTAGGCCTCTGAGTGCCTGGAACGATAATGTCCGAAAATCGCACAGATGGTTAATCGAGTCAGATAAAGCGGACTCAAAAATTTGAAAAAACATCGAAAGACATTTAACGTTACCGGTATATTATAAACCAATTTCGTTCGAAAATCGGATAACCGTCTAAAAGTGATTTATAGTTGTTTATAGAGTCTACAATCGAATAAGATATCGCATGATGCGATTTCGGACTCGTGGTAGAAAAACAGGCTGAAAAATACAAATGGTCGCTCCGACCACCCAAAACTTCTCGAATTGACGGGTATATAATACACTTGTTTTAGGCCTCTGAGTTCGTGTAACCATAATGTCCGAAAATCGCACAGATGGTTAATCGAGTCAGATAAAGCGGACTCAAAAATTTGAAAAAACATCGAAAGACATTTAACGTTACCGGTATACTATAAACCAATTTCGTTCGAAAATCGGATAATCGTGTACAAGTTATTTATAGTTGTTTATAGGGTCTACAATCGAATAAGATATTTCATGATGCGATTTCGGATACGTGGTAGAAAAACAGGCTGAAAAATAAAAATGACCGCTCCGACCACCCAAAACTTCTCGAATTGACGGGTATATAATACACTTTTTTTAGGCCTCTGAGTTCCCGGAACGATAATGTCCGAAAATCGCACAGATGGTTAATCGAGTCAGATAAAGCGGACTCAAAAATTTGAAAAAACATCGAAAGACATTTAACGTTACCGGTATACTATAAACCAATTTCGTTCGAAAATCGGATATCCGTGTAAAGGTGATTTATAGTTGTTTATAGGGTGTACAATCGAATAAGATATCTCATGATGCGATTTCGGATACGTGGTAGAAAAACAGGCTGAAAAATAAAAATGACCGCTCCGAGCACCCATAACTGCTCGAATTGATGGGTATATAATACACTTTTTTTAGGCCTCTGAGCTCCCGGAACGAAAATGTTGGAAAATCGCACAGATGGTTAATCGAGTTAGATAAAGCGGACTCAAATTTGAAAAACCATCGGAAGACATTTGACGTTACCGGTATGCTATAAACCAATTTCGTTCGAAAATCGGATAATTGCGTACAAGTGATTTATAGTTGTTTATAGGGTCTACAATCGAATAAGATATCCCATGATGCGATTTCGGACTCGTGGTAGAAAAACAGGCTGAAAAATAAAAATGGTCGCTCCGACCATCCAAAACTTCTCGAATTGACGGGTATATAATACACTTTTTTTAGGCCTCTGAGTTCCTGGAACGATAATGTCCGAAAATCGCACAAATGGTTAATCGAGTTAGATAAAGCGGACTCAAAAATTTGAAAAAACATCGAAAGACATTTAACTGTACCGGTATACTATAAATCAATTTCGTTCGAAAATCGGATAACCGTGTAAAAGTGATTTATAGTTGTTTATAGGGTCTACAATCGAATAAGATATCTCATGAAGCGATTTCGGATACGTGGTAGAAAAACAGGCTGAAAAATAAAAATGACCGCTCCGACCACCCAAAACTTCTCGAATTGACGGGTATATAATACACTTTTTTTAGGCCTCTGAGTTCCTGGAACGATAATGTCCGAAAATCGAACAGATGGTTAATCGAGTCAGATAAAGCGGACTCAAAAATTTTAAAAAACATCGAAAGACATTTAACGTTACCGGTATACTATAAACCAATTTCGTTCGAAAATCGGATATCCGTGTAAAAGTTATTTATAGTTGTTTATAGGGTGTACAATCGAATAAGATATCTCATGATGCGATTTCGGATACGTGGTAGAAAAACAGGCTGAAAAATAAAAATGACCGCTCCGACCACCCATAACTGCTCGAATTGAAGGGTATATAATACAGTTTTTTGAGCCCTCTGAGCTCCCGGAACGAAAATGTTGGAAAATCGCACAGATAGTTAACCGAGTTAGATAAAGCGGACTCAAATTTGAAAAACCATCGGAAGACATTTGACGTTACCGGTAAGCTATAAACCAATTTCGTTCGAAAATCGGATAATTGCGTACAAGTGATTTATAGTTGTTTATAGGGTCTACAATCGAATAAGATATCCCATGATGCGATTTCGGACTCGTGGTAGAAAAACAGGCTGAAAAATAAAAATGGTCGCTCCGACCACCCAAAACTTCTCGAATTGACGGGAATGTAATACACTTTTTTTAGGCCTCTGAGTTCCTGGAACGATAATGTCCGAAAATCGCACAGATGGTTAATCGAGTCAGATAAAGCGGACTCAAAAATTTGAAAAAACATCGAAAGACATTTAACGTTACCGGTATATTATAAACCAATTTCGTTCGAAAATCGGATAACCGTCTAAAAGTGATTTATAGTTGTTTATAGAGTCTACAATCGAATAAGATATCGCATGATGCGATTTCGGACTCGTGGTAGAAAAACAGGCTGAAAAATACAAATGGTCGCTCCGACCACCCAAAACTTCTCGAATTGACGGGTATATAATACACTTGTTTTAGGCCTCTGAGTTCGTGTAACCATAATGTCCGAAAATCGCACAGATGGTTAATCGAGTCAGATAAAGCGGACTCAAAAATTTGAAAAAACATCGAAAGACATTTAACGTTACCGGTATACTATAAACCAATTTCGTTCGAAAATCGGATAATCGTGTACAAGTTATTTATAGTTGTTTATAGGGTCTACAATCGAATAAGATATTTCATGATGCGATTTCGGATACGTGGTAGAAAAACAGGCTGAAAAATAAAAATGACCGCTCCGACCACCCAAAACTTCTCGAATTGACGGGTATATAATACACTTTTTTTAGGCCTCTGAGTTCCCGGAACGATAATGTCCGAAAATCGCACAGATGGTTAATCGAGTCAGATAAAGCGGACTCAAAAATTTGAAAAAACATCGAAAGACATTTAACGTTACCGGTATACTATAAACCAATTTCGTTCGAAAATCGGATATCCGTGTAAAGGTGATTTATAGTTGTTTATAGGGTGTACAATCGAATAAGATATCTCATGATGCGATTTCGGATACGTGGTAGAAAAACAGGCTGAAAAATAAAAATGACCGCTCCGAGCACCCATAACTGCTCGAATTGATGGGTATATAATACACTTTTTTTAGGCCTCTGAGCTCCCGGAACGAAAATGTTGGAAAATCGCACAGATGGTTAATCGAGTTAGATAAAGCGGACTCAAATTTGAAAAACCATCGGAAGACATTTGACGTTACCGGTAAGCTATAAACCAATTTCGTTCGAAAATCGGATAATTGCGTACAAGTGATTTATAGTTGTTTATAGGGTCTACAATCGAATAAGATATCCCATGATGCGATTTCGGACTCGTGGTAGAAAAACAGGCTGAAAAATAAAAATGGTCGCTCCGACCACCCAAAACTTCTCGAATTGACGGGAATGTAATACACTTTTTTTAGGCCTCTGAGTTCCTGGAACGATAATGTCCGAAAATCGCACAGATGGTTAATCGAGTCAGATAAAGCGGACTCAAAAATTTGAAAAAACATCGAAAGACATTTAACGTTACCGGTATATTATAAACCAATTTCGTTCGAAAATCGGATAACCGTCTAAAAGTGATTTATAGTTGTTTATAGAGTCTACAATCGAATAAGATATCGCATGATGCGATTTCGGACTCGTGGTAGAAAAACAGGCTGAAAAATACAAATGGTCGCTCCGACCACCCAAAACTTCTCGAATTGACGGGTATATAATACACTTGTTTTAGGCCTCTGAGTTCGTGTAACCATAATGTCCGAAAATCGCACAGATGGTTAATCGAGTCAGATAAAGCGGACTCAAAAATTTGAAAAAACATCGAAAGACATTTAACGTTACCGGTATACTATAAACCAATTTCGTTCGAAAATCGGATAATCGTGTACAAGTTATTTATAGTTGTTTATAGGGTCTACAATCGAATAAGATATTTCATGATGCGATTTCGGATACGTGGTAGAAAAACAGGCTGAAAAATAAAAATGACCGCTCCGACCACCCAAAACTTCTCGAATTGACGGGTATATAATACACTTTTTTTAGGCCTCTGAGTTCCCGGAACGATAATGTCCGAAAATCGCACAGATGGTTAATCGAGTCAGATAAAGCGGACTCAAAAATTTGAAAAAACATCGAAAGACATTTAACGTTACCGGTATACTATAAACCAATTTCGTTCGAAAATCGGATATCCGTGTAAAGGTGATTTATAGTTGTTTATAGGGTGTACAATCGAATAAGATATCTCATGATGCGATTTCGGATACGTGGTAGAAAAACAGGCTGAAAAATAAAAATGACCGCTCCGAGCACCCATAACTGCTCGAATTGATGGGTATATAATACACTTTTTTTAGGCCTCTGAGCTCCCGGAACGAAAATGTTGGAAAATCGCACAGATGGTTAATCGAGTTAGATAAAGCGGACTCAAATTTGAAAAACCATCGGAAGACATTTGACGTTACCGGTATGCTATAAACCAATTTCGTTCGAAAATCGGATAATTGCGTACAAGTGATTTATAGTTGTTTATAGGGTCTACAATCGAATAAGATATCCCATGATGCGATTTCGGACTCGTGGTAGAAAAACAGGCTGAAAAATAAAAATGGTCGCTCCGACCATCCAAAACTTCTCGAATTGACGGGTATATAATACACTTTTTTTAGGCCTCTGAGTTCCTGGAACGATAATGTCCGAAAATCGCACAAATGGTTAATCGAGTTAGATAAAGCGGACTCAAAAATTTGAAAAAACATCGAAAGACATTTAACGTTACCGGTATACTATAAATCAATTTCGTTCGAAAATCGGATAACCGTGTAAAAGTGATTTATAGTTGTTTATAGGGTCTACAATCGAATAAGATATCTCATGAAGCGATTTCGGATACGTGGTAGAAAAACAGGCTGAAAAATAAAAATGACCGCTCCGACCACCCAAAACTTCTCGAATTGACGGGTATATAATACACTTTTTTTAGGCCTCTGAGTTCCTGGAACGATAATGTCCGAAAATCGAACAGATGGTTAATCGAGTCAGATAAAGCGGACTCAAAAATTTTAAAAAACATCGAAAGACATTTAACGTTACCGGTATACTATAAACCAATTTCGTTCGAAAATCGGATATCCGTGTAAAAGTTATTTATAGTTGTTTATAGGGTGTACAATCGAATAAGATATCTCATGATGCGATTTCGGATACGTGGTAGAAAAACAGGCTGAAAAATAAAAATGACCGCTCCGAGCACCCATAACTGCTCGAATTGATGGGTATATAATACACTTTTTTTAGGCCTCTGAGCTCCCGGAACGAAAATGTTGGAAAATCGCACAGATGGTTAATCGAGTTAGATAAAGCGGACTCAAATTTGAAAAACCATCGGAAGACATTTGACGTTACCGGTATGCTATAAACCAATTTCGTTCGAAAATCGGATAATTGCGTACAAGTGATTTATAGTTGTTTATAGGGTCTACAATCGAATAAGATATCCCATGATGCGATTTCGGACTCGTGGTAGAAAAACAGGCTGAAAAATAAAAATGGTCGCTCCGACCATCCAAAACTTCTCGAATTGACGGGTATATAATACACTTTTTTTAGGCCTCTGAGTTCCTGGAACGATAATGTCCGAAAATCGCACAAATGGTTAATCGAGTTAGATAAAGCGGACTCAAAAATTTGAAAAAACATCGAAAGACATTTAACGTTACCGGTATACTATAAACCAATTTCGTTCGAAAATCGGATAACCGTGTAAAAGTGATTTATAGTTGTTTATAGGGTCTACAATCGAATAAGATATCTCATGAGGCGATTTCGGATACGTGGTAGAAAAACAGGCTGAAAAATAAAAATGACCGCTCCGACCACCCAAAACTTCTCGAATTGACGGGTATATAATACACTTTTTTTAGGCCTCTGAGTTCCTGGAACGATAATGTCCGAAAATCGCACAGATGGTTAATCGAGTCAGATAAAGCGGACTCAAAAATTTTAAAAAACATCGAAAGACATTTAACGTTACCGGTATACTATAAACCAATTTCGTTCGAAAATCGGATATCCGTGTAAAAGTTATTTATAGTTGTTTATAGGGTGTACAATCGAATAAGATATCTCATGATGCGATTTCGGATACGTGGTAGAAAAACAGGCTGAAAAATAAAAATGACCGCTCCGAGCACCCATAACTGCTCGAATTGATGGGTATATAATACACTTTTTTTAGGCCTCTGAGCTCCCGGAACGAAAATGTTGGAAAATCGCACAGATGGTTAATCGAGTTAGATAAAGCGGACTCAAATTTGAAAAACCATCGGAAGACATTTGACGTTACCGGTATGCTATAAACCAATTTCGTTCGAAAATCGGATAATTGCGTACAAGTGATTTATAGTTGTTTATAGGGTTTACAATCGAATAAGATATCCCATGATGCGATTTCGGACTCGTGGTAGAAAAACAGGCTGAAAAATAAAAATGGTCGCTCCGACCATCCAAAACTTCTCGAATTGACGGGTATATAATACACTTTTTTTAGGCCTCTGAGTTCCTGGAACGATAATGTCCGAAAATCGCACAAATGGTTAATCGAGTTAGATAAAGCGGACTCAAAAATTTGAAAAAACATCGAAAGACATTTAACGTTACCGGTATACTATAAACCAATTTCGTTCGAAAATCGGATAACCGTGTAAAAGTGATTTATAGTTGTTTATAGGGTCTACAATCGAATAAGATATCTCATGAAGCGATTTCGGATACGTGGTAGAAAAACAGGCTGAAAAATAAAAATGACCGCTCCGACCACCCAAAACTTCTCGAATTGACGGGTATATAATACACTTTTTTTAGGCCTCTGAGTTCCCGGAACGATAATGTCCGAAAATCGCACAGATGGTTAATCGAGTCAGATAAAGCGGACTCAAAAATTTGAAAAAACATCGAAAGACATTTAAAGTTACCGGTATACTATAAACCAATTTCGTTCGAAAATCGGATATCCGTGTAAAGGTGATTTATAGTTGTTTATAGGGTGTACAATCGAATAAGATATCTCATGATGCGATTTCGGATACGTGGTAGAAAAACAGGCTGAAAAATAAAAATGACCGCTCCGAGCACCCATAACTGCTCGAATTGATGGGTATATAATACACTTTTTTTAGGCCTCTGAGCTCCCGGAACGAAAATGTTGGAAAATCGCACAGATGGTTAATCGAGTTAGATAAAGCGGACTCAAATTTGAAAAACCATCGGAAGACATTTGACGTTACCGGTATGCTATAAACCAATTTCGTTCGAAAATCGGATAATTGCGTACAAGTGATTTATAGTTGTATATAGGGTCTACAATCGAATAAGATATCCCATGATGCGATTTCGGACTCGTGGTAGAAAAACAGGCTGAAAAATAAAAATGGTCGCTCCGACCATCCAAAACTTCTCGAATTGACGGGTATATAATACACTTTTTTTAGGCCTCTGAGTTCCTGGAACGATAATGTCCGAAAATCGCACAAATGGTTAATCGAGTTAGATAAAGCGGACTCAAAAATTTGAAAAAACATCGAAAGACATTTAACGTTACCGGTATACTATAAACATATTTCGTTCGAAAATCGGATAACCGTGTAAAAGTGATTTATAGTTGTTTATAGGGTCTACAATCGAATAAGATATCTCATGAAGCGATTTCGGATACGTGGTAGAAAAACAGGCTGAAAAATAAAAATGACCGCTCCGACCACCCAAAACTTCTCGAATTGACGGGTATATAATACACTTTTTTTAGGCCTCTGAGTTCCTGGAACGATAATGTCCGAAAATCGCACAGATGGTTAATCGAGTCAGATAAAGCGGACTCAAAAATTTTAAAAAACATCGAAAGACATTTAACGTTACCGGTATACTATAAACCAATTTCGTTCGAAAATCGGATATCCGTGTAAAAGTTATTTATAGTTGTTTATAGGGTGTACAATCGAATAAGATATCTCATGATGCGATTTCGGATACGTGGTAGAAAAACAGGCTGAAAAATAAAAATGACCGCTCCGAGCACCCATAACTGCTCGAATTGATGGGTATATAATACACTTTTTTTAGGCCTCTGAGCTCCCGGAACGAAAATGTTGGAAAATCGCACAGATGGTTAATCGAGTTAGATAAAGCGGACTCAAATTTGAAAAACCATCAGAAGACATTTGACGTTACCGGTATGCTATAAACCAATTTCGTTCGAAAATCGGATAATTGCGTACAAGTGATTTATAGTTGTTTATAGGGTCTACAATCGAATAAGATATCCCATGATGCGATTTCGGACTCGTGGTAGAAAAACAGGCTGAAAAATAAAAATGGTCGCTCCGACCATCCAAAACTTCTCGAATTGACGGGTATAAAATACACTTTTTTTAGGCCTCTGAGTTCCTGGAACGATAATGTCCGAAAATCGCACAAATGGTTAATCGAGTTAGATAAAGCGGACTCAAAAATTTGAAAAAACATCGAAAGACATTTAACGTTACCGGTATACTATAAACCAATTTCGTTCGAAAATCGGATAACCGTGTAAAAGTGATTTATAGTTGTTTATAGGGTCTACAATCGAATAAGATATCTCATGAAGCGATTTCGGATACGTGGTAGAAAAACAGGCTGAAAAATAAAAATGACCGCTCCGACCACCCAAAACTTCTCGAATTGACGGGTATATAATACACTTTTTTTAGGCCTCTGAGTTCCTGGAACGATAATGTCCGAAAATCGCACAGATGGTTAATCGAGTCAGATAAAGCGGACTCAAAAATTTTAAAAATCATCGAAAGACATTTAACGTTACCGGTATACTATAAACCAATTTCGTTCGAAAATCGGATATCCGTGTAAAAGTTATTTATAGTTGTTTATAGGGTGTACAATCGAATAAGATATCTCATGATGCGATTTCGGATACGTGGTAGAAAAACAGGCTGAAAAATAAAAATGACCGCTCCGACCACCCATAACTGCTCGAATTGAAGGGTATATAATACAGTTTTTTGAGGCCTCTGAGCTCCCGGAACGAAAATGTTGGAAAATCGCACAGATAGTTAACCGAGTTAGATAAAGCGGACTCAAATTTGAAAAACCATCGGAAGACATTTGACGTTACCGGTATGCTATAAACCAATTTCGTTCGAAAATCGGATAATTGCGTACAAGTGATTTATAGTTGTTTATAGGGTCTACAATCGAATAAGATATCCCATGATGCGATTTCAGACTCGTGGTAGAAAAACAGGCTGAAAAATAAAAATGGTCGCTCCGACCACCCAAAACTTCTCGAATTGACGGGTATATAATACACTTTTTTTAGGCCTCTGAGTTCCTGGAACGATAATGTCCGAAAATCGTACAGATCGTTAATCGAGTCAGATAAAGCGGACTCAAAAATTTGAAAAAACATCGAAAGACATTTAATGTTACCGGTATACTATAAACCAATTTCGTTCGAAAATCGGATAACCATATAAAAGTGATTTATAGTTGTTTATAGGGTCTACAATCGAATAAGATATCTTATGATGCGATTTCGGATACGTGGTAGAAAAACTGGCTGAAAAATAAAAATGACCGCTCCGAGCACCCATAACTGCTCGAATTAAAGGGTATATAATACACTTTTTTTAGGCCCCTGAGCTCCCGGAACGAAAATGTTCGAAAATCGCACAGATGGTTAATCGAGTCAGATAAAGCGGACTCAAATTTGAAAAAACATCGGAAGACATTTGACGTTACCGGTATGCTATAAACCAATTTCGTTCGAAAATCGGATAATTGCGTACAAGTGATTTATAGTTGTTTATAGGGTCTACAATCGAATAAGATATCCCATGATGCGATTTCGGACTCGTGGTAGAAAAACAGGCTGAAAAATAAAAATGGTCGCTCCGACCACCCAAAACTTCTCGAATTGACGGGAATGTAATACACTTTTTTTAGGCCTCTGAGTTCCTGGAACGATAATGTCCGAAAATCGCACAGATGGTTAATCGAGTCAGATAAAGCGGACTCAAAAATTTGAAAAAACATCGAAAGACATTTAACGTTACCGGTATATTATAAACCAATTTCGTTCGAAAATCGGATAACCGTGTAAAAGTGATTTATAGTTGTTTATAGAGTCTACAATCGAATAAGATATCGCATGATGCGATTTCGGACTCGTGGTAGAAAAACAGGCTGAAAAATAAAAATGGTCGCTCCGACCACCCAAAACTTCTCGAAATGACGGGTATATAATACACTTGTTTTAGGCCTCTGAGTTCGTGGAACGATAATGTCCGAAAATCGCACAGATGGTTAATCGAGTCAGATAAAGCGGACTCAAAAATTTGAAAAAACATCGAAAGACATTTAACGTTACCGGTATACTATAAACCAATTTCGTTCGAAAATCGGATAATCGTGTACAAGTTATTTATAGTTGTTTATAGGGTCTACAATCGAATAAGATATTTCATGATGCGATTTCGGATACGTGGTAGAAAAACAGGCTGAAAAATAAAAATGACCGCTCCGAGCACCCATAACTGCTCAAATTGAATGGTATATAATACACTTTTTTTAGGCCTCTGAGCTCCCGAAACGAAAATGTTCGAAAATCGCACAGATGGTTAATCGAGTCAGATAAAGCGGACTCAAATTTGAAAAAACATCGGAAGACATTTGACGTTACCGGTATGCTATAAACCAATTCCGTTCAAAAATTGGATAATTGCGTACAAGTGATTTATAGTTGTTTATAGGGTCTACAATCGAATAAGATATCCCATGATGCGATTTCGGACTCGTGGTAGAAAAACAGGCTGAAAAATAAAAATGGTCGCTCCGACCACCCAAAACTTCTCGAATTGACGGGTATATAATACACTTTTTTTAGGCCTCTGAGTTACTGGAACGATAATGTCCGAAAATCGCAAAGATGGTTAATCGAGTCAGATAAAGCGGACTCAAAAATTTGAAAAAACATCGAAAGACATTTAACGTTACCGGTATACTATAAACCAATTTCGTTCGAAAATCGGATAACCGTGTAAAAGTATTTTATAGTTGTTTATAGAGTCTACAATCGAATAAGATATCCCATGATGCGATTTCGGACTCGTGGTAGAAAAACAGGCTGAAAAATTAAAATGGCCGCTCCACCCACCCGAAAGAGCACGAATTGATGGTTATATAATACATGGTTTTTAGGCCTCTGAGCTCCCGGAACGATAATGTCGGAAAATCGCACAGATGGTTAATCGAGCCAGATAAAGCGGACTCAAAAATTTCAAAAACATCAGAAGACATTTGACGTTACCGGTATGCTGTAAACCAATTTCGGCCGAAAATCGGATAACCAGGTAAAAGTGATTTATAGTTGTTTATGGGGTCTACAATCGAATAAGATATCTCATGATGCGATTTCGGATACGTGGTAGAAAAACAGGCTGAAAAATAAAAATAACCGCTCCGAGCACCCATAACTGCTCGAATTGAAGGATATATAATACACTTTTTTTAGGCCTCTGAGCTCCCGGAACGAAAATGTTCGAAAATCGCACAGATGGTTAATCGAGTCAGATAAAGCGGACTCAAAAATTTGAAAAAACATCGGAAGACATTTGCGTTACCGGTATGCTATAAACCAATTCTATTCGAAAATTGGATAATTGCGTACAAGTGATTTATAGTTGTTTATAGGGTCTACAATCGAATAAGATATCCTATGATGCGATTTCGGACTCGTGGTAGAAAAACAGGCTGAAAAATAAAAATGGTCGCTCCGACCACCCAAAACTTCTCGAATTGACGGGTATATAATACACATTTTTTAGGCCTCTGAGTTGCTGGAACGATAATGTCCGAAAATCGCACAGATGGTTAATCGAGTCAGATAAAGCGGACTCAAAAATTTGAAAAAACATCGAAAGACATTTAACATTACCGGTATACTATAAACCAATTTCGTTCGAAAATCGGATAACCGTGTAAAAGTGATTTATAGTTGTTTATAGGGTCTACAATCGAATAAGATATCTTATGATGCGATTTCGGATACGTGGTAGAAAAACTGGCTGAAAAATAAAAATGACCGCTCCGAGCACCAATAACTGCTCGAATTGAAGGGTATATAATACACTTTTTTTAGGCCCCTGAGCTCCCGGAACGAAAATGTTCGAAGATCGCACAGATGGTTAATCGAGTCAGATAAAGCGGACTCAAATTTGAAAAAACATCGGAAGACATTTGACGTTACCGGTATGCTATAAACCAATTTCGTTCGAAAATCGGATAATTGCGTACAAGTGATTTATAGTTGTTTATAGGGTCTACAATCGAATAAGATATCCCATTATGCGATTTCGGACTCGTGGTAGAAAAACAGGCTGAAAAATAAAAATGGTCGCTCCGACCACCCAAAACTTCTCGAATTGACGGGAATGTAATACACTTTTTTTAGGCCTCTGAGTTCCTGGAACAATAATGTCCGAAAATCGCACAGATGGTTAATCGAGTCAGATAAAGCGGACTCAAAAATTTGAAAAAACATCGAAAGACATTTAACGTTACCGGTATACTATAAACCAATTTCGTTCGAAAATCGGATAACCGTGGAAAAGTGATTTATAGTTGTTTATTGGCTCTACAATCGAATAAGATATCTCATGATGCGATTTCGGATACGTGGTAGAAAAACAGGCTGAAAAATAAAAATGACCGGTCCGAGCACCCATAACTGCTCGAATTGAAGGGTATATAATACACTTTTTTTAGGCCTCTGAGCTCCCGGAACGAAAATGTTCGAAAATCGCACAGATGGTTAATCGAGTCAGATAAAGCGGACTCAAATTTGAAAAAACATCGGAAGACATTTGACGTTACCGGTATGCTATAA
Organism: Silene conica; assembly: GCA_029255685.2. NCBI lineage: Eukaryota > Viridiplantae > Streptophyta > Magnoliopsida > Caryophyllales > Caryophyllaceae > Silene > Silene conica. The sequence continues at coordinate 48,095,821 of CM055317.2, read as the reverse complement.
ACCAATTTCGTTCGAAAATCGGATAATTGCGTACAAGTGATTTATTGTTGTTTATAGGGTCTACAATCGAATAAGATATCCCATGATGCGATTTCGGACTCGTGGTAGAAAAACAGGCTGAAAAATAAAAATGGTCGCTCCGACCACCCAAAACTTCTCGAATTGACGGGTATGTAATACACTTTTTTTAGGCCTCTAAGTTCCTGGAACGATAATGTCCGAAAATCGCACAGATGGTTAATCGAGTCAGATAAAGCGGACTCAAAAATTTGAAAAAACATCGAAAGACATTTAACGTTACCGGTATACTATAAACCAATTTCGTTCGAAAATCGGATAACCGTGTAAAAGTGATTTATAGTTGTTTATTGGCTCTACAATCGAATAAGATATCTCATGATGCGATTTCGGATACGTGGTAGAAAAACAGGCTGAAAAATAAAAATGACCGCACCGAGCACCCATAACTGCTCGAATTGAAGGGTATATAATACACTTTTTTTAGGCCTCTGAGCTCCCGGAACGAAAATGTTCGAAAATCGCACAGATGGTTAATCGAGTCAGATAAAGCGGACTCAAATTTGAAAAAACATCGGAAGACATTTGACGTTACCGGTATGCTATAAACCAATTTCGTTCGAAAATCGGATAATTGCGTACAAGTGATTTATTGTTGTTTATAGGGTCTACAATCGAATAAGATATCCCATGATGCGATTTCGGACTCGTGGTAGAAAAACAGGCTGAAAAATAAAAATGGTCGCTCCGACCACCCAAAACTTCTCGAATTGACGGGTATGTAATACACTTTTTTTAGGCCTCTGAGTTCCTGGAACGATAATGTCCGAAAATCGCACAGATGGTTATTCGAGTCAGATAAAGCGGACTCAAAAATTTGAAAAAACATCGAAAGACATTTAACGTTACCGGTATACTATAAACCAATTTCGTTCGAAAATCGGATAACCGTGTAAAAGTGATTTATAGTTGTTTATTGGCTCTACAATCGAATAAGATATCTCATGATGCGATTTCGGATACGTGGTAGAAAAACAGGCTGAAAAATAAAAATGACCGCACCGAGCACCCATAACTGCTCGAATTGAAGGGTATATAATACACTTTTTTTAGGCCTCTGAGCTCCCGGAACGAAAATGTTCGAAAATCGCACAGATGGTTAATCGAGTCAGATAAAGCGGACTCAAATTTGAAAAAACATCGGAAGACATTTGACGTTACCGGTATGCTATAAACCAATTTCGTTCGAAAATCGGATAATTGCGTACAAGTGATTTATTGTTGTTTATAGGGTCTACAATCGAATAAGATATCCCATGATGCGATTTCGGACTCGTGGTAGAAAAACAGGCTGAAAAATAAAAATGGTCGCTCCGACCACCCAAAACTTCTCGAATTGACGGGTATGTAATACACTTTTTTTAGGCCTCTGAGTTCCTGGAACGATAATGTCCGAAAATCGCACAGATGGTTATTCGAGTCAGATAAAGCGGACTCAAAAATTTGAAAAAACATCGAAAGACATTTAACGTTACCGGTATACTATAAACCAATTTCGTTCGAAAATCGGATAGCCGTGTAAAAGTGATTTATAGTTGTTTATTGGCTCTACAATCGAATAAGATATCTCATGATGCGATTTCGGATACGTGGTAGAAAAACAGGCTGAAAAATAAAAATGACCGCTCCGAGCACCCATAACTGCTCGAATTGAAGGGTATATAATACACTTTTTTTAGGCCTCTGAGCTCCCGGAACGAAAATGTTCGAAAATCGCACAGATGGTTAATCGAGTCAGATAAAGCGGACTCAAATTTGAAAAAACATCGGAAGACATTTGACGTTACCGGTATGCTATAAACCAATTTCGTTCGAAAATCGGATAATTGCGTACAAGTGATTTATAGTTGTTTATAGGGTCTACAATCGAATAAGATATCCCATGATGCGATTTCGGACTCATGGTAGAAAAACAGGCTGACAAATAAAAATGGTCGCTCCGACCACCCAAAACTTCTCCAATTGACGGGTATATAATACACTTTTTTTAGGCCTCTGAGTTCCTGGAACGATAATGTCCGAAAATCGCACAGATGGTTAATCGAGTCAGATAAAGCGGACTCAAAAATTTGAAAAAACATCGAAAGACATTTAACGTTACCGGTATACTATAAACCATTTTCGTTCGAAAATCGGATAACCGTGTAAAAGTGATTTATAGTTGTTTATAGGGTCTACAATCGAATAAGATATTTCATGATGCGATTTCGGATACGTGGAAGAAAAACAGGCTGAAAAATAAAAATGACCTTTCCGAGCACCCATAACTGCTCGAATTGAAGGGTATATAATACACTTATTTTAGGCCTCTGAGCTCCCGGAACGAAAATGTTCGAAAATCGCACAGATGGTTAATCGAGTCAGATAAAGCGGACTCAAATTTGAAAAAACATCGGAAGACATTTGACGTTACCGGTATGCTATAAACCAATTTCGTTCGAAAATCGGATAATTGCGTACAAGTGATTTATAGTTGTTTATAGGGTCTACAATCGAATAAGATATCCCATGATGCGATTTCGGACTCGTGGTAGAAAAACAGGATGAAAAATAAAAATGGTCGCTCCGACCACCCAAAACTTCTCGAATTATCGGGTATATAATACACTTTTTTTAGGCCTCTGAGTTCCTGGAACGATAATGTCCGAAAATCGCACAGATGGTTAATCGAGTCAGATAAAGCGGACTCAAAAATTGGAAAAAACATCGAAAGACATTTAACGTTACCGGTATACTATAAACCATTTTCGTTCGAAAATCGGATAACCGTGTAAAAGTGATTTATAGTTGTTTATAGGGTCTACAATCGAATAAGATATTTCATGATGCGATTTCGGATACGTGGTAGAAAAACAGGCTGAAAAATAAAAATGACCTTTCCGAGCACCCATAACTGCTCGAATTGAAGGGTATATAATAGGCACGTATCAAACTCCCCAAACCAAACCTTGCTTGTCCTCAAGCAAGCACTAAGACTCAAAAGAAAAGAAAAACTTCTAATGGAACGGATTTCACACTTTTTACAACCAAACACAACACCATGCCTAACCAATTTAATGCAACCTTCAAATATAATCAAACATAATGTCAAGAGCAAAACGAATTGGTCATGTTGGAATAGCATGCTAAATTTTCAACCTTGCAAGACTCATTCTAATTGGACTCTCGCGGTACGCTCGAGACACTCATGCAAGCAAAGGGTCAAATGTATATGTGAAAGATAAGAAGATAAATAAAAGTAAAGACTCTCACCTATCTGCGACCCGTAAGAACATGCCTGCAATCTAACATGAATAAAATCTCTACAACCGTACATATGCATTCCCACACTAGATAACCATGACACATGCCGAGGCGATTTTGGGATTGTGAGGCTAAAGGTAAGAAGGGGTTAAAATAAGTTATGGGAAGAGGGGTTAAACCGAGCTAACAACCGTCTTGTTGGGAAATGTGTCCTCAACAATAGTGCGATCACGTAATTAAATCTCATAACGAGAATGCGCAAGGGATGATAAGAATTATTAGTCAACTGACCAACATTAATCGGTAATGATTGGCTAGCTAGAGTTTGACATTACTGTCGTATGACGGTGATGGTCAGTTGATCCCTTTAGGTCACACCTTTAGGACAATTCCCTTAATTGATAAAGTGATCAAATGTATGATGATACGATTTGATCATATTCCTTAAACTCGTATATCGAGAAATTAGAGGTTAAATCTTAATGTAAGATTTATGTTTAAAATTGAAACGTGTCAATTGTTAAACATTAAACGATATTTTATCATATCGTTATTAAAATGAATTGGGTTGAAATTGATACAAAAGTTGTAAATCGTATTGACGATAAATGATCATTTTACATTAGTAATTTCGAATTACTTATTAACTGAATAAATATGATTTATTTAATTATGTATAATATTTATGGGATAAATATTTATATGTTTTAAATGTACTAAAGTATTTTATATCTTAAAGACATATTAGATGTCACACTTTATACAATTGTACATTTGACAAATTGTAAAATGAAGTCCATATTATGGACTATATGGCACGGCTAAGTAGTGATGGTGGTGTGGTTAATTAGTGTGTTAATTGCTCTTTAATCATTGCTTGAGACATTGTTCTTGAGACACAAACCTATTAACCACCCTAAATGCCTTGAGAAGAGAAGATGTCTCCTATTGAGACTCCCTAAGCCGGCTACCCTCTCCCCATAAGCATGCTTATGATAATATGATTATCTTATTGAAAGCATGATTGATATATATATGAGATATATGTCATACTCATTCTAGTTCTCTTCTTCTCCCTTTTTGGCCGAAATATACTCACAAAAGGAGAGAAATTTTACAACCTCAAAACTTATTATAAGATAATAAAAAATTATACTAAGAGTAGTATTCAAATATTATTCTAATAAGTGAGATTAGAATAAGTTTAAGGAAGAATCGATTCTTAGTCTAGCACAACAAAGATTCGGTTTTAAGGGGTTGTCTTGGTGCATCTTTAAAGGAGGTATTCTAATTTGGGTACTTTGGAGGATCATCCTTGCCAAGCTTGGACCGTGTGTAAGGGCTCGATTTCTCCCTATTCCGCATATTTTAGCATGCATAAGATCTTATAAACAAGTTTATAAATATGTTAATTAAAAGTTAATTAAAGGTTTTGTTAGTATGACTAAATTAGTTTATGAGCAACTAGTTAAACCTAACAATTGGTATCAGAGCAATAGGTTGTTTGCATGCTTTCCGTTTACGTTTTTACGGAGTTATAAAGATAACATAAATAAAACTTGATAATTTTCGTTTTAATATATGATATGCACGAAATTAATTTAGCATGATACCTACTGTTTTCTAATATGATTTAGAATGTTTGGAATAATTTTTGCATGAATATTGATTATTGGTATGTAATATCTCGGTTTTAATATGTTTTTAATGATTAAAATGTTTAATTTTTGGGAAAAATAGTTAATATAAACTTCTGGCCGAGATTTTTCAGTATGATATCACATGTATTTTCTATAATATGAATATGAATTTTCGTAAATTATAGACCTTTAAATCGTGTGATATGAATTTTAATGGTTAAAATGCAATAAGATGAATAAAAATGGGTTAAAATAGTTATATTATGAATTTGACTATAAAAATTTATGAGGATGTCACATGCAATATTTAAAATTTATGTTGAATTTTCAGAAATTTATCTCGAAATATTGCAATATTATAGATTTTTAGTGTAAAAAAATCGGGTAATTAGTGACATAATTTCGACTTTAATAGTTTAAGTTGGAATTTGGCCATAAAAATTTAACACGATGTCATATATATTATTTCCAGCATGTATAAAATTTTCGAGAATTTTATCTTATTTTATGCTTGAGAAATAATTTTAAGGGTTAAAATCGTACGATATATGACGTAAATCGTTAAAATTTGCAAATGTTGTTAAAATGGCCGAAAAAAAAATAACCCACATTAGTCATATATGATATGTTCATCTTGGAAATTATCTTGGGTGCCTAAAGTTTCAGATTTGATTTGTATTGATTTAATTTTGTTTTGTTAAAAGTAGCATTTAAAATTAATTAAAAGAGTCATGCATTTTTTTTTTTCGGCTATGGGGCAATGTGCCATTTAATTTTCTGTCCATCTTGTGTTCTTAAAATGTTTTGGAAGGTATAAAAATATTATTAGTATTTAATTTGCATTTATGAAGTTAATTATTGAATTTTCCGACTTAAATTGCTCGTTTTACGTGTTATTTTCGAAATAATAATAAAACCGTGTAAAATACTAATATTTTAACTTTCTGAAAATTTTAAGAAAATTCTGGATTTTTCAAAATTTGAATTTTGAATTTTCGAAATTTTAATGACTCTTTTGGATTTTATATTATTTTTCCGTAAAACCGAGTAATACCGATCAATATTAAACATATTAAGTTAAGTCATGTTCAAAGTTTGAGTAAGACTAAATTTTGAATCCTATAAGAGTTGGGATGATTAACATAAGGATGAAAACCGTTTCATATAATGCATAGTGTTGTTAAACGTTAAAACACGCGATTCCATAAACCGAGGTTTACGATAACTATTTAAATAAGTGTTTTAAATAGGACGATTTGGCTTAGGATTTGCATGTTAATTCATATTTATATAAGCATTGCATATTTTATATTATGAATGTCATGATTTATTTTTACGTAATTTTGGGAATTATGTAATTTACTTAGTATGGCCTTAGTTTTTAAATCGGTATTTCCCGTAATGTAAGGGGTTACCGATTCGGTTGTAATTTTGTGATCTCGCATCACCCAATTGTAATTTATTTCTATTTTATAATGTATAAAGTAGACTAGAAAAGTTGTAATATTTGTAAAATCCGGAGTTCCTTGAAGACGGTGCCATTCGGAAAGGAGTTCCGACAAGACGGTGTTTACCTCGAAGTGCGTGCCGCGTGAAGTTCAAGGGACCAAAGGAGTTGGTTTCCGAATTTGTTCTTTGTTATTTCTTTTCTAGGAAAGGCCATACTAGGGTTTATTTATGCTTTTATTTTGCTTTTTATGTTTGCATGCATAGCCAAATCGTCATACATCGTATCATGCATGTTTCGACCTAGTCTTTTATTTTATCGATAATTCACCGACTTAGTCACTTAAACGGAGATAGATAATAATTTGACTAGATCTCTTACATAAAAATATTGAGACTTAGCCTTACCAAAAAGTACAGACCCATGAATCCCTTCTTCACAAGAACGTACGCTCGGCTACACCGGGGTACTAAAATTGTCACGTTGGGTAAGTGGGGTAATAAGATTACACCTTGAAATTTGGTTGATCTCAACGAAAGTATTCGTAACCGTAGTTGCAATAAGTTCGGGCTAAAGATAATTTTAAGAAAATTGTCGACCGAGAGTTCTAAGAGTAGAACCGATTAAAGAGTTAATCAGAGTTCTAAGAGTAGAACCGATTAAAGAGTTAATCCACCAAATTATACCGATACGGGTTGAATCGGCTACACCGTGCCCGGATTAGTATGGGTTTGGGTCTCGGGATTGTTTACTTAATTGGGTAAGAGATCATTAAGTAAATATACTTAACATGTTTAAGTTTCTTAAAATTCAAATTATGAATTTATAATGATGTTGTTTATCCTTTTATTATTGTAGTTTAATTTTCAACAAACATCAAATGGCAACCAACGCTCCACCTCTCACTAACGTATCATGGCTTCGATCCTTTATGGATCGTTGTAAACTCGATAAGCATGGTTCAAACTTTAAGGATTGGGATGCGCAATTACTTTTGGCCGCTCAAGGTGACGATAAGAGTCGTTACCTATCCGAAGCCGCTCCGACCGCTCCGACCGCTCGTTCGTCGGTCCAAACTCGTGAGGCCTATGAAGCCTACATGAAAGAGTCCTCCGCTCTTAAAAATGTGCTCATCTTCTCCATGGAGCCGGATCTCCAAAGGAGTATGATAAAGTTGACCACATCATATGAGATATACACCAAGCTTGCGACCATGTTTTCGCAAACTCCTAGGGTGATTCAATATGAGGCGGCTTCCGCCTTCTTTGACATAACCTTCAAGGAAGGGCAAAAGATAAGCCCTCATGTGCTCAAACTAGTTGAGCTCGCGGAGACTCTAAAAGCTCAAGATGTTGATGTTCCCGACTCTCTTATCATTGACCGAGTTCTTCACTCGCTCAATAAGGTTAAGGCGTATGCTCAATTCCGGGTGAATTTCAATATGCGAAACCAAGAGACATCGTTAGACGAGTTGCATAAGATGCTAGTCCAAGCCGAAAGGGACATGGGACTTCATGAAAGTTCCACCAAGGATGTTTTAAACATCGAAAAGAAAGGGAAAACGAGCTTCAAGAGGAATCCTCGAAAGGGAAGGGCAAGAAAACGTTCAAGCCCAAGGCGACCAAAGAAAAGACCTTTTCGAAAGGCGCTTCCACCTCGTCTTCAAAAGAGCAAGACAAGTGCCATTATTGCACAAGGATCGGTCATTGGAAGAGAAATTGCCCCAAATACTTAAGTGATCTCAAAAATGGGAAGGCAACCGCCGTAGGTAATAATAATTCTCGTTTAAATTCATGTCATTTATCAACTTATGTATAATGATACAAATGTGTTGATATTTACCCTTTTTAAATGTTTTAAAGGGGCGCCTCCTAATAACGATAAGGGCAAGGAGAAGGAAACTTGAAGTTCCTTACTTGGATGGCTATGGTAGCATCCAATTGATCGAAGACTTAAAGAGCTAGGCTCTAATTTTCATATCGTCTTCTTTCATATTTTGCAATTTATTTTCTTGTAAGACAAGGATTCAAATCCTAATACAATGGTTGTAATTTTGGATATTGGTGACTTGGTTTTCAACCCGAGTCACTACTTTTGTTCTTAATCAATGTTTTGATTTCTCAAATAAATTGCATACCTTAAACATGAATAATAGTGATTTAATCACGCAATAAATATTGATACGATCAAGTATAAGATAATCAAAGAGTTGATTAAAACGGAGAACTACACCCCATGAGATAGATTCAATCAAAATGAGACTATATCACTTCATTATAAGATTTTCATTTTAAGTGAAAATGAGAATGTATTCATCACACCTATCAAACTTCAAACATTCAGATACATTGGTTAATCGAAATAGCTATCCTTAAACAAGTAAAGGTTATTGTTAGAAGGATAGAGTGGGAGAAAATAATTCGCTCACAAACCAATGATGAAAATAAAGGAAGGATCTTAGAGAAGATTCCTTACTTGGGAGTCTTAAGAAGAGCCCTAAATGATTTGAAGAAACTACGAGAGGACACTGAAGAAACTACGGGAGGACACTCGAAGAAAGGTTCTTTATGTTCATTGTTTCATAAAGAGGAAACATGAAACCCCGTATCACATCGGAAGGAAAACGGTTCCTTAATAAATGATTTTCTAAGTTTATAAGATAAAAGAGAAGAAATCATCTCAATCCTCTTAATGTAGTTATAAAGAAATTATCATGTCATTTTCGTCTCGAGGAAACGAAGACATGATAAGAAGGTAATGAATGATTGAATGGAAACAAGATCACTATAGGGATAGTGATAGTGATAATGATTCAAGTAATAGTTTAACATGCGAGAAATGAAAGGTTCATTTAAAGATACCGAGAGATATTGATTTTAGTGGGAGCGATTTTCATTAAAAGAATTAAGCCTACCATTTAGAGAGAATGGGTGATTCTTTAAGGTTTAAAGAATAAGAGGTTTTCAATTCTAGATGATCAAATACCTTATATCATAAGATGATGGAGCTTTACGGGAAGGTTTATTATATGGATAATAAAAGGTCGCCCACTAGAAGTTAGAATATAATGGTTGGATACATTATTCATAATGATGAAAGAAACCATAAATAGCCAAGATGAGTGAAAATTATTAGAATGATGAAATCATAAATAGACTACAATAAAGTTTTCAGTACATAAGTGACTGTATATCGATACGTCACAAGTTATAAGATAACAGTGGGAGCTTTCCTCCGGAAAGGAAACTCAAAATCTAGAAAGAGTTCTAGATATGTACTCAAATAGAATCATATTATACGGGATAATATGAGAATGAAGGATTCCAAAATTTGTAAGTTTTTGCAATCATGAATAAAAGGTTTATTTGCAAAACACTAATACAAATAAGATGATTGTGCATCAAAAAGCAATGTAATAGTGTTGACTATTGTTGCATGACAACATCATTTGAGTTATGATTAACTCAAAATGAAAGATACTTTGTCAGAATCCAAATGGGTTGTATGAGACAATATTGAACCCCATAAGTGAACTGGATTGACTTAGTATGACCCCTAGCCGCTGACATGAGGTGACGTCTCAAAGCGACTAGAGTGTGAGGCGATTGATGGCAAGTTCAAGTGCCATAGAGTCATATGTGATGACTAGTCGATCACATAGGCAGACTGTAAGAGACACTCTGTCGGGCAATGTGACCGCTTATAGAGTTCTGGAAATTTTATAGCCGGGTCGTGGCGAGAGCTGCTATAGTATTCTTGTGAGTCAATTCTTAGACTAAAGACTACTCTCCCAAGATGGTACAGTTTAGGCACAACTTTGATCCATTCTCTACGACTTTTCGTAACTGGAGTCAAATGGGATTGTTTTGGGTTGTGCCTGACTGTGACTAGTTGAAGGAAGTAGTGCGATAGAAATTGTCCACCCCTTGTCAGGGTTGTTCAAATTTCAGGGCCACTCGAGGAGAAGTTAACTGGAAATGCGTGGCCACGCTCGGAAGGTATCTATGGTAGATAATTCCGGTCAAACAGTTATTCTCCAGATCGAGGAAACCACTCATGATATGATCAAATGCAAGTACGACCTCAGAGAGACATCTTGCATTGAGTGGGAGATTGTAATAGGACAAGAGAATTGGTGACGCACACTTGTCGACGACAAGTGGGAGATTGTTGGGAAATGTGTCCTCAACAATAGTGCGATCACGTAATTAAATCTCATAACGAGAATGCGCAAGGGATGATAAGAATTATTAGTCAACTGACCAACATTAATCGGTAATGATTGGCTAGCTAGAGTTTGACATTACTGTCGTATGACGGTGATGGTCAGTTGATCCCTTTAGGTCACACCTTTAGGACAATTCCCTTAATTGATAAAGTGATCAAATGTATGATGATACGATTTGATCATATTCCTTAAACTCGTATATCGAGAAATTAGAGGTTAAATCTTAATGTAAGATTTATGTTTAAAATTGAAACGTGTCAATTGTTAAACATTAAACGATATTTTATCATATCGTTATTAGAATGAATTGGGTTGAAATTGATACAAAAGTTGTAAATCGTATTGACGATAAATGATCATTTTACATTAGTAATTTCGAATTACTTATTAACTGAATAAATATGATTTATTTAATTATGTATAATATTTATGGGATAAATATTTATATGTTTTAAATGTACTAAAGTATTTTATATCTTAAAGACATATTAGATGTCACACTTTATACAATTGTACATTTGACAAATTGTAAAATGAAGTCCATATTATGGACTATATGGCACGGCTAAGTAGTGATGGTGGTGTGGTTAATTAGTGTGTTAATTGTTCTTTAATCATTGCTTGAGACATTGTTCTTGAGACACAAACCTATTAACCACCCTAAATGCCTTGAGAAGAGAAGATGTCTCCTATTGAGACTCCCTAAGCCGGCTACCCTCTCCCCCATAAGCATGCTTATGATAATATGATTATCTTATTGAAAGCATGATTGATATATATATGAGATATATGTCATACTCATTCTAGTTCTCTTCTTCTCCCTTTTTGGCCGAAATATACTCACAAAAGGAGAGAAATTTTACAACCTCAAAACTTATTATAAGATAATAAAAAATTATACTAAGAGTAGTATTCAAATATTATTCTAATAAGTGAGATTAGAATAAGTTTAAGGAAGAATCGATTCTTAGTCTAGCACAACAAAGATTCGGTTTTAAGGGGTTGTCTTGGTGCATCTTTAAAGGAGGTATTCTAATTTGGGTACTTTGGAGGATCATCCTTGCCAAGCTTGGACCGTGTGTAAGGGCTCGATTTCTCCCTATTCCGCATATTTTAGCATGCATAAGATCTTATAAACAAGTTTATAAATATGTTAATTAAAAGTTAATTAAAGGTTTTGTTAGTATGACTAAATTAGTTTATGAGCAACTAGTTAAACCTAACACGTCTATCCATACTATAAGATCACTTCTATTACTTTTTCATACATGCCAATGCTCAAAAATTGGGAGCAAAAATCACAATTTTTTTCAATTTTCTCCTTCCTCCTTTTTTTCTTCTTTCTTCCTTTCTCTTTTTTTTTAGAAACAGCCTGCTCAATGGTCGTGGTCGACCGACCCAGAATGCAGGTCGACCGACCACCCTTAAAAACAGGCAGACTCGTTTTTTTTTCTTCTTTTTTTTTTCATTTGATTCCTTATTATTTTTTTTCGTATCTTTTTCTTTTCTTTTTCTCCTTTCTAGCATTCTCACAAAATCAATATTTAACAATGAAGCACAAACCAAAGGATGGCCAAAACAGTCCCATCACTATATTACTAGCTCGGCTAGGGTAGGCAATTTTTAGGATGTAGCAAATGGGTTAAAAGGTTCAATTTGGCTATGTGAGGATTATGGGTAAAAAATGTGAAAGAGGGACCTCTAACACATGTGTCAACAAACCACAAACCCGAATGCATATAGGTATTAAGTAGACAAAATTCATGCTTATGCACATTGATATGACATGTCTCAAGGGGAGAAACTACTCACAAACCTACAAGAAATCGGTCATGGATGTCACCGATTTATTAAGCTCTAATCCTTAGAATATGTAGTAGCTTGCCAAGAAGAGAGTCAAGTCTAATAATTAAGCATGAAATCAACAAAACTTCGTAGATAATGCAAAAGACTAGCTTGAAACTCCGTTCCGACTCGACCTAAAAACTTAAGACAGAGAAGAACGCGCGACAGGGAAGAACACGCGACAAAAGAAAACGAAAATAAGAAAAACACCTAAAGGAATGAAAAACAAAAGACACAAAGACAATTGCAAACTCACAAAGGAGTATGCAAACACCCTCCCAAAACCAAAACGCACAATGCCCCCATTGTGCTCATCAGCATACAACCACAGTATAGGGATGGGGGTAGGCAGAAAAGAAACAAACAAAGAAAGGAAAAGGAAAAAGACTAGAAATTACAAAAAGAATCTAAGGAGGAAGGAGGGGAAAACTGGAAATCTAGAGGAGAAAACTACTTACAAAAGAAGTGTGGACCTCCCCAAACCGAACCAAAGAATGGGGACCTCCCCAAACCGAGCCCCAAAGAGGGTAAGGTCAAGCATGTCCCTAGGACTCTGAGTCGAAATCCGGCTCAGAGTCCTCTCCTCCTTCCTCCTCCCCGTCCTCCTCTTCAGACCCTATGCCTGTTCCCGAGGCAGAGCCTGAAGCTTCACCGTGGACACGACCGCCTGCGAGAGGTGTGTACCAGGTGGGGTGAGTCCATGGGCCGGTAGGGAGCCTACCCTGAGTGGCATACTCCCTGTAAACCGGATATTGGCAAAGACTATCGTTCAACTGTTTTTGGTTGAACTGTCTGCAAACGCTCGCCATCATTTGTGGCAGAGATCTGTCATCAACAAAAGGAGGAACATAATCATTAGGAGCAGCAGTAAAATCAGCGGGGTACCCCGTCCCAGATGCGTTATGGTGGGCACCGGGAGCAGGGACCCTATGGCCTCTAAAGGTGCCTCCTCTAAGTGGGAGGCGGTAAGACGGGAGTAGTGGTCTGGGCTCCCCTACAACAGTAAAAAGGGGTAACATAGGGAGAGCCGCGGTGATGGGGATGCGATCAGTGAGGTAGGTGTCTACCTTCCAATAATCTCTCCTGTTCACCCAACGCACGGACCTGACATAAGCCATGTCCATGAACCGGGAGAGAGTGTCAATCGCATCCTCATAGCGAGGGAACTGGGGGACAAGAGAGCGGGCTAATCGAGTGACTAGCCCACCACAAACAATAGTAGTCAAGGAAGTTCCCTCGCCCACCGACATGAAGTGAGAGGCGACCAAATAAGCAGTGTTATAAAACTGCTGACCCGTACGTCTGATGTTAAGATAACCAGACAAAATGGAGAGCTCAATGTTGTTAACATTTTGAGACTCTTTACGGCCAAAAACAGTATTGGCCAACAGACGCAGATAATAACGGGGGGCGGGTAGGTGAACGGTACTGTTTTTCTTCTTCCCATCGCTGGAATCAGAAAGACAGGACCACAAATCATTATATGACCCTGTGGGGTCATCCGTAAGACCCGTAGAAGATAAGCCTAGAAACTGAGCAAATTGGTTTAAAGTTAAAGAAAATGTTTCATTGAACAAACGAAAAGAAATGCAAACGTTATCATAGCCGGGGTGATATGCTCTAATATCAAAAGTAAAGGAAGAAAAGAACTCAAGAGTGAGAAGGGAATAAGTGAACTCATCCATAGTGACAAGTCCTGAGAAACCCGTCCCATCGAGCAAGGACACCACCTCATCATGACATCCCAAGGCTTGCAAGGTTGGAACACAGAGGAACCGGGTTACCACTACCAAGCAATAAGCGGAGAGATGGAGGAATCAGGCTTTTTGAGCCGGAGTGCTGAAAATGATTTGCGGATATTTTGGTAGACTATCCGTGTCTTGCATCGTCAATCCTCTCGACCTAGGAACACGGCCTCTGGAGGTGCTTGCACCGGAAGTGCGGGAGCGCTTTCCACCTTGTTCACGGCTAGACATTGTAAATATGAAAAGTTCAATAAAGTGTAAGTCTTGTGCACATATGGAAACATTTCTTTAACCAAAATAGGAACGAATATCGAAAATCAGAAACTCCTGTAACAGTGTTTGGGTCGGCCGACCTCATAAAGGAGTCGGTCGACCACAATCGCGATAAATCTCAGTGTTCCTGTAACAGAACAGGTCGGCCGACCGTAAACCTAGGTCGGTCGACCAACTAGCGGAGAAAAATTCAGAATCTGCAAAATACGAAACTCAGGAAAATCATAGTTTGGTCAGCCGACCTCCGTTTTGGGTCGGTCGACCGTGAACAGTGTCAGAAACAGAATTTCGGGACTGAAATCGTGCGGAAAAACGGCATAAAAATTGAAAAGAAGAATTATAATAACCCTAACAGCACGAAATCACACACAAATTACACATCTGAGATTATAAAACCTAAAGGAAGAAGAAAACTATAAGAGAAACACTTAAACAAGCATGAAAACGAAAATAAGAGCAAAAAATAAACTAAAAAGACAAACTAATACTACCTAGAACGGAATTAAGATGCTATGAAACAAAAAAGAGAGAAAGAAAACTGAGAAAAACATACCTTGAATGGAGGAAATTGAAAGAAAGCAAGCAAATTAGTGAAGGGTGAAGAAGGTTGGTGTTTTTTAGGGTTTTTAAGAGAGAAAGAGGAGTGTAGAAAGTGTGAGCAAATGAGGGTAAATTTGTGTTTTCAAAACACACAACAACCGTGACTCTGATTCTAAAAAAAACCGGACAAAACACCCGCGGTCGGTCGACCGAGATTCTGGGTCGGTCGACCTCCGTCCTGCAAACCTGTTCTGTAAATTTTACTTAACCTGTCAGAATGAATTTAAAGCTGCCAGAAGGTCGGTCGACCTAGTAATTGGGTTGGTCGACTGCTGTACTGACGAGTTCTCCTATTTTCCTGCAGAAACTTAAAATCTCATCAAGGATAAAAAACGGAAATAAAAAAAAACGTAAACTTAAGCTAGAGCACGGGTTGCCTCCCGTGTAGCGCTGGTTTAAGAGGTCCCGCACGACCTTTTTACCTATCGAGAAGCATCCTATAAGGGGTCAAAGTAAGAAACTTCAACCTTACCGACAAATTCGTTCTCTCCGCGGAAGTGCTTCACGTACTGGCCACTGACTTTGAACCTCTCACCAGATGAGGTTTCTAATTCTATTGACCCGAATTTTGAGACAGCTGTGATGGTGTAGGGTCCGCTCCACCTGGATTTCAGCTTACCAGGAAAAAGACGAATACGAGCATTAAAAAGCAACACCCTATCACCTACCTGAAAATCACGCCTAATGATTCTCTTGTCATGCCAGCGCTTTGTTTTCTCCTTGTAAATCCTGGCATTGTCATAGGCTAACAACCTGAATTCTTCTAACTCATTGAGCTGCAACAAGCGTTTCTCACGGGAAAGATTAGGGTCTAAATTAAGATCACATATAGCCCACCAAGACTTACGTTCTAACTCTACTGGTAAATGACAAGTCTTACCATAAATCAATCGGAATGGTGACATTCCTATTGGGGTTTTGAACGCGGTTCTATAGGCCCATAAAACATCATCAAGTTTTAGACTCCAATCTCTCCTAGACTTAGAAACAACTTTGG
Source organism: Silene conica (assembly GCA_029255685.2). NCBI lineage: Eukaryota > Viridiplantae > Streptophyta > Magnoliopsida > Caryophyllales > Caryophyllaceae > Silene > Silene conica. The sequence continues at coordinate 48,079,725 of CM055317.2, read as the reverse complement.
CTAGGGTCTCCTTGAGTTCCCTATTAGAGATCTCAACTTGACCACTAGTCTGGGGGTGATAAGCTAAACCCCTACGGTGTTGGACACCGAATTTATTTAACAAGTCACCTAAGCGTTTCTCCTTAAAATGCATACCTCCATCACTTATGACAACCCTAGGGACACCAAAACGAGGAAATATGACTTTTTAAAACATCTTAATAACAGCCTTTGCATCACAATGGGGTGGTAGCAATAGCTTCTACCCACTTAGACACATAATCAACAGCCACAAGAATATACCTGTTACCTTGACTACTAGGAAAAGGTCCTTGATAATCAATGCCCTAGACATCAAAAATCTCTACCTCTAAAATACCAACCTGCGGGATCTCATGTCTTTTTGAGACATTCCCGGTTCTTTGACAAGCATCACAGTTACCTACAAAATTCCTACAGTCAGCATGCAAAGTAGGCTAATAAAGACCAGACTGTAATACCTTGGCCACGGTCCTAGATGGACCGTGGTGACCACCGTATGCAGAAGAGTGACATGCTTCCAGAATGTCCTTCACCTCCCATTGGGGAACGCATCTCCGGATGAGTCCATCTCCGCACTCCTTAAAAACATAAGGGTCATCCCAAAAATATTGTTTTGCATCGAACATAAATCTCTTCTTTTGTTGCCATGACAACTCAGGAGGGATTTTACCTGTGACAGCAAAGTTAGCAAAATCAGCATACCAAGGAGGGGGATAAGAACCTGAACTATTAATGATAAATAAGCTCTCATCAGGAAATGAATCATCAATAGGTAAAGAGTCTTCACCATCAGTCAGCTGTAGGCGAGATAGGTGATCAGCTACCACGTTTTCTGCGCCTTTCTTGTCCCTAATCTCAATGTCAAACTCTTGGAGAAGGAGTATCCACCTTAAAAGCCTTGGCTAATGTTCTTTGAGTAATAAAATATTATGCTATACACCCAGTTAATGACATAATAACCACATTCGTAATCTTCGGGTTGTTGGGACACTAAATATATAAAATAACATAGTGTTATTTAAACTATATTTGGATTATGATAATAGATAATTGAAAAAGTAGTTAATGTTCACTTACCTTCTTAATCACTTTGATCTGAAGTTGATTCTTTTTAGCAAAATTACGTCTTCCTCCATTAGCATAATGTAAAATCCAAACAGCTTTTAGCCTTCCTTATATGCTGAGAAATAGTATCCGGACATGAAACCAACCCATCAACCCTGTATTTATTTGAGAAATACACGAGAATTTGGGTTGGTCTCACATTTGAGAACGTCTGTCTCATACTATAGCCTCATTGTTCATGTTTTTTTTGCCTACGTGAACTCTTAGAATGAGTGTTTGCCAAAATGCAACCAACGTGAAGTATCGAATTACATAGGTACTGTCAAGTAAAAGACGAGCTACAATATTTGCATAAGCAACTTACCCTTAATATTCAGAAGCAAGCTTGACATGTTAGCATCAAATTCTGCATTCTTTGCTGAGATGGAGGTAACATACTGGTTTTGTGTGTTTTCAACCTCCAGTTGCTTTTCACTGTTACAAATTTCAAGCTGGTTAAACATAACAAGGTTTAAATTTGGTGCGCAAGACTGCATTGGCGTTAGAGCCAAGCTTACGTGATGGCAGATTGTAGCTTTGATTTCCGCTCATTATTGAGATCATGTAGTGAATTCTGAGCTCTCTTCCACTGTTCTTGAGCGTAATTAACCTTGTCAGAGCTATATCCAAGTGACAGTAACTTGGAATTAGTATTCAGTGTTCAAACGATGTAGACCGTATTTTACTTTTCCGTATATTAAGATCAAGGACGAAAACATACCAATGGCTGATAAGTTGGTTTTTTGTCTCTCCCATTTCAGTTAACAAGTATTTGGCTCCGTTGAGAAAAGGAAACAGAAACAAATTAATCAATGAAAACCAGATATTGTATTAAGCCTGGGAAAAATACACCGTAGTCCGTATGTAGTTGCCAGTACTTTACCTGTTCTTGCTGCACAGAAGAAAGATGCAGAAGCTCCTTTTGCACAGAAAGAGAATTCTGCAACTCAACTAATACATCCTTGGCCTCGATAACAAATAAGCCTAACAACTGCAGTTTCATACCAATTCATAAAAAACTTAATGTATCGAACTTCAAACAACAAGAAAGACCTCTTTGACTCTTTCAATAATTACCTTTTCAACATCCGTAGTTTGGCAGGTTATGAAAGCATTTATGTACTCGAAATATTCAGATGTTTTTCTCTGTGTGGATTTAGAAAAATCCCTTCAACCTGATATCGTTGAAGTATGTGTGTCTGCTATTTTCTGAATTTTTGATTCCAAGTTCTTCACTGCCTGAGTAATGGAAGAGAAAAGGGTCAAACTCGATTTAGTAAAGCAGACATCTAATAGTATCGGAATATGTTCTCACCTCATCTTTGCTGGCAAGAAACAAGCACAAGTTTTCGTCCATGCTCTTCAGTTGATCCTGTTGTTGTGACTGCTATTATATGATAAAGTGGAAATAAAGGAAGATCAAAATTAAGAAATAATTCGCTGATATCAAATAAGCGTACAATATTCTTAACATATAATCAAAGGAGAGATTCTTTACGTATCAGAATGAAAGCCACTGATGGGCAGCAGTTCAACAGTGAGTTTTAAATAAAATTTAGCGTGGAAATGTTTACTTACCAAAGTATAGAAAATATGCGCAAAGAGGATAACAATTGAAAACTGGAAGGATGCATAAGTGGCCATATGTAGCCTTTGCTCAGTGCTTTCATAAAAGAAAAGCTATTATTAGACTTTCCAACTGCATGTAGAACAAGGTATTTTTAAGGCACATTATGGCAAATAACTTACCCATTGTAGACGCTATCATTAACGAGAGAAGACCTTGGACACACGCAGACGGTAGTGATACAGCTAGAGCATGGGGACCTAGTTCAGAAATATGTTAATGATATTAGCCCTAAATCCATGAGCAAAATGGTGTACAGATGCTACAATATTCAGCCAACAGCAGAATAACATAAATATTGGCATCCATCTATACTTGTTATCATGGTAGCAGTAAAGAAACTTGCATTTGTAGGTAAATCAACAAACTAATTTCACTAATGTACCTCATAATTATATAAAGTTAATTACCTTGAAGGCTTCAACACATGAATAACTACTTCAATACTTAAGAATTAAGACACATAAATTGCTATTTCAATATCTACACATGAACTACGTCACTCCAATATTTAGGCACATAAATTGCCACTCCAATATTTAGGCACATGAACTACTTCGAGTAGCATACGTTTGTATGGGCAGACAAGTGAACTCAACAACGGCAACATTCCCTTAATGTCTCAAAGCCGTTTCCAAATGACTGTCAGTTTGGTGAGACATTTTTTGGTATAAAGGGAGCCATAAATGCAGTTTTAGTGCCAACGGGTTATGACCTTTGTAACACAGCTAATGAGGTAATGATACCTTAACTTAATAGCTTTACATGTTAAGCTAGATGACATTTTCTAAGTAAGAAAGGCAGTATTTGCTCGACACGGTCATAAGATAAATTAACATAGAACATTAAGACCTAAAGTTAAGATCAATTTTATAAGACGAGACTTGTACCAGAAGTTGCTCAAGAAAGCAAAAATATGCCAGCATTCTCACAATCACAAGAACTGGAAGATCCTACCAGACCCTGTTAGCAAAAAAGATGCAAATTAAGTAGCCCATATACTCAAAAAATAACTTACGGGAGTACTATTTTATGAGCCACAAAGAGGACTGACCAAAACAGAACTCTCTTACATGTGATTCTCAATTGAAAATTTGTATAATTGAAGGTTACAGATATTATGACCAATGTATTCATACCATTGTCACTAACCGTGCCATCAGTTGTCAAAGAGTTGATACTTGCAGTGTTTGTTGTGTCACCGACACGACACATATTACACCCCCATGGAACCAATCTTCTCAATCTTCACGACTATACCCATATGGAAGTGACCCTTTTGAAACAGATTTAGAATATCATAGAAGCAGATGACACTTACAGTAGCAAGTATACATTCAACAACACGGTTGTTTTAATTTGTGGCAGCAGTGACAAATTTCTGGGATTCTGCTAATGAGTGTGCAATGACGAAAGATCCCCTAGCAGGAATTTTAACATCAGTGGCGCGAATAGGATTAAAATCTATCAACTCTGCAAATCCAATTTGGGCCATAACAGATATTGCCTTCAAACTAAATTAGTTTAGTACAAGCCTTCAAACTAAATTAGTAAATTACTTGTAATATTTCTATTGTTCTGCAGTAAGCTAAAATTAGGGAAGAAGTATAGCCGTATAGGTATGGGATGAATATCAAATTAGACAACATATTACTGAAATTGATTATAGAAAAAGCAATCGTTGTATGGCAAACCTTTGATTGATGAAGCCTGCGAAGGAATTCGTTGATAGTAATTGCGCGGAAGTGAGTAATAATTGCGAAGTCGATAATTGTGAAGGAATTGATTGATAATTGCGAATTGTGAACGAATTGATTGATAATAGCGAATTGTGAACGAATTGATTGATAATTGGGAAGTCCATAATTGCGAATGCGATAATTGTGAATTTTGAATTGATTGATATATGGTGGGTTATGTTTTGTAGTAGATAGGAATTGAATTAGGAGATGAAGAGGCGCGCGTCAATTAGTAGTAGTAGTTTAGTTCATTGCAAAGTCTTGGTTGTATATACGTCTATTGCACTTAAAACCGTCACAAAATTTATACGGTGACGGTTTTTATAAAAAAATGTTGTTTCTTATCACTATTTTTAGTGTCGTTATTAGTGTCGGTTATATGAAAAACAGTCATAAATGATTTATAGTGGCGGTTCTGACTTACAACCGACACAAATAATTTATTTTATCGTGACGGTTCTTTAATAAAACCGTCACAATAGACTCCCTACAATCTAAAAAATTCGTTTCCGCCAAATTTTTTCGCCTTTTATGTCGTTTTTTATTAGAACCGTCACGATAGCTGCGACACGATAGGGGTTTTTTGTACTAGTGTAATAACCTAGAGCTTTCCTATTCTTTTTGAGAACAGTCATTAAGGCAGAAAGTTGGTCAGGATTAAGTTTAGAACTAACAATTGCAGGGTACTGTTCAGTATCATCTAAGAAAACATACTTAAGATTAGGAGGAAGTGGCTTATGCTCTGGTACCTTTACCTCAATGGCCTGAACAGAATCAGTACTAATGGAGTAGCACATGTTTACCAGATTCGCATTAGCCAGGCTTGTGAGCTTCTCATTCTCTTCTTCAGTGAGCTCATATTCCTTTTCCTCTTCTTCTATCTCATCCAGCTCTTCAGCATCCTCAGCTGGATTACCTGCACACTTATCCAAAACTGTCAGATCATCTAAGGGATCCTTGGTCAAGGATTCCCTCCAATTAAGGATAACATTCCTGTCTATAATATCAATGGAGCAACAAGTATCATCAGTAGGAATAGTTGCCTTATGGGCAAGACTAAACTCGATAGTGTCATCTCCAATCTCTAGAGTAATGATCCCGCATTTGACATCTATTACAGCCCCAGCTGTGTGTAAAAATGGTCTACCTAAAATAATAGGTATTTGACTATCCTCAGCAATGTCTAAAACAACGAAATCAACAGGAATAAAGAACTTTCCCACTCTTACTGGGACATCCTCCAAGACCCCTAGTGGTCTTTGGGTTGATCTATCAGCCATCTATAGGGTAATATTGGTGACTTTAAGTCTACCTAAACCAAGTCTTTCACATACAGAATAAGGTATAACACTGACACTAGCCCCTAGATCACAAAGGGCTTTCCCTATAACATGATTACCTATGGTACAAGGGATAGAAAAGCTACCTGGGTCCTTTAACTTGGGTGCTATATTATTTTGTGAAAGAACATAACATTCTTCCACAAAAGCAACAGCACCGTCGTCCTGAAAATTCCTCTTACGACTCAAAATATCTTTCATGAATTTAGCATAAGAGGGTACCTGGGTAATTAAATCAGTAAAAGGGATGGTTACCTCAAGATTCTTCACCATCTCCAAAAACTTACCGAATTTCCGATCCTCTTTTGAATTTTTCAGTCTTTCTGGATAAGGCACGGTGACATTAGCCATAGGATCAGCAACCTTTGGCTTTTTCAGTTGTAATATTTCGGTGAGGCCTTGAATGAAGGAGGAATCCAGCGGTTCCGGAGTTAAAACAGCATTCTGCTCAGGAACGTCGGTCGGTCGACCTACAGCAGGGGTCGGCCGACCGGACTCTGCAACATCTGAAATTTTCTGTTCTCCAGAAATTGATCTCGCGTCAGGAATCGAGGTCGGTCGACCTACTGTAGGGGTCGGTCGACCTCCTGACCTGTTGACGGGATCAGTTTCTTTGTTTTGAACCTCGGCAGAATTGTCTTTTTGGGCTGATCCTTCACAAACACGGCCACTCCTAAGATTTATGGCGTTCAACGTCTCCATGGGTCTGTCACAACTAGCTGGAGAGCTAGTTGTTCGGTTGGCTATGTTTATCAAGTGTTCTTCAAAAACCTTTGTGGAGGCAATTTGAGCCTTTCCCATCTCTATAACCTGTTTTGTTAAAACATTAACAAAAGCTCTCAATTTCTCAATCTCACTCGTGCTGTCAACCGTAGTAACCAGGTTCGCACTTTCAAGCTTCAGCTGGGTTGCCTTAAGCTTTTCAAAACGGGCTTCAACTGTTGCCTCAAGAGCCATCACTCTATTCATCTCCACATTCAGCCTCCGCGAATTCCCACGTGAACTTTTAAAGGCAGCCCTATGCACCGCCATGTCTTCAATGGTTTCCCAACCCTTAATATGGTCGGTGTTATTCTGGAATCTCCCATTGGCGGCCGCATCAAGAATCATCTTATAGTCATCGTAAAGGGCGTTGTAAAATTGGTTACATAAGTACCATTGTTGAAAGTTACGGTGAGGGATAGAACGGACCAATTTCTTGAACCGATCCCATGCTTCACAAAATCCTTCATCAGGCCCTTGTTGAAAGTTAGTGATTTAGCTTCTCAAGTCCTCGGCTTTTTCAAGGGGAAAGTATTTCTTGTAAAAAGCCAATGCCAAGGAAGTCCAATCCGTAATCTTCTCAGCTGGCCTATCAAGGTAGCGGTACCAATCTCGCGCGGCATCTTTTAATGAGAACAAGAACATCATTGCCAGCACCTCATCTCGAGTCACCCCGTCAGGTATGGGTATGGAACAGCAATAATCTGTGAAGGTCGTAACATGCTTCAATGGATCCTCGTTGGGTAGACCAGAAAACTGACTCCGTTCCACCATAAAGATGTTATTTGGGTGGAGCACAAAGGAGCCAGTGGTGGGGGTGGACAAGGTGAATCCTTTTGGTAAATCTTGAGCCTTTGGCTGTAGGTGGTCATAAATAGAATCCATATCTAAACAAGAGAGTACTCAAGCCTTCCTCTCAAAAACCTGTCTTCTAAAGCAAAACTAGAAGAAAAGGTAAGTAACGGTCTTAAGGAACCTAAGTTCCTTAAGACAAGAAAAATAAACTAAAAATTAACAAACAAAATTATACCGTCTCCCCGGCAACGGCGCCAAAATTTGACACCCGTCGTTGAGGGGTGCCAAAGATAAGATTTATAAAACCTCAGCTTAAACTAGATAGGATAAGTCAAGGGTCGAACCACAAGGAGACAAGGTTAATTATGTTCGCGAATTTAAAGTCTATTGCAAGTAACCAAAAAGGGGGTTTGATTTAAGATTTGAACTAACAACTAAAAGAGCAAAATAAACAAGAGAATTAAAATAAAGTAAAAAGGAGATTAGGAACTTTGGTTCCCCATGGTTAAAACAAGTCAATGAAGGGTAAAATAACCAAATAACACAATCCCAAAGAACAAAGAATAAACCTTTAGGTCAATATTCTACCCAATCCTTACGGTCTTAGGGTTCCTAGAAAAGCACTAAACTTTCGTTCATAGAGCAATCCAAAAGTTGTTGTTGAACTAATCCTAATAATCTTTCAATCCTAAGGATTAGTTCACCAACAACAATGGGGGATTGGTAATTTAATCATTAAACTTATCAAAATCAAGTCTTTACCATGGTTCCCCTAATTCCTAATCACAAGAATTAGTTATGCATACTTTTAATTATGAAACTAACAATAAGAAGAACTAAGAACATTAAAGGAATCAACATAATTAAAGATGATAATAAAAGGGAAAACATGAATCAAAAAACAACAATAAGATGAACAACAAGATTAAATTAAAAGGGAAAGATTAATTGTAGCAAACTTACAACTTAATTGGAATTAAGAACAAAAGATGAAAACTTGGAATAAAATCTCTTTCTAACTATGGAGTTTTAACCAACAAGGAGTGCTTTCTAATATAGATTATTTCTCTAATAAAATTGCTTGCCCTCATTTTTAGAGTTTTGGTCTTCTTAAATAAGGTCTAATTACAAGATTAGGTAAGTAAAACACGAAACAAAAGTCGCGGGTACAGCTCCTAGGTCGGTCGACCTCTTCTGCGGGTCGGTCGACCGCTTCTGTCGATGCTGGGCTTTTCCGTGAATTGGGCTTAGGTCGGTCGACCTCTCTGATGGGTCGGTCGACCTCTCTGATGGGTCGGTCGACCGCTTCTTGTTCGTATCAGCTTGAATCTGGCCCAATAACAACACTCGGGTGCGCAATCCGGATCCTTGCTCAACATTATCACTCAAAACAGCTTCCGAAAGGCAAATAAAGTTCAGTTTTGCTCACTTCCGCGTATTCCTACATTTAAAACATAGAAATGCCAAAGTAAACCGTTTCGGAAGAAATAGGAACTAAAAGTCACGAAAATATAAGAAAATACGTCCCAAAAGAAGAAATAAAATGCATAAAATAGGCACGTATCAGTCGCTCCGACCACCCAAAACTTCTCGAATTGACGGGTATATAATACACTTTTTTTAGGCCTCTGAGTTCCTGAAACGATAATGTCCGAAAATCGCACAGATGGTTAATCGAGTCAGATAAAGCGGACTCAAAAATTTGAAAAAACATCGAAAAACATTTAGCGTTACCGGTATACTATAAACCAATTTCGTTCGAAAATCGGATAACCGTGTAAAAGTGATTTATAATGGTTTATAGAGTCTAAAATCGAATAAGATATCGCATGATGCGATTTCGGACTCGTGGTAGAAAAACAGGCTGAAAAATTAAAATGGTCGCTCCGACCACCCAAAACTTCTCGAATTGACGGGTATATAATACACTGTTTTTAGGCCTCTGAGTTCCTGGAACGATAATGTCCGAAAATCGCACTGATGGTTAATCGAGTCAGATAAAGCGGACTCAAAAATTTGAAAAACATCGAAAGACATTTAACGTTACCGGTATACTATAAACCATTTTCGTTCGAAAATCGGATAACCGTGTAAAAGTGATTTATAGTTGTTTATAGGGTCTACAATCGAATAAGATATTTCATGATGCGATTTCGGATACGTGGTAGAAAAACAGGCTGAAAATTAAAAATGACCGCTCCGAGCACCCATAACTGCTCGAATTGAAGGGTATATAATACACTTATTTTAGGCCTCTGAGCTCCCGGAACGAAAATGTTCGAAAATCGCACAGATGGTTAATCGAGTCAGATAAAGCGGACTCAAATTTGAAAAAACATGGGAAGACATTTGACGTTACCGGTATACTATAAACCAATTTCGTTCGAAAATCGGATAATTGCGTACAAGTGATTTATAGTTGTTTATAGGGTCTACAATCGAATAAGATATCCCATGATGCGATTTCGGACTCGTGGTAGAAAAACAGGATGAAAAATAAAAATGGTCGCTCCGACCACCCAAAACTTCTCGAATTGACAGGTATATAATACACTTTTTTTAGGCCTCTGAGTTCCTGGAACGATAATGTCCGAAAATCGCACAGATGGTTAATCGAGTCAGATAAAGCGGACTCAAAAATTTGAAAAAACATCGAAAGACATTTAACGTTACCGGTATACTATAAACCAATTTCGTTCGAAAATCGGATAACCGTGTAAAAGTGATTTATAGTTGTTTATAGAGTCTACAATCGAATAAGATATCCCATGATGCGATTTCGGACTCGTGGTAGAAAAACAGGCTGAAAAATTAAAATGGCCGCTCCGACCACCCGAAACAGCTCGAATTGATGGTTATATAATACATGGTTTTTAGGCCTCTGAGCTCCCGGAACGATAATGTCGGAAAATCGCACAGATGGTTAATCGAGCCACATAAAGCGGACTCAAAAATTTGCAAAAACATCAGAAGACATTTGACGTTACCGGTATGCTGTAAACCAATTTCGGCCGAAAATCGGATAACCATGTAAAAGTGATTTATAGTTGTTTATAGGGTCTACAATCGAATAAGATATCTCATGATGCGATTTCGGATACGTGGTAGAAAAACAGGCTGAAAAAAAAAAATAACCGCTCCGAGCACCCATAACTGCTCGAATTGAACGATATATAATACACTTTTTTTAGGCCTCTGAGCTCCCGGAACGAAAATGTTCGAAAATCGCACAGATGGTTAATCGAGTGAGATAAAGCGGACTAAAAAATTTGAAAAAACATCGGAAGACATTTGACGTTACCGGTATGCTATAAACCAATTTCGTTCGAAAATCGGATAATCGCGTACAAGTTATTTATAGTTGTTTATAGGGTCTACAATCGAATAAGATATCTCATGATGCGATTTCGGGTACGTGGTAGAAAAACAGGCTGAAAAATAAAAATGACCGCTCCGAGCACCCATAACTGCTCCAATTGAAGGGTATATAATACACTTTTTTTAGGCCTCTGAGCTCCCGGAACGAAAATGTTCGAAAATCGCACAGATGGTTAATCGAGTCAGATAAAGCGGACTCAAATTTGAAAAAACATCAGAAGACATTTGACGTTACCGGTATGCTATAAACCAATTTCGTTCGAAAATCGGATAATTGCGTACAAGTGATTTATAGTTGTGTATAGGGTCTACAATCGAATAAGATATCCCATGATGCGATTTCGGACTCGTGGTAGAAAAACAGGCTGAAAAATAAAAATGGTCGCTCCGACCACCCAAAACTTCTCGAATTGACGGGTATGTAATACACTTTTTTTAGGTCTCTGAGTTCCTGGAACGATAGTGTCCGAAAATCGCACAGATGGTTAATCGAGTCAGATAAAGCGGACTCAAAAATTTGAAAAAACATCGAAAGACATTTAACGTTACAGGTATACTATAAACCAATTTCGTTCGAAAATCGTATAACCGTGTAAAAGTGATTTATAGTTGTTTATTGGCTCTACAATCGAATAAGATATCTCATGATGCGATTTCGGATACGTGGTAGAAAGACAGGCTGAAAAATAAAAATGACCGCTCCGAGCACCCATAACTGCTCGAATTGAAGGGTATATAATACACTTTTTTTAGGCCTCTGAGCTCCCGGAACGAAAATGTTCGAAAATCGCACAGATGGTTAATCGAGTCAGATAAAGCGGACTCAAATTTGAAAAAACATCGGAAGACATTTGACGTTACCGGTATGCTATACACCAATTTCGTTCGAAAATCGGATAATTGCGTACAAGTGATTTATAGTTGTTTATAGGGTCTACAATCGAATAAGATATCCCATGATGCGATTTCGGACTCGTGGTAGAAAAACAGGATGAAAAATAAAAATGCTCGCTCCGACCACCCAAAACTTCTCGAATTGATGGGTATATAATACACTTTTTTTAGGCCTCTGAGTTCCTGGACCGATAATGTCCGAAAATCGCACAGATGGTTAATCGAGTCAGATAAAGCGGACTCAAAAATTTGAAAAAACATCGAAAGACATTTAACGTTACCGGTATACTATAAACCAATTTCGTTCGAAAATCGAATAACCGTGTAAAAGTGATTTATAGTTGTTTATAGAGTCTACAATCGAATAAGATAGCCCATGATGCGATTTCGGACTCGTGGTAGAAAAACAGGCTGAAAAATTAAAATGGCCGCTCCGACCACCCGAAACAGCTCGAATTGATGGTTATATATACATGGTTTTTAGGCCTCTGAGCTCCCGGAACGATAATGTCGGAAAATCGCACAGATGGTTAATCAAGCCAGATAAAGCGGACTCAAAAATTTGCAAAAACATCAGAAGACATTTGACGTTACCGGTATGCTGTAAACCAATTTCGGCCGAAAATCGGGTAACCATGTAAAAGTGATTAATAGTTGTTTATAGGGTCTACAATCGAATAAGATATCTCATGATGCGATTTCGGATACGTGGTAGAAAAACAGGCTGAAAAATAAAAATAACCGCTCCGAGCACCCATAACTGCTCGAATTGAAGGATATATAATACACTTTTTTTAGGCCTCTGAGCTCCCAGAACGAAAATGTTCGAAAATCGGACAGATGGTTAATCGAGTGAGATAAAGCGGACTCAAAAATTTGAAAAAACATCGGAATACATTTGACGTTACCGGTATGCTATAAACCAATTTCGTTCGAAAATCGGATAATCGCGTACAAGTTATTTATAGTTGTTTATAGTGTCTACAATCGAATAAGATATGTCATGATGCGATTTCGGGTACGTGGTAGAAAAACCGGCTGAAAAATAAAAATGACCGCTCCGACTGCTCGAATTGAAGGGTATATAATACACTTTTTTTAGGCCTCTGAGCTCCCGGAACGAAAATGTTCGAAAATCGCACAGATGGTTAATCGAGTCAGATAAAGCGGACTCCAATTTGAAAAAACATCGGAAGACATTTGACGTTACCGGTATACTATAAACCAATTTCGTTCGAAAATCGGATAATTGCGTACAAGTGATTTATAGTTGTGTATAGGGTCTACAATCGAATAAGATATCCCATGATGCGATTTCGGACTCGTGGTAGAAAAACAGGCTGAAAAATAAAAAAGGTCGCTCCGACCACCCAAAACTTCTCGAATTGACGGATATGTAATACACTTTTTTTAGGCCTCTGAGTTCCTGGAACGATAGTGTCCGAAAATCGCACAGATGGTTAATCGAGTCAGATAAAGCGGACTCAAAAATTTGAAAAAACATCGAAAGACATTTAACGTTACCGGTATACTATAAACCAATTTCGTTCGAAAATCGGATAACCGTGTAAAAGTGATTTATAGTTGTTTATAGAGTCTACAATCGAATAAGATATCCCATGATGCGATTTCGGACTCGTGGTAGAAAAACAGGCTGAAAAATTAAAATGGCCGCTCCGACCACCCGAAACAGCTCGAATTGATGGTTATATAATACATGGTTTTTAGGCCTCTGAGCTCCTGGAACGATAATGTCGGAAAATCGCACAGATAGTTAATCGAGCCAGATAAAGCGGACTCAAAAATTTGCAAAAACATCAGAAGACATTTGACGTTACCGGTATGCTGTAAACCAATTTCGGCCGAAAATCGGATAACCATGTAAAAGTGATTTATAGTTGTTTATAGGGTCTACAATCGAATAAGATATCTCATGATGCGATTTCGGATACGTGGTAGAAAAACAGGCTGAAAAATAAAAATAACCGCTCCGAGCACCCATAACTGCTCGAATTGAAGGATATATAATACACTTTTTTTAGGCCTCTGAGCTCCCGGAACGAAAATGTTCGAAAATCGCACAGATGGTTAATCGAGTGAGATAAAGCGGACTCAAAAATTTGAAAAAACATCGGAAGACATTTGACGTTACCGGTATGCTATAAACCAATTTCGTTCGAAAATCGGATAATCGCGTACAAGTTATTTATAGTTGTTTATAGGGTCTACAATCGAATAAGATATGTCATGATGCGATTTCGGGTACGTGGTAGAAAAACAGGCTGAAAAATAAAAATGACCGCTCCGACTGCTCGAATTGAAGGGTATATAATACACTTTTTTTAGGCCTCTGAGCTCCCGGAACGAAAATGTTCGAAAATCGCACAGATGGTTAATCGAGTCAGATAAAGCGGACTCAAATTTGAACAAACATCGGAAGACATTTGACGTTACCGGTATGCTATACACCAATTTCGTTCGAAAATCGGATAATTGCGTACAAGTGATTTATAGTTGTTTATAGGGTCTACAATCGAATAAGATATCCCATGATGCGATTTCGGACTCGTGGTAGAAAAACAGGCTGAAAAATAAAAAAGGTCGCACCGACCACCCAAAACTTCTCGAATTGACGGATATGTAATACACTTTTTTTAGGCCTCTGAGTTCCTGGAACGATAGTGTCCGAAAATCGCACAGATGGTTAATCGAGTCAGATAAAGCGGACTCAAAAATTTGAAAAAACATCGAAAGACATTTAACGTTACCGGTATACTATAAACCAATTTCGTTCGAAAATCGGATAACCGTGTAAAAGTGATTTATAGTTGTTTATAGAGTCTACAATCGAATAAGATATCCCATGATGCGATTTCGGACTCGTTGTAGAAAAACAGGCTGAAAAATTAAAATGGCCGCTCCGACCACCCGAAACAGCTCGAATTGATGGTTATATAATACATGGTTTTTAGGCCTCTGAGCTCCTGGAACGATAATGTCGGAAAATCGCACAGATGGTTAATCGAGCCAGATAAAGCGGACTCAAAAATTTGCAAAAACATCAGAAGACATTTGACGTTACCGGTATGCTGTAAACCAATTTCGGCCGAAAATCGGATAACCATGTAAAAGTGATTTATAGTTGTTTATAGGGTCTACAATCGAATAAGATATCTCATGATGCGATTTCGGATACGTGGTAGAAAAACAGGCTGAAAAATAAAAATAACCGCTCCGAGCACCCATAACTGCTCGAATTGAAGGATATATAATACACTTTTTTTAGGCCTCTGAGCTCCCAGAACGAAAATGTTCGAAAATCGGACAGATGGTTAATCGAGTGAGATAAAGCGGACTCAAAAATTTGAAAAAACATCGGAATACATTTGACGTTACCGGTATGCTATAAACCAATTTCGTTCGAAAATCGGATAATCGCGTACAAGTTATTTATAGTTGTTTATAGTGTCTACAATCGAATAAGATATGTCATGATGCGATTTCGGGTACGTGGTAGAAAAACCGGCTGAAAAATAAAAATGACCGCTCCGACTGCTCGAATTGAAGGGTATATAATACACTTTTTTTAGGCCTCTGAGCTCCCGGAACGAAAATGTTCGAAAATCGCACAGATGGTTAATCGAGTCAGATAAAGCGGACTCCAATTTGAAAAAACATCGGAAGACATTTGACGTTACCGGTATACTATAAACCAATTTCGTTCGAAAATCGGATAATTGCGTACAAGTGATTTATAGTTGTGTATAGGGTCTACAATCGAATAAGATATCCCATGATGCGATTTCGGACTCGTGGTAGAAAAACAGGCTGAAAAATAAAAAAGGTCGCTCCGACCACCCAAAACTTCTCGAATTGACGGATATGTAATACACTTTTTTTAGGCCTCTGAGTTCCTGGAACGATAGTTTCCGAAAATCGCACAGATGGTTAATCGAGTCAGATAAAGCGGACTCAAAAATTTGAAAAAACATCGAAAGACATTTAACGTTACCGGTATACTATAAACCAATTTCGTTCGAAAATCGGATAACCGTGTAAAAGTGATTTATAGTTGTTTATAGAGTCTACAATCGAATAAGATATCCCATGATGCGATTTCGGACTCGTGGTAGAAAAACAGGCTGAAAAATTAAAATGGCCGCTCCGACCACCCGAAACAGCTCGAATTGATGGTTATATAATACATGGTTTTTAGGCCTCTGAGCTCCTGGAACGATAATGTCGGAAAATCGCACAGATAGTTAATCGAGCCAGATAAAGCGGACTCAAAAATTTGCAAAAACATCAGAAGACATTTGACGTTACCGGTATGCTGTAAACCAATTTCGGCCGAAAATCGGATAACCATGTAAAAGTGATTTATAGTTGTTTATAGGGTCTACAATCGAATAAGATATCTCATGATGCGATTTCGGATACGTGGTAGAAAAACAGGCTGAAAAATAAAAATAACCGCTCCGAGCACCCATAACTGCTCGAATTGAAGGATATATAATACACTTTTTTTAGGCCTCTGAGCTCCCGGAACGAAAATGTTCGAAAATCGCACAGATGGTTAATCGAGTGAGATAAAGCGGACTCAAAAATTTGAAAAAACATCGGAAGACATTTGACGTTACCGGTATGCTATAAACCAATTTCGTTCGAAAATCGGATAATCGCGTACAAGTTATTTATAGTTGTTTATAG
This sequence comes from Silene conica, assembly GCA_029255685.2. Lineage (NCBI taxonomy): Eukaryota > Viridiplantae > Streptophyta > Magnoliopsida > Caryophyllales > Caryophyllaceae > Silene > Silene conica. The sequence continues at coordinate 48,063,355 of CM055317.2, read as the reverse complement.
GGTCTACAATCGAATAAGATATGTCATGATGCGATTTCGGGTACGTGGTAGAAAAACAGGCTGAAAAATAAAAATGACCGCTCCGACTGCTCGAATTGAAGGGTATATAATACACTTTTTTTAGGCCTCTGAGCTCCCGGAACGAAAATGTTCGAAAATCGCACAGATGGTTAATCGAGTCAGATAAAGCGGACTCAAATTTGAACAAACATCGGAAGACATTTGACGTTACCGGTATGCTATGTTGGGAAATGTGTCCTCAACAATAAGTGCGATCACGTAATTAAATCTCATAACAAGAATGCGCAAGGGATGATACGAATTATTAGTCAACTGACCAACATTAATCGGTAATGATTGGCTAGCTAGAGTTTGACATTACTGTCGTATGACGGTGATGGTCAGTTGATCCCTTTAGGTCACACCTTTAGGACAATTCCCTTAATTGATAAAATGATCAAATGTATATTGATACGATTTGATCATATTCCTTAAACTCGTATATCGAGAAATTAGAGGTTAAATCTTAATGTAAGATTTATGTTTAAAATTGAAACGTGTCAATTGTTAAACATTAAACGATATTTTAAGATATCGTAATTAGAATGAATTGGGTTGAAATTAATACAAAGGTTGTAAATCGTATTGACGATAAAATATTATTTTACAATGGTAATTTCGAATTACTTGTCAATTAATAAATATGATTTATTTGACATAATATTTATACGATAAATATTTATATGCTTTGTATAATTATAATTTAATTACCTTATGACATATTAGATGTCATACTTTATACAAATTATACAATTGACAAAATTGTAAAATTAAGTCCATTTTATGGACTTAATAGCCGGTTATGGTGAGGGTTAGTGTAAGGTGTTTTAATTGTTAAATACACCATTTATCATCAAGTTTAATATGTTGCCTTGAGAACACTAACCTAGATGCCTCCCTAGTGTCTTGAGAACACAACATGTTCCCTCTTTGGCACTCCCTAAGCCGGCTACCCCCTTCCCAAGTGAGCATGCTTAAGTTAGTTTATATGATAATTAAAGTGGCATGCTCATCATATATATATGGATATATGTTAATCATTCATTCTTCTTCTTTTCTTCTAACCCTAGCCGAAATTGTGCCCAAACAAGAAGAGATTATCAACCTCTAATACTTATTATAAGATAATAAAATTTATACTAAGAGTAGTATTCAAATATATTTCTAATAAGAGTGATTAGAAATAGTTTAAGGAAGAAAACCGATTCCAAGTCTAGCATACAAAGTTTCGGTTCTTTTGGGGTTGTCTTGGTGCATCCGGAGGAGGTATTCTATATTGGGTACTCGGAGGATCATCCTTGCAATATACTTGGACCGTGTGTAAGGACTCGGTCTACTCTTTATTTCCGCTTAAGCATGCATAAGATCTAATATAAACGAGTTTATAATTTTGTTAATTAAAAGTTAATTAAAAGGTTTGTTAGTATGACTAAATTAGTTTATGAGCAACTACTTAAACCTATCAATTGGTATCAGAGCAAAATGGTTGTTTGCATGCTTTCCGTTTCGTTTTTACGGAGTTATTAGAATAACAAAATAAAACTTGATAATTTTCGTTTAAATATATGATATGCACGAAAATAATTTAGCATGATACCTACTGTTTTCTAATATGATTTAGAATATTTGGAATATATTTTGCATGAATATTGATCATTGGTATTTTAATTTCGGTTTTTAATACGTTTTAATGGTTAAAAATGATTAATTTCGGGAAAAATAGTTAAAATAAGCTTCTGGCCGAGATTTTTCAGTATGATATCACATGTATTTTCTATAATATGAATATGAATTTTCGTAAATTATAGACCTTTAAATCATGTGATATGAATTTTAATGGTTAAAATGCAATAAGATGTATATATATGGGTTAAAATAGTTATATTATGAATTTGACTATAAAAATTTATGAGTATGTCACATGCAATATTTAAAATTTATGTTGAATTTTCCAGAAATTTATCTCAAATATTGCAATATTATAGATTTTTAATGTAAAAATCGGGTAATTAGTGACATAATTTCGACTTTAATAGTTTAAGTTGGAATTTGGCCATAAAAATTTAACACGATGTCATATATATTATTTCCAGCATGTATAAAATTTTCGAGAATTTTATCTTATTTTATGCTTGAGAAATAATTTTAAATGTTAAAATTGTATGATATATGACGTAAATCGTTAAAATTTGCAAATGTTGTTAATAATGGCCGAAAATGTAACCCATTTTAATCATATGTGATATGTTCATCATGAAAATATTCTTGGGTGCCTAAAGTTTCAGATTTGATTGTATTGATTTAATTTTGTTTTGTTAAAAGTAGCATTTAAAATTAAATAAAAAGAGGCATGCTTTAAAATTTCGGCTATGGGGCAATGTGCCATTTAATTTTCTGTCCATCTTGTGTTCTTAAAAAGGTTTTGGAAGGTATAAAAATATTATTAGTATTTAATTTGCATTTATGAAGTTAATTATTGAATTTTCCGACTTAAATTGCTCGTTTTACGTGTTATTTTCGAAATAATAATAAAACCGTATAAAATACTAATATTTTAACTTTCTGAAAATTTTAAGAACATTCTGGATTTTTCAAAATTTGAATTTTGAATTTTCGAAATTTTAATGTCTCTTTTGAATTTTATATTGTTTTTCCCGAAAAACCGAGTAATACCGATCAATATTAAAATATATATTAAGTTAATTCATGTTCAAAGTTTGAGTAAGACTAAATTTTGAATCCTATGCGAGTTAGGATGATTAACTTAAGGATGAAAACCGTTTCATTTAATGCATAGTGTTGTTAAACGTTAAAACACGCAATTCCATAAAAACCGAAGTTTACGATAACTATTTAAATAAGTGTTTTAAATAGGACGATTTGGCTTAGGATTTGCATGATATTTCATATTTATATAAGCATTGCATATTTATATTATGAATGTCATGATTTATTTTTACGTAATTTTGGGAATTATGTAATTTACTTAGTATGGCCTAGTTTTTAAATCGGTATTTCCCGTAATGTAAGGGGTTACCGATTCGGTTGTAATTTTGTGATCTCGTATCACCAAATTGTAATTTTCTATTTTATAATGTATAAAGTAGACTAGAAAAGTTGTAATATTTGTAAAATCCGGAGTTCCTTGAAGACGGTGCCATTCGGAAAGGAGTTCCGATCAAGACGGAGTTTACCTCGAAGTGCGTGCCGCGTGAAGTTCAAGGGACCAAAGGAGTTGGTTTCCGAATTTGTACTTTGTTATTTCTTTTCTAGGAAAGGCCATACTAGGGTTTATTTATGCTTTTATTTTGCCTTTTATATGTTTGCATGCATAGCCAAATCGTCATACATCGTATCATGCATGTTTCGACCTAGTCGACCTAGTCTTTTATTTTATCGATAATTCACCGACTTAGTTCACTTATACGGAGATAGATAATATTTTGACTAGATCTCTTACATATGAACATTGAGACTTAGCCTTACCAAATAGTACGGACCCATGAATCCCTTCTTCACAAGGACGTAGGCTCGGCTATACCGGGGTACTAAAATTGTCACGTTGGGTAAGTGGGGTAATAAGATTACACCTTGAAATTTGGTTGATCTCAACGAAAGTATTCGTAACCGTAGTTGCAATAAGTTCGGGCTAAAGATAATTTTAAGAAAATTGTCGACCGAGAGTTCTAAGAGTAGAACCGATTAAAGAGTTAATCCACCAAATTATACCAATACGGGTTGAATCGGCTACACCGTGCCCGGATTAGTATGGGTTTGGGTCTCGGGTTTATTTACTTAATTGGGTAAGAGATCATTAAGTAAATATATATAACTAAACTTAAAGTTATAGTTTAAATTATGAATTTAAAATGATGTTGTTTCCCTTTTTATTATTGTAGTTTAATTTTCAACATCGATTATGGCAACCAACGCTCCACCTCTCACTAACGTATCATGGCTTCGATCCTTTATGGATCGTTGCAAACTCGATAAGCATGGTTCCAATTTTAAGGATTGGGATGCGCAATTGCTTTTGGCCGCTCAAGGTGACGATAAGAGTCGTTACCTATCCGAAGCCGCTCCTCCCGCTCCGACCGCTCGTTCATCGGTCCAAAATCGTGAGGCTTATGAAGCTTACATGAAAGAGTCTTCCGCTCTTAAGAATGTGCTCATCTTCTCCATGGAGCCGGATCTCCAAAGGAGTATGATCAAGTTGACCACATCGTATGAAATTTACACCAAGCTTGCGACCATGTTTTCGCAAACTCCTAGGGTGATTCAATATGAGGCGGCTTCCGCCTTCTTTGATATAACCTTCAAGGAAGGGCAAAAGATAAGCCCTCATGTGCTCAAACTAGTTGAGCTCGCGGAGACTCTAAAAGCTCAAAATGTTAATGTTCCCGACTCTCTAATTATTGACCGAGTTCTTCACTCGCTCAATAAGGTTAAGGCGTATGCTCAATTCCGGGTGAATTTCAATATGCGAAACCAAGAGACCTCGTTAGACGAGTTGCATAAGATGCTAGTCCAAGCCGAGAGGGACATGGGACTTCATGAAAGTTCCACCAAAGATGTTTTGAACATCGAAAAGAAAGGGAAAACGAGCTTCAAGAGGAATGCCTCGAAAGGCAAGGGCAAGAAAACGTTCAAGCCCAAGGCGACCAAAGAAAAGACCTTTTCGAAAGGCGCTTCCACCTCGTCTTCTAAAGAGCAAGACAAGTGCCATTATTGCACGAGGATCGGTCATTGGAAGAGAAATTGCCCCAAATACTTAAGCGATCTCAAAAATGGGAAGGCAACCGCCGTAGGTAATAATTCTCGCGTATAATTCATGTCGTTTATCAACTTATGTATAGTGATACAAAATGTGTTGATATTTACCCTTTTTAATTGTTTTAAAGGGCCACCCCCATATAATGATAAGGGCAAGGAGAAGGAAGCTTGAGGTTCCTTACTTGGATGGCTCCGGTAGCATCCAATTGATCGAAGAATTGAAGAGCTAGGCTCTAATTTTCATATCGTCTTCTTTCATATTTTGCATTTATTTATGGAACAATTTAATTATTCTTGTAAGACAAGGATTAAAATCCTAAAACAATGGTTGTATTTTGGATATTAGTGACTTGGTTTTCAACCCGAGTCACTACTTTTGTTCTCAATCAATGTTTTGATTCATCAAATAAATTGCATGCCTTGTTTAAACATGAATAATAGTGATTTAATCACGCAATAAATATTGATACGATCAAGTATATGATAATCAAAGAGTTGATTAAAACGGAGAACTACACCCCATGAGATAGATTCAATCAAAATGAGACTATATCAGTTCATTATAAGATTTTCATTTTAAGTGAAAATGAGAATATATTCATCACACCTATCAAACTTCAAACATTCAAATACATTGGTTAATCGAAATAACTATCCTTAAACAAGTAAAGGTTATTGTTAGAAGGATAGAGTGGGAGAAAATATTTTCGCTTACAAACCAATGATAAAAGTAAAAGGAAGGATCTTAGAGAAGATTCTTACTTAGGTGTCTTAAGAAGAACCCTAAGTGTTTTAAAGAAACTACGGGAGGACACTCGAAGAAAGGTTCTTTGTGTTCATTGTTTCATAGAGAGGAAACAAAGCCCTAAATGATTTGAAGAAACTACGGGAGGACACTCGAAGAAAGGTTCTTTGTGTTCATTGTTTCATAGAGAGGAAACTTGAAACCCCGTATGAAATCATCGGTAGGAAAACGGTTCCTATATAGTTATCATGTCATTTTCGTCTCAATGAATGATTGAATGGAAACAGATCACTATAGAGATAGTGATAGTGATAATGATTCAAGTAATAGTTTAACATGCGAGAAATGAAAGGTTCATTTAAGATATCGAGAGGTATTGATTTTAGTGGGAGCAACTTTTCATCAAAAGAATTAAGCCTACCATTTAGAGAGAATGGGTGATTCTTTAAGAGTAAAGAATAAGAGGTACTCAATTCAGATGAATAAAATAATTATATCATAAGATGATGGAGCTTAATGGGAAGGTTTATTATATGGATAATAAAAGGTCGCCCACTAGAAGTGAGAATGGTTGGATACATTGTTCATAACGATGAACGAAACCATTAAAAAATAGCCAAGATGAGTGAAAATTATTAAAATGATGAAATCATAAATAGACTACAATATAGATTTCAATACATAAGTGACTATAGTGAGTGATTTTAATCCCTCCAGTATATCGATACGTCACAAGTTATAAGATAACAGTGGGAGCTTTCCTTCGGAAAGGAAACTCAAAATCTAGAAAGAGTTCTAGATATGTACTCAAATAGAATCATATTATACGGGATAATATGAGAATAAAGGAGACCAAAAGTTGTAAGTTTTGCTATTATGAATAAAGGTTATTCGCAAAACACTAATACAAATAGATGATTGTGCATCAAAATGCAATGTAATAGTGTTGACTATTGTTGCATGACAACATCATTTGAGTTATGATTAACTCAAAGTGAAAGATACTTTGTCAGAATCCAAATGGGTTGTATGAGACAATATTGAACCCCATAAGTGAACTGGATTGGCTTAGTATGACCCCTAGCCGCTTACATGAGGTGACATCTCAAAGCAACTAGAGTGTGAGGCGATTGATGGCAAGTTCAAGTGCCATAGAGTCATATGTGATGACTAGTCGATCACATAGGCAGACTGTAAGAGACACTCTGTCGGGCAATGTGACCGCTTATAGAGTTCTAGAAATTTTATAGCCGGGTCGTGGCGAGAGCTGCTATAGTATTCTTGTGAGTCAATTCTTTGACTAAAGACTACTCTCCCAAGATGGTACAGTTTAGGCATAACTTTGATCCATTCTCTACGACTTTTCGTAACTGGAGTCAAATGGGATTGTTTTGGGTTGTGACTGACTGTGACTGGTTGAAGGAAGTAGTGCGATAGAAATTGTCCACCCCTTGTCAGGGTTGTTCAAATCTCAGGGCCACTCGAGGAGAAGTTAACTGGAAATGCGTGGCCACGCTCGGAAGGTATCTATGGTAGATAATTCCGGTCAGACAGTTATTCTCCAGATCGAGGAAACCATTCATGATATGATCAAATGCAAGAACGACCAGAGAGAGACATCTTGCATTGAGTGGGAGATTGTAATAGGACAAGAGAATTGGTGACGCACACTTGTCGAGGACAAGTGGGAGATTGTTGGGAAATGTGTCCTCAACAATAAGTGCGATCACGTAATTAAATCTCATAACAAGAATGCGCAAGGGATGATACGAATTATTAGTCAACTGACCAACATTAATCGGTAATGATTGGCTAGCTAGAGTTTGACATTACTGTCGTATGACGGTGATGGTCAGTTGATCCCTTTAGGTCACACCTTTAGGACAATTCCCTTAATTGATAAAATGATCAAATGTATATTGATACGATTTGATCATATTCCTTAAACTCGTATATCGAGAAATTAGAGGTTAAATCTTAATGTAAGATTTATGTTTAAAATTGAAACGTGTCAATTGTTAAACATTAAACGATATTTTAAGATATCGTAATTAGAATGAATTGGGTTGAAATTAATACAAAGGTTGTAAATCGTATTGACGATAAAATATTATTTTACAATGGTAATTTCGAATTACTTGTCAATTAATAAATATGATTTATTTGACATAATATTTATACGATAAATATTTATATGCTTTGTATAATTATAATTTAATTACCTTATGACATATTAGATGTCATACTTTATACAAATTATACAATTGACAAAATTGTAAAATTAAGTCCATTTTATGGACTTAATAGCCGGTTATGGTGAGGGTTAGTGTAAGGTGTTTTAATTGTTAAATACACCATTTATCATCAAGTTTAATATGTTGCCTTGAGAACACTAACCTAGATGCCTCCCTAGTGTCTTGAGAACACAACATGTTCCCTCTTTGGCACTCCCTAAGCCGGCTACCCCCTTCCCAAGTGAGCATGCTTAAGTTAGTTTATATGATAATTAAAGTGGCATGCTCATCATATATATATGGATATATGTTAATCATTCATTCTTCTTCTTTTCTTCTAACCCTAGCCGAAATTGTGCCCAAACAAGAAGAGATTATCAACCTCTAATACTTATTATAAGATAATAAAATTTATACTAAGAGTAGTATTCAAATATATTTCTAATAAGAGTGATTAGAAATAGTTTAAGGAAGAAAACCGATTCCAAGTCTAGCATACAAAGTTTCGGTTCTTTTGGGGTTGTCTTGGTGCATCCGGAGGAGGTATTCTATATTGGGTACTCGGAGGATCATCCTTGCAATATACTTGGACCGTGTGTAAGGACTCGGTCTACTCTTTATTTCCGCTTAAGCATGCATAAGATCTAATATAAACGAGTTTATAATTTTGTTAATTAAAAGTTAATTAAAAGGTTTGTTAGTATGACTAAATTAGTTTATGAGCAACTACTTAAACCTATCATGCTATACACCAATTTCGTTCGAAAATCGGATAATTGCGTACAAGTGATTTATAGTTGTTTATAGGGTCTACAATCGAATAAGATATCCCATGATGCGATTTCGGACTCGTGGTAGAAAAACAGGCTGAAAAATAAAAAAGGTCGCACCGACCACCCAAAACTTCTCGAATTGACGGATATGTAATACACTTTTTTTAGGCCTCTGAGTTCCTGGAACGATAGTGTCCGAAAATCGCACAGATGGTTAATCGAGTCAGATAAAGCGGACTCAAAAATTTGAAAAAACATCGAAAGACATTTAACGTTACCGGTATACTATAAACCAATTTCGTTCGAAAATCGGATAACCGTGTAAAAGTGATTTATAGTTGTTTATAGAGTCTACAATCGAATAAGATATCCCATGATGCGATTTCGGACTCGTTGTAGAAAAACAGGCTGAAAAATTAAAATGGCCGCTCCGACCACCCGAAACAGCTCGAATTGATGGTTATATAATACATGGTTTTTAGGCCTCTGAGCTCCTGGAACGATAATGTCGGAAAATCGCACAGATGGTTAATCGAGCCAGATAAAGCGGACTCAAAAATTTGCAAAAACATCAGAAGACATTTGACGTTACCGGTATGCTGTAAACCAATTTCGGCCGAAAATCGGATAACCATGTAAAAGTGATTTATAGTTGTTTATAGGGTCTACAATCGAATAAGATATCTCATGATGCGATTTCGGATACGTGGTAGAAAAACAGGCTGAAAAATAAAAATAACCGCTCCGAGCACCCATAACTGCTCGAATTGAAGGATATATAATACACTTTTTTTAGGCCTCTGAGCTCCCGGAACGAAAATGTTCGAAAATCGCACAGATGGTTAATCGAGTGAGATAAAGCGGACTCAAAAATTTGAAAAAACATCGGAAGACATTTGACGTTACCGGTATGCTATAAACCAATTTCGTTCGAAAATCGGATAATCGCGTACAAGTTATTTATAATTGTTTATAGGGTCTACAATCGAATAAGATATGTCATGATGCGATTTCGGGTACGTGGTAGAAAAACAGGCTGAAAAATAAAAATGACCGCTCCGACTGCTCGAATTGAAGGGTATATAATACACTTTTTTTAGGCCTCTGAGCTGCCGGAACGAAAATGTTCAAAAATCGCACAGATGGTTAATCGAGTCAGATAAAGCGGACTCAAATTTGAAAAAACATCGGATGACATTTGACGTTACCGGTATACTATAAACCAATTTCGTTCGAAAATCGGATAATTGCGTACAAGTGATTTATAGTTGTGTATAGGGTCTACAATCGAATAAGATATCCCATGATGCGATTTCAGACTCGTGGTAGAAAAACAGGCTGAAAAATAAAAAAGGTCGCTCCGACCACCCAAAACTTCTCGAATTGACGGATATGTAATACACTTTTTTTAGGCCTCTGAGTTCCTGGAACGATAGTGTCCGAAAATCGCACAGATGGTTAATCGAGTCAGATAAAGCGGACTCAAAAATTTGAAAAAACATCGAAAGACATTTAACGTTACCGGTATACAATAAACCAATTTCGTTCGAAAATCGGATAACCGTGTAAAAGTGATTTATAGTTGTTTATAGAGTCTACAATCGAATAAGATATCCCATGATGCGATTTCGGACTCGTGGTAGAAAAACAGGCTGAAAAATTAAAATGGCCGCTCCGACCACCCGAAACAGCTCGAATTGATGGTTATATAATACATGGTTTTTAGGCCTCTGAGCTCCTGGAACGATAATGTCGGAAAATCGCACAGATGGTTAATCAAGCCAGATAAAGCGGACTCAAAAATTTGCAAAAACATCAGAAGACATTTGACGTTACCAGTATGCTGTAAACCAATTTCGGCCGAAAATCGGATAACCATGTAAAAGTGATTTATAGTTGTTTATAGGGTCTACAATCGAATAAGATATCTCATGATGCGATTTCGGATACGTGGTAGAAAAACAGGCTGAAAAATAAAAATAACCGCTCCGAGCACCCATAACTGCTCGAATTGAAGGATATATAATACACTTTTTTTAGGCCTCTGAGCTCCCGGAACGAAAATGTTCGAAAATCGCACAGATGGTTAATCGAGTGAGATAAAGCGGACTCAAAAATTTGAAAAAACATCGGAAGACATTTGACGTTACCGGTATGCTATAAACCAATTTCGTTCGAAAATCGGATAATCGCGTACAAGTTATTTATAGTTGTTTATAGGGTCTACAATCGAATAAGATATCTCCTGATGCGATTTCGGATACGTGGTAGAAAAACAGGCTGAAAAATAAAAATAACCGCTCCGAGCACCCATAACTGCTCGAATTGAAGGATATATAATACACTTTTTTTAGGCCTCTGAGCTCCCGGATACGAAAATGTTCTAAAATTGCACAGATGGTTAATCGAGTGAGATAAAGCGGACTCAAAAATTTGAAAAAACATCGGAATACATTTGACGTTACCGGTATGCTATAAACCAATTTCGTTCGAAAATCGGATAACCGTGTAAAAGTGATTTATAGTTGTTTATAGGGTCTACAATCGAATAAGATATCTCATGATGCGTATTCGGATACGTGGTAGAAAAACAGGCTGAAAAATAAAAATGACCACTCCGACCACCCATAACTGCTCGAATTGAAGAGTATATAATACACTTTTTTTAGGCCTCTGAGCTCCCGGAACGAAAATGTTCGAAAATCGCACAGATGGTTAATCGAGTCAGATAAAGCGGACTCAAATTTGAAAAAACATCGGAAGACATTTGACGTTACCGGTATACTATAAACCAATTTCGTTCGAAAATCGGATAATTGCGTACAAGTGATTTATAGTTGTGTATAGGGTCTACAATCGAATAAGATATCCCATGATGCGATTTCGGACTCGTGGTAGAAAAACAGGCTGAAAAATAAAAAAGGTCGCTCCGACCACCCAAAACTTCTCGAATTGACGGATATGTAATTCACTTTTTTTAGGCCTCTGAGTTCCTGGAACGATAGTGTCCGAAAATCGCGCAGATGGTTAATCGAGTCAGATAAAGCGGACTCAAAAATTTGAAAAAACATCGAAAGACATTTAACGTTACCGGTATACTATAAACCAATTTCGTTCGAAAATCGGATAACCGTGTAAAAGTGATTTATAGTTGTTTATAGAGTCTACAATCGAATAAGATAGCCCATGATGCGATTTCGGACTCGTGGTAGAAAAACAGGCTGAAAAATTAAAATGGCCGCTCCGACCACCCGAAACAGCTCGAATTGATGGTTATATAATACATGGTTTTTAGGCCTCTGAGCTCCCGGAACGATAATGTCGGAAAATCGCACAGATGGTTAATCGAGCCAGATAAAGCGGACTCAAAAATTTGCAAAAACATCAGAAGACTTTTGACGTTACCGGTATGCTGTAAACCAATTTCGGCCGAAAATCGGATAACCATGTAAAAGTGATTTATAGTTGTTTATAGGGTCTACAATCGAATAAGATATCTCATGATGCGATTTCGAATACGTGGTAGAAAAACAGGCTGAAAAATAAAAATGACCGCTCCGAGCACCCATAACTGCTCGAATTAAAGGGTATATAATACACTTTTTTTAGGCCTCTGAGCTCCCGGAACGAAAATGTTCGAAAATCGCACAGATGGTTAATCGAGTCAGATAAAGCGGACTCAAATTTGAAAAAACATCGGAAGACATTTGACGTTACCGGTATGCTATAAACCAATATCGTTCGAAAATCGGATAATTGCGTACAAGTGATTTATAGTTGTTTATAGGGTCTACAATCGAATAAGATATCCCATGTTGCGATTTCGGACTCGTGGTAGAAAAACAGGATGAAAAATAACAATGGTCGCTCCGACCACTGAAAACTTCTCGAATTGACGGGTATATAATACACTTTTTTTAGGCCTCTGAGTTCCTGGAACGATAATGTCCAAAAATCGCACAGATGGTTAATCGAGTCAGATAAAGCGGACTCAAAAATTTGAAAAAACATCGAAAGACATTTAACGTTACCGGTATACTATAAACCAATTTCGTTCGAAAATCGGATAACCGTGTAAAAGTGATTTATAGTTGTTTATAGAGTCTACAATCGAATAAGATATCCCATGATGCGATTTCGGACTCGTGGTAGAAAAACAGGCTGAAAAATTAAAATGGCCGCTCCGACCACCCGAAACAGCTCGAATTGATGGTTATATAATACATGGTTTTTAGGCCTCTGAGCTCCCGGAACGATAATGTCGGAAAATCGCACAGATGGTTAATCGAGCCAGGTAAAGCGGACTCAAAAATTTGCAAAAACATCAGAAGACATTTGACGTTACCGGTATGCTGTAAACCAATTTCGGCCGAAAATCGGATAACCATGTAAAAGTGATTTATAGTTGTTTATAGGGTCTACAATCGAATAAGATATCTCATGATGCGATTTCGGATACGTGGTAGAAAAACAGGCTGAAAAATAAAAATAACCGCTCCGAGCACCCATAACTGCTCGAATTGAAGGATATATAATACACTTTTTTTAGGCCTCTGAGCTCCCGGAACGAAAATGTTCAAAAATCGCACAGATGGTTAATCGAGTGAGATAAAGCGGACTCAAAAATTTGAAAAAACATCGGAAGACATTTGACGTTACCGGTATGCTATAAACCAATTTCGTTCGAAAATCGGATAATCACGTACAAGTTATTTATAGTTGTTTATAGGGTCTACAATCGAATAAGATATCTCATGATGCGATTTCGGATACGTGGTAGAAAAACAGGCTGAAAAATAAAAATGACCGCTCCGAGCACCCATAACTGCTCGAATTGAAGGGTATATAATACACTTTTTTTAGGCCTCTGAGCTCCCGGAACGAAAATGTTCGAAAATCGCACAGATGGTTAATCGAGTCAGATAAAGCGGACTCAAATTTGAAAAAACATCGGAAGACATTTGACGTTACCGGTATACTATAAACCAATTTCGTTCGAAAATCGGATAATTGCGTACTAGTGATTTATAGTTGTGTATAGGGTCTACAATCGAATAAGATATCCCATGATGCGATTTCGGACTCGTGGTAGAAAAACAGGCTGAAAAATAAAAAAGGTCGCTCCGACCACCCAAAACTTCTCGAATTGACGGATATGTAATACACTTTTTTTAGGCCTCTGAGTTCCTGGAAGGATAGTGTCCGAAAATCGCACAGATGGTTAATCGAGTCAGATAAAGCGGACTCAAAAATTTGAAAAAACATCGAAAGACATTTAACGTTACCGGTATATTATAAACCAATTTCGTTAAAAAATCGGATAACCGTGTAAAAGTGATTTATAGTTGTTTATAGAGTCTACAATCGAATAAGATATCCCATGATGCGATTTCGGACTCGTGGTAGAAAAACAGGCTGAAAAATAAAAATGGCCGCTCCGACCACCCGAAACAGCTCGAATTGATGGTTATATAATACATGGTTTTTAGGCCTCTGAGCTCCCGGAACGATAATGTCGGAAAATCGCACAGATGGTTAATCGAGCCAGATAAAGCGGACTCAAAAATTTGCAAAAACATCAGAAGACTTTTGACGTTACCGGTATGCTGTAAACCAATTTCGGCCGAAAATCGGATAACCATGTAAAAGTGATTAATAGTTGTTTATAGGCTCTACAATCGAATAAGATATCTCATGATGCGATTTCGAATACGTGGTAGAAAAACAGGCTGAAAAATAAAAATGACCGCTCCGAGCACCCATAACTGCTCGAATTGAAGGGTATATAATACACTTTTTTTAGGCCTCTGAGCTCCCGGAACGAAAATGTTCGAAAATCGCACAGATGGTTAATCGAGTCAGATAAAGCGGACTGAAATTTGAAAAAACATCGGAAGACATTTGACGTTACCGGTATGCTATAAACCAATATCGTTCGAAAATCGGATAATTGCGTACAAGTGATTTATAGTTGTTTATAGGGTCTACAATCGAATAAGATATCCCATGTTGCGATTTCGGACTCGTGGTAGAAAAACAGGATGAAAAATAACAATGGTCGCTCCGACCACCGAAAACTTCTCGAATTGACGGGTATATAATACACTTTTTTTAGGCCTCTGAGTTCCTGGAACGATAATGTCCGAAAATCGCACAGATGGTCAATCGAGTCAGATAAAGCGGACTCAAAAATTTGAAAAAACATCGAAAGACATTTAACATTACCGGTATACTATAAACCCATTTCGTTCAAAAATCGGATAACCGTGTAAAAGTGATTTATAGTTGTTTATAGGGTCTACAATCGAATAAGATATCTCATGATGCGATTTCGGATACGTGGTAGAAAAACAGGCTGAAAAATAAAAATGACCACTCCGACCACCCATAACTGCTCGAATTGAAGAGTATATAATACACTTTTTTTAGGCCTCTGAGCTCCCGGAACGAAAATGTTCGAAAATCGCACAGATGGTTAATCGAGTGAGATAAAGCGGACTCAAAAATTTGAAAAAACATCGGAAGACATTTGACGTTACCGGTATGCTATAAACCAATTTCGTTCGAAAATCGGATAATCGCGTACAAGTTATTTATAGTTGTTTATAGGGTCTACAATCGAATAAGATATCTCCTGATGCGATTTCGGATACGTGGTAGAAAAACAGGCTGAAAAATAAAAATAACCGCTCCGAGCACCCATAACTGCTCGAATTGAAGGATATATAATACACTTTTTTTAGGCCTCTGAGCTCCCGGATACGAAAATGTTCTAAAATTGCACAGATGGTTAATCGAGTGAGATAAAGCGGACTCAAAAATTTGAAAAAACATCGGAATACATTTGACGTTACCGGTATGCTATAAACCAATTTCGTTCGAAAATCGGATAACCGTGTAAAAGTGATTTATAGTTGTTTATAGGGTCTACAATCGAATAAGATATCTCATGATGCGTATTCGGATACGTGGTAGAAAAACAGGCTGAAAAATAAAAATGACCACTCCGACCACCCATAACTGCTCGAATTGAAGAGTATATAATACACTTTTTTTAGGCCTCTGAGCTCCCGGAACGAAAATGTTCGAAAATCGCACAGATGGTTAATCGAGTCAGATAAAGCGGACTCAAATTTGAAAAAACATCGGAAGACATTTGACGTTACCGGTATACTATAAACCAATTTCGTTCGAAAATCGGATAATTGCGTACAAGTGATTTATAGTTGTGTATAGGGTCTACAATCGAATAAGATATCCCATGATGCGATTTCGGACTCGTGGTAGAAAAACAGGCTGAAAAATAAAAAAGGTCGCTCCGACCACCCAAAACTTCTCGAATTGACGGATATGTAATTCACTTTTTTTAGGCCTCTGAGTTCCTGGAACGATAGTGTCCGAAAATCGCGCAGATGGTTAATCGAGTCAGATAAAGCGGACTCAAAAATTTGAAAAAACATCGAAAGACATTTAACGTTACCGGTATACTATAAACCAATTTCGTTCGAAAATCGGATAACCGTGTAAAAGTGATTTATAGTTGTTTATAGAGTCTACAATCGAATAAGATAGCCCATGATGCGATTTCGGACTCGTGGTAGAAAAACAGGCTGAAAAATTAAAATGGCCGCTCCGACCACCCGAAACAGCTCGAATTGATGGTTATATAATACATGGTTTTTAGGCCTCTGAGCTCCCGGAACGATAATGTCGGAAAATCGCACAGATGGTTAATCGAGCCAGATAAAGCGGACTCAAAAATTTGCAAAAACATCAGAAGACTTTTGACGTTACCGGTATGCTGTAAACCAATTTCGGCCGAAAATCGGATAACCATGTAAAAGTGATTTATAGTTGTTTATAGGGTCTACAATCGAATAAGATATCTCATGATGCGATTTCGAATACGTGGTAGAAAAACAGGCTGAAAAATAAAAATGACCGCTCCGAGCACCCATAACTGCTCGAATTAAAGGGTATATAATACACTTTTTTTAGGCCTCTGAGCTCCCGGAACGAAAATGTTCGAAAATCGCACAGATGGTTAATCGAGTCAGATAAAGCGGACTCAAATTTGAAAAAACATCGGAAGACATTTGACGTTACCGGTATGCTATAAACCAATATCGTTCGAAAATCGGATAATTGCGTACAAGTGATTTATAGTTGTTTATAGGGTCTACAATCGAATAAGATATCCCATGTTGCGATTTCGGACTCGTGGTAGAAAAACAGGATGAAAAATAACAATGGTCGCTCCGACCACTGAAAACTTCTCGAATTGACGGGTATATAATACACTTTTTTTAGGCCTCTGAGTTCCTGGAACGATAATGTCCAAAAATCGCACAGATGGTTAATCGAGTCAGATAAAGCGGACTCAAAAATTTGAAAAAACATCGAAAGACATTTAACGTTACCGGTATACTATAAACCAATTTCGTTCGAAAATCGGATAACCGTGTAAAAGTGATTTATAGTTGTTTATAGAGTCTACAATCGAATAAGATATCCCATGATGCGATTTCGGACTCGTGGTAGAAAAACAGGCTGAAAAATTAAAATGGCCGCTCCGACCACCCGAAACAGCTCGAATTGATGGTTATATAATACATGGTTTTTAGGCCTCTGAGCTCCCGGAACGATAATGTCGGAAAATCGCACAGATGGTTAATCGAGCCAGGTAAAGCGGACTCAAAAATTTGCAAAAACATCAGAAGACATTTGACGTTACCGGTATGCTGTAAACCAATTTCGGCCGAAAATCGGATAACCATGTAAAAGTGATTTATAGTTGTTTATAGGGTCTACAATCGAATAAGATATCTCATGATGCGATTTCGGATACGTGGTAGAAAAACAGGCTGAAAAATAAAAATAACCGCTCCGAGCACCCATAACTGCTCGAATTGAAGGATATATAATACACTTTTTTTAGGCCTCTGAGCTCCCGGAACGAAAATGTTCAAAAATCGCACAGATGGTTAATCGAGTGAGATAAAGCGGACTCAAAAATTTGAAAAAACATCGGAAGACATTTGACGTTACCGGTATGCTATAAACCAATTTCGTTCGAAAATCGGATAATCACGTACAAGTTATTTATAGTTGTTTATAGGGTCTACAATCGAATAAGATATCTCATGATGCGATTTCGGATACGTGGTAGAAAAACAGGCTGAAAAATAAAAATGACCGCTCCGAGCACCCATAACTGCTCGAATTGAAGGGTATATAATACACTTTTTTTAGGCCTCTGAGCTCCCGGAACGAAAATGTTCGAAAATCGCACAGATGGTTAATCGAGTCAGATAAAGCGGACTCAAATTTGAAAAAACATCGGAAGACATTTGACGTTACCGGTATACTATAAACCAATTTCGTTCGAAAATCGGATAATTGCGTACTAGTGATTTATAGTTGTGTATAGGGTCTACAATCGAATAAGATATCCCATGATGCGATTTCGGACTCGTGGTAGAAAAACAGGCTGAAAAATAAAAAAGGTCGCTCCGACCACCCAAAACTTCTCGAATTGACGGATATGTAATACACTTTTTTTAGGCCTCTGAGTTCCTGGAAGGATAGTGTCCGAAAATCGCACAGATGGTTAATCGAGTCAGATAAAGCGGACTCAAAAATTTGAAAAAACATCGAAAGACATTTAACGTTACCGGTATATTATAAACCAATTTCGTTAAAAAATCGGATAACCGTGTAAAAGTGATTTATAGTTGTTTATAGAGTCTACAATCGAATAAGATATCCCATGATGCGATTTCGGACTCGTGGTAGAAAAACAGGCTGAAAAATAAAAATGGCCGCTCCGACCACCCGAAACAGCTCGAATTGATGGTTATATAATACATGGTTTTTAGGCCTCTGAGCTCCCGGAACGATAATGTCGGAAAATCGCACAGATGGTTAATCGAGCCAGATAAAGCGGACTCAAAAATTTGCAAAAACATCAGAAGACTTTTGACGTTACCGGTATGCTGTAAACCAATTTCGGCCGAAAATCGGATAACCATGTAAAAGTGATTAATAGTTGTTTATAGGCTCTACAATCGAATAAGATATCTCATGATGCGATTTCGAATACGTGGTAGAAAAACAGGCTGAAAAATAAAAATGACCGCTCCGAGCACCCATAACTGCTCGAATTGAAGGGTATATAATACACTTTTTTTAGGCCTCTGAGCTCCCGGAACGAAAATGTTCGAAAATCGCACAGATGGTTAATCGAGTCAGATAAAGCGGACTGAAATTTGAAAAAACATCGGAAGACATTTGACGTTACCGGTATGCTATAAACCAATATCGTTCGAAAATCGGATAATTGCGTACAAGTGATTTATAGTTGTTTATAGGGTCTACAATCGAATAAGATATCCCATGTTGCGATTTCGGACTCGTGGTAGAAAAACAGGATGAAAAATAACAATGGTCGCTCCGACCACCGAAAACTTCTCGAATTGACGGGTATATAATACACTTTTTTTAGGCCTCTGAGTTCCTGGAACGATAATGTCCGAAAATCGCACAGATGGTTAATCGAGTCAGATAAAGCGGACTCAAAAATTTGAAAAAACATCGAAAGACATTTAACATTACCGGTATACTATAAACCCATTTCGTTCAAAAATCGGATAACCGTGTAAAAGTGATTTATAGTTGTTTATAGGGTCTACAATCGAATAAGATATCTCATGATGCGATTTCGGATACGTGGTAGAAAAACAGGCTGAAAAATAAAAATGACCACTCCGACCACCCATAACTGCTCGAATTGAAGAGTATATAATACACTTTTTTTAGGCCTCTGAGCTCCCGGAACGAAAATGTTCGAAAATCGCACAGATGGTTAATCGAGTCAGATAAAGCGGACTCAAATTTGAAAAAACATCGGAAGACATTTGACGTTACCGGTATACTATAAACCAATTTCGTTCGAAAATCGGATAATTGCGTACAAGTGATTTATAGTTGTGTATAGGGTCTACAATCGAATAAGATATCCCATGATGCGATTTCGGACTCGTGGTAGAAAAACAGGCTGAAAAATAAAAAAGGTCGCTCCGACCACCCAAAACTTCTCGAATTGACGGATATGTAATACACTTTTTTTAGGCCTCTGAGTTCCTGGAACGATAGTGTCCGAAAATCGCACAGATGGTTAATCGAGTCAGATAAAGCGGACTCAAAAATTTGAAAAAACATCGAAAGACATTTAACGTTACCGGTATATTATAAACCAATTTCGTTAAAAAATCGGATAACCGTGTAAAAGTGATTTATAGTTGTTTATAGAGTCTACAATCGAATAAGATATCCCATGATGCGATTTCGGACTCGTGGTAGAAAAACAGGCTGAAAAATAAAAATGGCCGCTCCGACCACCCGAAACAGCTCGAATTGATGGTTATATAATACATGGTTTTTAGGCCTCTGAGCTCCCGGAACGATAATGTCGGAAAATCGCACAGATGGTTAATCGAGCCAGATAAAGCGGACTCAAAAATTTGCAAAAACATCAGAAGACTTTTGACGTTACCGGTATGCTGTAAACCAATTTCGGCCGAAAATCGGATAACCATGTAAAAGTGATTTATAGTTGTTTATAGGGTCTACAATCGAATAAGATATCTCATGATGCGATTTCGAATACGTGGTAGAAAAACAGGCTGAAAAATAAAAATGACCGCTCCGAGCACCCATAACTGCTCGAATTGAAGGGTATATAATACACTTTTTTTAGGCCTCTGAGCTCCCGGAACGAAAATGTTTGAAAATCGCACAGATGGTTAATCGAGTCAGATAAAGCGGACTCAAATTTGAAAAAACATCGGAAGACATTTGACGTTACCGGTATGCTATAAACCAATATCGTTCGAAAATCGGATAATTGCGTACAAGTGATTTATAGTTGTTTATAGGGTCTACAATCGAATAAGATATCCCATGTTGCGATTTCGGACTCGTGGTAGAAAAACAGGATGAAAAATAACAATGGTCGCTCCGACCACCGAAAACTTCTCGAATTGACGGGTATATAATACACTTTTTTTAGGCCTCTGAGTTCCTGGAACGATAATGTCCGAAAATCGCACAGATGGTTAATCGAGTCAGATAAAGCGGACTCAAAAATTTGAAAAAACATCGAAAGACATTTAACATTACCGGTATACTATAAACCCATTTCGTTCAAAAATCGGATAACCGTGTAAAAGTGATTTATAGTTGTTTATAGGGTCTACAATCGAATAAGATATCTCATGATGCGATTTCGGATACGTGGTAGAAAAACAGGCTGAAAAATAAAAACGACCACTCCGACCACCCATAACTGCTCGAATTGAAGAGTATATAATACACTTTTTTTAGGCCTCTGAGCTCCCGGAACGAAAATGTTCGAAAATCGCACAGATGGTTAATCGAGTCAGATAAAGCGGACTCAAATTTGAAAAACATCGGAAGACATTTGACGTTACCGGTATACTATAAACCAATTTCGTTCGAAAATCGGATAATTGCGTACAAGTGATTTATAGTTGTGTATAGGGTCTACAATCGAATAAGATATCCCATGATGCGATTTCGGACTCGTGGTAGAAAAACAGGCTGAAAAATAAAAAAGGTCGCTCCGACCACCCAAAACTTCTTGAATTGACGGATATGTAATAAACTTTTTTTAGGCCTCTGAGTTCCTGGAACGATAGTGTCCGAAAATCGCACAGATGGTTAATCGAGTCAGATAAAGCGGACTCAAAAATTTGAAAAAACATCGAAAGACATTTAACGTTACCGGTATACTATAAACCAATTTCGTTCGAAAATCGGATAACCGTGTAAAAGTGATTTATAGTTGTTTATAGAGTCTACAATCGAATAAGATATCCCATGATGCGATTTCGGACTCGTGGTAGAAAAACAGGCTGAAAAATTAAAATGGCCGCTTCGACCACCCGAAACAGCTCGAATTGATGGTTATATAATACATGGTTTGTAGGCCTCTGAGCTCCCGGAACGATAATATCGGAAAATCGCACAGATGGTTAATCGAGCCAGGTAAAGCGGACTCAAAAATTTGCAAAAACATCAGAAGACATTTGACGTTACCGGTATGCTGTAAACCAATTTCGGCCGAAAATCGGATAACCATGTAAAAGTGATTTATAGTTGTTTATAGGGTCTACAATCGAATAAGATATCTCATGATGCGATTTCGGATACGTGGTAGAAAAACAGGCTGAAAAATAAAAATAACCGCTCCGAGCACCCATAACTGCTCGAATTAAAGGATATATAATACACTTTTTTTAGGCCTCTGAGCTCCCGGAACGAAAATGTTCAAAAATCGCACAGATGGTTAATCGAGTGAGATAAAGCGGACTCAAAAATTTGAAAAAACATCGGAAGACATTTGACGTTACCGGTATGCTATAAACCAATTTCGTTCGAAAATCGGATAATCGCGTACAAGTTATTTATAGTTGTTTATAGGGTCTACAATCGAATAAGATATCTCATGATGCGATTTCGGATACGTGGTAGAAAAACAGGCTGAAAAATAAAAATGACCGCTCCGAGCACCCATAACTGCTCGAATTGAAGGGTATATAATACACTTTTTTTAGGCCTCTGAGCTCCCGGAACGAAAATGTTCGAAAATCGCACAGATGGTTAATCGAGTCAGATAAAGCGGACTCAAATTTGAAAAAACATCGGAAGACATTTGACGTTACCGGTATACTATAAACCAATTTCGTTCGAAAATCGGATAATTGCGTACAAGTGATTTATAGTTGTGTATAGGGTCTACAATCGAATAAGATATCCCATGATGCGATTTCGGACTCGTGGTAGAAAAACAGGCTGAAAAATAAAAAAGGTCGCTCCGACCACCCAAAACTTCTCGAATTGACGGATATGTAATACACTTTCTTTAGGCCTCTGAGTTCCTGGAACGATAGTGTCCGAAAATCGCACAGATGGTTAATCGAGTCAGATAAAGCGGACTCAAAAATTTGAAAAAACATCGAAAGACATTTAACGTTACCGGTATATTATAAACCAATTTCGTTAAAAAATCGGATAACCGTGTAAAAGTGATTTATAGTTGTTTATAGAGTCTACAATCGAATAAGATATCCCATGATGCGATTTCGGACTCGTGGTAGAAAAACAGGCTGAAAAATAAAAATGGCCGCTCCGACCACCCGAAACAGCTCGAATTGATGGTTATATAATACATGGTTTTTAGGCCTCTGAGCTCCCGGAACGATAATGTCGGAAAATCGCACAGATGGTTAATCGAGCCAGATAAAGCGGACTCAAAAATTTGCAAAAACATCAGAAGACTTTTGACGTTACCGGTATGCTGTAAACCAATTTCGGCCGAAAATCGGATAACCATGTAAAAGTGATTTATAGTTGTTTATAGGGTCTACAATCGAATAAGATATCTCATGATGCGATTTCGAATACGTGGTAGAAAAACAGGCTGAAAAATAAAAATGACCGCTCCGAGCACCCATAACTGCTCGAATTAAAGGGTATATAATACACTTTTTTTAGGCCTCTGAGCTCCCGGAACGAAAATGTTCGAAAATCGCACAGATGGTTAATCGAGTCAGATAAAGCGGACTCAAATTTGAAAAAACATCGGAAGACATTTGACGTTACCGGTATGCTATAAACCAATATCGTTCGAAAATCGGATAATTGCGTACAAGTGATTTATAGTTGTTTATAGGGTCTACAATCGAATAAGATATCCCATGTTGCGATTTCGGACTCGTGGTAGAAAAACAGGATGAAAAATAACAATGGTCGCTCCGACCACCGAAAACTTCTCGAATTGACGGGTATATAATACATTTTTTTTAGGCCTCTGAGTTCCTGGAACGATAATGTCCGAAAATCGCACAGATGGTTAATCGAGTCAGATAAAGAGGACTCAAAAATTTGAAAAAACATCGAAAGACATTTAACATTACCGGTATACTATAAACCAATTTCGTTCGAAAATCGGATAACCGTGTAAAAGTGATTTATAGTTGTTTATATGGTCTACAATCGAATAAGATATCTCATGATGCGATTTCGGATACGTGGTAGAAAAACAGGCTGAAAAATAAAAATGACCACTCCGACCACCCATTACTGCTCGAATTGAAGAGTATATAATACACTTTTTTTAGGCCTCTGAGCTCCCGGAACGAAAATGTTCGAAAATCGCACAGATGGTTAATCGAGTCAGATAAAGCGGACTCAAATTTGAAAAAACATCGGAAGACATTTGACGTTACCGGTATACTATAAACCAATTTCGTTCGAAAATCGGATAATTGCGTACAAGTGATTTATAGTTGTGTATAGGGTCTACAATCGAATAAGATATCCCATGATGCGATTTCAGACTCGTGGTAGAAAAACAGGCTGAAAAATAAAAAAGGTCGCTCCGACCACCCAAAACTTCTTGAATTGACGGATATGTAATACACTTTTTTTAGGCCTCTGAGTTCCTGGAACGATAGTGTCCGAAAATCGCACAGATGGTTAATCGAGTCAGATAAAGCGGACTCAAAAATTTGAAAAAACATCGAAAGACATTTAACGTTACCGGTATACTATAAACCAATTTCGTTCGAAAATCGGATAACCGTGTAAAAGTGATTTATAGTTGTTTATAGAGTCTACAATCGAATAAGATATCCCATGATGCGATTTCGGACTCGTGGTAGAAAAACAGGCTGAAAAATTAAAATGGCCGCTTCGACCACCCGAAACAGCTCGAATTGATGGTTATATAATACATGGTTTTTAGGCCTCAGAGCTCCCGGAACGATAATGTCGGAAAATCGCACAGATGGTTAATCGAGCCAGGTAAAGCGGACTCAAAAATTTGCAAAAACATCAGAAGACATTTGACGTTACCGGTATGCTGTAAACCAATTTCGGCCGAAAATCGGATAACCATGTAAAAGTGATTTATAGTTGTTTATAGGGTCTACAATCGAATAAGATATCTCATGATGCGATTTCGGATACGTGGTAGAAAAACAGGCTGAAAAATAAAAATAACCGCTCCGAGCACCCATAACTGCTCGAATTAAAGGATATATAATACACTTTTTTTAGGCCTCTGAGCTCCCGGAACGAAAATGTTCAAAAATCGCACAGATGGTTAATCGAGTGA
The DNA here is from genome assembly GCA_029255685.2 of Silene conica. NCBI lineage: Eukaryota > Viridiplantae > Streptophyta > Magnoliopsida > Caryophyllales > Caryophyllaceae > Silene > Silene conica. The sequence goes on along the minus strand of CM055317.2, from coordinate 48,038,569 downwards.
GATAAAGCGGACTCAAAAATTTGAAAAAACATCGGAAGACATTTGACGTTACCGGTATGCTATAAACCAATTTCGTTCGAAAATCGGATAATCGCGTACAAGTTATTTATAGTTGTTTATAGGGTCTACAATCGAATAAGATATCTCATGATGCGATTTCGGATACGTGGTAGAAAAACAGGCTGAAAAATAAAAATGACCGCTCCGAGCACCCATAACTGCTCGAATTGAAGGGTATATAATACACTTTTTTTAGGCCTCTGAGCTCCCGGAACGAAAATGTTCGAAAATCGCACAGATGGTTAATCGAGTCAGATAAAGCGGACTCAAATTTGAAAAAACATCGGAAGACATTTGACGTTACCGGTATACTATAAACCAATTTCGTTCGAAAATCGGATAATTGCGTACAAGTGATTTATAGTTGTGTATAGGGTCTACAATCGAATAAGATATCCCATGATGCGATTTCGGACTCGTGGTAGAAAAACAGGCTGAAAAATAAAAAAGGTCGCTCCGACCACCCAAAACTTCTCGAATTGACGGATATGTAATACACTTTCTTTAGGCCTCTGAGTTCCTGGAACGATAGTGTCCGAAAATCGCACAGATGGTTAATCGAGTCAGATAAAGCGGACTCAAAAATTTGAAAAAACATCGAAAGACATTTAACGTTACCGGTATATTATAAACCAATTTCGTTAAAAAATCGGATAACCGTGTAAAAGTGATTTATAGTTGTTTATAGAGTCTACAATCGAATAAGATATCCCATGATGCGATTTCGGACTCGTGGTAGAAAAACAGGCTGAAAAATAAAAATGGCCGCTCCGACCACCCGAAACAGCTCGAATTGATGGTTATATAATACATGGTTTTTAGGCCTCTGAGCTCCCGGAACGATAATGTCGGAAAATCGCACAGATGGTTAATCGAGCCAGATAAAGCGGACTCAAAAATTTGCAAAAACATCAGAAGACTTTTGACGTTACCGGTATGCTGTAAACCAATTTCGGCCGAAAATCGGATAACCATGTAAAAGTGATTTATAGTTGTTTATAGGGTCTACAATCGAATAAGATATCTCATGATGCGATTTCGAATACGTGGTAGAAAAACAGGCTGAAAAATAAAAATGACCGCTCCGAGCACCCATAACTGCTCGAATTAAAGGGTATATAATACACTTTTTTTAGGCCTCTGAGCTCCCGGAACGAAAATGTTCGAAAATCGCACAGATGGTTAATCGAGTCAGATAAAGCGGACTCAAATTTGAAAAAACATCGGAAGACATTTGACGTTACCGGTATGCTATAAACCAATATCGTTCGAAAATCGGATAATTGCGTACAAGTGATTTATAGTTGTTTATAGGGTCTACAATCGAATAAGATATCCCATGTTGCGATTTCGGACTCGTGGTAGAAAAACAGGATGAAAAATAACAATGGTCGCTCCGACCACCGAAAACTTCTCGAATTGACGGGTATATAATACATTTTTTTTAGGCCTCTGAGTTCCTGGAACGATAATGTCCGAAAATCGCACAGATGGTTAATCGAGTCAGATAAAGAGGACTCAAAAATTTGAAAAAACATCGAAAGACATTTAACATTACCGGTATACTATAAACCAATTTCGTTCGAAAATCGGATAACCGTGTAAAAGTGATTTATAGTTGTTTATATGGTCTACAATCGAATAAGATATCTCATGATGCGATTTCGGATACGTGGTAGAAAAACAGGCTGAAAAATAAAAATGACCACTCCGACCACCCATTACTGCTCGAATTGAAGAGTATATAATACACTTTTTTTAGGCCTCTGAGCTCCCGGAACGAAAATGTTCGAAAATCGCACAGATGGTTAATCGAGTCAGATAAAGCGGACTCAAATTTGAAAAAACATCGGAAGACATTTGACGTTACCGGTATACTATAAACCAATTTCGTTCGAAAATCGGATAATTGCGTACAAGTGATTTATAGTTGTGTATAGGGTCTACAATCGAATAAGATATCCCATGATGCGATTTCAGACTCGTGGTAGAAAAACAGGCTGAAAAATAAAAAAGGTCGCTCCGACCACCCAAAACTTCTTGAATTGACGGATATGTAATACACTTTTTTTAGGCCTCTGAGTTCCTGGAACGATAGTGTCCGAAAATCGCACAGATGGTTAATCGAGTCAGATAAAGCGGACTCAAAAATTTGAAAAAACATCGAAAGACATTTAACGTTACCGGTATACTATAAACCAATTTCGTTCGAAAATCGGATAACCGTGTAAAAGTGATTTATAGTTGTTTATAGAGTCTACAATCGAATAAGATATCCCATGATGCGATTTCGGACTCGTGGTAGAAAAACAGGCTGAAAAATTAAAATGGCCGCTTCGACCACCCGAAACAGCTCGAATTGATGGTTATATAATACATGGTTTTTAGGCCTCAGAGCTCCCGGAACGATAATGTCGGAAAATCGCACAGATGGTTAATCGAGCCAGGTAAAGCGGACTCAAAAATTTGCAAAAACATCAGAAGACATTTGACGTTACCGGTATGCTGTAAACCAATTTCGGCCGAAAATCGGATAACCATGTAAAAGTGATTTATAGTTGTTTATAGGGTCTACAATCGAATAAGATATCTCATGATGCGATTTCGAATACGTGGTAGAAAAACAGGCTGAAAAATAAAAATAACCGCTCCGAGCACCCATAACTGCTCGAATTAAAGGATATATAATACACTTTTTTTAGGCCTCTGAGCTCCCGGAACGAAAATGTTCAAAAGTCGCACAGATGGTTAATCGAGTGAGATAAAGCGGACTCAAAAATTTGAAAAAACATCGGAAGACATTTGACGTTACCGGTATGCTATAAACCAATTTCGTTCGAAAATCGGATAATCGCGTACAAGTTATTTATAGTTGTTTATAGGGTCTACAATCGAATAAGATATCTCATGATGCGATTTCGGATACGTGGTAGAAAAACAGGCTGAAAAATAAAAATGACCGCTCCGAGCACCCATAACTGCTCGAATTGAAGGGTATATAATACACTTTTTTTAGGCCTCTGAGCTCCCGGAACGAAAATGTTCGAAAATCGCACAGATGGTTAATCGAGTCAGATAAAGCGGACTCAAATTTGAAAAAACATCGGAAGACATTTGACGTTACCGGTATACTATAAACCAATTTCGTTCGAAAATCGGATAATTGCGTACAAGTGATTTATAGTTGTGTATAGGGTCTACAATCGAATAAGATATCCCATGATGCGATTTCGGACTCGTGGTAGAAAAACAGGCTGAAAAATAAAAAAGGTCGCTCCGACCACCCAAAACTTCTCGAATTGACGGATATGTAATACACTTTTTTTAGGCCTCTGAGTTCCTGGAACGATAGTGTCCGAAAATCGCACAGATGGCTAATCGAGTCAGATAAAGCGGACTCAAAAATTTGAAAAAACATCGAAAGACACTTGACGTTACCGGTATGCTGTAAACCAATTTCGGCCGAAAATCGGATAACCGTGTAAAAGTGATTTATAGTTGTTTATAGGGTCTACAATCGAATAAGATATCTCATGATGCGATTTCGGATACGTGGTAGAAAAACAGGCTGAAAAATAAAAATAACCGCTCTGAGCACCCATAACTGCTCGAATTGAAGGATATATAATACACTTTTTTTAGGCCTCTGAGCTCCCGGAACGAAAATGTTCGAAAATATCACAGATGGTTAATCGAGTTAGATAAAGCGGACTCAAAAATTTGAAAAAACATCGGAAGACATTTGATATTACCGGTATGCTATAAACCAATTTCGTTCGAAAATCGGATAATTGCGTACAAGTGATTTATAGTTGTTTATAGGGTCTAAAATCGAATAAGATATCCCATGATGCGATTTCGGACTCGTGGTAGAAAAACAGGCTGAAAGATAAAAATGGTCGCTCCGACCACCCAAAACAGCTCGAATTGATGGTTATATAATACATGGTTTTTAGGCCTCTGAGCTCCCAGAACGATAATGTCGGAAAATCGCACTGATGGTTAATCAAGCCAGATAAAGCGGACTCAAAAATTTGCAAAAACATCAGAAGACATTTGACGTTACCGGTATGCTGTAAACCAATTTCGGCCGAAAATCGGATAACCGTGTAAAAGTGATTTATAGTTGTTTATAGGGTCTACAATCGAATAAGATATCTCATGATGCGATTTCGGATACGTGGTAGAAAAACAGGCTGAAAAATAAAAATAACCGCTCCGAGCACCCATAACTGCTCGAATTGAAGGATATATAATACACTTTTTTTAGGCCTCTGAGCTCCCGGAACGAAAATGTTCGAAAATATCACAGATGGTTAATCGAGTTAGATAAAGCGGACTCAAAAATTTGAAAAAAGATCGGAAGACATTTGACGTTACCGGTATGCTATAAACCAATTTCGTTCGAAAATCGGATAATCGCGTACAAGGGATTTATAGTTGTTTATAGGGTCTACAATCGAATAAGATATCTCATGATGCGATTTCGAATACGTGGTAGAAAAACAGGCTGAAAAATAAAAATGACCGCTCCGAGCATTCATAACTGCTCGAATTGAAGAGTATATAATACACTTTTTTTAGGCCTCTGAGCTCCCGGAATGAAAATGTTCGAAAATCGCACAGATGGTTAATCGAGTCAGAGAAAGCGGACCCAAATTTGAAAAAACATCGGAAGACATTTGACGTTACCGGTATGCTATAAACCAATTTCGTTCGAAAATCGGATAATTGCGTACAAGTGATTTATAGTTGTTTATAGGGTCTAGAATCGAATAAGATATCCCATGATGCGATTTCGGACTCGTGGTAGAAAAACAGGATGAAAAATAAAAATGGTCGCTCCGACCACCGAAAACTTCTCGAATTGACGGGTATATAATACACTTTTTTTAGGCCTCTGAGTTCCTGGAACGATAATGTCCGAAAATCGCACAGATGGTTAATCGAGTCAGATAAAGCGGACTCAAAAATTTGAAAAAACATCGAAAGACACTTGACGTTACCGGTATGCTGTAAACCAATTTCGGCCGAAAATCGGATAACCGTGTAAAAGTGATTTATAGTTGTTTATAGGGTCTACAATCGAATAAGATATCTCATGATGCGATTTCGGATACGTGGTAGAAAAACAGGCTGAAAAATAAAAATAACCGCTCTGAGCACCCATAACTGCTCGAATTGAAGGATATATAATACACTTTTTTTAGGCCTCTGAGCTCCCGGAACGAAAATGTTCGAAAATATCACAGATGGTTAATCGAGTTAGATAAAGCGGACTCAAAAATTTGAAAAAACATCGGAAGACATTTGACGTTACCGGTATGCTATAAATCAATTTCGTTCGAAAATCGGATAATTGCGTACAAGTGATTTATAGTTGTTTATAGGGTCTAAAATCGAATAAGATATCCCATGATGCGATTTCGGACTCGTGGTAGAAAAACAGGCTGAAAGATAAAAATGGTCGCTCCGACCACCCAAAACAGCTCGAATTGATGGTTATATAATACATGGTTTTTAGGCCTCTGAGCTCCCAGAACGATAATGTCGGAAAATCGCACTGATGGTTAATCGAGCCAGATAAAGCGGACTCAAAAATTTGCAAAAACATCAGAAGACATTTGACGTTACCGGTATGCTGTAAACCAATTTCGGCCGAAAATCGGATAACCGTGTAAAAGTGATTTATAGTTGTTTATAGGGTCTACAATCGAATAAGATATCTCATGATGCGATTTCGGATACGTGGTAGAAAAACAGGCTGAAAAATAAAAATAACCGCTCCGAGCACCCATAACTACTCGAATTGAAGGATATATAATACACTTTTTTTAGGCCTCTGAGCTCCCGGAACGAAAATGTTCGAAAATATCACAGATGGTTAATCGAGTTAGATAAAGCGGACTCAAAAATTTGAAAAAAGATCGGAAGATATTTGACGTTACCGGTATGCCATAAACCAATTTCGTTCGAAAATCGGATAATCGCGTACAAGGGATTTATAGTTGTTTATAGGGTCTACAATCGAATAAGATATCTCATGATGCGATTTCGAATACGTGGTAGAAAAACAGGCTGAAAAATAAAAATGACCGCACCGAGCACCCATAACTGCTCGAATTAAAGGGTATATAATACACTTTTTTTAGGCCTCTGAGCTCCCGGATCGAAAATGTTCGAAAATCGCACAGATGGTTAATCGAGTCAGAGAAAGCGGACCCAAATTTGAAAAAACATCGGAAGACATTTGACGTTACCGGTATGCTATAAACCAATTTCGTTCGAAAATCGGATAATTGCGTACAAGTGATTTATAGTTGTTTAATTTATAGGGTCTACAATCGAATAAGATATCCCACGATGCGATTTCCGACTCGTGGTAGAAAAAAAGGCTGAAAATAAAAATGGTCGCTCCGACCACCCAAAACTTCTCGAATGGACGGGTATATAATACACTTTTTTTAGGCCTCTGAGTTCCTGGAATGATAATGTCCGAAAATCGCACAGATGGTTAATCGAGTCTGATAAAGCGGACGCAAAAATTTGAAAAAACATCGAAAGACATTTAACGTTACCGGTATACTATAAACCAATTTCGTTCGAAAATCGGATAACCGTGTAAAAGTGATTTCTAGTTGTTTATAGGGTCTACAATCGAATAAGATATACCATGATGCGATTTCGGACTCGTGGTAGAAAAACAGGCTGAAAAATAAAAATGGCCGCTCCGACCACCCGAAACAGCTCGAATTGATGGTTATATAATACATGGTTTTTAGGCCTCTGAGCTCCCGGAACGATAATGTCGGAAAATCGCACTGATGGTTAATCGAGCCTGATAATGCGGACTCAAAAATTTGAAAAAAGATCGGAAGACATTTGACGTTACCGGTATGCTATAAACCAATTTCGGCCGAAAATCGGATAATCGCGTACAAGGGATTTATAGTTGTTTATAGGGTCTACAATCGAATAAGATATCTCATGATGCGATTTCGAATACGTGGTAGAAAAACAGGCTGAAAAATAAAAATGACCGCTCCGAGCACCCATAACTGCTCGAATTGAAGAGTATATAATACACTTTTTTTAGGCCTCTGAGCTCCCGGAATGAAAATGTTCGAAAATCGCACAGATGGTTAATCGAGTCAGAGAAAGCGGACCCAAATTTGAAAAAACATCGGAAGACATTTGACGTTACCGGTATGCTATAAACCAATTTCGTTCGAAAATAGGATAATTGCGTACAAGTGATTTATAGTAGTTTATAGGGTCTACAATCGAATAAGATATCCCATGATGCGATTTTGGACTCGTGGTAGAAAAACAGGATGAAAAATAAAAATGGTCGCTCCGACCACCGAAAACTTCTCGAATTGACGGGTATATAATACACTTTTTTTAGGCCTCTGAGTTCCTGGAACGATAATGTCCGAAAATCGCACAGATGCTTAATCGAGTCAGATAAAGCGGACTCAAAAATTTGAAAAAACATCGAAAGACACTTGACGTTACCGGTATGCTGTAAACCAATTTCGGCCGAAAATCGGATAACCGTGTAAAAGTGATTTATAGTTGTTTATAGGGTCTACAATCGAATAAGATATCTCATGATGCGATTTCGGATACGTGGTAGAAAAACAGGCTGAAAAATAAAAATAACCGCTCTGAGCACCCATAACTGCTCGAATTGAAGGATATATAATACACTTTTTTTAGGCCTCTGAGCTCCCGGAACGAAAATGTTCGAAAATATCACAGATGGTTAATCGAGTTAGATAAAGCGGACTCAAAAATTTGAAAAAACATCGGAAGACATTTGACGTTACCGGTATGCTATAAACCAATTTCGTTCGAAAATCGGATAATTGCGTACAAGTGATTTATAGTTGTTTATAGGGTCTAAAATCGAATAAGATATCCCATGATGCGATTTCGGACTCGTGGTAGAAAAACAGGCTGAAAGATAAAAATGGTCGCTCCGACCACCCAAAACAGCTCGAATTGATGGTTATATAATACATGGTTTTTAGGCCTCTGAGCTCCCAGAACGATAATGTCGGAAAATCGCACTGATGGTTAATCGAGCCAGATAAAGCGGACTCAAAAATTTGCAAAAACATCAGAAGACATTTGACGTTACCGGTATGCTGTAAACCAATTTCGGCCGAAAATCGGATAACCGTGTAAAAGTGATTTATAGTTGTTTATAGGGTCTACAATCGAATAAGATATCTCATGATGCGATTTCGGATACGTGGTAGAAAAACAGGCTGAAAAATAAAAATAACCGCTCCGAGCACCCATAACTGCTCGAATTGAAGGATATATAATACACTTTTTTTAGGCCTCTGAGCTCCCGGAACGAAAATGTTCGAAAATATCACAGATGGTTAATCGAGTTAGATAAAGCGGACTCAAAAATTTGAAAAAAGATCGGAAGATATTTGACGTTACCGGTATGCTATAAACCAATTTCGTTCGAAAATCGGATAATCGCGTACAAGTGATTTATAGTTGTTTATAGGGTCTACAATCGAATAAGATATCTCATGATGCGATTTCGAATACGTGGTAGAAAAACAGGCTGAAAAATAAAAATGACCGCTCCGAGCACCCATAACTGCTCGAATTAAAGGGTATATAATACACTTTTTTTAGGCCTCTGAGCTCCCGGATCGACAATGTTCGAAAATCGCACAGATGGTTAATCGAGTCAGAGAAAGCGGACCCAAATTTGAAAAAACATCGGAAGACATTTGACGTTACCGGTATGCTATAATCCAATTTCGTTCGAAAATCGGATAATTGCGTACAAGTGATTTATAGTTGTTTAATTTATAGGGTCTACAATCGAATAAGATATCCCACGATGCGATTTCCGACTCGTGGTAGAAAAAAAGGCTGAAAATAAAAATGGTCGCTCCGACCACCCAAAACTTCTCGAATGGACGGGTATATAATACACTTTTTTTAGGCCTCTGAGTTCCTGGAATGATAATGTCCGAAAATCGCACAGATGGTTAATCGAGTCTGATAAAGCGGACTGAAAAATTTGAAAAAACATCGAAACACATTTAACGTTACCGGTATACTATAAACCAATTTCGTTCGAAAATCGGATAACCGTGTAAAAGTGATTTATAGTTGTTTATAGGGTCTACAATCGAATAAGATATACCATGATGCGATTTCGGACTCGTGGTAGAAAAACAGGCTGAAAAATAAAAATGGCCGCTCCGACCACCCGAAACAGCTCGAATTGATGGTTATATAATACATGGTTTTTAGGCCTCTGAGCTCCCGGAACGATAATGTCGGAAAATCGCACTGATGGTTAATCGAGCCTGATAATGCGGACTCAAAAATTTGCAAAAACATCAGAAGACATTTGACGTTACCGGTATGCTGTAAACCAATTTCGGCCGAAAATCGCATAACCGTGTAAAAGTGATTTATAGTTGTTTATAGGGTCTACAATCGAATAAGATATCTCATGATGCGATTACGGATACGTGGTAGAAAAACAGGCTGAAAAATAAAAATAACCGCTCCGAGCACCCATAACTGCTCTAATTGAAGGGTATATAATAAACGTTTTTTAGGCCTCTGAGCTCCCGGATCGAAAATGTTCGAAAATCGCACAGATGGTTAATCGAGTCAGATAAAGCGGACCCAAATTTGAAAAAACATCGGAAGACATTTGACGTTACCGGTATGCTATAAACCAATTTCGTTCGAAAATCGGATAATTGCGTACAACTGATTTATAGTTGTTTATAGGGTCTACAATCGAATAAGATATACCATGATGCGATTTCGGACTCGTGGTAGAAAAACAGGCTGAAAAATAAAAATGGCCGCTCCGACCACCCGAAACTACTCGAATAGATGGTTATATAATACATGGTTTTTAGGCCTCTGAGCTCCCGGAACGATAATGTCGGAAAATAGCACTAATGGTTAATCGAGCCAGATAAAGCGGACTCAAAAATTTGCAAAAACATCAGAAGACATTTGACGTTACCGGTATGCTGTAAACCAATTCGGTCGAAAATCGGATAACCGTTTAAGAGTGATTTATAGTTGTTTATAGGTTCTACAATCGAATAAGATATCTCATGATGCGATTTCGGATACGTGGTAGAAAAACAGGCTGAAAAATAAAAATAACCGCTCCGAGCACCCATAACTGCTCGAATTGAAGGATATATAATACACTTTTTTTAGGCCTCTGAGCTCCCGGAACGAAAATGTTCGAAAATATCACAGATGGTTAATCGAGTTAGATAAAGCGGACTCGAAAATTTTAAAAAACATCGGAAGACATTTGACGTTACCGGTATGCTATAAACCAATTTCGTTCGAAAATCGGAGAATCGCGTACAAGTGATTTATAGTTGTTTATAGACTCTACAATCGAATAAGATATCTCATGATGCGATTTCGAATACGTGGTAGAAAAACAGGCTGAAAAATAAAAATGACCGCTCCGAGCACCCATAACTGCTCGAATTGAAGGGTATATAATACACGTTTTTTAGGCCTCTGAGCTCCCGGATCGAAAATGTTCGAAAATCGCACAGATGGTTAATCGAGTCAGACAAAGCGGACCCAAATTTGAAAAAACATCGGAAGACATTTGACGTTACCGGTATGCTATAAACCAATTTCGTTCGAAAATCGGATAATTGCGTAAAAGTGATTTATAGTTGTTTATAGGTTCTACAATCGAATAAGATATCCCATGATGCGATTTCGGACTCGTGGTAGAAAAACAGGCTGAAAAATAAAAATGGTCGCTCCGACCACCCAAAACTTCTCGAATTGACGGGTATATAATACACTTTTTTTATGCCTCTGAGTTCCTGGAATGATAATGTCCGAAAATCGCACAGATGGTTAATCGAGTCAGATAAAGCGGACTCAAAAATTTGAAAAAACATCGAAAGACCTTTAACGTTACCGGTATACTATAAACCAATTTCGTTCAAAAATCGGATAACCGTGTAAAAGTGATTTATAGTTGTTTATAGGGTCTACAATCGAATAAGATATCTCATGATGCGATTTCGGATACGTGGTAGAAAAACAGGGTGAAAAATAAAAATGACCGCTCCGAGCACCCATAACTGCTCGAATTGAAGGGTATATAATACACTTTTTTTAGGCCTCTGAGCTCCCGAAACGAAAATGTTCGAAAATCGCACAGATGGTTAATCGAGTCAGAGAAGCGGACCCAAATTTGAAAAAACATCGGAAGACATTTGACGTTACCGGTATGCTATAAACCAATTTCGTTCGAAAATCGGATAACCGTGTAAAAGTGATTTATAGTTGTTTATAGGGTCTACAATCAAATAAGATATCCCATGATGCGATTTCGGACTCGTGGTAGAAAGACAGGCTGAAAAATAAAAATGGTCGCTCCGACCACCCAAAACTTCCCGAATTGACGGGTATAAATTACACTTTTTTTAGGCCTCTGAGTTCCTGGAACGATATTGTCCGAAAATCGCACAGATGGTTAATCGAGTGTGATAAAGCGGACTCAAAAATTTGAAAAAACATCGAAAGACATTTAACGTTACCGGTATACTATAAACCAATTTCGTTCGAAAATCGGATAACCGTGTAAAAGTGATTTATAGTTGTTTATAGGGTCTACAATCGAATAAGATATACCATGATGCGATTTCGGACTCGTGGTAGAAAAACAGGCTGAAAAATAAAAATGGCCGCTCCGACCACCCGAAACTGCTCGAATTGATGGTTATATAATACATGGTTTTTAGGCCTCTGAGCTCCCGGAACGATAATGTTGGAAAATCGCACTGATGGTTAATCGAGCCAGATAAAGCGGACTCAAAAATTTGCAAAAACATCAGAAGACATTTGACGTTACCGAAATGCTGTAAACCAATTTCGGTCAAAAATCGGATAACCGTTTAAGAGTGATTTATAGTTGTTTATAGGGTCTACAATCGAATAAGATATCTCATGATGCGATTTCGGATACGTGGTAGAAAAACAGGCTGAAAAATAAAAATAACCGCTCCCAGCACCCATAACTGCTCGAATTGAAGGATATATAAAACACTTTTTTTAGGCCTCTGAGCTCCCGGAACGAAAATGTTCGAAAATCTCACAGATGGTTAATCGAGTGAGATAAAGCGGACTCAAAAATTTTAAAAAACATCGGAAGACATTTGACGTTACCTGTATGCTATAAACCAATTTGGTTCGAAAATCGGATAATCGCGTACAAGTGATTTATAGTTGTTTATAGGGTCTACAATCGAATAAGATATCTCATGATGCGATTTCGAATACGTGGTAGAAAAACAGGTTGAAAAATAAAAATAACCGCTCCGAGCACCCATAACTGCTCGAATTGAAGGATATATAATACACTTTTTTTAGGCCTCTGAGCTCCCGGAACGAAAATGTTCGAAAATATCACAGATGGTTAATCGAGTTAGATAAAGCGGACTCGAAAATTTTAAAAAACATCGGAAGACATTTGACGTTACCGGTATGCTATAAACCAATTTCGTTCGAAAATCGGAGAATCGCGTACAAGTGATTTATAGTTGTTTATAGACTCTACAATCGAATAAGATATCTCATGATGCGATTTCGAATACGTGGTAGAAAAACAGGCTGAAAAATAAAAATGACCGCTCCGAGCACCCATAACTGCTCGAATTGAAGGGTATATAATACACGTTTTTTAGGCCTCTGAGCTCCCGGATCGAAAATGTTCGAAAATCGCACAGATGGTTAATCGAGTCAGATAAAGCGGACCCAAATTTGAAAAAACATCGGAAGACATTTGACGTTACCGGTATGCTATAAACCAATTTCGTTCGAAAATCGGATAATTGCGTAAAAGTGATTTATAGTTGTTTATAGGGTCTACAATCGAATAAGATATCCCATGATGCGATTTCGGACTCGTGGTAGAAAAACAGGCTGAAAAATAAAAATGGTCGCTCCGACCACCCAAAACTTCTCGAATTGACGGGTATATAATACACTTTTTTTACGCCTCTGAGTTCCTGGAATGATAATGTCCGAAAATCGCACAGATGGTTAATCGAGTCAGATAAAGCGGACTCAAAAATTTGAAAAAACATCGAAAGACCTTTAACGTTACCGGTATACTATAAACCAATTTCGTTCAAAAATCGGATAACCGTGTAAAAGTGATTTATAGTTGTTTATAGGGTCTACAATCGAATAAGATATCTCATGATGCGATTTCGGATACGTGGTAGAAAAACAGGCTGAAAAATAAAAATGACCGCTCCGAGCACCCATAACTGCTCGAATTGAAGGGTATATAATACACTTTTTTTAGGACTCTGAGCTCCCGAAACGAAAATGTTCGAAAATCGCACAGATGGTTAATCGAGTCAGAGAAGCGGACCCAAATTTGAAAAAACATCGGAAGACATTTGACGTTACCGGTATGCTATAAACCAATTTCGTTCGAAAATCGGATAACCGTGTAAAAGTGATTTATAGTTGTTTATAGGGTCTACAATCAAATAAGATATCCCATGATGCGATTTCGGACTCGTGGTAGAAAGACAGGCTGAAAAATAAAAATGGTCGCTCCGACCACCCAAAACTTCTCGAATTGACGGGTATAAAATACACTTTTTTTAGGCCTCTGAGTTCCTGGAACGATAATGTCCGAAAATCGCACAGATCGTTAATCGAGTGTGATAAAGCGGACTCAAAAATTTGAAAAAACATCGAAAGACATTTAACGTTACCGGTATACTATAAACCAATTTCGTTCGAAAATCGGATAACCGTGTAAAAGTGATTTATAGTTGTTTATAGGGTCTACAATCGAATAAGATATCCCATGATGCGATTTCGGACTCGTGGTAGAAAGACAGGCTGAAAAATAAAAATGACCGCTCCGAGCACCCATAACTGCTCGAATTGAAGGGTATATAATACACTTTTTTTAGGCCTCTGAGCTCCCGGAACGAAAATGTTCGAAAACCGCACAGATGGTTAAACGAGTCAGAGAAAGCGGACCCAAATTTGAAAAAACATCGGAAGACATTTGACGTTACCGGTATGCTATAAACCAATTTCGTTCGAAAATCGGATAATTGCGTACAAGTGATTTATAGTTGTTTATAGGGTCTACAATCGAATAAGATATCCCATGATGCGATTTCGGACTCGTGGTAGAAAAACAGGCTGAAAAATAAAAATGGTCGCTCCGACCACCCAAAACTTCTCGAATTGACGGGTATATAATACACTTTTTTTACGCCTCTGAGTACCTGGAACGATAATGTCCGACAATCGCACAGATGGTTAATCGAGTCAGATAAAGCGGACTCAAAAATTTGAAAAAACATCGAAAGACCTTTAACGTTACCGGTATACTATAAACCAATTTCGTTCGAAAATCGGATAACCGTGTAAAAGTGGTTTATAGTTGTTTATAGGGTCTACAATCGAATAAGATATCTCATGATGCGATTTCGGATACGTGGTAGAAAAACAGGCTGAAAAATAAAAATAACCGCTCCGAGCACCCATAACTGCTCGAATTGAAGGATATATAATACACTTTTTTTAGGCCTCTGAGCTCCCGGAACGAAAATGTTCGAAAATATCACAGATGGTTAATCGAGTTAGATAAAGCGGACTCGAAAATTTTAAAAAACATCGGAAGACATTTGACGTTACCGGTATGCTATAAACCAATTTCGTTCGAAAATCGGATAATCGCGTACAAGTGATTTATAGTTGTTTATAGAGTCTACAATCGAATAAGATATCTCATGATGCGATTTCGAATACGTGGTAGAAAAACAGGCTGAAAAATAAAAATGACCGCTCCGAGCACCCATAACTGCTCGAATTGAAGGGTATATAATACACGTTTTTTAGGCCTCTGAGCTCCCGGATCGAAAATGTTCAAAAATCGCACAGATGGTTAATCGAGTCAGATAAAGCGGACCCAAATTTGAAAAAACATCGGAAGACATTTGACGTTACCGGTATGCTATAAACCAATTTCGTTCGAAAATCGGATAATTGCGTACAAGTGATTTATAGTTGTTTATAGGGTCTACAATCGAATAAGATATGCCATGATGCGATTTCGGACTCGTGGTAGAAAAACAGGCTGAAAAATAAAATTGGTCGCTCCGACCACCCAAAACTTCTCGAATTGACGGGTATATAATACACTTTTTTTACGCCTCTGAGTTCCTGGAATGATAATGTCCGAAAATCGCACAGAAGGTTAACGAGTCAGATAAAGCGGACTCAAAAATTTGAAAAAACATCGAAAGACCTTTAACGTTACCGGTATACTATAAACCAATTTCGTTCAAAAATCGGATAACCGTGTAAAAGTGATTTATAGTTGTTTATAGGGTCTACAATCGAATAAGATATCTCATGATGCGATTTCGGATACGTGGTAGAAAAACAGGCTGAAAAATAAAAATGACCGCTCCGAGCACCCATAACTGCTCGAATTGAAGGGTATATAATACACTTTTTTTAGGCCTCTGAGCTCCCGGAACGAAAATGTTCGAAAATCGCACAGATGGTTAATCGAGTCAGAGAAAGCGGACCCAAATTTGAAAAAACATCGGAAGACATTTGACGTTACCGGTATGCTATAAACCAATTTCGTTCGAAAATCGGATAACCGTGTAAAAGTGATTTATAGTTGTTTATAGGGTCTACAATCAAATAAGATATCCCATGATGCGATTTCGGACTCGTGGTAGAAAGACAGGCTGAAAAATAAAAATGGTCGCTCCGACCACCCAAAACTTCTCGAATTGACGGGTATAAAATACACTTTTTTTAGGCCTCTGAGTTCCTGGAACGATAATGTCCGAAAATCGCACAGATGGTTAATCGAGTGTGATAAAGCGGACTCAAAAATTTGAAAAAACATCGAAAGACATTTAACGTTACCGGTATACTATAAACCAATTTCGTTCGAAAATCGGATAACCGTGTAAAAGTGATTTATAGTTGTTTATAGGGTCTACAATCGAATAAGATATCCCATGATGCGATTTCGGACTCGTGGTAGAAAAACAGGCTGAAAAATAAAAATGGTCGCTCCGACCACACAAAACTTCTCGAATTGACGGGTATATAATACACTTTTTTTACGCCTCTGAGTTCCTGGAACGATAATGTCCGAAAATCGCACAGATGGTTAATCGAGTGTTATAAAGCGGACTCAAAAATTTGAAAAAACATCGAAAGATCTTTAACGTTACCGGTATACTATAAACCAATTTCGTTCAAAAATCGGATAACCGTGTAAAAGTGATTTATAGTTGTTTATAGGGTCTACAATCGAATAAGATATCTCATGATGCGATTTCGGATACGTGGTAGAAAAACAGGCTGAAAAATAAAAATGACCGCTCCGAGCACCCATAACTGCTCGAATTGAAGGGTATAGAATACACTTTTTTTAGGCCTCTGAGCTCCCGGAACGAAAATGTTCGAAAACCGCACAGATGGTTAAACGAGTCAGAGAAAGCGGACCCAAATTTGAAAAAACATCGGAAGACATTTGACGTTACCGGTATGCTATAAACCAATTTCGTTCGAAAATCGGATAACCGTGTAAAAGTGATTTATAGTTGTTTATAGGGTCTACAATCAAATAAGATATCCCATGATGCGATTTCGGACTCGTGGTAGAAAGACAGGCTGAAAAATAAAAATGGTCGCTCCGACCACCCAAAACTTCTCGAATTGACGGGTATAAAATATACTTTTTTTAGGCCTCTGAGTTCCTGGAAAGATAATGTCCGAAAATCGCACAGATGGTTAATCGAGTGTGATAAAGCGGACTCAAAAATTTGAAAAAACATCGAAAGACATTTAACGTTACCGGTATACTATAAACCAATTTCGTTCGAAAATCGGATAACCGTGTAAAAGTGATTTATAGTTGTTTATAGGGTCTACAATCGAATAAGATATCTCATGATGCGATTTCGGATACGTGGTAGAAAAACAGGCTGAAAAATAAAAATGACCGCTCCGAGCACCCATAACTGCTCGAATTGAAGGGTATATAATACACTTTTTTTAGGCCTCTGAGCTCCCGGAACGAAAATGTTCGAAAATCGCACAGATGGTTAATCGAGTCAGAGAAGCGGACCCAAATTTGAAAAAACATCGGAAGACATTTGACGTTACCGGTATGCTATAAACTAATTTCGTTCGAAAATCGGATAACCGTGTAAAAGTGATTTATAGTTGTTTATAGGGTCTACAATCAAATAAGATATCCCATGATGCGATTTCGGACTCGTGGTAGAAAGACAGGCTGAAAAATAAAAATGACCGCTCCGAGCACCCATAACTGCTCGAATTGAAGGGTATATAATACACTTTTTTTAGGCCTCTGAGCTCCCGGAACGAAAATGTTCGAAAACCGCACAGATGGTTAAACGAGTCAGAGAAAGCGGACTCAAATTTGAAAAAACATCGGAAGACATTTGACGTTACCGGTATGCTATAAACCAATTTCGTTCGAAAATCGGATAACCGTGTAAAAGTGATTTATAGTTGTTTATAGGGTCTACAATCAAATAAGATATCCCATGATGCGATTTCGGACTCGTGGTAGAAAGACAGGCTGAAAAATAAAAATGGTCGCTCCGACCACCCAAAACTTCTCGAATTGACGGGTAGATAATACACTTTTTTTACGCCTCTGAGTTCCTGGAACGATAATGTCCGAAAATCGCACAGATGGTTAATCGAGTGTTATAAAGCGGACTCAAAAATTTGAAAAAACATCGAAAGATCTTTAACGTTACCGGTATACTATAAACCAATTTCGTTCAAAAATCGGATAACCGTGTAAAAGTGATTTATAGTTGTTTATAGGGTCTACAATCGAATAAGATATCTCATGATGCGATTTCGGATACGTGGTAGAAAGACAGGCTGAAAAATAAAAATGGTCGCTCCGACCACCCAAAACTTCTCGAATTGACGGGTATAAAATACACTTTTTTTAGGCCTCTGAGTTCCTGGAAAGATAATGTCCGAAAATCGCACAGATGGTTAATCGAGTGTGATAAAGCGGACTCAAAAATTTGAAAAAACATCGAAAGACATTTAACGTTACCGGTATACTATAAACCAATTTCGTTCGAAAATCGGATAACCGTGTAAAAGTGATTTATAGTTGTTTATAGGGTCTACAATCGAATAAGATATCCCATGATGCGATTTCGGACTCGTGGTAGAAAAACAGGCTGTAAAATAAAAATGGTCGCTCCGACCACCCAAAACTTCTCGAATTGACGGGTATATAATACACTTTTTTTACGCCTCTGAGTTCCTGGAATGATAATGTCCGAAAATCGCACAGATGGTTAATCGAGTCAGATAAAGCGGACTCAAAAATTTGAAAAAACATCGAAAGACCTTTAACGTTACCGGTATACTATAAACCAATTTCGTTCAAAAATCGGATAACCGTGTAAAAGTGATTTATAGTTGTTTATAGGGTCTACAATCGAATAAGATATCTCATGATGCGATTTCGGATACGTGGTAGAAAAACAGGCTGAAAAATAAAAATGACCGCTCCGAGCACCCATAACTGCTCGAATTGAAGGGTATATAATACACTTTTTTTAGGCCTCTGAGCTCCCGGAACGAAAATGTTCGAAAACCGCACAGATGGTTAAACGAGTCAGAGAAAGCGGACCCAAATTTGAAAAAACATCGGAAGACATTTGACGTTACCGGTATGCTATAAACCAATTTCGTTCGAAAATCGGATAACCGTGTAAAAGTGATTTATAGTTGTTTATAGGGTCTACAATCAAATAAGATATCCCATGATGCAATTTCGGACTCCTGGTAGAAAGACAGGCTGAAAAATAAAAATGACCGCTCCGAGCACCCATAACTGCTCGAATTGAAGGGTATATAATACACTTTTTTTAGGCCTCCGAGCTCCCGGAACGAAAATGTTCGAAAACCGCACAGATGGTTAAACGAGTCAGAGAAAGCGGACCCAAATTTGAAAAAACATCGGAAGACATTTGACGTTACCGGTATGCTATAAACCAATTTCGTTCGAAAATCGGATAACCGTGTAAAAGTGATTTATAGTTGTTTATAGGGTCTACAATCAAATAAGATATCCCATGATGCGATTTCGGACTCGTGGTAGAAAGACAGGCTGAAAAATAAAAATGGTCGCTCCGACCACCCAAAACTTCTCGAATTGACGGGTATATAATACACTTTTTTTACGCCTCTGAGTTCCTGGAATGATAATGTCCGAAAATCGCACAGATGGTTAATCGAGTCAGATAAAGCGGACTCAAAAATTTGAAAAAACATCGAAAGACCTTTAACGTTACCGGTATACTATAAACCAATTTCGTTCAAAAATCGGATAACCGTGTAAAAGTGATTTATAGTTGTTTATAGGGTCTACAATCGAATAAGATATCTCATGATGCGATTTCGGATACGTGGTAGAAAAACAGGCTGAAAAATAAAAATGACCGCTCCGAGCACCCATAACTGCTCGAATTGAAGGGTATATAATACACTTTTTTTAGGCCTCTGAGCTCCCGGAACGAAAATGTTCGAAAATCGCACAGATGGTTAATCGAGTCAGAGAAGCGGACCCAAATTTGAAAAAACATCGGAAGACATTTGACGTTGCCGGTATGCTATAAACCAATTTCGTTCGAAAATCGGATAACCGTGTAAAAGTGATTTATAGTTTTTTATAGGGTCTACAATCAAATAAGATATCCCATGATGCGATTTCGGACTCGTGGTAGAAAGACAGGCTGAAAAATAAAAATGACCGCTCCGAGCACCCATAACTGCTCGAATTGAAGGGTATATAATACACTTTTTTTAGGCCTCTGAGCTCCCGGAACGAAAATGTTCGAAAACCGCACAGATGGTTAAACGAGTCAGAGAAAGCGGACCCAAATTTGAAAAAACATCGGAAGACATTTGACGTTACCGGTATGCTATAAACCAATTTCGTTCGAAAATCGGATAACCGTGTAAAAGTGATTTATAGTTGTTTATAGGGTCTACAATCAAATAAGATATCCCATGATGCGATTTCGGACTCGTGGTAGAAAGACAGGCTGAAAAATAAAAATGGTCGCTCCGACCACCCAAAACTTCTCGAATTGACGGGTATAAAATACACTTTTTTTAGGCCTCTGAGTTCCTGGAACGATAATGTCCGAAAATCGCACAGATGGTTAATCGAGTGTGATAAAGCGGACTCAAAAATTTGAAAAAACATCGAAAGACATTTAACGTTACCGGTATACTATAAACCAATTTCGTTCGAAAATCGGATAACCGTGTAAAAGTGATTTATAGTTGTTTATAGGGTCTACAATCGAATAAGATATCCCATGATGGGATTTCGGACTCGTGGTAGAAAAACAGGCTGAAAAATAAAAATGGTCGCTCCGACCACCCAAAACTTCTCGAATTGACGGGTATATAATACACTTTTTTTACGCCTCTGAGTTCCTGGAACGATAATGTCCGAAAATCGCACAGATGGTTAATCGAGTGTTATAAAGCGGACTCAAAAATTTGAAAAAACATCAAAAGACCTTTAACGTTACCGGTATACTATAAACCAATTTCGTTCAAAAATCGGATAACCGTGTAAAAGTGATTTATAGTTGTTTATAGGGTCTACAATCGAATAAGATATCTCATGATGCGATTTCGGATACGTGGTAGAAAAACAGGCTGAAAAATAAAAATGACCGCTCCGAGCACCCATAACTGCTCGAATTGAAGGGTATATAATACACTTTTTTTAGGCCTCTGAGCTCCCGGAACGAAAATGTTCGAAAACCGCACAGATGGTTAAACGAGTCAGAGAAAGCGGACCCAAATTTGAAAAAACATCGGAAGACATTTGACGTTACCGGTATGCTATAAACCAATTTCGTTCGAAAATCGGATAACCGTGTAAAAGTGATTTATAGTTGTTTATAGGGTCTACAATCAAATAAGATATCCCATGATGCGATTTCGGACTCGTGGTAGAAAGACAGGCTGAAAAATAAAAATGGTCGCTCCGACCACCCAAAACTTCTCGAATTGACGGGTATAAAATACACTTTTTTTAGGCCTCTGAGTTCCTGGAAAGATAATGTCCGAAAATCGCACAGATGGTTAATCGAGTGTGATAAAGCGGACTCAAAAATTTGAAAAAACATCGAAAGACATTTAACGTTACCGGTATACTATAAACCAATTTCGTTCGAAAATCGGATAACCGTGTAAAAGTGATTTATAGTTGTTTATAGGGTCTACAATCGAATAAGATATCCCATGATGCGATTTCGGACTCGTGGTAGAAAAACAGGCTGAAAAATAAAAATGGTCGCTCCGACCACCCAAAACTTCTCGAATTGACGGGTATATAATACACTTTTTTTACGCCTCTGAGTTCCTGGAATGATAATGTCCGAAAATCGCACAGATGGTTAATCGAGTCAGATAAAGCGGACTCAAAAATTTGAAAAAACATCGAAAGACCTTTAACGTTACCGGTATACTATAAACCAATTTCGTTCAAAAATCGGATAACCGTGTAAAAGTGATTTATAGTTGTTTATAGGGTCTACAATCGAATAAGATATCTCATGATGCGATTTCGGATACGTGGTAGAAAAACAGGCTGAAAAATAAAAATGACCGCTCCGAGCACCCATAACTGCTCGAATTGAAGGGTATATAATACACTTTTTTTAGGCCTCTGAGCTCCCGGAACGAAAATGTTCGAAAATCGCACAGATGGTTAATCGAGTCAGAGAAGCGGACCCAAATTTGAAAAAACATCGGAAGACATTTGACGTTACCGGTATGCTATAAACCAATTTCGTTCGAAAATCGGATAACCGTGTAAAAGTGATTTATAGTTGTTTATAGGGTCTACAATCAAATAAGATATCCCATGATGCAATTTCGGACTCCTGGTAGAAAGACAGGCTGAAAAATAAAAATGACCGCTCCGAGCACCCATAACTGCTCGAATTGAAGGGTATATAATACACTTTTTTTAGGCCTCTGAGCTCCCGGAACGAAAATGTTCGAAAACCGCACAGATGGTTAAACGAGTCAGAGAAAGCGGACCCAAATTTGAAAAAACATCGGAAGACATTTGACGTTACCGGTATGCTATAAACCAATTTCGTTCGAAAATCGGATAACCGTGTAAAAGTGATTTATAGTTGTTTATAGGGTCTACAATCAAATAAGATATCCCATGATGCGATTTCGGACTCGTGGTAGAAAGACAGGCTGAAAAATAAAAATGGTCGCTCCGACCACCCAAAACTTCTCGAATTGACGGGTATAAAATACACTTTTTTTAGGCCTCTGAGTTCCTGGAACGATAATGTCCGAAAATCGCACAGATGGTTAATCGAGTGTGATAAAGCGGACTCAAAAATTTGAAAAAACATCGAAAGACATTTAACGTTACCGGTATACTATAAACCAATTTCGTTCGAAAATCGGATAATCGCGTACAAGTGATTTATAGTTGTTTATAGGGTCTACAATCGAATAAGATATCTCATGATGCGATTTCGAATACGTGGTAGAAAAACAGGCTGAAAAATAAAAATGACCGCTCCGAGCACCCATAACTGCTCGAATTGAAGGGTATATAATACACTTTTTTTAGGCCTCTGAGCTCCCGGAACGAAAATGTTCGAAAA
The DNA here is from genome assembly GCA_029255685.2 of Silene conica. NCBI lineage: Eukaryota > Viridiplantae > Streptophyta > Magnoliopsida > Caryophyllales > Caryophyllaceae > Silene > Silene conica. Next base: position 48,015,722 of record CM055317.2, on the reverse strand, counting down.
TCGCACAGATGGTTAATCGAGTCAGAGAAAGCGGACCCAAATTTGAAAAAACATCGGAAGACATTTGACGTTACCGGTATGCTATAAACCAATTTCGTTCGAAAATCGGATAACCGTGTAAAAGTGATTTATAGTTGTTTATAGGGTCTACAATCAAATAAGATATCCCATGATGCGATTTCGGACTCGTGGTAGAAAGACAGGCTGAAAAATAAAAATGGTCGCTCCGACCACCCAAAACTTCTCGAATTGACGGGTATAAAATACACTTTTTTTAGGCCTCTGAGTTCCTGGAACGATAATGTCCGAAAATCGCACAGATGGTTAATCGAGTGTGATAAAGCGGACTCAAAAATTTGAAAAAACATCGAAAGACATTTAACGTTACCGGTATACTATAAACCAATTTCGTTCGAAAATCGGATAATCGCGTACAAGTGATTTATAGTTGTTTATAGGGTCTACAATCGAATAAGATATCTCATGATGCGATTTCGAATACGTGGTAGAAAAACAGGCTGAAAAATAAAAATGACCGCTCCGAGCACCCATAACTGCTCGAATTGAAGGGTATATAATACACTTTTTTTAGGCCTCTGAGCTCCCGGAACGAAAATGTTCGAAAATCGCACAGATGGTTAATCGAGTCAGAGAAAGCGGACCCAAATTTGAAAAAACATCGGAAGACATTTGACGTTACCGGTATGCTATAAACCAATTTCGTTCGAAAATCGGATAACCGTGTAAAAGTGATTTATAGTTGTTTATAGGGTCTACAATCAAATAAGATATCCCATGATGCGATTTCGGACTCGTGGTAGAAAGACAGGCTGAAAAATAAAAATGGTCGCTCCGACCACCCAAAACTTCTCGAATTGACGGGTACAAAATACACTTTTTTTAGGCCTCTGAGTTCCTGGAACGATAATGTCCGAAAATCGCACAGATGTTTAATCGAGTGTGATAAAGCGGACTCAAAAATTTGAATAAACATCGAAAGACATTTAACGTTACCGGTATACTATAAACCAATTTCGTTCGAAAATCGGATAACCGTGTAAAAGTGATTTATAGTTGTTTATAGGGTCTACAATCGAATAAGATATACCATGATGCGATTTCGGACTCGTGGTAGAAAAACAGGCTGAAAAATAAAAATGGACGCTCCGACCACCCGAAACTGCTCGAATAGATGGTTATATAATACATGGTTTTTAGGCCTCTGAGCTCCCGGAACGATAATGTCGGAAAATCGCACTGATGGTTAATCGAGCCAGATAAAGCGGACTCAAAAATTTGCAAAAACATCAGAAGACATTTGACGTTACCGGTATGCTGTAAACCAATTTCGGTCGAAAATCGGATAACCGTTTAAGAGTGATTTATAGTTGTTTATAGGGTCTACAATCGAATAAGATATCTCATGATGCGATTTCGGATACGTGGTAGAAAAACAGGCTGAAAAATAAAAATAACCGCTCCCAGCACCCATAACTGCTCGAATTGAAGGATATATAATACACTTTTTTTAGGCCTCTGAGCTCCCGGAACGAAAATGTTCGAAAATCTCACAGATGGTTAATCGAGTGAGATAAAGCGGACTCAAAATTTTTAAAAAACACCGGAAGACATTTGACGTTACCTGTAAGCTATAAACCAATTTGGTTCGAAAATCGGATAATCGCGTAGAAGTGATTTATAGTTGTTTATAGGGTCTACAATCGAATAAGATATCTCATGATGCGATTTCGAATACGTGGTAGAAAAACAGGCTGAAAAATAAAAATGACCGCTCCGAGCACCCATAACTGCTCGAATTGAAGGTTATATAATACACTTTTTTTAGGCCTCTGAGCTCCCGGATCGAAAATGTTCGAAAATCGCACAGATGGTTAATCGAGTCAGATAAAGCGGACCCAAATTTGAAAAAACATCGGAAGACATTTGACGTTACCGGTATGCTATAAACCAATTTCGTTCGAAAATCGGATAATTGCGTACAAGTGATTTATAGTTGTTTATAGGGTCTACAATCGAATAAGATATCCCATGATGCGATTTCGGACTCGTGGTAGAAAAACAGGCTGAAAAATAAAAATGGTCGCTCCGACCACCCAAAACTTCTCGAATTGACGGGTATATAATACACTTTTTTTACGCCTCTGAGTTCCTGGAACGAAAATGTTCGAAAATCTCACAGATGGTTAATCGAGTGAGATAAAGCGGACTCAAAAATTTTAAAAAACATCGGAAGACATTTGACGTTACCTGTAAGCTATAAACCAATTTGGTTCGAAAATCGGATAATCGCGTACAAGTGATTTATAGTTGTTTATAGGGTCTACAATCGAATAAGATATCTCATGATGCGATTTCGAATACGTGGTAGAAAAACAGGCTGAAAAATAAAAATGACCGCTCCGAGCACCCATAACTGCTCGAATTGAAGGTTATATAATACACTTTTTTTAGGCCTCTGAGCTCCCGGATCGAAAATGTTCGAAAATCGCACAGATGGTTAATCGAGTCAGATAAAGCGGACCCAAATTTGAAAAAACATCGGAAGACATTTGACGTTACCGGTATGCTATAAACCAATTTCGTTCGAAAATCGGATAATTGCGTACAAGTGATTTATAGTTGTTTATAGGGTCTACAATCGAATAAGATCTCCCATGATGCGATTTCGGACTCGTGGTAGAAAAACAGGCTGAAAAATAAAAATGGTCGCTCCGACCACCCTAAACTTCTCGAATTGACGGGTATATAATACACTTTTTTTACGCCTCTGAGTTCCTGGAACGATAATGTCCGAAAATCGCACAGATGGTTAATCGAGTGTTATAAAGCGGACTCAAAAATTTGAAAAAACATCGAAAGACCTTTAACGTTACCGGTATACTATAAACCAATTTCGTTCAAAAATCGGATAACCGTGTAAAAGTGATTTATAGTTGTTTATAGGGTCTACAATCGAATAAGATATCTCATGATGCGATTTCGGATACGTGGTAGAAAAACAGGCTGAAAAATAAAAATGACCGCTCCGAGCACCCATAACTGCTCGAATTGAAGGGTATATAATACACTTTTTTTAGGCCTCTGAGCTCCCGGAACGAAAATGTTCGAAAATCGCACAGATGGTTAATCGAGTCAGAGTAAGCGGACCCAAATTTGAAAAAACATCGGAAGACATTTGACGTTACCGGTATGCTATAAACCAATTTCGTTCGAAAATCGGATAACCGTGTAAAAGTGATTTATAGTTGTTTATAGGGTCTACAATCGAATAAGATATCTCATGATGCGATTTCGGATACGTGGTAGAAAAACAGGCTGAAAAATAAAAATGACCGCTCCGAGCACCCATAACTGCTCGAATTGAAGGGTATATAATACACTTTTTTTAGGCCTCTGAGCTCCCGGAACGAAAATGTTCGAAAATCGCACAGATGGTTAATCGAGTCAGAGTAAGCGGACCCAAATTTGAAAAAACATCGGAAGACATTTGACGTTACCGGTATGCTATAAACCAATTTCGTTCGAAAATCGGATAACCGTGTAAAAGTGATTTATAGTTGTTTATAGGGTCTACAATCAAATAAGATATCCCATGATGCTATTTCGGACTCGTGGTAGAAAGACAGGCTGAAAAATAAAAATGGTCGCTCCGACCACCCAAAACTTCTCGAATTGACGGGTATAAAATACACTTTTTTTAGGCCTCTGAGTTCCTGGAACGATAATGTCCGAAAATCGCACAGATGGTTAATCGAGTGAGATAAAGCGGACTCAAAAATTTGAAAAAACATCGAAAGACATTTAACGTTACCGGTATACTATAAACCAATTTCGTTCGAAAATCGGATAACCGTGTAAAAGTGATTTATAGTTGTTTATAGGGTCTACAATCGAATAAGATATACCATGATGCGATTTCGGACTCGTGGTAGAAAAACAGGCTGAAAAATAAAAATGGACGCTCCGACCACCCGAAACTGCTCGAATAGATGGTTATATAATACATGGTTTTTAGGCCTCTGAGCTCCCGGAACGATAATGTCGGAAAATCGCACTGATGGTTAATCGAGCCAGATAAAGCGGACTCAAAAATTTGCAAAAACATCAGAAGACATTTGACGTTACCGGTATGCTGTAAACCAATTTCGGTCGAAAATCGGATAACCGTTTAAGAGTGATTTATAGTTGTTTATAGGGTCTACAATCGAATAAGATATCTCATGATGCGATTTCGGATACGTGGTAGAAAAACAGGCTGAAAAATAAAAATAACCGCTCCCAGCACCCATAACTGCTCGAATTGAAGGATATATAATACACTTTTTTTAGGCCACTGAGCTCCCGGAACGAAAATGTTCGAAAATCTCACAGATGGTTAATCGAGTGAGATAAAGCGGACTCAAAAATTTTAAAAAAAATCGGAAGACATTTGACGTTACCTGTAAGCATTGACACTAAACAATCAAAACCCCCAAATTTGTTACCTTTAAACATTGACACTAAACAATAAACATTCCCCACCTCTCTGTGCTTCGACCCTGACTTTCACTATCTATAGTTTAAGTTTAGGAATTATAAATTTAATCTTTGGTACCCTCAACGACGGGCATCAGGGTCAACAATCGAATAAGATATCTCATGATGCGATTTCGGATACGTGGTAGAAAAACAGGCTCAAAAATAAAAATGACCGCTCCGAGCACCCCTAACTGCTCGAATTGAAGGGTATGTAATACACTTTTTTTAGGCCTCTGAGCTCCCGGAACGAAAATGTTCGAAAATCGCACAGATGGTTAATCGAGTCAGATAAAGCGGACTCAAATTTGAAATAACATCGGAAGACATTTGACGTTACCGGTATGCTATAAACCAATTTCGTTCGAAAATCGGATAATTGCGTACAAGTGATTTATATTTGTTTATAGGGTCTACAATCGAATAAGATATCCCATGATGCGATTTCGGACTCGTGGTAGAAAAACAGGCTGAAAAATAAAAATGGTCGCTCCGACCACCCAAAACTTCTCGTATTGACGGGTATATAGTACACTTTTTTTAGGCCTCTGAGTTCCTGGAACGATAATGTCCGAAAATCGCACAGATGGTTAATCGAGTGTGATAAAGCGGACTCATAAATTTTAAAAAAACATCGAAAGACATTTAGCGTTACCGGTATACTATAAACCAATTTCGTTCGAAAATCGGATAACCGTGTAAAAGGTATTTATACTTGTTTATAGGATCTACAATCGAATAAGATATCTCATAATGCGATTTCGGATACGTGGTAGAAAAACAGGCTGAAAAATAAAAATGACCGCTCCGAGCACCCATAACTGCTCGAATTGAAGGGTATATAATACACTTTCTTTAGGCCTCTGAGCTTCCGGAACGAAAAAGTTCGAAAATCGCACAGATGGTTAATCGAGTCAGATAAAGCAGACTCAAATTTGAAAAAACATCGGAAGACATTTGACGTTACCGGTATGCTATAAACCAATTTCGTTCGAAAATCGGATAATTGCGTACAAGTGATTTATAGTTGTTTATAGGGTCTACAATCGAATAAGATATCCCATGATGCGATTTCGGACTCGTGGTAGAAAAACACGCTGAAAAATAAAAATGATCGCTCCGACCACCCAAAACTTCTCGAATTGACGGGTATATAATACACTTTTTTTTTGCCTCTGAGTTCCTAGAACAATAATGTCCGAAAATCGCACAGATGGTTAATCGAGTCAGATAAAGCGGACTCAAAAATTTGAAAAAACATCGAAAGACATTTAACGTTACCGGTATACTATAAACCAATTTCGTTCGAAAATCGGATAACCGTGTAAAAGTGATTTATAGTTGTTTATAGGGTCTACAATCGAATAAGATATCTCATGATGCGATTTCGGATACGTGGTAGAAAAACAGGCTGAAAAATAAAAATGACCGCTCCGAGCACCCATAACTGCTCGAATTGAAGGGTATATACTACACTTTTTTTAGGCCTCTGAGCTCCCGGAACGAAAATGTTCGAAAATCGCACAGATGGTTAATCGAGTCAGATAAAGCGGACTCAAATTTGAAAAAACATCGGAAGACATTTGACGTTACCGGTATGCTATAAACCAATTTCGTTCGAAAATCGGATAATTGCGTACAAGTGATTTATAGTTGTTTATAGGGTCTACAATCGAATAAGATATCCCATGATGCGATTTCGGACTCGTGGTAGAAAAACAGGCTGAAAAATAAAAATGGTCGCTCCGACCACCCAAAACTTCTCGTATTGACGGGTATATAGTACACTTTTTTTAGGCCTCTGAGTTCCTGGAACGATAATGTCCGAAAATCGCACAGATGGTTAATCGAGTGTGATAAAGCGGACTCATAAATTTGAAAAAAACATCGAAAGACATTTAGCGTTACCGGTATACTATAAACCAATTTCGTTCGAAAATCGGATAACCGTGTAAAAGGTATTTATACTTGTTTATAGGATCTACAATCGAATAAGATATCTCATAATGCGATTTCGGATACGTGGTAGAAAAACAGGCTGAAAAATAAAAATGACCGCTCCGAGCACCCATAACTGCTCGAATTGAAGGGTATATAATACACTTTCTTTAGGCCTCTGAGCTTCCGGAACGAAAAAGTTCGAAAATCGCACAGATGGTTAATCGAGTCAGATAAAGCGGACTCAAATTTGAAAAAACATCGGAAGACATTTGACGTTACCGGTATGCTATAAACCAATTTCGTTCGAAAATCGGATAATTGCGTACAAGTGATTTATAGTTGTTTATAGGGTCTACAATCGAATAAGATATCCCATGATTCGATTTCGTATTCGTGGTAGAAAAACAGGCTGAAAAATAAAAATGGTTGCTCCGACCACCCAAAACTTCTCGAATTGACGGGTATATAATACACTTTTTTTACGCCTCCGAGTTCCTGGAACGATAATGTCCGAAAATCGCACAGATGGTTAATCGAGTCAGATAAAGCGGACTCAAAAATTTGAAAAAACATCGAAAGACATTTAACATTACCGGTATACTATAAACCAATTTCGTTCGAAAATCGGATAACCGTGTAAAAGTGATTTATAGTTGTTTATAGGGTCTACAATCGAATAAGATATCTCATGATGCGATTTCGGATACGTGGTACAAAAACAGGCTGAAAAATAAAAATGACCGCTCCGAGCACCCATAACTGCTCGAATTGAAGGGTATATAATACACTTTTTTTAGGCCTCTGAGCTCCCGGAACGAAAATGTTCGAAAATCGCACAGATGGTTAATCGAGTCAGATAAAGCGGACTCAAATTTGAATAAACATCGGAAGTCATTTGACGTTACCGGTATGCTATAAACCAATTTTGTTCGAAAGTCGGATAATTGCGTACAAGTGATTTATAGTTGTTTATAGGGTTTACAATCGAATAAGATATCCCATGATGCGATTTCGGACTCGTGGTAGAAAAACACGCTGAAAAATAAAAATGGTCGCTCCGACCACCCAAAACTTCTTGAATTGACGGGTATATAATACACTTTTTTTTTGCCTCTGAGTTCCTAGAACAATAATGTCCGAAAATCGCACAGATGGTTAATCGAGTCAGATAAAGCGGACTCAAAAATTTGAAAAAACATCGAAAGACATTTAACGTTACCGGTATACTATAAACCAATTTCGTTCGAAAATCGGATAACCGTGTAAAAGTGATTTATAGTTGTTTATAGGGTCTACAATCGAATAAGATATCTCATGATGCGATTTCGGATACGTGGTAGAAAAACAGGCTGAAAAATAAAAATGACCGCTCCGAGCACCCATAACTGCTCGAATTGAAGGGTATATACTACACTTTTTTTAGGCCTCTGAGCTCCCGGAACGAAAATGTTCGAAAATCGCACAGATGGTTAATCGAGTCAGATAAAGCGGACTCAAATTTGAAAAAACATCGGAAGACATTTGACGTTACCGGTATGCTATAAACCAATTTCGTTCGAAAATCGGATAATTGCGTACAAGTGATTTATAGTTGTTTATAGGGTCTACAATCGAATAAGATATCCCATGATGCGATTTCGGACTCGTGGTAGAAAAACAGGCTGAAAAATAAAAATGGTCGCTCCGACCACCCAAAACTTCTCGTATTGACGGGTATATAGTACACTTTTTTTAGGCCTCTGAGTTCCTGGAACGATAATGTCCGAAAATCGCACAGATGGTTAATCGAGTGTGATAAAGCGGACTCATAAATTTGAAAAAAACATCGAAAGACATTTAGCGTTACCGGTATACTATAAACCAATTTCGTTCGAAAATCGGATAACCGTGTAAAAGGTATTTATACTTGTTTATAGGATCTACAATCGAATAAGATATCTCATAATGCGATTTCGGATACGTGGTAGAAAAACAGGCTGAAAAATAAAAATGACCGCTCCGAGCACCCATAACTGCTCGAATTGAAGGGTATATAATACACTTTCTTTAGGCCTCTGAGCTTCCGGAACGAAAAAGTTCGAAAATCGCACAGATGGTTAATCGAGTCAGATAAAGCGGACTCAAATTTGAAAAAACATCGGAAGACATTTGACGTTACCGGTATGCTATAAACCAATTTCGTTCGAAAATCGGATAATTGCGTACAAGTGATTTATAGTTGTTTATAGGGTCTACAATCGAATAAGATATCCCATGATTCGATTTCCTATTCGTGGTAGAAAAACAGGCTGAAAAATAAAAATGGTTGCTCCGACCACCCAAAACTTCTCGAATTGACGGGTATATAATACACTTTTTTTAGGCCTCTGAGTTCCTGGAACGATAATGTCCGAAAATCGCACAGATGGTTAATCGAGTCAGATAAAGCGGACTCAAAAATTTGAAAAAACATCGAAAGGCATTTAACTTTACCGGTATACTATAAACCAATTTCGTTCGAAAATCGAATAACCGTGTAAAAGTGATTTATAGTTGTTTATAGGGTCTACAATCGAATAAGATATCTCATGATGCGATTTCGGATATGTGGAAGAAAAACAGGCTGGAAAATAAAAATGACTGCTCCGAGCACCCATAACTGCTCGAATTGAAGGGTATATAATACACTTTTTTTAGGCCTCTGAGCTCCCGGAACGAAAATGTTCGAAAATCGCACAGATGGTTAATCGAGTCAGATAAAGCGGACTCAAATTTGAAAAAACATCGGAAGACATTTGACGTTACCGGTATGCTATATACAAATTTCGTTCGAAAATCGGATAATTGCGTACAAGTGATTTATAGTTGTTTATAGGGTCTACAATCGAATAAGATATCCCATGATGCGATTTCGGACTCGTGGTAGAAAAACAGGCTGAAAAATAAAAATGGTCGTTCCGACCACCCAAAACTTCTCGAATTGACGGGTATATAATACACTTTTTTTAGGCCTCTGAGTTCCTGGAACGATAATGTCCGAAAATCGCACAGATGGTTAATCGAGTCAGATAAAGCGGACTCAAAAATTTGAAAAAACATCGAAAGACATTTAACTTTACCGGTATACTATAAACCAATTTCGTTCGAAAATCGGATAACCGTGTAAAAGTGATTTGTAGTTGTTTATAAGGTCTACAATCGAATAAGATATCTCATGATGCGATTTCGGACTCGTGGTAGAAAAACAGGCTGAAAAATAAAAATGGTCGCTCCGACCACCCAAAACTTCTCGAATTGACGGGTATATAATAAACTTTTTTTAGGCCTCTGAGTCCCTGGAACGATAATGTCCGAAAGTCGCACAGATTGTTAATCGATTCAGATAAAACGGACTCAAAAATTTGAAAAAACATCGAAGAACATTTAACATTACCGGTATACTATAAACCAATTTCGTTCGAAAATCGGATAACCGTGTAAAAGTGATTTATAGTTGTTTATAGGGTCTACAATCGAATAAGATATCTCATGATGCGATTTCGAATACGTGGTAGAAAAACAGGCTGAAAAATAAAAATGACCGCTCCGAGCACCCATAACTGCTCGAATTGAAGGGTATATAATACACTTTTTTTAGGCCTCTGAGCTCCCGGAACGAAAAATGTTCGAAAATCGCACAGATGGTTAATCGAGTCAGATAAAGCGGACTCAAATTTGAAAAAACATCGGAAGACATTTGACGTTACCGGTATGCTATATACAAATTTCGTTCGAAAATCGGATAATTGCGTACAAGGGATTTATAGTTGTTTATAGGGTCTACAATCGAATAAGATATCCCATGATGCGATTTCGGACTCGTGGTAGAAAAACAGGCTGAAAAATAAAAATGGTCGTTCCGACCACCCAAAACTTCTCGAATTGACGGGTATATAATACACTTTTTTTAGGCCTCTGAGCTCCCGGAACGAAAATGTTCGAAAATCGCACAGATGGTTAATCGAGTCAGATAAAGCGGACTCAAAAATTTGAAAAAACATCGAAAGACATTTAACTTTACCGGTATACTATAAACCAATTTCGTTCGAAAATCGAATAACCGTGTAAAAGTGATTTATAGTTGTTTATAGGGTCTACAATCGAATAAGATATCTCATGATGCGATTTCGGATATGTGGAAGAAAAACAGGCTGGAAAATAAAAATGACTGCTCCGAGCACCCATAACTGCTCGAATTGAAGGGTATATAATACACTTTTTTTAGGCCTCTGAGCTCCCGGAACGAAAATGTTCGAAAATCGCACAGATGGTTAATCGAGTCAGATAAAGCGGACTCAAATTTGAAAAAACATCGGAAGACATTTGACGTTACCGGTATGCTATATACAAATTTCGTTCGAAAATCGGATAATTGCGTACAAGTGATTTATAGTTGTTTATAGGGTCTACAATCGAATAAGATATCCCATGATGCGATTTCGGACTCGTGGTAGAAAAACAGGCTGAAAAATAAAAATGGTCGTTCCGACCACCCAAAACTTCTCGAATTGACGGGTATATAATACACTTTTTTTAGGCCTCTGAGTTCCTGGAACGATAATGTCCGAAAATCGCACAGATGGTTAATCGAGTCAGATAAAGCGGACTCAAAAATTTGAAAAAACATCGAAAGACATTTAACTTTACCGGTATACTATAAACCAATTTCGTTCGAAAATCGAATAACCGTGTAAAAGTGATTTATAGTTGTTTATAGGGTCTACAATCGAATAAGATATCTCATGATGCGATTTCGGATATGTGGAAGAAAAACAGGCTGGAAAATAAAAATGACTGCTCCGAGCACCCATAACTGCTCGAATTGAAGGGTATATAATACACTTTTTTTAGGCCTCTGAGCTCCCGGAACGAAAATGTTCGAAAATCCCACAGATGGTTAATCGAGTCAGATAAAGCGGACTCAAATTTGAAAAAACATCGGAAGACATTTGACGTTACCGGTATGCTATATACAAATTTCGTTCGAAAATCGGATAATTGCGTACAAGTGATTTATAGTTGTTTATAGGGTCTACAATCGAATAAGATATCCCATGATGCGATTTCGGACTCGTGGTAGAAAAACAGGCTGAAAAATAAAAATGGTTGTTCCGACCACCCAAAACTTCTCGAATTGACGGGTATATAATACACTTTTTTTAGGACTCTGAGTTCCTGGAACGATAATGTCCGAAAATCGCACAGATGGTTAATCGAGTCAGATAAAGCGGACTCAAAAATTTGAAAAAACATCGAAAGACATTTAACGTTACCGGTATACTATAAACCAATTTCGTTCGAAAATCGAATAACCGTGTAAAAGTGAGTTATAGTTGTTTATAGGGTCTACAATCGAATAAGATATCTCATGATGCGATTTCGGATATGTGGAAGAAAAACAGGCTGGAAAATAAAAATGACTGCTTCGAGCACCCATAACTGCTCGAATTGAAGGGTATATAATACACTTTTTTTAGGCCTCTGAGCTCCCGGAACGAAAATGCTCGAAAATCGCACAGATGGTTAATCGAGTCAGATAATGCGGACTCAAATTTGAAAAAACATCGGAAGACATTTGACGTTACCGGTATGCTATAAACCAATTTCGTTCGAAATTTGGATAATTGCGTACAAGTGATTTATAATTGTTTATAGGGTCTACAATCGAATAAGATATCCCATGATGCGATTTCGGACTCGTGGTAGAAAAACAGGCTGAAAAATAAAAATGGTCGCTCCGACCACCCAAAACTTCTCGAATTGACGGGTATATAATACAATTTTTTTAGGCCTCTGAGTTCCTGGAACGATAATGTCCGAAAATCGCACAGATGGTTTATCGAGTCAGATAAAGCGGACTCAAAAATTTGAAAAAACATCGAAAGACATTTGATATTACAGGTATACTATAAACCAATTTCGTTCGAAAATCGGATAACCGTGTAAAAGTGATTTATAGTTGTTTATAAGGTCTACAATCGAATAAGATATCTCATGATGCGATTTCGGATACGTGGTAGAAAAACAGGCTAAAAAATAAAAATGACCGCTCCGAGCACCCATAACTGCTCGAATTGAAGGGTATATAATACACTTTTTTTAGGCCTCTGAGCTCCCGGAACAAAAATGTTCGAAAATCGCACAGATGGTTAATCGAGTCAGATAAAGCGGACTCAAATTTGAAAAAACATCGGAAGACATTTGACGTTACCGGTATGCTATAAACAAATTTCGTTCGAAAATCGGATAATTGCGTACAAGTGATTTATAGTTGTTTATAGGGTCTACAATCGAATAAGATATCCCATGATGCGATTTCGGACTCGTGGTAGAAAAACAGGCTGAAAAATAAAAATGGTCGCTCCGACCACCCAAAACTTCTCGAATTGACGGGTATATAATACAATTTTTTTAGGCCTCTGAGTTCCTGGAACGATAATGTCCGAAAATCGCACAGATGGTTTATCGAGTCAGATAAAGCGGACTCAAAAATTTGAAAAAACATCGAAAGACATTTGATATTACAGGTATACTATAAACCAATTTCGTTCGAAAATCGGATAACCGTGTAAAAGTGATTTATAGTTGTTTATAAGGTCTACAATCGAATAAGATATCTCATGATGCGATTTCGGATACGTGGTAGAAAAACAGGCTAAAAAATAAAAATGACCGCTCCGAGCACCCATAACTGCTCGAATTGAAGGGTATATAATACACTTTTTTTAGGCCTCTGAGCTCCCGGAACAAAAATGTTCGAAAATCGCACAGATGGTTAATCGAGTCAGATAAAGCGGACTCAAATTTGAAAAAACATCGGAAGACATTTGACGTTACCGGTATGCTATAAACAAATTTCGTTCGAAAATCGGATAATTGCGTACAAGTGATTTATAGTTGTTTATAGGGTCTACAATCGAATAAGATATCCCATGATGCGATTTCGGACTCGTGGTAGAAAAACAGGCTGAAAAATAAAAATGGTCGCTCCGACCACCCAAAACTTCTCGAATTGACGGGTATATAATACACTTTTTTTAGGACTCTGAGTTCCTGGAACGATAATGTCCGAAAATCGTACAGATGGTAAATCGAGTCAGATAAAGCGGACTCAAAAATTTGAAAAAACATCGAAAGACATTTAACGTTACCGGTATACTATAAACCAATTTCGTTCGAAAATCGAATAACCGTGTAAAAGTGATTTATAGTTGTTTATAGGGTCTAGAATCGAATAAGATATCTCAAGATGCGATTTCGGATATGTGGTAGAAAAACAGGCTGAAAAATAAAAATGACTGCACCGAGCACCCACAACTGCTCAAATTGAAGGGTATATAATACACTTTTTTTAGGCCTCTGAGCTCCCGGAACGAAAATTTTCGAAAATCGCACAGATGGTTAATGGAGTTAGATAAAGCAGACTCAAATTTGAAAAACATCGGAAGACATTTGACGTTACCGGTATGCTATAAACCAATTTCGTTCGAAAATCGGATAATTGCGTACAAGTGATTTATAGTTGTTTATAGGGTCTACAATCGAATAAGATATCCCATGATGCGATTTCGGACTCGTGGTAGAAAAACAGGCTGAAAAATAAAAATGGTCGCTCCGACCACCCAAAACTTCTCGAATTGACGGGTATATAATACAATTTTTTTAGGCCTCTGAGTTCCTGGAACGATAATGTCCGAAAATCGCACAGATGGTTTATCGAGTCAGATAAAGCGGACTCAAAAATTTGAAAAAACATCGAAAGACATTTGATATTACAGGTATACTATAAACCAATTTCGTTCGAAAATCGGATAACCGTGTAAAAGTGATTTATAGTTGTTTATAAGGTCTACAATCGAATAAGATATCTCATGATGCGATTTCGGATACGTGGTAGAAAAACAGGCTAAAAAATAAAAATGACCGCTCCGAGCACCCATAACTGCTCGAATTGAAGGGTATATAATACACTTTTTTTAGGCCTCTGAGCTCCCGGAACAAAAATGTTCGAAAATCGCACAGATGGTTAATCGAGTCAGATAAAGCGGACTCAAATTTGAAAAAACATCGGAAGACATTTGACGTTACCGGTATGCTATAAACAAATTTCGTTCGAAAATCGGATAATTGCGTACAAGTGATTTATAGTTGTTTATAGGGTCTACAATCGAATAAGATATCCCATGATGCGATTTCGGACTCGTGGTAGAAAAACAGGCTGAAAAATAAAAATGGTCGCTCCGACCACCCAAAACTTCTCGAATTGACGGGTATATAATACAATTTTTTTAGGCCTCTGAGTTCCTGGAACGATAATGTCCGAAAATCGCACAGATGGTTTATCGAGTCAGATAAAGCGGACTCAAAAATTTGAAAAAACATCGAAAGACATTTGATATTACAGGTATACTATAAACCAATTTCGTTCGAAAATCGGATAACCGTGTAAAAGTGATTTATAGTTGTTTATAAGGTCTACAATCGAATAAGATATCTCATGATGCGATTTCGGATACGTGGTAGAAAAACAGGCTAAAAAATAAAAATGACCGCTCCGAGCACCCATAACTGCTCGAATTGAAGGGTATATAATACACTTTTTTTAGGCCTCTGAGCTCCCGGAACAAAAATGTTCGAAAATCGCACAGATGGTTAATCGAGTCAGATAAAGCGGACTCAAATTTGAAAAAACATCGGAAGACATTTGACGTTACCGGTATGCTATAAACAAATTTCGTTCGAAAATCGGATAATTGCGTACAAGTGATTTATAGTTGTTTATAGGGTCTACAATCGAATAAGATATCCCATGATGCGATTTCGGACTCGTGGTAGAAAAACAGGCTGAAAAATAAAAATGGTCGCTCCGACCACCCAAAACTTCTCGAATTGACGGGTATATAATACACTTTTTTTAGGACTCTGAGTTCCTGGAACGATAATGTCCGAAAATCGTACAGATGGTAAATCGAGTCAGATAAAGCGGACTCAAAAATTTGAAAAAACATCGAAAGACATTTAACGTTACCGGTATACTATAAACCAATTTCGTTCGAAAATCGAATAACCGTGTAAAAGTGATTTATAGTTGTTTATAGGGTCTAGAATCGAATAAGATATCTCAAGATGCGATTTCGGATATGTGGTAGAAAAACAGGCTGAAAAATAAAAATGACTGCACCGAGCACCCACAACTGCTCAAATTGAAGGGTATATAATACACTTTTTTTAGGCCTCTGAGCTCCCGGAACGAAAATGTTCGAAAATCGCACAGATGGTTAATGGAGTTAGATAAAGCAGACTCAAATTTGAAAAACATCGGAAGACATTTGACGTTACCGGTATGCTATAAACCAATTTCGTTCGAAAATCGGATAATTGCGTACAAGTGATTTATAGTTGTTTATAGGGTCTACAATCGAATAAGATATCCCATGATGCGATTTCGGACTCGTGGTAGAAAAACAGGCTGAAAAATAAAAATGGTCGCTCCGACCACCCAAAACTTCTCGAATTGACGGGTATATAATACAATTTTTTTAGGCCTCTGAGTTCCTGGAACGATAATGTCCGAAAATCGCACAGATGGTTTATCGAGTCAGATAAAGCGGACTCAAAAATTTGAAAAAACATCGAAAGACATTTGATATTACAGGTATACTATAAACCAATTTCGTTCGAAAATCGGATAACCGTGTAAAAGTGATTTATAGTTGTTTATAAGGTCTACAATCGAATAAGATATCTCATGATGCGATTTCGGATACGTGGTAGAAAAACAGGCTAAAAAATAAAAATGACCGCTCCGAGCACCCATAACTGCTCGAATTGAAGGGTATATAATACACTTTTTTTAGGCCTCTGAGCTCCCGGAACAAAAATGTTCGAAAATCGCACAGATGGTTAATCGAGTCAGATAAAGCGGACTCAAATTTGAAAAAACATCGGAAGACATTTGACGTTACCGGTATGCTATAAACAAATTTCGTTCGAAAATCGGATAATTGCGTACAAGTGATTTATAGTTGTTTATAGGGTCTACAATCGAATAAGATATCCCATGATGCGATTTCGGACTCGTGGTAGAAAAACAGGCTGAAAAATAAAAATGGTCGCTCCGACCACCCAAAACTTCTCGAATTGACGGGTATATAATACACTTTTTTTAGGACTCTGAGTTCCTGGAACGATAATGTCCGAAAATCGTACAGATGGTAAATCGAGTCAGATAAAGCGGACTCAAAAATTTGAAAAAACATCGAAAGACATTTAACGTTACCGGTATACTATAAACCAATTTCGTTCGAAAATCGAATAACCGTGTAAAAGTGATTTATAGTTGTTTATAGGGTCTAGAATCGAATAAGATATCCCATGATGCGATTTCGGACTCGTGGTAGAAAAACAGGCTGAAAAATAAAAATGGTCGCTCCGACCACCCAAAACTTCTCGAATTGACGGGTATATAATACAATTTTTTTAGGCCTCTGAGTTCCTTGAACGATAATGTCCGAAAATCGCACAGATGGTTTATCGAGTCAGATAAAGCGGACTCAAAAATTTGAAAAAACATCAAAAGACATTTAACATTACATGTATACTATAAACCAATTTCGTTCGAAAATCGGATAATTGCGTACAAGTGATTTATAGTTGTTTATAGGGTCTACAATCGAATAAGATATCCCATGATGCGATTTCGGACTCGTGGTAGAAAAACAGGCTGAAAAATAAAAATGGTCGCTCCGACCACCCAAAACTTCTCGAATTGACGGGTATATAATACACTTTTTTTAGGACTCTGAGTTCCTAGAACGATAATGTCCGAAAATCGTACAGATGGTTAATCGAGTCAGATAAAACGGACTCAAAAATTTGAAAAAACATCGGAAGACATTTAACGTTACCGGTATACTATAAACCAATTTCGTTCGAAAATCGAATAACCGTATAAAAGTGATTTATAGTTGTTTATAGGGTCTAGAATCGAATAAGATATCTCAAGATGCGATTTCGGATATGTGGTAGAAAAACAGGCTGAAAAATAAAAATGACTGCTCCGAGCACCCATAACTGCTCGAATTGAAGGGTATATAATACACTTTTTTTAGGCCTCTGAGCTCCCGGAACGAAAATGTTCGAAAATCGCACAGATGGTTAATGGAGTTAGATAAAGCGGACTCAAATTTGAAAAACATCGGAAGACATTTGACGTTACCGGTATGCTATAAACCAATTTCGTTCGAAAATCGGATAATTGCGTACAAGTGATTTATAGTTGTTTATAGGGTCTACAATCGAATAAGATATCCCATGATGCGATTTAGGACTCGTGGTAGAAAAACAGGCTGAAAAATAAAAATGGTCGCTCCGACCACCCAAAACTTCTCGAATTGATGGGTATATAATACAATTTTTTTAGGCCTCTGAGTTCCTGGAACGATAATGTCCGAAAATCGCACTGATGGTTAATCGAGTCAGATAAAGCGGACTCAAAATTTTGAAAAAACATCGAAAGACATTTAACATTACCGGTATTCTATAAACCAATTTCGTTCGAAAATCGGATAACCGTGTAAAAGTGATTTATAGTTGTTTATAGGGTCTACAATCGAATAAGATATCTCATGATGCGATTTCGGATACGTGGTAGGAAAACAGGCTGAAAAATAAAAATAACCGCTCCGAGCACCCATAACTGCTCGAATTGAAGGGTATATAATACACTTTTTTTAGGCCTCTGAGCTCCCGGAACGAAAATGTTCGAAAATCGCACAGATGGTTAATCGAGTCAGATAAAGCGGACTCTAATTTGAAAAAACATCGGAAGACATTTGACGTTACCGGTATGCTATATACAAATTTCGTTCGAAAATCGGATAATTGCGTACAAGTGATTATAGTTGTTTATAGGGTCTACAATCGAATAAGATATCCCATGATGCGATTTCGAACTCGTGGTAGAAAAACAGGCTGAAAAATAAAAATGGTCGCTCCGACCACCCAAAACTTCTCGAATTGACGGGTATATAATACAATTTTTTTAGGCCTCTGAGTTCCTTGAACGATAATGTACGAAAATCGCACAGATGGTTTATCGAGTCAGATAAAGCGGACTCAAAAATTTGAAAAAACATCAAAAGACATTTAACATTACAGGTATACTATAAACCAATTTCGTTCGAAAATCGGATAACCGTGTAAAAGTGATTTATAGTTGTTTATAAGGTCTACAATCGAATAAGATATCTCATGATGCGATTTCGGATACGTGGTAGAAAAACAGGCTAAAAAATAAAAATGACCGCTCCGAGCACCCATAACTGCTCGAATTGAAGGGTATATAATACACTTTTTTTAGGCCTCTGAGCTCCCGGAACGAAAATGTTCGAAAATCGCACAGATGGTTAATCGAGTCAGATAAAACGGACTCAAATTTGAAAAAACATCGGAAGACATTTGACGTTACCGGTATGCTATAAACAAATTTCGTTCGAAAATCGGATAATTGCGTACAAGTGATTTATAGTTGTTTATAGGGTCTACAATTGAATAAGATATCCCATGATGCGATTTCGGACTCGTGGTAGTAAAACAGGCTGAAAAATAAAAATGGTCGCTCCGACCACCCAAAACTTCTCGAATTGACGGGTATATAATACACTTTTTGTAGGACTCGGAGTTCCTGGAACGATAATGTCCGAAAATCGTACAGATGGTTAATCGAGTCAGATAAAGCGGACTCAAAAATTTGAAAAAGCATCGAAAGACATTTAACGTTACCGGTATACTATAAACCAATTTCGTTCGAAAATCGAATAACCGTGTAAAAGTGATTTATAGTGGTTTATAGGGTCTACAATCGAATAAGATATCTCAAGATGCGATTTCGGATATGTGGTAGAAAAACAGGCTGAAAAATAAAAATGACTGCTCCGAGCACCCATAACTGCTCGAATTGAAGGGTATATAATACACTTTTTTTAGGCCTCTGAGCTCTCGGAACGAAAATGTTCGAAAATCGCACAGATGGTTAATCGAGTCAGATAAAGCGGACTCAAATTTGAAAAAACTGTTGGAAACTGAGGTAGTCATACTAGCTAAGTTCGTATCATTAGTCATGCTAAAAGTCTAATTAATCTCTTATTAATATAGTTTAAACGATTTAATCTTATGCATGCAAAATAAAAGCGGAAAAAGAAGAATCGTATTCTTACAACCGGTCCGAAATATGCTCAGGACGATCCTCCAAAAGCAACCAAGTAAGCTTGCCTCCAATGAGTGAG
The DNA here is from genome assembly GCA_029255685.2 of Silene conica. Taxonomy (NCBI): domain Eukaryota; kingdom Viridiplantae; phylum Streptophyta; class Magnoliopsida; order Caryophyllales; family Caryophyllaceae; genus Silene; species Silene conica. The sequence continues at coordinate 47,995,941 of CM055317.2, read as the reverse complement.
CACCAAGACCTTACCCTTAAATCGAACCCAAAACCGAACCCGAGCTAGGAGACGGGTTAAGGCCAAAAACCGTACACTAATACTAACAATAGTATTGTAGATTATATTATAAAGATAATAATATAGAGGTTTATTAAGACTTTCTTACACTAGAAATAAACTAGGTTTTTCATTAGTCTTCTTAATATGTGAATAACAACATATTTATAGAATGGGATGGTTGGGTGGGTTTGGCCGTGGGACACAAGGTCTAGGGTAGTGAAAGAGTCAACTTGTGTCTTGCACTTGACCTTAGGCATTAAGTCTAATTACTTAATATGTCTTTAGGGTAATTAATCCATATTTAAACCCTTAAAACATTACCACCACAACCGGCACTTATAAACGTAAAATGCACTTTCATTTTACGTTTTATAATTTGTACAATTTATGTAACATCTTATGTGACATGACAATTGTATTAATTTAAAATATAAATTTATCATGTAAATAATATTTCTAAATTAATTAAATCACATTTAGCAAATCATCGAGTTGATTCGAAATCATTGTCTCAACATATGGTTATCATAATAATCGTCGATACGATATATTAACAACGTTTGTCATAACCATGAACCATTCATTATACTAATTTCGATATTTCATAAATATCGATTAATACTTGACAATTGATACATTTCAATTTCAAATATAAATCTTACCTTAAGATTCAACCTCTAATTTCTCAATATACGGTTTTAATAATATCGATCAATCTGTATCCTATACAATTAATCAATATACGATTAAGGGGTTAGTCCTAAAGGTGTGACCTAAAGGGATCAACTGACCACCACCGTCATACGACAGTAATGTTAAACTCTAGTCAGCCAATCATTACCGATTAATGTTGGTCAGTTGACTATATTAATATTGGATCATCCCTTGCATATTCTTTTCATAAGATTTATGACAATGATATTTTATCATTGTTGTGATCGCACTATTGTTGAGGACACATTTCCCAACAATCTCCCACTTGTCCTCGACAAGTGTGCGTCACCAATTCTCTTGTCCTATTACATCATCTCCCACTCAATGCAAGGTGTCTTCCAGGTCGTACTTGCATTTGATCATATCTTGAGCGGTTTTCTCGATCTGGAGATTTAACTGTTTTGACCGGAATTATCTACCATAGATACCTTCCGAGCGTGGCCACGCATTTTCAGTTAAACTTCTCCTCGAGTGGCCCTGAGATTTAAGACAACCCTGACAAGGGGTTGGACAATTCCTATCCTACTGTTCCCTTCGACTAACACAGTCCATCATGACCCAAAAGAAGCCCATTTGACCCCTTTAACGGTTGATCGTAGAGCTAAAATCAAAGCCAATCTGAACTGTGCCACCTTGGGCAAACAGTCTCAAGTCTAAGAATCGACTTATGTGAATAATATAGTAGCTCTCGCCACGACCGGGCTAATTATAAAATTTCCAGAACTCTATAAGCGGTCACTATATGCCCAACAGAGTGTTACACAGTCTGCCGATGTGATCGACTAGTCATCCCATATGACTCTATGACTTTTGAACTTGGCATCAATCGCCTCACATTGTAGTCGCTTCGAGACGTCACCTCATATAAGCGACTATGGGCTATACTAAGTTAATCCAGTTCACTTATGGGGTTCAAATTGTCTCTTACAACCCATTTGGATTTCACAAAGTATAAATTGTGAGTTAATATTAATAATAATAACTCAAACGATAAGAGTGATTGTTATGTGCGAACAATCAATACGATATTGTTGCTCCACATAAACAATCTTTGATGATCATACATCAATTTGTATTATTGGTTTGTTATGTGAATATACCCTATCTTCACATCTTTTAAACCTACAAATTTCGGTTTCCTTTTGACTCATATTATCTTGTATAATATGATCTAATTCAAGTACACTTCAAGTCTCTTATACTCGACTCGAGTCTCCTTACTTTAAGGAAGCTCCCACTGTTTTCTCAAAAAACTCATGACATGTCATCCATATGTACATAGTCATATTGTACTAGAATCTGTATTGTAGTTAACCTAGATTCGATCATGACATGTCATCCATATGTACATAGTCATATTGTACTAGAATCTATATTGTAGTTAACCTAGATTCGATCATGACATGTCATCCATATGTACATAGTCATATTGTACTAGAATCTATATTGTAGTTAACCTAGATTCGATCCATTAGTTCTCCTCGAGAACTTATATCGAAATAGGGCTTTATTTCAACTTATGGCATTTTGATCAAGGTTATATAAATTAACATTTTCATATCTCGGATTTAAATCCAAAACTTGTAATCTGATCAGTGACGTTTCATTATCATATAATAAACTCACTTATGATTTATGTTCTTAACATACATTCATCTAGAATTGAAAAACTTATATTCTTTAACCTTTAAAGAATCACCATTCTCTCTAAATGGTAGGTTTCGTTTCTTTAATAACTTTTCTCCCACTGAATTTCATATCACTATCTCATAGTCTAATAACTCCCACTATCTTCATAGTGATTAGGTAATATCTTTCAACATCTTCTCAACTCATAACGAACATTTCATTTTGATTTACTTCAAACATTTTCTCAACTCGTAATGAACATTTCATTTTTGATTTGCTTCAAACATTTTCTCAACTCGTAATGAACAATTCATTTTGATTTTCTTTCCCACGGAAAGAATCTTAGTATTATCATGAGAACGGGAGACGATTTCTCCTCTATTATCTTTATAAAACAGAAACATTAACATCATGGAAACGATTTCCTTCCGTTAACTCTTGCGGTTCCCTTTGTCCTCCCTAGGAACTAATGACATCTTATGAAACATTTCCTTTTGTGTCCTCGCGTAGTTTCTTCTGTGTCCTCTCGTAGTTTCTTCTATCCAATCTCTTAGAGTTCTTCTCAAGGACTCCTTATAGGACTCTTCTCTAAGATCCTATGTTTATTTCATTGGTTTACGGGCGTAGAATTTCTCCCACTCTATCCTTTAAAATAACCGTTATTTTAAGAAGGATAGCATTTTGCCCGTCTACAATGTATTGGATAAAGGATTATGTGAGTTGTGAGACATTAGTTCTCTCACTCGTTTTAAGGTAATCATCTTATAACGAACTGATGTTCTTATGTTTGAATTTGAAGTATTTCACGGGATGCAATTCTCGTTTTTAAGTAAGTCGTACTACTTTTATAATGATCCTATCATATTACTCATGTCATATATCTATAAAAGCATTTTAAAACAACCAAACATTTTTGATTAAGAACAAAAGGATGACTTGGGTTGAAAACCAAGTCACCACTATTACAACCATTGTTTCAACAATATTCTTGTCATACAAGAAATACAAAGTTCTTAAAATTAAAATGCAAAAAGAAAGAAGACATCAAATGAAAATTAGAGCCATGCTCTTCATGTCTTCAATCTCGGATGCTACCTTAGCCATCCATGGAATGAGCTTCAAGCTCTCCTTTCCTTTCTCCTTGCCCTAGTTCTTGGAAGGAGTCTCTTTAAAACAATTTAAAAGGGTTAGCATTAACAACTTGTATCATTATACAAAGGTTAATGTTATAACATGAATTTAAACAAGAATTATTACCAAAAGAGTGAACTTTTCAAGCTTTAGGTCGGCCAAATACATTGGACAATTCTGTTTCCAATGCCCTATCTTCATGCAATAATGGCATTTATTTTCAACCTTTGAAGATGATGTGGTCAAGGATGACATTTTCCCTTTTCCTTTACCATTTCCCTTTTCACGCTTCCTATTGCTCTTATTCTCAAGATTAAGTGTGTTCTTCTTAGGACTTCGAATAAGTCCAAAATCCCTCCTTTCCCGCAAATGCGATTTAAGGACGCGAAGAAATCGATTTATTATGACAGATTCAGGAGCTCGCATCCATTTAGTTTGCAAGATTTCGGATGAAACAACCGACTTAATCACATGAGAATTCGAAAGTTGATCCTTATAAGAATTTGGATCAAAACAAGCAGAAATTACTTCATGAAGCAAAGTTCTAGGAGTTCGATAAAACATATTCTTAAGCTTGGTGTAAATCTCATTTGCCGTGCTTAACATAATCATTCTGACTCGGAGATCCGGCTCCAAAGTGAAAATGATTATGTCTCTAAGAATATTTGACTCCTTCATATAGGCCTCATAGGCCTCACGAATCTCAATCGTGGAGTGAGCAGTAGGAATAGGAGGAGCGGCTCTTGTAAGGAAACAAATCTTATTGTCACCTTCCGCAGCTAAAAGTAATTGGGATTCCCAATCTTTGAAATTGGTGCCTTGCTTCCTAAGCTTGCAACGATTCATGAAAGATTGGAGCAATGAGTCGTGTTGTGGGAGTGGAGGAGCGTTATTTGCCATTGATTGATAATCGAAAAAGAACTACAATTGAAAATAAGGAATTAAAACACAATTATCGTTTTAATAAACTTGTAAATTTTAAACAAGTTAAACATCTACTTAATGACCTCTTACCCAATTAAGTAAATGATCCCGAGACCCAAATACATACTAACTCGGGCACGGTTTAGCCGATACATCCCTCATTAATATGACTCGGTAGATTAACCCCTTAATCGATTCTACTTTTAGAACTCTCGGTCGATAAAATTACTCTAATTCTTATCTTAGCCCGAACTTATTACCACTACGGTGGCTCGAATACCTTCGTCGAGATCGACCAAATTTCAAGAAAAACGTAATCATATTACCCCACTTCACCAACGTAATAAGGTTTGCACCCCGGTTTAGCCGAGCCTACTCCCTTATGAAGAAGATCCTTCGCGGGTCCTTTACTTTTTGGTAAGGCTATGTCTCGATTTTTAAATAACGTAAGAGATCTTGTCAATTTATTATCTATCTCCTTTAAGTGAACTAATTCGGTGAATTATCGATAAATTTAATTGACACGGTCGATAAAATCGATAAAATGCATGAGTTTGAATGACGATTTGGCTATGCATGCAACATGATAAGCATAAATAAAAGCATAAATAAAACCCTAGTATGGCCTTTCCTAAAAAAAAAAAAAATTTAAATGTAAAATACAAATTCGGAAACCAACTCCTTTGGTCCCTTGAACTTCACACGCGGCACGCATCCCAAGGCAACTCCTTCTTGGTCGGAACTCCTTTCCGAAATGGCACCGTCTTCAAGGATCTCCGGAATTACAAATAATTACAAATTTTCTATCTATTTTATACATTATAAAATAAAATAAAACAATAAAATAAAGTGATACGAGATCACATTAAATTACAACCGAATCGATAAACCATTACATTACGGGAATTATCGACTAAAGTCTAAGGCCATACTAAGTAAATTACATAATTCAAAATTACGTAAATAAAATATGACATTCATAAATAATAATTAAATATGCAATGCTTATGTAAAATGCAAAACCTAAGCCAAATCGTCCTATTTAAACACGTTTTAAATATCGTTATTCGTAATAACCCGGTTTTATGGAATAACGTGATTTAAACAATTTTAAAATCACTAATCACTCTATGAATCACCATTCATGATTTAGTTAAGTTTCCTAACACATTTTAGGATTCAAAATTTAGTCTTACTCAAATTTCGAAAATTAACTTAACTTATTTTAATATTGTTCGGTTTTAATCGGTTTTACGGGAAATAGCATTAAAATAATCAAACGAGTCATAAAAATTTCGAAAATTCAAAATTCAAAATTTTGAACATACTGAAAATTTTCTAAAATTTCAGATTCTTAAAATTAAATATTTTCGAAATATACTCATTTATTTCGTAAAATAAGCCGTGTGCATGCAACATTAGTCGAAAATTCAAAAGTATTCCAAAAATTATGAAATAAAATACCAATATAATTTTTACATCTTCCTAGACACTCAAAGTATCTGAAAAATGCATGAAAAAACAGATGCACACTGTTTTAAATCTGAAAAGTAATTATGACTCCTTCAACACACAATCTTAACTTTAATCTTTTAAAATTAAAACTTAAAGTTTCAGAAACTTTTGGCACTAAATAAAAATATGTTGATGATCATACATAATATTACTAATATGGGTGAATTATTCGGACCATTTAAGCAACATTTACTATTTTTAATAATTCGTGTCATATATTACGCGATTTTACCGATTAAAATCATTTCTCATGCAATATTCGAGATTAAAAGCTCAAAATTCACATGCATGCTAGAAATAATATATGTGACACTATATTAAAATATTATGGTCAAATTCGAACTTAAACTATTTAAGCTAAAATATGTCACTAATATTACGATTTTTACGATAAAAATCAATATTCATGCAATATTAACGAAAAATTTCTGGAAAATTCATCATATATTTTAAATATTGCATGTGACATCTACAAAAATTTTTTTTTTTTATATAGTTAAATTCATAATATAACTATTTATCCCATATTTAACTCAATTTATGACTATTTTAACAATTAAAATCATAAACCATGCATAAAACTTCAATAATTTCAAAAATTATTTATATACATAATATGTTAAATGCATGTGAGAACATATTTAAAATTCATGGCCAGAAATATTATTTAGCTATTTTTCCCAACCTAAAACATTTTTAACCGATTTAATACACAAATTAAACATTTTAATTACAAAGATGAACAATATTATTCCATAAATCATCAAAATGACTTAAAACTATTTTAAGACCAGAAAGTATACATGCAATATGATTTTCGTGCATATCCTATATGTACTACTCATTTTCGTTTTTAATTAAAATCGTATTTTCTCGCAAAAACGTATAAAAATCGAGTTGCATGCAAACAACCTTATGGCTCTGATACCAATTGTTGGAAACTGAGGTAGTCATACTAGCTAAGTTCGTATCATTAGTCATGCTAAAAGTCTAATTAATCTCTTATTAATATAGTTTAAACGATTTAATCTTATGCATGCAAAATAAAAGCGGAAAAAGAAGAATCGTATTCTTACAACCGGTCCGAAATATGCTAAGGACGATCCTCCAAAAGCAACCAAGTAAGCTTGCCTCCAATGAGTGAGCACCAAGACCTTACCCTTAAATCGAACCCAAAACCGAACCCGAGCTAGGAGACGGGTTAAGGCCAAAAACCGTACACTAATACTAACAATAGTATTGTAGATTATATTATAAAGATAATAATATAGAGGTTTATTAAGACTTTCTTACACTAGAAATAAACTAGGTTTTTCATTAGTCTTCTTAATATGTGAATAACAACATATTTATAGAATGGGATGGTTGGGTGGGTTTGGCCGTGGGACACAAGGTCTAGGGTAGTGAAAGAGTCAACTTGTGTCTTGCACTTGACCTTAGGCATTAAGTCTAATTACTTAATATGTCTTTAGGGTAATTAATCCATATTTAAACCCTTAAAACATTACCACCACAACCGGCACTTATAAACGTAAAATGCACTTTCATTTTACGTTTTATAATTTGTACAATTTATGTAACATCTTATGTGACATGACAATTGTATTAATTTAAAATATAAATTTATCATGTAAATAATATTTCTAAATTAATTAAATCACATTTAGCAAATCATCGAGTTGATTCGAAATCATTGTCTCAACATATGGTTATCATAATAATCGTCGATACGATATATTAACAACGTTTGTCATAACCATGAACCATTCATTATACTAATTTCGATATTTCATAAATATCGATTAATACTTGACAATTGATACATTTCAATTTCAAATATAAATCTTACCTTAAGATTCAACCTCTAATTTCTCAATATACGGTTTTAATAATATCGATCAATCTGTATCCTATACAATTAATCAATATACGATTAAGGGGTTAGTCCTAAAGGTGTGACCTAAAGGGATCAACTGACCACCACCGTCATACAACAGTAATCTTAAACTCTAGTCAGCCAATCATTACCGATTAATGTTGGTCAGTTGACTATATTAATATTGGATCATCCCTTGCATATTCTTTTCATAAGATTTATGACAATGATATTTTATCATTGTTGTGATCGCACTATTGTTGAGGAAACATTTCCCAACAAAAACATCGGAAGACATTTGACGTTACCGGTATGCTATAAACAAATTTCGTTCGAAAATCGGATAATTGCGTACAAGTGATTTATAGTTGTTTATAGGGTCTACAATCGAATAAGATATCTCATGATGCGATTTCGGATACGTGGTAGAAAAACAGGCTGAAAAATAAAAATGACCGCTCCGAGCACCCATAACTGCTCGAATTGAAGGCTATATAATACACTTTTTTTAGGCCTCTGAGCTCCCGGAACGAAAATGTTCGAAAATCGCACAGATGGTTAATCGAGTCAGATAAAGCGGACTCTAATTTGAAAAAACATCGGAAGACATTTGACGTTACCGGTATGCTATATACAAATTTCGTTCGAAAATCGGATAATTGCGTAGAAGTGATTATAGTTGTTTATAGGGTCTACAATCGAATAAGATATCCCATGATGCGATTTCGGACTCGTGGTAGAAAACAGGCTGAAAAATAAAAATGGTCGCTCCGACCACCCAAAACTTCTCGAATTGACGGGTATATAATACAATTTTTTTAGACCTCTGAGTTCCTTGAACGATAATGTCCGAAAATCGCACAGATGGTTTATCGAGTCAGATAAAGCGGACCCTAAAATTTGAAAAAACATCAAAAGACATTTAACATTACAGGTATACTATAAACCAATTTCGTTCGAAAATCGGATAACCGTGTAAAAGTGATTTATAGTTGTTTATAAGGTCTACAATCGAATAAGATATCTCATGATGCGATTTCGGATACGTGGTAGAAAAACAGGCTAAAAAATAAAAATGACCGCTCCGAGCACCCATAACTGCTCGAATTGAAGGGTATATAATACACTTTTTTTAGGCCTCTGAGCTCCCGGAACGAAAATGTTCGAAAATCGCACAGATGGTTAATCGAGTCAGATAAAGCGGACTCTAATTTGAAAAAACATCGGAAGACATTTGACGTTACCGGTATGCTATATACAAATTTCGTTCGAAAATCGGATAATTGCGTAGAAGTGATTATAGTTGTTTATAGGGTCTACAATCGAATAAGATATCCCATGATGCGATTTCGGACTCGTGGTAGAAAACAGGCTGAAAAATAAAAATGGTCGCTCCGACCACCCAAAACTTCTCGAATTGACGGGTATATAATACAATTTTTTTAGACCTCTAAGTTCCTTGAACGATAATGTCCGAAAATCGCACAGATGGTTTATCGAGTCAGATAAAGCGGACCCTAAAATTTGAAAAAACATCAAAAGACATTTAACATTACAGGTATACTATAAACCAATTTCGTTCGAAAATCGGATAACCGTGTAAAAGTGATTTATAGTTGTTTATAAGGTCTACAATCGAATAAGATATCTCATGATGCGATTTTGGATACGTGGTAGAAAAACAGGCTAAAAAATAAAAATGACCGCTCCGAGCACCCATAACTGCTCGAATTGAAGGGTATATAATACACTTTTTTTAGGCCTCTGAGCTCCCGGAACGAAAATGTTCGAAAATCGCACAGATGGTTAATCGAGTCAGATAAAGCGGACTCTAATTTGAAAAAACATCGGAAGACATTTGACGTTACCGGTATGCTATATACAAATTTCGTTCGAAAATCGGATAATTGCGTAGAAGTGATTATAGTTGTTTATAGGGTCTACAATCGAATAAGATATCCCATGATGTGATTTCGGACTCGTGGTAGAAAACAGGCTGAAAAATAAAAATGGTCGCTCCGACCACCCAAAACTTCTCGAATTGACGGGTATATAATACAATTTTTTTAGACCTCTGAGTTCCTTGAACGATAATTTCCGAAAATCGCACAGATGGTTTATCGAGTCAGATAAAGCGGACCCAAAAATTTGAAAAAACATCAAAAGACATTTAACATTACAGGTATACTATAAACCAATTTCGTTCGAAAATCGGATAACCGTGTAAAAGTGATTTATAGTTGTTTATAAGGTCTACAATCGAATAAGATATCTCATGATGCGATTTCGGATACGTGGTAGAAAAACAGGCTAAAAAATAAAAATGACCGCTCCGAGCACCCATAACTGCTCGAATTGAAGGGTATATAATACACTTTTTCTAGGCCTCTGAGCTCCCGGAACGAAAATATTCGAAAATCGCACAGATGGTTAATCGAGTCAGATAAAACGGACTCAAATTTGAAAAAACATCGGAAGACATTTGACGTTACCGGTATGCTATAAACCAATTTCGTTCGAAATTTGGATAATTGCGTACAAGTGATTTATAGTTGTTTATAGGGTCTACAATCGAATAAGATATCCCATGATGCGATTTCGGACTCGTGGTAGAAAAACAGGCTGAAAAATAAAAATGGTCGCTCCGACCACCCAAAACTTCTCGAATTGATGGGTATATAATACAATTTTTTTAGGCCTCTGAGTTCCTGGAACGATAATGTCCGAAAATCGCACAGATGGTTAATCGAGTCAGATAAAGCGGACTCAAAATTTTGAAAAAACATCGAAAGACATTTGACGTTACCGGTATGCTGTAAACCAATTTCGGCCGAAAATCGGATAACCGTGTAAAAGTGATTTATAGTTGTTTATAGGGTCTACAATTGAATAAGATATCTCATGATGCGATTTCGGATACGTGGTAGAAAAACAGGCTGAAAAATAAAAATAACCGCTCTGAGCACCCATAACTGCTCGAATTGAAGGATATATAATACACTTTTTTTAGGCCTCTGAGCACCCGGAACGAAAATGTTCGAAAATCGCACAGATGGTTAATCGAGTCAGATAAAGCGGACTCTAATTTGAAAAAACATCGGAAGACATTTGACGTTACCGGTATGCTATATACAAAGTTCGTTCGAAAATCGGATAATTGCGTACAAGTGATTATAGTTGTTTATAGGGTCTACAATCGAATAAGATATCCCATGATGCGATTTCGGACTCGTGGTAGAAAAACAGGCTGAAAAATAAAAATGGTCGCTCCGACCACCCAAAACTTCTCGAATTGACGGGTATATAATACAATTTTTTTAGACCTCTGAGTTCCTTGAACGATAATGTCCGAAAATCGCACAGATGGTTTATCGAGTCAGATAAAGCGGACTCAAAAATTTGAAAAAACATCAAAAGACATTTAACATTACAGGTATACTATAAACCAATTTCGTTCGAAAATCGGATAACCGTGTAAAAGTGATTTATAGTTGTTTATAAGGTCTACAATCGAATAAGATATCTCATGATGCGATTTCGGATACGTGGTAGAAAAACAGGCTAAAAAATAAAAATGACCGCTCCGAGCACCCATAACTGCTCGAATTGAAGGGTATATAATACACTTTTTTTAGGCCTCTGAGCTCCCGGAACGAAAATGTTCGAAAATCGCACAGATGGTTAATCGAGTCAGATAAAGCGGACTCTAATTTGAAAAAACATCGGAAGACATTTGACGTTACCGGTATGCTATATACAAATTTCGTTCGAAAATCGGATAATTGCGTAGAAGTGATTATAGTTGTTTATAGGGTCTACAATCGAATAAGATATCCCATGATGCGATTTCGGACTCGTGGTAGAAAACAGGCTGAAAAATAAAAATGGTCGCTCCGACCACCCAAAACTTCTCGAATTGACGGGTATATAATACAATTTTTTTAGACCTCTGAGTTCCTTGAACGATAATGTCCGAAAATCGCACAGATGGTTTATCGAGTCAGATAAAGCGGACCCTAAAATTTGAAAAAACATCAAAAGACATTTAACATTACAGGTATACTATAAACCAATTTCGTTCGAAAATCGGATAACCGTGTAAAAGTGATTTATAGTTGTTTATAGGGTCTACAATCGAATAAGATATCTCATGATGCGATTTCGGATACGTGGTAGAAAAACAGGCTAAAAAATAAAAATGACCGCTCCGAGCACCCATAACTGCTCGAATTGAAGGGTATATAATACACTTTTTTTAGGCCTCTGAGCTCCCGGAACGAAAATGTTCGAAAATCGCACAGATGGATAATCGAGTCAGATAAAGCGGACTCTAATTTGAAAAAACATCGGAAGACATTTGACGTTACCGGTATGCTATATACAAATTTCGTTCGAAAATCGGATAATTGCGTACAAGTGATTATAGTTGTTTATAGGGTCTACAATCGAATAAGATATCCCATGATGCGATTTCGGACTCGTGGTAGAAAAACAGGCTGAAAAATAAAAATGGTCGCTCCGACCACCCAAAACTTCTCGAATTGACGGGTATATAATACAATTTTTTTAGACCTCTGAGTTCCTTGAACGATAATGTCCGAAAATCGCACAGATGGTTTATCGAGTCAGATAAAGCGGACCCAAAAATTTGAAAAAACATCAAAAGACATTTAACATTACAGGTATACTATAAACCAATTTCGTTCGAAAATCGGATAACCGTGTAAAAGTGATTTATAGTTGTTTATAAGGTCTACAATCGAATAAGATATCTCATGATGCGATTTCGGATACGTGGTAGAAAAATAGGCTAAAAAATAAAAATGACCGCTCCGAGCACCCATAACTGCTCGAATTGAAGGGTATATAAAACACTTTTTTTAGGCCTCTGAGCTCCCGGAACGAAAATGTTCGAAAATCGCACAGATGGTTAATCGAGTCAGATAAAGCGGACTCTAATTTGAAAAAACATCGGAAGACATTTGACGTTACCGGTATGCTATATACAAATTTCGTTCGAAAATCGGATAATTGCGTACAAGTGATTATAGTTGTTTATAGGGTCTACAATCGAATAAGATATCCCATGATGCGATTTCGGACTCGTGGTAGAAAAACAGGCTGAAAAATAAAAATGGTCGCTCCGACCACCCAAAACTTCTCGAATTGACGGGTATATAATACAATTTTTTTAGACCTCTGAGTTCCTTGAACGATAATGTCCGAAAATCGCACAGATGGTTTATCGAGTCAGATAAAGCGGACCCTAAAATTTGAAAAAACATCAAAAGACATTTAACATTACAGGTATACTATAAACCAATTTCGTTCGAAAATCGGATAACCGTGTAAAAGTGATTTATAGTTGTTTATAGGGTCTACAATCGAATAAGATATCTCATGATGCGATTTCGGATACGTGGTAGAAAAACAGGCTAAAAAATAAAAATGACCGCTCCGAGCACCCATAACTGCTCGAATTGAAGGGTATATAATACACTTTTTTTAGGCCTCTGAGCTCCCGGAACGAAAATGTTCGAAAATCGCACAGATGGTTAATCGAGTCAGATAAAGCGGACTCTAATTTGAAAAAACATCGGAAGACATTTGACGTTACCGGTATGCTATATACAAATTTCGTTCGAAAATCGGATAATTGCGTACAAGTGATTATAGTTGTTTATAGGGTCTACAATCGAATAAGATATCCCATGATGCGATTTCGGACTCGTGGTAGAAAAACAGGCTGAAAAATAAAAATGGTCGCTCCGACCACCCAAAACTTCTCGAATTGACGGGTATATAATACAATTTTTTTAGACCTCTGAGTTCCTTGAACGATAATGTCCGAAAATCGCACAGATGGTTTATCGAGTCAGATAAAGCGGACCCTAAAATTTGAAAAAACATCAAAAGACATTTAACATTACAGGTATACTATAAACCAATTTCGTTCGAAAATCGGATAACCGTGTAAAAGTGATTTATAGTTGTTTATAGGGTCTACAATCGAATAAGATATCTCATGATGCGATTTCGGATACGTGGTAGAAAAACAGGTTAAAAAATAAAAATGACCGCTCCGAGCACCCATAACTGCTCGAATTGAAGGGTATATAATACACTTTTTTTAGGCCTCTGAGCTCCCGGAACGAAAATGTTCGAAAATCGCACAGATGGATAATCGAGTCAGATAAAGCGGACTCTAATTTGAAAAAACATCGGAAGACATTTGACGTTACCGGTATGCTATATACAAATTTCGTTCGAAAATCGGATAATTGCGTACAAGTGATTATAGTTGTTTATAGGGTCTACAATCGAATAAGATATCCCATGATGCGATTTCGGACTCGTGGTAGAAAAACAGGCTGAAAAATAAAAATGGTCGCTCCGACCACCCAAAACTTCTCGAATTGACGGGTATATAATACAATTTTTTTAGACCTCTGAGTTCCTTGAACGATAATGTCCGAAAATCGCACAGATGGTTTATCGAGTCAGATAAAGCGGACCCAAAAATTTGAAAAAACATCAAAAGACATTTAACATTACAGGTATACTATAAACCAATTTCGTTCGAAAATCGGATAACCGTGTAAAAGTGATTTATAGTTGTTTATAAGGTCTACAATCGAATAAGATATCTCATGATGCGATTTCGGATACGTGGTAGAAAAATAGGCTAAAAAATAAAAATGACCGCTCCGAGCACCCATAACTGCTCGAATTGAAGGGTATATAATACACTTTTTTTAGGCCTCTGAGCTCCCGGAACGAAAATGTTCGAAAATCGCACAGATGGTTAATCGAGTCAGATAAAGCGGACTCTAATTTGAAAAAACATCGGAAGACATTTGACGTTACCGGTATGCTATATACAAATTTCGTTCGAAAATCGGATAATTGCGTACAAGTGATTATAGTTGTTTATAGGGTCTACAATCGAATAAGATATCCCATGATGCGATTTCGGACTCGTGGTAGAAAAACAGGCTGAAAAATAAAAATGGTCGCTCCGACCACCCAAAACTTCTCGAATTGACGGGTATATAATACAATTTTTTTAGACCTCTGAGTTCCTTGAACGATAATGTCCGAAAATCGCACAGATGGTTTATCGAGTCAGATAAAGCGGACCCTAAAATTTGAAAAAACATCAAAAGACATTTAACATTACAGGTATACTATAAACCAATTTCGTTCGAAAATCGGATAACCGTGTAAAAGTGATTTATAGTTGTTTATAGGGTCTACAATCGAATAAGATATCTCATGATGCGATTTCGGATACGTGGTAGAAAAACAGGCTAAAAAATAAAAATGACCGCTCCGAGCACCCATAACTGCTCGAATTGAAGGGTATATAATACACTTTTTTTAGGCCTCTGAGCTCCCGGAACGAAAATGTTCGAAAATCGCACAGATGGTTAATCGAGTCAGATAAAGCGGACTCTAATTTGAAAAAACATCGGAAGACATTTGACGTTACCGGTATGCTATATACAAATTTCGTTCGAAAATCGGATAATTGCGTACAAGTGATTATAGTTGTTTATAGGGTCTACAATCGAATAAGATATCCCATGATGCGATTTCGGACTCGTGGTAGAAAAACAGGCTGAAAAATAAAAATGGTCGCTCCGACCACCCAAAACTTCTCGAATTGACGGGTATATAATACAATTTTTTTAGACCTCTGAGTTCCTTGAACGATAATGTCCGAAAATCGCACAGATGGTTTATCGAGTCAGATAAAGCGGACCCAAAAATTTGAAAAAACATCAAAAGACATTTAACATTACAGGTATACTATAAACCAATTTCGTTCGAAAATCGGATAACCGTGTAAAAGTGATTTATAGTTGTTTATAAGGTCTACAATCGAATAAGATATCTCATGATGCGCTTTCGGATACGTGGTAGAAAAACAGGCTAAAAAATAAAAATGACCGCTCCGAGCACCCATAACTGCTCGAATTGAAGGGTATATAATACACTTTTTTTAGGCCTCTGAGCTCCCGGAACGAAAATGTTCGAAAATCGCACAGATGGTTAATCGAGTCAGATAAAGCGGACTCTAATTTGAAAAAACATCGGAAGACATTTGACGTTACCGGTATGCTATATACAAATTTCGTTCGAAAATCGGATAATTGCGTACAAGTGATTATAGTTGTTTATAGGGTCTACAATCGAATAAGATATCCCATGATGCGATTTCGGACTCGTGGTAGAAAAACAGGCTGAAAAATAAAAATGGTCGCTCCGACCACCCAAAACTTCTCGAATTGACGGGTATATAATACAATTTTTTTAGACCTCTGAGTTCCTTGAACGATAATGTCCGAAAATCGCACAGATGGTTTATCGAGTCAGATAAAGCGGACCCAGAAATTTGAAAAAACATCAAAAGACATTTAACATTACAGGTATACTATAAACCAATTTCGTTCGAAAATCGGATAACCGTGTAAAAGTGATTTATAGTTGTTTATAAGGTCTACAATCGAATAAGATATCTCATGATGCGATTTCGGATACGTGGTAGAAAAACAGGCTAAAAAATAAAAATGACCGCTCCGAGCACCCATAACTGCTCGAATTGAAGGGTATATAATACACTTTTTCTAGGCCTCTGAGCTCCCGGAACGAAAATGTTCGAAAATCGCACAGATGGTTAATCGAGTCAGATAAAACGGACTCAAATTTGAAAAAACATCGAAAGACATTTGACGTTACCGGTATGCTATAAACCAATTTCGTTCGAAATTTGGATAATTGCGTACAATTGATTTATAGTTGTTTATAGGGTCTACAATCGAATAAGATATCCCATGATGCGATTTCGGACTCGTGGTAGAAAAACAGGCTGAAAAATAAAAATGGTCGCTCCGACCACCCAAAACTTCTCGAATTGATGGGTATATAATACAATTTTTTTAGGCCTCTGAGTTCCTGGAACGATAATGTCCGAAAATCGCACAGATGGTTAATCGAGTCAGATAAAGCGGACTCAAAATTTTGAAAAAACATCGAAAGACATTTGATGTTACCGGTATGCTATAAACCAATTTCGGCCGAAAATCGGATAACCGTGTAAAAGTGATTTATAGTTGTTTATAGGGTCTACAATCGAATAAGATATCTCATGATGCGATTTCGGATACGTGGTAGAAAAACAGGCTAAAAAATAAAAATGACCGCTCCGAGCACCCATAACTGCTCGAATTGAAGGGTATATAATACACTTTTTTTAGGCCTCTGAGCTCCCGGAACGAAAATGTTCGAAAATCGCACAGATGGTTAATCGAGTCAGATAAAGCGGACTCTAATTTGAAAAAACATCGGAAGACATTTGACGTTACCGGTATGCTATATACAAATTTCGTTCGAAAATCGGATAATTGCGTACAAGTGATTATAGTTGTTTATAGGGTCTACAATCGAATAAGATATCCCATGATGCGATTTCGGACTCGTGGTAGAAAAACAGGCTGAAAAATAAAAATGGTCGCTCCGACCACCCAAAACTTCTCGAATTGACGGGTATATAATACAATTTTTTTAGACCTCTGAGTTCCTTGAACGATAATGTCCGAAAATCGCACAGATGGTTTATCGAGTCAGATAAAGCGGACCCAAAAATTTGAAAAAACATCAAAAGACATTTAACATTACAGGTATACTATAAACCAATTTCGTTCGAAAATCGGATAACCGTGTAAAAGTGATTTATAGTTGTTTATAGGGTCTACAATCGAATAAGATATCTCATGATGCGCTTTCGGATACGTGGTAGAAAAACAGGCTAAAAAATAAAAATGACCGCTCCGAGCACCCATAACTGCTCGAATTGAAGGGTATATAATACACTTTTTTTAGGCCTCTGAGCTCCCGGAACGAAAATGTTCGAAAATCGCACAGATGGTTAATCGAGTCAGATAAAGCGGACTCTAATTTGAAAAAACATCGGAAGACATTTGACGTTACCGGTATGCTATATACAAATTTCGTTCGAAAATCGGATAATTGCGTACAAGTGATTATAGTTGTTTATAGGGTCTACAATCGAATAAGATATCCCATGATGCGATTTCGGACTCGTGGTAGAAAAACAGGCTGAAAAATAAAAATGGTCGCTCCGACCACCCAAAACTTCTCGAATTGACGGGTATATAATACAATTTTTTTAGACCTCTGAGTTCCTTGAACGATAATGTCCGAAAATCGCACAGATGGTTTATCGAGTCAGATAAAGCGGACCCAGAAATTTGAAAAAACATCAAAAGACATTTAACATTACAGGTATACTATAAACCAATTTCGTTCGAAAATCGGATAACCGTGTAAAAGTGATTTATAGTTGTTTATAAGGTCTACAATCGAATAAGATATCTCATGATGCGATTTCGGATACGTGGTAGAAAAACAGGCTAAAAAATAAAAATGACCGCTCCGAGCACCCATAACTGCTCGAATTGAAGGGTATATAATACACTTTTTCTAGGCCTCTGAGCTCCCGGAACGAAAATGTTCGAAAATCGCACAGATGGTTAATCGAGTCAGATAAAACGGACTCAAATTTGAAAAAACATCGAAAGACATTTGACGTTACCGGTATGCTATAAACCAATTTCGTTCGAAATTTGGATAATTGCGTACAATTGATTTATAGTTGTTTATAGGGTCTACAATCGAATAAGATATCCCATGATGCGATTTCGGACTCGTGGTAGAAAAACAGGCTGAAAAATAAAAATGGTCGCTCCGACCACCCAAAACTTCTCGAATTGATGGGTATATAATACAATTTTTTTAGGCCTCTGAGTTCCTGGAACGATAATGTCCGAAAATCGCACAGATGGTTAATCGAGTCAGATAAAGCGGACTCAAAATTTTGAAAAAACATCGAAAGACATTTGATGTTACCGGTATGCTATAAACCAATTTCGGCCGAAAATCGGATAACCGTGTAAAAGTGATTTATAGTTGTTTATAGGGTCTACAATCGAATAAGATATCTCATGATGCGATTTCGGATACGTGGTAGAAAAACAGGCTGAAAAATAAAAATAACCGCTCTGAGCACCCATAACTGCTCGAATTGAAGGATATATAATACACTTTTTTTAGGCCTCTGAGCACCCGGAACGAAAATGTTCGAAAATCGCACAGATGGTTAATCGAGTCAGATAAAGCGGACTCTAATTTGAAAAAACATCGGAAGACATTTGACGTTACCGGTATGCTATATACAAAGTTCGTTCGAAAATCGGATAATTGCGTACAAGTGATTATAGTTGTTTATAGGGTCTACAATCGAATAAGATATCCCATGATGCGATTTCGGACTCGTGGTAGAAAAACAGGCTGAAAAATAAAAATGGTCGCTCCGACCACCCAAAACTTCTCGAATTGACGGGTATATAATACAATTTTTTTAGACCTCTGAGTTCCTTGAACGATAATGTCCGAAAATCGCACAGATGGTTTATCGAGTCAGATAAAGCGGACCCTAAAATTTGAAAAAACATCAAAAGACATTTAACATTACAGGTATACTATAAACCAATTTCGTTCGAAAATCGGATAACCGTGTAAAAGTGATTTATAGTTGTTTATAGGGTCTACAATCGAATAAGATATCTCATGATGCGATTTCGGATACGTTGTAGAAAAACAGGCTAAAAAATAAAAATGACCGCTCCGAGCACCCATAACTGCTCGAATTGAAGGGTATATAATACACTTTTTTTAGGCCTCTGAGCTCCCGGAACGAAAATGTTCGAAAATCGCACAGATGGTTAATCGAGTCAGATAAAGCGGACTCTAATTTGAAAAAACATCGGAAGACATTTGACGTTACCGGTATGCTATATACAAATTTCGTTCGAAAATCGGATAATTGCGTACAAGTGATTATAGTTGTTTATAGGGTCTACAATCGAATAAGATATCCCATGATGCGATTTCGGACTCGTGGTAGAAAAACAGGCTGAAAAATAAAAATGGTCGCTCCGACCACCCAAAACTTCTCGAATTGACGGGTATATAATACAATTTTTTTAGACCTCTGAGTTCCTTGAACGATAATGTCCGAAAATCGCACAGATGGTTTATCGAGTCAGATAAAGCGGACCCAAAAATTTGAAAAAACATCAAAAGACATTTAACATTACAGGTATACTATAAACCAATTTCGTTCGAAAATCGGATAACCGTGTAAAAGTGATTTATAGTTGTTTATAAGGTCTACAATCGAATAAGATATCTCATGATGCGATTTCGGATACGTGGTAGAAAAACAGGCTAAAAAATAAAAATGACCGCTCCGAGCACCCATAACTGCTCGAATTGAAGGGTATATAATACACTTTTTTTAGGCCTCTGAGCTCCCGGAACGAAAATGTTCGAAAATCGCACAGATGGTTAATCGAGTCAGATAAAGCGGACTCTAATTTGAAAAAACATCGGAAAACATTTGACGTTACCGGTATGCTATATACAAATTTCGTTCGAAAATCGGATAATTGCGTAGAAGTGATTATAGTTGTTTATAGGGTCTACAATCGAATAAGATATCCCATGATGCGATTTCGGACTCGTGGTAGAAAACAGGCTGAAAAATAAAAATGGTCGCTCCGACCACCCAAAACTTCTCGAATTGATGGGTATATAATACAATTTTTTTAGGCCTCTGAGTTCCTGGAACGATAATGTCCGAAAATCGCACAGATGGTTAATCGAGTCAGATAAAGCGGACTCAAAATTTTGAAAAAACATCGAAAGACATTTGATGTTACCGGTATGCTGTAAACCAATTTCGGCCGAAAATCGGATAACCGTGTAAAAGTGATTTATAGTTGTTTATAGGGTCTACAATCGAATAAGATATCTCATGATGCGATTTCGGATACGTGGTAGAAAAACAGGCTGAAAAATAAAAATAACCGCTCTGAGCACCCATAACTGCTCGAATTGAAGGATATATAATACACTTTTTTTAGGCCTCTGAGCACCCGGAACGAAAATGTTCGAAAATCGCACAGATGGTTAATCGAGTCAGATAAAGCGGACTCTAATTTGAAAAAACATCGGAAGACATTTGACGTTACCGGTATGCTATATACAAATTTCGTTCGAATATCGGATAATTGCGTACAAGTGATTATAGTTGTTTATAGGGTCTACAATCGAATAAGATATCCCATGATGCGATTTCGGACTCGTGGTAGAAAAACAGGCTGAAAAATAAAAATGGTCGCTCCGACCACCCAAAACTTCTCGAATTGACGGGTATATAATACAATTTTTTTAGACCTCTGAGTTCCTTGAACGATAATGTCCGAAAATCGCACAGATGGTTTATCGAGTCAGATAAAGCGGACTCAAAAATTTGAAAAAACATCAAAAGACATTTAACATTACAGGTATACTATAAACCAATTTCGTTCGAAAATCGGATAACCGTGTAAAAGTGATTTATAGTTGTTTATAAGGTCTACAATCGAATAAGATATCTCATGATGCGATTTCGGATACGTGGTAGAAAAACAGACTAAAAAATAAAAATGACCGCTCCGAGCACCCATAACTGCTCGAATTGAAGGGTATATAATACACTTTTTTTAGGCCTCTGAGCTCCCGGAACGAAAATGTTCGAAAATCGCACAGATGGTTAATCGAGTCAGATAAAGCGGACTCTAATTTGAAAAAACATCGGAAAACATTTGACGTTACCGGTATGCTATATACAAATTTCGTTCGAAAATCGGATAATTGCGTAGAAGTGATTATAGTTGTTTATAGGGTCTACAATCGAATAAGATATCCCATGATGCGATTTCGGACTCGTGGTAGAAAACAGGCTGAAAAATAAAAATGGTCGCTCCGACCACCCAAAACTTCTCGAATTGACGGGTATATAATACAATTTTTTTAGACCTCTGAGTTCCTTGAACGATAATGTCCGAAAATCGCACAGATGGTTTATCGAGTCAGATAAAGCGGACCCTAAAATTTGAAAAAACATCAAAAGACATTTAACATTACAGGTATACTATAAACCAATTTCGTTCGAAAATCGGATAACCGTGTAAAAGTGATTTATAGTTGTTTATAAGGTCTACAATCGAATAAGATATCTCATGATGTGATTTCGGATACGTAGTAGAAAAACAGGCTAAAAAATAAAAATGACCGCTCCGAGCACCCATAACTGCTCGAATTGAAGGGTATATAATACACTTTTTTTAGGCCTCTGAGCTCCCGGAACGAAACTGTTCGAAAATCGCACAGATGGTTAATCGAGTCAGATAAAGCGGACTCTAATTTGAAAAAACATCGGAAGACATTTGACGTTACCGGTATGCTATATACAAATTTCGTTCGAAAATCGGATAATTGCGTACAAGTGATTATAGTTGTTTATAGGGTCTACAATCGAATAAGATATCCCATGATGCAATTTCGGACTCGTGGTAGAAAAACAGGCTGAAAAATAAAAATGGTCGCTCCGACCACCCAAAACTTCTCGAATTGACGGGTATATAATACAATTTTTTTAGACCTCTGAGTTCCTTGAACGATAATTTCCGAAAATCGCACAGATAGTTTATCGAGTCAGATAAAGCGGACCCAAAAATTTGAAAAAACATCAAAAGACATTTAACATTACAGGTATACTATAAACCAATTTCGTTCGAAAATCGGATAACCGTGTAAAAGTGATTTATAGTTGTTTATAAGGTCTACAATCGAATAAGATATCTCATGATGCGATTTCGGATACGTGGTAGAAAAACAGGCTAAAAAATAAAAATGACCGCTCCGAGCACCCATAACTGCTCGAATTGAAGGGTATATAATACACTTTTTCTAGGCCTCTGAGCTCCCGGAACGAAAATGTTCGAAAATCGCACAGATGGTTAATCGAGTCAGATAAAACGGACTCAAATTTGAAAAAACATCGGAAGACATTTGACGTTACCGGTATGCTATAAACCAATTTCGTTCGAAATTTGGATAATTGCGTACAAGTGATTTATAGTTGTTTATAGGGTCTACAATCGAATAAGATATCCCATGATGCGATTTCGGACTCGTGGTAGAAAAACAGGCTTAAAAATAAAAATGGTCGCTCCGACCACCCAAAACTTCTCGAATTGATGGGTATATAATACAATTTTTTTAGGCCTCTGAGTTCCTGGAACGATAATGTCCGAAAATCGCACAGATGGTTAATCGAGTCAGATAAAGCGGACTCAAAATTTTGAATAAACATCGAAAGACATTTGACGTTACCGGTATGCTGTAAACCAATTTCGGCCGAAAATCGGATAACCGTGTAAAAGTGATTTATAGTTGTTTATAGGGTCTACAATCGAATAAGATATCTCATGATGCGATTTCGGATACGTGGTAGAAAAACAGGCTGAAAAATAAAAATAACCGCTCTGAGCACCCATAACTGCTCGAATTGAAGGATATATAATACACTTTTTTTAGGCCTCTGAGCACCCGGAACGAAAATGTTCGAAAATCGCACAGATGGTTAATCGAGTCAGATAAAGCGGACTCTAATTTGAAAAAACATCGGAAGACATTTGACGTTACCGGTATGCTATAAACCAATTTCGTTCGAAATTTGGATAATTGCGTACAAGTGATTTATAGTTGTTTATAAGGTCTACAATCGAATAAGATATCTCATGATGCGATTTCGGATACGTGGTAGAAAAACAGACTAAAAAATAAAAATGACCGCTCCGAGCACCCATAACTGCTCGAATTGAAGGGTATATAATACACTTTTTTTAGGCCTCTGAGCTCCCGGAACGAAAATGTTCGAAAATCGCACAGATGGTTAATCGAGTCAGATAAAGCGGACTCTAATTTGAAAAAACATCGGAAAACATTTGACGTTACCGGTATGCTATATACAAATTTCGTTCGAAAATCGGATAATTGCGTAGAAGTGATTATAGTTGTTTATAGGGTCTACAATCGAATAAGATATCCCATGATGCGATTTCGGACTCGTGGTAGAAAACAGGCTGAAAAATAAAAATGGTCGCTCCGACCACCCAAAACTTCTCGAATTGACGGGTATATAATACAATTTTTTTAGACCTCTGAGTTCCTTGAACGATAATGTCCGAAAATCGCACAGATGGTTTATCGAGTCAGATAAAGCGGACCCTAAAATTTGAAAAAACATCAAAAGACATTTAACATTACAGGTATACTATAAACCAATTTCGTTCGAAAATCGGATAACCGTGTAAAAGTGATTTATAGTTGTTTATAAGGTCTACAATCGAATAAGATATCTCATGATGTGATTTCGGATACGTAGTAGAAAAACAGGCTAAAAAATAAAAATGACCGCTCCGAGCACCCATAACTGCTCGAATTGAAGGGTATATAATACACTTTTTTTAGGCCTCTGAGCTCCCGGAACGAAACTGTTCGAAAATCGCACAGATGGTTAATCGAGTCAGATAAAGCGGACTCTAATTTGAAAAAACATCGGAAGACATTTGACGTTACCGGTATGCTATATACAAATTTCGTTCGAAAATCGGATAATTGCGTACAAGTGATTATAGTTGTTTATAGGGTCTACAATCGAATAAGATATCCCATGATGCAATTTCGGACTCGTGGTAGAAAAACAGGCTGAAAAATAAAAATGGTCGCTCCGACCACCCAAAACTTCTCGAATTGACGGGTATATAATACAATTTTTTTAGACCTCTGAGTTCCTTGAACGATAATTTCCGAAAATCGCACAGATAGTTTATCGAGTCAGATAAAGCGGACCCAAAAATTTGAAAAAACATCAAAAGACATTTAACATTACAGGTATACTATAAACCAATTTCGTTCGAAAATCGGATAACCGTGTAAAAGTGATTTATAGTTGTTTATAAGGTCTACAATCGAATAAGATATCTCATGATGCGATTTCGGATACGTGGTAGAAAAACAGGCTAAAAAATAAAAATGACCGCTCCGAGCACCCATAACTGCTCGAATTGAAGGGTATATAATACACTTTTTCTAGGCCTCTGAGCTCCCGGAACGAAAATGTTCGAAAATCGCACAGATGGTTAATCGAGTCAGATAAAACGGACTCAAATTTGAAAAAACATCGGAAGACATTTGACGTTACCGGTATGCTATAAACCAATTTCGTTCGAAATTTGGATAATTGCGTACAAGTGATTTATAGTTGTTTATAGGGTCTACAATCGAATAAGATATCCCATGATGCGATTTCGGACTCGTGGTAGAAAAACAGGCTTAAAAATAAAAATGGTCGCTCCGACCACCCAAAACTTCTCGAATTGATGGGTATATAATACAATTTTTTTAGGCCTCTGAGTTCCTGGAACGATAATGTCCGAAAATCGCACAGATGGTTAATCGAGTCAGATAAAGCGGACTCAAAATTTTGAATAAACATCGAAAGACATTTGACGTTACCGGTATGCTGTAAACCAATTTCGGCCGAAAATCGGATAACCGTGTAAAAGTGATTTATAGTTGTTTATAGGGTCTACAATCGAATAAGATATCTCATGATGCGATTTCGGATACGTGGTAGAAAAACAGGCTGAAAAATAAAAATAACCGCTCTGAGCACCCATAACTGCTCGAATTGAAGGATATATAATACACTTTTTTTAGGCCTCTGAGCACCCGGAACGAAAATGTTCGAAAATCGCACAGATGGTTAATCGAGTCAGATAAAGCGGACTCTAATTTGAAAAAACATCGGAAGACATTTGACGTTACCGGTATGCTATAAACCAATTTCGTTCGAAATTTGGATAATTGCGTACAAGTGATTTATAGTTGTTTATAGGGTCTACAATCGAATAAGATATCCCGTTATGCGATTTCGGACTCGTGGTAGAAAAACAGGCTGAAAAATAAAAATGGTCGCTCCGACCACCCAAAACTTCTCGAATTGATGGGTATATAATACAATTTTTTTAGGCCTCTGAGTTCCTGGAACGATAATGTCCGAAAATCGCACAGATGGTTAATCGAGTCAGATAAAGCGGACTCAAAATTTTGAAAAAACATCGAAAGACATTTGATGTTACCGGTATGCTGTAAACCAATTTCGGCCGAAAATCGGATAACCGTGTAAAAGTGATTTATAGTTGTTTATAGGGTCTACAATCGAATAAGATATCTCATGATGCGATTTCGGATACGTGGTAGAAAAACAGGCTGAAAAATAAAAATAACCGCTCTGAGCACCCATAACTGCTCGAATTGAAGGATATATAATACACTTTTTTTAGGCCTCTGAGCACCCGGAACGAAAATGTTCGAAAATCGCACAGATGGTTAATCGAGTCAGATAAAGCGGACTCTAATTTGAAAAAACATCGGAAGACATTTGACGTTACCGGTATGCTATATACAAATTTCGTTCGAAAATCGGATAATTGCGTACAAGTGATTATAGTTGTTTATAGGGTCTACAATCGAATAAGATATCCCATGATGCGATTTCGGACTCGTGGTAGAAAAACAGGCTGAAAAATAAAAATGGTCGCTCCGACCACCCAAAACTTCTCGAATTGACGGGTATATAATACAATTTTTTTAGACCTCTGAGTTCCTTGAACGATAATGTCCGAAAATCGCACAGATGGTTTATCGAGTCAGATAAAGCGGACCCTAAAATTTGAAAAAACATCAAAAGACATTTAACATTACAGGTATACTATAAACCAATTTCGTTCGAAAATCGGATAACCGTGTAAAAGTGATTTATAGTTGTTTATAGGGTCTACAATCGAATAAGATATCTCATGATGCGATTTCGGATACGTGGTAGAAAAACAGGCTAAAAAATAAAAATGACCGCTCCGAGCACCCATAACTGCTCGAATTGAAGGGTATATAATACACTTTTTTTAGGCCTCTGAGCTCCCGGAACGAAAATGTTCGAAAATCGCACAGATGGTTAATCGAGTCAGATAAAGCGGACTCTAATTTGAAAAAACATCGGAAGACATTTGACGTTACCGGTATGCTATATACAAATTTCGTTCGAAAATCGGATAATTGCGTACAAGTGATTATAGTTGTTTATAGGGTCTACAATCGAATAAGATATCCCATGATGCGATTTCGGACTCGTGGTAGAAAAACAGGCTGAAAAATAAAAATGGTCGCTCCGACCACCCAAAACTTCTCGAATTGACGGGTATATAATACAATTTTTTTAGACCTCTGAGTTCCTTGAACGATAATGTCCGAAAATCGCACAGATGGTTTATCGAGTCAGATAAAGCGGACCCTAAAATTTGAAAAAACATCAAAAGACATTTAACATTACAGGTATACTATAAACCAATTTCGTTCGAAAATCGGATAACCGTGTAAAAGTGATTTATAGTTGTTTATAGGGTCTACAATCGAATAAGATATCTCATGATGCGATTTCGGATACGTGGTAGAAAAACAGGTTAAAAAATAAAAATGACCGCTCCGAGCACCCATAACTGCTCGAATTGAAGGGTATATAATACACTTTTTTTAGGCCTCTGAGCTCCCGGAACGAAAATGTTCGAAAATCGCACAGATGGATAATCGAGTCAGATAAAGCGGACTCTAATTTGAAAAAACATCGGAAGACATTTGACGTTACCGGTATGCTATATACAAATTTCGTTCGAAAATCGGATAATTGCGTACAAGTGATTATAGTTGTTTATAGGGTCTACAATCGAATAAGATATCCCATGATGCGATTTCGGACTCGTGGTAGAAAAACAGGCTGAAAAATAAAAATGGTCGCTCCGACCACCCAAAACTTCTCGAATTGACGGGTATATAATACAATTTTTTTAGACCTCTGAGTTCCTTGAACGATAATGTCCGAAAATCGCACAGATGGTTTATCGAGTCAGATAAAGCGGACCCTAAAATTTGAAAAAACATCAAAAGACATTTAACATTACAGGTATACTATAAACCAATTTCGTTCGAAAATCGGATAACCGTGTAAAAGTGATTTATAGTTGTTTATAGGGTCTACAATCGAATAAGATATCTCATGATGCGATTTCGGATACGTGGTAGAAAAACAGGCTAAAAAATAAAAATGACCGCTCCGAGCACCCATAACTGCTCGAATTGAAGGGTATATAATACACTTTTTTTAGGCCTCTGAGCTCCCGGAACGAAAATGTTCGAAAATCGCACAGATGGTTAATCGAGTCAGATAAAGCGGACTCTAATTTGAAAAAACATCGGAAGACATTTGACGTTACCGGTATGCTATATACAAATTTCGTTCGAAAATCGGATAATTGCGTACAAGTGATTATAGTTGTTTATAGGGTCTACAATCGAATAAGATATCCCATGATGCGATTTCGGACTCGTGGTAGAAAAACAGGCTGAAAAATAAAAATGGTCGCTCCGACCACCCAAAACTTCTCGAATTGACGGGTATATAATACAATTTTTTTAGACCTCTGAGTTCCTTGAACGATAATGTCCGAAAATCGCACAGATGGTTTATCGAGTCAGATAAAGCGGACCCAAAAATTTGAAAAAACATCAAAAGACATTTAACATTACAGGTATACTATAAACCAATTTCGTTCGAAAATCGGATAACCGTGTAAAAGTGATTTATAGTTGTTTATAAGGTCTACAATCGAATAAGATATCTCATGATGCGCTTTCGGATACGTGGTAGAAAAACAGGCTAAAAAATAAAAATGACCGCTCCGAGCACCCATAACTGCTCGAATTGAAGGGTATATAATACACTTTTTTTAGGCCTCTGAGCTCCCGGAACGAAAATGTTCGAAAATCGCACAGATGGTTAATCGAGTCAGATAAAGCGGACTCTAATTTGAAAAAACATCGGAAGACATTTGACGTTACCGGTATGCTATATACAAATTTCGTTCGAAAATCGGATAATTGCGTACAAGTGATTATAGTTGTTTATAGGGTCTACAATCGAATAAGATATCCCATGATGCGATTTCGGACTCGTGGTAGAAAAACAGGCTGAAAAATAAAAATGGTCGCTCCGACCACCCAAAACTTCTCGAATTGACGGGTATATAATACAATTTTTTTAGACCTCTGAGTTCCTTGAACGATAATGTCCGAAAATCGCACAGATGGTTTATCGAGTCAGATAAAGCGGACCCAGAAATTTGAAAAAACATCAAAAGACATTTAACATTACAGGTATACTATAAACCAATTTCGTTCGAAAATCGGATAACCGTGTAAAAGTGATTTATAGTTGTTTATAAGGTCTACAATCGAATAAGATATCTCATGATGCGATTTCGGATACGTGGTAGAAAAACAGGCTAAAAAATAAAAATGACCGCTCCGAGCACCCATAACTGCTCGAATTGAAGGGTATATAATACACTTTTTCTAGGCCTCTGAGCTCCCGGAACGAAAATGTTCGAAAATCGCACAGATGGTTAATCGAGTCAGATAAAACGGACTCAAATTTGAAAAAACATCGAAAGACATTTGACGTTACCGGTATGCTATAAACCAATTTCGTTCGAAATTTGGATAATTGCGTACAATTGATTTATAGTTGTTTATAGGGTCTACAATCGAATAAGATATCCCATGATGCGATTTCGGACTCGTGGTAGAAAAACAGGCTGAAAAATAAAAATGGTCGCTCCGACCACCCAAAACTTCTCGAATTGATGGGTATATAATACAATTTTTTTAGGCCTCTGAGTTCCTGGAACGATAATGTCCGAAAATCGCACAGATGGTTAATCGAGTCAGATAAAGCGGACTCAAAATTTTGAAAAAACATCGAAAGACATTTGATGTTACCGGTATGCTATAAACCAATTTCGGCCGAAAATCGGATAACCGTGTAAAAGTGATTTATAGTTGTTTATAGGGTCTACAATCGAATAAGATATCTCATGATGCGATTTCGGATACGTGGTAGAAAAACAGGCTAAAAAATAAAAATGACCGCTCCGAGCACCCATAACTGCTCGAATTGAAGGGTATATAATACACTTTTTTTAGGCCTCTGAGCTCCCGGAACGAAAATGTTCGAAAATCGCACAGATGGTTAATCGAGTCAGATAAAGCGGACTCTAATTTGAAAAAACATCGGAAGACATTTGACGTTACCGGTATGCTATATACAAATTTCGTTCGAAAATCGGATAATTGCGTACAAGTGATTATAGTTGTTTATAGGGTCTACAATCGAATAAGATATCCCATGATGCGATTTCGGACTCGTGGTAGAAAAACAGGCTGAAAAATAAAAATGGTCGCTCCGACCACCCAAAACTTCTCGAATTGACGGGTATATAATACAATTTTTTTAGACCTCTGAGTTCCTTGAACGATAATGTCCGAAAATCGCACAGATGGTTTATCGAGTCAGATAAAGCGGACCCAAAAATTTGAAAAAACATCAAAAGACATTTAACATTACAGGTATACTATAAACCAATTTCGTTCGAAAATCGGATAACCGTGTAAAAGTGATTTATAGTTGTTTATAGGGTCTACAATCGAATAAGATATCTCATGATGCGCTTTCGGATACGTGGTAGAAAAACAGGCTAAAAAATAAAAATGACCGCTCCGAGCACCCATAACTGCTCGAATTGAAGGGTATATAATACACTTTTTTTAGGCCTCTGAGCTCCCGGAACGAAAATGTTCGAAAATCGCACAGATGGTTAATCGAGTCAGATAAAGCGGACTCTAATTTGAAAAAACATCGGAAGACATTTGACGTTACCGGTATGCTATATACAAATTTCGTTCGAAAATCGGATAATTGCGTACAAGTGATTATAGTTGTTTATAGGGTCTACAATCGAATAAGATATCCCATGATGCGATTTCGGACTCGTGGTAGAAAAACAGGCTGAAAAATAAAAATGGTCGCTCCGACCACCCAAAACTTCTCGAATTGACGGGTATATAATACAATTTTTTTAGACCTCTGAGTTCCTTGAACGATAATGTCCGAAAATCGCACAGATGGTTTATCGAGTCAGATAAAGCGGACCCAGAAATTTGAAAAAACATCAAAAGACATTTAACATTACAGGTATACTATAAACCAATTTCGTTCGAAAATCGGATAACCGTGTAAAAGTGATTTATAGTTGTTTATAAGGTCTACAATCGAATAAGATATCTCATGATGCGATTTCGGATACGTGGTAGAAAAACAGGCTAAAAAATAAAAATGACCGCTCCGAGCACCCATAACTGCTCGAATTGAAGGGTATATAATACACTTTTTCTAGGCCTCTGAGCTCCCGGAACGAAAATGTTCGAAAATCGCACAGATGGTTAATCGAGTCAGATAAAACGGACTCAAATTTGAAAAAACATCGAAAGACATTTGACGTTACCGGTATGCTATAAACCAATTTCGTTCGAAATTTGGATAATTGCGTACAATTGATTTATAGTTGTTTATAGGGTCTACAATCGAATAAGATATCCCATGATGCGATTTCGGACTCGTGGTAGAAAAACAGGCTGAAAAATAAAAATGGTCGCTCCGACCACCCAAAACTTCTCGAATTGATGGGTATATAATACAATTTTTTTAGGCCTCTGAGTTCCTGGAACGATAATGTCCGAAAATCGCACAGATGGTTAATCGAGTCAGATAAAGCGGACTCAAAATTTTGAAAAAACATCGAAAGACATTTGATGTTACCGGTATGCTATAAACCAATTTCGGCCGAAAATCGGATAACCGTGTAAAAGTGATTTATAGTTGTTTATAGGGTCTACAATCGAATAAGATATCTCATGATGCGATTTCGGATACGTGGTAGAAAAACAGGCTGAAAAATAAAAATAACCGCTCTGAGCACCCATAACTGCTCGAATTGAAGGATATATAATACACTTTTTTTAGGCCTCTGAGCACCCGGAACGAAAATGTTCGAAAATCGCACAGATGGTTAATCGAGTCAGATAAAGCGGACTCTAATTTGAAAAAACATCGGAAGACATTTGACGTTACCGGTATGCTATATACAAAGTTCGTTCGAAAATCGGATAATTGCGTACAAGTGATTATAGTTGTTTATAGGGTCTACAATCGAATAAGATATCCCATGATGCGATTTCGGACTCGTGGTAGAAAAACAGGCTGAAAAATAAAAATGGTCGCTCCGACCACCCAAAACTTCTCGAATTGACGGGTATATAATACAATTTTTTTAGACCTCTGAGTTCCTTGAACGATAATGTCCGAAAATCGCACAGATGGTTTATCGAGTCAGATAAAGCGGACCCTAAAATTTGAAAAAACATCAAAAGACATTTAACATTACAGGTATACTATAAACCAATTTCGTTCGAAAATCGGATAACCGTGTAAAAGTGATTTATAGTTGTTTATAGGGTCTACAATCGAATAAGATATCTCATGATGCGATTTCGGATACGTGGTAGAAAAACAGGCTAAAAAATAAAAATGACCGCTCCGAGCACCCATAACTGCTCGAATTGAAGGGTATATAATACACTTTTTTTAGGCCTCTGAGCTCCCGGAACGAAAATGTTCGAAAATCGCACAGATGGTTAATCGAGTCAGATAAAGCGGACTCTAATTTGAAAAAACATCGGAAGACATTTGACGTTACCGGTATGCTATATACAAATTTCGTTCGAAAATCGGATAATTGCGTACAAGTGATTATAGTTGTTTATAGGGTCTACAATCGAATAAGATATCCCATGATGCGATTTCGGACTCGTGGTAGAAAAACAGGCTGAAAAATAAAAATGGTCGCTCCGACCACCCAAAACTTCTCGAATTGACGGGTATATAATACAATTTTTTTAGACCTCTGAGTTCCTTGAACGATAATGTCCGAAAATCGCACAGATGGTTTATCGAGTCAGATAAAGCGGACCCAAAAATTTGAAAAAACATCAAAAGACATTTAACATTACAGGTATACTATAAACCAATTTCGTTCGAAAATCGGATAACCGTGTAAAAGTGATTTATAGTTGTTTATAAGGTCTACAATCGAATAAGATATCTCATGATGCGATTTCGGATACGTGGTAGAAAAACAGGCTAAAAAATAAAAATGACCGCTCCGAGCACCCATAACTGCTCGAATTGAAGGGTATATAATACACTTTTTTTAGGCCTCTGAGCTCCCGGAACGAAAATGTTCGAAAATCGCACAGATGGTTAATCGAGTCAGATAAAGCGGACTCTAATTTGAAAAAACATCGGAAAACATTTGACGTTACCGGTATGCTATATACAAATTTCGTTCGAAAATCGGATAATTGCGTAGAAGTGATTATAGTTGTTTATAGGGTCTACAATCGAATAAGATATCCCATGATGCGATTTCGGACTCGTGGTAGAAAACAGGCTGAAAAATAAAAATGGTCGCTCCGACCACCCAAAACTTCTCGAATTGATGGGTATATAATACAATTTTTTTAGGCCTCTGAGTTCCTGGAACGATAATGTCCGAAAATCGCACAGATGGTTAATCGAGTCAGATAAAGCGGACTCAAAATTTTGAAAAAACATCGAAAGACATTTGATGTTACCGGTATGCTGTAAACCAATTTCGGCCGAAAATCGGATAACCGTGTAAAAGTGATTTATAGTTGTTTATAGGGTCTACAATCGAATAAGATATCTCATGATGCGATTTCGGATACGTGGTAGAAAAACAGGCTGAAAAATAAAAATAACCGCTCTGAGCACCCATAACTGCTCGAATTGAAGGATATATAATACACTTTTTTTAGGCCTCTGAGCACCCGGAACGAAAATGTTCGAAAATCGCACAGATGGTTAATCGAGTCAGATAAAGCGGACTCTAATTTGAAAAAACATCGGAAGACATTTGACGTTACCGGTATGCTATATACAAATTTCGTTCGAATATCGGATAATTGCGTACAAGTGATTATAGTTGTTTATAGGGTCTACAATCGAATAAGATATCCCATGATGCGATTTCGGACTCGTGGTAGAAAAACAGGCTGAAAAATAAAAATGGTCGCTCCGACCACCCAAAACTTCTCGAATTGACGGGTATATAATACAATTTTTTTAGACCTCTGAGTTCCTTGAACGATAATGTCCGAAAATCGCACAGATGGTTTATCGAGTCAGATAAAGCGGACTCAAAAATTTGAAAAAACATCAAAAGACATTTAACATTACAGGTATACTATAAACCAATTTCGTTCGAAAATCGGATAACCGTGTAAAAGTGATTTATAGTTGTTTATAAGGTCTACAATCGAATAAGATATCTCATGATGCGATTTCGGATACGTGGTAGAAAAACAGACTAAAAAATAAAAATGACCGCTCCGAGCACCCATAACTGCTCGAATTGAAGGGTATATAATACACTTTTTTTAGGCCTCTGAGCTCCCGGAACGAAAATGTTCGAAAATCGCACAGATGGTTAATCGAGTCAGATAAAGCGGACTCTAATTTGAAAAAACATCGGAAAACATTTGACGTTACCGGTATGCTATATACAAATTTCGTTCGAAAATCGGATAATTGCGTAGAAGTGATTATAGTTGTTTATAGGGTCTACAATCGAATAAGATATCCCATGATGCGATTTCGGACTCGTGGTAGAAAACAGGCTGAAAAATAAAAATGGTCGCTCCGACCACCCAAAACTTCTCGAATTGACGGGTATATAATACAATTTTTTTAGACCTCTGAGTTCCTTGAACGATAATGTCCGAAAATCGCACAGATGGTTTATCGAGTCAGATAAAGCGGACCCTAAAATTTGAAAAAACATCAAAAGACATTTAACATTACAGGTATACTATAAACCAATTTCGTTCGAAAATCGGATAACCGTGTAAAAGTGATTTATAGTTGTTTATAAGGTCTACAATCGAATAAGATATCTCATGATGTGATTTCGGATACGTAGTAGAAAAACAGGCTAAAAAATAAAAATGACCGCTCCGAGCACCCATAACTGCTCGAATTGAAGGGTATATAATACACTTTTTTTAGGCCTCTGAGCTCCCGGAACGAAACTGTTCGAAAATCGCACAGATGGTTAATCGAGTCAGATAAAGCGGACTCTAATTTGAAAAAACATCGGAAGACATTTGACGTTACCGGTATGCTATATACAAATTTCGTTCGAAAATCGGATAATTGCGTACAAGTGATTATAGTTGTTTATAGGGTCTACAATCGAATAAGATATCCCATGATGCAATTTCGGACTCGTGGTAGAAAAACAGGCTGAAAAATAAAAATGGTCGCTCCGACCACCCAAAACTTCTCGAATTGACGGGTATATAATACAATTTTTTTAGACCTCTGAGTTCCTTGAACGATAATTTCCGAAAATCGCACAGATAGTTTATCGAGTCAGATAAAGCGGACCCAAAAATTTGAAAAAACATCAAAAGACATTTAACATTACAGGTATACTATAAACCAATTTCGTTCGAAAATCGGATAACCGTGTAAAAGTGATTTATAGTTGTTTATAAGGTCTACAATCGAATAAGATATCTCATGATGCGATTTCGGATACGTGGTAGAAAAACAGGCTAAAAAATAAAAATGACCGCTCCGAGCACCCATAACTGCTCGAATTGAAGGGTATATAATACACTTTTTCTAGGCCTCTGAGCTCCCGGAACGAAAATGTTCGAAAATCGCACAGATGGTTAATCGAGTCAGATAAAACGGACTCAAATTTGAAAAAACATCGGAAGACATTTGACGTTACCGGTATGCTATAAACCAATTTCGTTCGAAATTTGGATAATTGCGTACAAGTGATTTATAGTTGTTTATAGGGTCTACAATCGAATAAGATATCCCATGATGCGATTTCGGACTCGTGGTAGAAAAACAGGCTTAAAAATAAAAATGGTCGCTCCGACCACCCAAAACTTCTCGAATTGATGGGTATATAATACAATTTTTTTAGGCCTCTGAGTTCCTGGAACGATAATGTCCGAAAATCGCACAGATGGTTAATCGAGTCAGATAAAGCGGACTCAAAATTTTGAATAAACATCGAAAGACATTTGACGTTACCGGTATGCTGTAAACCAATTTCGGCCGAAAATCGGATAACCGTGTAAAAGTGATTTATAGTTGTTTATAGGGTCTACAATCGAATAAGATATCTCATGATGCGATTTCGGATACGTGGTAGAAAAACAGGCTGAAAAATAAAAATAACCGCTCTGAGCACCCATAACTGCTCGAATTGAAGGATATATAATACACTTTTTTTAGGCCTCTGAGCACCCGGAACGAAAATGTTCGAAAATCGCACAGATGGTTAATCGAGTCAGATAAAGCGGACTCTAATTTGAAAAAACATCGGAAGACATTTGACGTTACCGGTATGCTATAAACCAATTTCGTTCGAAATTTGGATAATTGCGTACAAGTGATTTATAGTTGTTTATAGGGTCTACAATCGAATAAGATATCCCGTTATGCGATTTCGGACTCGTGGTAGAAAAACAGGCTGAAAAATAAAAATGGTCGCTCCGACCACCCAAAACTTCTCGAATTGATGGGTATATAATACAATTTTTTTAGGCCTCTGAGTTCCTGGAACGATAATGTCCGAAAATCGCACAGATGGTTAATCGAGTCAGATAAAGCGGACTCAAAATTTTGAAAAAACATCGAAAGACATTTGATGTTACCGGTATGCTGTAAACCAATTTCGGCCGAAAATCGGATAACCGTGTAAAAGTGATTTATAGTTGTTTATAGGGTCTACAATCGAATAAGATATCTCATGATGCGATTTCGGATACGTGGTAGAAAAACAGGCTGAAAAATAAAAATAACCGCTCTGAGCACCCATAACTGCTCGAATTGAAGGATATATAATACACTTTTTTTAGGCCTCTGAGCACCCGGAACGAAAATGTTCGAAAATCGCACAGATGGTTAATCGAGTCAGATAAAGCGGACTCTAATTTGAAAAAACATCGGAAGACATTTGACGTTACCGGTATGCTATATACAAATTTCGTTCGAAAATCGGATAATTGCGTACAAGTGATTATAGTTGTTTATAGGGTCTACAATCGAATAAGATATCCCATGATGCGATTTCGGACTCGTGGTAGAAAAACAGGCTGAAAAATAAAAATGGTCGCTCCGACCACCCAAAACTTCTCGAATTGACGGGTATATAATACAATTTTTTTAGACCTCTGAGTTCCTTGAACGATAATGTCCGAAAATCGCACAGATGGTTTATCGAGTCAGATAAAGCGGACCCAAAAATTTGAAAAAACATCAAAAGACATTTAACATTACAGGTATACTATAAACCAATTTCGTTCGAAAATCGGATAACCGTGTAAAAGTGATTTATAGTTGTTTATAAGGTCTACAATCGAATAAGATATCTCATGATGCGATTTCGGATACGTGGTAGAAAAACAGGCTAAAAAATAAAAATGACCGCTCCGAGCACCCATAACTGCTCGAATTGAAGGGTATATAATACACTTTTTCTAGGCCTCTGAGCTCCCGGAACGAAAATGTTCGAAAATCGCACAGATGGTTAATCGAGTCAGATAAAGCGGACTCTAATTTGAAAAAACATCGGAAGACATTTGACGTTACCGGTATGCTATATACAAATTTCGTTCGAAAATCGGATAATTGCGTACAAGTGATTATAGTTGTTTATAGGGTCTACAATCGAATAAGATATCCCATGATGCGATTTCGGACTCGTGGTAGAAAAACAGGCTGAAAAATAAAAATGGTCGCTCCGACCACCCAAAACTTCTCGAATTGACGGGTATATAATACAATTTTTTTAGACCTCTGAGTTCCTTGAACGATAATGTCCGAAAATCGCACAGATGGTTTATCGAGTCAGATAAAGCGGACCCAAAAATTTGAAAAAACATCAAAAGACATTTAACATTACAGGTATACTATAAACCAATTTCGTTCGAAAATCGGATAACCGTGTAAAAGTGATTTATAGTTGTTTATAAGGTCTACAATCGAATAAGATATCTCATGATGCGATTTCGGATACGTGGTAGAAAAACAGGCTAAAAAATAAAAATGACCGCTCCGAGCACCCATAACTGCTCGAATTGAAGGGTATATAATACACTTTTTTTAGGCCTCTGAGCTCCCGGAACGAAAATGTTCGAAAATCGCACAGATGGTTAATCGAGTCAGATAAAGCGGACTCTAATTTGAAAAAACATCGGAAGACATTTGACGTTACCGGTATGCTATATACAAATTTCGTTCGAAAATCGGATAATTGCGTACAAGTGATTATAGTTGTTTATAGGGTCTACAATCGAATAAGATATCCCATGATGCGATTTCGGACTCGTGGTAGAAAAACAGGCTGAAAAATAAAAATGGTCGCTCCGACCACCCAAAACTTCTCGAATTGACGGGTATATAATACAATTTTTTTAGACCTCTGAGTTCCTTGAACGATAATATCCAAAAATCGCACAGATGGTTTATCGAGTCAGATAAAGCGGACCCAAAAATTTGAAAAAACATCAAAAGACATTTAACATTACAGGTATACTATAAACCAATTTCGTTCGAAAATCGGATAACCGTGTAAAAGTGATTTATAGTTGTTTATAAGGTCTACAATCGAATAAGATATCTCATGATGCGATTTCGGATACGTGGTAGAAAAACAGGCTAAAAAATAAAAATGCCCGCTCCGAGCACCCATAACTGCTCGAATTGAAGGGTATATAATACACTTTTTCTAGGCCTCTGAGCTCCCGGAACGAAAATGTTCGAAAATCGCACAGATGGTTAATCGAGTCAGATAAAACGGACTCAAATTTGAAAAAACATCGGAAGACATTTGACGTTACCGGTATGCTATAAACCAATTTCGTTCGAAATTTGGATAATTGCGTACAAGTGATTTATAGTTGTTTATAGGGTCTACAATCGAATAAGATATCCCATGATGCGATTTCGGACTCGTGGTAGAAAAACAGGCTGAAAAATAAAAATGGTCGCTCCGACCACCCAAAACTTCTCGAATTGACGGGTATATAATACAATTTTTTTAGGCCTCTGAGTTCCTGGAACGATAATGTCCGAAAATCGCACAGATGGTTAATCGAGTCAGATAAAGCGGACTCAAAAATTTGAAAAAACATCGAAAGACATTTAACATTACCGGTATACTATAAACCAATTTCGTTCGAAAATCGGATAACCGTGTAAAAGTGATTTATAGTTGTTTATAGGGTCTACAATCGAATAAGATATCTCATGATGCGATTTCGGATACGTGGTAGAAAAACAGGCTGAAAAATAAAAATGACCGCTCCGAGCACCCATAACTGCTCGAATTGAAGGGTATATAATACACTTTTTTTAGGCCTCTGAGCTCCCGGAACGAAAATGTTCGAAAATCGCACAGATGGTTAATCGAGTCAGATAAAGCGGACTCAAATTTGAAAAAACATCGGAAGACATTTGACGTTACCGGTATGCTATAAACAAATTTCGTTCGAAAATCGGATAATTGCGTACAAGTGATTTATAGTTGTTTATAGGGTCTACAATCGAATAAGATATCCCATGATGCGATTTCGGACTCGTGGTAGAAAAACAGGCTGAAAAATAAAAATGGTCGCTCCGACCACCCAAAACTTCTCGAATTGACGGGTATATAATACAATTTTTTTAGGCCTCTGAGTTCCTTGAACGATAATGTCCGAAAATCGCACAGATGGTTTATCGAGTCAGATAAAGCGGACTCAAAAATTTGAAAAAACATCAAAAGACATTTAACATTACAGGTATACTATAAACCAATTTCGTTCGAAAATCGGATAACCGTGTAAAAGTGATTTATAGTTGTTTATAAGGTCTACAATCGAATAAGATATCTCATGATGCGATTTCGGATACGTGGTAGAAAAACAGGCTAAAAAATAAAAATGACCGCTCCGAGCACCCATAACTGCTCGAATTGAAGGGTATATAATACACTTTTTTTAGGCCTCTGAGCTCCCGGAACGAAAATGTTCGAAAATCGCACAGATGGTTAATCGAGTCAGATAAAGCGGACTCAAATTTGAAAAAACATCGGAAGACATTTGACGTTACCGGTATGCTATAAACAAATTTCGTTCGAAAATCGGATAATTGCGTACAAGTGATTTATAGTTGTTTATAGGGTCTACAATCGAATAAGATATCCCATGATGCGATTTCGGACTCGTGGTAGAAAAACAGGCTGAAAAATAAAAATGGTCGCTCCGACCACCCAAAACTTCTCGAATTGACGGGTATATAATACACTTTTTTTAGGACTCTGAGTTCCTGGAACGATAATGTCCGAAAATCGTACAGATGGTTAATCGAGTCAGATAAAGCGGACTCAAAAATTTGAAAAAACATCGAAAGACATTTAACATTACCGGTATACTATAAACAAATTTCGTTCGAAAATCGGATAACCGTGTAAAAGTGATTTATAGTTGTTTATAGGGTCTACAATCGAATAAGATATCTCATGATGCGATTTCGGATACGTGGTAGAAAAACAGGCTGAAAAATAAAAATGACCGCTCCGAGCACCCATAACTGCTCGAATTGAAGGGTATATAATACACTTTTTTTAGGCCTCTGAGCTCCCGGAACGAAAATGTTCGAAAATCGCACAGATGGTTAATCGAGTCAGATAAAGCGGACTCAAATTTGAAAAAACATCGGAAGACATTTGACGTTACCGGTATGCTATATACAAATTTCGTTCGAAAATCGGATAATTGCGTACAAGTGATTTATAGTTGTTTATAGGGTCTACAATCGAATAAGATATCCCATGATGCGATTTCGGACTCGTGGTAGAAAAACAGGCTGAAAAATAAAAATGGTCGCTCCGACCACCCAAAACTTCTCGAATTGACGGGTATATAATACAATTTTTTTAGGCCTCTGAGTTCCTTGAACGATAATGTCCGAAAATCGCACAGATGGTTTATCGAGTCAGATAAAGCGGACTCACAAATTTGAAAAAACATCAAAAGACATTTAACATTACAGGTATACTATAAACCAATTTCGTTCGAAAATCGGATAACCGTGTAAAAGTGATTTATAGTTGTTTATAAGGTCTACAATCGAATAAGATATCTCATGATGCGATTTCGGATACGTGGTAGAAAAACAGGCTAAAAAATAAAAATGACCGCTCCGAGCACCCATAACTGCTCGAATTGAAGGGTATATAATACACTTTTTTTAGGCCTCTGAGCTCCCGGAACGAAAATGTTCGAAAATCGCACAGATGGTTAATCGAGTCAGATAAAGCGGAGTCAAATTTGAAAAAACATCGGAAGACATTTGACGTTACCGGTATGCTATAAACAAATTTCGTTCGAAAATCGGATAATTGCGTACAAGGGATTTATAGTTGTTTATAGGGTCTACAATCGAATAAGATATCCCATGATGCGATTTCGGACTCGTGGTAGAAAAACAGGTTGAAAAATAAAAATGGTCGCTCCGACCACCCAAAACTTCTCGAATTGACGGGTATATAATACACTTTTTTTAGGACTCTGAGTTCCTGGAACGATAATGTCCGAAAATCGTACAGATGGTTAATCGAGTCAGATAAAGCGGACTCAAAAATTTGAAAAAACATCGAAAGACATTTAACGTTACCGGTATACTATAAACCAATTTCGTTCGAAAATCGAATAACCGTTTAAAAGTGATTTATAGTTGTTTATAGGGTCTAGAATCGAATAAGATATCTCAAGATGCGATTTCGGATATGTGGTAGAAAAACAGGCTGAAAAATAAAAATGACTGCTCCGAGCATCCATAACTGCTCGAATTGAAGGGTATATAATACACTTTTTTTAGGCCTCTGAGCTCCCGGAACGAAAATGTTCGAAAATCGCACAGATGGTTAATGGAGTTAGATAAAGCGGACTCAAATTTGAAAAACATCGGAAGACATTTGACGTTACCGGTATGCTATAAACCAATTTCGTTCGAAAATCGGATAATTACGTACAAGTGATTTATAGTTGTTTATAGGGTCTACAATCGAATAAGATATCCCATGATGCGATTTCGGACTCGTGGTAGAAAAACAGGCTGAAAAATAAAAATGGTCGCTCCGACCACCCAAAACTTCTCGAATTGATGGGTATATAATACAATTTTTTTAGGCCTCTGAGTTCCTGGAACGATAATGTCCGAAAATCGCACAGATGGTTAATCGAGTCAGATAAAGTGGACTCAAAATTTTGAAAAAACATCGAAAGACATTTAACATTACCGGTATACTATAAACCAATTTCGTTCGAAAATCGGATAACCGTGTAAAAGTGATTTATAGTTGTTTATTGGGTCTACAATCGAATAAGATATCTCATGATGCGATTTCGGATACGTGGTAGAAAAACAGGCTGAAAAATAAAAATGACCGCTCCGAGCACCCATAACTGCTCGAATTGAAGGGTATGTAATACACTTTTTTTAGGCCTCTGAGCTCCCGGAACGAAAATGTTCGAAAATCGCACAGATGGTTAATCGAGTCAGATAAAGCGGACTCTAATTTGAAAAAACATCGGAAGACATTTGACGTTACCGGTATGCTATATACAAATTTCGTTCGAAAATCGGATAATTGCGTACAAGTGATTATAGTTGTTTATAGGGTCTACAATCGAATAAGATATCCCATGATGCGATTTCGGACTCGTGGTAGAAAAACAGGCTGAAAAATAAAAATGGTCGCTCCGACCACCCAAAACTTCTCGAATTGACGGGTATATAATACAATTTTTTTAGACCTCTGAGTTCCTTGAACGATAATGTCCGAAAATCGAACAGATGGTTTATCGAGTCAGATAAAGCAGACTCAAAAATTTGAAAAAACATCAAAAGACATTTAACATTACAGGTATACTATAAACCAATTTCGTTTGAAAATCGGATAACCGTGTAAAAGTGATTTATAGTTGTTTATAGGGTCTACAATCGAATAAGATATCCCATGATGCGATTTCGGACTCGTGGTACAAAACAGGCTGAAAAATAAAAATGGTCGCTCCGACCACCCAAAACTTCTCGAATTAACGGGAATGTAATACACTTTTTTTAGGCCTCTGAGTTCCTGGAACGATAATGTCCGAAAATCGCACAGATGGTTAATCGAGTCAGATAAAGCGGACT
Source organism: Silene conica (assembly GCA_029255685.2). Lineage (NCBI taxonomy): Eukaryota > Viridiplantae > Streptophyta > Magnoliopsida > Caryophyllales > Caryophyllaceae > Silene > Silene conica. The sequence goes on along the minus strand of CM055317.2, from coordinate 47,952,835 downwards.
CAAATTTGAAAAAACATCGGAAGACATTTGACGTTACCGGTATGCTATAAACCAATTTCGTTCGAAAATCGGATAATTGCGTACAAGTGATTTATTGTTGTTTATAGGGTCTACAATTGAATAAGATATCCCAGGATGTGATTTCGGACTCGTGGTAGTAAAACAGGCTGAAAAATAAAAATGGTCGCTCCGACCACCCAAAACTTCTCGAATTGACGGGTATATAATACACTTTTTGTAGGACTCGGAGTTCCTGGAACGATAATGTCCGAAAATCGTACAGATGGTTAATCGAGTCAGATAAAGCGGACTCAAAAATTTGAAAAAACATCGAAAGACATTTAACGTTACCGGTATACTATAAACCAATTTCGTTCGAAAATCGAATAACCGTGTAAAAGTGATTTATAGTTGTTTATAGGCTCTACAATCGAATAAGATATCTCATGATGCGATTTCGGATAGGTGGTAGAAAAACAGGCTGAAAAATAAAAATGACCGCTCCGAGCACCCATAACTGCTCGAATCGAAGGGTATATAATACACTTTTGTTAGGCCTCTGAGCTCCCGGAACGAAAATGTTCGAAAATCGCACAGATGGTTAATCGAGTCAGATAAAGCGGACTCAAAAATTTGAAAAAACATCGAAAGACATTTAACGTTACCGGTATACTATAAACCAATTTCGTTCGAAAATCGGATAACCGTGTAAAAGTGAATTATAGTTTTTTCTAGGGTCTACAATCGAATAAGATATTTCATGATGCGATTTCGGATACGTGGTAGAAAAACAGGCTGAAAAATAAAAATGACCGCTCCGAGCACCCATAACTGCTCAAATTGAATGGTATATAATACACTTTTTTTAGGCCTCTGAGCTCCCGGAACGAAAATGTTCGAAAATCGCACAGATGTTTAATCGAGTCACATAAAGCGGACTCAAATTTGAAAAAACATCGGAAGACATTTGACGTTACCGGTATGCTATATACAAATTTCGTTCGAAAATCGGATAATTGCGTACAAGTGATTTATAGTTGTTTATAGGGTCTACAATCGAATAAGATTTCCCATGATGCGATTTCGGACTCGTGGTAGAAAAACAGGCTGAAAAATAAAAATGGTCGCTCCGACCACCCAAAACTTATCGAATTGACGGGTATATAATACACTTTTTTTAGGCCTCTGAGTTACTGGAACGATAATGTCCGAAAATCGCACAGATGGTTAATCGAGTCAGATAAAGCGGACTCAAAAATTTGAAAAAACATCGAAAGACATTTAACGTTACTGGTATACTATTAACCAATTTCGTTCGAAAATCGGATAACCGTGTAAAAGTGATTTATAGTTGTTTATAGAGTCTACAATCGAATAAGATATCCCATGATGCGATTTTGGACTCGTGGTAGAAAAACAGGATGAAAAATTAAAATGGCCGCTCCGACCACCCGAAACAGCTCGAATTGATGGTTATATAATACATGGTTTTTAGGCCTCTGAGCTCCCGGAACGATAATGTCGGAAAATCGCACAGATGGTTAATCGAGCCAGATAAAGCGGACTCAAAAATTTCAAAAACATCAGAAGACATTTGACGTTACCGGTATGCTGTAAACCAATTTCGGCCGAAAATCAGATAACCTGGTAGAAGTGATTTATAGTTATTTATAGGGTCTACAAACGAATAAGATATCTCATGATGCGATTTCGGATACGTGGTAGAAAAACAGGCTGAAAAATAAAAATAACCGCTCCGAGCACCCATAACTGCTCGAATTGAAGGGTATATAATACACTTTTTTTAGGCCCCTGAGCTCCCGGAACGAAAATGTTCGAAAATCGCACAGATGGTTAATCGAGTCAGATAAAGCGGACTCAAATTTGAAAAAACATCGGAAGACATTTGACGTTCCCGGTATGCTATAAACCAATTTCGTTCGAAAATCGGATAATTGCGTACAAGTGATTTATAGTTGTTTATAGGGTCTACAATCGAATAAGATATCCCATGATGCGATTTCGGACTCGTGGTAGAAAAATAGGCTGAAAAATAAAAATGGTCGCTCCGACCACCCAAAACTTCTCGAATTGACGGGAATGTAATACACTTTTTTTAGGCCTCTGAGTTCCTGGAACGATAATGTCCGAAAATCGCACAGATGGTTAATCGAGTCAGATAAAGCGGACTCAAAAATTTGAAAAAACATCGAAAGACATTTAACGTTACCGGTATACTATAAACCAATTTCGTTCGAAAATCGGATAACCGTGTAAAAGTGATTTATAGTTGTTTATTGGCTCTACAATCGAATAAGATATCTCATGATGCGATTTCGGATACGTGGTAGAAAAACAGGCTGAGAAATAAAAATGGTCGCTCCGACCACCCAAAACTTCTCGAATTGACGGGAATGTAATACACTTTTTTTAGGCCTCTGAGTTCCTGGAACGATAATGTCCGAAAATCGCACAGATGGTTAATCGAGTCAGATAAAGCGGACTCAAAAATTTGAAAAAACATCGAAAGACATTTAACGTTACCGGTATACTATAAACCAATTTCGTTCGAAAATCGGATAACCGTATAAAAGTGATTTATAGTTGTTTATTGGCTCTACAATCGATTAAGATATCTCATGATGCGATTTCGGATACGTGGTAGAAAAACAGGCTGAAAAATAAAAATGACCGCTCCGAGCACCCATAACTGCTCGAATCGAAGGGTATATAATACACTTTTTTTAGGCCTCTGAGCTCCCGGAACGAAAATGTTCGAAAATCGCACAGATGGTTAATCGAGTCAGATAAAGCGGACTCAAAAATTTGAAAAAACATCGAAAGACATTTAACGTTACCGGTATACTATAAACCAATTTCGTTCGAAAATCGGATAACCGTGTAAAAGTGATTTATAGTTGTTTATAGAGTCTACAATCGAATAAGATATTTCATGATGCGATTTCGGATACGTGGTAGAAAAACAGGCTGAAAAATAAAAATGACCGCTCCGAGCACCCATAACTGCTCAAATTGAATGGTATATAATACACTTTTTTTAGGCCTCTGAGCTCCCGGAACGAAAATGTTCGAAAATCGCATAGATGGTTAATCGAGTCACATAAAGCGGACTCTAATTTGAAAAAACATCGGAAGACATTTGATGTTACCGGTATGCTATAAACCAATTCCGTTCGAAAATCGGATAATTGCGTACAAGTGATTTATAGTTGTTTATAGGGTCTACAATCGAATAAGATATCCCATGATGCGATTTCGGACTCGTGGTAGAAAAACAGGCTGAAAAATAAAAATGGTCGCTCCGACCACCCAAAACTTCTCGAATTGACGGGAATGTAATACACTTTTTTTAGGCCTCTGAGTTCCTGGAACGATAATGTCCGAAAATCGCACAGATGGTTAATCGAGTCAGTTAAAGCGGACTCAAAAATTTGAAAAAACATCGAAAGACATTTAACGTTACCGGTATACTATAAACCAATTTCGTTCGAAAATCGGATAACCGTGTAAAAGTGATTTATAGTTGTTTATTGGCTCTACAATCGAATAAGATATCTCATGATGCGATTTCGGATACGTGGTAGAAAAACAGGCTGAAAAATAAAAATGACCGCTCCGAGCACCCATAACTGCTCGAATCGAAGGGTATATAATACACTTTTTTTAGGCCTCTGAGCTCCCGGAACAAAAATGTTCGAAAATCGCACATATGGTTAATCGAGTCAGATAAAGCGGACTCAAAAATTTGAAAAAACATCGAAAGACATTTAACGTTACCGGTATACTATAAACCAATTTCGTTCGAAAATCGGATAACCGTGTAAAAGTGATTTATAGTTGTTTATAGGGTCTACAATCGAATAAGATATTTCATGCATACGTGGTAGAAAAACAGGCTGAAAAATAAAAATGACCGCTCCGAGCACCCATAACTGCTCATATTGAATGGTATATAATACACTTTTTTTAGGCCTCTGAGCTCCCGGAACGAAAATGTTCGAAAATCGCATAGATGGTTTATCGAGTCACATAAAGCGGACTCAAATTTGAAAAAACATCGGAAGACATTTGACGTTACCGGTATGCTATAAACCAATTCCGTTCGAAAATCGGATAATGGCGTACAAGTGATTTATAGTTGTTTATAGGGTCTACAATCGAATAAGATATCCCATGATGCGATTTCGGACTCGTGGTAGAAAAACAGGCTGAAAAATAAAAATGGTCGCTCCGACCACCCAAAACTTCTCGAATTGACGGGTATAAAATACACTTTTTTTAGGCCTCTGAGTTACTGGAACGATAATGTCCGAAAATCGCACAGATGGTTAATCGAGTCAGATAAAGCGGACTCAAAAATTTGAAAAGACATCGGAAGACATTTGACGTTACCGGTATGCTATAAACCAATTTCGTTCGAAAATCGGATAATTGCGTACAAGTGATTTATAGTTGTTTATAGGGTCTACAATCGAATAAGATATCCCATGATGCGATTTCGGACTCGTGGTAGAAAAACAGGCTGAAAAATAAAAATGGTCGCTCTGACCACCCAAAACTTCTCGAATTGACGGGAATGTAATACACTTTTTTTAGGCCTCTGAGTTCCTGGAACGATAATGTCCGAAAATCGCACAGATGGTTAATCGAGTCAGATAAAGCGGACTCAAAAATTTGAAAAAACATCGAAAGACATTTAACGTTACCGGTATACTATAAACCAATTTCGTTCGAAAATCGGATAACCGTGTAAAAGTGATTTATAGTTGTTTATTGGCTCTACAATCGAATAAGATATCTCATGATGCGATTTCGGATACGTGGTAGAAAAACAGGCTGAAAAATAAAAATGACCGCTCCGAGCACCCATAACTGCTTGAATCGAAGGGTATATAATACACTTTTTTTAGGCCTCTGAGCTCCCGGAACGAAAATGTTCGAAAATCGCACAGATGGTTAATCGATTCAGATAAAGCGGACTCAAAAATTTGAAAAAACATCGAAAGACATTTAACGTTACCGGTATACTAGAAACCAATTTCGTTCGAAAATCGGATAACCGTGTAAAAGTGATTTATAGTTGTTTATAGAGTCTACAATCGAATAAGATATTTCATGATGCGATTTCGGATACGTGGTAGAAAAACAGGCTGAAAAATAAAAATGACCGCTCCGAGCACCCATAACTGCTCAAATTGAATGGTATATAATACACTTTTTTTAGGCCTCTGAGCTCCCGGAACGAAAATGTTCGAAAATCGCATAGATGGTTAATCGAGTCACATAAAGCGGACTCTAATTTGAAAAAACTTCGGAAGACATTTGATGTTACCGGTATGCTATAAACCAATTCCGTTCGAAAATCGGATAATTGCGTACAAGTGATTTATAGTTGTTTATAGGGTCTACAATCGAATAAGATATCCCATGATGCGATTTCGGACTCGTGGTAGAAAAACAGGCTGAAAAATAAAAATGGTCGCTCCGACCACCAAAAACTTCTCGAATTGACGGGAATGTAATACACTTTTTTTAGGCCTCTGAGTTCCTGGAACGATAATGTCCGAAAATCGCACAGATGGTTAATCGAGTCAGATAAAGCGGACTCAAAAATTTGAAAAAACATCGAAAGACATTTAACGTTACCGGTATACTATAAACCAATTTCGTTCGAAAATCGGATAACCGTGTAAAAGTGATTTATAGTTGTTTATTGGCTCTACAATCGAATAAGATATCTCATGATGCGATTTCGGATACGTGGTAGAAAAACAGGTTGAAAAATAAAAATGACCGCTCCGAGCACCCATAACTGCTCGAATCGAAGGGTATATAATACACTTTTTTTAGGCCTCTGAGCTCCCGGAACAAAAATGTTCGAAAATCGCACAGATGGTTAATCGAGTCAGATAAAGCGGACTCAAAAATTTGAAAAAACATCGAAAGACGTTTAACGTTACCGGTATACTATAAACCAATTTCGTTCGAAAATCGGATAACCGTGTAAAAGTGATTTATAGTTGTTTATAGGGTCTACAATCGAATAAGATATTTCATGCATACGTGGTAGAAAAACAGGCTGAAAAATAAAAATGACCGCTCCGAGCACCCATAACTGCTCAAATTGAATGGTATATAATAAACTTTTTTTAGGCCTCTGAGCTCCCGGAACGAAAATGTTCGAAAATCGCATAGATGGTTTATCGAGTCACATAAAGCGGACTCAAATTTGAAAAAACATCGGAAGACATTTGACGTTACCGGTATGCTATAAACCAATTCCGTTCGAAAATCGGATAATTGCGTACAAGTGATTTATAGTTGTTTATAGGGTCTACAATCGAATAAGATATCCCATGATGCGATTTCGGACTCGTGGTAGAAAAACAGGTTGAAAAATAAAAATGGTCGCTCCGACCACCCTAAACTTCTCGAATGGACGGGTATATAATACACTTTTTTTAGGCCTCAGAGCTCCCGGAACGAAAATGTTCGAAAATCGCACAGATGGTTAATCGATTCAGATAAAGCGGACTCAAAAATTTGAAAAAACATCGAAAGACATTTAACGTTACCGGTATACTAGAAACCAATTTCGTTCGAAAATCGGATAACCGTGTAAAAGTGATTTATAGTTGTTTATAGAGTCTACAATCGAATAAGATATTTCATGATGCGATTTCGGATACGTGGTAGAAAAACAGGCTGAAAAATAAAAATGACCGCTCCGAGCACCCATAACTGCTCAAATTGAATGGTATATAATACACTTTTTTTAGGCCTCTGAGCTCCCGGAACGAAAATGTTCGAAAATCGCATAGATGGTTAATCGAGTCACATAAAGCGGACTCTAATTTGAAAAAACATCGGAAGACATTTGATGTTACCGGTATGCTATAAACCAATTCCGTTCGAAAATCGGATAATTGCGTACAAGTGATTTATAGTTGTTTATAGGGTCTACAATCGAATAAGATATCCCATGATGCGATTTCGGACTCGTGGTAGAAAAACAGGCTGAAAAATAAAAATGGTCGCTCCGACCACCCAAAACTTCTCGAATTGACGGGAATGTAATACACTTTTTTTAGGCCTCTGAGTTCCTGGAACGATAATGTCCGAAAATCGCACAGATGGTTAATCGAGTCAGATAAAGCGGACTCAAAAATTTGAAAAAACATCGAAAGACATTTAACGTTACCGGTATACTATAAACCAATTTCGTTCGAAAATCGGATAACCGTGTAAAAGTGATTTATAGTTGTTTATTGGCTCTACAATCGAATAAGATATCTCATGATGCGATTTCGGATACGTGGTAGAAAAACAGGCTGAAAAATAAAAATGACCGCTCCGAGCACCCATAACTGCTCGAATCGAAGGGTATATAATACACTTTTTTTAGGCCTCTGAGCTCCCGGAACAAAAATGTTCGAAAATCGCACAGATGGTTAATCGAGTCAGATAAAGCGGACTCAAAAATTTGAAAAAACATCGAAAGACATTTAACGTTACCGGTATACTATAAACCAATTTCGTTCGAAAATCGGATAACCGTGTAAAAGTGATTTATAGTTGTTTATAGGGTCTACAATCGAATAAGATATTTCATGCATACGTGGTAGAAAAACAGGCTGAAAAATAAAAATGACCGCTCCGAGCACCCATAACTGCTCAAATTGAATGGTATATAATACACTTTTTTTAGGCCTCTGAGCTCCCGGAACGAAAATGTTCGAAAATCGCATAGATGGTTTATCGAGTCACATAAAGCGGACTCAAATTTGAAAAAACATCGGAAGACATTTGACGTTACCGGTATGCTATAAACCAATTCCGTTCGAAAATCGGATAATTGCGTACAAGTGATTTATAGTTGTTTATAGGGTCTACAATCGAATAAGATATCCCATGATGCGATTTCGGACTCGTGGTAGAAAAACAGGCTGAAAAATAAAAATGGTCGCTCCGACCACCCAAAACTTCTCGAATTGACGGGAATGTAATACACTTTTTTTAGGCCTCTGAGTTCCTGGAACGATAATGTCCGAAAATCGCACAGATGGTTAATCGAGTCAGTTAAAGCGGACTCAAAAATTTGAAAAAACATCGAAAGACATTTAACGTTACCGGTATACTATAAACCAATTTCGTTCGAAAATCGGATAACCGTGTAAAAGTGATTTATAGTTGTTTATTGGCTCTACAATCGAATAAGATATCTCATGATGCGATTTCGGATACGTGGTAGAAAAACAGGCTGAAAAATAAAAATGACCGCTCCGAGCACCCATAACTGCTCGAATCGAAGGGTATATAATACACTTTTTTTAGGCCTCTGAGCTCCCGGAACAAAAATGTTCGAAAATCGCACATATGGTTAATCGAGTCAGATAAAGCGGACTCAAAAATTTGAAAAAACATCGAAAGACATTTAACGTTACCGGTATACTATAAACCAATTTCGTTCGAAAATCGGATAACCGTGTAAAAGTGATTTATAGTTGTTTATAGGGTCTACAATCGAATAAGATATTTCATGCATACGTGGTAGAAAAACAGGCTGAAAAATAAAAATGACCGCTCCGAGCACCCATAACTGCTCAAATTGAATGGTATATAATACACTTTTTTTAGGCCTCTGAGCTCCCGGAACGAAAATGTTCGAAAATCGCATAGATGGTTTATCGAGTCACATAAAGCGGACTCAAATTTGAAAAAACATCGGAAGACATTTGACGTTACCGGTATGCTATAAACCAATTCCGTTCGAAAATCGGATAATGGCGTACAAGTGATTTATAGTTGTTTATAGGGTCTACAATCGAATAAGATATCCCATGATGCGATTTCGGACTCGTGGTAGAAAAACAGGCTGAAAAATAAAAATGGTCGCTCCGACCACCCAAAACTTCTCGAATTGACGGGTATAAAATACACTTTTTTTAGGCCTCTGAGTTACTGGAACGATAATGTCCGAAAATCGCACAGATGGTTAATCGAGTCAGATAAAGCGGACTCAAAAATTTGAAAAGACATCGGAAGACATTTGACGTTACCGGTATGCTATAAACCAATTTCGTTCGAAAATCGGATAATTGCGTACAAGTGATTTATAGTTGTTTATAGGGTCTACAATCGAATAAGATATCCCATGATGCGATTTCGGACTCGTGGTAGAAAAACAGGCTGAAAAATAAAAATGGTCGCTCCGACCACCCAAAACTTCTCGAATTGACGGGAATGTAATACACTTTTTTTAGGCCTCTGAGTTCCTGGAACGATAATGTCCGAAAATCGCACAGATGGTTAATCGAGTCAGATAAAGCGGACTCAAAAATTTGAAAAAACATCGAAAGACATTTAACGTTACCGGTATACTATAAACCAATTTCGTTCGAAAATCGGATAACCGTGTAAAAGTGATTTATAGTTGTTTATAGAGTCTACAATCGAATAAGATATTTCATGATGCGATTTCGGATACGTGGTAGAAAAACAGGCTGAAAAATAAAAATGACCGCTCCGAGCACCCATAACTGCTCAAATTGAATGGTATATAATACACTTTTTTTAGGCCTCTGAGCTCCCGGAACGAAAATGTTCGAAAATCGCATAGATGGTTAATCGAGTCACATAAAGCGGACTCTAATTTGAAAAAACATCGGAAGACATTTGATGTTACCGGTATGCTATAAACCAATTCCGTTCGAAAATCGGATAATTGCGTACAAGTGATTTATAGTTGTTTATAGGGTCTACAATCGAATAAGATATCCCATGATGCGATTTCGGACTCGTGGTAGAAAAACAGGCTGAAAAATAAAAATGGTCGCTCCGACCACCCAAAACTTCTCGAATTGACGGGAATGTAATACACTTTTTTTAGGCCTCTGAGTTCCTGGAACGATAATGTCCGAAAATCGCACAGATGGTTAATCGAGTCAGTTAAAGCGGACTCAAAAATTTGAAAAAACATCGAAAGACATTTAACGTTACCGGTATACTATAAACCAATTTCGTTCGAAAATCGGATAACCGTGTAAAAGTGATTTATAGTTGTTTATTGGCTCTACAATCGAATAAGATATCTCATGATGCGATTTCGGATACGTGGTAGAAAAACAGGCTGAAAAATAAAAATGACCGCTCCGAGCACCCATAACTGCTCGAATCGAAGGGTATATAATACACTTTTTTTAGGCCTCTGAGCTCCCGGAACAAAAATGTTCGAAAATCGCACATATGGTTAATCGAGTCAGATAAAGCGGACTCAAAAATTTGAAAAAACATCGAAAGACATTTAACGTTACCGGTATACTATAAACCAATTTCGTTCGAAAATCGGATAACCGTGTTAAAGTGATTTATAGTTGTTTATAGGGTCTACAATCGAATAAGATATTTCATGCATACGTGGTAGAAAAACAGGCTGAAAAATAAAAATGACCGCTCCGAGCACCCATAACTGCTCAAATTGAATGGTATATAATACACTTTTTTTAGGCCTCTGAGCTCCCGGAACGAAAATGTTCGAAAATCGCATAGATGGTTTATCGAGTCACATAAAGCGGACTCAAATTTGAAAAAACATCGGAAGACATTTGACGTTACCGGTATGCTATAAACCAATTCCGTTCGAAAATCGGATAATGGCGTACAAGTGATTTATAGTTGTTTATAGGGTCTACAATCGAATAAGATATCCCATGATGCGATTTCGGACTCGTGGTAGAAAAACAGGCTGAAAAATAAAAATGGTCGCTCCGACCACCCAAAACTTCTCGAATTGACGGGTATAAAATACACTTTTTTTAGGCCTCTGAGTTACTGGAACGATAATGTCCGAAAATCGCACAGATGGTTAATCGAGTCAGATAAAGCGGACTCAAAAATTTGAAAAGACATCGGAAGACATTTGACGTTACCGGTATGCTATAAACCAATTTCGTTCGAAAATCGGATAATTGCGTACAAGTGATTTATAGTTGTTTATAGGGTCTACAATCGAATAAGATATCCCATGATGCGATTTCGGACTCGTGGTAGAAAAACAGGCTGAAAAATAAAAATGGTCGCTCCGACCACCCAAAACTTCTCGAATTGACGGGAATGTAATACACTTTTTTTAGGCCTCTGAGTTCCTGGAACGATAATGTCCGAAAATCGCACAGATGGTTAATGGAGTTAGATAAAGCGGACTCAAAAATTTGAAAAAACATCGAAAGACATTTAACGTTACCGGTATACTATAAACCAATTTCGTTCGAAAATCGGATAACCGTGTAAAAGTGATTTATAGTTGTTTATAGAGTCTACAATCGAATAAGATATTTCATGATGCGATTTCGGATACGTGGTAGAAAAACAGGCTGAAAAATAAAAATGACCGCTCCGAGCACCCATAACTGCTCAAATTGAATGGTATATAATACACTTTTTTTAGGCCTCTGAGCTCCCGGAACGAAAATGTTCGAAAATCGCATAGATGGTTAATCGAGTCACATAAAGCGGACTCTAATTTGAAAAAACATCGGAAGACATTTGACGTTACCGGTATGCTATAAACCAATTCCGTTCGAAAATCGGATAATTGCGTACAAGTGATTTATAGTTGTTTATAGGGTCTACAATCGAATAAGATATCCCATGATGCGATTTCGGACTCGTGGTAGAAAAACAGGCTGAAAAATAAAAATGGTCGCTCCGACCACCCAAAACTTCTCGAATTGATGGGTATATAATACACTTTTTTTAGGCCTCTGAGTTACTGGAACGATAATGTCCGAAAATCGCACAGATGGTTAATCGAGTCAGATAAAGCGGACTCAAAAATTTGAAAAAACATCGAAAGACATTTAACGTTACCGGTATACTATATACCAATTTCGTTCGAAAATCGGATAACCGTGTAAAAGTGATTTATAGTTGTTTATAGAGTCTACAATAGAATAAGATATCCCATGATGCGATTTCGGACTCGTGGTAGAAAAACAGGCTGAAAAATTAAAATGGCCGCTCCGACCACCCGAAACAGCTCGAATTGATGGTTATATAATACATGGTTTTTAGGCCTCTGAGCTCCCGGAACGATAATGTCGGAAAATCGCACAGATGGTTAATCGAGCCAGATAAAGCGGACTCAAAAATTTCAAAAACATCAGAAGACATTTGACGTTACCGGTATGCTGTAAACTAATTTCGGCCGAAAATCGGATAACCAGGTAAAAGTGATTTATAGTTATTTATAGAGTCTACAAACGAATAAGATATCTCATGATGCGATTTCGGATACGTGGTAGAAAAACAGGCTGAAAAATAAAAATAACCGCTCCGAGCACCCATAACTTCTCGAATTGAAGGGTATATAATACACTTTTTTTAGGCCCCTGAGCTCCCGGAACGAAAATGTTCGAAAATCGCACAGATGGTTAATCGAGTCAGATAAAGCGGACTCAAATTTGAAAAAACATCGGAAGACATTTGACGTTACCGGTATGCTATAAACCAATTTCGTTCGAAAATCGGATAATTGCGTACAAGTGATTTATAGTTGTTTATAGGGTCTACAATCGAATAAGATATCCCATGATGCTATTTCGGACTCGTGGTAGAATAACAGGCTGAAAAATAAAAATGGTCGCTCCGACCACCCAAAACTTCTCGAATTGACGGGAATGTAATACACTTTTTTTAGGCCTCTGAGTTCCTGGAACGATAATGTCCGAAAATCGCACAGATGGTTAATCGAGTCAGATAAAGCGGACTCAAAAATTTGAAAAAACATCGAATGACATTTAACGTTACCGGTATACTATAAACCAATTTCGTTCGAAAATCGGATAACCGTGTAAAAGTGATTTATAGTTGTTTATTGGCTCTACAATCGAATAAGATATCTCATGATGCGATTTCGGATACGTGGTAGAAAAACAGGCTGAAAAATAAAAATGACCGCTCCGAGCACCCATAACTGCTCGAATCGAAGGGTATATAATACACTTTTTTTAGGCCTCTGAGCTCCCGGAAAGAAAATGTTCGAAAATCGCACAGATGGTTAATCGAGTCAGATAAAGCGGACTCAAATTTGAAAAAACATCGGAAGACATTTGACGTTACCGGTATGCTATAAACCAATTTCGTTCGAAAATCGGATAATTGCGTACAAGTGATTTATTGTTGTTTATAGGGTCTACAATCGAATAAGATATCCCATGATGCGATTTCGGACTCGTGGTAGAAAAACAGGCTGAAAAATAAAAATGGTCGCTCCGACCACCCAAAATTTCTCGAATTGACGGGTATGTAATACACTTTTTTTAGGCCTCTGAGTTCCTGGAACGATAATGTCCGAAAATCGCACAGATGGTTAATCGAGTCAGATAAAGCGGACTCAAAAATTTGAAAAAACATCGGAAGACATTTGACGTTACCGGTATGCTATAAACCAATTTCGATCGAAAATCGGATAATCGCGTACAAGTTATTTATAGTTGTTTATAGGGTCTACAATCGAATAAGATATCTCATGATGCGATTTCGGGTACGTGGTAGAAAAACAGGCTGAAAAATAAAAATGACCGCTCCGAGCACCCATAACTGCTCGAATTGAAGGGTATATAATACACTTTTTTTAGGCCTCTGAGCTCCCGGAACGAAAATGTTCGAAAATCGCACAGATGGTTAATCGAGTCAGATAAAGCGGACTCAAATTTGAAAAAACATCGGAAGACATTTGACGTTACCGGTATGCAATAAACCAATTTCGTTCGAAAATCGGATAATTGCGTACAAGTGATTTATTGTTGTTTATAGGGTCTACAATCGAATAAGATATCCCATGATGCGATTTCGGACTCGTGGTAGAAAAACAGGCTGAAAAATAAAAATGGTCGCTCCGACCACCCAAAACTTCTCGAATTGACGGATATGTAATACACTTTTTTTACGCCTCTGAGTTCCTGGAACGATAATGTCCGAAAATCGCACAGATGGTTAATCGAGTCAGATAAAGCGGACTCAAAAATTTGAAAAAACATCGAAAGACATTTAACGTTACCGGTATACTATAAACCAATTTCGTTCGAAAATCGGATAACCGTGTAAAAGTGATTTATAGTTGTTTATTGGCTCTACAATCGAATAAGATATCTCATGATGCGATTTCGGATACGTGGTAGAAAAACAGGCTGAAAAATAAAAATGACCGCTCCGAGCACCCATAACTGCTCGAATTGAAGGGTATATAATACACTTTTTTTAGGCCCCTGAGCTCCCGGAACGAAAATGTTCGAAAATCGCACAGATGGTTAATCGAGTCAGATAAAGTGGACTCAAATTTGAAAAAACATCGAAAGACATTTGACGTTACCGGTATGCTATAAACCAATTTCGTTCGAAAATCGGATAATTGCGTATAAGTGATTTATAGTTGTTTATAGGGTCTACAATCGAATAAGATATCCCATGATGCGATTTCGGACTCATGGTAGAAAAACAGGCTGACAAATAAAAATGTCGCTCCGACCACCCGAAACTTCTCGAATTGACGTGTATATAATACACTTTTTTTAGGCCTCTGAGTTCCTGGAACGATAATGTCCGAAAATCGCACAGATGGTTAATCGAGTCAGATAAAGCGGACTCAAAAATTTGAAAAAACATCGAAAGACATTTAACGTTACCGGTATACTATAAACCATTTTCGTTCGAAAATCGGATAACCGTGTAAAAGTGATTTCTAGTTGTTTATAGGGTCTACAATCGAATAAGATATCTCATGATGCGATTTCGGACTCGTGGTAGAAAAACAGGATGAAAAATAAAAATGGTCGCTCCGACCACCCAAAACTTCTCGAATTATCGGGTATATAATACACTTTTTTTAGGCCTCTGAGTTCCTGGAACGATAATGTCCGAAAATCGCACAGATGGTTAATCGAGTCAGATAAAGCGGACTCAAAAATTTGAAAAAACATCGAAAGACATTTAACGTTACCGGTATACTATAAACCAATTTCGTTCGAAAATCGGATAACCGTGTAAAAGTGATTTATAGTTGTTTATAGAGTCTACAATCGAATAAGATATCCCATTATGCGATTTCGGACTCGTGGTAGAAAAACAGGCTGAAAAATTAAAATGGCCGCTCCGACCACCGGAAACAGCTCGAATTGATGGTTATATAATACATGGTTTTTAGGCCTCTGAGCTCCCGGAACGATAATGTCGGAAAATCGCACAGATGGTTAATCGAGCCAGATAAAGCGGACTCAAAAATTTGCAAAAACATCAGAAGACATTTGACGTTACCGGTATGCTGTAAACCAATTTCGGTCGAGAATCGGATAACCATGTAAAAGTGATTTATAGTTGTTTATAGGGTCTACAATCGAATAAGATATCCCATGATGCGATTTCGGACTCGTGGTAGAAAAACAGGCTGAAAAATAAAAATGGTCGCTCCGACCACCCAAAATTTCTCGAATTGACGGGTATGTAATACACTTTTTTTAGGCCTCTGAGTTCCTGGAACGATAATGTCCGAAAATCGCACAGATGGTTAATCGAGTCAGATAAAGCGGACTCAAAAATTTGAAAAAACATCGGAAGACATTTGACGTTACCGGTATGCTATAAACCAATTTCGATCGAAAATCGGATAATCGCGTACAAGTTATTTATAGTTGTTTATAGGGTCTACAATCGAATAAGATATCTCATGATGCGATTTCGGGTACGTGGTAGAAAAACAGGCTGAAAAATAAAAATGACCGCTCCGAGCACCCATAACTGCTCGAATTGAAGGGTATATAATACACTTTTTTTAGGCCTCTGAGCTCCCGGAACGAAAATGTTCGAAAATCGCACAGATGGTTAATCGAGTCAGATAAAGCGGACTCAAATTTGAAAAAACATCGGAAGACATTTGACGTTACCGGTATGCAATAAACCAATTTCGTTCGAAAATCGGATAATTGCGTACAAGTGATTTATTGTTGTTTATAGGGTCTACAATCGAATAAGATATCCCATGATGCGATTTCGGACTCGTGGTAGAAAAACAGGCTGAAAAATAAAAATGGTCGCTCCGACCACCCAAAACTTCTCGAATTGACGGGTATGTAATACACTTTTTTTACGCCTCTGAGTTCCTGGAACGATAATGTCCGAAAATCGCACAGATGGTTAATCGAGTCAGATAAAGCGGACTCAAAAATTTGAAAAAACATCGAAAGACATTTAACGTTACCGGTATACTATAAACCAATTTCGTTCGAAAATCGGATAACCGTGTAAAAGTGATTTATAGTTGTTTATTGGCTCTACAATCGAATAAGATATCTCATGATGCGATTTCGGATACGTGGTAGAAAAACAGGCTGAAAAATAAAAATGACCGCTCCGAGCACCCATAACTGCTCGAATTGAAGGGTATATAATACACTTTTTTTAGGCCCCTGAGCTCCCGGAACGAAAATGTTCGAAAATCGCACAGATGGTTAATCGAGTCAGATAAAGTGGACTCAAATTTGAAAAAACATCGAAAGACATTTGACGTTACCAGTATGCTATAAACCAATTTCGTTCGAAAATCGGATAATTGCGTACAAGTGATTTATAGTTGTTTATAGGGTCTACAATCGAATAAGATATCCCATGATGCGATTTCGGACTCATGGTAGAAAAACAGGCTGACAAATAAAAATGTCGCTCCGACCACCCGAAACTTCTCGAATTGACGTGTATATAATACACTTTTTTTAGGCCTCTGAGTTCCTGGAACGATAATGTCCGAAAATCGCACAGATGGTTAATCGAGTCAGATAAAGCGGACTCAAAAATTTGAAAAAACATCGAAAGACATTTAACGTTACCGGTATACTATAAACCATTTTCGTTCGAAAATCGGATAACCGTGTAAAAGTGATTTCTAGTTGTTTATAGGGTCTACAATCGAATAAGATATCCCATGATGCGATTTCGGACTCGTGGTAGAAAAACAGGATGAAAAATAAAAATGGTCGCTCCAACCACCCAAAACTTCTCGAATTATCGGGTATATAATACACTTTTTTTAGGCCTCTGAGTTCCTGGAACGATAATGTCCGAAAATCGCACAGATGGTTAATCGAGTCAGATAAAGCGGACTCAAAAATTTGAAAAAACATCGAAAGACATTTAACGTTACCGGTATACTATAAACCAATTTCGTTCGAAAATCGGATAACCGTGTAAAAGTGATTTATAGTTGTTTATAGAGTCTACAATCGAATAAGATATCCCATTATGCGATTTCGGACTCGTGGTAGAAAAACAGGCTGAAAAATTAAAATGGCCGCTCCGACCACCGGAAACAGCTCGAATTGATGGTTATATAATACATGGTTTTTAGGCCTCTGAGCTCCCGGAACGATAATGTCGGAAAATCGCACAGATGGTTAATCGAGCCAGATAAAGCGGAGTCAAAAATTTGCAAAAACATCAGAAGACATTTGACGTTACCGGTATGCTGTAAACCAATTTCGGTCGAGAATCGGATAACCATGTAAAAGTGATTTATAGTTGTTTATAGGGTCTACAATCGAATAAGATATCTCATGATGCGATTTCGGATACGTGGTAGAAAAACAGGCTGAAAAATAAAAATAACCGCTCCGAGCACCCATAACTGCTCGAATTGAAGGATATATAATACTCTTTTTTTAGGCCTCTGAGCTCCCGGAACGAAAATGTTCGAAAATCGCACAGATGGTTAATCGAGTGAGATAAAGCGGACTCAAAAATTTGAAAAAACATCGGAAGACATTTGACGTTACCGGTATGCTATAAACCAATTTCGTTCGAAAATCGGATAATCGCTTACAAGTTATTTATAGTTGTTTATAGGGTCTACAATTGAATAAGATATCCCATGATGCGATTTCGGACTCGTGGTAGAAAAACAGGCTGAAAAATAAAAATGGTCGCTCCGACCACCCAAAACTTCTCGAATTGACGGGAATGTAATACACTTTTTTTAGGCCTCTGAGTTCCTGGAACGATAATGTCCGAAAATCGCACAGATGGTTAATCGAGTCAGATAAAGCGGACTCAAAAATTTGAAAAAACATCGAAAGACATTTAACGTTACCGGTATACTATAAACTAATTTCGTTCCAAAATCGCATAACCGTGTAAAAGCGATTTATAGTAGTATATAGAGTCTACAATCGAATAAGATATCCCATGATGCGATTTCGGACTCGTGGTAGAAAAACAGGCTGAAAAATTAAAATGGCCGCTCCGACCACCGGAAACAGCTCGAATTGATGGTTATATAATACATGGTTTTTAGGCCTCTGAGCTCCCAGAACGATAATGTCGGAAAATCGCACAGATGGTTAATCGAGCCAGATAAAGCGGACTCAAAAATTTGCAAAAACATCAGAAGATATTTGGCGTTACCGGTATGCTGTAAACTAATTTCGTCCGAAAATCGGATAACCATGTAAAAGTGATTTATAGTTGTTTATAGGGTCTACAATCGAATAAGATATCTCATGATGCGATTTCGTATACGTGGTAGAAAAACAGGCTGAAAGATAAAAATAACCGCTCCGAGCACCCATAACTGCTCGAATTGAAGGATATATAATACACTTTTTTTAGGCCTCTGAGCTCCCGGAACGAAAATGTTCGAAAATCGCACAGATGGTTAATCGAGTGAGATAAAGCGGACTCAAAAATTTGAAAAAACATCGGAAGACATTTGACGTTACCGGTATGCTATAAACCAATTTCGATCGAAAATCGGATAATCGCGTACAAGTTATTTATAGTTGTTTATAGGGTCTACAATCGAATAAGATATCTCATGATGCGATTTCGGGTACGTGGTAGAAAAACAGGCTGAAAAATAAAAATGACCGCTCCGAGCACCCATAACTGCTCGAATTGAAGGGTATATAATACACTTTTTTTAGGCCTCTGAGCTCCCGGAACGAAAATGTTCGAAAATCGCACAGATGGTTAATCGAGTCAGATAAAGCGGACTCAAATTTGAAAAAACATCGGAAGACATTTGACGTTACCGGTATGCAATAAACCAATTTCGTTCGAAAATCGGATAATTGCGTACAAGTGATTTATTGTTGTTTATAGGGTCTACAATCGAATAAGATATCCCATGATGCGATTTCGGACTCGTGGTAGAAAAACAGGCTGAAAAATAAAAATGGTCGCTCCGACCACCCAAAACTTCTCGAATTGACGGGTATGTAATACACTTTTTTTACGCCTCTGAGTTCCTGGAACGATAATGTCCGAAAATCGCACAGATGGTTAATCGAGTCAGATAAAGCGGACTCAAAAATTTGAAAAAACATCGAAAGACATTTAACGTTACCGGTATACTATAAACCAATTTCGTTCGAAAATCGGATAACCGTGTAAAAGTGATTTATAGTTGTTTATTGGCTCTACAATCGAATAAGATATCTCATGATGCGATTTCGGATACGTGGTAGAAAAACAGGCTGAAAAATAAAAATGACCGCTCCGAGCACCCATAACTGCTCGAATTGAAGGGTATATAATACACTTTTTTTAGGCCCCTGAGCTCCCGGAACGAAAATGTTCGAAAATCGCACAGATGGTTAATCGAGTCAGATAAAGTGGACTCAAATTTGAAAAAACATCGAAAGACATTTGACGTTACCGGTATGCTATAAACCAATTTCGTTCGAAAATCGGATAATTGCGTACAAGTGATTTATAGTTGTTTATAGGGTCTACAATCGAATAAGATATCCCATGATGCGATTTCGGACTCATGGTAGAAAAACAGGCTGACAAATAAAAATGTCGCTCCGACCACCCGAAACTTCTCGAATTGACGTGTATATAATACACTTTTTTTAGGCCTCTGAGTTCCTGGAACGATAATGTCCGAAAATCGCACAGATGGTTAATCGAGTCAGATAAAGCGGACTCAAAAATTTGAAAAAACATCGAAAGACATTTAACGTTACCGGTATACTATAAACCATTTTCGTTCGAAAATCGGATAACCGTGTAAAAGTGATTTCTAGTTGTTTATAGGGTCTACAATCGAATAAGATATCCCATGATGCGATTTCGGACTCGTGGTAGAAAAACAGGATGAAAAATAAAAATGGTCGCTCCGACCACCCAAAACTTCTCGAATTATCGGGTATATAATACACTTTTTTTAGGCCTCTGAGTTCCTGGAACGATAATGTCCGAAAATCGCACAGATGGTTAATCGAGTCAGATAAAGCGGACTCAAAAATTTGAAAAAACATCGAAAGACATTTAACGTTACCGGTATACTATAAACCAATTTCGTTCGAAAATCGGAAAACCGTGTAAAAGTGATTTATAGTTGTTTATAGAGTCTACAATCGAATAAGATATCCCATTATGCGATTTCGGACTCGTGGTAGAAAAACAGGCTGAAAAATTAAAATGGCCGCTCCGACCACCGGAAACAGCTCGAATTGATGGTTATATAATACATGGTTTTTAGGCCTCTGAGCTCCCGGAACGATAATGTCGGAAAATCGCACAGATGGTTAATCGAGCCAGATAAAGCGGAGTCAAAAATTTGCAAAAACATCAGAAGACATTTGACGTTACCGGTATGCTGTAAACCAATTTCGGTCGAGAATCGGATAACCATGTAAAAGTGATTTATAGTTGTTTATAGGGTCTACAATCGAATAAGATATCTCATGATGCGATTTCGGATACGTGGTAGAAAAACAGGCTGAAAAATAAAAATAACCGCTCCGAGCACCCATAACTGCTCGAATTGAAGGATATATAATACTCTTTTTTTAGGCCTCTGAGCTCCCGGAACGAAAATGTTCGAAAATCGCACAGATGGTTAATCGAGTGAGATAAAGCGGACTCAAAAATTTGAAAAAACATCGGAAGACATTTGACGTTACCGGTATGCTATAAACCAATTTCGTTCGAAAATCGGATAATCGCTTACAAGTTATTTATAGTTGTTTATAGGGTCTACAATTGAATAAGATATCCCATGATGCGATTTCGGACTCGTGGTAGAAAAACAGGCTGAAAAATAAAAATGGTCGCTCCGACCACCCAAAACTTCTCGAATTGACGGGAATGTAATACACTTTTTTTAGGCCTCTGAGTTCCTGGAACGATAATGTCCGAAAATCGCACAGATGGTTAATCGAGTCAGATAAAGCGGACTCAAAAATTTGAAAAAACATCGAAAGACATTTAACGTTACCGGTATACTATAAACTAATTTCGTTCCAAAATCGCATAACCGTGTAAAAGCGATTTATAGTAGTATATAGAGTCTACAATCGAATAAGATATCCCATGATGCGATTTCGGACTCGTGGTAGAAAAATAGGCTGAAAAATTAAAATGGCCGCTCCGACCACCGGAAACAGCTCGAATTGATGGTTATATAATACATGGTTTTTAGGCCTCTGAGCTCCCAGAACGATAATGTCGGAAAATCGCACAGATGGTTAATCGAGCCAGATAAAGCGGACTCAAAAATTTGCAAAAACATCAGAAGATATTTGGCGTTACCGGTATGCTGTAAACTAATTTCGTCCGAAAATCGGATAACCATGTAAAAGTGATTTATAGTTGTTTATAGGGTCTACAATCGAATAAGATATCTCATGATGCGATTTCGTATACGTGGTAGAAAAACAGGCTGAAAGATAAAAATAACCGCTCCGAGCACCCATAACTGCTCGAATTGAAGGATATATAATACACTTTTTTTAGGCCTCTGAGCTCCCGGAACGAAAATGTTCGAAAATCGCACAGATGGTTAATCAAGTGAGATAAAGCGGACTCAAAAATTTGAAAAAACATCGGAAGACATTTGACGTTACCGGTATGCTATAAACCAATTTCGATCGAAAATCGGATAATCGCGTACAAGTTATTTATAGTTGTTTATAGGGTCTACAATCGAATAAGATATCTCATGATGCGATTTCGGGTACGTGGTAGAAAAACAGGCTGAAAAATAAAAATGACCGCTCCGAGCACCCATAACTGCTCGAATTGAAGGATATATAATACACTTTTTTTAGGCCTCTGAGCTCCCGGAACGAAAATGTTCGAAAATCGCACAGATGGTTAATCGAGTCAGATAAAGCGGACTCAAATTTGAAAAAACATCGGAAGACATTTGACGTTACCGGTATGCTATAAACCAATTTCGTTCGAAAATCGGA
This sequence comes from Silene conica, assembly GCA_029255685.2. Classification (NCBI taxonomy): domain Eukaryota; kingdom Viridiplantae; phylum Streptophyta; class Magnoliopsida; order Caryophyllales; family Caryophyllaceae; genus Silene; species Silene conica. The sequence goes on along the minus strand of CM055317.2, from coordinate 47,930,570 downwards.
TAATTGCGTACAAGTGATTTATAGTTGTTTATAGGGTCTACAATCGAATAAGATATCCCATGATGCGATTTCGGACTCGTGGTAGAAAAACAGGCTGAAAAATAAAAATGGTCGCTCCGACCACCCAAAACTTCTCGAATTGACGGGTATGTAATACACTTTTTTTAGGCCTCTGGGTTCTGGAACGATATTGTCCGAAAATCGCACAGATGGTTAATCGAGTCAGATAGAGCGGACTCAAAAATTTGAAAAAACATCGAAAGACATTTAATTACCGGTATACTATAAACCAATTTCGTTCGAAATTCGGATAATCGCGTACAAGTTATTTATAGTTGTTTATTGGCTCTACAATTGAATAAGATATCTCATGATGCGATTTCGGATACGTGGTAGAAAAACAGGCTGAAAAATAAAAATGACCGCTCCGAGCACCCATAACTGCTCGAATTGAAGGGTATATAATACACTTTTTTTAGGCCTCTGAGCACCCATAACTGCTCCGAGCACCCATAACTGCTCGAATTGAAGGGTAAACATTTAGGACTCCATAACGTTGTCACGGGGTGTCCTACGAGATATCCGTATAACTCGCCTTTGTGATTGGTCAGTCATCCGCGTGACTTATGGCTCGTTGAACCCACCATCAACCAACGTCACAAAATGATTACCTGAGTTATCAGCTCAAGTGGGTAATCAAGGACTAAAACGATGTAATGTTATTCAGTTCACTTTGTGTTGTTCAAAATTGGCGTACAATTCCACATGAAAAAGAAAACATTATATATCATAACAATGAGGTTGAATAGAGTACACGAGAAAATGAATTATTACATGAATTCATAAAAGAGTACTACAACTTAGGAACACATCTAATTCCCATGGAATGAATGTGCCCTTCATGCTTATCACGTGGTAGTGCTTTAGTGAGAGGATCAGCTATGTTGTCATCCGTAGCGATCTTATCAAAGAATATCTCCTTTTACGCGGACTCAGTTGTAGAATCTGCTGTAACACTCTGTTTAGAACTTTTCCAGCTGACAGCAACGCCATTAAGAGTAAAAACGAATCCAGACTGAGATTTCGAGTCATCTCGATCCGTTTGGAAGCTAGCATCTGCGTAACCCGTGGCGCAGAGCGTTGAGTCGCCTCCATAAGTCAATCCCCAATCTTTAGTCCTCCGTAGGTACTTAAGAATGTTTTTCACGACCATCCAGTGTTGTTCACCTGGATGAGCTTGGAATCGACTGGTCATACTCAATGCATATGCAACGTCTGGACGTGTGCATATCATGGCATACATGATCGATCCTATTGCCGAAGCATAAGGAATCCGACTCATGCGCTCTTTCTCTTCCAATGTCTTAGCTTCTTGAGACTTGCTCAAGTGAAGCCCAGTAGTCATAGGAAGGAACCCTTTCTTGGAGTTCGTCATGCTGAATCTCTCTAGAATCTTATCTATGTAAGACTCCTGACTGAGAGACAACATCCGTCGTGATCTATCCCTGTAGATACGGATGCCCGAAATTCTTTGTGCCTCTCCCAGATCTTTCATCTGGAAATGGTTTTTCAACCATGCTTTAACCGAAGATAAGAGAGGTATGTCATTTCCAATCAAGAGTATGTCGTCGACATACAGTACTAGGAATACAATCTTGCTCCCACTCGACTTGATATAGAGACATGGTTCCTCGACTGAACGAATGAACCCATTCTCTTTTATCACTTGGTCGAAGCGATGATTCCAACTCCGCGATGCTTGCTTAAGTCCATAGATGGAACGCTTAAGCTTGCAAACTTTCTTAGGATGTTCTGGATCAATAAAACCCTCGGGTTGTACCATGTACAACTCTTCCTCCAAATAACCGTTTAAGAAGGCGGTTTTAACGTCCATTTGCCATATTTCATAGTCATGAAATGCGGCGATCGCTAAGATAATCCGAATGGAACGTAGCATGACTACGGGTGCAAAGATCTCATCGTAGTGCAAGCCTGGCACTTGGGTGAAACCTTTAGCAACTAGTCTTGCCTTATGGATATCTTGTTTACTTTCCACGGCATGCTTTATTTTGTAAAGCCATTTGCATTGAAGGGGGCGTACCTTTGCAGGTAGGTCCACAAGATCCCACACGTTGTTCTCATACATGGAGTCCATCTCGGATTGCATGGCTTCTAGCCATAGCTTTGAGTCAGAACTAGTCATGGCACCTTTATAGGTTGAGGGTTCATTACCCTCTAGGAGTAAGACGTCATCTATATCATGTTCCTCGACCATACCAATGTATCTGTCCGGAGGAATAAAGACTCTTCCCGACCTCCTAGGTTCCTCAGGAATATCTACCGCAGCATCGGTTGAAGGAACTGTTTCCTCCAATGGTTGCTCGGTAGTTGGTTCTTGAACCTCCGATAAATCGAAGGTTCTATTACTTGACTTGTTCTCTAGAAATTCTTTCTCTAAGAACGTCGCACTAGCCGCAACAAAAACACGTTGTTCGGTTGGCGAGTAGAAGTAATGACCAAAAGTTCCCTTTGGATAGCCTATAAAGTATGTCTTGACCGATCGCGGGCCGAGCTTATCCTCGTGTCTCCACTTGACATAAGCCTCGCAGCCCCAAACCCGAATAAAGGACAAGTTAGGGACCATTCCCTTCCATAATTCGTATGGAGACTTGTCAACAGCTTTAGACGGACTTCGGTTAAGTATTAGAGCGGCCGACAAAAGAGCATAGCCCCACAATGAATCAGGCACAACGGTGTGACTCATCATGGATCGAACCATATCAAGTAAAGTTCGATTTCTCCGTTCGGACACACCATTTAATTGTGGTGTTCCAGGTGGAGTCAACTGTAGCACGATGCCACAGTCTTTAAGGTGTTGATCAAATTCGTGTGAAAGATACTCACCACCACGATCAGAATGTAGTGCTTTAATCTTTCTACCCAGCTGGTTCTGTACCCGATTCTGGTATTCTTTGAACTTGTCAAAGGATTCACTTTTATGCTTCATTAAGTAGACATAGCCATATCTACTTAAATCATCCGTGAAAGTGATGAAATACCTATAGCCTTCTCGTGCGTTAATCGACATAGGGCCACATACGTCCGTATGTATGAGTCCTAATAGGTCGGCAGCGCGCATTCCAACACCTTTGAAGGAAATACGAGTCATCTCACCGATGAGACATGATTCACACGTGCCATATGATTCGAAATCAAAGGCCGAGATAGCTCCATTCTGTATGAGCTGTTTTACGCGTTTCTCATTTATATGTCCAATACGACAATGCCATAGGTAAGTTTGATCTTTGTCACCTACCTTTAATCTCTTATTATTCACATGTAATATTTCAGTGCTTTGATCTAAAACATAAATTCCATTCATGGAAACTGCCTTGCCATAAATCATATTGTGTAAGGAGAAAATACAGCTATTATTCTCTATTACAAATGAAAAACCGAGTTTGTCAAGTGCAGAAACTGAAATAATGTTTTTGGACAAACAAGGAACATAATAACAGTTATATAAAGATAACTCGAATCCACTTGGAAGCTGGATCACGTATATTCCCCTCGAGGTTGCAGCAACACGTGCTCCATTCCCGACACGCAGGTCAACCTCACCCTTGATTAGGGGTTCTTGGTTTCGGAGGCCCTGCACATGATTACATAGATGAGAACCACAACCAGTATCTAGTACCCAAGTTCCGTAACTTGCATGGTTAATCTCAATCATGTGAATAAAAGAAGAAGAAGACATACCAACAGGAGTAACGCGGCCTGCCTTAATGTCCTCACGATACACGGGGCATGAGCGCCTCCAATGCCCAGTCTTGTGGCAATGGTGACATTCCATGCTTGTATCCTTGCTCTTTGTTTTGCCCTGTGAGTTGCTCGACTCACCTGGCTCACTCTTAGTAAATCCTGACTTCTTAAACTTGGGCTTGCCTACTGTTAGGTCGCCCTGAGCTTTAGCTTTACCCTTACCCTTACCCTTACTGGAAATCATGAGAACATCTTGCTTCACGCTCCCACTTAATTTCAGATCCTTCTCGGTCTGTACGAGAAGGGAGTGGAGCTCATGAGGAGTCTTCTTCATGTGGTTCATGTAATAGTTGGCCCTGAAGAGGGCGAACCCATCATGAAGCGAATGAAGCATTCGATCAACGATTATGTTCTCACTGATCTTGCACTTTAGGGCCTCCAGTTTTTCGATATTCTCAATCATGTGAAGAATATGTGGGCTAACAGCTTGGCCCTTCTGGAGTTTCGCCTCAAAGAAGCGACAGGTATGCTCATAAGAAACGATCCTCGGAGCTTTTGAGAATTTGTTAGTGAGCGTGGTGAAAATCTTGTTTGCACCATGGGCTATGAAGCGTCTTTGCAAATTGGATTCCATTGCATAGATGAGTACGTTCTTTATCGCACCCGCTTCCATGACGAAGTCGCTATGAGCGCGAACTTCGTTAGCTCTAGCTCCAGTTCCTGGGTGTGCCGGAATTGGCTCAGTTAAATACTTAAGCTTTCCGTCAGCAATGGCAGCATTCCGTAGTGCTGCCTCCCAGTCAGAGAAGTTTGACCCATCATTCCTCAGTCTAGTAGACTGATTCATGGAGTCCATGAAGGCTTTTAGCCAGGATTCACTATATACCAATTTCGTTCAAAAATCGGATAACCGTGTAAAAGTGATTTATAGTTGTTTATAGGGTCTACAATCGAATAAGATATCTCATGATGCGATTTCGAATACGTGGTAGAAAAACAGGCTGAAAAATAAAAATGACCACTTCGACCACCCATAACTGCTCGAATTGAAGTGTATATAATACACTTTTTTTAGGCCTCTGAGCTCCCGGAACGAAAATGTTCGAAAATCGCACAGATGGTTAATCGAGTCAGATAAAGCGGACTCAAATTTGAAAAAACATCGGAAGACATTTGACGTTACCGGTATGCTATAAACCAATATCGTTCGAAAATCGGATAATTTCGTAGAAGTGATTTATAGTTGTTTATAGGGTCTACAATTGAATAAGATATCCCATGATGCGATTTCGGACTCGTGGTAGAAAAACAGGATGAAAAATAAAAAAGGTCGCTCCGACCACCGAAAACTTCTCGAATTGACGGGTATATAATACACTTTTTTTAGGCCTCTGAGTTCCTGGAACGATAATGTCCGAAAATCGCACAGATGGTTAATCGAGTCAGATAAAGCGGACTCAAAAATTTGAAAAAACATCGAAAGACATTTGACGTTACCGGTATGCTGTAAACCAATTTCGGCCGAAAATCGGATAACCGTTTAAAAGTGATTTATAGTTGTTTATAGGGTCTACAATCGAATAAGATATCTCATGATGCGATTACGGATACGTGGTAGAAAAACAGGCTGAAAAATAAAAATAACCGCTCTGAGCACCCATAACTGCTTGAATTGAAGGATATATAATACACTTTTTTTAGGCCTCTGAGCACCCGGAACGAAAATGTTCGAAAATATCACAGATGGTTAATCGAGTTAGATAAAGCGGACTCAAAAATTTGAAAAAACATAGGAAGACATTTGACGTTATCGGTATGCTATAAACCAATTTCGTTCGAAAATCGGATAATTGCGTACAAGTGATTTATAGTTGTTTATAGGGTCTAAAATCGAATAAGATATCCCATGATGCGATTTCGGACTCGTGGTAGAAAAACAGGCTGAAAGATAAAAATGGTCGCTCCGACCACCCAAAACACCTCGAATTGATGGTTATATAATACATGGTTTTTAGGCCTCTGAGCTCCCAGAACGATAATGTCGGAAAATCGCACTGATGGTTAATCGAGCCAGATAAAGCGGACTCAAAAATTTGCAAAAACATCAGAAGACATTTGACGTTACCGGTATGCTGTAAACCAATTTCGGCCGAAAATCGGATAACCGTGTAAAAGTGATTTATAGTTGTTTATAGGGTCTACAATCGAATAAGATATCTCATGATGCGATTTCGGATACGTGGTAGAAAAACAGGCTGAAAAATAAAAATAACCGCTCTGAGCACCCATAACTGCTCGAATTGAAGGATATATAATACACTTTTTTTAGGCCTCTGAGCTCCCGGAACGAAAATGTTCGAAAATATCACAGATGGTTAATCGAGCCAGATAAAGCGGACTCAAAAATTTGAAAAAACATCGGAAGACATTTGACGTTACCGGTATGCTATAAACCAATTTCGTTCGAAAATCGGATAATCGCGTACAAGTTATTTATAGTTGTTTATAGGGTCTACAATCGAATAAGATATCTCATGATGCGATTTCGGAGTTGTGGTAGAAAAACAGGCTGAAAAATAAAAATGGTCGCTCCGAGCACCCAAAACTTCCCGAATTGATTGGTATATAATACACTTTTTTTAGGCCTCTGAGTTCCCGGAACGAAAATGTTCGAAAATATCACAGATGGTTAATCGAGTTAGATAAAGCGGACTCAAAAATTTGAAAAAACATCGGAAGACATTTGACGTTATCGGTATGCTATAAACCAATTTCGTTCGAAAATCGGATAATTGCGTACAAGTGATTTATAGTTGTTTATAGGGTCTACAATCGAATAAGATATCCCATGATGCGATTTCGGACTCGTGGTAGAAAAACAGGCTGAAAAATAAAAAAGGTCGCTCCGACCACCCAAAACTTCTTGAATTGACGGATATGTAATACACTTTTTTTAGGCCTCTGAGTTCCTGGAACGATAGTGTCCGAAAATCGCATAGATGGTTAATCGAGTCAGATAAAGCGGACTCAAAAATTTGAAAAAACATCGAAAGACATTTAACGTAACCGGTATACTATAAACCAATTTCGTTCAAAAATCGGATAACCGTGTAAAAGTGATTTATAGTTGTTTATAGAGTCTACAATCGAATAAGACATCCCATGATGCGATTTCGGACTCGTGGTAGAAAAACAGGCTGAAAAATTAAAATGGCCGCTCCGACCACCCGAAACAACTCGAATTGATGGTTATATAATACATGGTTTTTAGGCCTCTGAGCTCCCGGAACGATAATGTCGGAAAATCGCAGAGATGGTTAATCGAGCCAGGTAAAGCGGACTCAAAAATTTGCAAAAATATCAGAAAACATTTGACGTTACCGGTATGCTGTAAACCAATTTCGGCCGAAAATCGGATAATCGCGTACAAGTGATTTATAGTTGTTTATAGGGTCTACAATCGAATAAGATATCTCATGATGCGATTTCGAATACGTGGTAGAAAAACAGGCTGAAAAATAAAAATGACCGCTCCGAGCACCCATAACTGCTCGAATTGAAGGGTCTATAATACACTTTTTTTAGGCCTCTGAGCACCCGGAACGAAAATGTTCGAAAATATCACAGATGGTTAATCGAGTCAGATAAAGCGGACTCAAATTTGAAAAAACATCGGAAGACATTTGACGTTACCGGTATGCTATAAACCAATATCGTTCGAAAATCGGATAATTTCGTAGAAGTGATTTATAGTTGTTTATAGGGTCTACAATTGAATAAGATATCCCATGATGCGATTTCGGACTCGTGGTAGAAAAACAGGATGAAAAATAAAAATGGTCGCTCCGACCACCGAAAACTTCTCGAATTGACGGGTATATAATACACTTTTTTTAGGCCTCTGAGTTCCTGGAACGATAATGTCCGAAAATCGCACAGATGGTTAATCGAGTCAGATAAAGCGGACTCAAAAATTTGAAAAAACATCGAAAGACATTTGACGTTACCGGTATGCTGTAAACCAATTTCGGCCGAAAATCGGATAACCGTTTAAAAGTGATTTATAGTTGTTTATAGGGTCTACAATCGAATAAGATATCTCATGATGCGATTTCGGATACGTGGTAGAAAAACAGGCTGAAAAATAAAAATAACCGCTCTGAGCACCCATAACTGCTTGAATTGAAGGATATATAATACACTTTTTTTAGGCCTCTGAGCACCCGGAACGAAAATGTTCGAAAATATCACAGATGGTTAATCGAGTTAGATAAAGCGGACTCAAAAATTTGAAAAAACATCGGAAGACATTTGACGTTATCGGTATGCTATAAACCAATTTCGTTCGAAAATCGGATAATTGCGTACAAGTGATTTATAGTTGTTTATAGGGTCTAAAATCGAATAAGATATCCCATGATGCGATTTCGGACTCGTGGTAGAAAAACAGGCTGAAAGATAAAAATGGTCGCTCCGACCACCCAAAACAGCTCGAATTGATGGTTATATAATACATGGTTTTTAGGCCTCTGAGCTCCCAGAACGATAATGTCGGAAAATCGCACTGATGGTTAATCGAGCCAGATAAAGCGGACTCAAAAATTTGCAAAAACATCAGAAGACATTTGACGTTACCGGTATGCTGTAAACCAATTTCGGCCGAAAATCGGATAACCGTGTAAAAGTGATTTATAGTTGTTTATAGGGTCTACAATCGAATAAGATATCTCATGATGCGATTTCGGATACGTGGTAGAAAAACAGGCTGAAAAATAAAAATAACCGCTCTGAGCACCTATAACTGCTCGAATTGAAGGATATATAATACACTTTTTTTAGGCCTCTGAGCTCCCGGAACGAAAATGTTCGAAAATATCACAGATGGTTAATCGAGCCAGATAAAGCGGACTCAAAAATTTGAAAAAACATCGGAAGACATTTGACGTTACCGGTATGCTATAAACCAATTTCGTTCGAAAATCGGATAATCGCGTACAAGTTATTTATAGTTGTTTATAGGGTCTACAATCGAATAAGATATCTCATGATGCGATTTCGGAGTTGTGGTAGAAAAACAGGCTGAAAAATAAAAATGGTCGCTCCGAGCACCCAAAACTTCCCGAATTGATTGGTATATAATACACTTTTTTTAGGCCTCTGAGTTCCCGGAACGAAAATGTTCGAAAATATCACAGATGGTTAATCGAGTTAGATAAAGCGGACTCAAAAATTTGAAAAAACATCGGAAGACATTTGACGTTATCGGTATGCTATAAACCAATTTCGTTCGAAAATCGGATAATTGCGTACAAGTGATTTATAGTTGTTTATAGGGTCTACAATCGAATAAGATATCCCATGATGCGATTTCGGACTCGTGGTAGAAAAACAGGCTGAAAAATAAAAAAGGTCGCTCCGACCACCCAAAACTTCTTGAATTGACGGATATGTAATACACTTTTTTTAGGCCTCTGAGTTCCTGGAACGATAGTGTCCGAAAATCGCACAGATGGTTAATCGAGTCAGATAAAGCGGACTCAAAAATTTGAAAAAACATCGAAAGACATTTAACGTTACCGGTATACTATAAACCAATTTCGTTCGAAAATCGGATAACCGTGTAAAAGTGATTTATAGTTGTTTATAGAGTCTACAATCGAATAAGACATCCCATGATGCGATTTCGGACTCGTGGTAGAAAAACAGGCTGAAAAATTAAAATGGCCGCTCCGACCACCCGAAACAGCTCGAATTGATGGTTATATAATACATGGTTTTTAGGCCTCTGAGCTCCCGGAACGATAATGTCGGAAAATCGCAGAGATGGTTAATCGAGCCAGGTAAAGCGGACTCAAAAATTTGCAAAAATATCAGAAGACATTTGACGTTACCGGTATGCTGTAAACCAATTTCGGCCGAAAATCGGATAATCGCGTACAAGTGATTTATAGTTGTTTATAGGGTCTACAATCGAATAAGATATCTCATGATGCGATTTCGAATACGTGGTAGAAAAACAGGCTGAAAAATAAAAATGACCGCTCCGAGCACCCATAACTGCTCGAATTGAAGGGTCTATAATACACTTTTTTTAGGCCTCTGAGCACCCGGAACGAAAATGTTCGAAAATATCACAGATGGTTAATCGAGTTAGATAAAGCGGACTCAAAAATTTGAAAAAACATCGGAAGACATTTGACGTTATCGGTATGCTATAAACCAATTTCGTTCGAAAATCGAATAATTGCGTACAAGTGATTTATAGTTGTTTATAGGGTCTAAAATCGAATAAGATATCCCATGATGCAATTTCGGACTCGTGGTAGAAAAACAGGCTGAAAGATAAAAATGGTCGCTCCGACCACCCAAAACAGCTCGAATTGATGGTTATATAATACATGGTTTTTAGGCCTCTGAGCTCCCAGAACGATAATGTCGGAAAATCGCACTGATGGTTAATCGAGCCAGATAAAGCGGACTCAAAAATTTGCAAAAACATCAGAAGACATTTGACGTTACCGGTATGCTGTAAACCAATTTCGGCCGAAAATCGGATAACCGTGTAAAAGTGATTTATAGTTGTTTATAGGGTCTACAATCGAATAAGATATCTCATGATGCGATTTCGGATACGTGGTAGAAAAACAGGCTGAAAAATAAAAATAACCGCTCTGAGCACCCGTAACTGCTCGAATTGAAGGATATATAATACACTTTTTTTAGGCCTCTGAGCTCCCGGAACGAAAATGTTCGAAAATATCACAGATGGTTAATCGAGTTAGATAAAGCGGACTCAAAAATTTGAAAAAAGATCGGAAGACATTTGACGTTACCGGTATGCTATAAACCAATTTCGTTCGAAAATCGGATAATCGCGTACAAGTGATTTATAGTTGTTGATAGGGTCTACAATCGAATAAGATATCTCATGATGCGATTTCGAATATGTGGTAGAAAAACAGGCTGAAAAATAAAAATGACCGCTTCGAGCACCCATAACTGCTCGAATTGAAGGGTCTATAATACACTTTTTTTAGGCCTCTGAGCTCCCGGAATGAAAATGTTCGAAAATCGCACAGATGGTTAATCGAGTGAGATAAAGCGGACTCAAAAATTTGAAAAAACATCGGAAGACATTTGACGTTACCGGTATGCTATAAACCAATTTCGTTCGAAAATCGGATAATCGCGTACAAGTTATTTATAGTTGTTTATAGGGTCTACAATCGAATAAGATATCTCATGATGCGATTTCGGACTCGTGGTAGAAAAACAGGCTGAAAAATAAAAATGGTCGCTCCGAGCACCCAAAACTTCCCGAATTGATTGGTATATAATACACTTTTTTTAGGCCTCTGAGTTCCTGGAACGATAATGTCCGAAAATCGCACAGATGGTTAATCGAGTCAGATAAAGCGGACTCAAAAATTTGAAAAAACATCGAAAGACATTTAACATTACCGGTATACTATAAACCAATTTCGTTCGAAAATCGAATAACCGTGTAAAAGTGATTTATAGTTGTTTATAGGGTCTACAATCGAATAAGATATCTCATGATGCGATTTCGGATACGTGGTAGAAAAACAGGCTGAAAAATAAAAATGACCACTTCGACCACCCATAACTGCTCGAATTGAAGAGTATATAATACACTTTTTTTAGGCCTCTGAGCTCCCGGAACGAAAATGTTCGAAAATCGCACAGATGGTTAATCGAGTCAGATAAAGCGGACTCAAATTTGAAAAAACATCGGAAGGCATTTGACGTTACCGGTATACTATAAACCAATTTCGTTCGAAAATCGGATAATTGCGTACAAGTGATTTATAGTTGTGTATAGGGTCTACAATCGAATAAGATATCCCATGATGCGATTTCGGACTCGTGGTAGAAAAACAGGCTGAAAAATAAAAAAGGTCGCTCCGACCACCCAAAACTTCTTGAATTGACGGATATGTAATACACTTTTTTTAGGCCTCTGAGTTCCTGGAACGATAGTGTCCGAAAATCGCACAGATGGTTAATCGAGTCAGATAAAGCGGACTCGAAAATTTGAAAAAACATCGAAAGACATTTGACGTTACCGGTATGCTATAAACCAATTTCGTTCGAAAATCGGATAAGCGTGTAAAAGTGATTTATAGTTGTTTATAGAGTCTACAATCGAATAAGATATCCCATGATGCGATTTCGGACTCGTGGTAGAAAAACAGGCTGAAAAATTAAAATGGCCGCTCCGACCACCCGAAACAGCTCGAATTGATGGTTATATAATACATGGTTTTTAGGCCTCTGAGCTCCCGGAACGATAATGTCGGAAAATCGCACAGATGGTTAATCGAGCCAGGTAAAGCGGACTCAAAAATTTGCAAAAATATCAGAAGACATTTGACGTTACCGGTATGCTGTAAACCAATTTCGGCCGAAAATCGGATAATCGCGTACAAGTGATTTATAGTTGTTTATAGGGTCTACAATCGAATAAGATATCTCATGATGCGATTTCGAATACGTGGTAGAAAAACAGGCTGAAAAATAAAAATGACCGCTCCGAGCACCCATAACTGCTCGAATTGAAGGGTCTATAATACACTTTTTTTAGGCCTCTGAGCACCCGGAACGAAAATGTTCGAAAATATCACAGATGGTTAATCGAGTTAGATAAAGCGGACTCAAAAATTTGAAAAAACATCGGAAGACATTTGACGTTATCGGTATGCTATAAACCAATTTCGTTCGAAAATCGGAATATTGCGTACAAGTGATTTATAGTTGTTTATAGGGTCTAAAATCGAATAAGATATCCCATGATGCGATTTCGGACTCGTGGTAGAAAAACAGGCTGAAAGATAAAAATGGTCGCTCCGACCACCCAAAACAGCTCGAATTGATGGTTATATAATACATGGTTTTTAGGCCTCTGAGCTCCCAGAACGATAATGTCGGAAAATCGCACTGATGGTTAATCGAGCCAGATAAAGCGGACTCAAAAATTTGCAAATACATCAGAAGACATTTGACGTTACCGGTATGCTGTAAACCAATTTCGGCCGAAAATCGGATAATCGCGTACAAGTGATTTATAGTTGTTTATAGGGTCTACAATCGAATAAGATATCTCATGATGCGATTTCGAATACGTGGTAGAAAAACAGGCTGAAAAATAAAAATGACCGCTCCGAGCACCCATAACTGCTCGAATTGAAGGATATATAATACACTTTTTTTAGGCCTCTGAGCACCCGGAACGAAAATGTTCGAAAATATCACAGATGGTTAATCGAGTTAGATAAAGCGGACTCAAAAATTTGAAAAAACATCGGAAGACATTTGACGTTATCGGTATGCTATAAACCAATTTCGTTCGAAAATCGGATAATTGCGTACAAGTGATTTATAGTTGTTTATAGGGTCTAAAATCGAATAAGATATCCCATGATGCGATTTCGGACTCGTGGTAGAAAAACAGGCTGAAAGATAAAAATGGTCGCTCCGGCCACCCAAAACAGCTCGAATTGATGGTTATATAATACATGGTTTTTAGGCCTCTGAGCTCCCAGAACGATAATGTCGGAAAATCGCACTGATGGTTAATCGAGCCAGATAAAGCGGACTCAAAAATTTGCAAAAACATCAGAAGACATTTGACGTTACCGGTATGCTGTAAACCAATTTCGGCAGAAAATCGGATAACCGTGTAAAAGTGATTTATAGTTGTTTATAGGGTCTACTATCGAATAAGATATCTCATGATGCGATTTCGGATACGTGGTAGAAAAACAGGCTGAAAAAAAAAAATAACCGCTCTGAGCACCCATAACTGCTCGAATTGAAGGATATATAATACCCTTTTTTTAGGCCTCTGAGCTCCCGGACCGAAAATGTTCGAAAATATCACAGATGGTTAATCGAGTTAGATAAAGCGGACTCAAAAATTTGAAAAAAGATTGGAAGACATTTGACGTTACCGGTATGCTATAAACCAATTTCGTTAGAAAATCGGATAATCGCGTACAAGTGATTTATAGTTGTTTATAGGTCTACAATCGAATAAGATATCTCATGATGCGATTTCGAATACGTGGTAGAAAAACAGGCTGAAAAATAAAAATGACCGCTCCGAGCACCCATAACTGCTCGAATTGAAGGGTCTATAATACACTTTTTTTAGGCCTCTGAGCTCCCGGAATGAAAATGTTCGAAAATCGCACAGATGGTTAATCGAGTCAGAGAAAGCGGACCCAAATTTGAAAACACATCGGAAGACATTTGACGTTACCGGTATGCTATAAACCAATTTCGTTCGAAAATCGGATAATTGCGTACAAGTGATTTATAGTTGTTTTTAGGGTCTACAATCGAATAAGATATCCCATGATGCGATTTCGGACTCGTGGTAGAAAAAAAGGCTGAAAATAAAAATGGTCGCTCCGACCACTAAAAACTTCTCGAATGGACGGGTATATAATACACTTTTTTTAGGCCTCTGAGTTCCTGGAACGATAATGTCCGAAAATCGCACAGATGGTTAATCGAGTCTGATAAAGCGGACTCAAAAATTTGAAAAAACATCGAAAGACATTTAACGTTACCGGTATACTATAAACCAATTTCGTTCGAAAATCGGATAACTGTGTAAAAGTGATTTATAGTTGTTTATAGGGTCTACAATCGAATAAGATATCTCATGATGCGATTTCGGATACGTGGTAGAAAAACAGGCTGAAAAATAAAAATGACCACTTCGACCACCCATAACTGCTCGAATTGAAGAGTATATAATACACTTTTTTTAGGCCTCTGAGCTCCCGGAACGAAAATGTTCGAAAATCGCACAGATGGTTAATCGAGTCAGATAAAGCGGACTCAAATTTGAAAAAACATCGGAAGACATTTGACGTTACCGGTATACTATAAACCAGTATCGTTCGAAAATCGGATAATTGCGTACAAGTGATTTATAATTGTTTATAGGGTCTACAATTGAATAAGATATCCCATGATGCGATTTCGGACTCGTGGTAGAAAAACAGGATGAAAAATAAAAATGGTCGCTCCGACCACCGAAAACTTCTCGAATTGACGGGTATATAATACACTTTTTTTAGGCCTCTGAGTTCCTGGAACGATAATGTCCGAAAATCGCACAGATGGTTAATCGAGTCAGATAAAGCGGACTCAAAAATTTGAAAAAACATCGAAAGATATTTGACGTTACCGGTATGCTGTAAACCAATTTCGGCCGAAAATCGGATAACCGTGTAAAAGTGATTTATAGTTGTTTATAGGGTCTACAATCGAATAAGATATCTCATGATGCGATTTCGGACTCGTGGTAGAAAAACAGGCTGAAAGATAAAAATGGTCGCTCCGACCACCCAAAACAGCTCGAATTGATGGTTATATAATACATGGTTTTTAGGCCTCTGAGCTCCCAGAACGATAATGTCGGAAAATCGCACTGATGGTTAATCGAGCCAGATAAAGCGGACTCAAAAATTTGCAAAAACATCAGAAGACATTTGACGTTACCGGTATGCTGTAAACCAATTTCGGCCGAAAATCGGATAACCTTGTAAAAGTGATATATAGTTGTTTATAGGGTCTACAATCGAATAAGATATCTCATGATGCGATTTCGGATACGTGATAGAAAAACAGGCTGAAAAATAAAAATAACCGCTCTGAGCACCCATAACTGCTCGAATTGAAGGATATATAATACCCTTTTTTTAGGCCTCTGAGCTCCCAGAAAGAAAATGTTCGAAAATATCACAGATGGTTAATCGAGTTAGATAAAGCGGACTCAAAAATTTGAAAAAAGATTGGAAGACATTTGACGTTACCGGTATGCTATAAACCAATTTCGTTCGAAAATCGGATAATCGCGTACAAGTGATTTATAGTTGTTTATAGGGTCTACAATCGAATAAGATATCTCATGATGCGATTTCGAATACGTGGTAGAAAAACAGGCTGAAAAATAAAAATGACCGCTCCGAGCACCCATAACTGCTCGAATTGAAGGGTCTATAATACACTTTTTTTAGGCCTCTGAGCTCCCGGAATGAAAATGTTCGAAAATCGCACAGATGGTTAATCGAGTCAGAGAAAGCGGACCCAAATTTGAAAACACATCGGAAGACATTTGACGTTACCGGTATGCTATAAACCAATTTCGTTCGAAAATCGGATAATTGCGTACAAGTGATTTATAGTTGTTTTTAGGGTCTACAATCGAATAAGATATCCCATGATGCGATTTCGGACTCGTGGTAGAAAAAAAGGCTGAAAATAAAAATGGTCGCTCCGACCACTAAAAACTTCTCGAATGGACAGGTATATAATACACTTTTTTTAGGCCTCTGAGTTCCTGGAACGATAATGTCCGAAAATCGCACAGATGGTTAATCGAGTCTGATAAAGCGGACTCAAAAATTTGAAAAAACATCGAAAGACATTTAACGTTACCGGTATACTATAAACCAATTTCGTTCGAAAATCGGATAACCGTGTAAAAGTGATTTATAGTTGTTTATAGGGTCTACAATCGAATAAGATATCTCATGATGCGATTTCGGATACGTGGTAGAAAAACAGGCTGAAAAATAAAAATTACCACTTCGACCACCCATAACTGCTCGAATTGTAGAATATATAATACACTTTTTTTAGGCCTCTGAGCTCCCGGAACGAAAATGTTCGAAAATCGCACAGATGGTTAATCGAGTCAGATAAAGCGGACTCAAATTTGAAAAAACATCGGAAGACATTTGACGTTACCGGTATACTATAAACCAATATCGTTCGAAAATCGGATAATTGCGTACAAGTGATTTATAGTTGTTTATAGGGTCTACAATTGAATAAGATATCCCATGATGCGATTTCGGACTCGTGGTAGAAAAACAGGATGAAAAATAAAAATGGTCGCTCCGACCACCGAAAACTTCTCGAATTGACGGGTATATAATACACTTTTTTTAGGCCTCTGAGTTCCTGGAACGATAATGTCCGAAAATCGCACAGATGGTTAATCGAGTCAGATAAAGCGGACTCAAAAATTTGAAAAAACATCGAAAGATATTTGACGTTACCGGTATGCTGTAAACCAATTTCGGCCGAAAATCGGATAACCGTGTAAAAGTGATTTATAGTGGTTTATAGGGTCTACAATCGAATAAGATATCTCATGATGCGATTTCGGATACGTGGTAGAAAAACAGGCTGAAAAATAAAAATAACCGCTCTGAGCACCCATAACTGCTCGAATTGAAGGATACTTAATACAATTTTTTTAGGCATCTGAGCACCCGGAACGAAAATGTTCGAAAATATCACAGATGGTTAATCGAGTTAGATAAAGCGGACTCAAAAATTTGAAAAAACATCGGAAGACATTTGACGTTATCGGTATGCTATAAACCAATTTCGTTCGAAAATAGGATAATTGCGTACAAGTGATTTATAGTTGTTTATAGGGTCTAAAATCGAATAAGATATCCCATGATACGATTTCGGACTCGTGGTAGAAAAACAGGCTGAAAGATAAAAATGGTCGCTCCGACCACCCAAAACAGCTCGAATTGATGGTTATATAATACATGGTTTTTAGGCCTCTGAGCTCCCAGAACGATAATGTCGGAAAATCGCACTGATGGTTAATCGAGCCAGATAAAGCGGACTCAAAAATTTGCAAAAACATCAGAAGACATTTGACGTTACCGGTATGCTGTAAACCAATTTCGGCCGAAAATCGGATAACCGTGTAAAAGTGATTTAAAGTTGTTTATAGGGTCTACAATCGAATAAGATATCTCATGATGCGATTTCGGATACGTGGTAGAAAAACAGGCTGAAAAATAAAAATAACCGCTCTGAGCACCCATAACTGCTCGAATTGAAGGATATATAATACACTTTTTTTAGGCCTCTGAGCTCCCGGAACGAAAATGTTCGAAAATATCACAGATGGTTAATCGAGTTAGATAAAGCGGACTCAAAAATTTGAAAAAAGATTGGAAGACATTTGACGTTACCGGTATGCTATAAACCAATTTCGTTCGAAAATCGGATAATCGCGTAAAGTGATTTATAGTTGTTTATAGGGTCTACAATCGAATAAGATATCTCATGATGCGATTTCGAATACGTGGTAGAAAAACAGGCTGAAAATAAAAATGACCGCTTCGAGCACCCATAACTGCTCGAATTGAAGGGTCTATAATACACTTTTTTTAGGCCTCTGAGTTCCTGGAACGATAATGTCCGAAAATCGCACAGATGGTTAATCGAGTCTGATAAAGCGGACTCAAAAATTTGAAAAAACATCGAAAGACATTTAACGTTACCGGTATACTATAAACCAATTTCGTTCGAAAATCGGATAACCGTGTAAAAGTGATTTATAGTTGTTTATAGGGTCTACAATCGAATAAGATATACCATGATGCGATTTCGGACTCGTGGTAGAAAAACAGGCTGAAAAATAAAAATGGCCGCTCCGACCACCCGAAACAGCTCGAATTGATGGTTATATAATACATGGTTTTTAGGCCTCTGAGCTCCCGGAACGATAATGTCGGAAAATCGCACTGATGGTTAATCGAGCCTGATAATGCGGACTCAAAAATTTGCAAAAACATCAGAAGACATTTGACGTTACCGGTATGCTGTAAACCAATTTCGGCCGAAAATCGCATAACCGTGTAAAAGTGATTTATAGTTGTTTATAGGGTCTACAATCGAATAAGATATCTCATGATGCGATTTCGGATACGTGGTAGAAAAACAGGCTGAAAAATAAAAATAACCGCTCCGAGCACCCATAACTGCTCGAATTGAAGGGTATATAATAAACGTTTTTTAGGCCTCTGAGCTCCCGGATCGAAAATGTTCGAAAATCGCACAGATGATTTATCGAGTCAGATAAAGCGGACCCAAATTTGAAAAAACATCGGAAGACATTTGACGTTACCGGTATGCTATAAACCAATTTCGTTCGAAAGTCGGATAATTGCGTACAAGTGATTTATAGTTGTTTATAGGGTCTACAATCGAATAAGATATCCCATGATGCGATTTCGGACTCGTGGTAGAAAAACAGGCTGAAAAATAAAAATGGTCGCTCCGACCACCCAAAACTTCTCGAATTGACGGGTATATAATACACTTTTTTTACGCCTCTGAGTTCCTGGAACGATAATGTCCGACAATCGCACAGATGGTTAATCGAGTCAGATAAAGCGGACTCAAAAATTTGAAAAAACATCAAAAGACCTTTAACGTTACCGGTATACTATAAACCAATTTCGTTCGAAAATCGGATAACCGTGTAAAAGTGATTTATAGTTGTTTATAGGGTCTACAATCGAATAAGATATCTCATGATGCGATTTCGGATACGTGGTAGAAAAACAGGCTGAAAAATAAAAATAACCGCTCCGAGCACCCATAACTGCTCGAATTGAGAGATATATAATACACTTTTTTTAGGCCTCTGAGCTCCCGGAACGAAAATGTTCGAAAATATCACAGATGGTTAATCGAGTTAGATAAAGCGGACTCGAAAATTTTAAAAAACATCGGAAGACATTTGACGTTACCGGTATGCTATAAACCAATTTCGTTCGAAAATCGGATAACCGTGTAAAAGTGATTTATAGTTGTTTATAGGGTCTACAATCAAATAAGATATCCCATGATGCGATTTCGGACTCGTGGTAGAAAGACAGGCTGAAAAATAAAAATGGTCGCTCCGACCACCCAAAACTTCTCGAATTGACGGGTATAAAATACACTTTTTTTAGGCCTCTGAGTTCCTGGAACGATAATGTCCGAAAATCGCACAGATGGTTAATCGAGTGTGATAAAGCCGACACAAAAATTTGAAAAAACATCGAAAGACATTTAACGTTACCGGTATACTATAAACCAATTTCGTTCGAAAATCAGATAACCGTGTAAAAGTGATTTATAGTTGTTTATAGGGTCTACAATCGAATAAGATATCCCATGATGCGATTTCGGACTCGTGGTAGAAAAACAGGCTGAAAAATAAAAATGGTCGCTCCGACCACCCAAAACTTCTCGAATTGACGGGTATATAATACACTTTTTTTACGCCTCTGAGTTCCTGGAACGATAATGTCCGAAAATCGCACAGATGGTTAATCGAGTGTGATAATGCGGACTCAAAAATTTGAAAAAACATCGAAAGACATTTAACGTTACCGGTATACTATAAACCAATTTCGTTCGAAAATCGGATAACCGTGTAAAAGTGATTTATAGTTGTTTATAGGGTCTACAATCGAATAAGATATACCATGATGCGATTTCGGACTCGTGGTAGAAAAACAGGCTGAAAAATAAAAATGGCCGCTCCGACCACCCGAAACTGCTCGAATTGATGGTTATAATACATGGTTTTTAGGCCTCTGAGCTCCCGGAACGATAATGTTGGAAAATCGCACTGATGGTTAATCGGGCCAGATAAAGCGGACTCAAAAATTTGCAAAAACATCAGAAGACATTTGACGTTACCGGTATGCTGTAAACCAATTTCGGTCAAAAATCGGATAACCGTTTAAGAGTGATTTATAGTTGTTTATAGGGTCTACAATCGAATAAGATATCTCATGATGCGATTTCGGATACGTGGTAGAAAAACAGGCTGAAAAATAAAAATAACCGCTCCCAGCACCAATAACTGCTCGAATTGAAGGATATATAATACACTTTTTTTAGGCCTCCGAGCTCCCGGAACGAAAATGTTCGAAAATCTCACAGATGGTTAATCGAGTGAGATAAAGCGGACTCAAAAATTTTAAAAAACATCGGAAGACATTTGACGTTACCTGTAAGCTATAAACCAATTTGGTTCGAAAATCGGATAATCGCGTACAAGTGATTTATAGTTGTTTATAGGGTCTACAATCGAATAAGATATCTCATGATGCGATTTCGAATACGTGGTAGAAAAACAGGCTGAAAAATAAAAATGACCGCTCCGAGCACCCATAACTGCTCGAATTGAAGGGTATATAATACACTTTTTTTAGGCCTCTGAGCTCCCGGAACGAAAATGTTCGAAAATCGCACAGATGGTTAATCGAGTCAGAGAAAGCGGACCCAAATTTGAAAAAACATCGGAAGACATTTGACGTTACCGGTATGCTATAAACCAATTTCGTTCGAAAATAGGATAACCGTGTAAAAGTGATTTATTGTTGTTTATAGGGTCTACAATCAAATAAGATATCCCATGATGCAATTTCGGACTCGTGGTAGAAAGACAGGCTGAAAAATAAAAATGGTCGCTCCGACCACCCAAAACTTCTCGAATTGACGGGTATAAAATACACTTTTTTAGGCCTCTGAGTTCCAGGAACGATAATGTCCGAAAATCGCACAGATGGTTAATCGAGTGTGATAAAGCGGACTCAAAAATTTGAAAAAACATCGAAAGACATTTGACGTTACCTGTAAGCTATAAACCAATTTGGTTCGAAAATCGGATAATCGCGTACAAGTGATTTATAGTTGTTTATAGGGTCTACAATCGAATAAGATATCTCATGATGCGATTTCGAATACGGGGTAGAAAAACAGGCTGGAAAATAAAAATGACCGCTCCGAGCACCCATAACTGCTCGAATTGAAGGGTATATAATACACTTTTTTTAGGCCTCTGAGCTCCCGGAACGAAAATGTTCGAAAATCGCACAGATGGTTAATCGAGTCAGAGAAAGCGGACCCAAATTTGAAAAAACATCGGAAGACATTTGACGTTACCGGTATGCTATAAACCAATTTCGTTCGAAAATAGGATAACCGTGTAAAAGTGATTTATTGTTGTTTATAGGGTCTACAATCGAATAAGATATACCATGATGCGATTTCGGACTCGTGGTAGAAAAACAGGCTGAAAAATAAAAATGGCCGCTCCGACCACCCGAAACTGCTCGAATAGATGGTTATATAATAAATGGTTTTTAGGCATCTGAGCACCCGGAACGAAAATGTTCGAAAATATCACAGATGGTTAATCGAGTTAGATAAAGCGGACTCAAAAATTTGAAAAAACATCGGAAGACATTTGACGTTATCGGTATGCTATAAACCAATTTCGTTCGAAAATAGGATAATTGCGTACAAGTGATTTATAGTTGTTTATAGGGTCTAAAATCGAATAAGATATCCCATGATACGATTTCGGACTCGTGGTAGAAAAACAGGCTGAAAGATAAAAATGGTCGCTCCGACCACCCAAAACAGCTCGAATTGATGGTTATATAATACATGGTTTTTAGGCCTCTGAGCTCCCAGAACGATAATGTCGGAAAATCGCACTGATGGTTAATCGAGCCAGATAAAGCGGACTCAAAAATTTGCAAAAACATCAGAAGACATTTGACGTTACCGGTATGCTGTAAACCAATTTCGGCCGAAAATCGGATAACCGTGTAAAAGTGATTTAAAGTTGTTTATAGGGTCTACAATCGAATAAGATATCTCATGATGCGATTTCGGATACGTGGTAGAAAAACAGGCTGAAAAATAAAAATAACCGCTCTGAGCACCCATAACTGCTCGAATTGAAGGATATATAATACACTTTTTTTAGGCCTCTGAGCTCCCGGAACGAAAATGTTCGAAAATATCACAGATGGTTAATCGAGTTAGATAAAGCGGACTCAAAAATTTGAAAAAAGATTGGAAGACATTTGACGTTACCGGTATGCTATAAACCAATTTCGTTCGAAAATCGGATAATCGCGTAAAGTGATTTATAGTTGTTTATAGGGTCTACAATCGAATAAGATATCTCATGATGCGATTTCGAATACGTGGTAGAAAAACAGGCTGAAAATAAAAATGACCGCTTCGAGCACCCATAACTGCTCGAATTGAAGGGTCTATAATACACTTTTTTTAGGCCTCTGAGTTCCTGGAACGATAATGTCCGAAAATCGCACAGATGGTTAATCGAGTCTGATAAAGCGGACTCAAAAATTTGAAAAAACATCGAAAGACATTTAACGTTACCGGTATACTATAAACCAATTTCGTTCGAAAATCGGATAACCGTGTAAAAGTGATTTATAGTTGTTTATAGGGTCTACAATCGAATAAGATATACCATGATGCGATTTCGGACTCGTGGTAGAAAAACAGGCTGAAAAATAAAAATGGCCGCTCCGACCACCCGAAACAGCTCGAATTGATGGTTATATAATACATGGTTTTTAGGCCTCTGAGCTCCCGGAACGATAATGTCGGAAAATCGCACTGATGGTTAATCGAGCCTGATAATGCGGACTCAAAAATTTGCAAAAACATCAGAAGACATTTGACGTTACCGGTATGCTGTAAACCAATTTCGGCCGAAAATCGCATAACCGTGTAAAAGTGATTTATAGTTGTTTATAGGGTCTACAATCGAATAAGATATCTCATGATGCGATTTCGGATACGTGGTAGAAAAACAGGCTGAAAAATAAAAATAACCGCTCCGAGCACCCATAACTGCTCGAATTGAAGGGTATATAATAAACGTTTTTTAGGCCTCTGAGCTCCCGGATCGAAAATGTTCGAAAATCGCACAGATGATTTATCGAGTCAGATAAAGCGGACCCAAATTTGAAAAAACATCGGAAGACATTTGACGTTACCGGTATGCTATAAACCAATTTCGTTCGAAAGTCGGATAATTGCGTACAAGTGATTTATAGTTGTTTATAGGGTCTACAATCGAATAAGATATCCCATGATGCGATTTCGGACTCGTGGTAGAAAAACAGGCTGAAAAATAAAAATGGTCGCTCCGACCACCCAAAACTTCTCGAATTGACGGGTATATAATACACTTTTTTTACGCCTCTGAGTTCCTGGAACGATAATGTCCGACAATCGCACAGATGGTTAATCGAGTCAGATAAAGCGGACTCAAAAATTTGAAAAAACATCAAAAGACCTTTAACGTTACCGGTATACTATAAACCAATTTCGTTCGAAAATCGGATAACCGTGTAAAAGTGATTTATAGTTGTTTATAGGGTCTACAATCGAATAAGATATCTCATGATGCGATTTCGGATACGTGGTAGAAAAACAGGCTGAAAAATAAAAATAACCGCTCCGAGCACCCATAACTGCTCGAATTGAGAGATATATAATACACTTTTTTTAGGCCTCTGAGCTCCCGGAACGAAAATGTTCGAAAATATCACAGATGGTTAATCGAGTTAGATAAAGCGGACTCGAAAATTTTAAAAAACATCGGAAGACATTTGACGTTACCGGTATGCTATAAACCAATTTCGTTCGAAAATCGGATAACCGTGTAAAAGTGATTTATAGTTGTTTATAGGGTCTACAATCAAATAAGATATCCCATGATGCGATTTCGGACTCGTGGTAGAAAGACAGGCTGAAAAATAAAAATGGTCGCTCCGACCACCCAAAACTTCTCGAATTGACGGGTATAAAATACACTTTTTTTAGGCCTCTGAGTTCCTGGAACGATAATGTCCGAAAATCGCACAGATGGTTAATCGAGTGTGATAAAGCCGACACAAAAATTTGAAAAAACATCGAAAGACATTTAACGTTACCGGTATACTATAAACCAATTTCGTTCGAAAATCAGATAACCGTGTAAAAGTGATTTATAGTTGTTTATAGGGTCTACAATCGAATAAGATATCCCATGATGCGATTTCGGACTCGTGGTAGAAAAACAGGCTGAAAAATAAAAATGGTCGCTCCGACCACCCAAAACTTCTCGAATTGACGGGTATATAATACACTTTTTTTACGCCTCTGAGTTCCTGGAACGATAATGTCCGAAAATCGCACAGATGGTTAATCGAGTGTGATAATGCGGACTCAAAAATTTGAAAAAACATCGAAAGACATTTAACGTTACCGGTATACTATAAACCAATTTCGTTCGAAAATCGGATAACCGTGTAAAAGTGATTTATAGTTGTTTATAGGGTCTACAATCGAATAAGATATACCATGATGCGATTTCGGACTCGTGGTAGAAAAACAGGCTGAAAAATAAAAATGGCCGCTCCGACCACCCGAAACTGCTCGAATTGATGGTTATAATACATGGTTTTTAGGCCTCTGAGCTCCCGGAACGATAATGTTGGAAAATCGCACTGATGGTTAATCGGGCCAGATAAAGCGGACTCAAAAATTTGCAAAAACATCAGAAGACATTTGACGTTACCGGTATGCTGTAAACCAATTTCGGTCAAAAATCGGATAACCGTTTAAGAGTGATTTATAGTTGTTTATAGGGTCTACAATCGAATAAGATATCTCATGATGCGATTTCGGATACGTGGTAGAAAAACAGGCTGAAAAATAAAAATAACCGCTCCCAGCACCAATAACTGCTCGAATTGAAGGATATATAATACACTTTTTTTAGGCCTCCGAGCTCCCGGAACGAAAATGTTCGAAAATCTCACAGATGGTTAATCGAGTGAGATAAAGCGGACTCAAAAATTTTAAAAAACATCGGAAGACATTTGACGTTACCTGTAAGCTATAAACCAATTTGGTTCGAAAATCGGATAATCGCGTACAAGTGATTTATAGTTGTTTATAGGGTCTACAATCGAATAAGATATCTCATGATGCGATTTCGAATACGTGGTAGAAAAACAGGCTGAAAAATAAAAATGACCGCTCCGAGCACCCATAACTGCTCGAATTGAAGGGTATATAATACACTTTTTTTAGGCCTCTGAGCTCCCGGAACGAAAATGTTCGAAAATCGCACAGATGGTTAATCGAGTCAGAGAAAGCGGACCCAAATTTGAAAAAACATCGGAAGACATTTGACGTTACCGGTATGCTATAAACCAATTTCGTTCGAAAATAGGATAACCGTGTAAAAGTGATTTATTGTTGTTTATAGGGTCTACAATCAAATAAGATATCCCATGATGCAATTTCGGACTCGTGGTAGAAAGACAGGCTGAAAAATAAAAATGGTCGCTCCGACCACCCAAAACTTCTCGAATTGACGGGTATAAAATACACTTTTTTAGGCCTCTGAGTTCCAGGAACGATAATGTCCGAAAATCGCACAGATGGTTAATCGAGTGTGATAAAGCGGACTCAAAAATTTGAAAAAACATCGAAAGACATTTGACGTTACCTGTAAGCTATAAACCAATTTGGTTCGAAAATCGGATAATCG
Source organism: Silene conica (assembly GCA_029255685.2). Taxonomy (NCBI): domain Eukaryota; kingdom Viridiplantae; phylum Streptophyta; class Magnoliopsida; order Caryophyllales; family Caryophyllaceae; genus Silene; species Silene conica. The sequence goes on along the minus strand of CM055317.2, from coordinate 47,904,580 downwards.
CGTACAAGTGATTTATAGTTGTTTATAGGGTCTACAATCGAATAAGATATCTCATGATGCGATTTCGAATACGGGGTAGAAAAACAGGCTGGAAAATAAAAATGACCGCTCCGAGCACCCATAACTGCTCGAATTGAAGGGTATATAATACACTTTTTTTAGGCCTCTGAGCTCCCGGAACGAAAATGTTCGAAAATCGCACAGATGGTTAATCGAGTCAGAGAAAGCGGACCCAAATTTGAAAAAACATCGGAAGACATTTGACGTTACCGGTATGCTATAAACCAATTTCGTTCGAAAATAGGATAACCGTGTAAAAGTGATTTATTGTTGTTTATAGGGTCTACAATCGAATAAGATATACCATGATGCGATTTCGGACTCGTGGTAGAAAAACAGGCTGAAAAATAAAAATGGCCGCTCCGACCACCCGAAACTGCTCGAATAGATGGTTATATAATAAATGGTTTTTAGGCCTCTGAGCTCCCGGAACGATAATGTCGGAAAATCGCACTGATGCTTAATCGAGCCAGATAAAGCGGACTCAAAAATTTGCAAAAACATCAGAAGACATTTGACGTTACCGGTATGCTGTAAACCAATTTCGGTCGAAAATCGGATAACCGTTTAAGAGTGATTTATAGTTGTTTATAGGGTCTACAATCGAATAAGATATCTCATGATGCGATTTCGGATACGTGGTAGAAAAACAGGCTGAAAAATAAAAATAACCGCTCCCAGCACCCATAACTGCTCGAATTGAAGGATATATAATACACTTTTTTTAGGCCTCCGAGCTCCCGGAACGAAAATGTTCGAAAATCTCACAGATGGTTAATCGAGTGAGATAAAGCGGACTCAAAAATTTTAAAAAACATCGGAAGACATTTGACGTTACCTGTAAGCTATAAACCAATTTGGTTCGAAAATCGGATAATCGCGTACAAGTGATTTATAGTTGTTTATAGGGTCTACAATGCGATTTCGAATACGTGGTAGAAAAACAGGCTGAAAAATAAAAATGACCGCTCCGAGCACCCATAACTGCTCGAATTGAAGGGTATATAATACACTTTTTTTAGGCCTCTGAGCTCCCGGAACGAAAATGTTCGAAAATCGCACAGATGGTTAATCGAGTCAGAGAAAGCGGACCCAAATTTGAAAAAACATCGGAAGACATTTGACGTTACCGGTATGCTATAAACCAATTTCGTTCGAAAATCGGATAACCGTGTAAAAGTGATTTATAGTTGTTTATAGGGTCTACAATCGAATAAGATATACCATGATGCGATTTCGGACTCGTGGTAGAAAAACAGGCTGAAAAATAAAAATGGCCGCTCCGACCACCCGAAACTGCTCGAATTGATGGTTATAATACATGGTTTTTAGGCCTCTGAGCTCCCGGAACGATAATGTTGGAAAATCGCACTGATGGTTAATCGAGCCAGATAAAGCGGACTCAAAAATTTGCAAAAACATCAGAAGACATTTGACGTTACCGGTATGCTGTAAACCAATTTCGGTCAAAAATCGGATAACCGTTTAAGAGTGATTTATAGTTGTTTATAGGGTCTACAATCGAATAAGATATCTCATGATGCGATTTCGGATACGTGGTAGAAAAACAGGCTGAAAAATAAAAATAACCGCTCCCAGCACCAATAACTGCTCGAATTGAAGGATATATAATACACTTTTTTTAGGCCTCCGAGCTCCCGGAACGAAAATGTTCGAAAATCTCACAGATGGTTAATCGAGTGAGATAAAGCGGACTCAAAAATTTTAAAAAACATCGGAAGACATTTGACGTTACCTGTAAGCTATAAACCAATTTGGTTCGAAAATCGGATAATCGCGTACAAGTGATTTATAGTTGTTTATAGGGTCTACAATCGAATAAGATATCTCATGATGCGATTTCGAATACGTGGTAGAAAAACAGGCTGAAAAATAAAAATGACCGCTCCGAGCACCCATAACTGCTCGAATTGAAGGGTATATAATACACTTTTTTTAGGCCTCTGAGCTCCCGGAACGAAAATGTTCGAAAATCGCACAGATGGTTAATCGAGTCAGAGAAAGCGGACCCAAATTTGAAAAAACATCGGAAGACATTTGACGTTACCGGTATGCTATAAACCAATTTCGTTCGAAAATAGGATAACCGTGTAAAAGTGATTTATTGTTGTTTATAGGGTCTACAATCAAATAAGATATCCCATGATGCAATTTCGGACTCGTGGTAGAAAGACAGGCTGAAAAATAAAAATGGTCGCTCCGACCACCCAAAACTTCTCGAATTGACGGGTATAAAATACACTTTTTTAGGCCTCTGAGTTCCAGGAACGATAATGTCCGAAAATCGCACAGATGGTTAATCGAGTGTGATAAAGCGGACTCAAAAATTTGAAAAAACATCGAAAGACATTTGACGTTACCTGTAAGCTATAAACCAATTTGGTTCGAAAATCGGATAATCGCGTACAAGTGATTTATAGTTGTTTATAGGGTCTACAATCGAATAAGATATCTCATGATGCGATTTCGAATACGGGGTAGAAAAACAGGCTGGAAAATAAAAATGACCGCTCCGAGCACCCATAACTGCTCGAATTGAAGGGTATATAATACACTTTTTTTAGGCCTCTGAGCTCCCGGAACGAAAATGTTCGAAAATCGCACAGATGGTTAATCGAGTCAGAGAAAGCGGACCCAAATTTGAAAAAACATCGGAAGACATTTGACGTTACCGGTATGCTATAAACCAATTTCGTTCGAAAATCGGATAACCGTGTAAAAGTGATTTATAGTTGTTTATAGGGTCTACAATCGAATAAGATATACCATGATGCGATTTCGGACTCGTGGTAGAAAAACAGGCTGAAAAATAAAAATGGCCGCTCCGACCACCCGAAACTGCTCGAATTGATGGTTATAATACATGGTTTTTAGGCCTCTGAGCTCCCGGAACGATAATGTTGGAAAATCGCACTGATGGTTAATCGAGCCAGATAAAGCGGACTCAAAAATTTGCAAAAACATCAGAAGACATTTGACGTTACCGGTATGCTGTAAACCAATTTCGGTCAAAAATCGGATAACCGTTTAAGAGTGATTTATAGTTGTTTATAGGGTCTACAATCGAATAAGATATCTCATGATGCGATTTCGGATACGTGGTAGAAAAACAGGCTGAAAAATAAAAATAACCGCTCCCAGCACCAATAACTGCTCGAATTGAAGGATATATAATACACTTTTTTTAGGCCTCCGAGCTCCCGAAACGAAAATGTTCCAAAATCTCACAGATGGTTAATCGAGTGAGATAAAGCGGACTCAAAAATTTAAAAAAACATCGGAAGACATTTGACGTTACCTGTAAGCTATAAACCAATTTGGTTCGAAAATCGGATAATCGCGTACAAGTGATTTATAGTTGTTTATAGGGTCTACAATCGAATAAGATATCTCATGATGCGATTTCGAATACGTGGTAGAAAAACAGGCTGAAAAATAAAAATGACCGCTCCGAGCACCCATAACTGCTCGAATTGAAGGGTATATAATACACTTTTTTTAGGCCTCTAAGCTCCCGGAACGAAAATGTTCGAAAATCGCACAGATGGTTAATCGAGTCAGAGAAAGCGGACCCAAATTTGAAAAAACATCGGAAGACATTTGACGTTACCGGTATGCTATAAACCAATTTCGTTCGAAAATAGGATAACCGTGTAAAAGTGATTTATTGTTGTTTATAGGGTCTACAATCAAATAAGATATCCCATGATGCAATTTCGGACTCGTGGTAGAAAGACAGGCTGAAAAATAAAAATGGTCGCTCCGACCACCCAAAACTTCTCGAATTGACGGGTATAAAATACACTTTTTTAGGCCTCTGAGTTCCTGGAACGATAATGTCCGAAAATCGCACAGATGGTTAATCGAGTGTGATAAAGCGGACTCAAAAATTTGAAAAAACATCGAAAGACATTTGACGTTACCTGTAAGCTATAAACCAATTTGGTTCGAAAATCGGATAATCGCGTACAAGTGATTTATAGTTGTTTATAGGGTCTACAATCGAATAAGATATCTCATGATGCGATTTCGAATACGGGGTAGAAAAACAGGCTGGAAAATAAAAATGACCGCTCCGAGCACCCATAACTGCTCGAATTGAAGGGTATATAATACACTTTTTTTAGGCCTCTGAGCTCCCGGAACGAAAATGTTCGAAAATCGCACAGATGGTTAATCGAGTCAGAGAAAGCGGACCCAAATTTGAAAAAACATCGGAAGACATTTGACGTTACCGGTATGCTATAAACCAATTTCGTTCGAAAATAGGATAATCGTGTAAAAGTGATTTATTGTTGTTTATAGGGTCTACAATCGAATAAGATATACCATGATGCGATTTCGGACTCGTGGTAGAAAAACAGGCTGAAAAATAAAAATGGCCGCTCCGACCACCCGAAACTGCTCGAATAGATGGTTATATAATAAATGGTTTTTAGGCCTCTGAGCTCCCGGAACGATAATGTCGGAAAATCGCACTGATGCTTAATCGAGCCAGATAAAGCGGACTCAAAAATTTGCAAAAACATCAGAAGACATTTGACGTTACCGGTATGCTGTAAACCAATTTCGGTCGAAAATCGGATAACCGTTTAAGAGTGATTTATAGTTGTTTATAGGGTCTACAATCGAATAAGATATCTCATGATGCGATTTCGGATACGTGGTAGAAAAACAGGCTGAAAAATAAAAATAACCGCTCCCAGCACCCATAACTGCTCGAATTGAAGGATATATAATACACTTTTTTTAGGCCTCCGAGCTCCCGGAACGAAAATGTTCGAAAATCTCACAGATGGTTAATCGAGTGAGATAAAGCGGACTCAAAAATTTTAAAAAACATCGGAAGACATTTGACGTTACCTGTAAGCTATAAACCAATTTGGTTCGAAAATCGGATAATCGTGTACAAGTGATTTATAGTTGTTTATAGGGTCTACAATGCGATTTCGAATACGTGGTAGAAAAACAGGCTGAAAAATAAAAATGACCGCTCCGAGCACCCATAACTGCTCGAATTGAAGGGTATATAATACACTTTTTTTAGGCCTCTGAGCTCCCGGAACGAAAATGTTCGAAAATCGCACAGATGGTTAATCGAGTCAGAGAAAGCGGACCCAAATTTGAAAAAACATCGGAAGACATTTGACGTTACCGGTATGCTATAAACCAATTTCGTTCGAAAATAGGATAACCGTGTAAAAGTGATTTATTGTTGTTTATAGGGTCTACAATCAAATAAGATATCCCATGATGCAATTTCGGACTCGTGGTAGAAAGACAGGCTGAAAAATAAAAATGGTCGCTCCGACCACCCAAAACTTCTCGAATTGACGGGTATAAAATACACTTTTTTAGGCCTCTGAGTTCCTGGAACGATAATGTCCGAAAATCGCACAGATGGTTAATCGAGTGTGATAAAGCGGACTCAAAAATTTGAAAAAACATCGAAAGACATTTGACGTTACCTGTAAGCTATAAACCAATTTGGTTCGAAAATCGGATAATCGCGTACAAGTGATTTATAGTTGTTTATAGGGTCTACAATCGAATAAGATATCCCATGATGCGATTTCGGACTCGTGGTAGAAAAACAGGCTGAAAAATAAAAATGGTCGCTCCGACCACCCAAAACTTCTCGAATTGACGGGTATATAATACACTTTTTTTACGCCTCTGAGTTCCTGGAACGATAATGTCCGAAAATCGCACAGATGGTTAATCGAGTGTGATAATGCGGACTCAAAAATTTGAAAAAACATCGAAAGACATTTAACGTTACCGGTATACTATAAACCAATTTCGTTCGAAAATCGGATAACCGTGTAAAAGTGATTTATAGTTGTTTATAGGGTCTACAATCGAATAAGATATACCATGATGCGATTTCGGACTCGTGGTAGAAAAACAGGCTGAAAAATAAAAATGGCCGCTCCGACCACCCGAAACTGCTCGAATAGATGGTTATATAATACATGGTTTTTAGGCCTCTGAGCTCCCGGAACGATAATGTCGGAAAATCGCACTGATGGTTAATCGAGCCAGATAAAGCGGACTCAAAAATTTGCAAAAACATCAGAAGACATTTGACGTTACCGGTATGCTGTAAACCAATTTCGGTCGAAAATCGGATAACCGTTTAAGAGTGATATATAGTTGTTTATAGGGTCTACAATCGAATAAGATATCTCATGATGCGATTTCGGATACGTGGTAGAAAAACAGGCTGAAAAATAAAAATAACCGCTCCCAGCACCCATAACTGCTCGAATTGAAGGATATATAATACACTTTTTTTAGGCCTCTGAGCTCCCGGAACGAAAATGTTCGAAAATCTCACAGATGGTTAATCGAGTGAGATAAAGCGGACTCAAAAATTTTAAAAAACATCGGAAGACATTTGACGTTACCTGTAAGCTATAAACCAATTTGGTTCGAAAATCGGATAATCGCGTACAAGTGATTTATAGTTGTTTATAGGGTCTACAATCGAATAAGATATCTCATGATGCGATTTCGAATACGTGGTAGAAAAACAGGCTGAAAAATAAAAATGACCGCTCCGAGCACCCATAACTGCTCGAATTGAAGGTTATATAATACACTTTTTTTAGGCCTCTGAGCTCCCGGATCGAAAATGTTCGAAAATCGCACAGATGGTTAATCGAGTCAGATAAAGCGGACCCAAATTTGAAAAAACATCGGAAGACATTTGACGTTACCGGTATGCTATAAACCAATTTCGTTCGAAAATCGGATAATTGCGTACAAGTGATTTATAGTTGTTTATAGGGTCTACAATCGAATAAGATATCCCATGATGCGATTTCGGACTCGTGGTAGAAAAACAGGCAGAAAAATAAAAATGGTCGCTCCGACCACCCAAAACTTCTCGAATTGACGGGTATATAATACACTTTTTTTACGCCTCTGAGTTCCTGGAACGATAATGTCCGAAAATCGCACAGATGGTTAATCGAGTGTTATAAAGCGGACTCAAAAATTTGAAAAAACATCGAAAGACCTTTAACGTTACCGGTATACTATAAACCAATTTCGTTCAAAAATCGGATAACCGTGTAAAAGTGATTTATAGTTGTTTATAGGGTCTACAATCGAATAAGATATCTCATGATGCGATTTCGGATACGTGGTAGAAAAACAGGCTGAAAAATAAAAATGACCGCTCCGAGCACCCATAACTGCTCGAATTGAAAGGTATATAATACACTTTTTTTAGGCCTCTGAGCTCTCGGAACGAAAATGTTCGAAAATCGCACAGATGGTTAATCGAGTCAGAGAAAGCGGACCCAAATTTGAAAAAACATCGGAAGACATTTGAGGTTACCGGTATGCTATAAACCAATTTCGTTCGAAAATCGAATAACCGTGTAAAAGTGATTTATAGTTGTTTATAGGGTCTACAATCAAATAAGATATCCCATGATGCGATTTCGGACTCGTGGTAGAAAGACAGGCTGAAAAATAGAAATGGTCGCTCCGACCACCCAAAACTTCTCGAATTGACGGGTATAAAATACACTTTTTTTAGGCCTCTGAGTTCCTGGAACGATAATGTCCGAAAATCGCACAGATGGTTAATCGAGTGTGATAAAGCGGACTCAAAAATTTGAAAAAACATCGAAAGACATTTAACGTTGCCGGTATACTATAAACCAATTTCGTTCGAAAATCGGATAACCGTGTAAAAGTGATTTATAGTTGTTTATAGGGTCTACAATCGAATAAGATATACCATGATGCGATTTCGGACTCGTGGTAGAAAAACAGGCTGAAAAATAAAAATGGCCGCTCCGACCACCCGAAACTGCTCGAATAGGTTATGTAATACATGGTTTTTAGGCCTCTGAACTCCCGGAACGATAATGTCGGAAAATCGCACTGATGGTTAATCGAGCCAGATAAAGCGGACTCAAAAATTTGCAAAAACATCAGAAGACATTTGACGTTACCGGTATGCTGTAAACCAATTTCGGTCGAAAATCGGATAACCGTTTAAGAGTGATTTATAGTTGTTTATAGGGTCTACAATCGAATAAGATATCTCATGATGCGATTTCGGATACGTGGTAGAAAAACAGGCTGAAAAATAAAAATTAACTCTCCCAGCACTCATAACTGCTCGAATTGAAGGATATATAATATACTTTTTTTAGGCCTCTGAGCTCCCGGAACGAAAATGTTCGAAAATCTCACAGATGGTTAATCGAGTGAGATAAAGCGGACTCAAAAATTTTAAAAAACATCGGAAGACATTTGACGTTACCTGTATGCTATAAACCAATTTGGTTCGAAAATCGGATAATCACGTACAAGTGATTTATAGTTGTTTATAGGGTCTACAATCGAATAAGATATCTGATGATGCGATTTCGAATACGTGGTAGAAAAACAGGCTGAAAAATAAAAATGACCGCTCCGAGCACCCATAACTGCTCGAATTGAAGGTTATATAATACACTTTTTTTAGGCCTCTGAGCTCCCGGATCGAAAATGTTCGAAAATCGCATAGATGGTTAATCGAGTCAGATAAAGCGGACCCATATTTGAAAAAACATCGGAAGACATTTGACGTTGCCGGTATGCTATAAACCAATTTCGTTCGAAAATCGGATAATTGCGTACAAGTGATTTATAGTTGTTTATAGGGTCTACAATCGAATAAGATATCCCATGATGCGATTTCGGACTCGTGGTAGAAAAACAGGCTGAAAAATAAAAATGGTCGCTCCGACCACCCAAAACTTCTCGAATTGACGGGTATATAATACACTTTTTTTACGCCTCTGAGTTCCTGGAACGATAATGTCCGACAATCGCACAGATGGTTAATCGAGTCAGATAAAGCGGACTCAAAAATTTGAAAAAACATCGAAAGACCTTTCACGTTACCGGTATACTATAAACCAATTTCGTTCGAAAATCGGATAACCGTGTAAAAGTGATTTATAGTTGTTTATAGGGTCTACAATCGAATAAGATATCTCATGATGCGATTTCGGATACGTGGTAGAAAAACAGGCTGAAAAATAAAAATGACCGCTCCGAGCACCCATAACTGCTCGAATTGAAAGGTATATAATACACTTTTTTTAGGCCTCTGAGCTCTCGGAACGAAAATGTTCGAAAATCGCACAGATGGTTAATCGAGTCAGAGAAAGCGGACCCAAATTTGAAAAAACATCGGAAGACATTTGAGGTTACCGGTATGCTATAAACCAATTTCGTTCGAAAATCGGATAACCGTGTAAAAGTGATTTATAGTTGTTTATAGGGTCTACAATTAAATAAGATATCCCATGATGCGATTTCGGACTCGTGGTAGAAAGACAGGCTGAAAAATAGAAATGGTCGCTCCGACCACCCAAAACTTCTCGAATTGACGGGTATAAAATACACTTTTTTTTGGCCTCTGAGTTCCTGGAACGATAATGTCCGAAAATCGCACAGATGGTTAATCGAGTGTGATAAAGCGGACTCAAAAATTTGAAAAAACATCGAAAGACATTTAACGTTGCCGGTATACTATAAACCAATTTCGTTCGAAAATCGGATAACCGTGTAAAAGTGATTTATAGTTGTTTATAGGGTCTACAATCGAATAAGATATACCATGATGCGATTTCGGACTCGTGGTAGAAAAACAGGCTGAAAAATAAAAATGGCCGCTCCGACCACCCGAAACTGCTCGAATAGGTTATGTAATACATGGTTTTTAGGCCTCTGAACTCCCGGAACGATAATGTCGGAAAATCGCACTGATGGTTAATCGAGCCAGATAAAGCGGACTCAAAAATTTGCAAAAACATCAGAAGACATTTGACGTTACCGGTATGCTGTAAACCAATTTCGGTCGAAAATCGGATAACCGTTTAAGAGTGATTTATAGTTGTTTATAGGGTCTACAATCGAATAAGATATCTCATGATGCGATTTCGGATACGTGGTAGAAAAACAGGCTGAAAAATAAAAATAACCGCTCCCAGCACTCATAACTGCTCGAATTGAAGGATATATAATACACTTTTTTTAGGCCTCTGAGCTCCCGGAACGAAAATGTTCGAAAATCTCACAGATGGTTAATCGAGTGAGATAAAGCGGACTCAAAAATTTTAAAAAACATCGGAAGACATTTGACGTTACCTGTATGCTATAAACCAATTTGGTTCGAAAATCGGATAATCGCGTACAAGTGATTTATAGTTGTTTATAGGGTCTACAATCGAATAAGATATCTCATGATGCGATTTCGAATACGTGGTAGAAAAACAGGCTGAAAAATAAAAATGACCGCTCCGAGCACCCATAACTGCTCGAATTGAAGGTTATATAATACACTTTTTTTAGGCCTCTGAGCTCTCGGATCGAAAATGTTCGAAAATCGCACAGATGGTTAATCGAGTCAGATAAAGCGGACCCAAATTTGAAAAAACATCGGAAGACATTTGACGTTGCCGGTATGCTATAAACCAATTTCGTTCGAAAATCGGATAATTGCGTACAAGTGATTTATAGTTGTTTATAGGGTCTACAATCGAATAAGATATCCCATGATGCGATTTCGGACTCGTGGTAGAAAAACAGGCTGAAAAATAAAAATGGTCGCTCCGACCACCCAAAACTTCTCGAATTGACGGGTATATAATACACTTTTTTTACGCCTCTGAGTTCCTGGAACGATAATGTCCGACAATCGCACAGATGGTTAATCGAGTCAGATAAAGCGGACTCAAAAATTTGAAAAAACATCGAAAGACCTTTAACGTTACCGGTATACTATAAACCAATTTCGTTCGAAAATCGGATAACCGTGTAAAAGTGATTTATAGTTCTTTATAGGGTCTACAATCGAATAAGATATCTCATGATGCGATTTCGGATACGTGGTAGGAAAACAGGCTGAAAAATAAAAATAACCGCTCCGAGCACCCATAACTACTCGAATTGAAGGATATATAATACACTTTTTTTAGGCCTCTGAGCTCCCGGAACGAAAATGTTCGAAAATATCACAGATGGTTAATCGAGTTAGATAAAGCGGACTCGAAAATTTTAAAAAACATCGGAAGACATTTGACGTTACCGGTATGCTATAAACCAATTTCGTTCGAAAATCGGATAACCCTGTAAAAGTGATTTATAGTTGTTTATAGAGTCTACAATCGAATAAGATATCTCATGATGCGATTTCGAATACGTGGTAGAAGAACAGGCTGAAAAATAAAAATGACCGCTCCGAGTACCCATAACTGCTCGAATTGAAGGGTATATAATACACGTTTTTTAGGCCTCTGAGCTCCCGGATCGAAAATGTTCGAAAATCGCACAGATGGTTAATCGAGTCAGATAAAGCGGACCCAAATTTGAAAAAACATCGGAAGACATTTGACGTTGCCGGTATGCTATAAACCAATTTCGTTCGAAAATCGGATAATTGCGTACAAGTGATTTATAGTTGTTTATAGGGTCTACAATCGAATAAGATATCCCATGATGCGATTTCGGACTCGTGGTAGAAAAACAGGCTGAAAAATAAAAATGGTCGCTCCGACCACCCAAAACTTCTCGAATTGACGGGTATATAATACACTTTTTTTACGCCTCTGAGTTCCTGGAACGATAATGTCCGACAATCGCACAGATGGTTAATCGAGTCAGATAAAGCGGACTCAAAAATTTGAAAAAACATCGAAAGACCTTTAACGTTACCGGTATACTATAAACCAATTTCGTTCGAAAATCGGATAACCGTGTAAAAGTGATTTATAGTTGTTTATAGGGTCTACAATCGAATAAGATATCTCATGATGCGATTTCGGATACGTGGTAGAAAAACAGGCTGAAAAATAAAAATAACAGCTCCGAGCACCCATAACTGCTTGAATTGAAGGGTATATAATACACTTTTTTTAGGCCTCTGAGCTCCCGGAACGAAAATGTTCGAAAATATCACAGATGGTTAATCGAGTTAGATAAAGCGGACTCGAAAATTTTAAAAAACATCGGAAGACATTTGACGTTACCGGTATGCTATAAACCAATTTCGTTCGAAAATCGGATAACCCTGTAAAAGTGATTTATAGTTGTTTATAGAGTCTACAATCGAATAAGATATCCCATGATGCGATTTCGAATACGTGGTAGAAAAACAGGCTGAAAAATAAAAATGACCGCTCCGAGCACCCATAACTGCTCGAATTGAAGGGTATATAATACACGTTTTTTAGGCCTCTGAGCTCCCGGATCGAAAATGTTCGAAAATCGCACAGATGGTTAATCGAGTCAGATAAAGCGGACCCAAATTTGAAAAAACATCGGAAGACATTTGACGTTACCTGTATGCTATAAACCAATTTGGTTCAAAAATCGGATAATCGCGTACAAGTGATTTATAGTTGTTTATAGGGTCTACAATCGAATAAGATATCTCATGATGCGATTTCGAATACGTGGTAGAAAAACAGGCTGAAAAATAAAAATGACCGCTCCGAGCACCCATAACTGCTCGAATTGAAGGTTATATAATACACTTTTTTTAGGCCTCTGAGCTCCCGGATCGAAAATGTTCGAAAATCGCACAGATGGTTAATCGAGTCAGATAAAGCGGACCCATATTTGAAAAAACATCGGAAGACATTTGACGTTGCCGGTATGCTATAAACCAATTTCGTTCGAAAATCGGATAATTGCGTACAAGTGATTTATAGTTGTTTATAGGGTCTACAATCGAATAAGATATCCCATGATGCGATTTCGGACTCGTGGTAGAAAAACAGGCTGAAAAATAAAAATGGTCGCTCCGACCACCCAAAACTTCTCGAATTGACGGGTATATAATACACTTTTTTTACGCCTCTGAGTTCCTGGAACGATAATGTCCGACAATCGCACAGATGGTTAATCGAGTCAGATAAAGCGGACTCAAAAATTTGAAAAAACATCGAAAGACCTTTCACGTTACCGGTATACTATAAACCAATTTCGTTCGAAAATCGGATAACCGTGTAAAAGTGATTTATAGTTGTTTATAGGGTCTACAATCGAATAAGATATCTCATGATGCGATTTCGGATACGTGGTAGAAAAACAGGCTGAAAAATAAAAATGACCGCTCCGAGCACCCATAACTGCTCGAATTGAAAGGTATATAATACACTTTTTTTAGGCCTCTGAGCTCTCGGAACGAAAATGTTCGAAAATCGCACAGATGGTTAATCGAGTCAGAGAAAGCGGACCCAAATTTGAAAAAACATCGGAAGACATTTGAGGTTACCGGTATGCTATAAACCAATTTCGTTCGAAAATCGGATAACCGTGTAAAAGTGATTTATAGTTGTTTATAGGGTCTACAATTAAATAAGATATCCCATGATGCGATTTCGGACTCGTGGTAGAAAGACAGGCTGAAAAATAGAAATGGTCGCTCCGACCACCCAAAACTTCTCGAATTGACGGGTATAAAATACACTTTTTTTTGGCCTCTGAGTTCCTGGAACGATAATGTCCGAAAATCGCACAGATGGTTAATCGAGTGTGATAAAGCGGACTCAAAAATTTGAAAAAACATCGAAAGACATTTAACGTTGCCGGTATACTATAAACCAATTTCGTTCGAAAATCGGATAACCGTGTAAAAGTGATTTATAGTTGTTTATAGGGTCTACAATCGAATAAGATATACCATGATGCGATTTCGGACTCGTGGTAGAAAAACAGGCTGAAAAATAAAAATGGCCGCTCCGACCACCCGAAACTGCTCGAATAGGTTATGTAATACATGGTTTTTAGGCCTCTGAACTCCCGGAACGATAATGTCGGAAAATCGCACTGATGGTTAATCGAGCCAGATAAAGCGGACTCAAAAATTTGCAAAAACATCAGAAGACATTTGACGTTACCGGTATGCTGTAAACCAATTTCGGTCGAAAATCGGATAACCGTTTAAGAGTGATTTATAGTTGTTTATAGGGTCTACAATCGAATAATATATCTCATGATGCGATTTCGGATACGTGGTAGAAAAACAGGCTGAAAAATAAAAATAACCGCTCCCAGCACTCATAACTGCTCGAATTGAAGGATATATAATACACTTTTTTTAGGCCTCTGAGCTCCCGGAACGAAAATGTTCGAAAATCTCACAGATGGTTAATCGAGTGAGATAAAGCGGACTCAAAAATTTTAAAAAACATCGGAAGACATTTGACGTTACCTGTATGCTATAAACCAATTTGGTTCGAAAATCGGATAATCGTGTACAAGTGATTTATAGTTGTTTATAGGGTCTACAATCGAATAAGATATCTCATGATGCGATTTCGAATACGTGGTAGAAAAACAGGCTGAAAAATAAAAATGACCGCTCCGAGCACCCATAACTGCTCGAATTGAAGGTTATATAATACACTTTTTTTAGGCCTCTGAGCTCTCTGATCGAAAATGTTCGAAAATCGCACAGATGGTTAATCGAGTCAGATAAAGCGGACCCAAATTTGAAAAAACATCGGAAGACATTTGACGTTACCTGTATGCTATAAACCAATTTGGTTCAAAAATCGGATAATCGCGTACAAGTGATTTATAGTTGTTTATAGGGTCTACAATCGAATAAGATATCTCATGATGCGATTTCGAATACGTGGTAGAAAAACAGGCTGAAAAATAAAAATGACCGCTCCGAGCACCCATAACTGCTCGAATTGAAGGTTATATAATACACTTTTTTTAGGCCTCTGAGCTCCCGGATCGAAAATGTTCGAAAATCGCACAGATGGTTAATCGAGTCAGATAAAGCGGACCCATATTTGAAAAAACATCGGAAGACATTTGACGTTGCCGGTATGCTATAAACCAATTTCGTTCGAAAATCGGATAATTGCGTACAAGTGATTTATAGTTGTTTATAGGGTCTACAATCGAATAAGATATCCCATGATGCGATTTCGGACTCGTGGTAGAAAAACAGGCTGAAAAATAAAAATGGTCGCTCCGACCACCCAAAACTTCTCGAATTGACGGGTATATAATACACTTTTTTTACGCCTCTGAGTTCCTGGAACGATAATGTCCGACAATCGCACAGATGGTTAATCGAGTCAGATAAAGCGGACTCAAAAATTTGAAAAAACATCGAAAGACCTTTCACGTTACCGGTATACTATAAACCAATTTCGTTCGAAAATCGGATAACCGTGTAAAAGTGATTTATAGTTGTTTATAGGGTCTACAATCGAATAAGATATCTCATGATGCGATTTCGGATACGTGGTAGAAAAACAGGCTGAAAAATAAAAATGACCGCTCCGAGCACCCATAACTGCTCGAATTGAAAGGTATATAATACACTTTTTTTAGGCCTCTGAGCTCTCGGAACGAAAATGTTCGAAAATCGCACAGATGGTTAATCGAGTCAGAGAAAGCGGACCCAAATTTGAAAAAACATCGGAAGACATTTGAGGTTACCGGTATGCTATAAACCAATTTCGTTCGAAAATCGGATAACCGTGCAAAAGTGATTTATAGTTGTTTATAGGGTCTACAATTAAATAAGATATCCCATGATGCGATTTCGGACTCGTGGTAGAAAGACAGGCTGAAAAATAGAAATGGTCGCTCCGACCACCCAAAACTTCTCGAATTGACGGGTATAAAATACACTTTTTTTTGGCCTCTGAGTTCCTGGAACGATAATGTCCGAAAATCGCACAGATGGTTAATCGAGTGTGATAAAGCGGACTCAAAAATTTGAAAAAACATCGAAAGACATTTAACGTTGCCGGTATACTATAAACCAATTTCGTTCGAAAATCGGATAACCGTGTAAAAGTGATTTATAGTTGTTTATAGGGTCTACAATCGAATAAGATATACCATGATGCGATTTCGGACTCGTGGTAGAAAAACAGGCTGAAAAATAAAAATGGCCGCTCCGACCACCCGAAACTGCTCGAATAGGTTATGTAATACATGGTTTTTAGGCCTCTGAACTCCCGGAACGATAATGTCGGAAAATCGCACTGATGGTTAATCGAGCCAGATAAAGCGGACTCAAAAATTTGCAAAAACATCAGAAGACATTTGACGTTACCGGTATGCTGTAAACCAATTTCGGTCGAAAATCGGATAACCGTTTAAGAGTGATTTATAGTTGTTTATAGGGTCTACAATCGAATAAGATATCTCATGATGCGATTTCGGATACGTGGTAGAAAAACAGGCTGAAAAATAAAAATAACCGCTCCCAGCACTCATAACTGCTCGAATTGAAGGATATATAATACACTTTTTTTAGGCCTCTGAGCTCCCGGAACGAAAATGTTCGAAAATCTCACAGATGGTTAATCGAGTGAGATAAA
Source organism: Silene conica (assembly GCA_029255685.2). Taxonomy (NCBI): domain Eukaryota; kingdom Viridiplantae; phylum Streptophyta; class Magnoliopsida; order Caryophyllales; family Caryophyllaceae; genus Silene; species Silene conica. The sequence goes on along the minus strand of CM055317.2, from coordinate 47,888,123 downwards.
GCGGACTCAAAAATTTTAAAAAACATCGGAAGACATTTGACGTTACCTGTATGCTATAAACCAATTTGGTTCGAAAATCGGATAATCGCGTACAAGTGATTTATAGTTGTTTATAGGGTCTACAATCGAATAAGATATCTCATGATGCGATTTCGAATACGTGGTAGAAAAACAGGCTGAAAAATAAAAATGACCGCTCCGAGCACCCATAACTGCTCGAATTGAAGGTTATATAATACACTTTTTTTAGGCCTCTGAGCTCTCTGATCGAAAATGTTCGAAAATCGCACAGATGGTTAATCGAGTCAGATAAAGCGGACCCAAATTTGAAAAAACATCGGAAGACATTTGACGTTGCCGGTATGCTATAAACCAATTTCGTTCGAAAATCGGATAATTGCGTACAAGTGATTTATAGTTGTTTATAGGGTCTACAATCGAATAAGATATCCAATGATGCGATTTCGGACTCGTGGTAGAAAAACAGGCTGAAAAATAAAAATGGTCGCTCCGACCACCCAAAACTTCTCGAATTGACGGGTATATAATACACTTTTTTTAGGCCTCTGAGCTCTCGGAACGAAAATGTTCGAAAATCGCACAGATGGTTAATCGAGTCAGAGAAAGCGGACCCAAATTTGAAAAAACATCGGAAGACATTTGAGGTTACCGGTATGCTATAAACCAATTTCGTTCGAAAATCGGATAACCGTGCAAAAGTGATTTATAGTTGTTTATAGGGTCTACAATTAAATAAGATATCCCATGATGCGATTTCGGACTCGTGGTAGAAAGACAGGCTGAAAAATAGAAATGGTCGCTCCGACCACCCAAAACTTCTCGAATTGACGGGTATAAAATACACTTTTTTTTGGCCTCTGAGTTCCTGGAACGATAATGTCCGAAAATCGCACAGATGGTTAATCGAGTGTGATAAAGCGGACTCAAAAATTTGAAAAAACATCGAAAGACATTTAACGTTGCCGGTATACTATAAACCAATTTCGTTCGAAAATCGGATAACCGTGTAAAAGTGATTTATAGTTGTTTATAGGGTCTACAATCGAATAAGATATACCATGATGCGATTTCGGACTCGTGGTAGAAAAACAGGCTGAAAAATAAAAATGGCCGCTCCGACCACCCGAAACTGCTCGAATAGGTTATGTAATACATGGTTTTTAGGCCTCTGAACTCCCGGAACGATAATGTCGGAAAATCGCACTGATGGTTAATCGAGCCAGATAAAGCGGACTCAAAAATTTGCAAAAACATCAGAAGACATTTGACGTTACCGGTATGCTGTAAACCAATTTCGGTCGAAAATCGGATAACCGTTTAAGAGTGATTTATAGTTGTTTATAGGGTCTACAATCGAATAAGATATCTCATGATGCGATTTCGGATACGTGGTAGAAAAACAGGCTGAAAAATAAAAATAACCGCTCCCAGCACTCATAACTGCTCGAATTGAAGGATATATAATACACTTTTTTTAGGCCTCTGAGCTCCCGGAACGAAAATGTTCGAAAATCTCACAGATGGTTAATCGAGTGAGATAAAGCGGACTCAAAAATTTTAAAAAACATCGGAAGACATTTGACGTTACCTGTATGCTATAAACCAATTTGGTTCGAAAATCGGATAATCGCGTACAAGTGATTTATAGTTGTTTATAGGGTCTACAATCGAATAAGATATCTCATGATGCGATTTCGAATACGTGGTAGAAAAACAGGCTGAAAAATAAAAATGACCGCTCCGAGCACCCATAACTGCTCGAATTGAAGGTTATATAATACACTTTTTTTAGGCCTCTGAGCTCTCTGATCGAAAATGTTCGAAAATCGCACAGATGGTTAATCGAGTCAGATAAAGCGGACCCAAATTTGAAAAAACATCGGAAGACATTTGACGTTGCCGGTATGCTATAAACCAATTTCGTTCGAAAATCGGATAATTGCGTACAAGTGATTTATAGTTGTTTATAGGGTCTACAATCGAATAAGATATCCCATGATGCGATTTCGGACTCGTGGTAGAAAAACGGGCTGAAAAATAAAAATGGTCGCTCCGACCACCCAAAACTTCTCGAATTGACGGGTATATAATACACTTTTTTTACGCCTCTGAGTTCCTGGAACGATAATGTCCGACAATCGCACAGATGGTTAATCGAGTCAGATAAAGCGGACTCAAAAATTTGAAAAAACATCGAAAGACCTTTAACGTTACCGGTATACTATAAACCAATTTCGTTCGAAAATCGGATAACCGTGTAAAAGTGATTTATAGTTCTTTATAGGGTCTACAATCGAATAAGATATCTCATGATGCGATTTCGGATACGTGGTAGAAAAACAGGCTGAAAAATAAAAATAACCGCTCCGAGCACCCATAACTACTCGAATTGAAGGATATATAATACACTTTTTTTAGGCCTCTGAGCTCCCGGAACGAAAATGTTCGAAAATATCACAGATGGTTAATCGAGTTAGATAAAGCGGACTCGAAAATTTTAAAAAACATCGGAAGACATTTGACGTTACCGGTATGCTATAAACCAATTTCGTTCGAAAATCGGATAACCCTGTAAAAGTGATTTATAGTTGTTTATAGAGTCTACAATCGAATAAGATATCTCATGATGCGATTTCGAATACGTGGTAGAAGAACAGGCTGAAAAATAAAAATGACCGCTCCGAGTACCCATAACTGCTCGAATTGAAGGGTATATAATACACGTTTTTTAGGCCTCTGAGCTCCCGGATCGAAAATGTTCGAAAATCGCACAGATGGTTAATCGAGTCAGATAAAGCGGACCCAAATTTGAAAAAACATCGGAAGACATTTGACGTTGCCGGTATGCTATAAACCAATTTCGTTCGAAAATCGGATAATTGCGTACAAGTGATTTATAGTTGTTTATAGGGTCTACAATCGAATAAGATATCCCATGATGCGATTTCGGACTCGTGGTAGAAAAACAGGCTGAAAAATAAAAATGGTCGCTCCGACCACCCAAAACTTCTCGAATTGACGGGTATATAATACACTTTTTTTACGCCTCTGAGTTCCTGGAACGATAATGTCCGACAATCGCACAGATGGTTAATCGAGTCAGATAAAGCGGACTCAAAGATTTGAAAAAACATCGAAAGACCTTTAACGTTACCGGTATACTATAAACCAATTTCGTTCGAAAATCGGATAACCGTGTAAAAGTGATTTATAGTTGTTTATAGGGTCTACAATCGAATAAGATATCTCATGATGCGATTTCGGATACGTGGTAGAAAAACAGGCTGAAAAATAAAAATGACCGCTCCGAGCACCCATAACTGCTGGAATTGAAGGATATATAATACACTTTTTTTAGGCCTCTGAGCTCCCGGAACGAAAATGTTCGAAAATCGCACAGATGGTTAATCGAGTCAGATAAAGCAGACTCAAATTTGAAAAAACATCGGAAGGCATTTGACGTTACCGGTATGCTATAAACCAATTTCGTTCGAAAATCGGATAACCGTGTAAAAGTGATTTATAGTTGTTTATAGGGTCTACAATCGAATAAGATATCCCATGATGCGATTTCGGACTCGTGGTAGAAAGACAGGCTGAAAAATAAAAATGGTCGCTCCGACCACCCAAAACTTCTCGAATTGACGGGTATAAAATACACTTTTTTTAGGCCTCTGAGTTCCTGGAACGATAATGTTTGAAAATCGCACAGATGGTTAATCGAGTGTGATAAAGCGGACTCAAAAATTTGAAAAATACATCGAAAGACATTTAGCGTTACCGGTATACTATAAACCAATTTCGTTCGAAAATCGGATAACCGTGTAAAAGGTATTTCTACTTGTTTATAGGGTCTACAATCGAATAAGATATCTCATGATGCGATTTCGGATACGTGGTAGAAAAACAGGCTGAAAAATAAAAATGGCCGCTCCGAGCACCCATAACTTCTCGAATTTAAGGGTATATAATACACTTTTTTTAGGCCTCTGAGCTCCTGGAACGAAAATGTTCGAAAATCGCACAGATGGTTAATCGAGTCAGATAAAGCGGACTCAAATTTGAAAAAACATCGGAAGACATTTGACGTTACCGGTATGCTATAAACCAATTTCGTTCGAAAATCGGATAATTGCGTACAAGTGATTTATAGTTGTTTATAGGGTCTACAATCGAATAAGATATCCCATGATGCGATTTCGGACTCGTGGTAGAAAAACAGGCTGAAAAATAAAAATGGTCGCTCCGACCACCCAAAACTTCTCGAATTGACGGGTATATAATACACTTTTTTTACGCCTCTGAGTTCCTGGAACGATAATGTCCGACAATCGCACAGATGGTTAATCGAGTCAGATAAAGCGGACTCAAAAATTTGAAAAAACATCGAAAGACCTTTAACGTTACCGGTATACTATAAACCAATTTCGTTCGAAAATCGGATAACCGTGTAAAAGTGATTTATAGTTCTTTATAGGGTCTACAATCGAATAAGATATCTCATGATGCGATTTCGGATACGTGGTAGAAAAACAGGCTGAAAAATAAAAATAACCGCTCCGAGCACCCATAACTGCTCGAATTGAAGGATATATAATACACTTTTTTTAGGCCTCTGAGCTCCCGGAACGAAAATGTTCGAAAATATCACAGATGGTTAATCGAGTTAGATAAAGCGGACTCGAAAATTTTACAAAACATCGGAAGACATTTGACGTTACCGGTATGCTATAAACCAATTTCGTTCGAAAATCGGATAACCCTGTAAAAGGGATTTATAGTTGTTTATAGAGTCTACAATCGAATAAGATATCTCATGATGCGATTTCGAATACGTGGTAGAAGAACAGGCTGAAAAATAAAAATGACCGCTCCGAGCACCCATAACTGCTCGAATTGAAGGGTATATAATACACGTTTTTTAGGCCTCTGAGCTCCCGGATCGAAAATGTTCGAAAATCGCACAGATGGTTAATCGAGTCAGATAAAGCGGACCCAAATTTGAAAAAACATCGGAAGACATTTGACGTTGCCGGTATGCTATAAACCAATTTCGTTCGAAAATCGGATAATTGCGTACAAGTGATTTATAGTTGTTTATAGGGTCTACAATCGATTAAGATATCCCATGATGCGATTTCGGACTCGTGGTAGAAAAACAGGCTGAAAAATAAAAATGGTCGCTCCGACCACCCAAAACTTCTCGAATTGACGGGTATATAATACACTTTTTTTAAGCCTCTGAGTTCCTGGAACGATAATGTCCGAAAATCGCACAGATGGTTAATCGAGTCAGATAAAGCGGACTCAAAAATTTGAAAAAACATCGAAAGACGTTTAACATTACCGGTATACTATAAACCAATTTCGTTCGAAAATCGGATAACCGTGTAAAAGTGATTTATAGTTGTTTATAGGGTCTACAATCGAATAAAATATCTCATGATGCGATTTTGGATACGTGGTTGAAAAACAGGCTGAAAAATAAAAATGACCGCTTCGAGCACCCATAACTGCTGGAATTGAAGGGTATATAATACACTTTTTTTAGGCCTCTGAGCTCCCGGAACGAAAATGTTCGAAAATCGCACAGATGGTTAATCGAGTCAGATAAAGCGGACTCAAATTTGAAAAAACATCGGAAGACATTTGACGTTACCGGTATGCTATAAACCAATTTCGTTCGAAAATAGGATAACCGTGTAAAAGTGATTTGTAGTTGTTTATAGGGTCTACAATCGAATAAAATATCCCATGATGCGATTTCGGACTCGTGGTAGAAAAACAGGCTGAAAAATAAAAATGGTCGCTCCGACCACCCAAAACTTCTCGAATTGACGGGTATATAATACACTTTTTTTAGGCCTCTGAGTTCCTGGAACGATAATGTCCGAAAATCGCACAGATGGTTAATCGAGTGTGATAAAGCGGACTCAAAATTTTTAAAAAACATCGAAAGACATTTTACGTTACCGGTATACTATAAACCAATTTCGTTCGAAAATCGGATAACCGTGTAAAAGTGATTTATAGTTGTTTATAGGGTCTGATGCGTGTCTATTTTATGATGTTTTTCATCTTTTTTTACACGCATTTGGTCGCTCATTTACTATGTTTTAGCCCCTTTTTCCCAACAATTGTGCACTTTCGTATTTTTATGCTCTTTTGCAGATTTATACGGAAAAGGGACGATTTTGCACCAAATTTATGCCCTCGGGATTTTTTTATGACTAAGGACAAGAAGGAACGAAGCCTAGCGCACATTTCAAGGCCTGAAGATAGCTTTAACAAGCAAAGAATCGATCCACGACATTGCAGCCTGTTTCAAATGGCTATATCTCGAGTTCTAGAGCTGATAATGGAGTGATTCCAGTTGGAGGTGAAAGCTTATCCTCTTTGCTTTCCAACGCCGCAAGAATCGCTTGATTCGATAAGTAACGAAGAAATGGCAGCTGTTTTAAGATCGACGCGCGCTGCAGTCCCGACAACTGGGTCGACCGACCTACTATTTGGGTCGACCGACCACAGCACAGACCCAGAAGTTTCCGCGAAGCCCATTAAAGTGTTTAGGTCATTGGGAAACTCTTTATTTCCATCTATTTAAGCCGAATTTCGTGATTAGGGTTAAAAATTCAGCTTTACCTATCAAATCTCACATCTAGTTTTAGTTTTAATCTTTCCATAATCATCTCACACTTTTCTTTAGTTTTATACATTGTTCATCATCAATCATTCAAGCATTCAATAAAGTTTGTTCCTTTCCTTCCTTAATCCATTGTTTCCGGTAATTCCTTTCTTAATTTCAGTTTTAATATTGTTCTTATTTTAGAATCATTAGTATCCGGTTTAATTTAGAATCCCAAGCCTTTATTATTATTGCATGTTTAGATTGATGTTCTTTATAACTTCCATGTTTATTCCTATTTTTATTATTGTTCCAGTAATTATGAGTAGCTAAATTTCATATGTTAGGATGTAGGGGATAATATGCATAGGTAGAATAAATTCCGAAACCGACTTGTAGCAAAGCCGCGGTCGGCCGACTCAAATAGTGGGTCGGTCGACCGAGGCTGTGGTCGGCCGACCGGAATAGCTGGTCGGTCGACCACTCGCGTTTGTATCCTGTTTTCGTCTTTCTTTGTTGACTATAATACCCTACAATGAAACTGAAAGGAGACTTGTAGGATGTTAGTAATGACCTACCCAAGATTGAGAGATACGGGAAGGGCATTGGTTTACACCTTAAGACGGCTAGGTTACTCAAGACTGAAAGGTATGTGACCTAGGATTTAGGAATCACCCTTATTGTTGACACCCAATAATTGTGAGACCTAGCAACTAATAGCATAGGCCGAAAGGAGCTATTAGGTAGCATAGACCTAAAAAGATATGTTACACCCCCTTACGCGACTGCGATACATGTTGACCTTAGGATTTATATTACCTTAGCTAATTATTACCCCAAACATCCTAGCATCCCTTTTTATTATATTTTATTCTCATCTTTTAATTCTTGTTTTATTTTAATCTTTGCTTAGACTTAGTAATCAACAATCAAAACCCCCAAATTTGTTACCTTTAAACATTGACACTAAACAATAAACATTCCCCACCTCTCTGTGGTTCGACCCTGACTTTCACTATCTATAGTTTAAGTTTAGGAATTATAAATTTAATCTTTGGTACCCTCAACGACGGGCATCAGGGTCAACAATCGAATAAGATATCTCATGATGCGATTTCGGATACGTGGTAGAAAAACAGGCTGAAAAATAAAAATGACCGCTCCGAGCATCCCTAACTGCTCGAATTCAAGGGTATGACTATGTAATACACTTTTTTTAGGCCTCTGAGCTCCCGGAACGAAAATGTTCGAAAATCGCACAGATGGTTAATCGAGTCAGATAAAGAGGACTTAAATTTGAAATAACATCGGAAGACATTTGACGTTACCGGTATGCTATATACAAATTTCGTTCGAAAATCGGATAATTGCGTACAAGTGATTTATAGTTGTTTATAGGGTCTACAATCGAATAAGATATCCCATGATGCGATTTCGGACTCGTGGTAGAAAAACAGGCTGAAAAATAAAAATGGTCGCTCCGACCACCCAAAACTTCTCGTATTGACGGGTATATAATACACTTTTTTTAGCCCTCTGAGTTCCTGGAACGATAATGTCCGAAAATCGCACAGATGGTTAATCGAGTGTGATAAAGCGGACTCAAAAATTTGAAAAAACATCGAAAGACATTTAACGTTACCGGTATACTATAAACCAATTTCAATCGAAAATCGGATTACCGTGTAAAAGTGATTTATAGTTGTTTATAGGGTCTACAATCGAATAAGATATCTCATGATGCGATTTCGGATACGTGGTAGAAAAACAGGCTGAAAAATAAAAATGACCGCTCCGAGCACCCATAACTGCTCGAATTGAAGGGTATATAATACACTTTTTTTAGGCCTTTGAGCTCCCGGAACAAAAATGTTCGAAAATCGCACAGATGGTTAATCGAGTCAGATAAATTAAAGCGGACTCAAATTTGAAAAAACATCGGAAGACATTTGACGTTACCGGTATGCTATAAACCAATTTTGTTCGAAAATCGGATAATTGCGTACAAGTGATTTATAGTTGTTTATAGGGTCTACAATCAAATACGATATCCCATGATGCGATTTCGGACTCGTGGTAGAAAAACAGGCTGAAAAATAAAAATGGTCGCTCCGACCACCCAAAACTTCTCGAATTGACGGGTATATATAAAACACTTTTTTTAGGCCTGTAAGTCCCTGGAACGATAATGTCCGAAAGTCGCACAGATGGTTAATCGAGTCAGATAAAACGGACTCAAAAATTTGAAAAAACATCGAAAGACATTTAACGTTACCGGTATACTATAAACCAATTTCGTTCGAAAATCGGATTACCGTGTAAAAGTGATTTATAGTTGTTTTTAGGGTCTACAATCGAATAAGATATCTCATGATGCGATTTCGAATACGTGGTAGAAAAACAGGTTGAAAAATAAAAATGACCGCTCCGAGCACCCATAACTACTCGAATTGAAGGGTATATAATACACTTTTTTTAGGCCTTTGAGCTCCCGGAACGAAAATGTTCGAAAATCGCACAGATGGTTAATCGAGTCAGATAAATTAAAGCGGACTCAAATTTGAAAAAATATCGGAAGACATTTGACGTTACCGGTATGCTATAAACCAATTTTGTTCGAAAATCGGATAATTGCGTACAAGTGATTTATAATTGTTTATAGGGTCTACAATCAAATAAGATATCCCATGATGCGATTTCGGACTCGTGGTAGAAAAACAGGCTGAAAAATAAAAATGGTCGCTCCGACCACCCAAAACTTCTCGAATTGACGGGTATATAATACACTTTTTTTAGGCCTCTGAGTCCCTGGAACGATAATGTCCGAAAGTCGCACAGATGGTTAATAGAGTCAGATAAAACGGACTAAAAAATTTGAAAAAACATCGAAAGACATTTAACGTTACCGGTATACTATAAACCAATTTCGTTCGAAAATCGAATTACCATGTAAAAGTGATTTATAGTTTTTTATATGGTCTACAATCGAATAAGATATCTCATGATGCGATTTCGAATACGTGGTAGAAAAACAGGCTGAAAAATAAAAACGACCGCTCCGAGCACCCATAACTGCTCGAATTGAAGGGTATATAATACACTTTTTTTAGGCCTCTGAGCTCCCGGAACGAAAATGTTCGAAAATCGCACAGATGGTTAATCGAGTCAGATAAAGCGGACTCAAATTTGAAAAAACATCGGAAGACATTTGACGTTACCGGTATGCAATAAACCAATTTTGTTCGAAAATCGGATAATTGCTTACAAGTGATTTATAGTTTTTCATAGGGTCTACAATCGAATAAGATATCCCATGATGCGATTTCGGACTCGTGGTAGAAAAACAGGCTGAAAAATAAAAATGGTCGCTCCGACCACCCAAAACTTCTCGAATTGACGGGTATATAATACACTTTTTTTAGCCTTTTGAGTTCCTGGAACGATAATGTCCGAAAATCGCACAAATGGTTAATCGAGTGTGATAAAGCGGACTCAAAAATTTGAAAAAACATCGAAAGACATTTAACGTTACCGGTATACTATAAACCAATTTCGTTCGAAAATCGGATAATTGCGTACAAGTGATTTATAATTGTTTATAGGGTCTACAATCGAATAAGATATCCCATGATGCGATTTCGGACTCGTGGTAGAAAAACAGGCTGAAAAATAAAAATGGTCGCTCCGACCACCCAAAACTTCTCGAATTGACGGGTATATAATACACTTTTTTTAGGCCTCTGAGTCCCTGGAACGATAATGTCCGAAAGTCGCACAGATGGTTAATAGAGTCAGATAAAACGGACTAAAAAATTTGAAAAAACATCGAAAGACATTTAACGTTACCGGTATACTATAAACCAATTTCGTTCGAAAATCGAATTACCATGTAAAAGTGATTTATAGTTTTTTATATGGTCTACAATCGAATAAGATATCTCATGATGCGATTTCGAATACGTGGTAGAAAAACAGGCTGAAAAATAAAAACGACCGCTCCGAGCACCCATAACTGCTCGAATTGAAGGGTATATAATACACTTTTTTTAGGCCTCTGAGCTCCCGGAACGAAAATGTTCGAAAATCGCACAGATGGTTAATCGAGTCAGATAAAGCGGACTCAAATTTGAAAAAACATCGGAAGACATTTGACGTTACCGGTATGCAATAAACCAATTTTGTTCGAAAATCGGATAATTGCTTACAAGTGATTTATAGTTTTTCATAGGGTCTACAATCGAATAAGATATCCCATGATGCGATTTCGGACTCGTGGTAGAAAAACAGGCTGAAAAATAAAAATGGTCGCTCCGACCACCCAAAACTTCTCGAATTGACGGGTATATAATACACTTTTTTTAGCCTTTTGAGTTCCTGGAACGATAATGTCCGAAAATCGCACAAATGGTTAATCGAGTGTGATAAAGCGGACTCAAAAATTTGAAAAAACATCGAAAGACATTTAACGTTACCGGTATACTATAAACCAATTTCGTTCGAAAATCGGATAACCGTGTAAAAGTGATTTATAGTTGTTTATAGGGTCTACAATCGAATAAGATATATCATGATGCGATTTCGGATACGTGGTAGAAAAACAAGCTGAAAAATAAAAATGACCGCTCCGAGCACCCATAACTGCTCAAATTGAAGGGTATATAATACACTTTTTTAGGCCTCTCAGCTCCCGGAACGAAAATGTTCGAAAATCGCACAGATGGTTAATCGAGTCAGATAAATTAAAGCGGACTCAAATTTGAAAAAACATTGGAAGACATTTGACGTTACAGGTATGCTATAAACCAATTTCGTTCGAAAATCGGATAATTGCCTACAAGTGATTTATAGTTGTTTATAGGGTCTACAATCGAATAAGATATCCCATGATGCGATTTCGGACTCGTGGTAGAAAAACAGGCTGAAAAATAAAAATGGTCGCTCCGACCACCCAAAACTTCTCGAATTGACGGGTATATAATAAACTTTTTTTAGGCCTCTGAGTCCCTGGAACGATAATGTCCGAAAGTCGCACAGATTGTTAATCGATTCAGATAAAACGCACTCAAAAATTTGAAAAAACATCGAAGAACATTTAACATTTCCGGTATACTATAAACCAATTTCGTTCGAAAATCGGATAACCGTGTAAAAGTGATTTATAGTTGTTTATAGGGTCTACAATCGAATAAGATATCTCATGATGCGATTTCGAATACGTGGTAGAAAAACAGGCTGAAAAATAAAAATGACCGCTCCGAGCACCCATAACTGCTCGAATTGAAGGGTATATAATACACTTTTTTTAGGCCTCTGAGCTCCCGGAACGAAAATGTTCGAAAATCGCACAGATGGTTAATCGAGTCAGATAAAGCGGACTCAAATTTGAAAAAACATCGGAAGACATTTGACGTTACCGGTATGCTATATACAAATTTCGTTCGAAAATCGGATAATTGCGTACAAGTGATTTATAGTTGTTTATAGGGTCTACAATCGAATAAGATATCCCATGATGCGATTTCGGACTCGTGGTAGAAAAACAGGCTGAAAAATAAAAATGACCGCTCCGAGCACCCATAACTGCTCGAATCGAAGGGTATATAATACACTTTTTTTAGGCCTCTGAGCTCCCGGAACGAAAATGTTCGAAAATCGCACAGATGGTTAATCGAGTCAGATAAAGCGGACTCAAAAATTTGAAAAAACATCGAAAGACATTTAACGTTACCGGTATACTATAAACCAATTTCGTTCGAAAATCGGATAACCGTGTAAAATTGATTTATAGTTGTTTATAGGGTCTACAATCGAATAAGATATTTCATGATGCGATTTCGGATACGTGGTAGAAAAACAGGCTGAAAAATAAAAATGACCGCTCCGAGCACCCATAACAGCTCAAATTGAATGGTATATAATACACTTTTTTTAGGCCTCTGAGCTCCCGGAACGAAAATGTTCGAAAATCGCATAGATGGTTAATCGAGTCACATAAAGCGGACTCAAATTTGAAAAAACATCGGAAGACATTTGACGTTACCGGTATGTTATAAACCAATTCCGTTCGAAAATCGGATAATTGCGTACAAGTGATTTATAGTTGTTTATAGGGTCTACAATCGAATAAGATATCCCATGATGCGATTTCGGACTCGTGGTAGAAAAACAGGCTGAAAAATAAAAATGGTCGCTCCGACCACCTAAAACTTCTCGAATTGACGGGTATATAATACAATGTTTTTAGGCCTCTGAGTTCCTGGAACGATAATGTTCGAAAATCGCACAGATGGTTAATCGAGTCAGATAAAGCGGACTCAAAAATTTGAAAAAACATCGAAAGACATTTAACGTTACCGGTATACTATAAACCAATTTCGTTCGAAAATCGGATAACCGTGTAAAAGTGATTTATAGTTGTTTATTGGCTCTACAATCGAATAAGATATCTCATGATGCGATTTCGGACTCGTGGTAGAAAAACAGGCTGAAAAATAAAAATGACCGCTCCGAGCACCCATAACTGCTCGAATCGAAGGGTATATAATACACTTTTTTTAGGCCTCTGAGCTCCCGGAACGAAAATGTTCGAAAATCGCACAGATGGTTAATCGAGTCAGATAAAGCGGACTCAAAAATTTGAAAAAACATCGAAAGACATTTAACGTTACCGGTATACTATAAACCAATTTCGTTCGAAAATCGGATAACCGTGTAAAATTGATTTATAGTTGTTTATAGGGTCTACAATCGAATAAGATATTTCATGATGCGATTTCGGATACGTGGTAGAAAAACAGGCTGAAAAATAAAAATGACCGCTCCGAGCACCCATAACAGCTCAAATTGAATGGTATATAATACACTTTTTTTAGGCCTCTGAGCTCCCGGAACGAAAATGTTCGAAAATCGCATAGATGGTTAATCGAGTCACATAAAGCGGACTCAAATTTGAAAAAACATCGGAAGACATTTGACGTTACCGGTATGTTATAAACCAATTCCGTTCGAAAATCGGATAATTGCGTACAAGTGATTTATAGTTGTTTATAGGGTCTACAATCGAATAAGATATCCCATGATGCGATTTCGGACTCGTGGTAGAAAAACAGGCTGAAAAATAAAAATGGTCGCTCCGACCACCCAAAACTTCTCGAATTGACGGGTATATAATACACTTTTTTTAGGCATCTGAGTTACTGGAACGATAATGTCCGAAAATCGCACAGATGGTTAATCGAGTCAGATAAAGCGGACTCAAAAATTTGAAAAAACATCGGAAGACATTTGACGTTACCGGTATGCTATAAACCAATTTCGTTCGAAAATCGGATAATTGCGTACAAGTGATTTATAGTTGTTTATAGGGTCTACAATCGAATAAGATATCCCATGATGCGATTTCGGACTCGTGGTAGAAAAACAGGCTGAAAAATAAAAATGGTCGCTCCGACCACCCAAAACTTCTCGAATTGACGGGAATGTAATACACTTTTTTTAGGCCTCTGAGTTCCTGGAACGATAATGTCCGAAAATCGCACAGATGGTTAATCGAGTCAGATAAAGCGGACTCAAAAATTTGAAAAAACATCGAAAGACATTTAACGTTACCGGTATACTATAAACCAATTTCGTTCGAAAATCGGATAACCGTGTAAAAGTGATTTATAGTTGTTTATTGGCTCTACAATCGAATAAGATATCTCATGATGCGATTTCGGACTCGTGGTAGAAAAACAGGCTGAAAAATAAAAATGACCGCTCCGAGCACCCATAACTGCTCGAATCGAAGGGTATATAATACACTTTTTTTAGGCCTCTGAGCTCCCGGAACGAAAATGTTCGAAAATCGCACAGATGGTTAATCGAGTCAGATAAAGCGGACTCAAAAATTTGAAAAAACATCGAAAGACATTTAACGTTACCGGTATACTATAAACCAATTTCGTTCGAAAATCGGATAACCGTGTAAAATTGATTTATAGTTGTTTATAGGGTCTACAATCGAATAAGATATTTCATGATGCGATTTCGGATACGTGGTAGAAAAACAGGCTGAAAAATAAAAATGACCGCTCCGAGCACCCATAACTGCTCAAATTGAATGGTATATAATACACTTTTTTTAGGCCTCTGAGCTCCCGGAACGAAAATGTTCGAAAATCGCATAGATGGTTAATCGAGTCACATAAAGCGGACTCAAATTTGAAAAAACATCGGAAGACATTTGACGTTACCGGTATGCTATAAACCAATTCCGTTCGAAAATCGGATAATTGCGTACAAGTGATTTATAGTTGTTTATAGGGTCTACAATCGAATAAGATATCCCATGATGCGATTTCGGACTCGTGGTAGAAAAACAGGCTGAAAAATAAAAATGGTCGCTCCGACCACCCAAAACTTCTCGAATTGACGGGTATATAATACACTTTTTTTAGGCATCTGAGTTACTGGAACGATAATGTCCGAAAATCGCACAGATGGTTAATCGAGTCAGATAAAGCGGACTCAAAAATTTGAAAAAACATCGGAAGACATTTGACGTTACCGGTATGCTATAAACCAATTTCGTTCGAAAATCGGATAATTGCGTACAAGTGATTTATAGTTGTTTATAGGGTCTACAATCGAATAAGATATCCCATGATGCGATTTCGGACTCGTGGTAGAAAAACAGGCTGAAAAATAAAAATGGTCGCTCCGACCACCCAAAACTTCTCGAATTGACGGGAATGTAATACACTTTTTTTAGGCCTCTGAGTTCCTGGAACGATAATGTCCGAAAATCGCACAGATGGTTAATCGAGTCAGATAAAGCGGACTCAAAAATTTGAAAAAACATCGAAAGACATTTAACGTTACCGGTATACTATAAACCAATTTCGTTCGAAAATCGGATAACCGTGTAAAAGTGATTTATAGTTGTTTATTGGCTCTACAATCGAATAAGATATCTCATGATGCGATTTCGGACTCGTGGTAGAAAAACAGGCTGAAAAATAAAAATGACCGCTCCGAGCACCCATAACTGCTCGAATCGAAGGGTATATAATACACTTTTTTTAGGCCTCTGAGCTCCCGGAACGAAAATGTTCGAAAATCGCACAGATGGTTAATCGAGTCAGATAAAGCGGACTCAAAAATTTGAAAAAACATCGAAAGACATTTAACGTTACCGGTATACTATAAACCAATTTCGTTCGAAAATCGGATAACCGTGTAAAATTGATTTATAGTTGTTTATAGGGTCTACAATCGAATAAGATATTTCATGATGCGATTTCGGATACGTGGTAGAAAAACAGGCTGAAAAATAAAAATGACCGCTCCGAGCACCCATAACTGCTCAAATTGAATGGTATATAATACACTTTTTTTAGGCCTCTGAGCTCCCGGAACGAAAATGTTCGAAAATCGCATAGATGGTTAATCGAGTCACATAAAGCGGACTCAAATTTGAAAAAACATCGGAAGACATTTGACGTTACCGGTATGCTATAAACCAATTCCGTTCGAAAATCGGATAATTGCGTACAAGTGATTTATAGTTGTTTATAGGGTCTACAATCGAATAAGATATCCCATGATGCGATTTCGGACTCGTGGTAGAAAAACAGGCTGAAAAATAAAAATGGTCGCTCCGACCACCCAAAACTTCTCGAATTGACGGGTATATAATACACTTTTTTTAGGCCACTGAGTTACTGGAACGATAATGTCCGAAAATCGCACAGATGGTTAATCGAGTCAGATAAAGCGGACTCAAAAATTTGAAAAAACATCGGACGACATTTGACGTTACCGGTATGCTAAAAACCAATTTCGTTCGAAAATCGGATAATTGCGTACAAGTGATTTATAGTTGTTTATAGGGTCTACAATCGAATAAGATATCCCATGATGCGATTTCGGACTCGTGGTAGAAAAACAGGCTGGAAAATAAAAATGGTCGCTCCGACCACCCAAAACTTCTCGAATTGACGGGAATGTAATACACTTTTTTTAGGCCTCTGAGTTACTGGAACGATAATGTCCGAAAATCGCACAGATGGTTAATCGAGTCAGATAAAGCGGACTCAAAAATTTGAAAAAACATCGGAAGACATTTGACGTTACCGGTATGCTATAAACCAATTCCGTTCGAAAATCGGATAATTGCGTACAAGTGATTTATAGTTGTTTATAGGGTCTACAATCGAATAAGATAAATTGAATGGTATATAATACACTTTTTTTAGGCCTCTGAGCTCCCGGAACGAAAATGTTCGAAAATCGCATAGATGGTTAATCGAGTCACATAAAGCGGACTCAAATTTGAAAAAACATCGGAAGACATTTGACGTTACCGGTATGCTATAAACCAATTCCGTTCGAAAATCGGATAATTGCGTACAAGTGATTTATAGTTGTTTATAGGGTCTACAATCGAATAAGATATCCCATGATGCGATTTCGGACTCGTGGTAGAAAAACAGGCTGAAAAATAAAAATGGTCGCTCCGACCACCCAAAACTTCTCGAATTGACGGGTATATAATACACTTTTTTTAGGCCACTGAGTTACTGGAACGATAATGTCCGAAAATCGCACAGATGGTTAATCGAGTCAGATAAAGCGGACTCAAAAATTTGAAAAAACATCGGACGACATTTGACGTTACCGGTATGCTAAAAACCAATTTCGTTCGAAAATCGGATAATTGCGTACAAGTGATTTATAGTTGTTTATAGGGTCTACAATCGAATAAGATATCCCATGATGCGATTTCGGACTCGTGGTAGAAAAACAGGCTGGAAAATAAAAATGGTCGCTCCGACCACCCAAAACTTCTCGAATTGACGGGAATGTAATACACTTTTTTTAGGCCTCTGAGTTACTGGAACGATAATGTCCGAAAATCGCACAGATGGTTAATCGAGTCAGATAAAGCGGACTCAAAAATTTGAAAAAACATCGGAAGACATTTGACGTTACCGGTATGCTATAAACCAATTCCGTTCGAAAATCGGATAATTGCGTACAAGTGATTTATAGTTGTTTATAGGGTCTACAATCGAATAAGATATCCCATGATGCGATTTCGGACTCGTGGTAGAAAAACAGGCTGAAAAATAAAAATGGTCGCTCCGACCACCCAAAACTTCTCGAATTGACGGGAATATAATACACTTTTTTTAGGCCTCTGAGTTACTGGAACGATAATGTCCGAAAATCGCACAGATGGTTAATCGAGTCAGATAAAGCGGACTCAAAAATTTGAAAAAACATCAAAAGACATTTAACGTTACCGGTATACTATAAACCAATTTTGTTCGAAAATCGGATAACCGTGTAAAAGTGATTTATAGTTGTTTATTGGCTCTACAATCGAATAAGATATCTCATGATGCGATTTCGGATACGTGGTAGAAAAACAGGCTGAAAAATAAAAATGACCGCTCCGAGCACCCATAACTGCTCGAATCAAAGGGTATATAATACACTTTTATTAGGCCTCTGAGCTCCCGGAACGAAAATGTTCGAAAATCGCACAGATGGTTAATCGAGTCAGATAAAGCGGACTCAAAAATTTGAAAAAACATCGAAAGACATTTAACGTTACCGGTATACTATAAACCAATTTCGTTCGAAAATCGGATAACCGTGTAAAAGTGATTTATAGTTGTTTATAGGGTCTACAATCGAATAAGATATTTCATGATGCGATTTCGGATACGTGGTAGAAAAACAGGCTGAAAAATAAAAATGACCGCTCCGAGCACCCATAACTGCTCAAGATGAATGGTATATAATACACTTTTTTTAGGCCTCTGAGCTCCCGGAACGAAAATGTTCGAAAATCGCATAGATGGTTAATCGAGTGACATAAAGCGGACTCAAATTTGAAAAAACATCGGAAGACATTTGACGTTACCGGTATGCTATAAACCAATTCCGTTCGAAAATCGGATAATTGCGTACAAGTGATTTATAGTTGTTTATAGGGTCTACAATCGAATAAGATATCCCATGATGCGATTTCGGACTCGTGGTAGAAAAACAGGCTGAAAAATAAAAATGGTCGCTCCGACCACCCAAAACTTCTCGAATTGACGGGTATATAATACACTTTTTTTAGGCCTCTGAGTTACTGGAACGATAATGTCCGAAAATCGCACAGATGGTTAATCGAGTCAGATAAAGCGGACTCAAAAATTTGAAAAAACATCGGAAGACATTTGACGTTACCGGTATGCTATAAACCAATTTCGTTCGAAAATCGGATAATTGCGTACAAGTGATTTATAGTTGTTTATAGGGTCTACAATCGAATAAGATATCCCATGATGCGATTTCGGACTCGTGGTAGAAAAACAGGCTGAAAAATAAAAATGGTCGCTCCGACCACCAAAAACTTCTCGAATTGACGGGAATGTAATACACTTTTTTTAGGCCTCTGAGTTCCTGGAACGATAATGTCCGAAAATCGCACAGATGGTTAATCGAGTCAGATAAAGCGGACTCAAAAATTTGAAAAAACATCGAAAGACATTTAACGTTACCGGTATACTATAAACCAATTTCGTTCGAAAATCAAATAACCGTGTAAAAGTGATTTATAGTTGTTTATTGGCTCTACAATCGAATAAGATATCTCATGATGCGATTTCGGATACGTGGTAGAAAAACAGGCTGAAAAATAAAAATGACCGCTCCGAGCACCCATAACTGCTCGAATCAAAGGGTATATAATACACTTTTATTAGGCCTCTGAGCTCCCGGAACGAAAATGTTCGAAAATCGCATAGATGGTTAATCGAGTCAGATAAAGCGGACTCAAAAATTTGAAAAAACATCGAAAGACATTTAACGTTACCGGTATACTATAAACCAATTTCGTTCGAAAATCGGATAACCGTGTAAAAGTGATTTATAGTTGTTTATAGGGTCTACAATCGAATAAGATATTTCATGATGCGATTTCGGATACGTGGTAGAAAAACAGGCTGAAAAATAAAAATGACCGCTCCGAGCACCCATAACTGCTCAAATTGAATGGTATATAATACACTTTTTTTAGGCCTCTGAGCTCCCGGAACGAAAATGTTCGAAAATCGCACAGATGGTTAATCGAGTCACATAAAGCGGACTCAAATTTGAAAAAACATCGGAAGACATTTGACGTTACCGGTATGCTATAAACCAATTCCGTTCGAAAATCGGATAATTGCGTACAAGTGATTTATAGTTGTTTATAGGGTCTACAATCGAATAAGATATCCCATGATGCGATTTCGGACTCGTGGTAGAAAAACAGGCTGAAAAATAAAAATGGTCGCTCCGACCACCCAAAACTTCTCGAATTGACGGGTATATAATACACTTTTTTTAGGCCTCTGAGTTACTGGAACGATAATGTCCGAAAATCGCACAGATGGTTAATCGAGTCAGATAAAGCGGACTCAAAAATTTGAAAAAACATCGAAAGACATTTAACGTTACCGGTATACTATATACCAATTTCGTTCGAAAATCGGATAACCGTGTAAAAGTGATTTATAGTTGTTTATAGAGTCTACAATGGAATAAGATATCCCATGATGCGATTTCGGACTCGTGGTAGAAAAACAGGCTGAAAAATTAAAATGGCCGCTCCAACCACCCGAAACAGCTCGAATTGATGGTTATATAATACATGGTTTTTAGGCCTCTGAGCTCCCGGAACGATAATGTCGGAAAATCGCACAGATGGTTAATCGAGTCAGATAAAGCGGACTCAAAAATTTCAAAAACATCAGAAGACATTTGACATTACTGGTATGCTGTAAACCAATTTCGGCCGAAAATCGGATAACCAGGTAAAAGTGATTTATAGTTATTTATAGGGTCTACAAACGAATAAGATATCTCATGATGCGATTTCGGATACGTGGTAGAAAAACAGGCTGAAAAATAAAAATAACCGCTCCGAGCACCCATAACTTCTCGAATTGAAGGGTATATAATACACTTTTTTTAGGCCCCTGAGCTCCCGGAACGAAAATGTTCGAAAATCGCACAGATGGTTAATCGAGTCAGATAAAGCGGACTCAAATTTGAAAAAACATCGGAAGACATTTGACGTTACCGGTATGCTATAAACCAATTTCGTTCGAAAATCGGATAATTGCGTACAAGTGATTTATAGTTGTTTATAGGGTCTACAATCGAATAAGATATCCCATGATGCGATTTCGGACTCGTGGTAGAAAAACAGGCTGAAAAATAAAAATGGTCGCTCCGACCACCCAAAACTTCTCGAATTGACGGGAATGTAATACACTTTTTTTAGGCCTCTGAGTTCCTGGAACGATAATGTCCGAAAATCGCACAGATGGTTAATCGAGTCAGATAAAGCGGACTCAAAAATTTGAAAAAACTTCGAAAGACATTTAACGTTACCGGTATACTATAAACCAATTTCGTTCGAAAATCGGATAACCGTGTAAAAGTGATTTATAGTTGTTTATTGGCTCTACAATCGAATAAGATATCTCATGATGCGATTTCGGATACGTGGTAGAAAAACAGGCTGAAAAATAAAAATGACCGCTCCGAGCACCCATAACTGCTCGAATCGAAGGGTATATAATACACTTTTTTTAGGCCTCTGAGCTCCCGGGACGAAAATGTTCGAAAATCGCACAGATGGTTAATCGAGTCAGATAAAGCGGACTCCAATTTGAAAAAACATCGGAAGACATTTGACGTTACCGGTATGCTATAAACCAATTTCGTTCGAAAATCGGATAATTGCGTACAAGTGATTTATTGTTGTTTATAGGGTCTACAATCGAATAAGATATCCCATGATGCGATTTCGGACTCGTGGTAGAAAAACAGGCTGAAAAATAAAAATGGTCGCTCCGACCACCCAAAACTTCTCGAATTGACGGGTATGTAATACACTTTTTTTAGGCCTCTGAGTTCCTGGAACGATAATGTCAGAAAATCGCACAGATGGTTAATCGAGTCAGATAAAGCGGACTCAAAAATTTGAAAAAACATCGAAAGACATTTAACGTTACCGGTATACTATAAACCAATTTCGTTCGAAAATCGGATAACCGTGTAAAAGTGATTTATAGTTGTTTATTGGCTCTACAATCGAATAAGATATCTCATGATGCGATTTCGGATACGTGGTAGAAAAACAGGCTGAAAAATAAAAATCACCGCTCCGAGCACCCATAACTGCTCGAATTGAAGGGTATATAATACACTTTTTTTAGGCCTCTGAGCTCCCGGAACGAAAATGTTCGAAAATCGCACAGATGGTTAATCGAGTCAGATAAAGCGGACTCAAATTTGAAAAAACATCGGAAGACATTTGACGTTACCGGTATGCTATAAACCAATTTCGTTCGAAAATCGGATAATTGCGTACAAGTGATTTATTGTTGTTTATAGGGTCTACAATCGAATAAGATATCCCATGATGCGATTTCGGACTCGTGGTAGAAAAACAGGCTGAAAAATAAAAATGGTCGCTCCGACCACCCAAAACTTCTCGAATTGACGGGTATGTAATACACTTTTTTTAGGCCTCTGAGTTCCTGGAACGATAATGTCCGAAAATCGCACAGATGGTTAATTGAGTCAGATAAAGCGGACTCAAAAATTTGTAAAAACATCGAAAGACATTTAACGTTACCGGTATACTATAAACCAATTTCGTTCGAAAATCGGATAACCGTGTAAAAGTGATTTATAGTTGTTTATTGGCTCTACAATCGAATAAGATATCTCATGATGCGATTTCGGATACGTGGTAGAAAAACAGGCTGAAAAATAAAAATGACCGCTCCGAGCACCCATAACTTCTCGAATTGAAGGGTATACACTACAAAACAATGCTCTCTTTGCGACGGAATTTTCCGTCGCAAAAAGGGTGAAATTCCCATATTTTTGTCGCAAAATGTTAATTTGCGACGGATTTTTCCGTCGCACACTATTTGCGACGGATTGACCCCATTTTGCGACGGACTGAGCTTGACCAAAAGTCAAGGTCAGTCAAGATTTGCGACGGATTTTCCGTCGCAAATCTTGACTGACTTTGACCAGAAGTCAAGGTCAGTCAAGATTTGCGACGGAAAATCCGTCGCAAAGAGGACCATTTGCGACGGAAATTCCGTCGCAAATCTTGACTGACCTTGACTTCTGGTCAAGGTTTGCGACGGAATTCCGTCGCAAATTGAGACATTTCTGTCGCAAATTCCTGTATGATTTTCGGGTTTCAGCCGTTTTTCCAGCTCCCCATTTCCATTGAAATGATTCATTTTTTCCCTTTTGCATGATCTGTAAACCTGCAATTTCAGAAAAACAACCCAGCAACAAAAACTTGTCGGAGACAAGGGTTTTAAAACGTCTTTTCATAACTAATAAGA
Source organism: Silene conica (assembly GCA_029255685.2). Lineage (NCBI taxonomy): Eukaryota > Viridiplantae > Streptophyta > Magnoliopsida > Caryophyllales > Caryophyllaceae > Silene > Silene conica. The sequence continues at coordinate 47,865,071 of CM055317.2, read as the reverse complement.
AAGTTTTACAAATGATAATCCAACTAAAAACTAAACATAGTCCGCGGTACATCAACTAAACAACCTAATGAAATCTATCTAACGGTCGTGTCGGTGGGCTGTGGGGTGGCGAAATGACTGGCCGCCCTAGCGTTGTCGCCGCCATCATCGTCAAAGTCGCGTCTCGGCTGAGAAAAGCCTCCCGGGTTGCAGCTCTGAGTAGTGAACTCCCCCCGCTGACTTAAGAACTCTTCAATTGCCTTCAGCCTTTGGGATGTCTCGAGATCACGTTCTCTTAGCTGAGCATTCTCTCGAAGAACTCTGCCGACGATACCTGCAATGAATAGTCAAACATGATATTATATTCATTTAGTAAATGGTTAAATAATTGGTTAGTCTTAATTTTTAATAAACTATAAAATACAAACCTGGGGTGTATGATGATTGGGTCCCAGCACTTGAGTGACGACGACGCTCGTAAATGACTGGGGCTGCATTTCCCATACCGAGTATCAACCCTTTCTTGTTGAAACCGCCTACTTCTTCGAAGTAGATCTCGTTGTCGTCGATATCTTGCTCCGGGATCCCTTCACTTATCATTTTGTTCTTTCTTGAAAAAACTTTTTCCTACAAAACAAAAATAAAATGTTATTAGCATACGTTAATTAATTAGTAAACCAAATTACTAAAATATAAAGAAAAGTTTCTGTTAACTTACAAATAGTGCTTTGGGTTTCGTTGATAGCCAACCCTTCTTGGGATGCTTTTTTGTCTTCTCAAGCAACTTCAAGGCCGATGGTACATCCCTCCCATCTTCTCCAGCCTGCAATTTAAATCCAACGACACTTGTTGAAAAAAACATTCAAGATTGTCAAAGGGTGAAAATTATTGAAGACAAGAAAAAGTGAAGTAAAAACTAAACAATTACCATTTCATCCATCATCTGTAGGGTGTTTTTACGACCCATAATGTGAGTACCTAAGGCCTTGCCCTTTTCGGTACTTCCCGACATCCGGTTGGTCTTGTTTTTGTCGGATTTCTCTTGGAATTTTGGATTGTCCTTTCTACCCTTCAGTTCTTCAAAAATATCCGCCGGTATCCACTGCGGCCTTTTCTCCGCTGGTTTCTGCATAGCGTAGTGGATTCTTTTGCGAAGGCGGTCTTTCATCATGTCTTCCCACGCCGACCTAACCGCTGCTCTATCACGAGGGTGAAAGGTAACTTTTTTCTGTATCAAGAAAAAAATAGTTAAATAAATATGAAACAATAAATAGGTAATAAATAATAAAACGGAAATAGGTAGTAAACAGTTAATAAATACCTCAAACCAATTCCACCACTCTTCCTTAATGTAATCCGACGCTTCTGACCAGTTGGGCGCATACTCCTTGTAGTTGCAAATAATGGTCTGTGTTATAAGATTAGAAACGTCTTTGTCACTGAACCTGAAAAAGAGTTAAATGTGAAAATAAAATAGTCAACAAGTAATCATATTATAATCAATATATTCATATATATAATCAATTATCCGTAAACAAATAAGATACTTACCACTTGGCGCCTTCGTAATCAGTCGGATCGAGGTGTACTCGATGTGTAGGCGGCTGAGTCTCAGGTACAATCTCGTCCTCATCATGATTGCTCCCGATCGTCCTCCCTCAGGCTGACGACTACCACCACCTCGTCGTCTTCCGCCCGGCATATTATTATCAAACTAATATAGCAACAATTAGAAAGAAATGCTTTATATAGAATGTATTTGGAGAACAATAAGGAAGTGTTGCCCAATTTTTGTTTCATTACAATCAAGAAAATATAAGAATGTTTACTACCTAAATGGCATGAAAGATTCAAAGACAGTCCCAAAACGGGGACTATTCAACAATTACACCTAATGTGTAATTATTGAACGGGTACTATTCAAGAATATTCTAAAAAAATCAACAACACTAACAATCAACAACAATGCAAATTTTATATTAAAAAACAATCGTCCCAAACAACTTAACAACAATATGCGACGGATTTGGGACGGAATTAGCTACTAACCTAATATCACTAACCACCTAACAATACTAACTAAACTAATCAAATAACAATTAAACTAAACTAACTATTCCTAATAACAATAAAAAAACAATAATACGGAATTTGCGACGGAATTTTGCGACGGATTAAACATAAAAAATTAAGACGGTATATTAATAAAGTTAGTAAACATACATAAGAAAGAAAGAAGTGGCGGCGGGAAGGTGGCGGCGGTGAGGTGTTGACGGCGGTGAGGTGGCAGGTGGAAGGGAGAAGAAAGGAGAAGGAGGAGGAGGGAGAAGGAAGGAGAAGGAGGAAGGAGGAAGGAGGAGTGGTGCGTGGCTCCGGCGGCTCCGGCGGCGGGGGATGGTAGGGGGTAGGGTAGGGTGGTAGGGTGGTGGTGTGGTGGTGAATCAAATCGCCGATCGCCTTAGGGTTTTCTTTTTTTTTAATTTTGAAATCGATTTGGGGAAAAGAAGGAGTCCCGCGGGGTCTGTATAAAAAAGCATTGCGACAGACTTTTGCGAAGGAATTTCCGTCGCAAATCTGGTCAAGGTCAAATCTTGACCAGATTTGCGACGGAAATTCCGTCGCAAATATTGACTCCTGCGACGGAATTTCCGTCGCAAATCTGGTCAAGATTTGACCTCGACCCACTTTTGGTCAAGTCTGGTCAATAGGTTTGCGACGGAAAGTCCGTCGCAAAAGTCAATATTTGCGACGGAAATTCCGTCGCAAACTTTCCCGCCATTTGACTTTCACTTCGCGGGTCTGGGAAATTCAGGTCCGTCGCAAATTCCGTCGCAAAAAACAAATCCGTCGCAAAGTCCGTCACAAAACTAATTTTGCGACGGAATTTCTGTCCGTCGCAAATTTTCCGTCGCAAGGGCAATATTTTTTTGTAGTGATATAATACACTTTTTTTAGGCCTCTGAGCTCCCGGAACGAAAATGTTCGAAAATCGCACAGATGGTTAATCGAGTCAGATAAAGCGGACTCAAATTTGAAAAAACATCGGAAGACATTTGACGTTACCGGTATGCTATAAACCAATTTCGTTCGAAAATCGGATAATTGCGTACAAGTGATTTATAGTTGTTTATAGGGTCTACAATCGAATAAGATATCCCATGATGCGATTTCGGACTCATGGTAGAAAAACAGGCTGACAAATAAAAATGTCGCTCCGACCACCCAAAACTTCTCGAATTGACGGGTATATAATACACTTTTTTTAGGCCTCTGAGTTCCTGGAACGATAATGTCCGAAAATCGCACAGATGGTTAATCGAGTCAGATAAAGCGGACTCAAAAATTTGAAAAAACATCGAAAGACATTTAACGTTACCGGTATACTATAAACCATTTTCGTTCGAAAATCGGATAACCGTGTAAAAGTGATTTATAGTTGTTTATAGGGTCTACAATCGAATAAGATATCCCATGATGCGATTTCGGACTCGTGGTAGAAAAACAGGATGAAAAATAAAAATGGTCGCTCCGACCACCCAAAACTTCTCGAATTATCGGGTATATAATACACTTTTTTTAGGCCTCTGAGTTCCTGGAACGATAATGTCCGAAAATCGCACAGATGGTTAATCGAGTCAGATAAAGCGGACTCAAAAATTTGAAAAAACATCGAAAGACATTTAACGTTACCGGTATACTATAAACCAATTTCGTTCGAAAATCGGATAACCGTGTAAAAGTGATTTATAGTTGTTTATAGAGTCTACAATCGAATAAGATATCCCATTATGCGATTTCGGACTCGTGGTAGAAAAACAGGCTGAAAAATTAAAATGGCCGCTCCGACCACCGGAAACAGCTCGAATTGATGGTTATATAATACATGGTTTTTAGGCCTCTGAGCTTCCGGAACGATAATGTCGGAAAATCGCACAGATGGTTAATCGAGCCAGATAAAGCGGACTCAAAAATTTGCAAAAACATCAGAAGACATTTGACGTTACCGGTATGCTGTAAACCAATTTCGGTCGAAAATCGGATAACCATGTAAAAGTGATTTATAGTTGTTTATAGGGTCTACAATCGAATAAGATATCTCATGATGCGATCTCGGATACGTGGTAGAAAAACAGGCTGAAAAATAAAAATAACCGCTCCGAGCACCCATAACTGCTCGAATTGAAGGATATATAATACACTTTTTTTAGGCCTCTGAGCTCCCGGAACGAAAATGTTCGAAAATCGCACAGATGGTTAATCGAGTGAGATAAAGCGGACTCAAAAATTTGAAAAAACATCGGGAGACATTTGACGTTACCGGTATGCTATAAACCAATTTCGTTCGAAAATCGGATAATCGCTTACAAGTTATTTATAGTTGTTTATAGGGTCTACAATCGAATAAGATATCTCATGATGCGATTTCGGGTACGTGGTAGAAAAACAGGCTGAAAAATAAAAATGACCGCTCCGAGCACCCATAACTGCTCGAATTGAAGGGTATATAATACACTTTTTTTAGGCCTCTGAGCTCCCGGAACGAAAATGTTCGAAAATCGCACAGATGGTTAATCGAGTCAGATAAAGCGGACTCAAATTTGAAAAAACATCGGAAGACATTTGACGTTACCGGTATGCTATAAACCAATTTCGTTCGAAAATCGGATAATTGCGTACAAGTGATTTATAGTTGTTTATAGGGTCTACAATCGAATAAGATATCCCATGATGCGATTTCGGACTCGTGGTAGAAAAACAGGCTGAAAAATAAAAATGGTCGCTCCGACCACCCAAAACTTCTCGAATTGACGGGTATGTAATACACTTTTTTTAGGCCTCTGAGTTCCTGGAACGATAATGTCCGAAAATCGCACAGATAGTTAATCGAGTCAGATAAAGCGGACTCAAAAATTTGAAAAAACATCGAAAGACATTTAACGTTACCGGTATACTATAAACCAATTTCGTTCCAAAATCGCATAACCGTGTAAAAGTGATTTATAGTAGTTTATAGAGTCTACAATCGAATAAGATATCCCATGATGCGATTTCGGACTCGTGGTAGAAAAACAGGCTGAAAAATTAAAATGGCCGCTCCGACCACCGGAAACAGCTCGAATTGATGGTTATATAATACATGGTTTTTAGGCCTCTGAGCTCCCAGAACGATAATGTCGGAAAATCGCACAGATGGTTAATCGAGCCAGATAAAGCGGACTCAAAAATTTGCAAAAACATCAGAAGACATTTGGCGTTACCGGTATGCTGTAAATCAATTTCGTCCGAAAATCGGATAACCATGTAAAAGTGATTTATAGTTGTTTATAGGGCCTACAATCGAATAAGATATCTCATGATGCGATTTCGTATACGTGGTAGAAAAACAGGCTGAAAGATAAAAATAACCGCTCCGAGCACCCATAACTGCTCCAATTGAAGGATATATAATACACTTTTTTTAGGCCTCTGAGCTCCCGGAACGAAAATGTTCGAAAATCGCACAGATGGTTAATCGAGTGAGATAAAGCGGACTCAAAAATTTGAAAAAACATCGGAAGACATTTGACGTTACCGGTATGCTATAAACCAATTTCGTTCGAAAATCGGATAATCGCGTACAAGTTATTTATAGTTGTTTATAGGGTCTACAATCGAATAAGATATCTCATGATGCGATTTCGGGTACGTGGTAGAAAAACAGGCTGAAAAATAAAAATGACCGCTCCGAGCACCCATAACTGCTCGAATTGAAGGGTATATAATACACTTTTTTTAGGCCTCTGAGCTCCCGGAACGAAAATGTTCGAAAATCGCACAGATGGTTAATCGAGTCAGATAAAGCGGACTCAAATTTGAAAAAACATCGGAAGACATTTGACGTTACCGGTATGCTATAAACCAATTTCGTTCGAAAATCGGATAATTGCGTACAAGTGATTTATAGTTGTTTATAGGGTCTAAAATCGAATAAGATATCCCATGATGCGATTTCGGACTCGTGGTAGAAAAACAGGCTGAAAAATAAAAATGGTCGCTCCGACCACCCAAAACTTCTCGAATTGACGGGTATGTAATACACTTTTTTTAGGCCTCTGGGTTCTGGAACGATAATGTCCGAAAATCGCACAGATGGTTAATCGAGTCAGATAGAGCGGACTCAAAAATTTGAAAAAACATCGAAAGACATTTAACGTTACCGGTATACTATAAACCAATTTCGTTCGAAATTCGGATAATCGCGTACAAGTTATTTATAGTTGTTTATTGGCTCTACAATCGAATAAGATATCTCATGATGCGATTTCGGATACGTGGTAGAAAAACAGGCTGAAAAATAAAAATGACCGCTCCGAGCACCCATAACTGCTCGAATTGAAGGGTATATAATACACTTTTTTTAGGCCTCTGAGCACCCATAACTGCTCCGAGCACCCATAACTGCTCGAATTGAAGGGTAAACATTTAGGACTCCATAACGTTGTCACGGGGTGTCCTACGAGATATCCGTATAACTCGCCTTTGTGATTGGTCAGTCATCCGCGTGACTTATGGCTCGTTGAACCCACCATCAACCAACGTCACAAAATGATTACCTGAGTTATCAACTCAAGTGGTTAATCAAGGACTAAAACGATGTAATGTTATTCAGTTCACTTTGTGGTGTTCAAAATATGCGTACAATTCCACATGAAAAACAAAACATTATATATCATAACAATGAGGTTGAATAGAGTACACGAGAAAATGAATTATTACATGAATTCATAAAAGAGTACTACAACTTAGGAACACATCTAATTCCCATGGAATGAATGTGCCCTTCATGCTTATCACGTGGTAATGCTTTAGTGAGAGGATCAGCTATGTTGTCATCCGTAGCGATCTTATCAAAGAATATCTCCTTTTACGCGGACTCAGTTGTAGAATCTGCTGTAACACTCTGTTTAGAACTTTTCCAGCTGACAGCAACGCCATTAAGAGTAAAAACGAATCCAGACTGAGATTTCGAGTCATCTCGATCCGTTTGGAAGCTAGCATCTGCGTAACCCGTGGCGCAGAGCGTTGAGTCGCCTCCATAAGTCAATCCCCAATCTTTAGTCCTCCGTAGGTACTTAAGAATGTTTTTCACGGCCATCCAGTGTTGTTCACCTGGATGAGCTTGGAATCGACTGGTCATACTCAATGCATATGCAACGTCTGGACGTGTGCATATCATGGCATACATGATCGATCCTATTGCCGAAGCATAAGGAATCCGACTCATGCGCTCTTTCTCTTCCAATGTCTTAGCTTCTTGAGACTTGCTCAAGTGAAGCCCAGTAGTCATAGGAAGGAACTCTTTCTTGGAGTTCGTCATGCTGAATCTCTCTAGAATCTTATCTATGTAAGACTCCTGACTGAGAGACAACATCCGTCGTGATCTATCCCTGTAGATACGGATGCCCAAAATTCTTTGTGCCTCTCCCAGATCTTTCATCTGGAAATGGTTTTTCAACCATGCTTTAACCGAAGATAAGAGAGGTATGTCATTCCCAATCAAGAGTATGTCGTCGACATACAGTACTAGGAATACAATCTTGCTCCCACTCGACTTGATATAGAGACATGGTTCCTCGACTGATCGAACGAATCCATTCTCTTTTATCACTTGGTCGAAGCGATGATTACAACTCCGCGATGCTTGCTTAAGTCCATAGATGGAACGCTTAAGCTTGCAAACTTTCTTAGGATGTTCTGGATCAATAAAACCCTCGGGTTGTACCATGTACAACTCTTCCTCCAAATAACCGTTTAAGAAGGCGGTTTTAACGTCCATTTGCCATATTTCATAGTCATGAAATGCGGCGATCGCTAAGATAATCCGAATGGAACGTAGCATGACTACGGGTGCAAAGATCTCATCGTAGTGCAAGCCTGGCACTTGGGTGAAACCTTTAGCAACTAGTCTTGCCTTATGGATATCTTGTTTACTTTCCACGGCATGCTTTATTTTGTAAAGCCATTTGCATTGAAGGGGGCGTACCTTTGCAGGTAGGTCCACAAGATCCCACACGTTGTTCTCATACATGGAGTCCATCTCGGATTGCATGGCTTCTAGCCATAGCTTTGAGTCAGAACTAGTCATGGCACCTTTATAGGTTGAGGGTTCATTACCCTCTAGGAGTAAGACGTCATCTATATCATGTTCCTCGACCATACCAATGTATCTGTCCGGAGGAATAAAGACTCTTCCCGACCTCCTAGGTTCCTCAGGAATATCTACCGCAGCATCGGTTGAAGGAACTGTTTCCTCCAATGGTTGCTCGGTAGTTGGTTCTTGAACCTCCGATAAATCGAAGGTTCTATTACTTGACTTGTTCTCTAGAAATTCTTTCTCTAAGAACGTCGCACTAGCCGCAACAAAAACACGTTGTTCGGTTGGCGAGTAGAAGTAATGACCAAAAGTTCCCTTTGGATAGCCTATAAAGTATGTCTTGACCGATCGCGGGCCGAGCTTATCCTCGTGTCTCCACTTGACATAAGCCTCGCAGCCCCAAACCCGAATAAAGGACAAGTTAGGGACCATTCCCTTCCATAATTCGTATGGAGACTTGTCAACAGCTTTAGACGGACTTCGGTTAAGTATTAGAGCGGCCGACAAAAGAGCATAGCCCCACAATGAATCAGGCACAACGGTGTGACTCATCATGGATCGAACCATATCAAGTAAAGTTCGATTTCTCCGTTCGGACACACCATTTAATTGTGGTGTTCCAGGTGGAGTCAATTGTAGCACGATGCCACAGTCTTTAAGGTGTTGATCAAATTCGTGTGAAAGATACTCACCACCACGATCAGAATGTAGTGCTTTAATCTTTCTACCCAGCTGGTTCTGTACCCGATGCTGGTATTCTTTGAACTTGTCAAAGGATTCACTTTTATGCTTCATTAAGTAGACATAGCCATATCTACTTAAATCATCCGTGAAAGTGATGAAATACCTATAGCCTTCTCGTGCGTTAATCGACATAGGGCCACATACGTCTGTATGTATGAGTCCTAATAGGTCGGCAGCGCGCATTCCAACACCTTTGAAGGAAATACGAGTCATCTCACCGATGAGACATGATTCACACGTGCCATATGATTCGAAATCAAAGGCCGAGATAGCTCCATTCTGTATGAGCTGTTTTACGCGTTTCTCATTAATGTGTCCAATACGACAATGCCATAGGTAAGTTTGATCTTTGTCACCTACCTTTAATCTCTTATTATTCACATGTAATATTTCAGTGGTTTGATCTAAAACATAAATTCCATTCATGGAAACTGCCTTGCCATAAATCATATTGTGTAAGGAGACAATACAGCTATTATTCTCTATTACAAATGAAAAACCGAGTTTGTCAAGTGCAGAAACTGAAATAATGTTTTTGGACAAACAAGGAACATAATAACAGTTATATAAAGATAACTCGAATCCACTTGGAAGCTGGATCACGTATATTCCCCTCGAGGTTGCAGCAACACGTGCTCCATTCCCGACACGCAGGTCAACCTCACCCTTAATTAGGGGTTCTTGGTTTCGGAGGCCCTGCACATGATTACATAGATGAGAACCACAACCAGTATCTAGTACCCAAGTTCCGTAACTTGCATGGTTAATCTCAATCATGTGAATAAAAGAAGAAGAAGACATACCAACAGGAGTAACGCGGCCTGCCTTAATGTCCTCACGATACACGGGGCATGAGCGCCTCCAATGCCCAGTCTTGTGGCAATGGTGACATTCCATGCTTGTATCCTTGCTCTTTGTTTTGCCCTGTGAGTTGCTCGACTCACCGGGCTCACTCTTAGTAAATCCTGACTTCTTAAACTTGGGCTTGCCTACTGTTAGGTCGCCCTGAGCTTTAGCTTTACCCTTACCCTTACCCTTACTGGAAATCATGAGAACATCTTGCTTCACGCTCCCACTTAATTTCAGATCCTTCTCGGTCTGTACGAGAAGGGAGTGGATCTCATGAGGAGTCTTCTTCATGTGGTTCATGTAATAGTTGGCCCTGAAGAGGGCGAACCCATCATGAAGCGAATGAAGCATTCGATCAACGATTATGTTCTCACTGATCTTGCACTTTAGGGCCTCTAGTTTTTCGATATTCTCAATCATGTGAAGAATATGTGGGCTAACAGCTTGGCCCTTCTGGAGTTTCGCCTCAAAGAAGCGACAGGTATGCTCATAAGAAACGATCCTCGGAGCTTTTGAGAATTCGTTAGTGAGCGTGGTGAAAATCTTGTTTGCACCATGGGCTATGAAGCGTCTTTGCAAATTGGATTCCATTGCATAGATGAGTACGTTCTTTATCGCACCCGCTTCCATGACGAAGTCGCTATGAGCGCGAACTTCGTTAGCTCTAGCTCCAGTTCCTGGGTGTGCCGGAATTGGCTCAATTAAATACTTAAGCTTTCCGTCAGCAATGGCAGCATTCCGTAGTGCTGCCTCCCAGTCAGAGAAGTTTGACCCATCATTCCTCAGTCTAGTAGACTGATTCATGGAGTCCATGAAGGCTTTTAGCCAGGATTCACGTGCTAGCTTGGCACTTGGCATTGGGTCTTCACCAGCCATTAGTTATACAGCAGTTTAAATGAACGTGTTCTACACTGAAAAGAAGATAAAACAGAACCATATAAGCAACTCATTGTTGTGATTTAAGTCTATATTAAATTGTATTTAAACATGTAGACTCATGCATTTATATAATTGATCTTCCTCAAGAATTATATAAACGATCCCAAGACTCAATTTCCGTATATTGATAAACACTAGTAGAAAAAACCCCTACGGCGACGCCTTTATCGCGGCGGTTCTAATAGAACCGTCGCAAAAGGCCAAAAAAAAATGGCGGGAGGGAATTTTTTAAGATGTAGAAGGTCTATTGTGGCGGTTTAAATTAAGAATCGACGTAATAGAAATAGATATTTATGGCGGTTTTAGATAAGAAACGCCGCTAAAAGTCAATTACGGCGGTTGTATTAACAACCGCCGTTAATAACGACGTTAAAGATAATAATACTTGACAACACTTTTTTATTAAAGAACCGCCGTTATTTGTTTTTGTGGCGGTTATAACTAGAACCGACGTTAAAGTTAATAATAGTTGACAATACCTTTTTATTAAGGAATCGTCATTATAGGTTTTTGTGGCGACTTTAATAAGAACCGACGCCAATACCCATTCAAATAATAATAATTACCTAAGAATAATATCAAAACCAAAACCCGCTAAACAACAAAAAATAATAATAATAATAATAATAATAATATCAATAATCAATTAACAATTAAATTAAATTTCTAATAACAATAATAACAATAAACAATTAACAATTATAAAACAATTAACAAAACAACAAAATTCACCATATACATTCATATCAGATACATTCCTACCCATATGTGACTCTTCATCACCTCGCGCAAAACCGCCAACGAAGTACCTTCCATTGCTTAATCTTCCGTCCCTTTTCACTGTCAATAACCAATCATTCGTCCCTACTGTGCTTGCCTCTACCTCATTCTTGTTTTCGATCTCCTTCAACACGATATACACTATGTTCCCGCCTCTGCCTCAATCGAAGGTATTTTTTTTTTGTTATTGATATTGTTTCTATTTTGTTATTGAATTCTGTGTCTCATGGTATCGTCGGAATCCTGCTTCGAAAGCAAGGGTGGCTTCCGTTTGTGTTATTGAATTCTTTTTCTCATTTAGGGAGACTGACTTTCTTGCGATTCCCCTTTAAGGCATAGTCATTTGAATGCTTAGATTCTTCGTGCTTCTAGTTTTCATGTGAGACTGGAATGTTTGCAATTGCTACTGTATTTTTGGACTTGAGAGGCCCTCGGGAATGTTAGAAAACGCTGTCTGTTTGTTCCAATCATAGTTAAATAATCTTTTTGTAAATCCAAAGTCAGTATACAATTGCTAAAGGCGAAAATCAATGGTTCTATTCGTTGATAAAACCTGCTAGAAGCTTGTAGCTTTTTGTTGTCGGTAGACGAATGGAGACACTAGACAATAATCATGTTTTTCACTTTGACACATTCTCTACTTCTAATTTGTTGTTTAAAATACTCTTTGGTAACTCTCTAACTTACAAGTCAGTGTTTCACAGATCCTTACTAATATGTTTATATTGCATTGGTTGTTGACGTGTCTCTTTGTGGGGAATAAAACGCGTATTCACCCCAAAATTACAGGATTATAATGAAATATGCAATTGTGAATATCGTCATAAGATTAAAAACATGGGAAAAGAAGTACAACCTTTAGTCCTCGCGCAAAAGGCCTAAGAACAGGAATTAATGCAAATTCCCTCCTATAACTTGCACCCAAGACTTTGTCTGAGACGAGGCCGCGTGTGCTAGAAATCCTCTCCAATTGCCTTGCAATATAGGGAGAGCCCTTGAGGTTTTAGATGTGAGATCTGAGGTTTTGGGAAAAGAATCTCACCAAACCCTAATTTTACCTTGAGAATATTTAATAGTGCACCAAGAGTAGTTTACATAAGGAGAGTCCTCCTCCTTATATAGACTACATGGCCGGCCGAAATAGGGTTTGGGTAGGAGTGGGCTTTCCACTCTTACCTTATCCCAATGCGTGATTCGACCCAATTAGCTATTATTTATTCGCGGGTTTAATTTATAAATCGTAACATGTTATCAGTTATTAATACAGTCGATATATTAATAATGGTCTGATAAAATACGATATTGTATAATTACCTAAATTAATATAACTGTTTATATTAATTTGCGAATATAATATTTAATTAAATATAACCGTTTATATTTAATTTACGAATTAATCTTGTAATCCGTATTAGCTAAAATTATTTAATCCGTATTAAATAATAATTCTCAACATCTTATTGACTAATTTAATGGTCAATACCTCTGACTAACCGTTTAGTCATATCCGGCAAAATGTGACTGTATTTTCATACCTTCACATCTCTCAAACGTGTCCTATAGGTGTGACGTATAGGGACCAGTTGACCACCGCCATCCGTATGACAATAACGTCAAACTTATCTAGCAAGCCAACCGTTATTGATAAACGTGGATCAACTGGTAATAATACAGAAGTATGCCCTTGTGATCCTTAAAGAGATTTAATAAATCATTGTACTTAATTGTCAAGGACACCAGCCCCAACAATCTCCCACTTGTCCGTACAAGGGTATGTTCAATGACGTTATCACACTACATGTGGAGGACACAATCTCCAACACTCTTAACATACAATTGCTAGGTTGGTGATCCTCTTGAGAAGGCCGCGCTTTAGGGAATTGATTGGACATACAAATCTGATGAGAAAGCCATGCCAAAAAAAGTAATTAAATCAATATAATTCTCCAGCGTTGTTGATTAGAAAGCCTCTTTGTGATACTTATGTTCAGCTTGTTCTTTTGGAAGAAAACCTTTTCATTGTTTAGAATATTAAGTTTTAATTGATATTTATCTCTATTTCCTACTACTTGTGATGCCTGTAATATCTGTAATATCTCTCGGATGTTGCTGTTGGGGTCTTGGTGATAAATAAACTTTACCTACTTTTTTTGTTGTTTATCTAGTAGAGTAATTGATTGCATACATTTTAGTTTATTTTGAGTATCTCCCCTTTTGACTTACTATTTTCACCTTGATGTCATGTAGTACTTGAGCATCGCTCACTTGGCAGTCGACAGATAATGGCAGTCGACTGAAAATGTAAGTATCTACTGCCAGAACTTTTATGAAACAATTTTTTATTTTTATTTTAGAAGCCACTATAAATGCTTTGCACACATCTTAAGGATCTTAGAACTACATTTTGACTTTGTATTATTTGCATATATGATGCAACAACGGCGTCTGTGATCAAAGTAGAAGCTAGTACCGTGTATTAGTCTGCTTAAATGAAATTCACGAGCTTTTCGCTGTTAAGGATGGAGAACTTTTGGGTGACTCCAAGAGACTGAAGTTGTACCATGTTTTTGCCTCGGTATGATTTCAGTTTAATTTTTGGAAGGGTGGTTTTGTATAATCCGAATTTGTTTTATAAACAGCTATGCTCGTGACAGTGTAGAAATCAACTGCAAGCCTGCACTATATTTTGACGTTTTATTGTTTGTTTTTGCAGATGGAGATAAGTCCATACTTAAGGCAACATGCAATCTGTCTCATAGAACAGCTACTGCACTTGTTGCTTACTGTTTGTTGTCTGGTGCTTCCTGTTGTTGTCAATTGTCACTATTGATGTTTGCTGCTGCTCTGCGCCTCTGTTGATGTTGTTGTTGTACAGATGTTGCTGTGTTGATACTGAAACTGCCTATTGTTGTTGTTGCTGATTTGCAGTTGTTGTCTTACTTTCTTACTGTGTGATTGTTGTCTGATGCTGCTGCTGCTGCTTTATTTTTGGTTGGTTCCATGGATATGCATTCTGGATTGGCCTTTTGCAGTCCTCATTTCACATAGGTAAACTTGGTTGGTGAGCTTCTCTTTAGTTATGAACCCTCTGTACAATCACTCTATTTTCTGTCCGTCCTTTTTAGTTATTCTTTAATGCATTGCTTATTTATCATGATTCAGGTCTCACTAAAGTAAAGTTTCTGCTTTACTTGATTACCCAGTGTTCTGTGTCTAATAAACTCTAATGAATTATAATTGACTTTGAAGTTGTTTTAGCCATGTTTGGCTTAATGATGATCTTATTTCAAAAATGAAGAGAAAAAGGAGAGGTGCAGTAGCGGAGACAGTCTAAGGTATGCATCATCCTTCATAAAATGTAAGTTAGAGCTTGTACCTTTATATTCTATGAGATGTAATATTGAGTGTTTCAGACTTCATATTGTACATGTGTGCATCTGCTTAAGTTGTTAACTAGTTCAATTTATGTACAAATTCAGCAGTTTTAGAGTTTGCTAACTAGTTCAAGAGTTACTTTTGAATGTTGAATCTCAAATTTCAGCAATGAGTTTTATATCTTCATTCAGTCCCTTCTATTACGAAATTCTGCTTACAAAAAAGAATTTTGACTGTTATTATCGGTTGATGTGTGCTTTTATCCTAGAATTCTGTTTGTATCTTAGTAATTGTGCTGAACCTTTGAGTTTTACGTCTTTTTTAACTGATTTGGCTCTTCATGACATTAAAATATGGATTTTGATTGTATTTGTATCTGATTATCTGATAAAGTTTAATTTCATCTATTGTGGAGTAAGGGTCGGTTATGATGACTACAAATGAAAGGAGATAATTGCACACAACGCATTTTTCCTCAGTTTTTTTCCAGTAACAATCAACTCAGCAGTGAACATAAAAACAAACATTTCCATCTTCACTCCAACCAAAAGAGTGAACAAAACGCCATCTCTACAAATCACAATTTTCAAGTTCAACTCACCACATTATTTGCATCCCTCCCTCCACAAAGTAGAAGAAGACCCGTAAATATTAGTGTGAACTTTCAAGGTTTTGACTTTGATTTTACGAAATTTGTTCCCTCTTTGATTCTTCAAACATTATTGTTAGCTCTTTTGACTTTGCTTTATAGATGCATCTATGAAGGATTGGACTTCATGATTAGTATTTTTAAACTAGATGGAAGTATACTGATATTTGTAAGCTAATTTTGAGCAGGTACTGTAAGCGGTATGTTGATAGAGATGCCTTAATGTACCTAATCTTGGCCAATGACATCCTACATGCTCTTCATCCCAATATCATATAGATTGCAGAAGATGTAAGCTCATTCTAATGAACAATTGTTTAGAAATGTGTAACAATAACCGAAGCGTAAATGTAGGTTACTTGAACAAAAAATCTGATGCGAGATCGATGTAACGTTGTTGGATTTGTGTTGTTTGAAATATTGTAAGTGTGGTTACAATTCTGTTGACAGGTTTCATTTTATGTAAGTAATATTTGGTACTATCAAATTTATGGGGAGTTGCTGCTGAATTTTTCGTAGGAAATAATTATTTTAAAAATAAAATTATAAATGTTTTTAACAGCGGTTGTGTTAAAAAATCGCCGTTTAATATAAACCTAAAACGACGGTTGTATTTACAAACCGCCGTTTTATATAAACCTAACACGGCGGTTCTTTTAATAAGCTGTCGTTTTATATAAACCTAACACGGTGGTTCTTTTAAAAAACCGTCGTTTAATTTAAACCCAAACCGGCGGTTGTGTTTACATAACCGTCGTTGTATATAAACCAAAAACGGCGGTTGTGTTTATAAACCGTTGTTTTATATAAACCTAAGAGACGGTTCTGTATAAAAACCGTCGTTTTATATAAACCTAACACGACGGTTCTGTTTAAAAACCGTCGTATTATATAAACCTAATACGGCGGTTCTATTTCAAAACCGCCATAATAGGTCACTTTTAGCGGCGGTTGTACAACCGCCGCAAAGGCTAAACGACGCCAAAATAAACGGCGCACCCAAAATTGTAAGAACCGCCGTAAAAAGCCCATTTACAACCGTCGTTATAGGGGGTTTTTCTACTAGTGAAACCCACAGTTTGGCTAATTCCACCGTTGGAACTCTTGGTCGATAGATTTCCGTAAATCCTATCTATTAGTCCATCTCAGTCGCTAGATAGTATCGAGTGACCATGATGTTGAGATAAAATAAATCATCTGTTCCCACTTACCCGACGTAGAAGGGGTCATATTATGCCTACCGACGAAGAAGGGATTCATGGGAGGCTGATTTATAAAGACTAGTCTCAATTTTCGGTTATACGAGGAAGACCCCATCGACTTATATATATTCATATTAAGTGAACTAAAATCTAGCATATGCGTGAATGAATTAAATAAAGTGATGGCTTTACATGTGACACGTGACATCTGTATTGTCACAGAAAACTAACGCGTAACCTCTACATGAGTCAGTTTTCAGGCATGTTATAGGTGGTTTGGTTTTAGGCGGAATATGATGCAAGCTATTATCGATGAAAGCATAAAATAAATGCGATAAACGTAAATAAAAGTCCTAGTGTGGCCTATCCTACCAAAATAAACATAAAACAACTTGGAATCCACCGTTGGACCCTAGAAGCTTGTCTTGATGTTCCATCTTGGTCCTTGCAGCGGGAGTGAGCATCCGGTCTCCGTCTTTGGTCTTCACAAAATTACTAATTTAAATTACAAATATAACCGTATTTACATTCTAATTTAAATCCAAAAGTAATTACATGGCAAAAACCCAAAACGGAGATTCAAGATCGCAAAATTACAAGCAAGACTGTGTCCCATCATTACGGTGACACAATCTTCTAAGGCCACACTAAGTTACAACCGTTTGCAAAAAATAAATACGTTATTGAAAGCATTCACAAGGCATTCAACAAGACGATAAATAAAATGCATCAACTAAATAAAATTCATACATGACATAATACTGTTATTATGATTAATAAATTTTTACCAAACCACCTTACGGGATTAAAAATATGTGATTATACCGTTTTAATCACTAATTTTAATAAATTTATAATCCTATTATCTTAAACCGTTTTAAAATAATATGTATCAAACGAGGGTGAACCGTTTCACAAAATTAATAATATACTATTTCCGTATATAGTATATTACTAAAGGCCATGTGAAAATAAAACATGTTATTTTCGAAAAAAAAAAAAAAAAACGAGTCTGTTACAGGGGGGAGGTCGACCGACCTAAACAAGTGGTCGACCGACCTCCAGACGAGGAACATAAACTTTCTGCAACAGCAAAATCGGTCGACCGACCTATCAATTAGGTCGACCGACCAACAGGCAGTAAAAACGAATTTCAGAAAACGCAAAACGCTGCACCTTTTGAAATTTAAACAAGTTTTTACCTTTTAAACTTTGATTAAAACAAGTAAGTCAAAATTAACATCAACAAGGGTTCACATATTGTCAAGAATATCGATTAATTAACAATATGTAAACATGAATCGAAAAACAAGATCGATTACACAAAAAGAAACTGTCGAAAAACAGAAACTTTACACAGGGGCGGTCGACCGACCGCTACAACGGGTCGACCGACCGACACAGCGACAGAAACGAGATTTTTCAAAAATTTTAAATAAAACTTATGAAAAACACAAAAGTAAAATTTTCATGGCCTGGCTCTGATACTACTTGTGGGGAATAAAGCATGTATTCGTCCTAAACTTGCAGGATTATAATGAAACATACAATTGTGATTATTGTCATAAGTTAATAAAAAGCATGAAAAAGAAATCAACCTTGGGTCCTTGCTTGAAAGGCCTAAGAACAGGAATTAACACAAATTCCCTCCTATAACTTGCACCCAAGACTTAGATTGAGACGATGCCGCGTGTGCTAGAAAGGCTCTCCAATTGCCTTGCAATATGGGGAGAGTTATTGAGGTTTTAGATGTGAGATCTGAGTTTTGGGAGAAGAATGCTCTCAAAACCCTAATTGTGAGAATTATCATTCAACAGTCCCTGACATAAGGAGAAGGACTCTCCTTATGTAGTACTTAGGGTGGGTCGGCCGAATTAGGGTAAGAGTGGGCTTTCTCCACTCTTACCTTATTCCTTTGCATGATTCGACCCGTTTTGCTAAATATTATTTGCGGGATTTTTATTATAGATCGCATACGTGTTATCAGATATTAATGCAGTCGATGTATTAATAACGGTCTGATAAAATTACGATATTGTATAATTACCCAAATTAATATAACTGTTTATATTAATACGCGAATACAATATTTAATTAAATATAACTGCTTATATTTAATTTTACGAATTAAACATGTAATCCGTATTAGCTAAAATTATTTAATCCGTATTAAATAATAATCTCAACATCTTATTGACTAATTTAATAGTCAATACCTCTGACTAACTGTTTAGTCATATTCGGCATAAATGTGACTGTATTTTCATACCTTCACATCTCTCAAACGTGTCCTATAGGTGTGACGTATAGGGACCAGTTGATCACCGCCATCCGTATGACAATAACGTCAAACTTATCTAGCAAGCCAACCGTTATTGATAAACGTGGATCAACTGGTAATAATATAGAAGTATGCCCTTGTGATCCTTAAAGAGATTTAATAAGTCATTGTACTTAATTGTCAAGGACACCAGCCCCAACAACTACCCCTTCAGTAACCATAAACTGACACTTTTCCCAGTTTAAGAAAAGGTTTACATCAATACATCGCTGCAAGACTTTATTATCAAGATTAGCTATGCATTGATCAAAAGCATTACCATAAACAGAGAAATCATCCATAAATACCTCCATAATGTTTTCTATAAAGTCAGAAAAGATACCCATCATACACCTTTGAAAGGTAGCAGGAGCATTGCATAACCCAAAAGGCATCCTGCGATAAGCAAAAACACCCTGTGGACATGTAAAAGTAGTCTTACTCTGATCATCAGGATGGATGGGAATCTAGAAAAAACCTGAATAACCATCTAGAAAACAGAAGAATTTATTAGAAGCCAGTCTTTCAGTCATTTGGACAACAAAAGGAAGGGGGAAATGGTCTTTCTTGGTGGCGGCATTTAACTGTCTATAATCAATGCACATCCGCCACCCAGTTACAACTCTAGTTGGTATTAACTCATTTTTATCATTCTTAACCACTGTGGTTCCTCCTTTCTTAGGAACCACCTGAACTGGGCTAACCCACTTAGAGTTGCCAACTGAATAGATAATACCTGCATCAAGAAGTTTCATTACCTCAGCCATAACCACATCCTGCATTTTGGGATTTAACTTACGCTGTCCTTGTCTATAAGGCTTATGCCCTTCCTCTAACTCTATTCTATGCATGCAAACATCAGGGCTTATGCCCTTAATATCATCCAAATAATAACCTAGAGCTTTCCTATTCTTTTTGAGAACAGTCATTAAGGCAGAAAGTTGGTCAAGATTAAGTTTAGAACTAACAATTGCAGGGTACTGTTCAGTATCATCTAAGAAAACATACTTAAGATTAGGAGGAAGTGGCTTATGCTCTGGTACCTTTACCTCAATGGCCTGAACAGAATCAGTACTAATGGAGTAGCACATGTTTACCAGATTCGCATTAGCCAGGCTTGTGAGCTTCTCATTCTCTTCTTCAGTGAGCTCATATTCCTTTTCCTCTTCTTCTATCTCATCCAGCTCTTCAGCATCCTCAGCTGGATTACCTGCACACTTATCCAAAACTGTCAGATCATCTAAGGGATCCTTGGTCAAGGATTCCCTCCAATTAAGGATAACATTCCTGTCTATAATATCAATGGAGCAACAAGTATCATCAGTAGGAATAGTTGCCTTATGGGCAAGACTAAACTCGATAGTGTCATCTCCAATCTCTAGAGTAATGATCCCGCATTTGACATCTATTACAGCCCCAGCTGTGTGTAAAAATGGTCTACCTAAAATAATAGGTATTTGACTATCCTCAGCAATGTCTAAAACAACGAAATCAACAGGAATAAAGAACTTTCCCACTCTTACTGGGACATCCTCCAAGACCCCTAGTGGTCTTTGGGATGATCTATCAGCCATCTGTAGGGTAATATTGGTGACTTTAAGTCTACCTAAACCAAGTCTTTCACATACAGAATAAGGTATAACACTGACACTAGCCCCTAGATCACAAAGGGCTTTCCCTATAACATGATTACCTATGGTACAAGGGATAGAAAAGCTACCTGGGTCCTTTAACTTGGGTGCTATATTATTTTGTGAAAGAACATAACATTCTTCCACAAAAGCAACAACACCGTCGTCCTGAAAATTCCTCTTACGACTCAAAATATCTTTCATGAATTTAGCATAAGAGGGTACCTAGGTAATTAAATCAGTAAAAGGGATGGTTACCTCAAGATTCTTCACCATCTCCAAAAACTTACCGAATTTCCGATCCTCTTTTGAATTTTTCAGTCTTTCAGGATAAGGCACGATGACATTAGCCATAGGATCAGCAACCTTTGGCTTTTTCAGTTGTAATATTTCGGTGAGGCCTTGAATGAAGGAGGAATCCAGCGGTTCCGGAGTTAAAACAGCATTCTGCTCAGGAACGTCGGTCGGTCGACCTACAGCAGGGGTCGGCCGACCAGACTCTGCAACATCTGAAATTTTCTGTTCTCCAGAAATTGATCTCGCGTCAGGAATCGAGGTCGGTCGACCTACTGTAGGGGTCGGTCGACCTCCTGACCTGTTGACGGGATCAGTTTCTTTGTTTTGAACCTCGGCAGAATTGTCTTTTTGGGCTGATCCTTCACAAACACGGCCACTCCTAAGATTTATGGCGTTCAACGTCTCCATGGGTCCGTCACAACTAGCTGGAGAGCTAGTTGTTCGGTTGGCTATGTTTATCAAGTGTTCTTCAAAAACCTTTGTGGAGGCAATTTGAGCCTTTCCCATCTCTATAACCTGTTTTGTTAAAACATTAACAAGAGCTCTCAATTTCTCAATCTCACCCGTGCTGTCAACCGTAGTAACCAGGTTCGCACTTTCAAGCTTCAGCTGGGTTGCCTTAAGCTTTTCAAAACGGGCTTCAACTGTTGCCTCAAGAGCCATCACTCTATTCATCTCCACATTCAGCCTCCGCGAATTCCCACGTGAACTTTTAAAGGCAGCCCTATGCACCGCCATGTCTTCAATGGTTTCCCAACCCTTTATATGGTCGGTGTTATTCTGGAATCTCCCATTGGCGGCCGCATCAAGAATCATCTTATAGTCATCGTAAAGGGCGTTGTAAAATTGGTTACATAAGTACCATTGTTGAAAGTTACGGTGAGGGATAGAACGGACCAATTTCTTGAACCGATCCCATGCTTCACAAAATCCTTCATCAGGCCCTTGTTGAAAGTTAGTGATTTGGCTTCTCAAGTCCTCGGCTTTTTCAAGGGGAAAGTATTTCTTGTAAAAAGCCAATGCCAAGGAAGTCCAATCCGTAATCTTCTCAGCTGGCCTATCAAGGTAGCGGTACCAATCTCGCGCGGCATCTTTTAATGAGAACAGGAACATCATTGCCAGCACCTCATCTCGAGTAACCCCGTCAGGTATGGGTATGGAACAGTAATAATCCGTGAAGGTCGTAACATGCTTCAATGGATCCTCGTTGGGTAGACCAGAAAACTGACTCCGTTCCACCATAAAGATGTTATTTGGGTGGAGCACAAAGGAGCCAGTGGTGGGGGTGGACAAGGTGAATCCTTTTGGTAAATCTTGAGCCTTTGGCTGTAGGTGGTCATAAATAGAATCCATATCTAAACAAGAGAGTACTCAAGCCTTCCTCTCAAAAACCTGTCTTCTAAAGCAAAACTAGAAGAAAAGGTAAGTAACGGTCTTAAGGAACCTAAGTTCCTTAAGACAAGAAAAATAAACTAAAAATTAACAAACAAAATTATACCGTCTCCCCGGCAACGGCGCCAAAATTTGACACCCGTCGTTCAGGGGTGCCAAAGATAAGATTTATAAAACCTCAGCTTAAACTAGATAGGATAAGTCAAGGGTCAAACCACAAGGAGACAAGGTTAATTATGTTTGCGAATTTAAAGTCTATTGCAAGTAACCAAAAAGGGGGTTTGATTTAAGATTTGAACTAACAACTAAAAGAGCAAAATAAACAAGAGAATTAAAATAAAGTAAAAAGGAGATTAGGAACTTTGGTTCCCCATGGTTAAAACAAGTCAATGAAGGGTAAAATAACCAAATAACACAATCCCAAAGAACAAAGAATAAACCTTTAGGTCAATATTCTACCCAATCCTTACGGTCTTAGGGTTCCTAGAAAAGCACTAAACTTTTGTTCATAGAGCAATCCAAAAGTTGTTGTTGAACTAATCCTAATAATCTTTCAATCCTAAGGATTAGTTCACCAACAACAATGGGGGATTGGTAATTTAATCATTAAACTTATCAAAATCAAGTCTTTACCATGGTTCCCCTAATTCCTAATCACAAGAATTAGTTATGCATACTTTTAATTATGAAACTAACAATAACAAGAACTAAGAACATTAAAGGAATCAACATAATTAAAGATGATAATAAAAGGGAAAACATGAATCAAAAAACAACAATAAGATGAACAACAAGATTAAATTAAAAGGGAAAGATTAATTGTAGCAAACTTACAACTTAATTGGAATTAAGAACAAAAGATGAAAACTTGGAATAAAATCTCTTTCTAACTATGGAGTTTTAACCAACAAGGAGTGCTTTCTAATATAGATTATTTCTCTAATAAAATTGCTTGCCCTCATTTTTAGAGTTTTGGTCTTCTTAAATAAGGTCTAATTACAAGATTAGGTAAGTAAAACACGAAACAAAAGTCGCGGGTACAGCTCCTGGGTCGGTCGACCTCTTCTGCGGGTCGGTCGACCGCTTCTGTCGATGCTGGGCTTTTCCGTGAATTGGGCTTAGGTCGGTCGACCTCTCTGATGGGTCGGTCGACCTCTCTGATGGGTCGGTCGACCTCTCTGATGGGTCGGTCGACCGCTTCTTGTTCGTATCAGCTTGAATCTGGCCCAATAACAACACTCGGGTGCGCAATCCGGATCCTTGCTCAACATTATCACTCAAAACAGCTTCCGAAAGGCAAATAAAGTTCAGTTTTGCTCACTTCCGCGTATTCCTACATTTAAAACATAGAAATGCCAAAGTAAACCGTTTCGGGAGAAATATCAACTAAAGTCACGAAAATATAAGAAAATACGTGCCAAAAGAAGAAATAAAATGCATAAAATAGGCACGTATCAGTCGCTCCGACCACCCAAAACTTCTCGAATTGACGGGTATATAATACACTTTTTTTAGGCCTCTGAGTTCCTGAAACGATAATGTCCGAAAATCGCACAGATGGTTAATCGAGTCAGATAAAGCGGACTCAAAAATTTGAAAAAACATCGAAAAACATTTAACGTTACCGGTATACTATAAACCAATTTCGTTCGAAAATCGGATAACCGTGTAAAAGTGATTTATAGTGGTTTATAGAGTCTAAAATCGAATAAGATATCGCATGATGCGATTTCGGACTCGTGGTAGAAAAACAGGCTGAAAAATTAAAATGGTCGCTCCGACCACCCAAAACTTCTCGAATTGACGGGTATATAATACACTTTTTTTAGGCCTCTGAGTTCCTGGAACGATAATGTCCGAAAATCGCACAGATGGTTAATCGAGTCAGATAAAGCGGACTCAAAAATTTGAAAAAACATCGAAAGACATTTAACGTTACCGGTATACTATAAACCAATTTCGTTCGAAAATCGGATAACCGTGTAAAAGTGATTTATAGTTGTTTATAGGGTCTACAATCGAATAAGATATCCCATGATGCGATTTCGGACTCGTGGTAGAAAAACAGGCTGAAAATTAAAAATGACCGCTCCGAGCACCCATAACTGCTCGAATTGAAGGGTATATAATACATGGTTTTTAGGCCTCTGAGCTCCCGGAACGATAATGTCGGAAAATCGCACAGATGGTTAATCGAGCCAGATAAAGCGGACTCAAAAATTTGCAAAAACATCGGAAGACATTTGACGTTACCGCTATGCTATAAACCAATTTCGTTCGAAAATCGGATAATCGCGTACAAGTTATTTATAGTTGTTTATAGGGTCTACAATCGAATAAGATATCTCATGATGCGATTTCGGGTACGTGGTAGAAAAACAGGCTGAAAAATAAAAATGACCGCTCCGAGCACCCATAACTGCTCCAATTGAAGGGTATATAATACACTTTTTTTAGGCCTCTGAGCTCCCGGAACGAAAATGTTCGAAAATCGCACAGATGGTTAATCGAGTCAGATAAAGCGGACTCAAATTTGAAAAAACATCAGAAGACATTTGACGTTACCGGTATGCTATAAACCAATTTCGTTCGAAAATCGGATAATTGCGTACAAGTGATTTATAGTTGTGTATAGGGTCTACAATCGAATAAGATATCCCATGATGCGATTTCGGACTCGTGGTAGAAAAACAGGCTGAAAAATAAAAATGGTCGCTCCGACCACCCAAAACTTCTCGAATTGACGGGTATGTAATACACTTTTTTTAGGCCTCTGAGTTCCTGGAACGATAGTGTCCGAAAATCGCACAGATGGTTAATCGAGTCAGATAAAGCGGACTCAAAAATTTGAAAAAACATCGAAAGACATTTAACGTTACCGGTATACTATAAACCAACTTCGTTCGAAAATCGGATAACCGTGTAAAAGTGATTTATAGTTGTTTATTGGCTCTACAATCGAATAAGATATCTCATGATGCGATTTCGGATACGTGGTAGAAAAACAGGCTGAAAAATAAAAATGACCGCTCCGAGCACCCATAACTGCTCGAATTGAAGGGTATATAATACACTTTTTTTAGGCCTCTGAGCTCCCGGAACGAAAATGTTCGAAAATCGCACAGATGGTTAACCGAGTCAGATAAAGCGGACTCAAATTTGAAAAAACATCGGAAGACATTTGACGTTACCGGTATGCTATACACCAATTTCGTTCGAAAATCGGATAATTGCGTACAGGTGATTTATAGTTGTTTATAAGGTCTACAATCGAATAAGATATCCCATGATGCGATTTCGGACTCGTGGTAGAAAAACAGGCTGAAAAATAAAAATGGTCGCTCCGACCACCCAAAACTTCTCGAATTGACGGGTATGTAATACACTTTTTTTAGGCCTCTGAGTTCCTGGACCGATAATGTCCGAAAATCGCACAGATGGTTAATCGAGTCAGATAAAGCGGACTCAAAAATTTGAAAAAACATCGAAAGACATTTAACGTTACCGGTATACTATAAACCAATTTCGTTCGAAAATCGGATAACCGTGTAAAAGTGATTTATAGTTGTTTATAGAGTCTACAATTGAATAAGATATCCCATGATGCGATTTCGGACTCGTGGTAGAAAAACAGGCTGAAAAATTAAAATGGCCGCTCCGACCACCCGAAACAGCTCGAATTGATGGTTATATAATACATGGTTTTTAGGCCTCTGAGCTCCTGGAACGATAATGTCGGAAAATCGCACAGATGGTTAATCGAGCCAGATAAAGCGGACTCAAAAATTTGCAAAAACATCAGAAGACATTTGACGTTACCGGTATGCTGTAAACCAATTTCGGCCGAAAATCGGATAACCATGTAAAAGTGATTTATAGTTGTTTATAGGGTCTACAATCGAATAAGATATCTCATGATGCGATTTCGGATACGTGGTAGAAAAACAGGCTGAAAAATAAAAATAACCGCTCCGAGCACCCATAACTGCTCGAATTTAAGGATATATAATACACTTTTTTTAGGCCTCTGAGCTCCCGGAACGAAAATGTTCGAAAATCGCACAGATGGTTAATCGAGTCAGATAAAGCGGACTCAAAAATTTGAAAAAACATCGGAAGACATTTGACGTTACCGGTATGCTATAAACCAATTTCGTTCGAAAATCGGATAATCGCGTACAAGTTATTTATAGTTGTTTATAGGGTCTACAATCGAATAAGATATGTCATGATGCGATTTCGGGTACGTGGTAGAAAAACAGGCTGAAAAATAAAAATGACCGCTCCGACTGCTCGAATTGAAGAGTATATAATACACTTTTTTTAGGCCTCTGAGCTCCCGGAACGAAAATGTTCGGAAATCGCACAGATGGTTAATCGAGTGAGATAAAGCGGACTCAAATTTGAAAAAACATCGGAAGACATTTGACGTTACCGGTATACTATAAACCAATTTCGTTCGAAAATCGGATAATTGCGTACAAGTGATTTATAGTTGTGTATAGGGTCTACAATCGAATAAGATATCCCATGATGCGATTTCGGACTCGTGGTAGAAAAACAGGCTGAAAAATAAAAAAGGTCGCTCCGACCACCCAAAACTTCTCGAATTGACGGATATGTAATACACTTTTTTTAGGCCTCTGAGTTCCTGGAACGATAGTGTCCAAAAATCGCACAGATGGTTAATCGAGTCAGATAGAGCGGACTCAAAAATTTGAAAAAACATCGAAAGACATTTAACGTTACCGGTATACTATAAACCAATTTCGTTCGAAAATCGGATAACCGTGTAAAAGTGATTTATAGTTGTTTATAGAGTCTACAATCGACTAAGATATCCCATGATGCGATTTCGGACTCGTGGTAGAAAAACAGGCTGAAAAATTAAAATGGCCGCTCCGACCACCCGAAACAGCTCGAACTGATGGTTATATAATACATGGTTTTTAGGCCTCTGAGCTCCTGGAACGATAATGTCGGAAAATCGCACAGATGGCTAATCAAGCCAGATAAAGCGGACTCAAAAATTTGCAAAAACATCAGAAGACATTTGACGTTACCGGTATGCTGTAAACCAATTTCGGCCCAAAATCGGATAACCATGTAAAAGTGATTTATAGTTGTTCATAGGGTCTACAATCGAATAAGATATCTCATGATGCGATTTCGGATACGTGGTAGAAAAACAGGCTGAAAAATAAAAATAACCGCTCTGAGCACCCATAACTGCTCGAATTGAAGGATATATAATACACTTTTTTTAGGCCTCTGAGCACCCGGAACGAAAATGTTCGAAAATATCACAGATGGTTAATCGAGTTAGATAAAGCGGACTCAAAAATTTGAAAAAACATCGGAAGACATTTGACGTTACCGGTATGCT
Organism: Silene conica; assembly: GCA_029255685.2. Classification (NCBI taxonomy): domain Eukaryota; kingdom Viridiplantae; phylum Streptophyta; class Magnoliopsida; order Caryophyllales; family Caryophyllaceae; genus Silene; species Silene conica. The sequence goes on along the minus strand of CM055317.2, from coordinate 47,837,394 downwards.
ATAAACCAATTTTGTTCGAAAATCGGATAATCGCGTACAAGTTATTTATAGTTGTTTATAGGGTCTACAATCGAATAAGATATCTCATGATGCGATTTCGGATTCGTGGTAGAAAAACAGGCTGAAAAATAAAAATGGTCGCTCCGAGCACCCAAAACTTCTCGAATTGACGGGTATATAATACACTTTTTTTAGGCCTCTGAGTTCCTGGAACGATAATGTCCGAAAATCGCACAGATGGTTAATCGAGTCAGATAAAGCGGACTCAAAAATTTGAAAAAACATCGAAAGACATTTAACATTACCGGTATACTATAAACCAATTTCGTTCAAAAATCGGATAACCGTGTAAAAGTGATTTATAGTTGTTTATAGGGTCTACAATCGAATAAGATATCTCATGATGCGATTTCGGATACGTGGTAGAAAAACAGGCTGAAAAATTAAAATGACCACTTCGACCACCCATAACTGCTCGAATTGAAGAGTATATAATACACTTTTTTTAGGCCTCTGAGCTCCCGGAACGAAAATGTTCGAAAATCGCAAAGATGGTTAATCGAGTCAGATAAAGCGGACTCAAATTTGAAAAAACATCGGAAGACATTTGACGTTACCGGTATACTATAAACCAATATCGTTCGAAAATCGGATAATTGCGTACAAGTGATTTATAGTTGTGTATAGGGTCTACAATCGAATAAGATATCCCATGATGCGATTTCGGACTCGTGGTAGAAAAACAGGCTGAAAAATAAAAAAGGTCGCTCCGACCACCCAAAACTTCTTGAATTGACGGATATGTAATACACTTTTTTTAGGCCTCTGAGTTCCTGGAACGATAGTGTCCGAAAATCGCACAGATGGTTAATCGAGTCAGATAAAGCGGACTCAAAAATTTGAAAAAACATCGAAAGACATTTAACGTTACCGGTATACTATAAACCAATTTCGTTCGAAAATCGGATAACCGTGTAAAAGTGATTTATAGTTGTTTATAGAGTCTACAATCGAATAAGATATCCCATGATGCGATTTCGGACTCGTGGTAGAAAAACAGGCTCAAAAATTAAAATGGCCGCCCCGACCACCCGAAACAGCTCGAATTGATGGTTATATAATACATGGTTTTTAGGCCTCTGAGCTCCCGGAACGATAATGTCGGAAAATCGCACAGATGGTTAATCGAGCCAGGTAAAGCGGACTCAAAAATTTGCAAAAACATCAGAAGACATTTGACGTTACCGGTATGCTGTAAACCAATTTCGGCCGAAAATCGGATAATCGCGTACAAGTGATTTATAGTTGTTTATAGGGTCTACAATCGAATAAGATATCTCATGATGCGATTTCGAATACGTGGTAGAAAAACAGGCTGAAAAATAAAAATGACCGCTCCGAGCACCCATAACTGCTCGATATGAAGGGTAGATAATACACTTTTTTTAGGCCTCTGAGCTCCCGGAACGAAAATGTTCGAAAATCGCACAGATGGTTAATCGAGTCAGATAAAGCGGACTCAAATATGAAAAAACATCGGAAGACATTTGACGTTACCGGTATGCTATAAACCAATATCGTTCGAAAATCGGATAATTGCGTAGAAGTGATTTATAGTTGTTTATAGGGTCTACAATTGAATAAGATATCCCATGATGCGATTTCGGACTCGTGGTAGAAAAACAGGATGAAAAATAAAAATGGTCGCTCCGACCACCGAAAACTTCTCGAATTGACGGGTATATAATACACTTTTTTTAGGCCTCTGAGTTCCTGGAACGATAATGTCCGAAAATCGCACAGATGGTTAATCGAGTCAGATAAAGCGGACTCAAAAATTTGAAAAAACATCGAAAGACATTTGACGTTACCGGTATGCTGTAAACCAATTTCGGCCGAAAATCGGATAACCGTGTAAAAGTGATTTATAGTTGTTTATAGGGTCTACAATCGAATAAGATATCTCATGATGCGATTTCGGATACGTGGTAGAAAAACAGGCTGAAAAATAAAAATAACCGCTCTGAGCACCCATAACTTCTCGAATTGAAGGATATATAATACACTTTTTTTAGGCCTCTGAGCACCCGGAACGAAAATGTTCGAAAATATCACAGATGGTTAATCGAGTTAGATAAAGCGGATTCAAAAATTTGAAAAAACATCGGAAGACATTTGACGTTATCGGTATGCTATAAACCAATTTCGTTCGAAAATCGGATAATTGCGTACAAGTGATTTATAGTTGTTTATAGGGTCTAAAATCGAATAAGATATCCCATGATGCGATTTCGGACTCGTGGTAGAAAAACAGGCTGAAAGATAAAAATGGTCGCTCCGACCACCCAAAACAGCTCGAATTGATGGTTATATAATACATGGTCTTAAGGCCTCTGAGCTCCCAGAAGGATAATGTCGGAAAATCGCACTGATGGTTAATCGAGCCAGATAAAGCGGACTCAAAAATTTTCAAAAACATCAGAAGACATTTGACGTTACCGGTATGCTGTAAACCAATTTCGGCCGAAAATCGGATAACCGTGTAAAAGTGATTTATAGTTGTTTATAGGGTCTACAATCGAATAAGATATCTCATGATGCGATTTCGCATACGTGGTAGAAAAACAGGCTGAAAAATAAAAATAACCGCTCTGAGCACCCATAACTGCTCGAATTGAAGGATATATAATACACTTTTTTTAGGCCTCTGAGCTCCCGGAACGAAAATGTTCGAAAATATCACAGATGGTTAATCGAGTTAGATAAAGCGGACTCAAAAATTTGAAAAAAGATCGGAAGACATTTGACGTTACCGGTATGCTATAAACCAATTTCGTTCGAAAATCGGATAATCGCGTACAAGTGATTTATAGTTGTTTATAGGGTCTACAATCGAATAAGATATCTCATGATGCGATTTCGAATACGTGGTAGAAAAACAGGCTGAAAAATAAAAATGACCGCTCCGAGCACCCATAACTGCTCGAATTGAAGGGTCTATAATACACTTTTTTTAGGCCTCTGAGCTCCCGGAATGAAAATGTTCGAAAATCGCACAGATGGTTAATCGAGTGAGATAAAGCGGACTCAAAAATTTGAAAAAACATCGGAAGACATTTGACGTTACCGGTATGCTATAAACCAATTTCGTTCGAAAATCGGATAATCGCGTACAAGTTATTTATAGTTGTTTATAGGGTCTACAATCGAATAAGATATCTGATGATGCGATTTCGGACTCGTGGTAGAAAAACAGGCTGAAAAATAAAAATGGTCGCTTCGAGCACCCAAAACTTCTCGAATTGATGGGTATATAATACACTTTTTTTAAGCCTCTGAGTTCCTGGAACGATAATGTCCGAAAATCGCACAGATGGTTAATCGAGCCAGATAAAGCGGACTCAAAAATTTGAAAAAACATCGAAAGACATTTAACATTACCGGTATACTATAAACCAATTTCGTTCAAAAATCGGATAACCGTGTAAAAGTGATTTATAGTTGTTTATAGGGTCTACAATCGAATAAGATATCTCATGATGCGATTTCGGATACGTGGTAGAAAAACAGGCTGAAAAATAAAAATGACCACTTCGACCACCCATAACTGCTCGAATTGAAGAGTATATAATACACTTTTTTTAGGCCTCTGAGCTCCCGGAACGAAAATGTTCGAAAATCGCACAGATGGTTAATCGAGTCAGATAAAGCGGACTCAAATTTGAAAAAACATCGGAAGACATTTGACGTTACCGGTATACTATAAACCAATTTCGTTCGAAAATCGGATAATTGCGTACAAGTGATTTATAGTTGTGTATAGGGTCTACAATCGAATAAGATATCCCATGATGCGATTTCGGACTCGTGGTAGAAAAACAGGCTGAAAAATAAAAAAGGTCGCTCCGACCACCCAAAACTTCTTGAATTGACGGATATGTAATACACTTTTTTTAGGCCTCTGAGTTCCTGGAACGATAGTGTCCGAAAATCGCACAGATGGTTAATCGAGTCAGATAAAGCGGACTCAAAAATTTGAAAAAACATCGAAAGACATTTAACATTACCGGTATACTATAAACCAATTTCGTTCGAAAATCGGATAACCGTGTAAAAGTGATTTATAGTTGTTTATAGAGTCTACAATCGAATAAGATATCCCATGATGCGATTTCGGACTCGTGGTAGAAAAACAGGCTCAAAAATTAAAATGGCCGCCCCGACCACCCGAAACAGCTCGAATTGATGGTTATATAATACATGGTTTTTAGGCCTCTGAGCTCCCGGAACGATAATGTCGGAAAATCGCACAGATGGTTAATCGAGCCAGGTAAAGCGGACTGAAAAATTTGCAAAAACATCAGAAGACATTTGACGTTACCGGTATGCTGTAAACCAATTTCGGCCGAAAATCGGATAATCGCGTACAAGTGATTTATAGTTGTTTATAGGGTCTACAATCGAATAAGATATCTCATGATGCGATTTCGAATACGTGGTAGAAAAACAGGCTGAAAAATAAAAATGACCGCTCCGAGCACCCATAACTGCTCGAATTCAAGGGTATATAATACACTTTTTTTAGGCCTCTGAGCTCCCGGAACGAAAATGTTCGAAAATCGCACAGATGGTTAATCGAGTCAGATAAAGCGGACTCAAATATGAAAAAACATCGGAAGACATTTGACGTTACCGGTATGCTATAAACCAATATCGTTCGAAAATCGGATAATTGCGTACAAGTGATTTATAGTTGTTTATAGGGTCTAAAATCGAATAAGATATCCCATGATGCGATTTCGGACTCGTGGTAGAAAAACAGGCTGAAAGATAAAAATGGTCGCTCCGACCACCCAAAACAGCTCGAATTGATGGTTATATAATACATGGTTTTTAGGCCTCTGAGCTCCCAGAACGATAATGTCGGAAAATCGCACTGATGGTTAATCGAGCCAGATAAAGCGGACTCAAAAATTTTCAAAAACATCAGAAGACATTTGACGTTACCGGTATGCTGTAAACCAATTTCGGCCGAAAATCGGATAACCGTGTAAAAGTGAGTTATAGTTGTTTATAGGGTCTACAATCGAATAAGATATCTCATGATGCGATTTCGCATACGTGGTAGAAAAACAGGCTGAAAAATAAAAATAACCGCTCTGAGCACCCATAACTGCTCGAATTGAAGGATATATAATACACTTTTTTTAGGCCTCTGAGCTCCCGGAACGAAAATGTTCGAAAATATCACAGATGGTTAATCGAGTTAGATAAAGCGGACTCAAAAATTTGAAAAAAGATCGGAAGACATTTGACGTTACCGGTATGCTATAAACCAATTTCGTTCGAAAATCGGATAATCGCGTACAAGTTATTTATAGTTGTTTATAGGGTCTACAATCGAATAAGATATCTCATGATGCGATTTCGGACTCGTGGTAGAAAAACAGGCTGAAAAATAAAAATGGTCGCTTCGAGCACCCAAAACTTCTCGAATTGACGGGTATATAATACACTTTTTTTAAGCCTCTGAGTTCCTGGAACGATAATGTCCGAAAATCGCACAGATGGTTAATCGAGCCAGATAAAGCGGACTCAAAAATTTGAAAAAACATCGAAAGACATTTAACATTACCGGTATACTATAAACCAATTTCGTTCAAAAATCGGATAACCGTGTAAAAGTGATTTATAGTTGTTTATAGGGTCTACAATCGAATAAGATATCTCATGATGCGATTTCGGATACGTGGTAGAAAAACAGGCTGAAAAATAAAAATGACCACTTCGACCACCCATAACTGCTCGAATTGAAGAGTATATAATACACTTTTTTTAGGCCTCTGAGCTCCCGGAACGAAAATGTTCGAAAATCGCACAGATGGTTAATCGAGTCAGATAAAGCGGACTCAAATTTGAAAAAACATCGGAAGACATTTGACGTTACCGGTATACTATAAACCAATTTCGTTCGAAAATCGGATAATTGCGTACAAGTGATTTATAGTTGTGTATAGGGTCTACAATCGAATAAGATATCCCATGATGCGATTTCGGACTCGTGGTAGAAAAACAGGCTGAAAAATAAAAAAGGTCGCTCCGACCACCCAAAACTTCTTGAATTGACGGATATGTAATACACTTTTTTTAGGCCTCTGAGTTCCTGGAACGATAGTGTCCGAAAATCGCACAGATGGTTAATCGAGTCAGATAAAGCGGACTCAAAAATTTGAAAAAACATCGAAAGACATTTAACGTTACCGGTATACTATAAACCAATTTCGTTCGAAAATCGGATAACCGTGTAAAAGTGATTTATAGTTGTTTATAGAGTCTACAATCGAATAAGATATCCCATGATGCGATTTCGGACTCGTGGTAGAAAAACAGGCTCAAAAATTAAAATGGCCGCCCCGACCACCCGAAACAGCTCGAATTGATGGTTATATAATACATGGTTTTTAGGCCTCTGAGCTCCCGGAACGATAATGTCGGAAAATCGCACAGATGGTTAATCGAGCCAGGTAAAGCGGACTGAAAAATTTGCAAAAACATCAGAAGACATTTGACGTTACCGGTATGCTGTAAACCAATTTCGGCCGAAAATCGGATAATCGCGTACAAGTGATTTATAGTTGTTTATAGGGTCTACAATCGAATAAGATATCTCATGATGCGATTTCGAATACGTGGTAGAAAAACAGGCTGAAAAATAAAAATGACCGCTCCGAGCACCCATAACTGCTCGAATTCAAGGGTATATAATACACTTTTTTTAGGCCTCTGAGCTCCCGGAACGAAAATGTTCGAAAATCGCACAGATGGTTAATCGAGTCAGATAAAGCGGACTCAAATATGAAAAAACATCGGAAGACATTTGACGTTACCGGTATGCTATAAACCAATATCGTTCGAAAATCGGATAATTGCGTACAAGTGATTTATAGTTGTTTATAGGGTCTAAAATCGAATAAGATATCCCATGATGCGATTTCGGACTCGTGGTAGAAAAACAGGCTGAAAGATAAAAATGGTCGCTCCGACCACCCAAAACAGCTCGAATTGATGGTTATATAATACATGGTTTTTAGGCCTCTGAGCTCCCAGAACGATAATGTCGGAAAATCGCACTGATGGTTAATCGAGCCAGATAAAGCGGACTCAAAAATTTTCAAAAACATCAGAAGACATTTGACGTTACCGGTATGCTGTAAACCAATTTCGGCCGAAAATCGGATAACCGTGTAAAAGTGAGTTATAGTTGTTTATAGGGTCTACAATCGAATAAGATATCTCATGATGCGATTTCGCATACGTGGTAGAAAAACAGGCTGAAAAATAAAAATAACCGCTCTGAGCACCCATAACTGCTCGAATTGAAGGATATATAATACACTTTTTTTAGGCCTCTGAGCTCCCGGAACGAAAATGTTCGAAAATATCACAGATGGTTAATCGAGTTAGATAAAGCGGACTCAAAAATTTGAAAAAAGATCGGAAGACATTTGACGTTACCGGTATGCTATAAACCAATTTCGTTAGAAAATCGGATAATCGCGTACAAGTGATTTATAGTTGTTTATAGGGTCTACAATCGAATAAGATATCTCATGATGCGATTTCGAATACGTGGTAGAAAAACAGGCTGAAAAATAAAAATGACCGCTCCGAGCACCCATAACTGCTCGAATTGAAGGGTCTATAATATACTTTTTTTAGGCCTCTGAGCTCCCGGAATGAAAATGTTCGAAAATCGCACAGATGGTTAATCGAGTGAGATAAAGCGGACTCAAAAATTTGAAAAAACATCGGAAGACATTTGACGTTACCGGTATGCTATAAACCAATTTCGTTCGAAAATCGGATAATCGCGTACAAGTTATTTATAGTTGTTTATCGGGTCTACAATCGAATAAGATATCTCATGATGCGATTTCGGACTCGTGGTAGAAAAACAGGCTAAAAAATAAAAATGGTCGCTCCGAGCACCCAAAACTTCTCGAATTGATTGGTATATAATACACTTTTTTTAGGCCTCTGAGTTCCTGGAACGATAATGTCCGAAAATCGCACAGATGGTTAATCGAGTCAGATAAAGCGGACTCAAAAATTTGAAAAAACATCGAAAGACATTTAACATTACCGGTATACTATAAACCAATTTCGTTCAAAAATCGGATAACCGTGTAAAAGTGATTTATAGTTGTTTATAGGGTCTACAATCGAATAAGATATCTCATGATGCGATTTCGGATACGTGGTAGAAAAACAGGCTGAAAAATAAAAATGACCACTTCGACCACCCATAACTGCTCGAATTGAAGAGTATATAATACACTTTTTTTAGGCCTCTGAGCTCCCGGAACGAAAATGTTCGAAAATCGCACAGATGGTTAATCGAGTCAGATAAAGCGGACTCAAATTTGAAAAAACATCGGAAGACATTTGACGTTACCGGTATACTATAAACCAATTTCGTTCGAAAATCGGATAATTGCGTACAAGTGATTTATAGTTGTGTTGAGGGTCTACAATCGAATAAGATATCCCATGATGCGATTTCGGACTCGTGGTAGAAAAACAGGCTGAAAAATAAAAAAGGTCGCTCCGACCACCCAAAACTTCTTGAATTGACGGATATGTAATACACTTTTTTTAGGCCTCTGAGTTCCTGGAACGATAGTGTCCGAAAATCGCACAGATGGTTAATCGAGTCAGATAAAGCGGACTCAAAAATTTGAAAAAACATCGAAAGACATTTAACGTTACCGGTATACTATAAACCAATTTCGTTCGAAAATCGGATAACCGTGTAAAAGTGATTTATAGTTGTTTATAGAGTCTACAATCGAATAAGATATCCCATGATGCGATTTCGGACTCGTGGTAGAAAAACAGGCTGAAAAATTAAAATGGCCGCTCCGACCACCCGAAACAGCTCGAATTGATGGTTATATAATACATGGTTTTTAGGCCTCTGAGCTCCCGGAACGATAATGTCGGAAAATCGCACAGATGGTTAATCGAGCCAGGTAAAGCGGACTCAAAAATTTGCAAAAATATCAGAAGACATTTGACGTTACCGGTATGCTGTAAACCAATTTCGGCCGAAAATCGGATAATCGCGTACAAGTGATTTATAGTTGTTTATAGGGTCTACAATCGAATAAGATATCTCATGATGCGATTTCGAATACGTGGTAGAAAAACAGGCTGAAAAATAAAAATGACCGCTCCGAGCACCCATAACTGCTCGAATTGAAGGGTCTATAATACACTTTTTTTAGGCCTCTGAGCTCCCGGAATGAAAATGTTCGAAAATCGCACAGATGGTTAATCGAGTGAGATAAAGCGGACTCAAAAATTTGAAAAAACATCGGAAGACATTTGACGTTACCGGTATGCTATAAACCAATTTCGTTCGAAAATCGGATAATCGCGTACAAGTTATTTATAGTTGTTTATAGGGTCTACAATCGAATAAGATATCTCATGATGCGATTTCGGACTCGTGGTAGAAAAACAGGCTGAAAAATAAAAATGGTCGCTCCGAGCACCCAAAACTTCTCGAATTGATTGGTATATAATACACTTTTTTTAGGCCTCTGAGTTCCTAGAACGATAATGTCCGAAAATCGCACAGATGGTTAATCGAGTCAGATAAAGCGGACTCAAAAATTTGAAAAAACATCGAAAGACATTTAACATTACCGGTATACTATAAACCAATTTCGTTCAAAAATCGGATAACCGTGTAAAAGTGATTTATAGTTGTTTATAGGGTCTACAATCGAATAAGATATCTCATGATGCGATTTCGGATACGTGGTAGAAAAACAGGCTGAAAAATAAAAATGACCACTTCGACCACCCATAACTGCTCGAATTGAAGAGTATATAATACACTTTTTTTAGGCCTCTGAGCTCCCGGAACGAAAATGTTCGAAAATCGCACAGATGGTTAATCGAGTCAGATAAAGCGGACTCAAATTTGAAAAAACATCGGAAGACATTTGACGTTACCAGTATACTATAAACCAATTTCGTTCAAAAATCGGATAATTGCGTACAAGTGATTTATAGTTGTGTATAGGGTCTACAATCGAATAAGATATCCCATGATGCGATTTCGGACTCGTGGTAGAAAAACAGGCTGAAAAATAAAAAAGGTCGCTCCGACCACCCAAAACTTCTTGAATTGACGGATATGTAATACACTTTTTTTAGGCCTCTGAGTTCCTGGAACGATAGTGTCCGAAAATCGCACAGATGGTTAATCGAGTCAGATAAAGCGGACTCAAAAATTTGAAAAAACATCGAAAGACATTTAACGTTACCGGTATACTATAAACCAATTTCGTTCGAAAATCGGATAACCGTGTAAAAGTGATTTATAGTTGTTTATAGAGTCTACAATCGAATAAGATATCCCATGATGCGATTTCGGACTCGTGGTAGAAAAACAGGCTGAAAAATTAAAATGGCCGCTCCGACCACCCGAAACAGCTCGAATTGATGGTTATATAATACATGGTTTTTAGGCCTCTGAGCTCCCGGAACGATAATGTCGGAAAATCGCACAGATGGTTAATCGAGCCAGGTAAAGCGGACTCAAAAATTTGCAAAAATATCAGAAGACATTTGACGTTACCGGTATGCTGTAAACCAATTTCGGCCGAAAATCGGATAATCGCGTACAAGTGATTTATAGTTGTTTATAGGGTCTACAATCGAATAAGATATCTCATGATGCGATTTCGAATACGTGGTAGAAAAACAGGCTGAAAAATAAAAATGACCGCTCCGAGCACCCATAACTGCTCGAATTGAAGGGTCTATAATACACTTTTTTTAGGCCTCTGAGCTCCCGGAATGAAAATGTTCGAAAATCGCACAGATGGTTAATCGAGTGAGATAAAGCGGACTCAAAAATTTGAAAAAACATCGGAAGACATTTGACGTTACCGGTATGCTATAAACCAATTTCGTTCGAAAATCGGATAATCGCGTACAAGTTATTTATAGTTGTTTATAGGGTCTACAATCGAATAAGATATCTCATGATGCGATTTCGGACTCGTGGTAGAAAAACAGGCTGAAAAATAAAAATGGTCGCTCCGAGCACCCAAAACTTCTCGAATTGATTGGTATATAATACACTTTTTTTAGGCCTCTGAGTTCCTGGAACGATAATGTCCGAAAATCGCACAGATGGTTAATCGAGTCAGATAAAGCGGACTCAAAAATTTGAAAAAACATCGAAAGACATTTAACATTACCGGTATACTATAAACCAATTTCGTTCAAAAATCGGATAACCGTGTAAAAGTGATTTATAGTTGTTTATAGGGTGTACAATCGAATAAGATATCTCATGATGCGATTTCGGATACGTGGTAGAAAAACAGGCTGAAAAATAAAAATGACCACTTCGACCACCCATAACTGCTCGAATTGAAGAGTATATAATACACTTTTTTTAGGCCTCTGAGCTCCCGGAACGAAAATGTTCGAAAATCGCACAGATGGTTAATCGACTCAGATAAAGCGGACTCAAATTTGAAAAAACATCGGAAGACATTTGACGTTACCGGTATACTATAAACCAATTTCGTTCGAAAATCGGATAATTGCGTACAAGTGATTTATAGTTGTGTATAGGGTCTACAATCGAATAAGATATCCCATGATGCGATTTCGGACTCGTGGTAGAAAAACAGGATGAAAAATAAAAATGGTCGCTCCGACCACCGAAAACTTCTCGAATTGACGAATATGTAATACACTTTTTTTAGGCCTCTGAGTTCCTGGAACGATAATGTCCGAAAATCGCACAGATGGTTAATCGAGTCAGATAAAGCGGACTCAAAAATTTGAAAAAACATCGAAAGACATTTGACGTTACCGGTATGCTGTAAACCAATTTCGGCCGAAAATCGGATAACCGTGTAAAAGTGATTTATAGTTGTTTATAGGGTCTACAATCGAATAAGATATCTCATGATGCGATTTCGGATACGTGGTAGAAAAATAGACTGAAAAATAAAAATAACCGCTCTGAGCACCCATAACTGCTCGAATTGAAGGATATATAATACACTTTTTTTAGGCCTCTGAGCTCCCGGAACGAAAATGTTCGAAAATATCACAGATGGTTAATCGAGTTAGATAAAGCGGACTCAAAAATTTGAAAAAAGATCGGAAGACATTTGACGTTACCGGTATGCTGTAAACCAATTTCGGCCGAAAATCGGATAATCGCGTACAAGTGATTTATAGTTGTTTATAGGGTCTACAATCGAATAAGATATCTCATGATGCGATTTCGAATACGTGGTAGAAAAACAGGCTGAAAAATAAAAATGACCGCTCCGAGCACCCATAACTGCTCGAATTGAAGGGTCTATAATACACTTTTTTTAGGCCTCTGAGCTCCCGGAATGAAAATGTTCGAAAATCGCACAGATGGTTAATCGAGTGAGATAAAGCGGACTCAAAAATTTAAAAAAACATCGGAAGACATTTGACGTTACCGGTATGCTATAAACCAATTTCGTTCGAAAATCGGATAATCGCGTACAAGTTATTTATAGTTGTTTATAGGGTCTACAATCGAATAAGATATCTCATGATGCGATTTCGGACTCGTGGTAGAAAAACAAGCTGAAAAATAAAAATGGTCGCTCCGATCACCCAAAACTTCTCGAATTGATTGGTATATAATACACTTTTTTTAGGCCTCTGAGTTCCTGGAACGATAATGTCCGAAAATCGCACAGATGGTTGATCGAGTCAGATAAAGCGGACTCAAAAATTTGAAAAAACATCGAAAGACATTTAACATTACCGGTATACTATAAACCAATTTCGTTCAAAAATCGGATAACCGTGTAAAAGTGATTTATAGTTGTTTATAGGGTCTACAATCGAATAAGATATCTCATGATGCGATTTCGGATACGTGGTAGAAAAACAGGCTGAAAAATAAAAATGACCACTTCGACCACCCATAACTGCTCGAATTGAAGAGTATATAATACACTTTTTTTTAGGCCTCTGAGCTCCCGGAACGAAAATGTTCGAAAATCGCACAGATGGTTAATCGAGTCAGATAAAGCGGACTCAAATTTGAAAAAACATCGGAAGACATTTGACGTTACCGGTATGCTATAAACCAATATCGTTCGAAAATCGGATAATTGCGTAGAAGTGATTTATAGTTGTTTATAGGGTCTACAATTGAATAAGATATCCCATGATGCGATTTCGGACTCGTGGTAGAAAAACAGGATGAAAAATAAAAATGGTCGCTCCGACCACCGAAAACTTCTCGAATTGACGGGTATATAATACACTTTTTTTAGGCCTCTGAGTTCCTGGAACGATAATGTCCGAAAATCGCACAGATGGTTAATCGAGTCAGATAAAGCGGACTCAAAAATTTGAAAAAACATCGAAAGACATTTGACGTTACCGGTATGCTGTAAACCAATTTCGGCCGAAAATCGGATAACCGTGTACAAGTGATTTATAGTTGTTTATAGGGTCTACAATCGAATAAGATATCTCATGATGCGATTTCGGATACGTGGTAGAAAAACAGGCTGAAAAATAAAAATAACCGCTCTGAGCATCCATAACTGCTCGAATTGAAGGATATATAATACACTTTTTTTAGGCCTCTGAGCACCCGGAACGAAAATGTTCGAAAATATCACAGATGGTTAATCGAGTTAGATAAAGCGGACTCAAAAATTTGAAAAAACATCGGAAGACATTTGACGTTATCGGTATGCTATAAACCAATTTCGTTCGAAAATCGGATAATTGCGTACAAGTGATTTATAGTTGTTTATAGGGTCTAAAATCGAATAAGTTATCCCATGATGCGATTTCGGACTCGTGGTAGAAAAACAGGCTGAAAGATAAAAATGGTCGCTCCGACCACCCAAAAAAGCTCGAATTGATGGTTATATAATACATGGTTTTTAGGCCTCTGAGCTCCCAGAACGATAATGTCGGAAAATCGCACTGATGGTTAATCGAGCCAGATAAAGCGGACTCAAAAATTTGCAAAAACATCAGAAGACATTTGACGTTACCGGTATGCTGTAAACCAATTTCGGCCGAAAATCGGATAACCGTGTAAAAGTGATTTATAGTTGTTTATAGGGTCTACAATCGAATAAGATATCTCATGATGCGATTTCGGATACGTGGTAGAAAAATAGGCTGAAAAATAAAAATAACCGCTCTGAGCACCCATAACTGCTCGAATTGAAGGATATATAATACACTTTTTTTAGGCCTCTGAGCTCCCGGAACGAAAATGTTCGAAAATCGCACAGATGGTTAATCGAGTCAGAGAAAGCGGACCCAAATTTGAAAACACATCGGAAGACATTTGACGTTACCGGTATGCTATAAACCAATTTCGTTCGAAAATCGGATAATTGCGTACAAGTGATTTATAGTTGATTTTAGGGTCTACAATCGAATAAGATATCCCATGATGCGATTTCGGACTCGTGGTAGAAAAAAAGGCTGAAAATAAAAATGGTCGCTCCGACCACTAAAAACTTCTCGAATGGACGGGTATATAATACACTTTTTTTAGGCCTCTGAGTTCCTGGAACGATAATGTCCGAAAATCGCACAGATGGTTAATCGAGTCTGATAAAGCGGACTCTAAAATTTGAAAAAACATCGAAAGACATTTAACGTTACCGGTATACTATAAACCAATTTCGTTCGAAAATCGGATAACCGTGTAAAAGTGATTTATAGTTGTTTATAGGGTCTACAATCGAATAAGATATCTCATGATGCGATTTCGAATACGTGGTAGAAAAACAGGCTGAAAAATAAAAATGACCGCTCCGAGCACCCATAACTGCTCGAATTGAAGGGTCTATAATACACTTTTTTTAGGCCTCTGAGCTCCCGGAATGAAAATGTTCGAAAATCGCACAGATGGTTAATCGAGTGAGATAAAGCGGACTCAAAAATTTGAAAAAACATCGGAAGACATTTGACGTTACCGGTATGCTATAAACCAATTTCGTTCGAAAATCGGATAATCGCGTACAAGTTATTTATAGTTGTTTATAGGGTCTACAATCGAATAAGATATCTCATGATGCGATTTCGGACTCGTGGTAGAAAAACAAGCTGAAAAATAAAAATGGTCGCTCCGAGCACCCAAAACTTCTCGAATTGATTGGTATATAATACACTTTTTTTAGGCCTCTGAGTTCCTGGAACGATAATGTCCGAAAATCGCACAGATGGTTAATCGAGTCAGATAAAGCGGACTCAAAAATTTGAAAAAACATCGAAAGACATTTAACATTACCGGTATACTATAAACCAATTTCGTTCAAAAATCGGATAACCGTGTAAAAGTGATTTATAGTTGTTTATAGGGTCTACAATCGAATAAGATATCTCATGATGCGATTTCGGATACGTGGTAGAAAAACAGGCTGAAAAATAAAAATGACCACTTCGACCACCCATAACTGCTCGAATTGAAGAGTATATAATACACTTTTTTTTAGGCCTCTGAGCTCCCGGAACGAAAATGTTCGAAAATCGCACAGATGGTTAATCGAGTCAGATAAAGCGGACTCAAATTTGAAAAAACATCGGAAGACATTTGACGTTACCGGTATGCTATAAACCAATATCGTTCGAAAATCGGATAATTGCGTAGAAGTGATTTATAGTTGTTTATAGGGTCTACAATTGAATAAGATATCCCATGATGCGATTTCGGACTCGTGGTAGAAAAACAGGATGAAAAATAAAAATGGTCGCTCCGACCACCGAAAACTTCTCGAATTGACGGGTATATAATACACTTTTTTTAGGCCTCTGAGTTCCTGGAACGATAATGTCCGAAAATCGCACAGATGGTTAATCGAGTCAGATAAAGCGGACTCAAAAATTTGAAAAAACATCGAAAGACATTTGACGTTACCGGTATGCTGTAAACCAATTTCGGCCGAAAATCGGATAACCGTGTAAAAGTGATTTATAGTTGTTTATAGGGTCTACAATCGAATAAGATATCTCATGATGCGATTTCGGATACGTGGTAGAAAAATAGACTGAAAAATAAAAATAACCGCTCTGAGCACCCATAACTGCTCGAATTGAAGGATATATAATACACTTTTTTTAGGCCTCTGAGCTCCCGGAACGAAAATGTTCGAAAATATCACAGATGGTTAATCGAGTTAGATAAAGCGGACTCAAAAATTTGAAAAAAGATCGGAAGACATTTGACGTTACCGGTATGCTATAAACCAATTTCGGCCGAAAATCGGATAATCGCGTACAAGTGATTTATAGTTGTTTATAGGGTCTACAATCGAATAAGATATCTCATGATGCGATTTTGAATACGTGGTAGAAAAACAGGCTGAAAAATAAAAATGACCGCTCCGAGCACCCATAACTGCTCGAATTGAAGGGTCTATAATACACTTTTTTTAGGCCTCTGAGCTCCCGGAATGAAAATGTTCGAAAATCGCACAGATGGTTAATCGAGTGAGATAAAGCGGACTCAAAAATTTGAAAAAACATCGGAAGACATTTGACGTTACCGGTATGCTATAAACCAATTTCGTTCGAAAATCGGATAATCGCGTACAAGTTATTTATAGTTGTTTATAGGGTCTACAATCGAATAAGATATCTCATGATGCGATTTCGGACTCGTGGTAGAAAAACAAGCTGAAAAATAAAAATGGTCGCTCCGAGCACCCAAAACTTCTCGAATTGATTGGTATATAATACACTTTTTTTAGGCCTCTGAGTTCCTGGAACGATAATGTCCGAAAATCGCACAGATGGTTAATCGAGTCAGATAAAGCGGACTCAAAAATTTGAAAAAACATCGAAAGACATTTAACATTACCGGTATACTATAAACCAATTTCGTTCAAAAATCGGATAACCGTGTAAAAGTGATTTATAGTTGTTTATAGGGTCTACAATCGAATAAGATATCTCATGATGCGATTTCGGATACGTGGTAGAAAAACAGGCTGAAAAATAAAAATGACCACTTCGACCACCCATAACTGCTCGAATTGAAGAGTATATAATACACTTTTTTTTAGGCCTCTGAGCTCCCGGAACGAAAATGTTCGAAAATCGCACAGATGGTTAATCGAGTCAGATAAAGCGGACTCAAATTTGAAAAAACATCGGAAGACATTTGACGTTACCGGTATGCTATAAACCAATATCGTTCGAAAATCGGATAATTGCGTAGAAGTGATTTATAGTTGTTTATAGGGTCTACAATTGAATAAGATATCCCATGATGCGATTTCGGACTCGTGGTAGAAAAACAGGATGAAAAATAAAAATGGTCGCTCCGACCACCGAAAACTTCTCGAATTGACGGGTATATAATACACTTTTTTTAGGCCTCTGAGTTCCTGGAACGATAATGTCCGAAAATCGCACAGATGGTTAATCGAGTCAGATAAAGCGGACTCAAAAATTTGAAAAAACATCGAAAGACATTTGACGTTACCGGTATGCTGTAAACCAATTTCGGCCGAAAATCGGATAACCGTGTAAAAGTGATTTATAGTTGTTTATAGGGTCTACAATCGAATAAGATATCTCATGATGCGATTTCGGATACGTGGTAGAAAAATAGACTGAAAAATAAAAATAACCGCTCTGAGCACCCATAACTGCTCGAATTGAAGGATATATAATACACTTTTTTTAGGCCTCTGAGCTCCCGGAACGAAAATGTTCGAAAATATCACAGATGGTTAATCGAGTTAGATAAAGCGGACTCAAAAATTTGAAAAAAGATCGGAAGACATTTGACGTTACCGGTATGCTGTAAACCAATTTCGGCCGAAAATCGGATAATCGCGTACAAGTGATTTATAGTTGTTTATAGGGTCTACAATCGAATAAGATATCTCATGATGCGATTTCGAATACGTGGTAGAAAAACAGGCTGAAAAATAAAAATGACCGCTCCGAGCACCCATAACTGCTCGAATTGAAGGGTCTATAATACACTTTTTTTAGGCCTCTGAGCTCCCGGAATGAAAATGTTCGAAAATCGCACAGATGGTTAATCGAGTGAGATAAAGCGGACTCAAAAATTTGAAAAAACATCGGAAGACATTTGACGTTACCGGTATGCTATAAACCAATTTCGTTCGAAAATCGGATAATCGCGTACAAGTTATTTATAGTTGTTTATAGGGTCTACAATCGAATAAGATATCTCATGATGCGATTTCGGACTCGTGGTAGAAAAACAAGCTGAAAAATAAAAATGGTCGCTCCGAGCACCCAAAACTTCTCGAATTGATTGGTATATAATACACTTTTTTTAGGCCTCTGAGTTCCTGGAACGATAATGTCCGAAAATCGCACAGATGGTTAATCGAGTCAGATAAAGCGGACTCAAAAATTTGAAAAAACATCGAAAGACATTTAACATTACCGGTATACTATAAACCAATTTCGTTCAAAAATCGGATAACCGTGTAAAAGTGATTTATAGTTGTTTATAGGGTCTACAATCGAATAAGATATCTCATGATGCGATTTCGGATACGTGGTAGAAAAACAGGCTGAAAAATAAAAATGACCACTTCGACCACCCATAACTGCTCGAATTGAAGAGTATATAATACACTTTTTTTTAGGCCTCTGAGCTCCCGGAACGAAAATGTTCGAAAATCGCACAGATGGTTAATCGAGTCAGATAAAGCGGACTCAAATTTTAAAAAACATCGGAAGACATTTGACGTTACCGGTATGCTATAAACCAATATCGTTCGAAAATCGGATAATTGCGTAGAAGTGATTTATAGTTGTTTATAGGGTCTACAATTGAATAAGATATCCCATGATGCGATTTCGGACTCGTGGTAGAAAAACAGGATGAAAAATAAAAATGGTCGCTCCGACCACCGAAAACTTCTCGAATTGACGGGTATATAATACACTTTTTTTAGGCCTCTGAGTTCCTGGAACGATAATGTCCGAAAATCGCACAGATGGTTAATCGAGTCAGATAAAGCGGACTCAAAAATTTGAAAAAACATCGAAAGACATTTGACGTTACCGGTATGCTGTAAACCAATTTCGGCCGAAAATCGGATAACCGTGTACAAGTGATTTATAGTTGTTTATAGGGTCTACAATCGAATAAGATATCTCATGATGCGATTTCGGATACGTGGTAGAAAAACAGGCTGAAAAATAAAAATAACCGCTCTGAGCACCCATAACTGCTCGAATTGAAGGATATATAATACACTTTTTTTAGGCCTCTGAGCACCCGGAACGAAAATGTTCGAAAATATCACAGATGGTTAATCGAGTTAGATAAAGCGGACTCAAAAATTTGAAAAAACATCGGAAGACATTTGACGTTATCGGTATGCTATAAACCAATTTCGTTCGAAAATCGGATAATTGCGTACAAGTGATTTATAGTTGTTTATAGGGTCTAAAATCGAATAAGTTATCCCATGATGCGATTTCGGACTCGTGGTAGAAAAACAGGCTGAAAGATAAAAATGGTCGCTCCGACCACCGAAAACAGCTCGAATTGATGGTTATATAATACATGGTTTTTAGGCCTCTGAGCTCCCAGAACGATAATGTCGGAAAATCGCACTGATGGTTATTCGAGCCAGATAAAGCGGACTCAAAAATTTGCAAAAACATCAGAAGACATTTGACGTTACCGGTATGCTGTAAACCAATTTCGGCCGAAAATCGGATAACCGTGTAAAAGTGATTTATAGTTGTTTATAGGGTCTACAATCGAATAAGATATCTCATGATGCGATTTCGGATACGTGGTAGAAAAATAGGCTGAAAAATAAAAATAACCGCTCTGAGCACCCATAACTGCTCGAATTGAAGGATATATAATACACTTTTTTTAGGCCTCTGAGCTCCCGGAACGAAAATGTTCGAAAATATCACAGATGGTTAATCGAGTTAGATAAAGCGGACTCAAAAATTTGAAAAAAGATTGGAAGACATTTGACGTTACCGGTATGCTATAAACCAATTTCGTTCGAAAATCGGATAATCGCGTACAAGTGATTTATAGTTGTTTATAGGGTCTACAATCGAATAAGATATCTCATGATGCGATTTCGAATACGTGGTAGAAAAAAAGGCTGAAAAATAAAAATGACCGCTCCGAGCACCCATAACTGCTCGAATTGAAGGGTCTATCATACATTTTTTTAGGCCTCTGAGCTCCCGGAATGAAAATGTTCGAAAATCGCACAGATGGTTAATCGAGTCAGAGAAAGCGGACCCAAATTTGAAAACACATCGGAAGACATTTGACGTTACCGGTATGCTATAAACCAATTTCGTTCGAAAATCGGATAATTGCGTACAAGTGATTTATAGTTGATTTTAGGGTCTACAATCGAATAAGATATCCCATGATGCGATTTCGGACTCGTGGTAGAAAAAAAGGCTGAAAATAAAAATGGTCGCTCCGACCACTAAAAACTTCTCGAATGGACGGGTATATAATACACTTTTTTTAGGCCTCTGAGTTCCTGGAACGATAATGTCCGAAAATCGCACAGATGGTTAATCGAGTCTGATAAAGCGGACTCAAAAATTTGAAAAAACATCGAAAGACATTTAACGTTACCGGTATACTATAAACCAATTTCGTTCGAAAATCGGATAACCGTGTAAAAGTGATTTATAGTTGTTTATAGGGTCTACAATCGAATAAGATATCTCATGATGCGATTTCGGATACGTGGTAGAAAAACAGGCTGAAAAATAAAAATGACCACTTCGACCACCCATAACTGCTCGAATTGAAGAGTATATAATACACTTTTTTTAGGCCTCTGAGCTCCCGGAACGGAAATGTTCGAAAATCGCACAGATGGTTAATCGAGTCAGATAAAGCGGACTCAAATTTGAAAAAACATCGGAAGACATTTGACGTTACCGGTATACTATAAACCAATATCGTTCGAAAATCGGATAATTGCGTACAAGTGATTTATAGTTGTTTATAGGGTCTACAATTGAATAAGATATCCCATGATGCGATTTCGGACTCGTGGTAGAAAAACAAGATGAAAAATAAAAATGGTCGCTCCGACCACCGAAAACTTCTCGAATTGACGGGTATATAATACACTTTTTTTAGGCCTCTGAGTTCCTGGAACGATAATGTCCGAAAATCGCACAGATGGTTAATCGAGTCAGATAAAGCGGACTCAGAAATTTGAAAAAACATCGAAAGATATTTGACGTTACCGGTATGCTGTAAACCAATTTCGGCCGAAAATCGGATAACCGTGTAAAAGTGATTTATAGTTGTTTATAGGGTATACAATCGAATAAGATATCTCATGATGCGATTTCGGATACGTGGTAGAAAAACAGGCTGAAAAATAAAAATAACCGCTCTGAGCACCCATAACTGCTCGAATTGAAGGATATATAATACACTTTTTTTAGGCCTCTGAGCACCCGGAACGAAAATGTTCGAAAGTATCACAGATGGTTAATCGAGTTAGATAAAGCGGACTCAAAAATTTGAAAAAACATCGGAAGACATTTGACGTTATCGGTATGCTATAAACCAATTTCGATCGAAAATCGAATAATTGCGTACAAGTGATTTATAGTGGTTTATAGGGTCTAAAATCGAATAAGATATCCCATGATGCGATTTCGGACTCGTGGTAGAAAAACAGGCTGAAAGATAAAAATGGTCGCTCCGACCACCCAAAACAGCTCGAATTGATGGTTATATAATACATGGTTTTTAGGCCTCTGAGCTCCCAGAACGATAATGTCGGAAAATCGCACTGATGGTTAATGGAGCCAGATAAAGCGGACTCAAAAATTTGCAAAAACATCAGAAGACATTTGACGTTACCGGTATGCTGTAAACCAATTTCGGCCGAAAATCGAATAACCGTGTAAAAGTGATTTATAGTTGTTTATAGGGTCTACAATCGAATAAGATATCTCATGATGCGATTTCGGATACGTGGTAGAAAAACAGGCTGAAAAATAAAAATAACCGCTCTGAGCACCCATAACTGCTCGAATTGAAGGATATATAATACACTTTTTTTAGGCCTCTGAGCTCCCGGAACGAAAATGTTCGAAAATATCACAGATGGTTAATCGAGTTAGATAAAGCGGACTCAAAAATTTGAAAAAAGATTGGAAGACATTTGACGTTACCGGTATGCTATAAACCAATTTCGTTCGAAAATCGGATAATCGCGTACAAGTGATTTATAGTTGTTTATAGGGTCTACAATCGAATAAGATATCTCATGATGCGATTTCGGATACATGGTAGAAAAACAGGCTGAAAAATAAAAATGACCACTTCGACCACCCATAACTGCTCGAATTGAAGGGTATATAATACACTTTTTTTAGGCCTCTAAGCTCCCGGAACGAAAATGTTCGAAAATCGCACAGATGGTTAATCGAGTCAGATAAAGCGGACTCAAATTTGAAAAAACATCGGAAGACATTTGACGTTACCAATATCGTTCGAAAATCGGATAATTGCGTACAAGTGATTTATAGTTGTTTATAGGGTCTACAATTGAATAAGATATCCCATGATGCGATTTCGGACTCGTGGTAGAAAAACAGGATGAAAAATAAAAATGGTCGCTCCGACCACCGAAAACTTCTCGAATTGACGGGTATATAATACACTTTTTTTAGGCCTCTGAGTTCCTGGAACGATAATGTCCGAAAATCGCACAGATGGTTAATCGAGTCAGATAAAGCGGACTCAAAAATTTGAAAAAACATCGAAAGATATTTGACGTTACCGGTATGATGTAAACCAATTTCGGCCGAAAATCGGATAACCGTGTAAAAGTGATTTATAGTTGTTTATAGGGTCTACAATCGAATAAGATATCTCATGATGCGATTTCGGATACGTGGTAGAAAAACAGGCTGAAAAATAAAAATAACCGCTCTGAGCACCCATAACTGCTCGAATTGAAGGATATATAATACACTTTTTTTAGGCCTCTGAGCACCCGGAACGAAAATGTTCGAAAGTATCACAGATGGTTAATCGAGTTAGATAAAGCGGACTCAAAAATTTGAAAAAACATCGGAAGACATTTGACGTTATCGGTATGCTATAAACCAATTTCGTTCGAAAATCGGATAATTGCGTACAAGTGATTTATAGTTGTTTATAGGGTCTAAAATCGAATAAGATATCCCATGATGCGATTTCGGACTCGTGGTAGAAAAACAGGCTGAAAGATAAAAATGGTCGCTCCGACCACCCAAAACAGCTCGAATTGATGGTTATATAATACATGGTTTTTAGGCCTCTGAGCTCCCAGAATGATAATGTCGGAAAATCGCACTGATGGTTAATCGAGCCAGATAAAGCGGACTCAAAAATTTGCAAAAACATCAGAAGACATTTGACGTTACCGGTATGCTGTAAACCAATTTCGGCCGAAAATCGGATAACCGTGTAAAAGTGATTTATAGTTGTTTATAGGGTCTACAATCGAATAAGATATCTCATGATGCGATTTCGGATACGTGGTAGAAAAACAGGCTGAAAAATAAAAATAACCGTTCTGAGCACCCATAACTGCTCGAATTGAAGGATATATAATACACTTTTTTTAGGCCTCTGAGCTCCCGGAACGAAAATGTTCGAAAATATCACAGATGGTTAATCGAGTTAGATAAAGCGGACTCAAAAATTTGAAAAAAGATTGGAAGACATTTGACGTTACCGGTATGCTATAAACCAATTTCGTTCGAAAATCGGATAATCGCGTACAAGTGATTTATAGTTGTTTATAGGGTCTACAATCGAATAAGATATCTCATGATGCGATTTCGAATACATGGTAGAAAAACAGGCTGAAAAATAAAAATGTCCGCTCCGAGCACCCATAACTGCTCGAATTGAAGGGTCTATAATACACTTTTTTTAGGCCTCTGGGCTCCCGGAATGAAAATGTTCGAAAATCGCACAGATGGTTAATCGAGTCAAAGAAAACGGACCCAAATTTGAAAACACATCGGAAGACATTTGACGTTACCGGTATGCTATAAACCAATTTCGTTCGAAAATCGGATAATTGCGTACAAGTGATTTATAGTTGTTTATAGGGTCTACAATCGAATAAGATATCCCATGATGCGATTTCGGACTCGTGGTAGAAAAAAAGGCTGAAAATAAAAATGGTCGCTCCGACCACCAAAAACTTCTCGAATGGACGGGTATATAATACACTTTTTTTAGGCCTCTGAGTTCCTGGAACGATAATGTCCGAAAATCGCACAGATGGTTAATCGATTCTGATAAAGCGGACTCAAAAATTTGAAAAAACATCGAAAGACATTTAACGTTACCGGTATACTATAAACCAATTTCGTTCGAAAATCGGATAACCGTGTAAAAAGGGATTTATAGTTGTTTATAGGGTCTACAATCGAATAAGATATACCATGATGCGATTTCGGACTCGTGGTAGAAAAACAGGCTGAAAAATAAAAATGGCCGCTCCGACCACCCGAAACAGCTCGAATTGATGGTTATATAATACATGGTTTTTAGGCCTCTGAGCTCCCGGAACGATAATGTCGGAAAATCGCACTGATGGTTAATCGAGCCTGATAATGCGGACTCAAAAGTTTGCAAAAACATCAGAAGACATTTGACGTTACCGGTATGCTGTAAACCAATTTCGGCCGAAAATCGCATAACCGTGTAAAAGTGATTTATAGTTGTTTATAGGGTCTACAATCGAATAAGATATCTCATGATGCGATTTCGGATACGTTGTAGAAAAACAGGCTGAAAAATAAAAATAACCGCTCCGAGCACCCATAACTGCTCGAATTGAAGGGTATATAATAAACGTTTTTTAGGCCTCTGAGCTCCCGGATCGAAAATGTTCGAAAATCGCACAGATGGTTAATCGAGTCAGATAAAGCGGACCCAAATTTGAAAAAACATCGGAAGACATTTGACGTTACCGGTATGCTATAAACCAATTTCGTTCGAAAATCGGATAATTGCGTACAAGTGATTTATAGTTGTTTATAGGGTCTACAATCGAATAAGATATCCCATGATGCGATTTCGGACTCGTGGTAGAAAAACAGGCTGAAAAATAAAAATGGTCGCTCCGACCACCCAAAACTTCTCGAATTGACGGGTATATAATACACTTTTTTTACGCCTCTGAGATCCTGGAACGATAATGTCCGACAATCGCACAGATGGTTAATCGAGTCAGATAAAGCGGACTCAAAAATTTGAAAAAACATCAAAAGACCTTTAACGTTACCGGTATACTATAAACCAATTTCGTTCGAAAATCGGATAGCCGTGTAAAAGTGATATATAGTTGTTTATAGGGTCTACAATCGAATAAGATATCTCATGATGCGATTTCGGATACGTGGTAGAAAAACAGGCTGAAAAATAAAAATAACCGCTCCGAGCACCCATAACTGCTCGAATTGAAGGATATATAATACACTTTTTTTAGGCCTCTGAGCTCCCGGAACGAAAATGTTCGAAAATATCACAGATGGTTAATCGAGTTAGATAAAGCGGACTCGAAAATTTTAAAAAACATCGGAAGACATTTGACGTTACCGGTATGCTATAAACCAATTTCGTTTGAAAATCGGATAATCGCGTACAAGTGATTTATAGTTGTTTATAGAGTCTACAATCGAATAAGATATCTCATGATGCGATTTCGAATACGTGGTAGAAAAACAGGCTGAAAAATAAAAATGACCGCTCCGAGCACCTATAACTGCTCGAATTGAAGGGTATATAATACACGTTTTTTAGGCCTCTGAGCTCCCGGATCGAAAATGTTCGAAAATCGCACAGATGGTTAATCGAGTTAGATAAAGCGGACCCAAATTTTAAAAAACATCGGAAGACATTTGACGTTACCGGTATGCTATAAACCAATTTCGTTCGAAAATCGGATAATTGCGTACAAGTGATTTATAGTTTTTTATAGGGTCTACAATCGAATAAGATATCCCATGATGCGATTTCGGACTCGTGGTAGAAAAACAGGCCGAAAAATAAAAATGGTCGCTCCGACCACCGAAAACTTCTGGAATTGACGGGTATATAATACACTTTTTTTACGCCTCTGAGTTCCTGGAACGATAATGTCCGAAAATCGCACAGATGGTTAATCGAGTCAAATAAAGCGGACTCAAAAATTTGAAAAAACATCGAAAGACCTTTAACGTTACCGGTATACTATAAACCAATTTCGTTCAAAAATCGGATAACCGTGTAAAAGTGATTTATAGTTGTTTATAGGGTCTACAATCGAATAAGATATCTCATGATGCGATTTCGGATACGTGGTAGAAAAACAGGCTGAAAAATAAAAATGACCGTTCCGAGCACCCATAACTGCTCGAATTGAAGGGTATATAATACACTTGTTTTAGGCCTCTGAGCTCCCGGAACGAAAATGTTCGAAAATCGCACAGATGGTTAATCGAGTCAGAGAAAGCGGACCCAAATTTGAAAAAACATCGGAAGACATTTGACGTTACCGGTATGCTATAAACCAATTTCGTTCGAAAATCGGATAACCGTGTAAAAGTGATTTATAGTTGTTTATAGGGTCTACAATCAAATAAGATATCCCATGATGCGATTTCGGACTCGTGGTAGAAAGACAGGCTGAAAAATAAAAATTGTCGCTCCGACCACCCAAAACTTCTCGAATTGACGGGTATAAAATACACTTTTTTTTAGGCCTCTGAGTTCCTGGAACGATAATAATGTCCGTAAATCGCACAGATGGTTAATCCAGTGTGATTAAGCGGACTCAAAAATTTGAAAAAACATCGAAAGACATTTAACGTTACCGGTATACTATAAACCAATTTCGTTCGAAAATCGGATAACCGTGTAAAAGTGATTTATAGTTGTTTATAGGGTCTACAATCAAATAAGATATCCCATGATGCGATTTCGGACTCGTGGTAGAAAAACAGGCTGAAAAATAAAAATGGTCGCTCCGACCACCCAAAACTTCTCGAATTGACGGGTATATAATACACTTTTTTTACGCCTCTGAGATCCTGGAACGATAATGTCCGACAATCGCACAGATGGTTAATCGAGTCAGATAAAGCGGACTCAAAAATTTGAAAAAACATCAAAAGACCTTTAACGTTACCGGTATACTATAAACCAATTTCGTTCGAAAATCGGATAGCCGTGTAAAAGTGATATATAGTTGTTTATAGGGTCTACAATCGAATAAGATATCTCATGATGCGATTTCGGATACGTGGTAGAAAAACAGGCTGAAAAATAAAAATAACCGCTCCGAGCACCCATAACTGCTCGAATTGAAGGATATATAATACACTTTTTTTAGGCCTCTGAGCTCCCGGAACGAAAATGTTCGAAAATATCACAGATGGTTAATCGAGTTAGATAAAGCGGACTCGAAAATTTTAAAAAACATCGGAAGACATTTGACGTTACCGGTATGCTATAAACCAATTTCGTTTGAAAATCGGATAATCGCGTACAAGTGATTTATAGTTGTTTATAGAGTCTACAATCGAATAAGATATCTCATGATGCGATTTCGAATACGTGGTAGAAAAACAGGCTGAAAAATAAAAATGACCGCTCCGAGCACCTATAACTGCTCGAATTGAAGGGTATATAATACACGTTTTTTAGGCCTCTGAGCTCCCGGATCGAAAATGTTCGAAAATCGCACAGATGGTTAATCGAGTTAGATAAAGCGGACCCAAATTTGAAAAAACATCGGAAGACATTTGACGTTACCGGTATGCTATAAACCAATTTCGTTCGAAAATCGGATAATTGCGTACAAGTGATTTATAGTTTTTTATAGGGTCTACAATCGAATAAGATATCCCATGATGCGATTTCGGACTCGTGGTAGAAAAACAGGCCGAAAAATAAAAATGGTCGCTCCGACCACCCAAAACTTCTGGAATTGACGGGTATATAATACACTTTTTTTACGCCTCTGAGTTCCTGGAACGATAATGTCCGAAAATCGCACAGATGGTTAATCGAGTCAAATAAAGCGGACTCAAAAATTTGAAAAAACATCGAAAGACCTTTAACGTTACCGGTATACTATAAACCAATTTCGTTCAAAAATCGGATAACCGTGTAAAAGTGATTTATAGTTGTTTATAGGGTCTACAATCGAATAAGATATCTCATGATGCGATTTCGGATACGTGGTAGAAAAACAGGCTGAAAAATAAAAATGACCGTTCCGAGCACCCATAACTGCTCGAATTGAAGGGTATATAATACACTTGTTTTAGGCCTCTGAGCTCCCGGAACGAAAATGTTCGAAAATCGCACAGATGGTTAATCGAGTCAGAGAAAGCGGACCCAAATTTGAAAAAACATCGGAAGACATTTGACGTTACCGGTATGCTATAAACCAATTTCGTTCGAAAATCGGATAACCGTGTAAAAGTGATTTATAGTTGTTTATAGGGTCTACAATCAAATAAGATATCCCATGATGCGATTTCGGACTCGTGGTAGAAAGACAGGCTGAAAAATAAAAATTGTCGCTCCGACCACCCAAAACTTCTCGAATTGACGGGTATAAAATACACTTTTTTTTAGGCCTCTGAGTTCCTGGAACGATAATGTCCGTAAATCGCACAGATGGTTAATCCAGTGTGATTAAGCGGACTCAAAAATTTGAAAAAACATCGAAAGACATTTAACGTTACCGGTATACTATAAACCAATTTCGTTCGAAAATCGGATAACCGTGTAAAAGTGATTTAGAGTTGTTTATAGGGTCTACAATCGAATAAGATATACCATGATGCGATTTCGGACTCGTGGTAGAAAAACAGGCTGAAAAATAAAAATGGCCGCTCCGACCACCCGAAACTGCTCGAATAGATGGTTATATAATACATGGTTTTTAGGCCTCTGAGCTCCCGGAACGATAATGTCGGAAAATCGCACTGATGGTTAATCGAGCCAGATAAAGCGGACTCAAAAATTTGCAAAAACATCAGAAGACATTTGACGTTACCGGTATGCTGTAAACCAATTTCGGTCGAAAATCGGATAACCGTTTAAGAGTGATTTATAGTTGTTTATAGGGTCTACAATCGAATAAGATATCTCATGATGCGATTTCGGATACGTGGTAGAAAAACAGGCTGAAAAATAAAAATAACCGCTCCGAGCACCCATAACTGCTCGAATTGAAGGATATATAATACACTTTTTTTAGGCCTCTGAGCTCCCGGATCGAAAATGTTCGAAAATCGCACAGATGGTTAATCGAGTCAGATAAAGCGGACCCAAATTTGAAAAAACATCGGAAGACATTTGACGTTACCGGTATGCTATAAACCAATTTCGTTCGAAAATCGGATAACCGTGTAAAAGTGATTTAGAGTTGTTTATAGGGTCTACAATCGAATAAGATATACCATGATGCGATTTCGGACTCGTGGTAGAAAAACAGGCTGAAAAATAAAAATGGTCGCTCCGACCACCCAAAACTTCTCGAATTGACGGGTATATAGTACACTTTTTTTACGCCTCTGAGTTCCTGGAACGATAATGTCCGAAAATCGCACAGATGGTTAATCGAGTGTTATAAAGTGGACTCAAAAATTTGAAAAAACATCGAAAGACCTTTAACGTTACCGGTATACTATAAGCCAATTTCGTTCAAAAATCGGATAACCGTGTAAAAGTGATTTATAGTTGTTTATAGGGTCTACAATCGAATAAGATATCTCATGATGCGATTTCGGATACGTGGTAGAAAAACAGGCTGAAAAATAAAAATGACCGCTCCGAGCACCCATAACTGCTCGAATTGAAGGGTATATAATACACTTTTTTTAGGCCTCTGAGCTCCCGGAACGAAAATGTTCGAAAATCGCACAGATGGTTAATCGAGTCAGAGAAAGCGGACCCAAATTTGAAAAAACATCGGAAGACATTTAACGTTACCGGTATGCTATAAACCAATTTCGTTCGAAAATCGGATAACCGTGTAAAAGTGATTTAGAGTTGTTTATAGGGTCTACAATCGAATAAGATATACCATGATGCGATTTCGGACTCGTGGTAGAAAAACAGGCTGAAAAATAAAAATGGCCGCTCCGACCACCCGAAACTGCTCGAATAGATGGTTATATAATACATGGTTTTTAGGCCTCTGAGCTCCCGGAACGATAATGTCGGAAAATCGCACTGATGGTTAATCGAGCCAGATAAAGCGGACTCAAAAATTTGCAAAAACATCAGAAGACATTTGACGTTACCGGTATGCTGTAAACCAATTTCGGTCGAAAATCGGATAACCGTTTAAGAGTTATTTATAGTTGTTTATAGGGTCTACAATCGAATAAGATATCTCATGATGCGATTTCAGATACGTGGTAGAAAAACAGGCTGAAAAATAAAAATAACCGCTCCCAGCACCCATAACTGCTCGAATTGAAGGATATAAAATACACTTTTTTTAGGCCTCTGAGCTCCCGGAACGAAAATGTTCGAAAATCTCACAGATGGTTAATCGAGTGAGATAAAGCGGACTCAAAAATTTTAAAAAACATCGGAAGACATTTGACGTTACCTGTAAGCTATAAACCAATTTGGTTCGAAAATCGGATAATCGCGTACAAGTGATTTATAGTTGTTTATAGGGTCTACAATCGAATAAGATATCTCATGATGCGATTTCGAATACGTGGTAGAAAAACAGGCTGAAAAATAAAAATGACCGCTCCAAGCACCCATAACTGCTCGAATTGAAGGTTATATAATACACTTTTTTTAGGCCTCTGAGCTCCCGGATCGAAAATGTTCGAAAATCGCACAGATGGTTAATCGAGTCAGATAAAGCGGACCCAAATTTGAAAAAACATCGGAAGACATTTGACGTTACCGGTATGCTATAAACCAATTTCGTTCGAAAATCGGATAATTGCGTACAAGTGATTTATAGTTGTTTATAGGGTCTACAATCGAATAAGATATCCCATGATGCGATTTCGGACTCGTGGTAGAAAAACAGGCTGAAAAATAAAAATGGTCGCTCCGACCACTCAAAACTTCTCGAATTGACGGGTATATAATACACTTTTTTTACGCCTCAGAGTTCCTAGAACGATAATGTCCGAAAATCGCACAGATGGTTAATCGAGTGTTATAAAGCGGACTCAAAAATTTGAAAAAACATCGAAAGACCTTTAACGTTACCGGTATACTATAAACCAATTTCGTTCAAAAATCGGATAACCGTGTAAAAGTGATTTATAGTTGTTTATAGGGTCTACAATCGAATAAGATATCTCATGATGCGATTTCGGATACTTGGTAGAAAAACAGGCTGAAAAATAAAAATGACCGCTCCGAGCACCCATAACTGCTCGAATTGAAGGGTATATAATACATTTTTTTAGGCCTCTGAGCTCCCGGAACGAAAATGTTCGAAAATCGCACAGATGGTTAATCGAGTCAGAGAAAGCGGACCCAAATTTGAAAAAACATCGGAAGACATTTGACGTTACCGGTATGCTATAAACCAATTTCGTTCGAAAATCGGATAACCGTGTAAAAGTGATTTATATTTTTTTATAGGGTCTACAATCAAATAAGATATCCCATGATGCGATTTCGGACTCGTGGTAGAAAGACAGGCTGAAAAATAAAAATTGTCGCTCCGACCACCCAAAACTTCTCGAATTGACGGGTATAAAATACACTTTTTTTTAGGCCTCTGAGTTCCTGGAACGATAATGTCCGTAAATCGCACAGATGGTTAATCCAGTGTGATTAAGCGGACTCAAAAATTTGAAAAAACATCGAAAGACATTTAACGTTACCGGTATACTATAAACCAATTTCGTTCGAAAATCGGATAACCGTGTAAAAGTGATTTAGAGTTGTTTATAGGGTCTACAATCGAATAAGATATACCATGATGCGATTTCGGACTCGTGGTAGAAAAACAGGTTGAAAAATAAAAATGGCCGCTCCGACCACCCGAAACTGCTCGAATAGATGGTTATATAATACATGGTTTTTAGGCCTCTGAGCTCCCGGAACGATAATGTCGGAAAATCGCACTGATGGTTAATCGAGCCAGATAAAGCGGACTCAAAAATTTGCAAAAACATCAGAAGACATTTGACGTTACCGGTATGCTGTAAACCAATTTCGGTCGAAAATCGGATAACCGTTTAAGAGTGATTTATAGTTGTTTATAGGGTCTACAATCGAATAAGATATCTCATGATGCGATTTCGGATACGTGGTAGAAAAACAGGCTGAAAAATAAAAATAACCGCTCCCAGCACCCATAACTGCTCGAATTGAAGGATATATAATACACTTTTTTTAGGCCTCTGAGCTCCCGGATCGAAAATGTTCCAAAATCGCACAGATGGTTAATCGAGTCAGATAAAGCGGACCCAAATTTGAAAAAACATCGGAAGACATTTGACGTTACCGGTATGCTATAAACCAATTTCGTTCGAAAATCGGATAATTGCGTACAAGTGATTTATAGTTGTTTATAGGGTCTACAATCGAATAAGATATCCCATGATGCGATTTCGGACTCGTGGTAGAAAAACAGGCTGAAAAATAAAAATGGTCGCTCCGACCACCCAAAACTTCTCGAATTGACGGGTATATAGTACACTTTTTTTACGCCTCTGAGTTCCTGGAACGATAATGTCCGAAAATCGCACAGATGGTTAATCGAGTGTTATAAAGTGGACTCAAAAATTTGAAAAAACATCGAAAGACCTTTAACGTTACCGGTATACTATAAGCCAATTTCGTTCAAAAATCGGATAACCGTGTAAAAGTGATTTATAGTTGTTTATAGGGTCTACAATCGAATAAGATATCTCATGATGCGATTTCGGATACGTGGTAGAAAAACAGGCTGAAAAATAAAAATGACCGCTCCGAGCACCCATAACTGCTCGAATTGAAGGGTATATAATACACTTTTTTTAGGCCTCTGAGCTCCCGGAACGAAAATGTTCGAAAATCGCACAGATGGTTAATCGAGTCAGAGAAAGCGGACCCAAATTTGAAAAAACATCGGAAGACATTTGACGTTACCGGTATGCTATAAACCAATTTCGTTCGAAAATCGGATAACCGTGTAAAAGTGATTTAGAGTTGTTTATAGGGTCTACAATCGAATAAGATATACCATGATGCGATTTCGGACTCGTGGTAGAAAAACAGGCTGAAAAATAAAAATGGCCGCTCCGACCACCCGAAACTGCTCGAATAGATGGTTATATAATACATGGTTTTTAGGCCTCTGAGCTCCCGGAACGATAATGTCGGAAAATCGCACTGATGGTTAATCGAGCCAGATAAAGCGGACTCAAAAATTTGCAAAAACATCAGAAGACATTTGACGTTACCGGTATGCTGTAAACCAATTTCGGTCGAAAATCGGATAACCGTTTAAGAGTGATTTATAGTTGTTTATAGGGTCTACAATCGAATAAGATATCTCATGATGCGATTTCGGATACGTGGTAGAAAAACAGGCTGAAAAATAAAAATAACCGCTCCCAGCACCCATAACTGCTCGAATTGAAGGATATAAAATACACTTTTTTTAGGCCTCTGAGCTCCCGGAACGAAAATGTTCGAAAATCGCACAGATGGTTAATCGAGTCAGAGAAAGCGGACCCAAATTTGAAAAAACATCGGAAGACATTTGACGTTACCGGTATGCTATAAACCAATTTCGTTCGAAAATCGGATAACCGTGTAAAAGTGATTTATATTTTTTTATAGGGTCTACAATCAAATAAGATATCCCATGATGCGATTTCGGACTCGTGGTAGAAAGACAGGCTGAAAAATAAAAATTGTCGCTCCGACCACCCAAAACTTCTCGAATTGACGGGTATAAAATACACTTTTTTTACGCCTCTGAGTTCCTGGAACGATAATGTCCGAAAATCGCACAGATGGTTAATCGAGTGTTATAAAGTGGACTCAAAAATTTGAAAAAACATCGAAAGACCTTTAACGTTACCGGTATACTATAAGCCAATTTCGTTCAAAAATCGGATAACCGTGTAAAAGTGATTTATAGTTGTTTATAGGGTCTACAATCGAATAAGATATCTCATGATGCGATTTCGGATACGTGGTAGAAAAACAGGCTGAAAAATAAAAATGACCGCTCCGAGCACCCATAACTGCTCGAATTGAAGGGTATATAATACACTTTTTTTAGGCCTCTGAGCTCCCGGAACGAAAATGTTCGAAAATCGCACAGATGGTTAATCGAGTCAGAGAAAGCGGACCCAAATTTGAAAAAACATCGGAAGACATTTGACGTTACCGGTATGCTATAAACCAATTTCGTTCGAAAATCGGATAACCGTGTAAAAGTGATTTATAGTTGTTTATAGGGTCTACAATCGAATAAGATATACCATGATGCGATTTCGGACTCGTGGTAGAAAAACAGGCTGAAAAATAAAAATGGCCGCTCCGACCACCCGAAACTGCTCGAATAGATGGTTATATAATACATGGTTTTTAGGCCTCTGAGCTCCCGGAACGATAATGTCGGAAAATCGCACTGATGGTTAATCGAGCCAGATAAAGCGGACTCAAAAATTTGCAAAAACATCAGAAGACATTTGACGTTACCGGTATGCTGTAAACCAATTTCGGTCGAAAATCGGATAACCGTTTAAGAGTGATTTATAGTTGTTTATAGGGTCTACAATCGAATAAGATATCTCATGATGCGATTTCGGATACGTGGTAGAAAAACAGGCTGAAAAATAAAAATAACCGCTCCCAGCACCCATAACTGCTCGAATTGAAGGATATAAAATACACTTTTTTTAGGCCTCTGAGCTCCCGGAACGAAAATGTTCGAAAATCTCACAGATGGTTAATCGAGTGAGATAAAGCGGACTCAAAAATTTTAAAAAACATCGGAAGACATTTGACGTTACCTGTAAGCTATAAACCAATTTGGTTCGAAAATCGGATAATCGCGTACAAGTGATTTATAGTTGTTTATAGGGTCTACAATCGAATAAGATATCTCATGATGCGATTTCGAATACGTGGTAGAAAAACAGGCTGAAAAATAAAAATGACCGCTCCAAGCACCCATAACTGCTCGAATTGAAGGTTATATAATACACTTTTTTTAGGCCTCTGAGCTCCCGGATCGAAAATGTTCGAAAATCGCACAGATGGTTAATCGAGTCAGATAAAGCGGACCCAAATTTGAAAAAACATCGGAAGACATTTGACGTTACCGGTATGCTATAAACCAATTTCGTTCGAAAATCGGATAATTGCGTACAAGTGATTTATTGTTGTTTATAGGGTCTACAATCGAATAAGATATCCCATGATGCGATTTCGGACTCGTGGTAGAAAAACAGGCTGAAAAATAAAAATGGTCGCTCCGACCACTCAAAACTTCTCGAATTGACGGGTATATAATACAC
Source organism: Silene conica (assembly GCA_029255685.2). Taxonomy (NCBI): domain Eukaryota; kingdom Viridiplantae; phylum Streptophyta; class Magnoliopsida; order Caryophyllales; family Caryophyllaceae; genus Silene; species Silene conica. The sequence goes on along the minus strand of CM055317.2, from coordinate 47,801,799 downwards.
TTTTTTTACGCCTCAGAGTTCCTGGAACGATAATGTCCGAAAATCGCACAGATGGTTAATCGAGTGTTATAAAGCGGACTCAAAAATTTGAAAAAACATCGAAAGACCTTTAACGTTACCGGTATACTATAAACCAATTTCGTTCAAAAATCGGATAACCGTGTAAAAGTGATTTATAGTTGTTTATAGGGTCTACAATCGAATAAGATATCTCATGATGCGATTTCGGATACTTGGTAGAAAAACAGGCTGAAAAATAAAAATGACCGCTCCGAGCACCCATAACTGCTCGAATTGAAGGGTATATAATACACTTTTTTTAGGCCTCTGAGCTCCCGGAACGAAAATGTTCGAAAATCGCACAGATGGTTAATCGAGTCAGAGAAAGCGGACCCAAATTTGAAAAAACATCGGAAGACATTTGACGTTACCGGTATGCTATAAACCAATTTCGTTCGAAAATCGGATAACCGTGTAAAAGTGATTTATATTTTTTTATAGGGTCTACAATCAAATAAGATATCCCATGATGCGATTTCGGACTCGTGGTAGAAAGACAGGCTGAAAAATAAAAATTGTCGCTCCGACCACCCAAAACTTCTCGAATTGACGGGTATAAAATACACTTTTTTTTAGGCCTCTGAGTTCCTGGAACGATAATGTCCGTAAATCGCACAGATGGTTAATCCAGTGTGATTAAGCGGACTCAAAAATTTGAAAAAACATCGAAAGACATTTAACGTTACCGGTATACTATAAACCAATTTCGTTCGAAAATCGGATAACCGTGTAAAAGTGATTTAGAGTTGTTTATAGGGTCTACAATCGAATAAGATATACCATGATGCGATTTCGGACTCGTGGTAGAAAAACAGGTTGAAAAATAAAAATGGCCGCTCCGACCACCCGAAACTGCTCGAATAGATGGTTATATAATACATGGTTTTTAGGCCTCTGAGCTCCCGGAACGATAATGTCGGAAAATCGCACTGATGGTTAATCGAGCCAGATAAAGCGGACTCAAAAATTTGCAAAAACATCAGAAGACATTTGACGTTACCGGTATGCTGTAAACCAATTTCGGTCGAAAATCGGATAACCGTTTAAGAGTGATTTATAGTTGTTTATAGGGTCTACAATCGAATAAGATATCTCATGATGCGATTTCGGATACGTGGTAGAAAAACAGGCTGAAAAATAAAAATAACCGCTCCCAGCACCCATAACTGCTCGAATTGAAGGATATATAATACACTTTTTTTAGGCCTCTGAGCTCCCGGATCGAAAATGTTCCAAAATCGCACAGATGGTTAATCGAGTCAGATAAAGCGGACCCAAATTTGAAAAAACATCGGAAGACATTTGACGTTACCGGTATGCTATAAACCAATTTGGTTCGAAAATCGGATAATTGCGTACAAGTGATTTATAGTTGTTTATAGGGTCTACAATCGAATAAGATATCCCATGATGCGATTTCGGACTCGTGGTAGAAAAACAGGCTGAAAAATAAAAATGGTCGCTCCGACCACCCAAAACTTCTCGAATTGACGGGTATATAGTACACTTTTTTTACGCCTCTGAGTTCCTGGAACGATAATGTCCGAAAATCGCACAGATGGTTAATCGAGTGTTATAAAGTGGACTCAAAAATTTGAAAAAACATCGAAAGACCTTTAACGTTACCGGTATACTATAAGCCAATTTCGTTCAAAAATCGGATAACCGTGTAAAAGTGATTTATAGTTGTTTATAGGGTCTACAATCGAATAAGATATCTCATGATGCGATTTCGGATACGTGGTAGAAAAACAGGCTGAAAAATAAAAATGACCGCTCCGAGCACCCATAACTGCTCGAATTGAAGGGTATATAATACACTTTTTTTAGGCCTCTGAGCTCCCGGAACGAAAATGTTCGAAAATCGCACAGATGGTTAATCGAGTCAGAGAAAGCGGACCCAAATTTGAAAAAACATCGGAAGACATTTGACGTTACCGGTATGCTATAAACCAATTTCGTTCGAAAATCGGATAACCGTGTAAAAGTGATTTATAGTTGTTTATAGGGTCTACAATCGAATAAGATATACCATGATGCGATTTCGGACTCGTGGTAGAAAAACAGGCTGAAAAATAAAAATGGCCGCTCCGACCACCCGAAACTGCTCGAATAGATGGTTATATAATACATGGTTTTTAGGCCTCTGAGCTCCCGGAACGATAATGTCGGAAAATCGCACTGATGGTTAATCGAGCCAGATAAAGCGGACTCAAAAATTTGCAAAAACATCAGAAGACATTTGACGTTACCGGTATGCTGTAAACCAATTTCGGTCGAAAATCGGATAACCGTTTAAGAGTGATTTATAGTTGTTTATAGGGTCTACAATCGAATAAGATATCTCATGATGCGATTTCGGATACGTGGTAGAAAAACAGGCTGAAAAATAAAAATAACCGCTCCCAGCACCCATAACTGCTCGAATTGAAGGATATAAAATACACTTTTTTTAGGCCTCTGAGCTCCCGGAACGAAAATGTTCGAAAATCTCACAGATGGTTAATCGAGTGAGATAAAGCGGACTCAAAAATTTTAAAAAACATCGGAAGACATTTGACGTTACCTGTAAGCTATAAACCAATTTGGTTCGAAAAACGGATAATCGCGTACAAGTGATTAATAGTTGTTTATAGGGTCTACAATCGAATAAGATATCTCATGATGCGATTTCGAATACGTGGTAGAAAAACAGGCTGAAAAATAAAAATGACCGCTCCAAGCACCCATAACTGCTCGAATTGAAGGTTATATAATACACTTTTTTTAGGCCTCTGAGCTCCCGGATCGAAAATGTTCGAAAATCGCACAGATGGTTAATCGAGTCAGATAAAGCGGACCCAAATTTGAAAAAACATCGGAAGACATTTGACGTTACCGGTATGCTATAAACCAATTTCGTTCGAAAATCGGATAATTGCGTACAAGTGATTTATAGTTCTTTATAGGGTCTACAATCGAATAAGATATCCCATGATGCGATTTCGGACTCGTGGTAGAAAAACAGGCTGAAAAATAAAAATGGTCGCTCCGACCACCCAAAACTTCTCGAATTGACGGGTATATAATACACTTTTTTTACGCCTCAGAGTTCCTGGAACGATAATGTCCGAAAATCGCACAGATGGTTAATCGAGTGTTATAAAGCGGACTCAAAAATTTGAAAAAACATCGAAAGACCTTTAACGTTACCGGTATACTATAAACCAATTTCGTTCAAAAATCGGATAACCGTGTAAAAGTGATTTATAGTTGTTTATAGGGTCTACAATCGAATAAGATATCTCATGATGCGATTTCGGATACTTGGTAGAAAAACAGGCTGAAAAATAAAAATGACCGCTCCGAGCACCCATAACTGCTCGAATTGAAGGGTATATAATACACTTTTTTTAGGCCTCTGAGCTCCCGGAACGAAAATGTTCGAAAATCGCACAGATGGTTAATCGAGTCAGAGAAAGCGGACCCAAATTTGAAAAAACATCGGAAGACATTTGACGTTACCGGTATGCTATAAACCAATTTCGTTCGAAAATCGGATAACCGTGTAAAAGTGATTTATAGTTGTTTATAGGGTCTACAATCTAATAAGATATCCCATGATGCGATTTCGGACTCGTGGTAGAAAGACAGGCTGAAAAATAAAAATGGTCGCTCCGACCACCCAAAACTTCTCGAATTGACGGGTATAAAATACACTTTTTTTAGGCCTCTGAGTTCCTGGAACGATAATGTCCGAAAATCGCACAGATGGTTAATCGAGTGTGATAAAGCGGACTCAAAAATTTGAAAAAACATCGAAAGACATTTAACGTTACCGGTATACTATAAACCAATTTCGTTCGAAAATCGGATAACCGTGTAAAAGTGATTTATAGTTGTTTATAGGGTCTACAATCGAATAAGATATACCATGATGCGATTTCGGACTCGTGGTAGAAAAACAGGCTGAAAAATAAAAATGGCCGCTCCGACCACCCGAAACTGCTCGAATAGATGGTTATATAATACATGGTTTTTAGGCCTCTGAGCTCCCAGAACGATAATGTCGGAAAATCGCACTGATGGTTAATCGAGCCAGATAAAGCGGACTCAAAAATTTGCAAAAACATCAGAAGACATTTGACGTTACCGGTATGCTGTAAACCAATTTCGGTCGAAAATCGGATAACCGTTTAAGAGTGATTTATAGTTGTTTATAGGGTCTACAATCGAATAAGATATCTCATGATGCGATTTCGGATACGTGGTAGAAAAACAGGCTGAAAAATAAAAATAACCGCTCCCAGCACCCATAACTGCTCGAATTGAAGGATATAAAATACACTTTTTTTAGGCCTCTGAGCTCCCGGAACGAAAATGTTCGAAAATCTCACAGATGGTTAATCGAGTGAGATAAAGCGGACTCAAAAATTTTAAAAAACATCGGAAGACATTTGACGTTACCTGTAAGCTATAAACCAATTTGGTTCGAAAATCGGATAATCGCGTACAAGTGATTAATAGTTGTTTATAGGGTCTACAATCGAATAAGATATCTCATGATGCGATTTCGAATACGTGGTAGAAAAACAGGCTGAAAAATAAAAATGACCGCTCCAAGCACCCATAACTGCTCGAATTGAAGGTTATATAATACACTTTTTTTAGGCCTCTGAGCTCCCGGATCGAAAATGTTCGAAAATCGCACAGATGGTTAATCGAGTCAGATAAAGCGGACCCAAATTTGAAAAAACATCGGAAGACATTTGACGTTACCGGTATGCTATAAACCAATTTCGTTCGAAAATCGGATAATTGCGTACAAGTGATTTATAGTTCTTTATAGGGTCTACAATCGAATAAGATATCCCATGATGCGATTTCGGACTCGTGGTAGAAAAACAGGCTGAAAAATAAAAATGGTCGCTCCGACCACCCAAAACTTCTCGAATTGACGGGTATATAATACACTTTTTTTACGCCTCAGAGTTCCTGGAACGATAATGTCCGAAAATCGCACAGATGGTTAATCGAGTGTTATAAAACGGACTCAAAAATTTGAAAAAACATCGAAAGACCTTTAACGTTACCGGTATACTATAAACCAATTTCGTTCAAAAATCGGATAACCGTGTAAAAGTGATTTATAGTTGTTTATAGGGTCTACAATCGAATAAGATATCTCATGATGCGATTTCGGATACTTGGTAGAAAAACAGGCTGAAAAATAAAAATGACCGCTCCGAGCACCCATAACTGCTCGAATTGAAGGGTATATAATACACTTTTTTTAGGCCTCTGAGCTCCCGGAACGAAAATGTTCGAAAATCGCACAGATGGTTAATCGAGTCAGAGAAAGCGGACCCAAATTTGAAAAAACATCGGAAGACATTTGACGTTACCGGTATGCTATAAACCAATTTCGTTCGAAAATCGGATAACCGTGTAAAAGTGATTTATAGTTGTTTATAGGGTCTACAATCTAATAAGATATCCCATGATGCGATTTCGGACTCGTGGTAGAAAGACAGGCTGAAAAATAAAAATGGTCGCTCCGACCACCCAAAACTTCTCGAATTGACGGGTATAAAATACACTTTTTTTAGGCCTCTGAGTTCCTGGAACGATAATGTCCGAAAATCGCACAGATGGTTAATCGAGTGTGATAAAGCGGACTCAAAAATTTGAAAAAACATCGAAAGACATTTAACGTTACCGGTATACTATAAACCAATTTCGTTCGAAAATCGGATAACCGTGTAAAAGTGATTTATAGTTGTTTATAGGGTCTACAATCGAATAAGATATACCATGATGCGATTTCGGACTCGTGGTAGAAAAACAGGCTGAAAAATAAAAATGGCCGCTCCGACCACCCGAAACTGCTCGAATAGATGGTTATATAATACATGGTTTTTAGGCCTCTGAGCTCCCAGAACGATAATGTCGGAAAATCGCACTGATGGTTAATCGAGCCAGATAAAGCGGACTCAAAAATTTGCAAAAACATCAGAAGACATTTGACGTTACCGGTATGCTGTAAACCAATTTCGGTCAAAAATCGGATAACCGTTTAAGAGTGATTTATAGTTGTTTATAGGGTCTACAATCGAATAAGATATCTCATGATGCGATTTCGGATACGTGGTAGAAAAACAGGCTGAAAAATAAAAATAACCGCTCCCAGCACCCATAACTGCTCGAATTGAAGGATATATAATACACTTTTTTTAGGCCTCTGAGCTCCCGGAACGAAAATGTTCGAAAATCTCACAGATGGTTAATCGAGTGAGATAAAGCGGACTCAAAAATTTTAAAAAACATCGGAAGACATTTGACGTTACCTGTAAGCTATAAACCAATTTGGTTCGAAAATCGGATAATCGCGTACAAGTGATTTATAGTTGTTTATAGGGTCTACAATCTAATAAGATATCTCATGATGCGATTTCGAATACGTGGTAGAAAAACAGGCTGAAAAATAAAAATGACCGCTCCGAGCACCCATAACTGCTCGAATTGAAGGGTATATAATACACTTTTTTTAGGCCTCTGAGCTCCCGGAACGAAAATGTTCGAAAATCGCACAGATGGTTAATCGAGTCAGAGAAAGCGGACCCAAATTTGAAAAAACATCGGAAGACATTTGACGTTACCGGTATGCTATAAACCAATTTCGTTCGAAAATCGGATAACCGTGTAAAAGTGATTTATAGTTGTTTATAGGGTCTACAATCGAATAAGATATACCATGATGCGATTTCGGACTCGTGGTAGAAAAACAGGCTGAAAAATAAAAATGGCCGCTCCGACCACCCGAAACTGCTCGAATAGATGGTTATATAATACATGGTTTTTAGGCCTCTGAGCTCCCAGAACGATAATGTCGGAAAATCGCACTGATGGTTAATCGAGCCAGATAAAGCGGACTCAAAAATTTGCAAAAACATCAGAAGACATTTGACGTTACCGGTATGCTGTAAACCAATTTCGGTCAAAAATCGGATAACCGTTTAAGAGTGATTTATAGTTGTTTATAGGGTCTACAATCGAATAAGATATCTCATGATGCGATTTCGGATACGTGGTAGAAAAACAGGCTGAAAAATAAAAATAACCGCTCCCAGCACCCATAACTGCTCGAATTGAAGGATATATAATACACTTTTTTTAGGCCTCTGAGCTCCCGGAACGAAAATGTTCGAAAATCTCACAGATGGTTAATCGAGTGAGATAAAGCGGACTCAAAAATTTTAAAAAACATCGGAAGACATTTGACGTTACCTGTAAGCTATAGACCAATTTGGTTCGAAAATCGGATAATCGCGTACAAGTGATTTATAGTTGTTTATAGGGTCTAAAATCTAATAAGATATCTCATGATGCGATTTCGAATACGTGGTAGAAAAACAGGCTGAAAAATAAAAATGACCGCTCCGAGAACCCATAACTGCTCGAATTGAAGGGTATATAATACACTTTTTTTAGGCCTCTGAGCTCCCGGAACGAAAATGTTCGAAAATCGCACAGATGGTTAATCGAGTCAGAGAAAGCGGACCCAAATTTGAAAAAACATCGGAAGACATTTGACGTTACCGGTATGCTATAAACCAATTTCGTTCGAAAATCGGATAACCGTGTAAAAGTGATTTATAGTTGTTTATAGGGTCTACAATCAAATAAGATATCCCATGATGCGATTTCGGACTCGTGGTAGAAAGACAGGCTGAAAAATAAAAATGGCCGCTCCGACCACCCGAAACTGCTCGAATAGATGGTTATATAATACATGGTTTTTAGGCCTCTGAGCTCCCAGAACGATAATGTCGGAAAATCGCACTGATGGTTAATCGAGCCAGATAAAGCGGACTCAAAAATTTGCAAAAACATCAGAAGACATTTGACGTTACCGGTATGCTGTAAACCAATTTCGGTCAAAAATCGGATAACCGTTTAAGAGTGATTTATAGTTGTTTATAGGGTCTACAATCGAATAAGATATCTCATGATGCGATTTCGGATACGTGGTAGAAAAACAGGCTGAAAAATAAAAATAACCGCTCCCAGCACCCATAACTGCTCGAATTGAAGGATATATAATACACTTTTTTTAGGCCTCTGAGCTCCCGGAACGACAATGTTCGAAAATCTCACAGATGGTTAATCGAGTGAGATAAAGCGGACTCAAAAATTTTAAAAAACATCGGAAGACATTTGACGTTACCTGTAAGCTATAGACCAATTTGGTTCGAAAATCGGATAATCGCGTACAAGTGATTTATAGTTGTTTATAGGGTCTAAAATCTAATAAGATATCTCATGATGCGATTTCGAATACGTGGTAGAAAAACAGGCTGAAAAATAAAAATGACCGCTCCGAGCACCCATAACTGCTCGAATTGAAGGGTATATAATACACTTTTTTTAGGCCTCTGAGCTCCCGGAACGAAAATGTTCGAAAATCGCACAGATGGTTAATCGAGTCAGAGAAAGCGGACCCAAATTTGAAAAAACATCGGAAGACATTTGACGTTACCGGTATGCTATAAACCAATTTCGTTCGAAAATCGGATAACCGTGTAAAAGTGATTTATAGTTGTTTATAGGGTCTACAATCAAATAAGATATCCCATGATGCGATTTCGGACTCGTGGTAGAAAGACAGGCTGAAAAATAAAAATGGTCGCTCCGACCACCCAAAACTTCTCGAATTGACGGGTATAAAATACACTTTTTTTAGGCCTCTGAGTTCCTGGAACGATAATGTCCGAAAATCGCACAGATGGTTAATCGAGTGTGATAAAGCGGACTCAAAAATTTGAAAAAACATCGAAAGACATTTAACGTTACCGGTATACTATAAACCAATTTCGTTCGAAAATCGGATAACCGTGTAAAAGTGATTTATAGTTGTTTATAGGGTCTACAATCGAATAAGATATACCATGATGCGATTTCGGACTCGTGGTAGAAAAACAGGCTGAAAAATAAAAATGGCCGCTCCGACCACCCGAAACTGCTCGAATAGATGGTTATATAATACATGGTTTTTAGGCCTCTGAGCTCCCAGAACGATAATGTCGGAAAATCGCACTGATGGTTAATCGAGCCAGATAAAGCGGACTCAAAAATTTGCAAAAACATCAGAAGACATTTGACGTTACCGGTATGCTGTAAACCAATTTCGGTCGAAAATCGGATAACCGTTTAAGAGAGATTTATAGTTGTTTATAGGGTCTACAATCGAATAAGATATCTCATGATGCGATTTCGGATACGTGGTAGAAAAACAGGCTGAAAAATAAAAATAACCGCTCCCAGCACCCATAACTGCTCGAATTTAAGGATATATAATACACTTTTTTTAGGCCTCTGAGCTCCCGGAACGAAAATGTTCGAAAATCTCACAGATGGTTAATCGAGTGAGATAAAGCGGACTCAAAAATTTTAAAAAACATCGGAAGACATTTGACGTTACCTGTAAGCTATAAACCAATTTGGTTCGAAAATCGGATAATCGCGTACAAGTGATTTATAGTTGTTTATAGGGTCTACAATCTAATAAGATATCTCATGATGCGATTTCGAATACGTGGTAGAAAAACAGGCTGAAAAATAAAAATGACCGCTCCGAGCACCCATAACTGCTCGAATTGAAGGGTATATAATACACCTTTTTTAGGCCTCTGAGCTCCCGGAACGAAAATGTTCGAAAATCGCACAGATGGTTAATCGAGTCAGAGAAAGCGGACCCAAATTTGAAAAAACATCGGAAGACATTTGACGTTACCGGTATGCTATAAACCAATTTCGTTCGAAAATCGGATAACCGTGTAAAAGTGATTTATAGTTGTTTATAGGGTCTACAATCGAATAAGATATACCATGATGCGATTTCGGACTCGTGGTAGAAAAACTGGCTGAAAAATAAAAATGGCCGCTCCGACCACCCGAAACTGCTCGAATAGATGGTTATATAATACATGGTTTTTAGGCCTCTGAGCTCCCAGAACGACAATGTCGGAAAATCGCACTGATGGTTAATCGAGCCAGATAAAGCGGACTCAAAAATTTGCAAAAACATCAGAAGACATTTGACGTTACCGGTATGCTGTAAACCAATTTCGGTCAAAAATCGGATAACCGTTTAAGAGTGATTTATAGTTGTTTATAGGGTCTACAATCGAATAAGATATCTCATGATGCGATTTCGGATACGTGGTAGAAAAACAGGCTGAAAAATAAAAATAACCGCTCCCAGCACCCATAACTGCTCGAATTGAAGGATATATAATACACTTTTTTTAGGCCTCTGAGCTCCCGGAACGAAAATGTTCGAAAATCTCACAGATGGTTAATCGAGTGAGATAAAGCGGACTCAAAAATTTTAAAAAACATCGGAAGACATTTGACGTTACCTGTAAGCTATAGACCAATTTGGTTCGAAAATCAGATAATCGCGTACAAGTGATTTATAGTTGTTTATAGGGTCTACAATCTAATAAGATATCTCATGATGCGATTTCGAATACGTGGTAGAAAAACAGGCTGAAAAATAAAAATGACCGCTCCGAGCACCCATAACTGCTCGAATTGAAGGGTATATAATACACTTTTTTTAGGCCTCTGAGCTCCCGGAACGAAAATGTTCGAAAATCGCACAGATGGTTAATCGAGTCAGAGAAAGCGGACCCAAATTTGAAAAAACATCGGAAGACATTTGACGTTACCGGTATGCTATAAACCAATTTCGTTCGAAAATCGGATAACCGTGTAAAAGTGATTTATAGTTGTTTATAGGGTCTACAATCAAATAAGATATCCCATGATGCGATTTCGGACTCGTGGTAGAAAGACAGGCTGAAAAATAAAAATGGTCGCTCCGACCACCCAAAACTTCTCGAATTGACGGGTATAAAATATACTTTTTTTAGGCCTCTGAGTTCCTGGAACGATAATGTCCGAAAATCGCACAGATGGTTAATCGAGTGTGATAAAGCGGACTCAAAAATTTGAAAAAAAATCGAAAGACATTTAACGTTACCGGTATACTATAAACCAATTTCGTTCGAAAATCGGATAACCGTGTAAAAGTGATTTATAGTTGTTTATAGGGTCTACAATCGAATAAGATATACCATGATGCGATTTCGGACTCGTGGTAGAAAAACAGGCTGAAAAATAAAAATGGCCGCTCCGACAACCCGAAACTGCTCGAATAGATGGTTATATAATACATGGTTTTTAGGCCTCTGAGCTCCCGGAACGATAATGTCGGAAAATCGCAATGATGGTTAATCGAGCCAGATAAAGCGGACTCAAAAATTTGCAAAAACATTAGAAGACATTTGACGTTACCGGTATGCTATAAACCAATTTCGGTCGAAAATCGGATAACCGTTTAAGAGTGATTTATAGTTGTTTATAGGGTCTACAATCGAATAAGATATCTCATGATGCGATTTCGGATACGTGGTAGAAAAACAGGCTGAAAAATAAAAATAACCGCTCCCAGCACCCATAACTGCTCGAATTGAATGATATATAATACACTTTTTTTAGGCCTCTGAGCTCCCGGAACGAAAATGTTCGAAAATCTCACAGATGGTTAATCCAGTGAGATGACCGCTCCGAGCACCCATAACTGCTGGAATTGAAGGGTATATAATACACTTTTTTTAGGCCTCTGAGCTCCTGGAACGAAATGTTCGAAAATCGCACAGATGGTTAATCGAGTCAGATAAAGCGGACTCAAATTTGAAAAAACATCGGAAGGCATTTGACGTTACCGGTATGCTATAAACCAATTTCGTTCGAAAATCGGATAACCGTGTGAAAGTGATTTATAGTTGTCTATAGGGTCTACAATCGAATAAGATATCCCATGATGCGATTTCGGACTCGAGGTAGAAAGACAGGCTGAAAAATAAAAATGGTCGCTCCGACCACCCAAAACTTCTCGAATTGACGGGTATAAAATACACTTTTTTTAGGCCTCTGAGTTCCTGGAACGATAATGTTTGAAAATCGCACAGATGGTTAATCGAGTGTGATAAAGCGGACTCAAAAATTTGAAAAAAACATAGAAAGACATTTAGCGTTACCGGTATACTATAAACCAATTTCGTTCGAAAATCGGATAACCGTGTAAAAGGTATTTATGCTTGTTTATAGGGTCTACAATCGAATAAGATATCTCATGATGCGATTTCGGATACGTGGTAGAAAAACAGGCTGAAAAATAAAAATGGCCGCTCCGAGCACCCATAACTGCTCGAATTGAAGGGTATATAATACACTTTTTTTAGGCCTCTGAGCTCCCGGAACGAAAATGTTCGAAAATCGCACAGATGGTTAATCGAGTCAGATAAAGCGGACTCAAAAATTTGCAAAAACATCAGAAGACATTTGACGTTACCGGTATGCTATAAACCAATTTTGTTCGAAAGTCGGATAATTGCGTACAAGTGATTTATAGTTGTTTATAGGGTCTACAATCGAATAAGAATCCCATGATGCGATTTCGGAGTCGTGATAGAAAAACACGCTGAAAAATAAAAATGGTCACTCCGACCACACAAAACTTCTCGAATTGACGGGTATATAATACACTTTTTTTTGGCCTATGAGTTTCTAGAACAATAATGTCCGAAAATCGCACAGATGGTTAATCGAGTCAGATAAAGCGGACTCAAAAATTTTAAAAAACATCGAAAGACATTTAACGTTACCGGTATACTATAAACCAATTTCGTTCGAAAATCGGATAACCGTGTAAAAGTGATTTATAGTTGTTTATAGGGTCTACAATCGAATAAGATATCTCATGATGCGATTTCGGATACGTGGTAGAAAAACAGGCTGAAAAATAAAAATGACCGCTCCGAGCACCCATAACTGCTCGAATTGAAGGGTATATAATACACTTTTTTTAGGCCTCTGAGCTCCTGGAACGAAAATGTTCGAAAATCGCACAGATGGTTAATCGAGTCAGATAAAGCGGACTCAAATTTGAAAAAACATCGGAAGACATTTGACGTTACCGGTATGCTATAAACCAATTTCGTTCGAAAATCGGATAATTGCGTACAAGTGATTTATAGTTGTTTATAGGGTCTACAATCGAATAAGATATCTCATGATGCGATTTCGGATACGTGGTAGAAAAACAGGCTGAAAAATAAAAATGACCGCTCCGAGCACCCATAACTGCTCGAATTGAAGGGTATATAATACACTTTTTTTAGGCCTCTGAGCTCCTGGAACGAAAATGTTCGAAAATCGCACAGATGGTTAATCGAGTCAGAGAAAGCGGACCCAAATTTGAAAAAACATCGGAAGACATTTGACGTTACCGGTATGCTATAAACCAATTTCGTTCGAAAATCGGATAACCGTGTAAAAGTGATTTATAGTTGTTTATAGGGTCTACAATCAAATAAGATATCCCATGATGCGATTTCGGACTCGTGGTAGAAAGACAGGCTGAAAAATAAAAATGGTCGCTCCGACCACCCAAAACTTCTCGAATTGACGGGTATAAAATATACTTTTTTTAGGCCTCTGAGTTCCTGGAACGATAATGTCCGAAAATCGCACAGATGGTTAATCGAGTGTGATAAAGCGGACTCAAAAATTTGAAAAAAAATCGAAAGACATTTAACGTTACCGGTATACTATAAACCAATTTCGTTCGAAAATCGGATAACCGTGTAAAAGTGATTTATAGTTGTTTATAGGGTCTACAATCGAATAAGATATACCATGATGCGATTTCGGACTCGTGGTAGAAAAACAGGCTGAAAAATAAAAATGGCCGCTCCGACAACCCGAAACTGCTCGAATAGATGGTTATATAATACATGGTTTTTAGGCCTCTGAGCTCCCGGAACGATAATGTCGGAAAATCGCAATGATGGTTAATCGAGCCAGATAAAGCGGACTCAAAAATTTGCAAAAACATCAGAAGACATTTGACGTTACCGGTATGCTATAAACCAATTTCGGTCGACAATCGGATAACCGTTTAAGAGTGATTTATAGTTGTTTATAGGGTCTACAATCGAATAAGATATCTCATGATGCGATTTCGGATACGTGGTAGAAAAACAGGCTGAAAAATAAAAATAACCGCTCCCAGCACCCATAACTGCTCGAATTGAATGATATATAATACACTTTTTTTAGGCCTCTGAGCTCCCGGAACGAAAATGTTCGAAAATCTCACAGATGGTTAATCCAGTGAGATGACCGCTCCGAGCACCCATAACTGCTGGAATTGAAGGGTATATAATACACTTTTTTTAGGCCTCTGAGCTCCTGGAACGAAATGTTCGAAAATCGCACAGATGGTTAATCGAGTCAGATAAAGCGGACTCAAATTTGAAAAAACATCGGAAGGCATTTGACGTTACCGGTATGCTATAAACCAATTTCGTTCGAAAATCGGATAACCGTGTGAAAGTGATTTATAGTTGTCTATAGGGTCTACAATCGAATAAGATATCCCATGATGCGATTTCGGACTCGAGGTAGAAAGACAGGCTGAAAAATAAAAATGGTCGCTCCGACCACCCAAAACTTCTCGAATTGACGGGTATAAAATACACTTTTTTTAGGCCTCTGAGTTCCTGGAACGATAATGTTTGAAAATCGCACAGATGGTTAATCGAGTGTGATAAAGCGGACTCAAAAATTTGAAAAAAACATAGAAAGACATTTAGCGTTACCGGTATACTATAAACCAATTTCGTTCGAAAATCGGATAACCGTGTAAAAGGTATTTATGCTTGTTTATAGGGTCTACAATCGAATAAGATATCTCATGATGCGATTTCGGATACGTGGTAGAAAAACAGGCTGAAAAATAAAAATGGCCGCTCCGAGCACCCATAACTGCTCGAATTGAAGGGTATATAATACACTTTTTTTAGGCCTCTGAGCTCCCGGAACGAAAATGTTCGAAAATCGCACAGATGGTTAATCGAGTCAGATAAAGCGGACTCAAAAATTTGCAAAAACATCAGAAGACATTTGACGTTACCGGTATGCTATAAACCAATTTTGTTCGAAAGTCGGATAATTGCGTACAAGTGATTTATAGTTGTTTATAGGGTCTACAATCGAATAAGAATCCCATGATGCGATTTCGGAGTCGTGGTAGAAAAACACGCTGAAAAATAAAAATGGTCACTCCGACCACACAAAACTTCTCGAATTGACGGGTATATAATACACTTTTTTTTGGCCTATGAGTTTCTAGAACAATAATGTCCGAAAATCACACAGATGGTTAATCGAGTCAGATAAAGCGGACTCAAAAATTTTAAAAAACATCGAAAGACATTTAACGTTACCGGTATACTATAAACCAATTTCGTTCGAAAATCGGATAACCGTGTAAAAGTGATTTATAGTTGTTTATAGGGTCTACAATCGAATAAGATATCTCATGATGCGATTTCGGATACGTGGTAGAAAAACAGGCTGAAAAATAAAAATGACCGCTCCGAGCACCCATAACTGCTCGAATTGAAGGGTATATAATACACTTTTTTTAGGCCTCTGAGCTCCTGGAACGAAAATGTTCGAAAATCGCACAGATGGTTAATCGAGTCAGATAAAGCGGACTCAAATTTGAAAAAACATCGGAAGACATTTGACGTTACCGGTATGCTATAAACCAATTTCGTTCGAAAATCGGATAATTGCGTACAAGTGATTTATAGTTGTTTATAGGGTCTACAATCGATTAAGATATCCCATGATGCGATATCGGACTCGTGGTAGAAAAACAGGCTGAAAAATAAAAATAATGGTCGCTCCGACCACCCAAAACTTCTCGAATTGACGGGTATATAATACACTTTTTTTAAGCCTCTGAGTTCCTGGAACGATAATGTCCGAAAATCGCACAGATGGTTAATCGAGTCAGATAAAGCGGACTCAAAAATTTGAAAAACATCGAAAGACATTTAACATTACCGGTATACTATAAACCAATTTCGTTCGAAAATCGGATAACCGTGTAAAAGTGATTTATAGTTGTTTATAGGGTCTACAATCGAATAAAATATCTCATGATGCGATTTTGGATACGTGGTTGAAAAACAGGCTGAAAAATAAAAATGACCGCTTCGAGCACCCATAACTGCTGGAATTGGAGGGTATATAATACACTTTTTTTAGGCCTCTGAGCTCCCGGAACGAAAATGTTCGAAAATCGCACAGATGGTTAATCGAGTCAGATAAAGCGGACCCAAATTTGAAAAAACATCGGAAGACATTTGACGTTACCGGTATGCTATAAACCAATTTCGTTAGAAAATAGGATAACCGTGTAAAAGTGATTTGTAGTTGTTTATAGGGTCTACAATCGAATAAAATATCCCATGATGCGATTTCGGACTCGTGGTAGAAAAACAGGCTAAAAAATAAAAATGGTCGCTCCGACCACCCAAAACTTCTC
The DNA here is from genome assembly GCA_029255685.2 of Silene conica. NCBI lineage: Eukaryota > Viridiplantae > Streptophyta > Magnoliopsida > Caryophyllales > Caryophyllaceae > Silene > Silene conica. Next base: position 47,785,289 of record CM055317.2, on the reverse strand, counting down.
GAATTGACGGGTATATAATACCCTTTTTTTAGGCCTCTGAGTTCCTGGAACGATAATGTACGAAAATCGCACAGATGGTTAATCGAGTGTGATAAAGCGGACTCAAAAATTTGAAAAAACATCGAAAGACATTTAACATTACCGGTATACTATAAACCAATTTCGTTCGAAAATCGGATAACCGTGTAAAAGTGATTTATAGTTGTTTATAGGGTCTACAATCGAATAAAATATCTCATGATGCGATTTTGGATACGTGGTTGAAAAACAGGCTGAAAAATAAAAATGACCGCTTCGAGCACCCATAACTGCTGGAATTGAAGGGTATATAATACACTTTTTTTAGGCCTCTGAGCTCCCGGAACGAAAATGTTCGAAAATCGCACAGATGGTTAATCGAGTCAGATAAAGCGGACTCAAATTTGAAAAAACATCGGAAGACATTTGACGTTACCGGTATGCTATAAACCAATTTCGTTCGAAAACAGGATAACCGTGTAAAAGTGATTTGTAGTTGTTTGTAGGGTCTACAATCGAATAAAATATCCCATGATGCGATTTCGGACTCGTGGTAGAAAAACAGGCTGAAAAATAAAAATGGTCGCTCCGACCACCCAAAACTTCTCGAATTGACGGGTATATAATACACTTTTTTTAGGCCTCTGAGTTCCTGGAACGATAATGTCCGAAAATCGCACAGATGGTTAATCGAGTGTGATAAAGCGGACTCAAAATTTTGAAAAAACATCGAAAGACATTTTACGTTACCGGTATACTATAAACCAATTTCGTTCGAAAATCGGATAACCGTGTAAAAGTGATTTATAGTTGTTTATAGGGTCTGATGCGTGTCTATTTTATGATGTTTTTCATCTATTTTTACACGCATTTGGTCGCTCATTTACTATGTTTTAGCCCCTTTTTCCCAACAATTGTGCACTTTCGTATTTTTATGCTCTTTTGCAGATTTATACGGAAAAGGGACGATTTTGCATCAAATTTATGCCCTCGGGATTTCTTTATGACTAAGGACAAGAAGGAACGAAGCCTAGCGCACATTTCAAGGCCTGAAGATAGCTTTAACAAGCAAAGAATCGATCCACGACATTGCAGCCTGTTTCAAATGGCTATATCTCGAGTTCTAGAGCTGATAACGGAGTGATTCCAGTTGGAGGTGAAAGCTTATCCTCTTTGCTTTCCAACGCCGCAAGAGTCGCTTGATTACGATAAGTAACGAAGAAATGGCAGCTGTTTTAAGATCGACGCGCGCTGCAGTCCCGACAACTGGGTCGACCGACCTACTATTTGGGTCGACCGACCACAGCACAGACCCAGAAGTTTCCGCGAAGCCCATCAAAGTGTTTAGGTCATTGGGAAACTCTTTATTTCCATCTATTTAAGCCGAATTTCGTGATTAGGGTTAAAAATTCAGTTTTACCTATCAAATCTCACATCTAGTTTTAGTTTTAATCTTTCCATAATCATCTCACACTTTTCTTTAGTTTTATACATTGTTCATCATCAATCATTCAAGCATTCAATAAAGTTTGTTCCTTTCCTTCCTTAATCCATTGTTTCCGGTAATTCCTTTTTTAATTTCAGTTTTAATATTGTTCTTATTTTAGAATCATTAGTATCCGGTTTAATTTAGAATCCCAAGCCTTTATTATTATTGCATGTTTAGATTGATGTTCTTTATAACTTCCATGTTTATTCCTATTTTTATTATTGTTCCAGTAATTATGAGTAGCTAAATTTCATATGTTAGGATGTAGGGGATAATATGCATAGGTAGAATAAATTCCGAAACCGACTTGTAGCAGAGCCGCGGTCGGCCGACTCAAATAGTGGGTCGGTCGACCGAGGCTGTGGTCGGCCGACCGGAATAGCTGGTCGGTCGACCACTCGCGTTTGTATCCTGTTTTCGTCTTTCTTTGTTGACTATAATACCCTACAATGAAACTGAAAGGAGACTTGTAGGATGTTAGTAATGACCTACCCAAGATTGAGAGATACGGGAAGGGCATTGGTTTACACCTTAAGACGGCTAGGTTACTCAAAACTGAAAGGTATGTGACCTAGGATTTAGGAATCACCCTTATTGTTGACACCCAATAATTGTGAGACCTAGGAACTAATAGCATAGGCCGAAAGGAGCTATTAGGTAGCATAGACCTAAAAAGATATGTTACACCCCCTTACGCGACTGCGATACATGTTGACCTTAGGATTTATATTACCTTAGCTAATTATTACCCCAAACATCCTAGCATCCCTTTTTATTATATTTTATTCTCATCTTTTAATTCTTGTTTTATTTTAATCTTTGCTTAGACTTAGTAATCAACAATCAAAACCCCCAAATTTGTTACCTTTAAACATTGACACTAAACAATAAACATTCCCCACCTCTCTGTGGTTCGACCCTGACTTTCACTATTTATAGTTTAAGTTTAGGAATTATAAATTTAATCTTTGGTACCCTCAACGACGGGCATCAGGGTCAACAATCGAATAAGATATCTCATGATGCGATTTCGGATACGTGGTAGAAAAACAGGCTGAAAAATAAAAATGACCGCTCCGAGCATCCCTAACTGCTCGAATTCAAGGGTATGTAATACACTTTTTTTAGGCCTCTGAGCTCCCGGAACGAAAATGTTCGAAAATCGCACAGATGGTTAATCGAGTCAGATAAAGCGGACTTAAATTTGAAATAACATCGGAAGACATTTGACGTTACCGGTATGCTATAAACCAATTTCGTTCGAAAATCGGATAATTGCGTACAAGTGATTTATATTTGTTTATAGGGTCTACAATCGAATAAGATATCCCATGAAGCGATTTCGGACTCGTGGTAGAAAAACAGGCTGAAAAATAAAAATGGTCGCTCCGACCACCCAAAACTTCTCGTATTGACGGGTATATAATACACTTTTTTTAGCCCTCTGAGTTCCTGGAACGATAATGTCCGAAAATTGCACAGATGGTTAATCGAGTGTGATAAAGCGGACTCAAAAATTTGAAAAAACATCGAAAGACATTTAACGTTACCGGTATACTATAAACCAATTTCAATCGAAAATCGGATTACCGTGTAAAAGTGATTTATAGTTGTTTATAGGGTCTACAATCGAATAAGATATCTCATGATGCGATTTCGGATACGTGGTAGAAAAACAGGCTGAAAAATAAAAATGACCGCTCCGAGCACCCATAACTGCTCGAATTGAAGGGTATATAATACAATTTTTTTAGGCCTTTGAGCTCCCGGAACGAAAATGTTCGAAAATCGCACAGATGGTTAATCGAGTCAGATAAATTAAAGCGGACTCAAATTTGAAAAAACATCGGAAGACATTTGACGTTACCGGTATGCTATAAACCAATTTTGTTCGAAAATCGGATAATTGCGTACAAGTGATTTATAGTTGTTTATAGGGTCTACAATCAAATAAGATATCCCATGATGCGATTTCGGACTCGTGGTAGAAAAACAGGCTGAAAAATAAAAATGGTCGCTCCGACCACCCAAAACTTCTCGTATTGACGGGTATATAATACACTTTTTTTAGCCCTCTGAGTTCCTGGAACGATAATGTCCGAAAATTGCACAGATGGTTAATCGAGTGTGATAAAGCGGACTCAAAAATTTGAAAAAACATCGAAAGACATTTAACGTTACCGGTATACTATAAACCAATTTCAATCGAAAATCGGATTACCGTGTAAAAGTGATTTATAGTTGTTTATAGGGTCTACAATCGAATAAGATATCTCATGATGCGATTTCGGATACGTGGTAGAAAAACAGGCTGAAAAATAAAAATGACCGCTCCGAGCACCCATAACTGCTCGAATTGAAGGGTATATCATACAATTTTTTTAGGCCTTTGAGCTCCCGGAACGAAAATGTTCGAAAATCGCACAGATGGTTAATCGAGTCAGATAAATTAAAGCGGACTCAAATTTGAAAAAACATCGGAAGACATTTGACGTTACCGGTATGCTATAAACCAATTTTGTTCGAAAATCGGATAATTGCGTACAAGTGATTTATAGTTGTTTATAGGGTCTACAATCAAATAAGATATCCCATGATGCGATTTCGGACTCGTGTTAGAAAAACAGGCTGAAAAATAAAAATGGTCGCTCCGACCACCCAAAACTTCTCGAATTGACGGGTATATAATACACTTTTTTTAGGCCTCTAAGTCCCTGGAACGATAATGTCCGAAAGTCGCACAGATGGTTAATCGAGTCAGATAAAACGGACTCAAAAATTTGAAAAAACATCGAAAGACATTTAACGTTACCGGTATACTATAAACCAATTTCGTTCGAAAATCGGATTACCGTGTAAAAGTGATTTATAGTTGTTTATAGGGTCTACAATCGAATAAGATATCTCATGATGCGATTTCGGATACGTGGTAGAAAAACAGGCTGAAAAATAAAAATGACCGCTCCGAGCACCCATAACTACTCGAATTAAAGGGTATATAATACACTTTTTTTAGGCCTTTGAGCTCCCGGAACGAAAATGTTCGAAAATCGCACAGATGGTTAATCGAGTCAGATAAATTAAAGCGGACTCAAATTTGAAAAAACATCGGAAGACATTTGACGTTACCGGTATGCTATAAACCAATTTTGTTCGAAAATCGGATAATTGCGTACAAGTGATTTATAATTGTTTATAGGGTCTACAATCAAATAAGATATCCCATGATGCGATTTCGGACTCGTGGTAGAAAAACAGGCTGAAAAATAAAAATGGTCGCTCCGACCACCCAAAACTTCTCGAATTGACGGGTATATAATACACTTTTTTTAGGCCTCTGAGTCCCTGGAACGATAATGTCCGAAAGTCGCACAGATGGTTAATAGAGTTAGATAAAACGGACTCAAAAATTTGAAAAAACATCGAAAGACATTTAACGTTACCGGTATACTATAAACCAATTTCGTTCGAAAATCGAATTACCGTGTAAAAGTGATTTATAGTTTTTTATAGGGTCTACAATCGAATAAGATATCTCATGATGCGATTTCGAATACGTGGTAGAAAAACAGGCTGAAAAATAAAAACGACCGCTCCGAGCACCCATAACTGCTCGAATTGAAGGGTATATAATACACTTTTTTTAGGCCTCTGAGCTCCCGGAACGAAAATGTTCGAAAATCGCACAGATGGTTAATGGAGTCAGATAAAGCGGACTCAAATTTGAAAAAACATCGGAAGACATTTGACGTTACCGGTATGCTATATACAAATTTCGTTCGAAAATCGGATAATTGCGTACAAGTGATTTATAGTTGTTTATAGGGTCTACAATCGAATAAGATATCCCATGATGCGATTTCGGACTCGTGGTCGAAAAACAGGCTGAAAAATAAAAATGGTCGTTCCGACCACCCAAAACTTCTCGAATTGACGGGTATATAATACACTTTTTTTAGGCCTCTGAGTTCCTGGAACGATAATGTCCGAAAATCGCACAGATGGTTAATCGAGTCAGATAAAGCGGACTCAAAAATTTGAAAAAACATCGAAAGACATTTAACGTTACCGGTATACTATAAACCAATTTCGTTCGAAAATCGAATTACCGTGTAAAAGTGATTTATAGTTTTTTATAGGGTCTACAATCGAATAAGATATCTCATGATGCGATTTCGAATACGTGGTAGAAAAACAGGCTGAAAAATAAAAACGACCGCTCCGAGCACCCATAACTGCTCGAATTGAAGGGTATATAATACACTTTTTTTAGGCCTCTGAGCTCCCGGAACGAAAATGTTCGAAAATCGCACAGATGGTTAATGGAGTCAGATAAAGCGGACTCAAATTTGAAAAAACATCGGAAGACATTTGACGTTACCGGTATGCTATATACAAATTTCGTTCGAAAATCGGATAATTGCGTACAAGTGATTTATAGTTGTTTATAGGGTCTACAATCGAATAAGATATCCCATGATGCGATTTCGGACTCGTGGTCGAAAAACAGGCTGAAAAATAAAAATGGTCGTTCCGACCACCCAAAACTTCTCGAATTGACGGGTATATAATACACTTTTTTTAGGCCTCTGAGTTCCTGGAACGATAATGTCCGAAAATCGCACAGATGGTTAATCGAGTCAGATAAAGCGGACTCAAAAATTTGAAAAAACATCGAAAGACATTTAACGTTACCGGTATACTATAAACCAATTTCGTTCGAAAATCGAATAACCGTGTAAAAGTGATTTATAGTTCTTTATAGGGTCTACAATCGAATAAGATATCTCATGATGCGATTTCGGATATGTGGAAGAAAAACAGGCTGGAAAATAAAAATGACTGCTCTGAGCACCCATAACTGCTCGAATTGAAGGGTATATAATACACTTTTTTTAGGCCTCTGAGCTCCCGGAACGAAAATGTTCGAAAATCGCACAGATGGTTAATCGAGCCAGATAAAGCGGACTCAAAAATTTGCAAAAACATCAGAAGACATTTGACGTTACCGGTATCCTGTAAACCAATTTCGGTCGAAAATCGGATAACCGTTTAAGAGTGATTTATAGTTGTTTATAGGGTCTACAATCGAATAAGATATCTCATGATGCGATTTCGGATACGTGGTAGAAAAACAGGCTGAAAAATAAAAATAACCGCTCCCAGCACCCATAACTGCTCGAATTGAAGGATATATAATACACTTTTTTTAGGCCTCTGAGCTCCCGGAACGAAAATGTTCGAAAATCTCACAGATGGTTAATCGAGTGAGATAAAGCGGACTCAAAAATTTTAAAAAACCATCGGAAGACATTTGACGTTACCTGTAAGCTATAAACCAATTTGGTTCGAAAATCGGATAATCGCGTACAAGTGATTTATAGTTGTTTATAGGGTCTACAATCGAATAAGATATCTCATGATGCGATTTCGAATACGTGGTAGAAAAACAGGCTGAAAAATAAAAATGACCGCTCCGAGCACCCATAACTGCTCGAATTGAAGGTTATATAATACACTTTTTTTAGGCCTCTGAGCTCCCGGATCGAAAATGTTCGAAAATCGCACAGATGGTTAATCGAGTCAGATAAAGCGGACCCAAATTTGAAAAAACATCGGAAGACATTTGACGTTACCGGTATGCTATAAACCAATTTCGTTCGAAAATCGGATAATTGCGTACAAGTGATTTATAGTTGTTTATAGGGTCTACAATCGAATAAGATATCCCATGATGCGATTTTGGACACGTGGTAGAAAAACAGGCTGAAAAATAAAAATGGTCGCTCCGACCACCCAAAACTTCTCGAATTGACGGGTATATAATACACTTTTTTTACGCCTCTGAGTTCCTGGAACGATAATGTCCGAAAATCGCACAGATGGTTAATCGAGTGTTATAAAGCGGACTCAAAAATTTGAAAAAACATCGAAAGACCTTTAACGTTACCGGTATACTATAAACCAATTTCGTTCAAAAATTGGATAACCGTGTAAAAGTGATTTATAGTTGTTTATAGGGTCTACAATCGAATAAGATATCTCATGATGCGATTTCGGATACGTGGTAGAAAAACAGGCTGAAAAATAAAAATGACCGCTCCGAGCACCCATAACTGCTCGAATTGAAGGGTATATAATACACTTTTTTTAGGCCTCTGAGCTCCCGGAACGAAAATGTTCGAAAATCGCACAGATGGTTAATCGAGTCAGAGAAAGCGGACCCAAATTTGAAAAAACTTCGGAAGACATTTGACGTTACCGGTATGCTATAAACCAATTTCGTTCGAAAATTGGATAACCGTGTAAAAGTGATTTATAGTTGTTTATAGGGTCTACAATCAAATAAGATCTCCCATGATGCGATTTCGGACTCGTGGTAGAAAGACAGGCTGAAAAATAAAAATGGTCGCTCCGACCACCCAAAACTTCTCGAATTGACGGGTATAAAATACACTTTTTTTAGGCCTCTGAGTTCCTGGAACGATAATGTCTGAAAATCGCACAGATGGTTAACTGAGTGTGATAAAGCGGACTCAAAAATTTGAAAAAACATCGAAAGACATTTAACGTTACCGGTATACTATAAACCAATTTTGTTCGAAAATCGGATAACCGTGTAAAAGTGATTTATAGTTGTTTATAGGGTCTACAATCGAATAAGATATACCATGATGGGATTTCGGACTCGTGGTAGAAAAACAGGCTGAAAAATAAAAATGGCCGTTCCGATCACCCGAAACTACTCGAATTGAAGGGTATATAATACACTTTTTTTAGGCCTCTGAGCTCCCGGAACGAAAATGTTCGAAAATCGCACAGATGGTTAATCGAGCCAGATAAAGCGGACTCAAAAATTTGCAAAAACATCAGAAGACATTTGACGTTACCGGTATGTTGTAAACCAATTTCGGTCGAAAATCGGATAACCGTTTAAGAGTGATTTATAGTTGTTTATAGGGTCTACAATCGAATAAGATAACTCATGATGCGATTTCGGATACGTGGGAGAAAAACAGGCTGAAAAATAAAAATAACCGCTCCCAGCACCCATAACTGCTCGAATTGAAGGATATATAATACACTTTTTTTAGGCCTCTGAGCTCCCGGAACGAAAATGTTCGAAAATCTCACAGATGGTTAATCGAGTGAGATAAAGCGGACTCAAAAATTTTAAAAAACATCGGAAGACATTTGACGTTACCTGTAAGCTATAAACCAATTTGGTTCGAAAATCGGATAATCGCGTACAAGTGATTTATAGTTGTTTATAGGGTCTACAATCGAATAAGATATCTCATGATGCGATTTCGAATACGTGGTAGAAAAACAGGCTGAAAAATAAAAATGACCGCTCCGAGCACCCATAACTGCTCGAATTGAAGGTTATATAATACACTTTTTTTAGGCCTCTGAGCTCCCGGATCGAAAATGTTCGAAAATCGCACAGATGGTTAATCGAGTCAGATAAAGCGGACCCAAATTTGAAAAAACATCGGAAGACATTTGACGTTACCGGTATGCTATAAACCAATTTCGTTCGAAAATCGGATAATTGCGTACAAGTGATTTATAGTTGTTTATAGGGTCTACAATCGAATAAGATATCCCATGATGCGATTTCGGACACGTGGTAGAAAAACAGGCTGAAAAATAAAAATGGTCGCTCCGACCACCCAAAACTTCTCGAATTGACGGGTATATAATACACTTTTTTTACGCCTCTGAGTTCCTGGAACGATAATGTCCGAAAATCGCACAGATGGTTAATCGAGTGTTATAAAGCGGACTCAAAAATTTGAAAAAACATCGAAAGACCTTTAACGTTACCGGTATACTATAAACCAATTTCGTTCAAAAATCAGATAACCGTGTAAAAGTGATTTATAGTTGTTTATAGGGTCTACAATCGAATAAGATATCTCATGATGCGATTTCGGATACGTGGTAGAAAAACAGGCTGAAAAATAAAAATGACCGCTCCGAGCACCCATAACTGCTCGAATTGAAGGGTATATAATACACTTTTTTTAGGCCTCTGAGCTCCCGGAACGAAAATGTTTGAAAATCGCACAGATGGTTAATCGAGTCAGAGAAAGCGGACCCAAATTTGAAAAAACATCGGAAGACATTTGACGTTACCGGTATGCTATAAACCAATTTCGTTCGAAAATCGGATAACCGTGTAAAAGTGATTTATAGTTGTTTATAGGGTCTACAATCAAATAAGATATACCATGATGCGATTTCGGACTCGTGGTAGAAAAACAGGCTGAAAAATAAAAATGGCCGCTCCGACCACCCGAAACTGCTCGAATAGATGGTTATATAATACATAGTTTTTAGGCCTCTGAGCTCCCGGAACGATAATGTCGGAAAATCGCACTGATGGTTAATCGAGCCAGATAAAGCGGACTCAAAAATTTGCAAAAACATCAGAAGACATTTGACGTTACCGGTATGCTGTAAACCAATTTCGGTCGAAAATCGGATAACCGTTTAAGAGTGATTTATAGTTGTTTATAGGGTCTACAATCGAATAAGATATCTCATAATGCGATTTCGGATACGTGGTAGAAAAACAGGCTGAAAAATAAAAATAACCGCTCCCAGCACCCATAACTGCTCGAATTGAAGGATATATAATACACTTTTTTTTAGGCCTCTGAGCTCCCGGAACGAAAATGTTCGAAAATCTCACAGATGGTTAATCGAGTGAGATAAAGCGGACTCAAAAATTTTAAAAAACATCAGAAGACATTTGACGTTACCTGTAAGCTATAAACCAATTTGGTTCGAAAATCGGATAATCGCGTACAAGTGATTTATAGTTGTTTATAGGGTCTACAATCGAATAAGATATCTCATGATGCGATTTCGAATACGTGGTAGAAAAACAGGCTGAAAAATAAAAATGACCGCTCCGAGCACCCATAACTGCTCGAATTGAAGGTCATATAATACACTTTTTTTAGGCCTCTGAGCTCCCGGATCGAAAATGTTCGAAAATCGCACAGATGGTTAATCGAGTCAGATAAAGCGGACCCAAATTTGAAAAAACATCGGAAGACATTTGACGTTACCGGTATGCTATAAACCAATTTCGTTCGAAAATCGGATAATTGCGTACAAGTGATTTATAGTTGTTTATAGGGTCTACAATCGAATAAGATATCCCATGATGCGATTTCGGACTCGTGGTAGAAAGACAGGCTGAAAAATAAAAATGGTCGCTCCGACCACCCAAAACTTCTCGAATTGACGGGTATAAAATACACTTTTTTTAGGCCTCTGAGTTCCTGGAACGATAATGTCCGAAAATCGCACAGATGGTTAATCGAGTGTGATAAAGCGGACTCAAAAATTTGAAAAAACATCGAAAGACATTTAACGTTACCGGTATACTATAAACCAATTTCGTTCGAAAATCGGATAACCGTGTAAAAGTGATTTATAGTTGTTTATAGGGTCTACAATCGAATAAGATATACCATGATGCGATTTCGGACTCGTGGTAGAAAAACAGGCTGAAAAATAAAAATGGCCGCTCCGACCACCCGAAACTGCTCGAATAGATGGTTATATAATACATGGTTTTTAGGCCTCTGAGCTCCCGGAACGATAATGTCGGAAAATCGCACTGATGGTTAATCGAGCCAGATAAAGCGGACTCAAAAATTTGCAAAAACATCAGAAGACATTTGACGTTACCGGTATGCTGTAAACCAATTTCGGTCGAAAATCGGATAACCGTTTAAGAGTGATTTATAGTTGTTTATAGGGTCTACAATCGAATAAGATATCTCATGATGCGATTTCGGATACGTGGTAGAAAAACAGGCTGAAAAATAAAAATAACCGCTCCCAGCACCCATAACTGCTCGAATTGAAGGATATATAATACACTTTTTTTAGGCCTCTGAGCTCCCGGAACGAAAATGTTCGAAAATCTCACAGATGGTTAATCGAGTGAGATAAAGCGGACTCAAAAATTTTAAAAAACATCGGAAGACATTTGACGTTACCTGTAAGCTATAAACCAATTTGGTTCGAAAATCGGATAATCGCGTACAAGTGATTTATAGTTGTTTATAGGGTCTACAATCGAATAAGATATCTCATGATGCGATTTCGAATACGTGGTAGAAAAACAGGCTGAAAAATAAAAATGACCGCTCCGAGCACCCATAACTGCTCGAATTGAAGGTTATATAATACACTTTTTTTAGGCCTCTGAGCTCCCGGATCGAAAATGTTCGAAAATCGCACAGATGGTTAATCGAGTCAGATAAAGCGGACCCAAATTTGAAAAAACATCGGAAGACATTTGACGTTACCGGTATGCTATAAACCAATTTCGTTCGAAAATCGGATAATTGCGTACAAGTGATTTATAGTTGTTTATAGGGTCTACAATCGAATAAGATATCCCATGATGCGATTTCGGACTCGTGGTAGAAAAACAGGCTGAAAAATAAAAATGGTCGCTCCGACCACCCAAAACTTCTCGAATTGACGGGTATATAATACACTTTTTTTACGCCTCTGAGTTCCTGGAACGATAATGTCCGAAAATCGCACAGATGGTTAATCGAGTGTTATAAAGCGGACTCAAAAATTTGAAAAAACATCGAAAGACCTTTAACGTTACCGGTATACTATAAACCAATTTCGTTCAAAACTCGGATAACCGTGTAAAAGTGATTTATAGTTGTTTATAGGGTCTACAATCGAATAAGATATCTCATGATGCGATTTCGGATACGTGGTAGAAAAACAGGCTGAAAAATAAAAATGACCGCTCCGAGCACCCATAACTGCTCGAATTGAAAGGTATATAATACACTTTTTTTAGGCCTCTGAGCTCCCGGAACGAAAATGTTTGAAAATCGCACAGATGGTTAATCGAGTCAGAGAAAGCGGACCCAAATTTGAAAAAACATCGGAAGACATTTGACGTTACCGGTATGCTATAAACCAATTTCGTTCGAAAATCGGATAACCGTGTAAAAGTGATTTATAGTTGTTTATAGGGTCTACAATCAAATAAGATATACCATGATGCGATTTCGGACTCGTGGTAGAAAAACAGGCTGAAAAATAAAAATGGCCGCTCCGACCACCCGAAACTGCTCGAATAGATGGTTATATAATACATAGTTTTTAGGCCTCTGAGCTCCCGGAACGATAATGTCGGAAAATCGCACTGATGGTTAATCGAGCCAGATAAAGCGGACTCAAAAATTTGCAAAAACATCAGAAGACATTTGACGTTACCGGTATGCTGTAAACCAATTTCGGTCGAAAATCGGATAACCGTTTAAGAGTGATTTATAGTTGTTTATAGGGTCTACAATCGAATAAGATATCTCATAATGCGATTTCGGATACGTGGTAGAAAAACAGGCTGAAAAATAAAAATAACCGCTCCCAGCACCCATAATTGCTCGAATTGAAGGATATATAATACACTTTTTTTTAGGCCTCTGAGCTCCCGGAACGAAAATGTTCGAAAATCTCACAGATGGTTAATCGAGTGAGATAAAGCGGACTCAAAAATTTTAAAAAACATCAGAAGACATTTGACGTTACCTGTAAGCTATAAACCAATTTGGTTCGAAAATCGGATAATCGCGTACCAGTGATTTATAGTTGTTTATAGGGTCTACAATCGAATAAGATATCTCATGATGCGATTTCGAATACGTGGTAGAAAAACAGGCTGAAAAATAAAAATGACCGCTCCGAGCACCCATAACTGCTCGAATTGAAGGTCATATAATACACTTTTTTTAGGCCTCTGAGCTCCCGGATCGAAAATGTTCGAAAATCGCACAGATGGTTAATCGAGTCAGATAAAGCGGACCCAAATTTGAAAAAACATCGGAAGACATTTGACGTTACCGGTATGCTATAAACCAATTTCGTTCGAAAATCGGATAATTGCGTACAAGTGATTTATAGTTGTTTATAGGGTCTACAATCGAATAAGATATCCCATGATGCGATTTCGGACTCGTGGTAGAAAGACAGGCTGAAAAATAAAAATGGTCGCTCCGACCACCCAAAACTTCTCGAATTGACGGGTATAAAATACACTTTTTTTAGGCCTCTGAGTTCCTGGAACGATAATGTCCGAAAATCGCACAGATGGTTAATCGAGTGTGATAAAGCGGACTCAAAAATTTGAAAAAACATCGAAAGACATTTAACGTTACCGGTATACTATAAACCAATTTCGTTCGAAAATCGGATAACCGTGTAAAAGTGATTTATAGTTGTTTATAGGGTCTACAATCGAATAAGATATACCATGATGCGATTTCGGACTCGTGGTCGAAAAACAGGCTGAAAAATAAAAATGGCCGCTCCGACCACCCGAAACTGCTCGAATAGATGGTTATATAATACATGGTTTTTAGGCCTCTGAGCTCCCGGAACGATAATGTCGGAAAATCGCACTGATGGTTAATCGAGCCAGATAAAGCGGACTCAAAAATTTGCAAAAACATCAGAAGACATTTGACGTTACCGGTATGCTGTAAACCAATTTCGGTCGAAAATCGGATAACCGTTTAAGAGTGATTTATAGTTGTTTATAGGGTCTACAATCGAATAAGATATCTCATGATGCGATTTCGGATACGTGGTAGAAAAACAGGCTGAAAAATAAAAATAACCGCTCCCAGCACCCATAACTGCTCGAATTGAAGGATATATAATACACTTTTTTTAGGCCTCTGAGCTCCCGGAACGTAAATGTTCGAAAATCTCACAGATGGTTAATCGAGTGAGATAAAGCGGACTCAAAAATTTTAAAAAACATCGGAAGACATTTGACGTTACCTGTAAGCTATAAACCAATTTGGTTCGAAAATCGGATAATCGCGTACAAGTGATTTATAGTTGTTTATAGGGTCTACAATCGAATAAGATATCTCATGATGCGATTTCGAATACGTGGTAGAAAAACAGGCTGAAAAATAAAAATGACCGCTCCGAGCACCCATAACTGCTCGAATTGAAGGTTATATAATACACTTTTTTTAGGCCTCTGAGCTCCCGGATCGAAAATGTTCGAAAATCGCACAGATGGTTAATCGAGTCAGATAAAGCGGACCCAAATTTGAAAAAACACCGGAAGACATTTGACGTTACCGGTATGCTATAAACCAATTTCGTTCGAAAATCGGATAATTGCGTACAAGTGATTTATAGTTGTTTATAGGGTCTACAATCGAATAAGATATCCCATGATGCGATTTCGGACTCGTGGTAGAAAAACAGGCTGAAAAATAAAAATGGTCGCTCCGACCACCCAAAACTTCTCGAATTGACGGGTATATAATACACTTTTTTTACGCCTCTGAGTTCCTGGAACGATAATGTCCGAAAATCGCACAGATGGTTAATCGAGTGTTATAAAGCGGACTCAAAAATTTGAAAACACATCGAAAGACCTTTAACGTTACCGGTATACTATAAACCAATTTCGTTCAAAACTCGGATAACCGTGTAAAAGTGATTTATAGTTGTTTATAGGGTCTACAATCGAATAAGATATCTCATGATGCGATTTCGGATACGTGGTAGAAAAACAGGCTGAAAAATAAAAATGACCGCTCCGAGCACCCATAACTGCTCGAATTGAAAGGTATATAATACACTTTTTTTAGGCCTCTAAGCTCCCGGAACGAAAATGTTCGAAAATCGCACAAATGGTTAATCGAGTCAGAGAAAGCGGACCCAAATTTGAAAAAACATCGGAAGACATTTGAGGTTACCGGTATGCTATAAACCAATTTCGTTCGAAAATCGGATAACCGTGTAAAAGTGATTTATAGTTGTTTATAGGGTCTACAATCGAATAAGATATCCCATGATGCGATTTCGGACTCGTGGTAGAAAGACAGGCTGAAAAATAAAAATGGTCGCTCCGACCACCCAAAACTTCTCGAATTGACGGGTATAAAATACACTTTTTTTAGGCCTCTGAGTTCCTGGAACGATAATGTCCGAAAATCGCACAGATGGTTAATCGAGTGTGATAAACCGGACTCAAAAATTTGAAAAAACATCGAAAGACATTTAACGTTACCGGTATACTATAAACCAATTTCGTTCGAAAATCGGATAACCGTGTAAAAGTGATTTATAGTTGTTTATAGGGTCTACAATCGAATAAGATATACCATGATGCGATTTCGGACTCGTGGTAGAAAAACAGGCTGAAAAATAAAAATGGCCGCTCCGACCACCCGAAACTGCTCGAATAGATGGTTATATAATACATGGTTTTTAGGCCTCTGAGCTCCCGGAACGATAATGTCGGAAAATCGCACTGATGGTTAATCGAGCCAGATAAAGCGGACTCAAAAATTTGCAAAAACATCAGAAGACATTTGACGTTACCGGTATGCTGTAAACCAATTTCGGTCGAAAATCGGATAACCGTTTAAGAGTGATTTATAGTTGTTTATAGGGTCTACAATCGAATAAGATATCTCATGATGCGATTTCGGATACGTGGTAGAAAAACAGGCTGAAAAATAAAAATAACCGCTCCCAGCACCCATAACTGCTCGAATTGAAGGATATATAATACACTTTTTTTAGGCCTCTGAGCTCCCGGAACGAAAATGTTCGAAAATCTCACAGATGGTTAATCGAGTGAGATAAAGCGGACTCAAAAATTTTAAAAAACATCGGAAGACATTTGACGTTACCTGTAAGCTATAAACCAATTTGGTTCGAAAATCGGATAATCGCGTACAAGTGTTTTATAGTTGTTTATAGGGTCTACAATCGAATAAGATATCTCATGATGCGATTTCGAATACGTGGTAGAAAAACAGGTTGAAAAATAAAAATGACCGCTCCGAGCACCCATAACTGCTCGAATTGAAGGTTATATAATACACTTTTTTTAGGCCTCTGAGCTCCCGGATCGAAAATGTTCGAAAATCGCACAGATGGTTAATCGAGTCAGATAAAGCGGACCCAAATTTGAAAAAACACCGAAAGACATTTGACGTTACCGGTATGCTATAAACCAATTTCGTTCCAAAATCGGATAATTGCGTACAAGTGATTTATAGTTGTTTATAGGGTCTACAATCGAATAAGATATCCCATCATGCGATTTCGGACTCGTGGTAGAAAAACAGGCTGAAAAATAAAAATGGTCGCTCCGACCACCCAAAACTTCTCGAATTGACGGGTATATAATACACTTTTTTTACGCCTCTGAGTTCCTGGAACGATAATATCCGAAAATCGCACAGATGGTTAATCGAGTGTGATAAAGCGGACTCAAAAATTTGAAAAAACATCGAAAGACATTTATCGTTACCGGTATACTATAACCCAATTTCGTTCGAAAATCGGATAACCGTGTAAAAGTGATTTATAGTTGTTTATAGGGTCTACAATCGAATAAGATATACCATGATGCGATTTCGGACTCGTGGTAGAAAAACAGGCTGAAAAATAAAAATGGCCGCTCCGACCATTCGAAACTGCTCGAATAGATGGTTATATAATACATGGTTTTTAGGCCTCTGAGCTCCCGGAACGATAATGTCGGAAAATCGCACTAATGGTTAATCGAGCCAGATAAAGCAGACTCAAAAATTTGCAAAAACATCAGAAGACATTTGACGTTACCGGTATGCTGTAAACCAATTTCGGTCGAAAATCGGATAACCGTTTAAGAGTGATTTATAGTTGTTTATAGGGTCTACAATCGAATAAGATATCTCATGATGCGATTTCGGATACGTGGTAGAAAAACAGGCTGAAAAATAAAAATAACCGCTCCCAGCACCCATAACTGCTCGAATTGAAGGATATATAATACACTTTTTTTAGGCCTCTGAGCTCCCGGAACGAAAATGTTCGAAAATCTCACAGATGGTTAATCGAGTGAGATAAAGCGGACTCAAAAATTTTAAAAAACATCGGAAGACATTTGACGTTACCTGTAAGCTATAAACCAATTTGGTTCGAAAATCGGATAATCGCGTACAAGTGATTTATAGTTGTTTATAGGGTCTACAATCGAATAAGATATCTCATGATGCGATTTCGAATACGTGGTAGAAAAACAGGCTGAAAAATAAAAATGACCGCTCCGAGCACCCATAACTGCTCGAATTGAAGGTTATATAATACACTTTTTTTAGGCCTCTGAGCTCCCGGATCGAAAATGTTCGAAAATCGCACAGATGGTTAATCGAGTCAGATAAAGCGGACCCAAATTTGAAAAAACACCAGAAGACATTTGACGTTACCGGTATGCTATAAACCAATTTCGTTCGAAAATCGGATAATTGCGTACAAGTGATTTATAGTTGTTTATAGGGTCTACAATCGAATAAGATATCCCATGATGCGATTTCGGGCTCGTGGTAGAAAAACAGGCTGAAAAATAAAAATGGTCGCTCCGACCACCCAAAACTTCTCGAATTGACGGGTATATAATACACTTTTTTTACGCCTCTGAGTTCCTGGAACGATAATGTCCGAAAATCGCACAGATGGTTAATCGAGTGTTATAAAGCGGACTCAAAAATTTGAAAAAACATCGAAAGACCTTTAACGTTACCGGTATACTATAAACCAATTTCGTTCAAAAATCGGATAACCGTGTAAAAGTGATTTATAGTTGTTTATAGGGTCTACAATCGAATAAGATATCTCATGATGCGATTTCGGATACGTGGTAGAAAAACAGGCTGAAAAATAAAAATGACCGCTCCGAGCACCCATAACTGCTCGAATTGAAAGGTATATAATACACTTTTTTTAGGCCTCTGAGCTCCCGGAACGAAAATGTTCGAAAATCGCACAGATGGTTAATCGAGTCAGAGAAAGCGGACCCAAATTTGAAAAAACATCGGAAGACATTTGAGGTTACCGGTATGCTATAAACCAATTTCGTTCGAAAATCGGATAACCGTGTAAAAGTGATTTATAGTTGTTTATAGGGTCTACAATAGAATAAGATATCCCATGATGCGATTTCGGACTCGTGGTAGAAAGACAGGCTGAAAAATAAAAATGGTCGCTCCGACCACCCAAAACTTCTCGAATTGACGGGTATAAAATACACTTTTTTTAGGCCTCTGAGTTCCTGGAACGATAATGTCCGAAAATCGCACAGATGGTTAATCGAGTGTGATAAAGCGGACTCAAAAATTTTAAAAAACATCGAAAGACATTTAACGTTACCGGTATACTATAAACCAATTTCGTTCGAAAATCGGATAACCGTGTAAAAGTGATTTATAGTTGTTTATAGGGTCTACAATCGAATAAGATATACCATGATGCGATTTCGGACTCGTGGTAGAAAAACAGGCTGGAAAATAAAAATGGCCGCTCCGACCACCCGAAACTGCTCGAATAGATGGTTATATAATACATGGTTTTTAGGCCTCTGAGCTCCCGGAACGATAATGTCGGAAAATCGCACTGATGGTTAATCGAGCCAGATAAAGCGGACTCAAAAATTTGCAAAAACATCAGAAGACATTTGACGTTACCGGTATGCTGTAAACCAATTTCGGTCGAAAATCGGATAACCGTTTAAGAGTGATTTATAGTTGTTTATAGGGTCTACAATCGAATAAGATATCTCATGATGTGATTTCGGATACGTGGTAGAAAAACAGGCTGAAAAATAAAAATAACCGCTCCCAGCACCCATAACTGCTCGAATTGAAGGATATATAATACACTTTTTTTAGGCCTCTGAGCTCCCGGAACGAAAATGTTCGAAAATCTCACAGATGGTTAATCGAGTGAGATAAAGCGGACTCAAAAATTTTAAAAAACATCGGAAGACATTTGACGTTACCTGTAAGCTATAAACCAATTTGGTTCGAAAATCGGATAATCGCGTATAAGTGATTTATAGTTGTTTATAGGGTCTACAATCGAATAAGATATCTCATGATGCGATTTCGAATACGTGGTAGAAAAACAGGCTGAAAAATAAAAATGACCGCTCCGAGCACCCATAACTGCTCGAATTGAAGGTTATATAATACACTTTTTTTAGGCCTCTGAGCTCCCGGATCGAAAATGTTCGAAAATCGCACAGATGGTTAATCGAGTCAGATAAAGCGGACCCAAATTTGAAAAAACATCGGAAGACATTTGACGTTACCGGTATGCTATAAACCAATTTCGTTCGAAAATCGGATAATTGCGTACAAGTGATTTATAGTTGTTTATAGGGTCTACAATCGAATAAGATATCCCATGATGCGATTTCGGACTCGTGGTAGAAAAACAGGCTGAAAAAAAAAATGGTCGCTCCGACCACCCAAAACTTCTCGAATTGACGGGTATATAATACACTTTTTTTACGCCTCTGAGTTCCTGGAACGATAATGTCCGAAAATCGCACAGATGGTTAATAGAGTGTTATAAAGCGGACTCAAAAATTTGAAAAAACATCGAAAGACCTTTAACGTTACCGGTATACTATAAACCAATTTCGTTCAAAAATCGGATAACCGTGTAAAAGTGATTTATAGTTGTTTATAGGGTCTACAATCGAATATGATATCTCATGATGCGATTTCGGATACGTGGTAGAAAAACAGGCAGAAAAATAAAAATGACCGCTCCGAGCACCCATAACTGCTCGAATTAAAGGGTATATAATACACTTTTTTTAGGCCTCTGAGCTCCCGGAACGAAAATGTTCGAAAATCGCACAGATGGTTAATCGAGTCAGAGAAAGCGGACCCAAATTTGAAAAAACATCGGAAGACATTTGACGTTACTGGTATGCTATAAACCAATTTCGTTCGAAAATCGGATAACCGTGTAAAAGTGATTTATAGTTGTTTATAGGGTCTACAATCAAATAAGATCTCCCATGATGCGATTTCGGACTCGTGGTAGAAAGACAGGCTGAAAAATAAAAATGGTCGCTCCGACCACCCAAAACTTCTCGAATTGACGGGTATAAAATACACTTTTTTTAGGCCTCTGAGTTCCTGGAACGATAATGTCCGAAAATCGCACAGATGGTTAACTGAGTGTGATAAAGCGGACTCAAAAATTTGAAAAAACATCGAAAGACATTTAACGTTACCGGTATACTATAAACCAATTTCGTTCGAAAATCGGATAACCGTGTAAAAGTGATTTATAGTTGTTTATAGGGTCTACAATCGAATAAGATATACCATGATGGGATTTCGGACTCGTGGTAGAAAAACAGGCTGAAAAATAAAAATGGCCGCTCCGACCACCCGAAACTGCTCGAATAGATGGTTATATAATACATGGTTTTTAGGCCTCTGAGCTCCCGGAACGATAATGTCGGAAAATCGCACTGATGGTTAATCGAGCCAGATAAAGCGGACTCAAAAATTTGCAAAAACATCAGAAGACATTTGACGTTACCGGTATGCTGTAAACCAATTTCGGTCGAAAATCGGATAACCGTTTAAGAGTGATTTATAGTTGTTTATAGGGTCTACAATCGAATAAGATATCTCATGATGCGATTTCGGATACGTGGTAGAAAAACAGGCTGAAAAATAAAAATAACCGCTCCCAGCACTCATAACTGCTCGAATTGAAGGATATATAATACACTTTTTTTAGGCCTCTGAGCTCCCGGAACGAAAATGTTCGAAAATCTCACGGATGGTTAATCGAGTGAGATAAAGCGGACTCAAAAATTTTAAAAAACATCGGAAGACATTTGACGTTACCTGTATGCTATAAACCAATTTGGTTCGAAAATCGGATAATCGCGTACAAGTGATTTATAGTTGTTTATAGGGTCTACAATCGAATAAGATATCTCATGATGCGATTTCGAATACGTGGTAGAAAAACAGGCTGAAAAATAAAAATGACCGCTCCGAGCACCCATAACTGCTCGAATTGAAGGTTATATAATACACTTTTTTTAGGCCTCTGAGCTCCCGGATCGAAAATGTTCGAAAATCGCACAGATGGTTAATCGAGTCAGATAAAGCGGACCCAAATTTGTAAAAACATCGGAAGACATTTGACGTTGCCGGTATGCTATAAACCAATTTCGTTCGAAAATCGGATAATTGCGTACAAGTGATTTATAGTTGTTTACAGGGTCTACAATCGAATAAGATATCCCATGATGCGATTTCGGACTCGTGGTAGAAAAACAGGCTGAAAAATAAAAATGGTCGCTCCGACCACCCAAAACTTCTCGAATTGACGGGTATATAATACACTTTTTTTACGCCTCTGAGTTCCTGGAACGATAATGTCCGACAATCGCACAGATGGTTAATCGAGTCAGATAAAGCGGACTCAAAAATTTGAAAAAACATCGAAAGACCTTTAACGTTACCGGTATACTATAAACCAATTTCGTTCGAAAATCGGATAACCGTGTAAAAGTGATTTATAGTTGTTTATAGGGTCTACAATCGAATAAGATATCTCATGATGCGATTTCGGATACGTGGTAGAAAAACAGGCTGAAAAATAAAAATAACCGCTCCGAGCACCCATAACTGCTCGAATTGAAGGATATATAATACACTTTTTTTAGACCTCTGAGTTCCCGGAACGAAAATGTTCGAAAATATCACAGATGGTTAATCGAGTTAGATAAAGCGGACTCGAAAATTTTAAAAAACATCGGAAGACATTGGACGTTACCGGTATGCTATAAACCAATTTCGTTCAAAAATCGGATAACCCTGTAAAAGTGATTTATAGTTGTTTATAGAGTCTACAATCGAATAAGATATCTCATGATGCGATTTCGAATACGTGGTAGAAAAACAGGCTGAAAAATAAAAATGACCGCTCCGAGCACCCATAACTGCTCGAATTGAAGGGTATATAATACACGTTTTTTAGGCCTCTGAGCTCCCGGATCGAAAATGTTCGAAAATCGCACAGATGGTTAATCGAGTCAGATAAAGCGGACTCAAGTTTGAAAAAACATCGGAAGACATTTGACGTTACCGGTATGCTATAAACCAATTTCGTTCGAAAATCGGATAATTGCGTACAAGTGATTTATAGTTGTTTATAGGGTCTACAATCGAATAAGATATCCCATGATGTGATTTCGGACTCGTGGTAGAAAAACAGGCTGAAAAATAAAAATGGTCGCTCCGACCACCCAAAACTTCTCGAATTGAGGGGTATATAATACACTTTTTTTAAGCCTCTGAGTTCCTGGAACGATAATGTCCGAAAATCGCACAGATGGTTAATCGAGTCACATAAAGCGGAATCAAAAATTTGAAAAACATCGAAAGACATTTAACGTTACCGGTATACTATAAACCAATTTCGTTCGAAAATCGGATAACCGTGTAAAAGTGATTTATAGTTGTTTATAGGGTCCACAATCAAATAAGATATCTCATGATGCGATTTCGGATACGTGGTAGAAAAACAGGCTGAAAAATAAAAATGACCGCTCCGAGCACCCATAACTGCTGGAATTGAAGGGTATATAATACACATTTTTTAGGCCTCTGAGCTCCCGGAACGAAAATGTTCGAAAATCGCACAGATGGTTAATCGAGTCAGATACAGCGGACTCAAATTTGAAAAAACATCGGAAGGCATTTGACGTTACCGGTATGCTATAAACCAATTTCGTTCGAAAATCGGATAACCGTGTAAAAGTGATTTATAGTTGTTTATAGGGTCTACAATCGAATAAGATATCCCATGATGCGATTTCGGACTCGTGGTAGAAAGACAGGCTGAAAAATAAAAATGGTCGCTCCGACCACCCAAAACTTCTCGAATTGACGGGTATAAAATACACTTTTTTTAGGCCTCTGAGTTCCTGGAACGATAATGTTTGAAAATCGAACAGATGGTTAATCGAGTGTGATAAAGCGGACTCAAAAATTTGAAAAAAACATCGAAAGACATTTAGCGTTACCGGTATACTATAAACCAATTTCGTTCGAAAATCGGATAACCGTGTAAAAGGTATTTATACTTGTTTATAGGGTCTACAATCGAATAAGATATCTCATGATGCGATTTCGGATACGTGGTAGAAAAACAGGCTGAAAAATAAAAATGGCCGCTCCGAGCACCCATAACTGCTCGAATTGAAGGGTATATAATACACTTTTTTTAGGCCTCTGAGCTCCCGGAACGAAAATGTTCGAAAATCGCACAGATGGTTAATCGAGTCAGATAAAGCGGACTCAAAAATTTGCAAAAACATGAGAAGACATTTGACGTTACCGGTATGCTATAAACCAATTTTGTTCGAAAGTCGGATAATTGCGTACAAGTGATTTATAGTTGTTTATAGGGTCTACAATCGAATAAGATATCCTATGATACGATTTCGGACTCGTGGTAGAAAAACACGCTGAAAAATAAAAATGGTCGCTCCGACCACCCAAAACTTCTCGAATTGACGGGTATATAATACACTTTTTTTTGGCCTCTGAGTTCCTAGAACAATAATGTCCGAAAATCGCACAGATGGTTAATCGAGTCAGATAAAGCGGACTCAAAAATTTCAAAAAACATCGAAAGACATTTAACGTTACCGGTATACTATAAACCAATTTCGTTCGAAAATCGGATAACCGTGTAAAAGTGATTTATAGTTGTTTATAGGGTCTACAATCGAATAAGATATCTCATGATGCGATTTCGGATACGTGGTAGAAAAACAGGCTGAAAAATAAAAATGACCGCTCCGAGCACCCATAACTGCTCGAATTGAAG
The DNA here is from genome assembly GCA_029255685.2 of Silene conica. Lineage (NCBI taxonomy): Eukaryota > Viridiplantae > Streptophyta > Magnoliopsida > Caryophyllales > Caryophyllaceae > Silene > Silene conica. The sequence goes on along the minus strand of CM055317.2, from coordinate 47,761,042 downwards.
GGTATATAATACACTTTTTTTAGGCCTCTGAGCTCCTGGAACGAAAATGTTCGAAAATCGCACAGCTGGTTAATCGAGTCAGATAAAGCGGACTCAAATTTGAAAAAACATCGGAAGACATTTGACGTTACCGGTATGCTATAAACCAATTTCGTTCGAAAATCGGATAATTGCGTACAAGTGATTTATAGTTGTTTATAGGGTCTACAATCGATTAAGATATCCCATGATGCGATTTCGGACTCGTGGTAGAAAAACAGGCTGAAAAATAAAAATGGTCGCTCCGACCACCCAAAACTTCTCGAATTGACGGGTATAAAATACACTTTTTTTAGGCTTCTGAGTTCCTGGAACGATAATGTTTGAAAATCGCACAGACGGTTAATCGAGTGTGATAAAGCGGACTCAAAAATTTGAAAAAAACATCGAAAGACATTTAGCGTTACCGGTATACTATAAACCAATTTCGTTCGAAAATCGGATAACCGTTTAAAAGGTATTTATACTTGTTTATAGGGTCTACAATCGAATAAGATATCTCATGATGCGATTTCGGATACGTGGTAGAAAAACAGGCTGAAAAATAAAAATGGCCGCTCCGAGCACCCATAACTGCTCGAATTGAAGGGTATATAATACACTTTTTTTAGGCCTCTGAGCTCCCGGAACGAAAATGTTCGAAAATCGCACAGATGGTTAATCGAGTCAGATAAAGCGGACTCAAAAATTTGCAAAAACATCAGAAGACATTTGACGTTACCGGTATGCTATAAACCAATTTTGTTCGAAAGTCGGATAATTGCGTACAAGTGATTTATAGTTGTTTATAGGGTCTACAATGGAATAAGATATCCCATGATACGATTTCGGACTCGTGGTAGAAAAACACGCTGAAAAATAAAAATGGTCGCTCCGACCACCCAAAACTTCTCGAATTGACGGGTATAAAATACACTTTTTTTAGGCCTCTGAGTTCCTGGAACGATAATGTCCGAAAATCGCACAGATGGTTAACTGAGTGTGATAAAGCGGACTCAAAAATTTGAAAAAACATCGAAAGACATTTAACGTTACCGGTATACTATAAACCAATTTCGTTCGAAAATCGGATAACCGTGTAAAAGTGATTTATAGTTGTTTATAGGGTCTACAATCGAATAAGATATACCATGATGGGATTTCGGACTCGTGGTAGAAAAACAGGCTGAAAAATAAAAATGGCCGCTCCGACCACCCGAAACTGCTCGAATAGATGGTTATATAATACATGGTTTTTAGGCCTCTGAGCTCCCGGAACGATAATGTCGGAAAATCGCACTGATGGTTAATCGAGCCAGATAAAGCGGACTCAAAAATTTGCAAAAACATCAGAAGACATTTGACGTTACCGGTATGCTGTAAACCAATTTCGGTCGAAAATCGGATAACCGTTTAAGAGTGATTTATAGTTGTTTATAGGGTCTACAATCGAATAAGATATCTCATGATGCGATTTCGGATACGTGGTAGAAAAACAGGCTGAAAAATAAAAATAACCGCTCCCAGCACTCATAACTGCTCGAATTGAAGGATATATAATACACTTTTTTTAGGCCTCTGAGCTCCCGGAACGAAAATGTTCGAAAATCTCACGGATGGTTAATCGAGTGAGATAAAGCGGACTCAAAAATTTTAAAAAACATCGGAAGACATTTGACGTTACCTGTATGCTATAAACCAATTTGGTTCGAAAATCGGATAATCGCGTACAAGTGATTTATAGTTGTTTATAGGGTCTACAATCGAATAAGATATCTCATGATGCGATTTCGAATACGTGGTAGAAAAACAGGCTGAAAAATAAAAATGACCGCTCCGAGCACCCATAACTGCTCGAATTGAAGGTTATATAATACACTTTTTTTAGGCCTCTGAGCTCCCGGATCGAAAATGTTCGAAAATCGCACAGATGGTTAATCGAGTCAGATAAAGCGGACCCAAATTTGTAAAAACATCGGAAGACATTTGACGTTGCCGGTATGCTATAAACCAATTTCGTTCGAAAATCGGATAATTGCGTATAAGTGATTTATAGTTGTTTACAGGGTCTACAATCGAATAAGATATCCCATGATGCGATTTCGGACTCGTGGTAGAAAAACAGGCTGAAAAATAAAAATGGTCGCTCCGACCACCCAAAACTTCTCGAATTGACGGGTATATAATACACTTTTTTTACGCCTCTGAGTTCCTGGAACGATAATGTCCGACAATCGCACAGATGGTTAATCGAGTCAGATAAAGCGGACTCAAAAATTTGAAAAAACATCGAAAGACCTTTAACGTTACCGGTATACTATAAACCAATTTCGTTCGAAAATCGGATAACCGTGTAAAAGTGATTTATAGTTGTTTATAGGGTCTACAATCGAATAAGATATCTCATGATGCGATTTCGGATACGTGGTAGAAAAACAGGCTGAAAAATAAAAATAACCGCTCCGAGCACCCATAACTGCTCGAATTGAAGGATATATAATACACTTTTTTTAGACCTCTGAGTTCCCGGAACGAAAATGTTCGAAAATATCACAGATGGTTAATCGAGTTAGATAAAGCGGACTCGAAAATTTTAAAAAACATCGGAAGACATTGGACGTTACCGGTATGCTATAAACCAATTTCGTTCAAAAATCGGATAACCCTGTAAAAGTGATTTATAGTTGTTTATAGAGTCTACAATCGAATAAGATATCTCATGATGCGATTTCGAATACGTGGTAGAAAAACAGGCTGAAAAATAAAAATGACCGCTCCGAGCACCCATAACTGCTCGAATTGAAGGGTATATAATACACGTTTTTTAGGCCTCTGAGCTCCCGGATCGAAAATGTTCGAAAATCGCACAGATGGTTAATCGAGTCAGATAAAGCGGACTCAAGTTTGAAAAAACATCGGAAGACATTTGACGTTACCGGTATGCTATAAACCAATTTCGTTCGAAAATCGGATAATTGCGTACAAGTGATTTATAGTTGTTTATAGGGTCTACAATCGAATAAGATATCCCATGATGCGATTTCGGACTCGTGGTAGAAAAACAGGCTGAAAAATAAAAATGGTCGCTCCGACCACCCAAAACTTCTCGAATTGAGGGGTATATAATACACTTTTTTTAAGCCTCTGAGTTCCTGGAACGATAATGTCCGAAAATCGCACAGATGGTTAATCGAGTCACATAAAGCGGAATCAAAAATTTGAAAAACATCGAAAGACATTTAACGTTACCGGTATACTATAAACCAATTTCGTTCGAAAATCGGATAACCGTGTAAAAGTGATTTATAGTTGTTTATAGGGTCCACAATCAAATAAGATATCTCATGATGCGATTTCGGATACGTGGTAGAAAAACAGGCTGAAAAATAAAAATGACCGCTCCGAGCACCCATAACTGCTGGAATTGAAGGGTATATAATACACATTTTTTAGGCCTCTGAGCTCCCGGAACGAAAATGTTCGAAAATCGCACAGATGGTTAATCGAGTCAGATAAAGCGGACTCAAATTTGAAAAAACATCGGAAGGCATTTGACGTTACCGGTATGCTATAAACCAATTTCGTTCGAAAATCGGATAACCGTGTAAAAGTGATTTATAGTTGTTTATAGGGTCTACAATCGAATAAGATATCCCATGATGCGATTTCGGACTCGTGGTAGAAAGACAGGCTGAAAAATAAAAATGGTCGCTCCGACCACCCAAAACTTCTCGAATTGACGGGTATAAAATACACTTTTTTTAGGCCTCTGAGTTCCTGGAACGATAATGTTTGAAAATCGAACAGATGGTTAATCGAGTGTGATAAAGCGGACTCAAAAATTTGAAAAAACATCGAAAGACATTTAGCGTTACCGGTATACTATAAACCAATTTCGTTCGAAAATCGGATAACCGTGTAAAAGGTATTTATACTTGTTTATAGGGTCTACAATCGAATAAGATATCTCATGATGCGATTTCGGATACGTGGTAGAAAAACAGGCTGAAAAATAAAAATGGCCGCTCCGAGCACCCATAACTGCTCGAATTGAAGGGTATATAATACACTTTTTTTAGGCCTCTGAGCTCCCGGAACGAAAATGTTCGAAAATCGCACAGATGGTTAATCGAGTCAGATAAAGCGGACTCAAAAATTTGCAAAAACATGAGAAGACATTTGACGTTACCGGTATGCTATAAACCAATTTTGTTCGAAAGTCGGATAATTGCGTACAAGTGATTTATAGTTGTTTATAGGGTCTACAATCGAATAAGATATCCTATGATACGATTTCGGACTCGTGGTAGAAAAACACGCTGAAAAATAAAAATGGTCGCTCCGACCACCCAAAACTTCTCGAATTGACGGGTATATAATACACTTTTTTTTGGCCTCTGAGTTCCTAGAACAATAATGTCCGAAAATCGCACAGATGGTTAATCGAGTCAGATAAAGCGGACTCAAAAATTTCAAAAAACATCGAAAGACATTTAACGTTACCGGTATACTATAAACCAATTTCGTTCGAAAATCGGATAACCGTGTAAAAGTGATTTATAGTTGTTTATAGGGTCTACAATCGAATAAGATATCTCATGATGCGATTTCGGATACGTGGTAGAAAAACAGGCTGAAAAATAAAAATGACCGCTCCGAGCACCCATAACTGCTCGAATTGAAGGGTATATAATACACTTTTTTTAGGCCTCTGAGCTCCTGGAACGAAAATGTTCGAAAATCGCACAGATGGTTAATCGAGTCAGATAAAGCGGACTCAAATTTGAAAAAACATCGGAAGACATTTGACGTTACCGGTATGCTATAAACCAATTTCGTTCGAAAATCGGATAATTGCGTACAAGTGATTTATAGTTGTTTATAGGGTCTACAATCGATTAAGATATCCCATGATGCGATTTCGGACTCGTGGTAGAAAAACAGGCTGAAAAATAAAAATGGTCGCTCCGACCACCCAAAACTTCTCGAATTGACGGGTATAAAATACACTTTTTTTAGGCCTCTGAGTTCCTGGAACGATAATGTTTGAAAATCGCACAGACGGTTAATCGAGTGTGATAAAGCGGACTCAAAAATTTGAAAAAAACATCGAAAGACATTTAGCGTTACCGGTATACTATAAACCAATTTCGTTCGAAAATCGGATAACCGTGTAAAAGGTATTTATACTTGTTTATAGGGTCTACAATCGAATAAGATATCTCATGATGCGATTTCGGATACGTGGTAGAAAAACAGGCTGAAAAATAAAAATGGCCGCTCCGAGCACCCAGAACTGCTCGAATTGAAGGGTATATAATACACTTTTTTTAGGCCTCTGAGCTCCCGGAACGAAAATGTTCGAAAATCGCACAGATGGTTAATCGAGTCAGATAAAGCGGACTCAAAAATTTGCAAAAACATCAGAAGACATTTGACGTTACCGGTATGCTATAAACCAATTTTGTTCGAAAGTCGGATAATTGCGTACAAGTGATTTATAGTTGTTTATAGGGTCTACAATGGAATAAGATATCCCATGATACGATTTCGGACTCGTGGTAGAAAAACACGCTGAAAAATAAAAATGGTCGCTCCGACCACCCAAAACTTCTCGAATTGACGGGTATATAATACACTTTTTTTTGGCCTCTGAGTTCCTAGAACAATAATGTCCGAAAATCGCACAGATGGTTAATCGAGTCAGATAAAGCGGACTCAAAAATTTCAAAAAACATCGAAAGACATTTAACGTTACCGGTATACTATAAACCAATTTCGTTCGAAAATCGGATAACCGTGTAAAAGTGATTTATAGTTGTTTATAGGGTCTACAATCGAATAAGATATCTCATGATGCGATTTCGGATACGTGGTAGAAAAACAGGCTGAAAAATAAAAATGACCGCTCCGAGCACCCATAACTGCTCGAATTGAAGGGTATATAATACACTTTTTTTAGGCCTCTGAGCTCCTGGAACGAAAATGTTCGAAAATCGCACAGATGGTTAATCGAGTCAGATAAAGCGGACTCAAATTTGAAAAAACATCGGAAGACATTTGACGTTACCGGTATACTATAAACCAATTTCGTTCGAAAATCGGATAATTGCGTACAAGTGATTTATAGTTGTTTATAGGGTCTACAATCGATTAAGATATCCCATGATGCGATTTCGGACTCGTGGTAGAAAAACAGGCTGAAAAATAAAAATGGTCGCTCCGACCACCCAAAACTTCTCGAATTGACGGGTATATAATACACTTTTTTTAAGCCTTTGAGTTCCTGGAACGATAATGTCCGAAAATCGCACAGATGGTTAATCGAGTCAGATAAAGCGGACTCAAAAATTTGAAAAAACATCGAAAGACATTTAACATTACCGGTATACTATAAACCAATTTCGTTCGAAAATCGGATAACCGTGTAAAAGTGATTTATAGTAGTTTATAGGGTCTACAATCGAATAAAATATCTTATGATGCGATTTTGGATACGTGGTTGAAAAACAGGCTGAAAAATAAAAATGACCGCTTCGAGCACCCATAACTGCTGGAATTGAAGGGTATATAATACACTTTTTTTAGGCCTCTGAGCTCCCGGAACGAAAATGTTCGAAAATCGCACAGATGGTTAATCGAGTCAGATAAAGCGGACTCAAATTTGAAAAAACATCGAAAGACATTTGACGTTACCGGTATGCTATAAACCAATTTCGTTCGAAAATAGGATAACCGTGTAAAAGTGATTTGTAGTTGTTTATAGGGTCTACAATCGAATAAAATATCCCATGATGCGATTTCGGACTCGTGGTAGAAAAACAGGCTGAAAAATAAAAATGGTCGCTCCGACCACCCAAAACTTCTCGAATTGACGGGTATATAATACACTTTTTTTAGGCCTCTGAGTTCCTGGAACGATAATGTTTGAAAATCGCACAGACGGTTAATCGAGTGTGATAAAGCGGACTCAAAAATTTGAAAAAAACATCGAAAGACATTTAGCGTTACCGGTATACTATAAACCAATTTCGTTCGAAAATCGGATAACCGTGTAAAAGGTATTTATACTTGTTTATAGGGTCTACAATCGAATAAGATATCTCATGATGCGATTTCGGATACGTGGTAGAAAAACAGGCTGAAAAATAAAAATGGCCGCTCCGAGCACCCATTACTGCTCGAATTGAAGGGTATATAATACACTTTTTTTAGGCCTCTGAGCTCCCGGAACGAAAATGTTCGAAAATCGCACAGATGGTTAATCGAGTCAGATAAAGCGGACTCAAATTTGAAAAAACATCGGAAGACATTTGACGTTACCGGTATGCTATAAACCAATTTCGTTCGAAAATAGGATAACCGTGTAAAAGTGATTTGTAGTTGTTTATAGGGTCTACAATCGAATAAAATATCCCATGATGCGATTTCGGACTCGTGGTAGAAAAACAGGCTGGAAAATAAAAATGGTCGCTCCGACCACCCAAAACTTCTCGAATTGACGGGTATATAATACACTTTTTTTAGGCCTCTGTGTTCCTGGAACGATAATGTCCGAAAATCGCACAGATGGTTAATCGAGTGTGATAAAGCGGACTCAAAATTTTGAAAAAACATCGAAAGACATTTTACGTTACCGGTATACTATAAACCAATTTCGTTCGAAAATCGGATAACCGTGTAAAAGTGATTTATAGTTGTTTATAGGGTCTGATGCGTGTCTATTGTTATGATGTTTTTCATCTATTTTTACACGCATTTTGTCGCTCATTTACTATGTTTTAGCCCCTTTTTCCCAACAATTGTGCACTTTCGTATTTTTATGCTCTTTTGCAGATTTATACGGAAAAGGGACGATTTTGCACCAAATTTATGCCCTCGGGATTTTTTTATGACTAAGGACAAGAAGGAACGAAGCCTAGCGCACATTTCAAGGCCTGAAGATAGCTTTAACAAGCAAAGAATCGATCCACGACATTGCAGCCTGTTTCAAATGGCTATATCTCGAGTTCTAGAGCTGATAATGGAGTGATTCCAGTTGGAGGTGAAAGCTTATCCTCTTTGATTTCCAACGCCGCAAGAATCGCTTGATTACGATAAGTAACGAAGAAATGGCAGCTGTTTTAAGATCGACGCGCGCTGCAGTCCCGACAACTGGGTCGACCGACCTACTATTTGGGTCGACCGACCACAGCACAGACCCAGAAGTTTCCGCGAAGCCCATTAAAGTGTTTAGGTCATTGGGAAACTCTTTATTTCCATCTATTTAAGCCGAATTTCGTGATTAGGGTTAAAAATTCAGCTTTACCTATCAAATCTCACATCTAGTTTTAGTTTTAATCTTTCCATAATCATCTCACACTTTTCTTTAGTTTTGTACATTGTTCATCATCAATCATTCAAGCATTCAATAAAGTTTGTTCCTTTCCTTCCTTAATCCATTGTTTCCGGTAATTCCTTTCTTAATTTGAGTTTTAATATTGTTCTTATTTTAGAATCATTAGTATCCGGTTTAATTTAGAATCCCAAGCCTTTATTATTATTGCATGTTTAGATTGATGTTCTTTATAACTTCCATGTTTATTCCTATTTTTATTATTGTTCCAGTAATTATGAGTAGCTAAATTTCATATGTTAGGATGTAGGGGATAATATGCATAGGTAGAATAAATTCCGAAACCGACTTGTAGCAGAGCCGCGGTCGGCCGACTCAAATAGTGGGTCGGTCGACCGAGGCTGTGGTCGGCCGACCGGAATAGCTGGTCGGTCGACCACTCGCGTTTGTATCCTGTTTTCGTCTTTATTTGTTGACTATAATACCCTACAATGAAACTGAAAGGAGACTTGTAGGATGTTAGTAATGACCTACCCAAGATTGAGAGATACGGGAAGGGCATTGGTTTACACCTTAAGACGGCTAGGTTACTCAAGACTGAAAGGTATGTGACCTAGGATTTAGGAATCACCCTTATTGTTGACACCCAATAATTGTGAGACCTAGGAACTAATAGCATAGGCCGAAAGGAGCTATTAGGTAGCATAGACCTAAAAAGATATGTTACACCCCCTTACGCGACTGCGATACATGTTGACCTTAGGATTTATATTACCTTAGCTAATTATTACCCCAAACATCCTAGCATCCCTTTTTATTATATTTTATTCTCATCTTTTAATTCTTGTTTTATTTTAATCTTTGCTTAGACTTAGTAATCAACAATCAAAACCCCCAAATTTGTTACCTTTAAACATTGACACTAAACAATAAACATTCCCCACCTCTCTGTGGTTCGACCCTGACTTTCACTATCTATAGTTTAAGTTTAGGAATTATAAATTTAATCTTTGGTACCCTCAACGACGGGCATCAGGGTCAACAATCGAATAAGATATCTCAAGATGCGATTTCGGATACGTGGTAGAAAAACAGGCTGAAAAATAAAAATGACCGCTCCGAGCATCCCTAACTGCTCGAATTCAAGGGTATGTAATACACTTTTTTTAGGCCTCTGAGCTCCCGGAACGAAAATGTTCGAAAATCGCACAGATGGTTAATCGAGTCGGATAAAGCGGACTTAAATTTGAAATAACATCGGAAGACATTTGACGTTACCGGTATGCTATAAACCAATTTCGTTCGAAAATCGGATAATTGCGTACAAGTGATTTATATTTGTTTATAGGGTCTACAATCGCATAAGATATCCCATGATGCGATTTCGGACTCGTGGAAGAAAAACAGGCTGAAAAATAAAAATGGTCGCTCCGACCACCCAAAACTTCTCGTATTGACGGGTATATAATACACTTTTTTTAGCCCTCTGAGTTCCTGGAACGATAATGTCCGAAAATCGCACAGATGGTTAATCGAGTGTGATAAAGCGGACTCAAAAATTTGAAAAAACATCGAAAGACATTTAACGTTACCGGTATACTATAAACCAATTTCGTTCGAAAATCGGATTGCCGTGTAAAAGTGATTTATAGTTCTTTATAGGGTCTACAATCGAATAAGATATCTCATGATGCGATTTCGGATACGTGGTAGAAAAACAGGCTGAAAAATAAAAATGACCGCTCCGAGCACCCATAACTGCTCGAATTGAAGGGTATATAATACACTTTTTTTAGGCCTTTGAGCTCCCGGAACGAAAATGTTCGAAAATCGCACAGATGGTTAATCGAGTCAGATAAATTAAAGCGGACTCAAATTTGAAAAAACATCGGAAGACATTTGACGTTACCGGTATGCTATAAACCAATTTTGTTCGAAAATCGGATAATTGCGTACAAGTGATTTATAGTTGTTTATAGGGTCTACAATCAAATAAGATATCCCATGATGCGATTTCGGACTCGTGGTAGAAAAACAGGCTGAAAAATAAAAATGGTCGCTCCGACCACCCAAAACTTCTCGAATTGACGGGTATATAATACACTTTTTTTAGGCCTCTGAGTTTCTGGAACGATAATGTCCGAAAATCGCACAGATGGTTAATCGAGTCAGATAAAACGGACTCAAAAATTTGAAAAAACATCGAAAGACATTTAACGTTACCGGTATACTATAAACCAATTTCGTTCGAAAATCGGATTACCGTGTAAAAGTGATTTATAGTTGTTTATAGGGTCTACAATCGAATAAGATATCTCATGATGCGATTTCGGATACGTGGTAGAAAAACAGGCTGAAAAATAAAAATGACCGCTCCGAGCACCCATAACTACTCGAATTGAAGGGTATATAATACACTTTTTTTAGGCCTTTGAGCTCCCGGAACGAAAATGTTCGAAAATCGCACAGATGGTTAATCCAGTCAGATAAATTAAAGCGGACTCAAATTTGAAAAAACATCGAAAGACATTTGACGTTACCGGTATGCTATAAACCAATTTTGTTCGAAAATCGGATAATTGCGTACAAGTGATTTATAATTGTTTATAGGGTCTACAATCAAATAAGATATCCCATGATGCGATTTCGGACTCGTGGTAGAAAAACAGGCTGAAAAATAAAAATGGTCGCTCCGACCACCCAAAACTTCTCGAATTGACGGGTATATAATACACTTTTTTTAGGCCTCTGAGTCCCTGGAACGATAATGTCCGAAAGTCGCACAGATGGTTAATAGAGTCAGATAAAACGGACTCAAAAATTTGAAAAAACATCGAAAGACATTTAACGTTACCGGTATACTATAAACCAATTTCGTTCGAAAATCGAATTACCGTGTAAATGTGATTTATAGTTTTTTATAGGGTCTACAATCGAATAAGATATCTCATGATGCGATTTCGAATACGTGGTAGAAAAACAGGCTGAAAAATAAAAACGACCGCTCCGAGCACCCATAACTGCTCGAATTGAAGGGTATTTAATACACTTTTTTTAGGCCTCTGAGCTCCCGGAACGAAAATGCTCGAAAATCGCACAGATGGTTAATCGAGTCAGATAAAGCGGACTCAAATTTGAAAAAACATCGGAAGACATTTGACGTTACCGGTATGCAATAAACCAATTTTGTTCGAAAATCGGATAATTGCGTACAAGTGATTTATAGTTTTTCATAGGGTCTACAATCGAATAAGATATCCCATGATGCGATTTCGGACTCGTGGTAGAAAAACAGGCTGAAAAATAAAAATGGTCGCTCCGAACACCCAAAACTTCTCGAATTGACGGGTATATAATACACTTTTTTTAGCCTTTTGAGTTCCTGGAATGATAATGTAAAACCCCTCGCGAAAGCGGAAATATAAACACGTAAAAGTACTAAAAATGCAGCGGAATTAAAACTTTTTAGCAAACTAAACTAACATGCGAGAAGCTTTAAACTGAAACTGGAAACAAAACTGATATAAACAACAATAGATAAGTAGCAGTTCTAAGTACGGAAATGAAATATATACACAGCCTGGGATGGAACATCCCTACAGGCACCAAAACGTAAACAACAAAAGTCTAAGAGTCTAGCTAAGTGTAAACGGGTAAGTCAACTGATGAATGGATCATCACTCGCTAGCTCTCCTGTAACCCCGATCTCCAACCCTGCATGTACCTACATACATGAAAACATGTACGCCACAATCAGTGGGGAGTGACTAGAGTTCTCCTAGCCACCTTTTGTGACAACACGTAACATATAAACAATACAGAACACTCCAACATATATCAACATGTGAAGCATAAACATCTCATCATCTTATCTCTTACCATCAAGCGATTACAGTGCACGGCCCTCAACCAACTTCATAAACAAATAGGAAGGAGAGCCGGTTTCCCTACTGGTTACCCAGTCGGGGGGTCTTTCAATCCAATTATTTATGAAACCGAACTAAGAGTCATCCAATGCCTTGGATGATTAAACCACAACTTAACAGATATACATTTACTCATCATTAACCATGTCTATATCTGACATTAACCATGTCTATATCTGACACGTACCAACTCAAGGCAAGCAGATAGAATCAGCAAGTAAAAGGTTCAGCGGTCAACTTAAGACATAACCTAATACCAAATCGTTCAGCAAGCAAGGACTCAGAGGCCAACTTAAGGCATGGACCTGCCAATCAGCAAGACACTAGACTCAGCGGCCAACTTAAGGCATAGACTAGCATCCAAAAGTAAAGGACTCAGAGGCCAGCTTAAGGCATGTCCCTTCACCACATCACAAGGTACTAAACTCAGAGGCCAGCTTAAGGCATGTTCTAGCACCAAAAATCTGCACTCCGGGCAAGGTGTCAGTTCCTTAGCTACCCCGTTGTGCAGCTGCTCTACTCGTCAGACTCAGAGGCCAACTTAAGGCATGTTCTGACGCGATTACTATCACACATGTCTGGACTCAGAGGCCAACTTAAGGCATGTCCCAGACACGACAAACATACACATATAGGGCTCAGAGGCCAACTTAAGGCATATCCCCATATATGACAAACAACTCACGTATTAAGTTCAGAGGCCAGCTTAAGGCATAACTTAATACGCATCAGTGCAATATCAACCAAAGTCTATGAACTAAACACTAGTTCTACTTTTCTTATCCTCTAATCAACACTTAATTGACCCCGAGAACTAAGTTGAGGGAGAGCCGGTTTCCCTTTCGGTTACCCGACCGGGGGGTCTCTATCCTTACTCCGTTCCCGAACCCAATATGATGTTGCCTGTACACCGGGGACCTCAAATACATGTCAAAGGCATACAAAACGAGTTTCAATCAAAACCGATCAACCGTTTGAAAGTTACGATTTAATTTCAAAAAACTCAAAATGGCTTACAGGGGTCCCCAGCCGGTCGGCAGGCAACCGGTCGGCCGGCTGGTGATCCCTCAGCCTACACCTCTTTTCAAAAACCGAGAACACCAAGAAGGACTCCCAGCCGGTCGGCAGGCAGCCGGTCGGCCGGCTGGGAACCCCATTCCCTAGCCTTTACTAAAATTCGTATCCATCCCCATATGCACTCCCAGCCGGCTGGCAGGCGGCCGGTCTGCCGGATGGGCTCCCTCCTATGCTATGTTTATCGCAAAAACACACAATACAAGGAAAGATGACTACCAGCCGGTCGGCAGGCAGCCGGTCGGCCGGCTGGCAGTCCCAGGCCAAAATCTCAAAAATGTGAAAAACACACAAACGCTCTCCCAGCCGGTCGACCGGCGGCCGGTCGGTCGACCGGCTCAGAGAGCCTGTAACGCAAAAATCGGGATTTCACCCTTCTTCAAAATTCAATCAATCGACACCAAAACTTACACAATGATTCATGTGATGTTTACACAACAATATCAAACATCAATTACTACTAATCTACCAGCATGTAAGTCCCATAACAATCCTCAAATGAATATATCTTATATCCGTCGCAAAATGAGAAAAACTGAAAATAAGCTTAAGAACACATAACAACCGATTCAAGCATGGATTCATCATCATAACATCATCCTAAACATGTTACTAAGTCCTTGAATCAAAATATAACAACCAAAACAGAAACCATACAAAAATCACAACAATTATGCTAATATACACATAAAGGCCGAGTTTCTCATTATCGTCACCTCTTAAGCTTATCCGGCTAAAGATCTTCCTCGAGTATGAAGCTATCAACGTCCGGGTTGTCAAGTCCTTCACCTACAACACGGAAAAACCAGTTTAGGAGCGTAAAAACGGAATTATGCAAAACAGGCCGGATTTTCGAAGTGAAGAAATTGAAAAACCGAAGTGACGGATGACTTGGAAATTGCGCAAGGATTCCGAAAATGTACTTACTTTTGTGATTTGAAGGATGGATGATGAAGAATTTCACAAAAGAAAGGAAGGTTTTATGGAGGTTTATGGATGAGTTTGTTTTGCAGTAAAATGAAATGTTGAAGATGATTATGTCGACATACCTTATAAGTAGGGTACGATGAAGTGTCCTTTCCGTCTTGCTTAAACGGTTACAGATTTTAGAAACGGTTATTTGAGTCGGGTTTTTAAACAATGCCAAGTTGTATTCGTCTTAAGGACTGGAGGTTCTTAAGACGGATCTTATTTATCAAATTAAAGTCTTTCAAAATAAATTACTAAATTATTATTTTATTACTTAAAATAATTAAAATGCTTAAATTAGATTTTACGAAAATACGGGATGTTACAATCACCCCAACTTCAAAAAGTTTCGTCCTCGAAACTCGAACGGACATAAATCTATATACTATACCTCAATCGAATAAGAAAGGATGCGCAGCACGCATCGACGCCTCAGTCTCCCAAGTCTGCTCCTCGACATCACCGCAACGCCATAGGATCTTCACCAAGGGCACCACCTTGCTCCTAAGCTTCCTCTCCTGACGGTCAAGGATCTTCACTGGACGCTCCTCGAAAGCAAGACTCGGCTCCAGGTTCTCGATCTCTCGGTGCAGAACGTGACTCGGATCACTAACATATCTGCGGAGCTGGGAAACGTGAAAAACGTTATGAACCTTGCCCAAACTAGGCGGCAAGTCCAAACGATAAGCTACGGCGCCAATCTTCTTCGCGATCACAAAAGGTCCAATGTACTTAGGGCTTAGCTTGCCCTTAACGCCAAACCTTTTGACGCCTTTCATCGGAGACACCCTCAAAAAGACACTATCACCCTCCTCGAACTCCAAGGGTCTACGACGGACATCTGCATAGGACTTCTGCCGGTCCTGAGCGGCTTTCATCCTACTCCTAATGAGCTGTACACGGTCAATGGTCTCAGCTAGCTGATCAGGTCCAAGGTCACGAACATCACTAGCCTGATCCCAACAAATCGGGCTACGGCACTTCCTACCGTAAAGAGCCTCGTACGGAGCCATACCAATGGAAGCATGATAACTGTTGTTGTAAGAAAACTCTACCAACAGCAAACACTGCTCCCAAGAACTCTGAAAATCGAGGGCACAAGCGCGGAGCAAATCCTCAAGTGTCTGTATAGTCCTCTCAGACTGACCATCGGTCGCGGCATGAAATGCGGTGCTCATCAACAAACGGCTACCCATAGCCTCCTGCAGAGCCTTCCAGAACCTGGAACAAAAACGAGGATCACGATCTGAAACTATCTCCCTCGGGACACCATGATATCGGACTATCTCAGCAATATAAGCCCTAGCTAAACGATCCATATCCCATGTCTCTCTGATCGGCACGAATCTGGCACACTTAGTTAGGCGATCAACAATAACCCAAATCGCATCTTTGCCTCCCACGGTCTTAGGCAAAGCAGTAACAAAATCCATAGATATGCACTCCCACTTCCACTGAGGAACGGGAAGCGGCTGTAGCAAACCACCAGGCCTCCTATGCTCTATCTTGACTTGTTGACAAGTCAAGCACCTACTAACATAATCCAAGATCTCCTTCTTCATACCAGGCCACCAAAACATAAGTCTCAAATCCTTGTGCATCTTCTCTCCTCCTGGATGAACGGAATACGGTGACAAATGAGCCTCATCAAGAATTCTCTTCCTCAGATCTGGCACATCAGGAACATACATCCTACCACGGAACCTAAGGAATCCATCAGCATCAATCACCAAGTCAGGTGCAACACCACTCGAAATCTTAGCCTCAAACTTCTTGAAATCGGCATCTAAAGGCAAACTCTGGCGAATCTCCCAATATAAAGACGGCTCGGCAGTCATAGCAGCTAACCAATCAAAACCACTACCCACCATCTCTAACCTCAGCTTCCGGAACTCGGAACACAACTCATCGGGCAATACTCTCATGGCACTCATCGAGTGAGAAGTCTTGCGGCTAAGCGCATCTGCAACTACATTGGCTTATCCCTCATGATATAACAACTCGATGTCGTAATCTTTCACCAGCTCTAGCCAACGTCTCTGTCTCTTGTTAAGGTCTTTCTGAGTAAAAATGTACTTAAGACTCTTATGATCTGTGAAAATACGGCAATGGGATCCAATCAGGTAATGACGCCACATCTTCAAAGCATGAACAACTGCGGCCAACTCTAAATCATGTGTCGGATAGTTCACCTCATGAACTCTCAACTGTCTAGAGGAGTAGGCTATCACCTTACCACTCTGCATCAGCACACATCCAAGTCCTAACATCGAAGCATCACAATACACATCAAAGTCCACTCCGATCTCTAGCAAAGCTAACACGGGGGCGGAAGTCAATCTGGTCTTCAACTCCTGAAAAGAACTCTCACACTTGTCGGTCCACACAAATTTGGCTTCTTTCTTCAGTAACTGAGTCATCGGGCGAGCCAATCTCGAAAAATCCTCAACAAATCTACGATAATAACCAGCCAAACCCAAAAAGCTACGGATCTCTCCAACATCCTTGGGACTCTCCCAATCAACCACGGCCTCTATCTTTGCGGGATCTACCATCACACCCTCGCTGGATATCACATGTCCTAAGAAGGCAACCTTCGAGAGCCAAAATTCACACTTCGAAAACTTTGCGAACCATTTCTGTCTGCGCAGAATCCCTAGAATCAATCGAAGATGCTCAGCATGTTCCTCATCGGTCTTCGAATAAATGAGAATGTCATCGATAAACACCACAACACAAGTGTCAAGATACTCACTGAAGGTACGGTTCATCTGATCCATGAAGATAGCAGGTGCATTAGTCAACCCAAATGGCATGACTACAAACTCAAAATGCCCATATCTGGTACGAAAAGCAGTCTTCGCAATGTCAGCCTCTCTCACTGGAATCTGATGATAACCCGATCGAAGATCAATCTTAGAAAACCTCGAAGCACCTCTCAACTGATCAAACAAATCATCTATCCTAGGCAAAGGATATCTATTCTTCACGGTCACTCGGTTCAGCTCTCTATAGTCAATGCACAGTCTCATGGAACCATCTTTCTTCTTAACGAACAAAACGGGTGCACCCCACAGAGAAGCACTAGGTCTAATGAAACCTTTCTCGATCATCTCTTCCAATTGCTGCTTCAACTCTTTCAACTCTGGCGGAGCCATACGGTAAGGAGCTTTGGAAATCGGTCCGGTACCTGGAATAAGCTCAATAGTAAACTCCACATCTCTCTCTGGCGGTATCCCTGGCAAGTCATCTGGGAACACATCTGGATACTCACGAACAATGGCTACATCTTCAAGCTTCGGTAGCGATGGTTTAGCAGCTGTAACAACACACAGGAAGGCTTGGCAACCCTTCCTAAGAAGATGAGAAGCTTTCATCGAAGAAATCATTCGGACACCCTTTTGAGGGCGAGTTCCCCTATAGGAAACACGAACTCCTGAAGAACTCCTCAAGCAGATTTTCTGGTCGCGACACTCGAAGCGAGCATGGTATCGCGATAACCAATCCATACCGAGGATAATGTCAAACTCCTCGAGAGGAAATCTCAGTAAGTCCGCTGGAAATGTGGCTTGACCAATAATAATAGGAACATCCCTATGGGACGAAGAGCAGGAAAACACGTCTCCAGAAGGTAAGGAAATGGAAGTCTCCTCAACCAATGAAGACTCAAGAGCTAGACGGTCGGCGAACTGAGTCGATATAAATGACAAAGAAGCTCCAGTATCGAATAAAATAAGGCACTCAGCGCCAAGAACAGAAAATATACCGGCAACAATGTCTGGATGAGCCTCTGCCTCAGCCCTAGTCATCACAAAAATCTTCCCTTTCGGCTTTCCTCCCTTAGTCGCTGCAGCAGCAGTGGCAGCCTTGCCAAGTGCAGTGTTCCTCTCAGGACACTCATAAGACTTGTGCCCAAATCCATTGCAAGTATAGCACTTGAAAGCATTCTTGAAACAATCAAAACCCGGATGAGAAGGTTTACCACAACGGTGGCAAACACTAGGAGATGTGTCGGTGTGAACAAAGGTCTTAGCAACCGGAGCAGAGAACCTCTCAAAACGCTTCTTCTGAGAAGAAGGCGAAGAAGTAGAAGGAACAAATGGTCTCTTCCCCTGGTACACGGATCTCTGGTGAGGAGTCACACTAGAAGTAGCGGCACGAGTCTCAGCATCAATGGCACGAATAGAACTCTCGGCCCAAATAGCATCATCATACACCTCCACAAAAGAAGTAGAGTCACGACGAACCATACTCTCAATCCTCGGCCCTAGCTTCCCTCGGTAGAAATACACTCTCTCAGCCTCATCACGAACAAATCTCGATGCAAAGTGAGCTAACTGGTTGAACTTGTCAGTAAACTCCTGAACGGTCATCTTGCCTTGCTTCAAATCCATAAATTCTTTCAACCTCTGCGATCTCAACTCCTTGGGGTAAAACCTCGCCTCGAGCCTGTCTTTGAAAGCCTCCCAATCGAACATCGGGTCAAGAACAGCGGTAGGTCCAGCCAACGCCCACCAACGGTCAGCCTCCAATGTCAGGAAGTGAGCGGCTAAACGCACTCTATCCTCTCTAACGACTGAGTACAAGGTGAAGCTCTTTTCCATCTCTCTGAACCACTTTGTGAGGGCTACTGGGTCAGCCTCGCCTCCGTAGGTCCTAACATGGCTTCGGGACATCTGAGAGGCAATCCAGGAAAAGCTACCCGGACGATTAGTCTCGCCACCCGGCGGTGGAGGAGGTGGAACATTCTCTGCTTGCTGTCTCTGAGTCTCAAGCAAATGCTGAATTGCTTGCAGTACGATGTTATCAGCAGCTCTAGGTCTCACCATCCTTCAAAAGAGAAAACAAGGGTTAGCTTAGCAATTAGCAATCACAAATAGACTACAAAATAAGTCCTTAGGTCTACCCATCTCTCATTCATTATTTGTTGATTTGGTCAAGTTAAGGTTGGGGTCACATGAGTGCGTCGGGAGCAATAATGCTCTGATACCAACTGTAAAACCCCTCGCGAAAGCGGAAATATAAACACGTAAAAGTACTAAAAATGCAGCGGAATTAAAACTTTTTAGCAAACTAAACTAACATGCGAGAAGCTTTAAACTGAAACTGGAAACAGAACTGATATAAACAACAATAGATAAGTAACAGTTCTATGTACGGAAATGAAATATATACACAGCCTGGGATGGAACATCCCTACAGGCACCAAAACGTAAACAACAAAAGTCTAAGAGTCTAGCTAAGTGTAAACGGGTAAGTCAACTGATGAATGGATCATCACTCGCTAGCTCTCCTGTAACCCCGATCTCCAACCCTGCATGTACCTACATACATGAAAACATGTACGCCACAATCAGTGGGGAGTGACTAGAGTTCTCCTAGCCACCTTTTGTGACAACACGTAACATATAAACAATACAGAACACTCCAACATATATCAACATGTGAAGCATAAACATCTCATCATCTTATCTCTTACCATCAAGCGATTACAGTGCACGGCCCTCAACCAACTTCATAAACAAATAGGAAGGAGAGCCGGTTTCCCTACTGGTTACCCAGTCGGGGGGTCTTTCAATCCAATTATTTATGAAACCGAACTAAGAGTCATCCAATGCCTTGGATGATTAAACCACAACTTAACAGATATACATTTACTCATCATTAACCATGTCTATATCTGACACGTACCAACTCAAGGCAAGCAGATAGAATCAGCAAGTAAAAGGTTCAGCGGTCAACTTAAGACATAACCTAATACCAAATCGTTCAGCAAGCAAGGACTCAGAGGCCAACTTAAGGCATGGACCTGCCAATCAGCAAGACACTAGACTCAGCGGCCAACTTAAGGCATAGACTAGCATCCAAAAGTAAAGGACTCAGAGGCCAGCTTAAGGCATGTCCCTTCACCACATCACAAGGTACTAAACTCAGAGGCCAGCTTAAGGCATGTTCTAGCACCAAACATCTGCACTCCGGGCAAGGTGTCAGTTCCTTAGCTACCCCGTTGTGCAGCTGCTCTACTCGTCAGACTCAGAGGCCAACTTAAGGCATGTTCTGACGCGATCACTATCACACATGTCTGGACTCAGAGGCCAACTTAAGGCATGTCCCAGACACGACAAACATACACATATAGGGCTCAGAGGCCAACTTAAGGCATATCCCCATATATGACAAACAACTCACGTATTAAGTTCAGAGGCCAGCTTAAGGCATAACTTAATACGCATCAGTGCAATATCAACCAAAGTCTATGAACTAAACACTAGTTCTACTTTTCTTATCCTCTAATCAACACTTAATTGACCCCGAGAACTAAGTTGAGGGAGAGCCGGTTTCCCTTTCGGTTACCCGACCGGGGGGTCTCTATCCTTACTCCGTTCCCGAACCCAATATGATGTTGCCTGTACACCGGGGACCTCAAATACATGTCAAAGGCATACAAAACGAGTTTCAATCAAAACCGATCAACCTTTTGAAAGTTACGATTTAATTTCCAAAAACTCAAAATGGCTTACAGGGGTCCCCAGCCGGTCGGCAGGCAGCCGGTCGGCCGGCTGGTGATCCCTCAGCCTACACCTCTTTTCAAAAACCGAGAACACCAAGAAGGACTCCCAGCCGGTCGGCAGGCAGCCGGTCGGCCGGCTGGGAACCCCATTCCCTAGCCTTTACTAAAATTCGTATCCATCCCCATATGCACTCCCAGCCGGCTGGCAGGCGGCCGGTCTGCCGGATGGGCTCCCTCCTATGCTATGTTTATCGCAAAAACACACAATACAAGGAAAGATGACTACCAGCCGGTCGGCAGGCAGCCGGTCGGCCGGCTGGCAGTCCCAGGCCAAAATCTCAAAAATGTGAAAAACACACAAACGCTCTCCCAGCCGGTCGACCGGCGGCCGGTCGGTCGACCGGCGGCCGGTCGGTCGACCGGCTCAGAGAGCCTGTAACGCAAAAGTCGGGATTTCACCCTTCTTCAAAATTCAATCAATCGACACCAAAACTTACACAATGATTCATGTGATGTTTACACAACAATATCAAACATCAATTACTACTAATCTACCAGCATGTAAGTCCCATAACAATCCTCAAATGAATATATCTTATATCCGTCGCAAAATGAGAAAAACTGAAAATAAGCTTAAGAACACATAACAACCGATTCAAGCATGGATTCATCATCATAACATCATCCTAAACATGTTACTAAGTCCTTGAATCAAAATATAACAACCAAAACAGAAACCATACAAAAATCACAACAATTATGCTAATATACACATAAAGGCCGAGTTTCTCATTATCGTCACCTCTTAAGCTTATCCGGCTAAAGATCTTCCTCGAGTATGAAGCTATCAACGTCCGGGTTGTCAAGTCCTTCACCTACAACACGGAAAAACCAGTTTAGGAGCGTAAAAACGGAATTATGCAAAACAGGCCGGATTTTCGAAGTGAAGAAATTGAAAAACCGAAGTGACGGATGACTTGGAAATTGCGCAAGGATTCCGAAAATGTACTTACTTTTGTGATTTGAAGGATGGATGATGAAGAATTTCACAAAAGAAAGGAAGGTTTTATGGAGGTTTATGGATGAGTTTGTTTTGCAGTAAAATGAAATGTTGAAGATGATTATGTCGACATACCTTATAAGTAGGGTACGATGAAGTGTCCTTTCCGTCTTGCTTAAACGGTTACAGATTTTAGAAACGGTTATTTGAGTCGGGTTTTTAAACAATGCCAAGTTGTATTCGTCTTAAGGACTGGAGGTTCTTAAGACGGATCTTATTTATCAAATTAAAGTCTTTCAAAATAAATTACTAAATTATTATTTTATTACTTAAAATAATTAAAATGCTTAAATTAGATTTTACGAAAATACGGGATGTTACAGATAATGTCCGAAAATCGCACAAATGGTTAATCGAGTGTGATAAAGCGGACTCAAAAATTTGAAAAAACATCGAAAGACATTTAACGTTACCGGTATACTATAAACCAATTTCGTTCGAAAATCGGATAACCGTGTAAAAGTGATTTATATTTGTTTATAGGGTCTACAATCGAATAAGATATATCATGATGCGATTTCGGATACGTGGTAGAAAAACAAGCTGAAAAATAAAAATGACCGCTCCGAGCACCCATAACTGCTCAAATTGAAGGGTATATAATACACTTTTTTTAGGCCTCTGAGCTCCCGGAACGAAAATGTTCGAAAATCGCACAGATGGTTAATCGAGTCAGATAAAGCGGACTCAAATTTGAAAAAACATCGGAAGACATTTGACGTTACCGGTATGCTATATACAAATTTCGTTCGAAAATCGGATAATTGCGTACAAGTGATTTATAGTTGTTTATAGGGTCTACAATCGAATAAGATATCCCATGATGCGATTTCGGACTCGTGGTAGAAAAACAGGCTGAAAAATAAAAATGGTCGCTCCGACCACCCAAAACTTCTCGAATTGACGGGTATATAATAAACCTTTTTTAGGCCTCTGAGTCCCTGGAACGATAATGTCCGAAAGTCGCACAGATTGTTAATCGATTCAGATAAAACGGACTCAAAAATTTGAAAAAACATCGAAGAACATTTAACATTACCGGTATACTATAAACCAATTTCGTTCGAAAATCGGATAACCGTGTAAAAGTGATTTATAGTTGTTTATAGGGTCTACAATCGAATAAGATATCTCATGATGCGATTTCGAATACGTGGTAGAAAAACAGGCTGAAAAATAAAAATGACCGCTCCGAGCACCCATAACTGCTCGAATTGAAGGGTATATAATACACTTTTTTTAGGCCTCTGAGCTCCCGGAACGAAAATGTTCGAAAATCGCACAGATGGTTAATCGAGTCAGATAAAGCGGACTCAAATTTGAAAAAACATCGGAAGACATTTGACGTTACCGGTATGCTATATACAAATTTCGTTCGAAAATCGGATAATTGCGTACAAGTGATTTATAGTTGTTTATAGGGTCTACAATCGAATAAGATATCCCATGATGCGTTTTCGGACTCGTGGTAGAAAAACAGGCTGAAAAATAAAAATGGTCGCTCCGACCACCTAAAACTTCTCGAATTGACGGGTATATAATACAATTTTTTTAGGCCTCTGAGATCCTGGAACGATAATGTCCGAAAATCGCACAGATGGTTTATCGAGTCAGATAAAGCGGACTCAAAAATTTGAAAAAACATCAAAAGACATTTAATATTACAGGTATACTATAAACCAATTTCATTCGAAAATCGGATAACCGTGTAAAAGTGATTTATAGATGTTTATAGGGTCTACAATCGAATAAGATATCTCAAGATGCGATTTCGGATATGTGGTAGAAAAACAGGCTGAAAAACAAAAATGACTGCTCTGAGCACCCATAACTGCTCGAATTGAAGGGTATATAATACACTTTTTTTAGGCCTCTGAGCTCCCGGAACGAAAATGTTCGAAAATCGCACAGATGGTTAATGGAGTTAGATAAAGCGGACTCAAATTTGAAAAACATCGGAAGACATTTGACGTTACCGGTATGCTATAAACCAATTTCGTTCGAAAATCGGATAATTGCGTACAAGTGATTTATAGTTGTTTATAGGGTCTACAATCGAATAAGATATCCCATGATGCGATTTCGGACTCGTGGTAGAAAAACAGGCTGAAAAATAAAAATGGTCGCTCCGACCACCCAAAACTTCTCGAATTGATGGGTATATAATACAATTTTTTTAGGCCTCTGAGTTCCTGGAACGATAATGTCCGAAAATCGCACAGATGGTTAATCGAGTCAGATAAAGCGGACCCAAAAATTTGAAAAAACATCGAAAGACATTTAACATTACCGGTATACTATAAACCAATTTCGTTCGAAAATCGGATAACCGTGTAAAAGTGATTTATAGTTGTTTATAGGGTCTACAATCGAATAAGATATCTCATGATGCGATTTCGGATACGTGGTAGAAAAATAGGCTGAAAAATAAAAATGACCGCTCCGAGCACCCATAACTGCTCGAATTGAAGGGTATATAATACACTTTTTTTAGGCCTCTGAGCTCCCGGAACGAAAATGTTCGAAAATCGCACAGATGGTTAATCGAGTCAGATAAAACGGACTCAAATTTGAAAAAACATCGGAAGACATTTGACGTTACCGGTATGCTATATACAAATTTCGTTCGAAAATCGGATAATTGCGTACAAGTGATTTATAGTTGTTTATAGGGTCTACAATCGAATAAGATATCCCATGATGCGATTTCGGACTCGTGGTAGAAAAACAGGCTGGAAAATAAAAATGGTCGCTCCGACCACCTAAAACTTCTCGAATTGACGGGTATATAATACAATTTTTTTAGGCCTCTGAGTTCCTGGAACGATAATGTCCGAAAATCGCACAGATGATTTATCGAGTCAGATAAAGCGGACTCAAAAATTTGAAAAAACATCAAAAGACATTTAATATTACAGGTATACTATAAACCAATTTCGTTCGAAAATCGGATAACCGTGTAAAAGTGATTTATAGTTTTTTATAAGGTCTACAATCGAATAAGATATCTCATGATGCGATTTCGGATACGTGGTAGAAAAACAGGCTAAAAAATAAAAATGACCGCTCCGAGCACCCATAACTGCTCGAATTGAAGGGTATATAATACACTTTTTTTAGGCCTCTGAGCTCCCGGAACGAAAATGTTCGAAAATCGCACAGATGGTTAATCGAGTCAGATAAAGCGGACTCAAATTTGAAAAAACATCGGAAGACATTTGACGTTACCGGTATGCTATATACAAATTTCGTTCGAAAATCGGATAATTGCGTACAAGTGATTTATAGTTGTTTATAGGGTCTACAATCAAATAAGATATCCCATGATGCGATTTCGGACTCGTGGTAGAAAAACAGGCTGAAAAATAAAAATGGTCGCTCCGACCACCCAAAACTTCTCGAATTGATGGGTATATAATACAATTTTTTTAGGCCTCTGAGTTCCTGGAACGATAATGTCCGAAAATCGCACAGATGGTTAATCGAGTCAGATAAAGCGGACTCAAAAATTTGAAAAAACATCGAAAGACATTTAACATTACCGGTATACTACAAACCAATTTCGTTCGAAAATCGGATAACCGTGTAAAAGTGATTTATAGTTGTTTATAGGGTCTACAATCGAATAAGATATCTTATGATGCGATTTCGGATACGTGGTAGAAAAACAGGCTGAAAAATAAAAATGACCGCTCCGAGCACCCATAACTGCTCAAATTGAAGGGTATATAATACACTTTTTTTAGGCCTCTGAGCTCCCGGAACGAAAATGTTCGAAAATCGCACAGATGGTTAATGGAGTTAGATTAAGCGGACTCAAATTTGAAAAACATCGGAAGACATTTGACGTTACCGGTATGCTATAAACCAATTTCGTTCGAAAATCGGATAATTGCGTACAAGTGATTTATAGTTGTTTATAGGGTCTACAATCGAATAAGATATCCCATGATGCGATTTCGGACTCGTGGTAGAAAAACAGGCTGAAAAATAAAAATGGTCGCTCCGACCACCCAAAACTTCTCGAATTGATGGGTATATAATACAATTTTTTTAGGCCTCTGAGTTCCTGGAACGATAATGTCCGAAAATCGCACAGATGGTTAATCGAGTCAGATAAAGCGGACTTTAAAATTTGAAAAAACATCGAAAGACATTTAACATTACCGGTATACTATAAACCAATTTCGTTCGAAAATCGGATAACCGTGTAAAAGTGATTTATAGTTGTTTATAGGGTCTACAATCGAATAAGATATCTCATGATGCGATTTCGGATACGTGGTAGAAAAACAGGCTGAAAAATAAAAATGACCGCTCCGAGCACCCATAACTGCTCGAATTGAAGGGTATATAATACACTTTTTTTAGGCCTCTGAGCTCCCGGAACGAAAATGTTCGAAAATCGCACAGATGGTTAATCGAGTCAGATAAAGCGGACTCAAATTTGAAAAAACATCGGAAGACATTTGACGTTACCGGTATGCTATATACAAATTTCGTTCGAAAATCGGATAATTGCGTACAAGTGATTTATAGTTGTTTATAGGGTCTACAATCGAATAAGATATCCCATGATGCGATTTCGGACTCGTGGTAGAAAAACAGGTTGAAAAATAAAAATGGTCGCTCCGACCACCCAAAACTTCTCGAATCGACGGGTATATAATACAATTTTTTTAGGCCTCTGAGTTCCTTGAACGATAATGTCCGAAAATCGCACAGATGGTTTATCGAGTCAGATAAAGCGGATTCAAAAATTTGAAAAAACATCAAAAGACATTTAACATTACAGGTATACTATAAACCAATTTCGTTCGAAAATCGGATAACCGTGTAAAAGTGATTTATAATTGTTTATAAGGTCTACAATCGAATAAGATATCTCATGATGCGATTTCGGATACGTGGTAGAAAAACAGGCTAAAAAAAAAAATGACCGCTCCGAGCACCCATAACTGCTCGAATTGAAGGGTATATAATACACTTATTTTAGGCCTCTGAGCTCCCGGAACGAAAATGTTCGAAAATCGCACAGATGGTTAATCGAGTCAGATAAAGCGGACTCAAATTTGAAAAAACATCGGAAGACATTTGACGTTACCGGTATGCTATATACAAATTTCGTTCGAAAATCGGATAATTGCGTACAAGTGATTTATAGTTGTTTATAGGGTCTACAATCGAATAAGATATCCCATGATGCAATTTCGGACTCGTGGTAGAAAAACAGGCTGAAAAATAAAAATGGTCGTTCCGACCACCCAAAACTTCTCTAATTGATGGGTATATAATACAATTTTTTTAGGCCTCTGAGTTCCTGGAACGATAATGTCCGAAAATCGCACAGATGGTTAATCGAGTCAGATAAAGCGGACTCAAAAATTTGAAAAAACATCGAAAGACATTTAACATTACCGGTATACTATAAACCAATTTCGTTCGAAAATCGGATAACCGTGTAAAAGTGATTTATAGTTGTTTATAGGGTCTACAATCGAATAAGATATCTCATGATGCGATTTCGGATACGTGGTAGAAAAACAGGCTGAAAAATAAAAATGACCGCTCCGAGCACCCATAACTGCTCGAATTGAAGGGTATATAATACACTTTTTTTAGGCCTCTGAGCTCCCGGAACGAAAATGTTCGAAAATCGCACAGATGGTTAATCGAGTCAGATAAAGCGGACTCAAATTTGAAAAAACATCGGAAGACATTTGACGTTACCGGTATGCTATAAACAAATTTCGTTCGAAAATCGGATAATTGCGTACAAGTGATTTATAGTTGTTTATAGGGTCTACAATCGAATAAGATATCCCACGATGCGATTTCGGACTCGTGGTAGAAAAACAGGCTGAAAAATAAAAATGGTCGCTCCGACCACCCAAAACTTCTCGAATTGACGGGTATATAATACACTTTTCTTAGGACTCTGAGTTCCTGGAACGATAATGTCCGAAAATCGTACAGATGGTTAATCGAGTCAGATAAAGCGGACTCAAAAATTTGAAAAAACATCGAAAGACATTTAACGTTACCGGTATACTATAAACCAATTTCGTTCGAAAATCGAATAACCGTGTAAAAGTGATTTATAGATGTTTATAGGGTCTACAATCGAATAAGATATCTCAAGATGCGATTTCGGATATGTGGTAGAAAAACAGGCTGAAAAATAAAAATGACTGCTCCGAGCACCCATAACTGCTCGAATTGAAGGGTATATAATACACTTTTTTTAGGCCTCTGAGCTCCCGGACCGAAAATGTTCGAAAATCGCACAGATGGTTAATGGAGTTAGATAAAGCGGACTCAAATTTGAAAAACATCGGAAGACATTTGACGTTACCGGTATGCTATAAACCAATTTCGTTCGAAAATCGGATAATTGTGTTGGGGCTAGTGTCCTTGACAATTAAGTACAATGACTTATTAAATCTCTTTAAGGATCACAAGGGCATACTTTTGTATTATTACCAGTTGATCCACGTTTATCAATAACGGTTGGCTTGCTAGATAAGTTTGACGTTATTGTCATACGGATGGCGGTGATCAACTGGTCCCTATACGTCACACCTATAGGACACGTTTGAGAGATGTGAAGGTATGAAAATACAGTCACATTTATGCCGGATATGACTAAACAGTTAGTCAGAGGTGTTGACTAATAAATTAGTCAATAAGATGTTGAGATTATTATTTAATACGGATTAAATAATTTTAGCTAAAACGGATTACAAGATTAATTCGTAAATTAAATATAAACGGTTATATTTAATTAAATATAGTATTCGCGTATTAATATAAACAGTTATATTAATTTGGGTAATTATACAATATCGTATTTTGTCAGACCATTATTAATATATCGACTGTATTAATATCTGATAACATGTTACGATTTATAAATAAAACCCGCGAACAACTTAAAGCTAAACGGGTCGAATCACGCAAAGGTATAAGGTAAGAGTGGAAAAAGCCCACCCTTACCCAAGACCCATTCGGCCGACCTAAGTAATACAAAAGGAGAGTCTTTCTCCTTTTGTCACTGACTGGTAATTCATAATTCTGACAATTAGGGTTTTGAGAACATCTTTTTCCCAAAACTCAGATCTCACATCTAAAACCTCTCAAAAGCTCTCCCCATATTGCAAGGCAATTGGAGAGTATTTTCTAGCACACGCGGCATCATCTCAATCAAGTCTTGAGTGCAAGTTATAGGAGGGAATTTACTTTAATTCCTGTTCTTAGGCCATAAGCACAAAGGACCAAAGGTTGAATTCTTTTTCTTATCCCTTTTTAATCTTATGACTATAAACACAACTGTATTTTTCATTATAATCCTGCAAGTTTAGGGTGAATACATGCTTTATTCCCCACAAGTGGTATCAGAGCCATAGGCCATGAAAATTTTACTTTTGTGTTTTTCATAAGTTTTTTTTAAAGATTTTGAAAAATCTCGTTTCTGCCGCTGCGTCGGTCGGTCGACCAGTATTAGCGGTCGGTCGACCGCCCCTGTGTGAGTTTTCTGTTTTTTTTTTAAAAACAGTTTCCTTTATGAGTTTTCGATCTTGTTTTTCGATTCCTGTTTACATATTGTTAATTAATCGATATTCTTAACAATATGTGAACCCTTGTTGATGTTAATTTTGATTTACTTGTTTTAATCAAAGTTTAAAAGGTAAAAACTTGTTTTAATTTCAAAAAGTGCAGCGTTTTGCGTTTTCTGAAATTCGTTTTTACTACTTGTTGGTCGGTCGACCTAATTAATAGGTCGGTCGACCGATTTTACTGTTGCAGATTTTTCCGTTTTTCGGCAGGAGGTCGGTCGACCACAAGTTTAGGTCGGTCGACCTCCCCCCCTGTAACAGACTCGTTTTTTTTAATTTTCGAAAATAACATGTTTTATTTTCACATGGCTTAAAATAAAATACTATATACGGAAATAGTGTATTATTTAGTGAAACGGTTCACCCTCGTTTGATACATATTGTTTTAAAACAGTTTAAAATAATGGATTATATGTTTGTTAAAATTGGTGATTAAAACGGTATAGTCACTTAATTTTAATCTTAAAAGGTGGTTTGGTATAAATTTATTAATCATAATAACAGTATTATGTCATGTATAAATTGTTTTTAGTTGATGCATTTTATTTATCGTCTTGTGAATGCCTTGAATGCTTTCAATAACGTATTTAATTTTTCCAAACGGTTGTAACTTAGTGTGGCCTTAGAAGATTGTGTCACCGTAATGAAGGGACACGATCTTGCTTGTAATTTTGAGATCTTGAATCTCCGTTTTGGGTTTTTGCCATGTAATTACTTTTGTATTTAAATTAGAATGTATCTAGGATTACTTTTGTAATTTAAATTAGTAATTTTGTGAAGACCAAAGACAAGACGGAGACCGGATGCTCACTCCCGCTGCAAGGACCAAGATGGAACATCAAGACAAGCTTCTAGGGTCCAACAGTGGATTCCAAGTTGTTTTATGTTTATTTTGGTAGGATAGGCCACACTAGGACTTTTATTTACGTTTATTGCATTTACCTTTATGCTTTCTTCGATAATAGCTTGCATCATATTCCGCCTAAAAACCAAACCACCTATATCATGCCTGAAAACTGACTCATGTAGAGGTCTCGCGTTAGTTTTCTGTGACAATACAGATGTCACATGTCATTTAAAAGCCATCACTTTATTTAATTCATTCACGCAAATGCTAGTTTTTAGTTCACTTAAATATGGATAAATAAAAGTTGATGGGGTCTTCCTCGTATAACCAAAAATTGAGATTAGTCTTTATAAATCAGCCTCCCATGAATCCCTTCTTCGTCGGTAGGCATAATATGACCCCTTCTACGTCGGGTAAGTGGGAACAGATGATTTATTTTATCTCAACATCATGGTCACTCGATAATATTCCAGTGACTGAGATGGACTAATAGATAGATATACGGAAATCTATCGACCAAGAGTTCCAACGATTGGAATTAGCCAAACTGTGGGCTTATCAATATACGGAAATTGATTCTTGGGATCGTTTATATAATTCTTGAGGGAGATCAATTATATAAATGCATGAGTCTACGAGTTTAAATTCAATTTAATATAGACTTAAATCACAACAATAAGTTGCTTATATGGTTTTGTTTTATCTTCTTTTCAGTGTAGAACACGTTCATTAAAACTGCTGTAAAACTAAAATGGCTGGTGAAGACCCAATGCCAAGTGCCAAGCTAGCACGTGAATCCTGGCTAAAAGCCTTCATGGACTCCATGAATCAGTCAACTAGACTGAGGAATGATGGGTCAAACTTCTCTGACTGGGAGGCAGCACTACGGAATGCTGCCATTGCTGACGGAAAGCTCAAGTTCTTAACTGAGCCCATTCCGCCACACCCAGGAACTGGAGCTAGAGCCAACGAAATTCGCGCTCATAGCGATTTCGTTATGGAAGCGGGTGCGATAAAGAACGTACTCATCTATGCAATGGAATCCAATTTGCAAAGACGCTTCATAACCCATGGTGCAAACAAGATTTTCACCACGCTCACTAACGAATTCTCCAAGGCTCCGAGAATCGTTTCTTATGAGCATACCTGTCGCTTCTTTGAGGCGAAACTCCAGAAGGGCCAAGCTGTTAGCCCACATATTCTCAACATGATTGAGAATATCGAGAAACTGGAGTCCCTAAACTGCAAGATCAGTGAGAACATCATCGTTGATCGCATGCTTCATTCGCTTCATGATGGGTTCGCCCTCTTTAGGGCCAACTACTACATGAACGACATGAAGAAGACTCCTCATGAGCTCCACTCCCTTCTCGTACAGACTGAGAAGGATCTAAAGTTGAGTGGGAGTCTGAAGCAGGATGTTCTCATGATCTCCAGTAAGGGAAAAGGTAAAGGGAAGGCTAAAGCTCAGGGCGACCTAGCAGTAGGTAAGCCCAGGTTCAAGAAACCAGGATTTGCTAAGAGTGGGCCAGGTGAGTCGAGTAACTCACAAGGCAAGACAAAGAGCAAGGATACAAGCATGGAATGTCACCATTGCCACAAGACTGGGCATTGGAGGCGCTCATGCCCCGTGTATCGCGAGGACATTAAGGCAGGCCGCGTTACTCCTGTTGGTATGTCTTCTTCTTCTTTTATTCACATGATTGAGATTAACCACGCAAGTTGCGGAACTTGGGTACTTGATACTGGTTGTGGTTCTCATCTATGTAATCATGTGCAGGGCCTCCGAAACCAAGAACCCCTGATCAAGGGTGAGGTGGACCTGCGTGTCGGGAATGGAGCACGTGTTGCTGCAATCTCGAGGGGAACATACGTAATCCAGCTTCCAAGTGGATTCGAGTTATCTTTATATAACTGTTATTATGTTCCTTGTTTGTCCAAAAACATTATTTCAGTTTCTGCGCTTGACAAACTCGGTTTTTCATTTGTAATAGAGAATAATATCTGTATTTTCTCCTTACACAATATGATTTATGGCAAGGCAGTTTCCATGAATGGAATTTATGTTTTAGATCAAACCACCGAAATATTACATGTGAATAATAAGAAATTAAAGGTAGGTGACAAAGATCAAACTTACTTATGGCATTGTCGTATGGGACACATAAATGAGAAACGCGTAAAACAGCTCATACAGAACGGAGCTATCTCGCCCTTTGATTTCGAATCATATGGCACGTGTGAATCATGTCTCATCGGCAAGATGACTCATATTTCCTTCAAAGGTGTTGGAATGCGCGCTGCCGACCTATTAGGACTCATACATACGGACGTATGTGGCCCTATGTCGATCAACGCACGAGAAGGCTATAGGTATTTCATCACTTTCACGGATGATTTGAGTAGATATGGCTATGTCTACTTGATGAAACATAAAAGTGAATCCTTTGACAAGTTCAAAGAATACCAGAATCGGGTACAGAACCAGCTGGGTAGAAAGATTAAAGCACTACGTTCTGATCGTGGTGGTGAGTATCTTTCACACGAGTTTGATCAACACCTTAAAGACTGTGGCATCGTGCTACAGTTAACTCCACCTGGAACACCACAATTAAATGGTGTGTCCGAACGGAGAAATCGAACTCTACTCGATATGGTTCGATCCATGATGAGTCACACCGTCGTGCCTGATTCATTGTGGGGCTATGCTCTTTTGTCGGCCGCTCTAATACTTAACCGAAGTCCGTCTAAAGCTGTTGACAAGACTCCATTCGAGTTATGGAAGGGAACGGTCCCCAACTTGTCCTTTATTCGGGTTTGGGGCTGCGAGGCTTATGTCAAGTGGAGACACGAGGATAAGCTCGGCCCGCGATCGGTCAAGACATACTTTATAGGCTACCCAAAGGGAACGTTTGGTCATTACTTCTACTCGCCTACCGAACAACGTGTTTTTGTTGCGGCTAGTGCGACGTTCTTAGAGAAAGAATTTCTCGAGAACAAGTCGAGTAATAGAACCTTCGAGTTATCGGAGGTTCAAGAACCAACTATCGAGCAACCATTGGAGGAAACAGTTCCTTCACCCGAGGCTGCGGTAGATATCCCTGAGGAACCTAGGAGGTCGGGAAGAGTCTCTATTCCACCGGACAGATACATTGGTATGGTCGAGGAACACGATACAGATGACGTCTTACTCCTAGAGGGTAATGAACCCACAACCTATAAAGGTGCCATGACCAGTTCTGACTCAAAGCTATGGCTAGAAGCCATGCAATCCGAGATGGACTCCATGTATAAGAACAACGTGTGGGATCTTGTGGACCTACCTGCAAAGGTACGTCCCCTTCAATGCAAATGGCTTTACAAGATAAAGCATGCCGTGGAAGGACAACAAGATATCCACAAGGCTAGACTAGTTGCTAAAGGTTTCACTCAAGTGCCAGGCTTGCACTATGATGAGATCTTTGCACCCGTAGTCATGCTACGTTCCATTCGGATTATCTTAGCGATCGCCGCATTTCATGATTATGAAATATGGCAAATGGACGTTAAAACCGCCTTCTTAAACGGTTATTTGGAGGAAGAGTTGTACATGGTACAACCCGAGGGTTTTATCGATCCAGCACATCCTAAGAAAGTTTGCAAGCTTAAGCGTTCCATCTATGGACTTAAGCAAGCATCGCGGAGTTGGAATAATCGCTTCGACCAAGTGATAAAAGAGAATGGGTTCATCCGATCAGTCGAGGAACCATGTCTCTATATCAAGTCGAGTGGGAGCAAGATTGTATTCCTAGTACTGTATGTCGATGACATACTCTTGATTGGGAATGACATACCTCTCTTATCTTCGGTTAAAGCATGGTTGAAAAACCATTTCCAGATGAAAGATCTGGGAGAGGCACAAAGAATTTTGGGCATCCGTATCTACAGGGATAGATCACGACGGATGTTGTCTCTCAGTCAGGAATCTTATATAAAGAAGATTCTGGAGAGATTCAGCATGACGAACTCCAAGAAGGGGTTCCTTCCTATGACTCCTGGGCTTCACTTGAGCAAGACTCAAGAAGCTAAGTCAGTGGAAGAGAAAGAGCGCATGAGTCGGATTCCTTATGCTTCGGCAATAGGATCGATCATGTATGCCATGATATGCACACGTCCTGACGTTGCATATGCATTGAGTATGACAAGTCGATTCCAAGCTCATCCAGGTGAACAACACTGGATGGCCGTGAAAAACATTCTTAAGTACCTACGGAGGACTAAAGATTGGGGATTGACTTTTGGAGGCGACTCGACGCTCTGCGCCACGGGTTACGCAGATGCTAGCTTCCAAACGGATCGAGATGACTCGAAATCTCAGTCTGGATTCGTTTTTACTCTTAATGGCGCTGCTGTCAGCTGGAAAAGTTCTAAACAGAGTGTTACAGTAGATTCTACGACTGAGTCCGAGTACTATGCCGCCTCAGAAGCAGCTAAGGAAGCAATATGGATGCGTCAATTCTTACAAGGACTATCAGTAGTGCCTAGTTCGAATGACCCAATCACCGTCTATTGTGACAATAGCGGTGCCATCTTCCAAGCTAAGGAGCATAAGTCTAGCAGCAAGGCTAGGCATGTACAACGGAAAGCTCATCTAATCAGAGATTACGTGGAGCAAAAGGAGATTTTTATTGAAAAGATCGCTACGGATGACAACATAGCCGATCCTCTCACAAAAGCATTACCACGTGATAAGCATGAAGGGCACATTCATTCCATGGGAATTGGATGTGTTCCTAAGTTGTAGTACTCTTTTATGAATTCATGTAATAATTCATTTTCTCGTGTACTCTATTCAACCTTATTGTTATGATATAAAATGTTTTGTTTCTCATGTGGAATTGTACGCCAATTTTGAACACCACAAAGTGAACTGATTAACATTACATCGTTTTGGTCCTTGATTACCCACTTGAGCTGATAACTCAGGTAATCATTTTGTGACGTTGGTTGATGGTGGGTTCAACGAGCCATAAGTCACGTGGATGACTGACCAATCACAAAGGCGAGTTATACGGATATCTCGTAGGACACCCCGTGACAACGTTATGGAGTCCTAAATGTTTTATAACATTGGGTGCCAGGTCGTGGATAGGACCTCCATAGTGTTCCTTAGAGTCGAGTCTTTTGACTTTCAACTGTTTCTTGAGATTAAGACAGATTTTGGGTAACTTTGGTTTCTTTCCCACGGTCACCGTAACAGGGGCCAAGAGGATTTTTTCTGGGTTATTTCATGCTGGGCGATATCGGCAGGATTCGAGTTGAGGGAAATATCTAAACCCTTATCAGGATTTTATCATTTCTCAGGGCCACTCGAGGAGTAGTAACTGAAATGCATGGCCATGCTCGAATACAGATTCGTTTTATCAGTTAAGTTACTCTCTAGTCGGGGAAACCACTCTTGATACAGATCGCTTGTGAGATACGACCTTTGCGAAGGCGGATTTGCAAATTGTCTTACATTGAGTGGGAGAAATTTTAAAAGGATATGAGATTCGGTTATCGCACCTACACTTGTACGGACAAGTGGGAGTTTGTTGGAGATTGTGTCCTCCACATGTAGTGTGATAACGTCATTGCACATACCCTTGTACGGACAAGTGGGAGATTGTTGGGGCTGGTGTCCTTGACAATTAAGTACAATGACTTATTAAATCTCTTTAAGGATCACAAGGGCATACTTTTGTATTATTACCAGTTGATCCACGTTTATCAATAACGGTTGGCTTGCTAGATAAGTTTGACGTTATTGTCATACGGATGGCGGTGATCAACTGGTCCCTATACGTCACACCTATAGGACACGTTTGAGAGATGTGAAGGTATGAAAATACAGTCACATTTATGCCGGATATGACTAAACAGTTAGTCAGAGGTGTTGACTAATAAATTAGTCAATAAGATGTTGAGATTATTATTTAATACGGATTAAATAATTTTAGCTAAAACGGATTACAAGATTAATTCGTAAATTAAATATAAACGGTTATATTTAATTAAATATAGTATTCGCGTATTAATATAAACAGTTATATTAATTTGGGTAATTATACAATATCGTATTTTGTCAGACCATTATTAATATATCGACTGTATTAATATCTGATAACATGTTACGATTTATAAATAAAACCCGCGAACAACTTAAAGCTAAACGGGTCGAATCACGCAAAGGTATAAGGTAAGAGTGGAAAAAGCCCACCCTTACCCAAGACCCATTCGGCCGACCTAAGTAATACAAAAGGAGAGTCTTTCTCCTTTTGTCACTGACTGGTAATTCATAATTCTGACAATTAGGGTTTTGAGAACATCTTTTTCCCAAAACTCAGATCTCACATCTAAAACCTCTCAAAAGCTCTCCCCATATTGCAAGGCAATTGGAGAGTATTTTCTAGCACACGCGGCATCATCTCAATCAAGTCTTGAGTGCAAGTTATAGGAGGGAATTTACTTTAATTCCTGTTCTTAGGCCATAAGCACAAAGGACCAAAGGTTGAATTCTTTTTCTTATCCCTTTTTAATCTTATGACTATAAACACAACTGTATTTTTCATTATAATCCTGCAAGTTTAGGGTGAATACATGCTTTATTCCCCACAAATTGCGTACAAGTGATTTATAGTTGTTTATAGGGTCTACAATCGAATAAGATATCCCATGATGCGATTTCGGACTCGTGGTAGAAAAACATGCTGAAAAATAAAAATGGTCGCTCCGACCACCCAAAACTTCTCGAATTGAAGGGTATATAATAAAATTTTTTTAGGCCTCTGAGTTCCTGGAACGATAATGTCCGAAAATCGCACAGATGGTTAATCGAGTCAGATAAAGCGGACTCAAAAATTTGAAAAAACATCGGAAGACATTTGACGTTACCGGTATACTATAAACCAATTTCGTTCGAAAATCGGATAACCGTGTAAAAGTGATTTATAGTTGTTTATAGGGTCTACAATCGAATAAGATATCTCATGATGCGATTTCGGATACGTGGTAGAAAAACAGGCTGAAAAATAAAAATGACCGCTCAGAGCACCCATAACTGCTCGAATTGAAGGGTATATAATACACTTTTTTTAGGCCTCTGAGCTCCCGGAACGAAAATGTTCGAAAATCGCACAGATGGTTAATCGAGTCAGATAAAGCGGACTCAAATTTGAAAAAACATCGGAAGACATTTGACGTTACCGGTATGCTATATACAAATTTCGTTCGAAAATCGGATAATTGCGTACAAGTGATTTATAGTTGTTTATAGGGTCTACAATCGAATAAGATATCCCATGATGCGATTTCGGACTCGTGGTAGAAAAACAGGTTGAAAAATAAAAATGGTCGCTCCGACCACCCAAAACTTCTCGAATTGACGGGTATATAATACAATTTTTTTAGGCCTCTGAGTTCCTTGAACGATAATGTCCGAAAATCGCACAGATGGTTTATCGAGTCAGATAAAGCGGACTCAAAAATTTGAAAAAACATCAAAAGACATTTAACATTACAGGTATACTATAAACCAATTTCGTTCGAAAATCGGATAACCGTGTAAAAGTGATTTATAGTTGTTTATAAGGTCTACAATCGAATAAGATATCTCATGATGCGATTTCGGATACGTGGTAGAAAAACAGGCTAAAAAAAAAAATGACCGCTCCGAGCACCCATAACTGCTCGAATTGAAGGGTATATAATACACTTATTTTAGGCCTCTGAGCTCCCGGAACAAAAATGTTCGAAAATCGCACAGATGGTTAATCGAGTCAGATAAAGCGGACTCAAATTTGAAAAAACATCGGAAGACATTTGACGTTACCGGTATGCTATATACAAATTTCGTTCGAAAATCGGATAATTGCGTACAAGTGATTTATAGTTGTTTATAGGGTCTACAATCGAATAAGATATCCCATGATGCAATTTCGGACTCGTGGTAGAAAAACAGGCTGAAAAATAAAAATGATCGTTCCGACCACCCAAAACTTCTCTAATTGATGGGTATATAATACAATTTTTTTAGGCCTCTGAGTTCCTGGAACGATAATGTCCGAAAATCGCACAGATGGTTAATCGAGTCAGATAAAGCGGACTCAAAAATTTGAAAAAACATCGAAAGACATTTAACATTACCGGTATACTATAAACCAATTTCGTTCGAAAATCGGATAACCGTGTAAAAGTGATTTATAGTTGTTTATAGGGTCTACAATCGAATAAGATATCTCATGATGTGATTTCGGATACGTGGTAGAAAAACAGGCTGAAAAATAAAAATGACCGCTCCGAGCACCCATAACTGCTCGAATTGAAGGGTATATAATACACTTTTTTTAGGCCTCTGAGCTCCCGGAACGAAAATGTTCGAAAATCGCACAGATGGTTAATCGAGTCAGATAAAGCGGACTCAAATTTGAAAAAACATCGGAAGACATTTGACGTTACCGGTATGCTATAAACAAATTTCGTTCGAAAATCGGATAATTGCGTACAAGTGATTTATAGTTGTTTATAGGGTCTACAATCGAATAAGATATCCCACGATGCGATTTCGGACTCGTGGTAGAAAAACAGGCTGAAAAATAAAAATGATCGCTCCGACCACCCAAAACTTCTCGAATTGACGGGTATATAATACACTTTTCTTAGGACTCTGAGTTCCTGGAACGATAATGTCCGAAAATCGTACAGATGGTTAATCGAGTCAGATAAAGCGGACTCAAAAATTTGAAAAAACATCGAAAGACATTTAACGTTACCGGTATACTATAAACCAATTTCGTTCGAAAATCGAATAACCGTGTAAAAGTGATTTATAGATGTTTATAGGGTCTACAATCGAATAAGATATCTCAAGATGCGATTTCGGATATGTGGTAGAAAAACAGGCTGAAAAATAAAAATGACTGCTCCGAGCACCCATAACTGCTCGAATTGAAGGGTATATAATACACTTTTTTTAGGCCTCTGAGCTCCCGGACCGAAAATGTTCGAAAATCGCACAGATGGTTAATGGAGTTAGATAAAGCGGACTCAAATTTGAAAAACATCGGAAGACATTTGACGTTACCGGTATGCTATAAACCAATTTCGTTCGAAAATCGGATAATTGCGTACAAGTGATTTATAGTTGTTTATAGGGTCTACAATCGAATAAGATATCCCATGATGCGATTTCGGACTCGTGGTAGAAAAACATGCTGAAAAATAAAAATGGTCGCTCCGACCACCCAAAACTTCTCGAATTGAAGGGTATATAATACAATTTTTTTAGGCCTCTGAGTTCCTGGAACGATAATGTCCGAAAATCGCACAGATGGTTAATCGAGTCAGATAAAGCGGACTCAAAAATTTGAAAAAACATCGGAAGACATTTGACGTTACCGGTATACTATAAACCAATTTCGTTCGAAAATCGGATAACCGTGTAAAAGTGATTTATAGTTGTTTATAGGGTCTACAATCGAATAAGATATCTCATGATGCGATTTCGGATACGTGGTAGAAAAACAGGCTGAAAAATAAAAATGACCGCTCAGAGCACCCATAACTGCTCGAATTGAAGGGTATATAATACACTTTTTTTAGGCCTCTGAGCTCCCGGAACGAAAATGTTCGAAAATCGCACAGATGGTTAATCGAGTCAGATAAAGCGGACTCAAATTTGAAAAAACATCGGAAGACATTTGACGTTACCGGTATGCTATATACAAATTTCGTTCGAAAATCGGATAATTGCGTACAAGTGATTTATAGTTGTTTATAGGGTCTACAATCGAATAAGATATCCCATGATGCGATTTCGGACTCGTGGTAGAAAAACAGGCTGAAAAATAAAAATAGTCGCTCCGACCACCCAAAACTTCTCGAATTGACGGGTATATAATACAATTTTTTTAGGCCTCTGAGTTCCTTGAACGATAACGTCCGAAAATCGCACAGATGGTTTATCGAGTCAAATAAAGCGGACTCAAAAATTTGAAAAAACATCAAAAGACATTTAACATTACAGGTATACTATAAACCAATTTCGTTTGAAAATCGGATAACCGTGTAAAAGTGATTTATAGTTGTTTATAAGGTCTACAATCGAATAAGATATCTCATGATGCGATTTCGGATACGTGGTAGAAAAACAGGCTAAAAAATAAAAATGACCGCTCCGAGCACCCATAACTGCTCGAATTGAAGGGTATATAATACACTTTTTTTAGGCCTCTGAGCTCCCGGAACGAAAATGTTCGAAAATCGCACAGATGGTTAATCGAGTCAGATAAAGCGGACTCAAATTTGAAAAAACATCGGAAGACATTTGACGTTACCGGTATGCTATAAACAAATTTCGTTCGAAAATCGGATAATTGCGTACAAGTGATTTATAGTTGTTTATAGTGTCTACAATTGAATATGATATCCCATGATGCGATTTCGGACTCGTGGTAGTAAAACAGGCTGAAAAATAA
The DNA here is from genome assembly GCA_029255685.2 of Silene conica. NCBI lineage: Eukaryota > Viridiplantae > Streptophyta > Magnoliopsida > Caryophyllales > Caryophyllaceae > Silene > Silene conica. The sequence goes on along the minus strand of CM055317.2, from coordinate 47,720,193 downwards.
AAATGGTCGCTCCGACCACCCAAAACTTCTCGAATTGAAGGGTATATAATACACTTTTTTTAGGCCTCTGAGCTCCCGGAACGAAAATGTTCGAAAATCGCACAGATGGTTAATGGAGTTAGATAAAGCGGACTCAAATTTGAAAAACATCGGAAGACATTTGACGTTACCGGTATGCTATAAACCAATTTCGTTCGAAAATCGGATAACCGTGTAAAAGTGATTTATAGTTGCTATAGGGTCTACAATCGAATAAGATATCTCATGATGCGATTTCGGATACGTGGTAGAAAAACAGGCTGAAAAATAAAAATGACCGCTCCGAGCACCCATAACTGCTCGAATTGAAGGGTATATAATACACTTTTTTTAGGCCTCTGAGCTCCCGGAACGAAAATGTTCGAAAATCGCACAGATGGTTAATCGAGTCAGATAAAGCGGACTCAAATTTGAAAAAACATCGGAAGACATTTGACGTTACCGGTATGCTATAAACAAATTTCGTTCGAAAATCGGATAATTGCGTACAAGTGATTTATAGTTGTTTATAGGGTCTACAATCGAATAAGATATCCCACGATGCGATTTCGGACTCGTGGTAGAAAAACAGGCTGAAAAATAAAAATGGTCGCTCCGACCACCCAAAACTTCTCGAATTGACGGGTATATAATACACTTTTCTTAGGACTCTGAGTTCCTGGAACGATAATGTCCGAAAATCGTACAGATGGTTAATCGAGTCAGATAAAGCGGACTCAAAAATTTGAAAAAACATCGAAAGACATTTAACGTTACCGGTATACTATAAACCAATTTCGTTCGAAAATCGAATAACCGTGTAAAAGTGATTTATAGATGTTTATAGGGTCTACAATCGAATAAGATATCTCAAGATGCGATTTCGGATACGTGGTAGAAAAACAAGCTAAAAAATAAAAATGACCGCTCCGAGCACCCATAACTGCTCGAATTGAAGGGTATATAATACACTTTTTTTAGGCCTCTGAGCTCCCGGAACGAAAATGTTCGAAAATCGCACAGATGGTTAATCGAGTCAGATAAAGCGGACTCAAATTTGAAAAAACATCGGAAGACATTTGACGTTACCGGTATGCTATAAACAAATTTCGTTCGAAAATCGGATAATTGCGTACAAGTGATTAATAGTTGTTTATAGTGTCTACAATTGAATATGATATCCCACGATGCGATTTCGGACTCGTGGTAGTAAAACAGGCTGAAAAATAAAAATGGTCGCTCCGACCACCCAAAACTTCTCGAATTGAAGGGTATATAATACACTTTTTTTAGGCCTCTGAGCTCCCGGAACGAAAATGTTCGAAAATCGCACAGATGGTTAATGGAGTTAGATAAAGCGGACTCAAATTTGAAAAACATCGGAAGACATTTGACGTTACCGGTATGCTATAAACCAATTTCGTTCGAAAATCGGATAACCGTGTAAAAGTGATTTATAGTTGCTATAGGGTCTACAATCGAATAAGATATCTCATGATGCGATTTCGGATACGTGGTAGAAAAACAGGCTGAAAAATAAAAATGACCGCTCCGAGCACCCATAACTGCTCGAATTGAAGGGTATATAATACACTTTTTTTAGGCCTCTGAGCTCCCGGAACGAAAATGTTCGAAAATCGCACAGATGGTTAATCGAGTCAGATAAAGCGGACTCAAATTTGAAAAAACATCGGAAGACATTTGACGTTACCGGTATGCTATAAACAAATTTCGTTCGAAAATCGGATAATTGCGTACAAGTGATTTATAGTTGTTTATAGGGTCTACAATCGAATAAGATATCCCACGATGCGATTTCGGACTCGTGGTAGAAAAACAGGCTGAAAAATAAAAATGGTCGCTCCGACCACCCAAAACTTCTCGAATTGACGGGTATATAATACACTTTTCTTAGGACTCTGAGTTCCTGGAACGATAATGTCCGAAAATCGTACAGATGGTTAATCGAGTCAGATAAAGCGGACTCAAAAATTTGAAAAAACATCGAAAGACATTTAACGTTACCGGTATACTATAAACCAATTTCGTTCGAAAATCGAATAACCGTGTAAAAGTGATTTATAGATGTTTATAGGGTCTACAATCGAATAAGATATCTCAAGATGCGATTTCGGATATGTGGTAGAAAAACAGGCTGAAAAATAAAAATGACTGCTCCGAGCACCCATAACTGGTCGAATTGAAGGGTATATAATACACTTTTTTTAGGCCTCTGAGCTCCCGGAACGAAAATGTTCGAAAATCGCACAGATGGTTAATGGAGTTAGATAAAGCGGACTCAAATTTGAAAAACATCGGAAGACATTTGACGTTACCGGTATGCTATAAACCAATTTCGTTAGAAAATCGGATAATTGCGTACAAGTGATTTATAGTTGTTTATAGGGTCTACAATCGAATAAGATATCCCATGATGCGATTTCGGACTCGTGGTAGAAAAACAGGCTGAAAAATAAAAATGGTCGCTCGGACCACCCAAAACTTCTCGAATTGATGGGTATATAATACAATTTTTTTAGGCCTCTGAGTTCCTGGAACGATAATGTCCGAAAATCGCACAGATGGTTAATCGAGTCAGATAAAGCGGACTCAAAAATTTGAAAAAACATCGAAAGACATTTAACATTACCGGTATACTATAAACCAATTTCGTTCGAAAATCGGATAACCGTGTAAAAGTGATTTATAGTTGTTTATAGGGTCTACAATCGAATAAGATATCTCATGATGCGATTTCGGATACGTGGTAGAAAAACAGGCTGAAAAATAAAAATGACCGCTCCGAGCACCCATAACTGCTCGAATTGAAGGGTATATAATACACTTTTTTTAGGCCTCTGAGCTCCCGGAACGAAAATGTTCGAAAATCGCACAGATGGTTAATCGAGTCAGATAAAGCGGACTCAAATTTGAAAAAACATCGGAAGACATTTGACGTTACCGGTATGCTATAAACAAATTTCGTTCGAAAATCGGATAATTGCGTACAAGTGATTTATAGTTGTTTATAGGGTCTACAATCGAATAAGATATCCCACGATGCGATTTCGGACTCGTGGTAGAAAAACAGGCTGAAAAATAAAAATGGTCGCTCCGACCACCTAAAACTTCTCGAATTGACGGGTATATAATACACTTTTCTTAGGACTCTGAGTTCCTGGAACGATAATGTCCGAAAATCGTACAGATGGTTAATCGAGTCAGATAAAGCGGACTCAAAAATTTGAAAAAACATCGAAAGACATTTAACGTTACCGGTATACTATAAACCAATTTCGTTTGAAAATCGGATAACCGTGTAAAAGTGATTTATAGTTGTTTATAAGGTCTACAATCGAATAAGATATCTCATGATGCGATTTCGGATACGTGGTAGAAAAACAGGCTAAAAAATAAAAATGACCGCTCCGAGCACCCATAACTGCTCGAATTGAAGGGTATATAATACACTTTTTTTAGGCCTCTGAGCTCCCGGAACGAAAATGTTCGAAAATCGCACAGATGGTTAATCGAGTCAGATAAAGCGGACTCAAATTTGAAAAAACATCGGAAGACATTTGACGTTACCGGTATGCTATAAACAAATTTCGTTCGAAAATCGGATAATTGCGTACAAGTGATTTATAGTTGTTTATAGTGTCTACAATCGAATATGATATCCCATGATGCGATTTCGGACTCGTGGTAGTAAAACAGGCTGAAAAATAAAAATGGTCGCTCCGACCACCCAAAACTTCTCGAATTGAAGGGTATATAATACACTTTTTTTAGGCCTCTGAGCTCCCGGAACGAAAATGTTCGAAAATCGCACAGATGGTTAATGGAGTTAGATAAAGCGGACTCAAATTTGAAAAACATCGGAAGACATTTGACGTTACCGGTATGCTATAAACCAATTTCGTTCGAAAATCGGATAACCGTGTAAAAGTGATTTATAGTTGCTATAGGGTCTACAATCGAATAAGATATCTCATGATGCGATTTCGGATACGTGGTAGAAAAACAGGCTGAAAAATAAAAATGACCGCTCCGAGCACCCATAACTGCTCGAATTGAAGGGTATATAATACACTTTTTTTAGGCCTCTGAGCTCCCGGAACGAAAATGTTCGAAAATCGCACAGATGGTTAATCGAGTCAGATAAAGCGGACTCAAATTTGAAAAAACATCGGAAGACATTTGACGTTACCGGTATGCTATAAACAAATTTCGTTCGAAAATCGGATAATTGCGTACAAGTGAATTATAGTTGTTTATAGGGTCTACAATCGAATAAGATATCCCACGATGCGATTTCGGACTCGTGGTAGAAAAACAGGCTGAAAAATAAAAATGGTCGCTCCGACCACCCAAAACTTCTCGAATTGACGGGTATATAATACACTTTTCTTAGGACTCTGAGTTCCTGGAACGATAATGTCCGAAAATCGTACAGATGGTTAATCGAGTCAGATAAAGCGGACTCAAAAATTTGAAAAAACATCGAAAGACATTTAACGTTACTGGTATACTATAAACCAATTTCGTTCGAAAATCGGATAACCGTGTAAAAGTGATTTATAGTTGTTCATAGGGTCTACAATCGAATAAGATATCTCATGATGCGATTTCGGATACGTGGTAGAAAAACAGGCTGAAAAATAAAAATGACCGCTCCGAGCACCCATAACTGCTCGAATTGAAGGGTACATAATACACTTTTTTTAGGCCTCTGAGCTCCCGGAACGAAAATGTTCGAAAATCGCACAGATGGTTAATCGAGTCAGATAAAGCGGACTCAAATTTGAAAAAACATCGGAAGACATTTGACGTTACCGGTATGCTATATACAAATTTCGTTCGAAAATCGGATAATTGCGTACAAGTGATTTATAGTTGTTTATAGGGTCTACAATCGAATAAGATATCCCATGATGCGATTTCGGACTCGTGGTAGAAAAACAGGCTGAAAAATAAAAATGGTCGCTCCGACCACCCAAAACTTCTCGAATTGACGGGTATATAATACAATTTTTTTAGGCCTCTGAGTTCCTTGAACGATAATGTCCGAAAATCGCACAGATGGTTTATCGAGTCAGATAAAGCGGACTCAAAAATTTGAAAAAACATCAAAAGACATTTAACATTACAGGTATACTATAAACCAATTTCGTTCGAAAATCGGATAACCGTGTAAAAGTGATTTATAGTTGTTTATAAGGTCTACAATCGAATAAGATATCTCATGATGCGATTTCGGATACGTGGTAGAAAAACAGGCTAAAAAATAAAAATGACCGCTCCGAGCACCCATAACTGCTCGAATTGAAGGGTATATAATACACTTTTTTTAGGCCTCTGAGCTCCCGGAACGAAAATGTTCGAAAATCGCACAGATGGTTAATCGAGTCAGATAAAGCGGACTCAAATTTGAAAAAACATCGGAAGACATTTGACGTTACCGGTATGCTATAAACAAATTTCGTTCGAAAATCGGATAATTGCGTACAAGTGATTTATAGTTGTTTATAGTGTCTACAATTGAATATGATATCCCATGATGCGATTTCGGACTCGTGGTAGTAAAACAGGCTGAAAAATAAAAATGGTCGCTCCGACCACCCAAAACTTCTCGAATTGAAGGGTATATAATACACTTTTTTTAGGCCTCTGAGCTCCCGGAACGAAAATGTTCGAAAATCGCACAGATGGTTAATGGAGTTAGATAAAGCGGACTCAAATTTGAAAAACATCGGAAGACATTTGACGTTACCGGTATGCTATAAACCAATTTCGTTCAAAAATCGGATAACCGTGTAAAAGTGATTTATAGTTGCTATAGGGTCTACAATCGAATAAAATATCTCATGATGCGATTTCGGATACGTGGTAGAAAAACAGGCTGAAAAATAAAAATGACCGCTCCGAGCACCCATAACTGCTCGAATTGAAGGGTATATAATACACTTTTTTTAGGCCTCTGAGCTCCCGAACGAAAATGTTCGAAAATTGCACAGATGGTTTATCGAGTCAGATAAAGCGGACTCAAATTTGAAAAAACATCGGAAGACATTTGACGTTACCGGTATGCTATATACAAATTTCGTTCGAAAATCGGATAATTGCGTACAAGTGATTTATAGTTGTTTATAGGGTCTACAATCGAATAAGATATCCCATGATGCGATTTCGGACTCGTGGTAGAAAAACAGGCTGAAAAATAAAAATGGTCGCTCCGACCACCCAAAACTTCTCGAATTGACGGGTATATAATACAATTTTTTTAGGCCTCTGAGTTCCTTGAACGATAACGTCCGAAAATCGCACAGATGGTTTATCGAGTCAGATAAAGCGGACTCAAAAATTTGAAAAAACATCAAAAGACATTTAACATTACAGGTATACTATAAACCAATTTCGTTTGAAAATCGGATAACCGTGTAAAAGTGATTTATAGTTGTTTATAAGGTCTACAATCGAATAAGATATCTCATGATGCGATTTCGGATACGTGGTAGAAAAACAGGCTAAAAAATAAAAATGACCGCTCCGAGCACCCATAACTGCTCGAATTGAAGGGTATATAATACACTTTTTTTAGGCCTCTGAGCTCCCGGAACGAAAATGTTCGAAAATCGCACAGATGGTTAATCGAGTCAGATAAAGCGGACTCAAATTTGAAAAAACATCGGAAGACATTTGACGTTACCGGTATGCTATAAACAAATTTCGTTCGAAAATCGGATAATTGCGTACAAGTGATTTATAGTTGTTTATAGTGTCTACAATTGAATATGATATCCCATGATGCGATTTCGGACTCGTGGTAGTAAAACAGGCTGAAAAATAAAAATGGTCGCTCCGACCACTGAAAACTTCTCGAATTGAAGGGTATATAATACACTTTTTTTAGGCCTCTGAGCTCCCGGAACGAAAATGTTCGAAAATCGCACAGATGGTTAATGGAGTTAGATAAAGCGGACTCAAATTTGAAAAACATCGGAAGACATTTGACGTTACCGGTATGCTATAAACCAATTTCGTTCGAAAATCGGATAACCGTGTAAAAGTGATTTATAGTTGCTATAGGGTCTACAATCGAATAAGATATCTCATGATGCGATTTCGGATACGTGGTAGAAAAACAGGCTGAAAAATAAAAATGACCGCTCCGAGCACCCATAACTGCTCGAATTGAAGGGTATATAATACACTTTTTTTAGGCCTCTGAGCTCCCGAACGAAAATGTTCGAAAATTGCACAGATGGTTTATCGAGTCAGATAAAGCGGACTCAAATTTGAAAAAACATCGGAAGACATTTGACGTTACCGGTATGCTATATACAAATTTCGTTCGAAAATCGGATAATTGCGTACAAGTGATTTATAGTTGTTTATAGGGTCTACAATCGAATAAGATATCCCATGATGCGATTTCGGACTCGTGGTAGAAAACAGGCTGAAAAATAAAAATGGTCGCTCCGACCACCCAAAACTTCTCGAATTGACGGGTATATAATACAATTTTTTTAGGCCTCTGAGTTCCTTGAACGATAACGTCCGAAAATCGCACAGATGGTTTATCGAGTCAGATAAAGCGGACTCAAAAATTTGAAAAAACATCAAAAGACATTTAACATTACAGGTATACTATAAACCAATTTCGTTCGAAAATCGGATAACCGTGTAAAATTGATTTATAGTTGTTTATAAGGTCTACAATCGAATAAGATATCTCATGATGCGATTTCGGATACGTGGTAGAAAAACAGGCTAAAAAATAAAAATGGCCGCTCCGAGCACCCATAACTGCTCGAATTGAAGGGTATATAATACACTTTTTTAGGCCTCTGAGCTCCTTGAACGAAAATGTTCGAAAATCGCACAGATGGTTAATCGAGTCAGATAAAGCGGACTCAAATTTGAAAAACATCGGAAGACATTTGACGTTACCGGTATGCTATAAACCAATTTCGTTCGAAATTTTGATAATTGCGTACAAGTGATTTATAGTTGTTTATAGGGTCTACAATCGAATAAGATATCCCATGATGCGATTTCGGACTCGTGGTAGAAAAACAGGCTGAAAAATAAAAATGGTCGCTCCGACCACCCAAAACTTCTCGAATTGACGGGTATATAATACAATTTTTTTAGGCCTCTGAGTTCCTGGAACGATAATGTCCGAAAATCGCACAGATGGTTTATCGAGTCAGATAAAGCGGACTCAAAAATTTGAAAAAACATCAAAAGACATTTAATATTACAGGTATACTATAAACCAATTTCGTTCGAAAATCGGATAACCGTGTAAAAGTGATTTATAGTTGTTTATAAGGTCTACAATCGAATAAGATATCTCATGATGCGATTTCGGATACGTGGTAGAAAAACAGGCTAAAAAATAAAAATGACCGCTCCGAGCACCCATAACTGCTCGAATTGAAGGGTATATAATACACTTTTTTTAGGCCTCTGAGCTCCCGGAACGAAAATGTTCGAAAATCGCACAGATAGTTAATGGAGTTAGATAAAGCGGACTCAAATTTGAAAAACATCGGAAGACATTTGACGTTACCGGTATGCTATAAACCAATTTCGTTCGAAAATCGGATAACCGTGTAAAAGTGATTTATAGTTTCTATAGGGTCTACAATCGAATAAGATATCTCATGATGCGATTTCGGATACGTGGTAGAAAAACAGGCTGAAAAATAAAAATGACCGCTCCGAGCACCCATAACTGCTCGAATTGAAGGGTATATAATACACTTTTTTTAGGCCTCTGAGCTCCCGGAACGAAAATGTTCGAAAATCGCACAGATGGTTAATCGAGTCAGATAAAGCGGACTCAAATTTGAAAAAACATCGGAAGACATTTGACGTTACCGGTATGCTATAAACAAATTTCGTTCGAAAATCGGATAATTCCGTACCAGTGATTTATAGTTGTTTATAGGGTCTACAATCGAATAAGATATCCCATGATGCGATTTCGGACTCGTGGTAGAAAAACAGGCTGAAAAATAAAAAAAGGTCGCTCCGACCACCCAAAACTTCTCGAATTGACGGGTATATAATACACTTTTTTTAGGACTCTGAGTTCCTGCAACGATAATGTCCGAAAATCGTACAGATGGTTAATCGAGTCAGATAAAGCGGACTCAAAAATTTGAAAAAACATCGAAAGACATTTAACGTTACCGGTATACTATAGACCAATTTCGTTCGAAAATCGAATAACCGTGTAAAAGTGATTTATAGTTGTTTATAGGGTCTACAATCGAATAAGATATCTCAAGATGCGATTTCGGATATGTGGTAGAAAAACAGGCTGAAAAATAAAAATGACTGCTCCGAGCACCGATAACTGCTCGAATTGAAGGGTATATAATACACTTTTTTTAGACCTCTGAGCTCCCGGAACGAAAATGTTCGAAAATCGCACAGATGGTTAATCGAGTCAGATAAAGCGGACTCAAATTTGAAAAAACATCTGAAGACATTTGACGTTACCGGTATGCTATATACAAATTTCGTTCGAAAATCGGATAATTGCGTACAAGTGATTTATAGTTGTTTATAGGGTCTACAATCGAATAAGATATCCCATGATGCGATTTCGGACTCGTGGTAGAAAAACAGGCTGAAAAATAAAAATGGTCGCTCCGACCACCAAAAACTTCTCGAATTGACGGGTATATAATACAATTTTTTTAGGCCTCTGAGTTCCTTGAACGATAATGTCCGAAAATCGCACAGATGGTTTATCGAGTCAGATAAAGCGGACTCAAAAATTTGAAAAAACATCAAAAGACATTTAACATTACAGGTATACTATAAACCAATTTCGTTCGAAAATCGGATAACCGTGTAAAAGTGATTTATAGTTGTTTATAAGGTCTACAATCGAATAAGATATCTCATGATGCGATTTCGGATACGTGGTAGAAAAACAGGCTAAAAAATAAAAATGACCGCTCCGAGCACCCATAACTGCTCGAATTGAAGGGTATATAATACACTTTTTTTAGGCCTCTGAGCTCCCGGAACGAAAATGTTCGAAAATCGCACAGATGGTTAATGGAGTTAGATAAAGCGGATTCAAATTTGAAAAACATCGGAAGACATTTGACGTTACCCGTATGCTATAAACCAATTTCGTTCGAAAATCGGATAACCGTGTAAAAGTGATTTATAGTTGCTATAGGGTCTACAATCGAATAAGATATCTCATGATGCGATTTCGGATACGTGGTAGAAAAACAGGCTGAAAAATAAAAATGACCGCTCCGAGCACCCATAACTGCTCGAATTGAAGGGTATATAATACACTTTTTTTAGCCCTCTGAGCTCCCGGAACGAAAATGTTCGAAAATCGCACAGATGGTTAATCGAGTCAGATAAAGCGGACTCAAATTTGAAAAAACATCGGAAGACATTTGACGTTACCGGTATGCTATAAACAAATTTCGTTCGAAAATCGGATAATTCCGTACAAGTGATTTATAGTTGTTTATAGGGTCTACAATCGAATAAGATATCCCATGATGCGATTTCGGACTCGTGGTAGAAAAATAGGCTGAAAAATAAAAATGGTCGTTCCGACCACCCAAAACTTCTCGAATTGACGGGTATATAATACACTTTTTTTAGGCCTCTGAGTTCCTGGAACGATAATGTCCGAAAATCGCACAGATGGTTAATCGAGTCAGATAAAGCGGACTCAAAAATTTGAAAAAACATCGAAAGACATTTAACGTTACCGGTATACTATAAACCAATTTCGTTCGAAAATCGAATAACCGTGTAAAAGTGATTTATAGTTGTTTATAGGGTCTACAATCGAATAAGATATCTCATGATGCGATTTCCGATATGTGGAAGAAAAACAGGCTGGAAAATAAAAATGACTGCTCCGAGCACCCATAACTGCTCGAATTGAAGGGTATATAATACACTTTTTTTAGGCCTCTGAGCTCCCAGAACGAAAATGTTCGAAAATCGCAACGATGGTTAATCGAATCAGATAAAGCGGACTCAAATTTGAAAAACATCGGAAGACATTTGACGTTACCGGTATGCTATAAACCAATTTCGTTCGAAATTTGGATAATTGCGTACAAGTGATTTATAGTTGTTTATAGGGTCTACAATCGAATAAGATATCCCATGATGCGATTTCGGACTCGTGGTAGAAAAACAGGCTGAAAAATAAAAATGGTCGCTCCGACCACCCAAAACTTCTCGAATTGACGGGTATATAATACAATTTTTTTAGGCCTCTGAGTTCCTGGAACGATAATGTCCGAAAATCGCACAGATGGTTTATCGAGTCAGATAAAGCGGACTCAAAAATTTGAGAAAACATCAAAAGACATTTAATATTACAGGTATACTATAAACCAATTTCGTTCGAAAATCGGATAACCGTGTAAAAGTGATTTATAGTTGTTTATAAGGTCTACAATCGAATAAGATATCTCATGATGCGATTTCGGATACGTGGAAGAAAAACAGGCTAAAAAATAAAAATGACCGCTCCGAGCACCCATAACTGCTCGAATTGAAGGGTATATAATACACTTTTTTTAGCCCTCTGAGCTCCCGGAACGAAAATGTTCGAAAATCGCACAGATGGTTAATCGAGTCAGATAAAGCGGACTCAAATTTGAAAAAACATCGGAAGACATTTGACGTTACCGGTATGCTATAAACAAATTTCGTTCGAAAATCGGATAATTCCGTACAAGTGATTTATAGTTGTTTATAGGGTCTACAATCGAATAAGATATCCCATGATGCGATTTCGGACTCGTGGTAGAAAAATAGGCTGAAAAATAAAAATGGTCGTTCCGACCACCCAAAACTTCTCGAATTGACGGGTATATAATACACTTTTTTTAGGCCTCTGAGTTCCTGGAACGATAATGTCCGAAAATCGCACAGATGGTTAATCGAGTCAGATAAAGCGGACTCAAAAATTTGAAAAAACATCGAAAGACATTTAACGTTACCGGTATACTATAAACCAATTTCGTTCGAAAATCGAATAACCGTGTAAAAGTGATTTATAGTTGTTTATAGGGTCTACAATCGAATAAGATATCTCATGATACGATTTCGGATATGTGGAAGAAAAACAGGCTGGAAAATAAAAATGACTGCTCCGAGCACCCATAACTGCTCGAATTGAAGGGTATATAATACACTTTTTTTAGGCCTCTGAGCTCCCAGAACGAAAATGTTCGAAAATCGCAACGATGGTTAATCGAATCAGATAAAGCGGACTCAAATTTGAAAAACATCGGAAGACATTTGACGTTACCGGTATGCTATAAACCAATTTCGTTCGAAATTTGGATAATTGCGTACAAGTGATTTATAGTTGTTTATAGGGTCTACAATCGAATAAGATATCCCATGATGCGATTTCGGACTCGTGGTAGAAAAACAGGCTGAAAAATAAAAATGGTCGCTCCGACCACCCAAAACTTCTCGAATTGACGGGTATATAATACAATTTTTTTAGGCCTCTGAGTTCCTGGAACGATAATGTCCGAAAATCGCACAGATGGTTTATCGAGTCAGATAAAGCGGACTCAAAAATTTGAAAAAACATCAAAAGACATTTAATATTACAGGTATACTATAAACCAATTTCGTTCGAAAATCGGATAACCGTGTAAAAGTGATTTATAGTTGTTTATAAGGTCTACAATCGAATAAGATATCTCATGATGCGATTTCGGATACGTGGTAGAAAAACAGGCTGAAAAATAAAAATGACCGCTCCGAGCACTCATAACTGCTCGAATTGAAGGGTATATAATACACTTTTTTTAGACCTCTGAGCTCCCGGAACGAAAATGTTCGAAAATCGCACAGATGGTTAATCGAGTCAGATAAAGCGGACTCAAATTTGAAAAAACATCAGAAGACATTTGACGTTACCGGTATGCTATAAACAAATTTCGTTCGAAAATCGGATAATTGCGTACAAGTGATTTATAGTTGTTTATAGGGTCTACAATTGAATAAGATATCCCATGATGCGATTTCGGACTCGTGGTAGTAAAACAGGCTGAAAAATAAAAATGGTCGCTCCGACCACCCAAAACTTCTCGAATTGAAGGGTATATAATACACTTTTTTTAGGCCTCTGAGCTCCCGGAACGAAAATGTTCGAAAATCGCACAGATGGTTAATGGAGTTAGATAAAGCGGACTCAAATTTGAAAAACATCGGAAGACATTTGACGTTACCGGTATGCTATAAACCAATTTCGTTCGAAAATCGGATAACCGTGTAAAAGTGATTTATAGTTGCTATAGGGTCTACAATCGAATAAGATATCTCATGATGCGATTTCGGATACGTGGTAGAAAAACAGGCTGAAAAATAAAAATGACCGCTCCGAGCACCCATAACTGCTCGAATTGAAGGGTATATAATACACTTTTTTTAGGCCTCTGAGCTCCCGGAACGAAAATGTTCGAAAATTGCACAGATGGTTAATCGAGTCAGATAAAGCGGACTCAAATTTTAAAAAACATCGGAAGACATTTGACGTTACCGGTATGCTATATACAAATTTCGTTCGAAAATCGGATAATTGCGTACAAGTGATTTATAGTTGTTTATAGGGTCTACAATCGAATAAGATATCCCATGATGCGATTTCGGACTCGTGGTAGAAAAACAGGCTGAAAAATAAAAATGGTCGCTCCGACCACCCAAAACTTCTCGAATTGACGGGTATATAATACAATTTTTTTAGGCCTCTGAGTTCCTTGAACGATAACGTCCGAAAATCGCACAAATGGTTTATCGAGTCAGATAAAGCGGACTCAAAAATTTAAAAAAACATCAAAAGACATTTAACATTACAGGTATACTATAAACCAATTTCGTTCGAAAATCGGATAACCGTGTAAAAGTGATTTATAGTTGTTTATAAGGTCTTCAATCGAATAAGATATCTCATGATGCGATTTCGGATACGTGGTAGAAAAACAGGCTAAAAAATAAAAATGACCGCTCCGAGCACCCATAACTGCTCGAATTGAAGGGTATATAAAACACTTTTTTTAGGACTCTGAGCTCCCGGAACGAAAATGTTCGAAAATCGCACAGATGGTTAATCGAGTCAGATAAAGCGGACTCAAATTTGAAAAAACATCGGAAGACATTTGACGTTACCGGTATGCTATATACAAATTTCGTTCGAAAATCGGATAATTGCGTACAAGTGATTTATAGTTGTTTATAGGGTCTACAATCGAATAAGATATCCCATGATGCGATTTCGGACTCGTGGTAGAAAAATAGGCTGAAAAATAAAAATGGTCGTTCCGACCACCCAAAACTTCTCGAATTGACGGGTATATAATACACTTTTTTTAGGCCTCTGAGTTCCTGGAACGATAATGTCCGAAAATCGCACAGATGGTTAATCGAGTCAGATAAAGCGGACTCAAAAATTTGAAAAAACATCGAAAGACAATTAACGTTACCGGTATACTATAAACCAATTTCGTTCGAAAATTGAATAACCGTGTAAAAGTGATTGATAGTTGTTTATAGGGTCTACAATCGAATAAGATATCTCATGATGCGATTTCGGATATGTGGAAGAAAAACAGGCTGGAAAATAAAAATGACTGCTCCGAGCACCCATAACTGCTCGAATTGAAGGGTATATAATACACTTTTTTTAGGCCTCTGAGCTCCCAGAACGAAAATGTTCGAAAATCGCACAGATGGTTAATCGAGTCAGATAAAGCGGACTCAAATTTGAAAAACATCGGAAGACATTTGACGTTACCGGTATGCTATAAACCAATTTCGTTCGAAATTTGGATAATTGCGTACAAGTGATTTATAGTTGTTTATAGGGTCTACAATCGAATAAGATATCCCATGATGCGATTTCGGACTCGTGGTAGAAAAACAGGCTGAAAAATAAAAATGGTCGCTCCGACCACCCAAAACTTCTCGAATTGACGGGTATATAATACAATTTTTTTAGGCCTCTGAGTTCCTGGAACGATAATGTCCGAAAATCGCACAGATGGTTTATCGAGTCAGATAAAGCGGACTCAAAAATTTGAAAAAACATCGAAAGACATTTTATATTACAGGTATACTATAAACCAATTTCGTTCGAAAATCGGATAACCGTGTAAAAGTGATTTATAGTTGTTTATAAGGTCTACAATCGAATAAGATATCTCATGATGCGATTTCGGATACGTGGTAGAAAAACAGGCTAAAAAATAAAAATGACCGCTCCGAGCACCCATAGCTGCTCGAATTGAAGGGTATATAATACACTTTTTTTAGGCCTCTGAGCTCCCGGAACGAAAATGTTCGAAAATCGCACAGATGGTTAATGGAGTTAGATAAAGCGGACTCAAATTTGAAATACATCGGAAGACATTTGACGTTACCGGTATGCTATAAACCAATTTCGTTCGAAAATCGGATAACCGTGTAAAAGTGATTTATAGTTGCTATAGGGTCTACAATCGAATAAGATATCTCATGATGCGATTTCGGATACGTGGTAGAAAAACAGGCTGAAAAATAAAAATGACCGCTCCGAGCACCCATAACTGCTCGAATTGAAGGGTATATAATACACTTTTTTTAGGCCTCTGAGCTCCCGGAACGAAAATGTTCGAAAATCGCACAGATGGTTAATCGAGTCAGATAAAGCGGACTCAAATTTGAAAAAACATCGGAAGACATTTGACGTTACCGGTATGCTATATACAAATTTCGTTCGAAAATCGAATAATTGCGTACAAGTGCTTTATAGTTGTTTATAGGGTCTACAATCGAATAAGATATCCCATGATGCGATTTCGGACTCGTGGTAGAAAAACAGGCTGAAAAATAAAAATGGTCGCTCCGACCACCCAAAACTTCTCGAATTGACGGGTATATAATACAATTTTTTTAGGCCTCTGAGTTCCTTGAACGATAACGTCCGAAAATCGCACAGATGGTTTATCGAGTCAGATAAAGCGGACTCAAAAATTTGAAAAAACATCAAAAGACATTTAACATTACAGGTATACTATAAACCAATTTCGTTCGAAAATCGGATAACCGTGTAAAAGTGATTTATAGTTGTTTATAAGGTCTACAATCGAATAAGATATCTCATGATGCGATTTCGGATACGTGGTAGAAAAACAGGCTAAAAAATAAAAATGACCGCTCCGAGCACCCATAACTGCTCGAATTGAAGGGTATATAATACACTTTTTTTAGGACTCTGAGCTCCCGGAACGAAAATGTTCGAAAATCGCACAGATGGTTAATCGAGTCAGATAAAGCGGACTCAAATTTGAAAAAACATCGGAAGACATTTGACGTTACCGGTATGCTATATACAAATTTCGTTCGAAAATCGGATAATTGCGTACAAGTGATTTATAGTTGTTTATAGGGTCTACAATCGAATAAGATATCCCATGATGCGATTTCGGACTCGTGGTAGAAAAATAGGCTGAAAAATAAAAATGGTCGTTCCGACCACCCAAAACTTCTCGAATTGATGGGTATATAATACACTTTTTTTAGGCCTCTGAGTTCCTGGAACGATAATGTCCGAAAATCGCACAGATGGTTAATCGAGTCAGATAAAGCGGACTCAAAAATTTGAAAAAACATCGAAAGACCTTTAACGTTACCGGTATACTATAAACCAATTTCGTTCAAAAATCGGATAACCGTGTAAAAGTGATTTATAGTTGTTTATAGGGTCTACAATCGAATAAGATATCTCATGATGCGATTTCGGATACGTGGTAGAAAAACAGGCTGGAAAATAAAAATGACCGCTCCGAGCACCCATAACTGCTCGAATTGAAGGGTATATAATACACTTTTTTTAGGCCTCTGAGCTCCCGGAACGAAAATGTTCGAAAATCGCACAGATGGTTAATCGAGTCAGAGAAAGCGGACCCAAATTTGAAAAAACATCGGAAGACATTTGACGTTACCGGTATGCTATAAACCAATTTCGTTCGAAAATCGGATAACCGTGTAAAAGTGATTTATAGTTGTTTATAGGGTCTACAATCAAATAAGATATCCCATGATGCGATTTCGGACTCGTGGTAGAAAGATAGGCTGAAAAATAAAAATGGTCGCTCCGACCACCCAAAACTTCTCGAATTGACGGGTATAAAATACACTTTTTTTAGGCCTCTGAGCTCCCGGATCGAAAATGTTCGAAAATCGCACAGATGGTTAATCGAGTCAGATAAAGCGGACTCAAATTTGAAAAAACATCGGAAGACATTTGACGTTACCGGTATGCTATAAACCAATTTCGTTCGAAATTTGGATAATTGCGTACAAGTGATTTATAGTTGTTTATAGGGTCTACAATCGAATAAGATATCCCATGATGCGATTTCGGACTCGTGGTAGAAAAACAGGCTGAAAAATAAAAATGGTCGCTCCGACCACCCAAAACTTCTCGAATTGACGGGTATATAATACAATTTTTTTAGGCCTCTGAGTTCCTGGAACGATAATGTCCGAAAATCGCACAGATGGTTTATCGAGTCAGATAAAGCGGACTCAAAAATTTGAAAAAACATCAAAAGACATTTAACATTACAGGTATACTATAAACCAATTTCGTTCGAAAATCGGATAACCGTGTAAAAGTGATTTATAGTTGTTTATAAGGTCTACAATCGAATAAGATATCTCATGATGCGATTTCGGATACGTGGTAGAAAAACAGGCTAAAAAATAAAAATGACCGCTCCGAGCACCCATAACTGCTCGAATTGAAGGGTATATAATACACTTTTTTTAGGACTCTGAGCTCCCGGAACGAAAATGTTCGAAAATCGCACAGATGGTTAATCGAGTCAGATAAAGCGGACTCAAATTTGAAAAAACATCGGAAGACATTTGACGTTACCGGTATGCTATATACAAATTTCGTTCGAAAATCGGATAATTGCGTACAAGTGATTTATAGTTGTTTATAGGGTCTACAATCGAATAAGATATCCCATGATGCGATTTCGGACTCGTGGTAGAAAAATAGGCTGAAAAATAAAAATGGTCGTTCCGACCACCCAAAACTTCTCGAATTGACGGGTATATAATACACTTTTTTTAGGCCTCTGAGTTCCTGGAACGATAATGTCCGAAAATCGCACAGATGGTTAATCGAGTCAGATAAAGCGGACTCAAAAATTTGAAAAAACATCGAAAGACCTTTAACGTTACCGGTATACTATAAACCAATTTCGTTCAAAAATCGGATAACCGTGTAAAAGTGATTTATAGTTGTTTATAGGGTCTACAATCGAATAAGATATCTCATGATGCGATTTCGGATACGTGGTAGAAAAACAGGCTGGAAAATAAAAATGACCGCTCCGAGCACCCATAACTGCTCGAATTGAAGGGTATATAATACACTTTTTTTAGGCCTCTGAGCTCCCGGAACGAAAATGTTCGAAAATCGCACAGATGGTTAATCGAGTCAGAGAAAGCGGACCCAAATTTGAAAAAACATCGGAAGACATTTGACGTTACCGGTATGCTATAAACCAATTTCGTTCGAAAATCGGATAACCGTGTAAAAGTGATTTATAGTTGTTTATAGGGTCTACAATCAAATAAGATATCCCATGATGCGATTTCGGACTCGTGGTAGAAAGATAGGCTGAAAAATAAAAATGGTCGCTCCGACCACCCAAAACTTCTCGAATTGACGGGTATAAAATACACTTTTTTTAGGCCTCTGAGCTCCCGGATCGAAAATGTTCGAAAATCGCACAGATGGTTAATCGAGTCAGATAAAGCGGACTCAAATTTGAAAAAACATCGGAAGACATTTGACGTTACCGGTATGCTATAAACCAATTTCGTTCGAAAATCGGATAACCGTGTAAAAGTGATTTATAGTTGCTATAGGGTCTACAATCGAATAAGATATCTCATGATGCGATTTTGGATACGTGGTAGAAAAACAGGCTGAAAAATAAAAATGACCGCTCCGAGCACCCATAACTGCTCGAATTGAAGGGTATATAATACACTTTTTTTAGGCCTCTGAGCTCCCGGAACGAAAATGTTCGAAAATCGCACAGATGGTTAATCGAGTCAGATAAAGCGGACTCAAATTTGAAAAAACATCGGAAGACATTTGACGTTACCGGTATGCTATATACAAATTTCGTTCGAAAATCGGATAATTGCGTACAAGTGATTTATAGTTGTTTATAGGGTCTACAATCGAATAAGATATCCCATGATGCGATTTCGGACTCGTGGTAGAAAAATAGGCTGAAAAATAAAAATGGTCGTTCCGACCACCCAAAACTTCTCGAATTGACGGGTATATAATACACTTTTTTTAGGCCTCTGAGTTCCTGGAACGATAATGTCCGAAAATCGCACAGATGGTTAATCTAGTCAGATAAAGCGGACTCAAAAATTTGAAAAAACATCGAAAGACATTTAACGTTACCGGCATATACTATAAACCAATTTCGTTCGAAAATCGAATAACCGTGTAAAAGTGATTTATAGTTGTTTATAGGGTCTACAATCGAATAAGATATCTCATGATGCGATTTCGGATATGTGGAAGAAAAACAGGCTGGAAAATAAAAATGACTGCTCCGAGCACCCATAACTGCTCGAATTGAAGGGTATATAATACACTTTTTTTAGGCCTCTGAGCTCCCAGAACGAAAATGTTCGAAAATCGCACAGATGGTTAATCGAGTCAGATAAAGCGGACTCAAATTTGAAAAACATCGGAAGACATTTGACGTTACCGGTATGCTATAAACCAATTTCGTTCGAAATTTGGATAATTGCGTACAAGTGATTTATAGTTGTTTATAGGGTCTACAATCGAATAAGATATCCCATGATGCGATTTCGGACTCGTGGTAGAAAAACGGGCTGAAAAATAAAAATGGTCGCTCCGACCACCCAAAACTTCTCGAATTGACGGGTATATAATACAATTTTTTTAGGCCTCTGAGTTCCTGGAACGATAATGTCCGAAAATCGCACAGATGGTTTATCGAGTTAGATAAAGCGGACTCAAAAATTTGAAAAAACATCAAAAGACATTTAATATTACAGGTATACTATAAACCAATTTCGTTCGAAAATCGGATAACCGTGTAAAAGTGATTTATAGTTGTTTATAAGGTCTACAATCGAATAAGATATCTCATGATGCGATTTCGGATACGTGGTAGAAAAACAGGCTAAAAAATAAAAATGACCGCTCCGAGCACCCATAACTCCTCGAATTGAAGGGTATATAATACACTTTTTTTAGGCCTCTGAGCTCCCGGAACGAAAATGTTCGAAAATCGCACAGATGGTTAATGGAGTTAGATAAAGCGGACTCAAATTTGAAAAACATCGGAAGACATTTGACGTTACCGGTATGCTATAAACCAATTTCGTTCGAAAATCGGATAACCGTGTAAAAGTGATTTATAGTTGCTATAGGGTCTACAATCGAATAAGATATCTCATGATGCGATTTCGGATACGTGGTAGAAAAACAGGCTGAAAAATAAAAATGACCGCTCCGAGCACCCATAACTGCTCGAATTGAAGGGTATATAATACACTTTTTTTAGGCCTCTGAGCTCCCGGAACGAAAATGTTCGAAAATCGCACAGATGGTTAATCGAGTCAGATAAAGCGGACTCAAATTTGAAAAAACATCGGAAGACATTTGACGTTACCGGTATGCTATATACAAATTTCGTTCGAAAATCGGATAATTGCGTACAAGTGATTTATAGTTGTTTATAGGGTCTACAATCGAATAAGATATCCCATGATGCGATTTCGGACTCGTGGTAGAAAAACAGGCTGAAAAATAAAAATGGTCGCTCCGACCACCCAAAACTTCTCGAATTGACGGGTATATAATACAATTTTTTTAGGCCTATGAGTTCCTTGAACGATAACGTCCGAAAATCGCACAGATGGTTTATCGAGTCAGATAAAGCGGACTCAAAAATTTGAAATAACATCAAAAGACATTTAACATTACAGGTATACTTTAAACCAATTTCGTTCGAAAATCGGATAACCGTGTAAAAGTGATTTATAGTTGTTTATAAGGTCTACAATCGAATAAGATATCTCATGATGCGATTTCGGATACGTGGTAGAAAAACAGGCTAAAAAATAAAAATGGCCGCTCCGAGCACCCATAACTGCTCGAATTGAAGGGTATATAATACACTTTTTTTAGGCCTCTGAGCTCCCGGAACGAAAATGTTCGAAAATCACACAGATGGTTAATCGAGTCAGATAAAGCGGACTCAAATTTGAAAAAACATCGGAAGACATTTGACGTTACCGGTATGCTATATACAAATTTCGTTCGAAAATCGGATAATTGCGTACAACTGATTTATAGTTGTTTATAGGGTCTACAATCGAATAAGATATCCCATGATGCGATTTCGGACTCGTGGTAGAAAAATAGGCTGAAAAATAAAAATGGTCGTTCCGACCACCCAAAACTTCTCGAATTGACGGGTATATAATACAATTTTTTTAGGCCTATGAGTTCCTTGAACGATAACGTCCGAAAATCGCACAGATGGTTTATCGAGTCAGATAAAGCGGACTCAAAAATTTGAAATAACATCAAAAGACATTTAACATTACAGGTATACTTTAAACCAATTTCGTTCGAAAATCGGATAACCGTGTAAAAGTGATTTATAGTTGTTTATAAGGTCTACAATCGAATAAGATATCTCATGATGCGATTTTCGGATACGTGGTAGAAAAACAGGCTAAAAAATAAAAATGACCGCTCCGAGCACCCATAACTGCTCGAATTGAAGGGTATATAATACACTTTTTTTAGGCCTCTGAGCTCCCGGAACGAAAATGTTCGAAAATCGCACAGATGGTTAATGGAGTTAGATAAAGCGGACTCAAATTTGAAAAACATCGGAAGACATTTGACGTTACCGGTATGCTATAAACCAATTTCGTTCGAAAATCGGATAACCGTGTAAAAGTGATTTATAGTTGCTATAGGGTCTACAATCGAATAAGATATCTCATGATGCGATTTTGGATACGTGGTAGAAAAACAGGCTGAAAAATAAAAATGGTCGCTCCGACCACCCAAAACTTCTCGAATTGACGGGTATAAAATACACTTTTTTTAGGCCTATGAGCTCCCGGATCGAAAATGTTCGAAAATCGCACAGATGGTTAATCGAGTCAGATAAAGCGGACTCAAATTTGAAAAAACATCGGAAGACATTTGACGTTACCGGTATGCTATAAACCAATTTCGTTCGAAATTTGGATAATTGCGTACAAGTGATTTATAGTTGTTTATAGGGTCTACAATCGAATAAGATATCCCATGATGCGATTTCGGACTCGTGGTAGAAAAACAGGCTGAAAAATAAAAATGGTCGCTCCGACCACCCAAAACTTCTCGAATTGACGGGTATATAATACAATTTTTTTAGGCCTCTGAGTTCCTGGAACGATAATGTCCGAAAATCGCACAGATGGTTTATCGAGTCAGATAAAGCGGACTCAAAAATTTGAAAAAACATCAAAAGACATTTAATATTACAGGTATACTATAAACCAATTTCGTTCGAAAATCGGATAACCGTGTAAAAGTGATTTATAGTTGTTTATAAGGTCTACAATCGAATAAGATATCTCATGATGCGATTTCGGATACGTGGTAGAAAAACAGGCTAAAAAATAAAAATGACCGCTCCGAGCACCCATAACTGCTCGAATTAAAGGGTATATAATACACTTTTTTTAGGCCTCTGAGCTCCCGGAACGAAAATGTTCGAAAATTGCACAGATGGTTAATGGAGTTAGATAAAGCGGACTCAAATTTGAAAAACATCGGAAGACATTTGACGTTACCGGTATGCTATAAACCAATTTCGTTCGAAAATCGGATAACCGTGTAAAAGTGATTTATAGTTGCTATAGGGTCTACAATCGAATAAGATATCTCATGATGCGATTTTGGATACGTGGTAGAAAAACAGGCTGAAAAATAAAAATGACCGCTCCGAGCACCCATAACTGCTCGAATTGAAGGGTATATAATACACTTTTTTTAGGCCTCTGAGCTCCCGGAACGAAAATGTTCGAAAATCGCACAGATGGTTAATCGAGTCAGATAAAGCGGACTCAAATTTGAAAAAACATCGGAAGACATTTGACGTTACCGGTATGCTATATACAAATTTCGTTCGAAAATCGGATAATTGCGTACAAGTGATTTATAGTTGTTTATAGGGTCTACAATCGAATAAGATATCCCATGATGCGATTTCGGACTCGTGGTAGAAAAATAGGCTGAAAAATAAAAATGGTCGTTCCGACCACCCAAAACTTCTCGAATTGACGGGTATATAATACACTTTTTTTAGGCCTCTGAGTTCCTGGAACGATAATGTCCGAAAATCGCACAGATGGTTAATCTAGTCAGATAAAGCGGACTCAAAAATTTGAAAAAACATCGAAAGACATTTAACGTTACCGGCATATACTATAAACCAATTTCGTTCGAAAATCGAATAACCGTGTAAAAGTGATTTATAGTTGTTTATAGGGTCTACAATCGAATAAGATATCTCATGATGCGATTTCGGATATGTGGAAGAAAAACAGGCTGGAAAATAAAAATGACTGCTCCGAGCACCCATAACTGCTCGAATTGAAGGGTATATAATACACTTTTTTTAGGCCTCTGAGCTCCCAGAACGAAAATGTTCGAAAATCGCACAGATGGTTAATCGAGTCAGATAAAGCGGACTCAAATTTGAAAAACATCGGAAGACATTTGACGTTACCGGTATGCTATAAACCAATTTCGTTCGAAATTTGGATAATTGCGTACAAGTGATTTATAGTTGTTTATAGGGTCTACAATCGAATAAGATATCCCATGATGCGATTTCGGACTCTTGGTAGAAAAACGGGCTGAAAAATAAAAATGGTCGCTCCGACCACCCAAAACTTCTCGAATTGACGGGTATATAATACAATTTTTTTAGGCCTCTGAGTTCCTGGAACGATAATGTCCGAAAATCGCACAGATGGTTTATCGAGTTAGATAAAGCGGACTCAAAAATTTGAAAAAACATCAAAAGACATTTAATATTACAGGTATACTATAAACCAATTTCGTTCGAAAATCGGATAACCGTGTAAAAGTGATTTATAGTTGTTTATAAGGTCTACAATCGAATAAGATATCTCATGATGCGATTTCGGATACGTGGTAGAAAAACAGGCTAAAAAATAAAAATGACCGCTCCGAGCACCCATAACTCCTCGAATTGAAGGGTATATAATACACTTTTTTTAGGCCTCTGAGCTCCCGGAACGAAAATGTTCGAAAATCGCACAGATGGTTAATGGAGTTAGATAAAGCGGACTCAAATTTGAAAAACATCGGAAGACATTTGACGTTACCGGTATGCTATAAACCAATTTCGTTCGAAAATCGGATAACCGTGTAAAAGTGATTTATAGTTGCTATAGGGTCTACAATCGAATAAGATATCTCATGATGCGATTTCGGATACGTGGTAGAAAAACAGGCTGAAAAATAAAAATGACCGCTCCGAGCACCCATAACTGCTCGAATTGAAGGGTATATAATACACTTTTTTTAGGCCTCTGAGCTCCCGGAACGAAAATGTTCGAAAATCGCACAGATGGTTAATCGAGTCAGATAAAGCGGACTCAAATTTGAAAAAACATCGGAAGACATTTGACGTTACCGGTATGCTATATACAAATTTCGTTCGAAAATCGGATAATTGCGTACAAGTGATTTATAGTTGTTTATAGGGTCTACAATCGAATAAGATATCCCATGATGCGATTTCGGACTCGTGGTAGAAAAACAGGCTGAAAAATAAAAATGGTCGCTCCGACCACCCAAAACTTCTCGAATTGACGGGTATATAATACAATTTTTTTAGGCCTATGAGTTCCTTGAACGATAACGTCCGAAAATCGCACAGATGGTTTATCGAGTCAGATAAAGCGGACTCAAAAATTTGAAATAACATCAAAAGACATTTAACATTACAGGTATACTTTAAACCAATTTCGTTCGAAAATCGGATAACCGTGTAAAAGTGATTTATAGTTGTTTATAAGGTCTACAATCGAATAAGATATCTCATGATGCGATTTCGGATACGTGGTAGAAAAACAGGCTAAAAAATAAAAATGGCCGCTCCGAGCACCCATAACTGCTCGAATTGAAGGGTATATAATACACTTTTTTTAGGCCTCTGAGCTCCCGGAACGAAAATGTTCGAAAATCACACAGATGGTTAATCGAGTCAGATAAAGCGGACTCAAATTTGAAAAAACATCGGAAGACATTTGACGTTACCGGTATGCTATATACAAATTTCGTTCGAAAATCGGATAATTGCGTACAACTGATTTATAGTTGTTTATAGGGTCTACAATCGAATAAGATATCCCATGATGCGATTTCGGACTCGTGGTAGAAAAATAGGCTGAAAAATAAAAATGGTCGTTCCGACCACCCAAAACTTCTCGAATTGACGGGTATATAATACACTTTTTTTAGGCCTCTGAGTTCCTGGAACGATAATGTCCGAAAATCGCACAGATGGTTAATCGAGTCAGATAAAGCGGACTCAAAAATTTGAAAAAACATCGAAACACATTTAACGTTACCGGTATACTATAAACCAATTTCGTTCGAAAATCGAATAACCGTGTAAAAGTGATTTATAGTTGTTTATAGGGTCTACAATCGAATAAGATATCTCATGATGCGATTTCGGATATGTGGAAGAAAAACAGGCTGGAAAATAAAAATGACTGCTCCGAGCACCCATAACTGCTCGAATTGAAGGGTATATAATACACTTTTTTAGGCCTCTGAGCTCCCAGAACGAAAATGTTCGAAAATCGCACAGATGGGTAATCGAGTCAGATAAAGCGGACTCAAATTTGAAAAACATCGGAAGACATTTGACGTTACCGGTATGCTATAAACCAATTTCGTTCGAAATTTGGATAATTGCGTACAAGTGATTTATAGTTGTTTATAGGGTCTACAATCGAATAAGATATCCCATGATGCGATTTCGGACTCGTGGTAGAAAAACAGGCTGAAAAATAAAAATGGTCGCTCCGACCACCCAAAACTTCTCGAATTGACGGGTATATAATACAATTTTTTTAGGCCTCTGAGTTCCTGGAACGATAATGTCCGAAAATCGCACAGATGGTTTATCGAGTCAGATAAAGCGGACTCAAAAATTTGAAAAAACATCAAAAGACATTTAATATTACAGGTATACTATAAACCAATTTCGTTCGAAAATCGGATAACCGTGTAAAAGTGATTTATAGTTGTTTATAAGGTCTACAATCGAATAAGATATCTCATGATGCGATTTCGGATACGTGGTAGAAAAACAGGCTAAAAAATAAAAATGACCGCTCCGAGCACCCATAACTGCTCGAATTGACGGGTATATAATACAATTTTTTTAGGCCTATGAGTTCCTTGAACGATAACGTCCGAAAATCGCACAGATGGTTTATCGAGTCAGATAAAGCGGACTCAAAAATTTGAAAAAACATCAAAAGACATTTAACATTACAGGTATACTTTAAACCAATTTCGTTCGAAAATCGGATAACCGTGTAAAAGTGATTTATAGTTGTTTATAAGGTCTACAATCGAATAAGATATCTCATGATGCGATTTCGGATACGTGGTAGAAAAAGAGGCTAAAAAATAAAAATGGCCGCTCCGAGCACCCATAACTGCTCGAATTGAAGGGTATATAATACACTTTTTTTAGGCCTCTGAGCTCCCGGAACGAAAATGTTCGAAAATCGCACAGATGGTTAATCGAGTCAGATAAAGCGGACTCAAATTCGAAAAAACATCGGAAGACATTTGACGTTACCGGTATGCTATATACAAATTTCGTTCGAAAATCGGATAATTGCGTACAAGTGATTTATAGTTGTTTATAGGGTCTACAATCGAATAAGATATCCCATGATGCGATTTCGGACTCGTGGTAGAAAAATAGGCTGAAAAATAAAAAGGGTCGTTCCGACCACCCAAAACTTCTCGAATTGACGGGTATATAATACACTTTTTTTAGGCCTCTGAGTTCCTGGAACGATAATGTCCGAAAATCGCACAGATGATTAATCGAGTCAGATAAAGCGGACTCAAAAATTTGAAAAAACATCGAAAGACATTTAACGTTACCGGTATACTATAAACCAATTTCGTTCGAAAATCGAATAACCGTGTAAAAGTGATTTATAGTTGTTTATAGGGTCTACAATCGAATAAGATATCTAATGATGCGATTTCGGATACGTGGAAGAAAAACAGGCTGGAAAATAAAAATGACTGCTCCGAGCACCCATAACTGCTCGAATTGAAGGGTATATAATACACTTTTTTTAGGCCTCTGAGCTCCCAGAACGAAAATGTTCGAAAATCGCACAGATGGTTAATCGAGTCAGATAAAGCGGACTCAAATTTGAAAAACATCGGAAGACATTTGACGTTACCGGTATGCTATAAACCAATTTCGTTCGAAATTTGGATAATTGCGTACAAGTGATTTATAGTTGTTTATAGGGTCTACAATCGAATAAGATATCCCATGATGCGATTTCGGACTCGTGGTAGAAAAACAGGCTGAAAAATAAAAATGGTCGCTCCGACCACCCAAAACTTCTCGAATTGACGGGTATATAATACAATTTTTTTAGGCCTCTGAGTTCCTGGAACGATAATGTCCGAAAATCGCACAGATGGTTTATCGAGTCAGATAAAGCGGACTCAAAAATTTGAAAAAACATCAAAAGACATTTAATATTACAGGTATACTATAAACTAATTTCGTTCGAAAATCGGATAACCGTGTAAAAGTGATTTATAGTTGTTTATAAGGTCTACAATCGAATAAGATATCTCATGATGCGATTTCGGATACGTGGTAGAAAAACAGGCTAAAAAATAAAAATGACCGCTCCGAGCACCCATAGCTGCTCGAATTGAAGGGTATATAATACACTTTTTTTAGGCCTCTGAGCTCCCGGAACGAAAATGTTCGAAAATCGCACAGATGGTTAATGGAGTTAGATAAAGCGGACTCAAATTTGAAAAACATCGGAAGACACTACAACAAACACCATGCAAATGTTACGCTTTTTGAAGCGTTTTGTGACGCTTAAAAGTGCCACATTTATTTTTATCGACGCTTTGAAAAAGCGTCAATTTTTGGGCCGTCGTTATTTATTGACGCTTTTTTATGTCAACATATGTGACGCTTAAAAATGTCTTCAATGACTAGTGACGGTTTTGTTCGTCAACAATTGTGACGTTTTAAAGCGTCTTCACTAATTAGTGACGCTTTTATTTGTCAGCAAATGTGACGCTTAAAAGTGTCTAAGTGTGTATTGACGCTCTTATTTGTCAACAAAGGTGACGCTTAAAAGTGTCTTAAGTGCGTATTGACGCTCTTATATGTCAACAAAAACGATGTTTTGAAGCGTCTTTAGCAACTATTGATGCTTTTATGTGTCACTTAATAAGACATAATTAGGCGTCAATTTTCTAAATTTTGACTCTTCAAACTGTCAATCTCAGTGATGCTTTTGGTTGTCAACGTACCACATTCTTAAGTATCACCGATGCAGATACTCTTGGTATTAGATTTTTAGAAATTTGATTTCCAAATAAAATCGTAGAGATTAAATAAACCTATATGTAGTATTCAATTAAATCATGCATGAATAGAATAACAAAGTACCCACGTACTTGTATAAATAATCATCGTACGTCTAAAATATCGTCTTCATCACAAACACTACCATTAACAATTAAACTATTATAAACTATTACTCTACAATACGAAAAAAATCAAAAATATTAATAGGGATCCGAATGATACTAAAATCCAACATAATGTTGTTAAAATATCGTAAATAGTGCTATATGTAACTAACTCGAGACCAGAACACTCGTTGTAGGTGCTTCTTTCATATGTAGTTGGCACAATGTTAAATGGGCTTCAATTAACATATGAAGGCGCATCGACATCACCATCTAACAAATCTCAAAACCTATAAACATCATACAAAATATAAAACAAATTAAGTTTGATTCAACAGTATAATTTTGATACGGTTTAAATGACGTAACTAATTGAACATATTTGTAGGTGGAATTTTTCAAGAATGAAGCCACAAACAAGTTCATAGGGAAGTAACAAATATTTACTAGCCAAATTGCACTTTTGTGAGCATTCCAAGATAGCCTTGGTTGACAGTAACACTTGAGCTTCACTTCCATTACTAGAGAAAAACACAATGACAAATTGAAAGTGTAGCAGTGACTAGTCCATGAGTCGTACTTCTCAGAATCCCAGCTACTTGAAGTGGATTGTTGAGAGTGTCCGATAACCATGGTTGATAGTAACACTCGAGCTTAAAACTGAATAATAAGAGACCTTAAGAAAACAACACTCAATAATAAGAGATTTGCATTTTGTAAGTTTCTCCTTCAGACACCCTAACAATATCTCACTAAAAATTTGGACAGGATCATGCTGTAGAACACCAGAAATTGACTTCTAGGTTAATGGACTTGACAACATCATTCCAAAATTCCTTTTTATGGGAAGGGGAAATTTACTTGGTTTCCCTTTTTCAAAGAAGTTAGCAAGTTGGCATTTAAGCTCTCCTTGGAGTCGGCCATATTTTGCGTAAGCGCTTTGACAAATAATTCTACAAAATCAAAGGAAAATATATGATAGTGAAAGTAGAGTTGTACTGTGTGGCTATGGAAACAACCCTTAATAATCTTATTAATGTAAACATCGGAAGACGAAAATGGAAGATCTACTGCCAAAAATTAATGGACAATGAGCATGCACAAGTAAAAACTATACTGTCAGATAAGGATAAACCTGGTTGAGTACTACTCATTATCGTTCTGTAGTGGACTGGGCTCCTGTGGCTTGGGGCAAGTGGAACTACCTTAAGCAGTCAATGATACTTGGTTGGTGATGCATCAGGGTCTGAATCTTAAAACTAAACTCATTTAGTTTGGCTGGTGCACAAAGGACAGCTATTGTATCTGTGCCACTGAACTTACGCAGGATAGCTTTTGTAAAATAAAATGAGTAAAATCAATTTTTGGACATAAAACACAAAAAGTTACGACCAGAATACAGCTAAAACAATATAGCACAAACTGATTAAAATGTCTTACAAATTGGTCCTTATAGATGCTCTTAAGAACAAACGATTATCCCTTATGTTACACCATGTAGTATTGCAGTGGACTACTAGCTCACCTGAATAATTTTATCTGCCGATTTTCCACTTGTGGGGAAAATTACGAACTGAGGATAGATTTACCTTTCTTGTTCTCACCGTTAGACTTATACACGGACATAGTTTTAACGACGCACAACGATTCAAACCCTACCACGCTTTGATTGGTTTAGTTCAGTGAGGTCGTTTCCAAATCATTTTCAAAATTAAGGTTAAAAAGTACGACAAGGAAAATAAATAGTATCACAAATATTATCAAAAATAAATTTAAGTGAAGAAAAGAATGAGAGAGTAAAGCTTACTGTCATGTCCATGTGTGCAGACTGCCCCTGAAACTCTTGCAATATTTTCATTCAGTTGGCCGGTGGCATTTGCTGCCAGAAAAAAAAAAGGAAAACTAAATATTAGAACATATATTTAGGCAAAGAAAGTTGTTCATTAAGTTAAAGTCATTGACATATACCTACTAATCCAAAATGCAACAAATAAAATTAACCAAGGATGCTATGTATCTTATGAATGTAAATTGCATGCCCATACCTTTATTCATTGCTGACATTGCTTTCGTGGTACCCTTCAAGCCAGAAGTAACAGAAGGTTGAGCATGCATAATGGATTATAGTTGAATTGAGTATACCATAAAGAATTAAAGAGATTAATAAAGAAGTGAAATCCCAATATAAAATTTTGCAGACTATACATGAAATAGCACAAAGAGATTAATAAAGAATTAAAACTTTTAATATAATTTTGGGCTAGAATCTGGGTCTTAGTAGTGTTAGGCAAAGTCACAAAACATCAATTAAAAGAGGCCAATTTCCCAACATTTCGCTAAAAGGTAGTGTTTCTTAAATTGATTTATTTTCAGGGGAGTGGTAGACATTATATCCAATTAAGATGCTCACCACTGATCAAGGTACACATGAATTGAAGCGAAATCAATTGACGAGTCATTTTCACGGATAAAGTCGGATCCCATTTCCCCTGTCCATTCAGAAGGATTGAGAGCCGATTTTGAATTCTTTGACATAAACGCCTTATGGGCCTACGGTTACCAAATGCTTTTCATCAATTGCTTTGATAAACTTCGACATTTCCTTTATCCATTCCTGCAATTTAAAAATACTAATTGCTTCATAGAGGCCAAAACTTCGACTTAGATTGGTTTTTTTTTATCGCGGATTAGTGTTTACAAGGATACATTTGATCCCCCTTTACCCCACCTTAAATAGGCATTGCTCTTTGAGGCACTGAGACGGGTTCTTACATCATCTGCACTTTTCTACATTGAGAATGATGTACCAATCAACCAACATAATATGACATGAAAAAAATTTACAGGTCTATCAGAGGCATACTCAATGTATTCTTGAACTTATCGTATAATGGCCAAAAACGACCTCAAAAATCAGTTTATGTGTAGCCTAACTTGTACCTGGACACCGCTTTAATGTGAATCATAAAAGAAAGCTTCAACTTATGCAGACGAACGCTTGTTCATAGCTCTCTCTTGAAAAAGCAAACACAAACAAAAACTAAAACAATAAGCCCTGAATATAGACAATATTTTTAATGCAAAAGTAGATGTCTTACCAACCAACGATACTTGTTCATTTTCGAGGTGCGCCCCATTGTCCATTCCACCATACTTATGTAGTACTGTTTATATTTTGCTATACCCATTGTAGCAAAAAACTTATGCACGTAGAGGTTAACTCCAACCTCCTTCATAGCGCTTAGCGCTTTCAATCTGTTCTCGAAATATTGCTACATACCAACAAAAAATCATGTACAAAATCGAACATTGAGCAAAACTAAAACACAGTAACATAGCCTAAACTAAAGAAACGTGAATCACATATCAACACATACACAACGACAATCTCCGAACATGTCAAGCAAGTAAAAGTTTAGCGACACCGTAATAATGTCAAAAGTGAAACGAAATAGAACATGGCCAAACTTTCAGCACTGAAAGCCGAATTAATTGATGTAATTAAAAAACTATTAGGGTTTAGAAACGCATAAAAAGTAAAATTAAAGAACGATAAAGGTAAAATTACCAAAAGCTAGATCTTCTTATACGTTGAATGAAAGAATATTGGAAACATAGGGTTTCAATAGTGAATTTCTCGTTGCGTTCTGGTTTCTTGAGAAGTTTGACATTCGAATTCACCATTAGACGAATCTGAGAGGGATACGGGATGGAGAAGATGAATAGAAATGATTTAGGGTTTGATAAAGAATGAAATGGAAGTTGTTTGGCGTTATATGAAAGTCATTATTAGGAGCGGTTTATTTTATTTATTAATGGAAAAAAATGAAAATATAATTCGTGGCACACAAAAATGAATTTGGGCTCTAAAAAAAGTTGACGCTTATAAAAGTGTCGACCGTAAAGTGTCAAGAAAGTAAGGGATTTGTTGTAGTGAGACATTTGACGTTACCGGTATGCTATAAACCAATTTCGTTCGAAAATCGGATAACCGTGTAAAAGTGATTTATAGTTGCTATAGGGTCTACAATCGAATAAGATATCTCATGATGCGATTTCGGATACGTGGTAGAAAAACAGGCTGAAAAATAAAAATGACCGCTCCGAGCACGCATAACTGCTCGAATTGAAGGGTATATAATACACTTTTTTTAGGCCTCTGAGCTCCCGGAACGAAAATGTTCGAAAATCGCACAGATGGTTAATCGAGTCAGATAAAGCGGACTCAAATTTGAAAAAACATCGGAAGACATTTGACGTTACCGGTATGCTATATACAAATTTCGTTCGAAAATCGGATAATTGCGTACAAGTGATTTATAGTTGTTTATAGGGTCTACAATCGAATAAGATATCTCATGATGCGATTTCGGACTCGTGGTAAAAAATAGGCTGTAAAATAAAAATGGTCGTTCCGACCACCCAAAACTTATCGAATTGACGGGTATATAATACACTTTTTTTAGGCCTCTGAGTTCCTGGAACGATAATGTCCGAAAATCGCACAGATGGTTAATCGAGTCAGATAAAGCGGACTCAAAAATTTGAAAAAACATCGAAAGACATTTAACGTTACCGGTATACTATAAACAAATTTCGTTCGAAAATCGAATAACCGTGTAAAAGTGATTTATAGTTGTTTATAGGGTCTACAATCGAATAAGATATCTCATGATGCGATTTCGGATATGTGGAAGAAAAATAGGCTGGAAAATAAAAATGACTGCTCCGAGCACCCATAACTGCTCGAATTGAAGGGTATATAATACACTTTTTTTAGGCCTCTGAGCTCCCAGAACGAAAATGTTCGAAAATCGCACAGATGGTTAATCGAGTCAGATAAAGCGGACTCAAATTTGAAAAACATCGGAAGACATTTGACGTTACCGGTATGCTATAAACCAATTTCGTTCGAAATTTGGATAATTGCGTACAAGTGATTTATAGTTGTTTATAGGGTCTACAATCGAATAAGATATCCCATGATGCGATTTCGGACTCGTGGTAGAAAAACAGGCTGAAAAATAAAAATGGTCGCTCCGACCACCCAAAACTTCTCGAATTGACGGGTATATAATACAATTTTTTTAGGCCTCTGAGTTCCTGGAACGATAATGTCCGAAAATCGCACAGATGGTTTATCGAGTCAGATAAAGCGGACTCAAAAATTTGAAAAAACATCAAAAGACATTTAATATTACAGGTATACTATAAACTAATTTCGTTCGAAAATCGGATAACCGTGTAAAAGTGATTTATAGTTGTTTATAAGGTCTAAAATCGAATAAGATATCTCATGATGCGATTTCGGATACGTGGTAGAAAAACAGGCTAAAAAATAAAAATGACCGCTCCGAGCACCCATAGCTGCTCGAATTGAAGGGTATATAATACACTTTTTTTAGGCCTCTGAGCTCCCGGAACGAAAATGTTCGAAAATCGCACAGATGGTTAATGGAGTTAGATAAAGCGGACTCAAATTTGAAAAACATCGGAAGACATTTGACGTTACCGGTATGCTATAAACCAATTTCGTTCGAAAATCGGATAACCGTGTAAAAGTGATTTATAGTTGCTATAGGGTCTACAATCGAATAAGATATCTCATGATGCGATTTCGGATACGTGGTAGAAAAACAGGCTGAAAAATAAAAATGACCGCTCCGAGCACGCATAACTGCTCGAATTGAAGGGTATATAATACACTTTTTTTAGGCCTCTGAGCTCCCGGAACGAAAATGTTCGAAAATCGCACAGATGGTTAATCGAGTCAGATAAAGCGGACTCAAATTTGAAAAAACATCGGAAGACATTTGACGTTACCGGTATGCTATATACAAATTTCGTTCGAAAATCGGATAATTGCGTACAAGTGATTTATAGTTGTTTATAGGGTCTACAATCGAATAAGATATCCCATGATGCGATTTCGGACTCGTGGTAAAAAATAGGCTGTAAAATAAAAATGGTCGTTCCGACCACCCAAAACTTATCGAATTGACGGGTATATAATACACTTTTTTTAGGCCTCTGAGTTCCTGGAACGATAATGTCCGAAAATCGCACAGATGGTTAATCGAGTCAGATAAAGCGGACTCAAAAATTTGAAAAAACATCGAAAGACATTTAACGTTACCGGTATACTATAAACAAATTTCGTTCGAAAATCGAATAACCGTGTAAAAGTGATTTATAGTTGTTTATAGGGTCTACAATCGAATAAGATATCTCATGATGCGATTTCGGATATGTGGAAGAAAAACAGGCTGGAAAATAAAAATGACTGCTCCGAGCACCCATAACTGCTCGAACTGAAGGGTATATAATTCACTTTTTTTAGGCCTCTGAGCTCTCAGAACGAAAATGTTCGAAAATCGCACAGATGGTTAATCGAGTCCGATAAAGCGGACTCAAATTTGAAAAACATCGGAAGACATTTGACGTTACCGGTATGCTATAAACCAATTTCGTTCGAAATTTGGATAATTGCGTACAAGTGATTTATAGTTGTTTATAGGGTCTACAATCGAATAAGATATCCCATGATGCGATTTCGGACTCGTGGTAGAAAAACAGGCTGAAAAATAAAAATGGTCGCTCCGACCACCCAAAACTTCTCGAATTGACGGGTATATAATACAATTTTTTTAGGCCTCTGAGTTCCTGGAACGATAATGTCCGAAAATCGCACAGATGGTTTATCGAGTCAGATAAAGCGGACTCAAAAATTTGAAAAAACATCAAAAGACATTTAATATTACAGGTATACTATAAACCAATTTCGTTCGAAAATCGGATAACCGTGTAAAAGTGATTTATAGTTGTTTATAAGGTCTACAATCGAATAAGATATCTCATGATGCGATTTCGGATACGTGGTAGAAAAACAGGCTAAAAAATAAAAATGACCGCTCCGAGCACCCATAGCTGCTTGAATTGAAGGGTATATAATACACTTTTTTTAGGCCTCTGAGCTCCCGGAACGAAAATGTTCGAAAATCGCACAGATGGTTAATGGAGTTAGATAAAGCGGACTCAAATTTGAAAAACATCGGAAGACATTTGACGTTACCGGTATGCTATAAACCAATTTCGTTCGAAAATCGGATAACCGTGTAAAAGTGATTTATAGTTGCTATAGGGTCTACAATCGAATAAGATATCTCATGATGCGATTTCAGATACGTGGTAGAAAAACAGGCTGAAAAATAAAAATGACCGCTCCGAGCACCCATAACTGCTCGAATTGAAGGGTATATAATACACTTTTTTTAGGCCTCTGAGCTCCCGGAACGAAAATGTTCGAAAATCGCACAGATGGTTAATCGAGTCAGATAAAGCGGACTCAAATTTGAAAAAACATCGGAAGACATTTGACGTTACCGGTATGCTATATACAAATTTCGTTCGAAAATCGGATAATTGCGTACAAGTGATTTATAGTTGTTTATAGGGTCTACAATCGAATAAGATATCCCATGATGCGATTTCGGACTCGTGGTAAAAAATAGGCTGTAAAATAAAAATGGTCGTTCCGACCACCCAAAACTTATCGAATTGACGGGTATATAATACACTTTTTTTAGGCCTCTGAGTTCCTGGAACGATAATGTCCGAAAATCGCACAGATGGTTAATCGAGTCAGATAAAGCGGACTCAAAAATTTGAAAAAACATCGAAAGACATTTAACGTTACCGGTATACTATAAACAAATTTCGTTCGAAAATCGAATAACCGTGTAAAAGTGATTTATAGTTGTTTATAGGGTCTACAATCGAATAAGATATCTCATGATGCGATTTCGGATATGTGGAAGAAAAACAGGCTGGAAAATAAAAATGACTGCTCCGAGCACCCATAACTGCTCGAACTGAAGGGTATATAATTCACTTTTTTTAGGCCTCTGAGCTCTCAGAACGAAAATGTTCGAAAATCGCACAGATGGTTAATCGAGTCAGATAAAGCGGACTCAAATTTGAAAAACATCGGAAGACATTTGACGTTACCGGTATGCTATAAACCAATTTCGTTCGAAATTTGGATAATTGCGTACAAGTGATTTATAGTTGTTTATAGGGTCTACAATCGAATAAGATATCCCATGATGCGATTTCGGACTCGTGGTAGAAAAACAGGCTGAAAAATAAAAATGGTCGCTCCGACCACCCAAAACTTCTCGAATTGACGGGTATATAATACAATTTTTTTAGGCCTCTGAGTTCCTGGAACGATAATGTCCGAAAATCGCACAGATGGTTTATCGAGTCAGATAAAGCGGACTCAAAAATTTGAAAAAACATCAAAAGACATTTAATATTACAGGTATACTATAAACCAATTTCGTTCGAAAATCGGATAACCGTGTAAAAGTGATTTATAGTTGTTTATAAGGTCTACAATCGAATAAGATATCTCATGATGCGATTTCGGATACGTGGTAGAAAAACAGGCTAAAAAATAAAAATGACCGCTCCGAGCACCCATAGCTGCTTGAATTGAAGGGTATATAATACACTTTTTTTAGGCCTCTGAGCTCCCGGAACGAAAATGTTCGAAAATCGCACAGATGGTTAATGGAGTTAGATAAAGCGGACTCAAATTTGAAAAACATCGGAAGACATTTGACGTTACCGGTATGCTATAAACCAATTTCGTTCGAAAATCGGATAACCGTGTAAAAGTGATTTATAGTTGCTATAGGGTCTACAATCGAATAAGATATCTCATGATGCGATTTCAGATACGTGGTAGAAAAACAGGCTGAAAAATAAAAATGACCGCTCCGAGCACCCATAACTGCTCGAATTGAAGGGTATATAATACACTTTTTTTAGGCCTCTGAGCTCCCGGAACGAAAATGTTCGAAAATCGCACAGATGGTTAATCGAGTCAGATAAAGCGGACTCAAATTTGAAAAAACATCGGAAGACATTTGACGTTACCGGTATGCTATATACAAATTTCGTTCGAAAATCGGATAATTGCGTACAAGTGATTTATAGTTGTTTATAGGGTCTACAATCGAATAAGATATCCCATGATGCGATTTCGGACTCGTGGTAAAAAATAGGCTGTAAAATAAAAATGGTCGTTCCGACCACCCAAAACTTATCGAATTGACGGGTATATAATACACTTTTTTTAGGCCTCTGAGTTCCTGGAACGATAATGTCCGAAAATCGCACAGATGGTTAATCGAGTCAGATAAAGCGGACTCAAAAATTTGAAAAAACATCGAAAGACATTTAACGTTACCGGTATACTATAAACAAATTTCGTTCGAAAATCGAATAACCGTGTAAAAGTGATTTATAGTTGTTTATAGGGTCTACAATCGAATAAGATATCTCATGATGCGATTTCGGATATGTGGAAGAAAAACAGGCTGGAAAATAAAAATGACTGCTCCGAGCACCCATAACTGCTCGAACTGAAGGGTATATAATTCACTTTTTTTAGGCCTCTGAGCTCTCAGAACGAAAATGTTCGAAAATCGCACAGATGGTTAATCGAGTCAGATAAAGCGGACTCAAATTTGAAAAACATCGGAAGACATTTGACGTTACCGGTATGCTATAAACCAATTTCGTTCGAAATTTGGATAATTGCGTACAAGTGATTTATAGTTGTTTATAGGGTCTACAATCGAATAAGATATCCCATGATGCGATTTCGGACTCGTGGTAGAAAAACAGGCTGAAAAATAAAAATGGTCGCTCCGACCACCCAAAACTTCTCGAATTGACGGGTATATAATACAATTTTTTTAGGCCTCTGAGTTCCTGGAACGATAATGTCCGAAAATCGCACAGATGGTTTATCGAGTCAGATAAAGCGGACTCAAAAATTTGAAAAAACATCAAAAGACATTTAATATTACAGGTATACTATAAACCAATTTCGTTCGAAAATCGGATAACCGTGTAAAAGTGATTTATAGTTGTTTATAAGGTCTACAATCGAATAAGATATCTCATGATGCGATTTCGGATACGTGGTAGAAAAACAGGCTAAAAAATAAAAATGACCGCTCCGAGCACCCATAGCTGCTTGAATTGAAGGGTATATAATACACTTTTTTTAGGCCTCTGAGCTCCCGGAACGAAAATGTTCGAAAATCGCACAGATGGTTAATGGAGTTAGATAAAGCGGACTCAAATTTGAAAAACATCGGAAGACATTTGACGTTACCGGTATGCTATAAACCAATTTCGTTCGAAAATCGGATAACCGTGTAAAAGTGATTTATAGTTGCTATAGGGTCTACAATCGAATAAGATATCTCATGATGCGATTTCAGATACGTGGTAGAAAAACAGGCTGAAAAATAAAAATGACCGCTCCGAGCACCCATAACTGCTCGAATTGAAGGGTATATAATACACTTTTTTTAGGCCTCTGAGCTCCCGGAACGAAAATGTTCGAAAATCGCACAGATGGTTAATCGAGTCAGATAAAGCGGACTCAAATTTGAAAAAACATCGGAAGACATTTGACGTTACCGGTATGCTATATACAAATTTCGTTCGAAAATCGGATAATTGCGTACAAGTGATTTATAGTTGTTTATAGGGTCTACAATCGAATAAGATATCCCATGATGCGATTTCGGACTCGTGGTAAAAAATAGGCTGAAAAATAAAAATGGTCGTTCCGACCACCCAAAACTTCTCGAATTGACGGGTATATAATACACTTTTTTTAGGCCTCTGAGTTCCTGGAACGATAATGTCCGAAAATCGCACAGATGGTTAATCGAGTCAGATAAAGCGGACTCAAAAATTTGAAAAAACATCGAAAGACATTTAACGTTACCGGTATACTATAAACCAATTTCGTTCGAAAATCGAATAACCGTGTAAAAGTGATTTATAGTTGTTTATAGGGTCTACAATCGAATAAGATATCTCATGATGCGATTTCGGATATGTGGAAGAAAAACAGGCTGGAAAATAAAAATGACTGCTCCGAGCACCCATAACTGCTCGAATTGAAGGGTATATAATACACTTTTTTTAGGCCTCTGAGCTCCCAAAACGAAAATGTTCGAAAATCGCACAGATGGTTAATCGAGTCAGATAAAGCGGACTCAAATTTGAAAAACATCGGAAGACATTTGACGTTACCGGTATGCTATAAACCAATTTCGTTCGAAATTTGGATAATTGCGTACAAGTGATTTATAGTTGTTTATAGGGTCTACAATCGAATAAGATATCCCATGATGCGATTTCGGACTCGTGGTAGAAAAACAGGCTGAAAAATAAAAATGGTCGCTCCGACCACCCAAAACTTCTCGAATTGACGGGTATATAATACAATTTTTTTAGGCCTCTGAGTTCCTGGAACGATAATGTCCGAAAATCGCACAGATGGTTTATCGAGTCAGATAAAGCGGACTCAAAAATTTGAAAAAACATCAAAAGACATTTAATATTACAGGTATACTATAAACCAATTTCGTTCGAAAATCGGATAACCGTGTAAAAGTGATTTATAGTTGTTTATAAGGTCTACAATCGAATAAGATATCTCATGATGCGATTTCGGATACGTGGTAGAAAAACAGGCTAAAAAATAAAAATGACCGCTCCGAGCACCCATAGCTGCTTGAATTGAAGGGTATATAATACACTTTTTTTAGGCCTCTGAGCTCCCGGAACGAAAATGTTCGAAAATCGCACAGATGGTTAATGGAGTTAGATAAAGCGGACTCAAATTTGAAAAACATCGGAAGACATTTGACGTTACCGGTATGCTATAAACCAATTTCGTTCGAAAATCGGATAACCGTGTAAAAGTGATTTATAGTTGCTATAGGGTCTACAATCGAATAAGATATCTCATGATGCGATTTCAGATACGTGGTAGAAAAACAGGCTGAAAAATAAAAATGACCGCTCCGAGCACCCATAACTGCTCGAATTGAAGGGTATATAATACACTTTTTTTAGGCCTCTGAGCTCCCGGAACGAAAATGTTCGAAAATCGCACAGATGGTTAATCGAGTCAGATAAAGCGGACTCAAATTTGAAAAAACATCGGAAGACATTTGACGTTACCGGTATGCTATATACAAATTTCGTTCGAAAATCGGATAATTGCGTACAAGTGATTTATAGTTGTTTATAGGGTCTACAATCGAATAAGATATCCCATGATGCGATTTCGGACTCGTGGTAAAAAATAGGCTGAAAAATAAAAATGGTCGTTCCGACCACCCAAAACTTCTCGAATTGACGGGTATATAATACACTTTTTTTAGGCCTCTGAGTTCCTGGAACGATAATGTCCGAAAATCGCACAGATGGTTAATCGAGTCAGATAAAGCGGACTCAAAAATTTGAAAAAACATCGAAAGACATTTAACGTTACCGGTATACTATAAACCAATTTCGTTCGAAAATCGAATAACCGTGTAAAAGTGATTTATAGTTGTTTATAGGGTCTACAATCGAATAAGATATCTCATGATGCGATTTCGGATATGTGGAAGAAAAACAGGCTGGAAAATAAAAATGACTGCTCCGAGCACCCATAACTGCTCGAATTGAAGGGTATATAATACACTTTTTTTAGGCCTCTGAGCTCCCAAAACGAAAATGTTCGAAAATCGCACAGATGGTTAATCGAGTCAGATAAAGCGGACTCAAATTTGAAAAACATCGGAAGACATTTGACGTTACCGGTATGCTATAAACCAATTTCGTTCGAAATTTGGATAATTGCGTACAAGTGATTTATAGTTGTTTATAGGGTCTACAATCGAATAAGATATCCCATTATGCGATTTCGGACTCGTGGTAGAAAAACAGGCTGAAAAATAAAAATGGTCGCTCCGACCACCCAAAACTTCTCGAATTGACGGGTATATAATACAATTTTTTTAGGCCTCTGAGTTCCTGGAACGATAATGTCCGAAAATCGCACAGATGGTTTATCGAGTCAGATAAAGCGGACTCAAAAATTTGAAAAAACATCAAAAGACATTTAATATTACAGGTATACTATAAACCAATTTCGTTCGAAAATCGGATAACCGTGTAAAAGTGATTTATAGTTGTTTATAAGGTCTACAATCGAATAAGATATCTCATGATGCGATTTCGGATACGTGGTAGAAAAACAGGCTAAAAAATAAAAATGACCGCTCCGAGCACCCATAGCTGCTCGAATTGAAGGGTATATAATACACTTTTTTTAGGCCTCTGAGCTCCCGGAACGAAAATGTTCGAA
Organism: Silene conica; assembly: GCA_029255685.2. Classification (NCBI taxonomy): domain Eukaryota; kingdom Viridiplantae; phylum Streptophyta; class Magnoliopsida; order Caryophyllales; family Caryophyllaceae; genus Silene; species Silene conica. The sequence continues at coordinate 47,678,026 of CM055317.2, read as the reverse complement.
AATCGCACAGATGGTTAATGGAGTTAAATAAAGCGGACTCAAATTTGAAATACATCGGAAGACATTTGACGTTACCGGTATGCTATAAACCAATTTCGTTCGAAAATCGGATAACCGTGTAAAAGTGATTTATAGTTGCTATAGGGTCTACAATCGAATAAGATATCTCATGATGCGATTTCGGATACGTGGTAGAAAAACAGGCTGAAAAATAAAAATGACCGCTCCGAGCACGCATAACTGCTCGAATTGAAGGGTATATAATACACTTTTTCTAGGCCTCTGAGCTCCCGGAACGAAAATGTTCGAAAATCGCACAGATGGTTAATCGAGTCAGATAAAGCGGACTCAAATTTGAAAAAACATCGGAAGACATTTGACGTTACCGGTAAGCTATATACAAATTTCGTTCGAAAATCGGATAATTGCGTACAAGTGATTTATAGTTGTTTATAGGGTCTACAATCGAATAAGATATCCCATGATGCGATTTCGGACTCGTGGTAAAAAATAGGCTGTAAAATAAAAATGGTCGTTCCGACGACCCAAAACTTCTCGAATTGACGGGTATATAATACACTTTTTTTAGGCCTCTGAGTTCCTGGAACGATAATGTCCGAAAATCGCACAGATGGTTAATCGAGTCAGATAAAGCGGACTCAAAAATTTGAAAAAACATCGAAAGACATTTAACGTTACCGGTATACTATAAACCAATTTCGTTCGAAAATCGAATAACCGTGTAAAAGTGATTTATAGTTGTTTATAGGGTCTACAATCGAATAAGATATCTCATGATGCGATTTCGGATATGTGGAAGAAAAACAGGCTGGAAAATAAAAATGACTGCTCCGAGCACCCATAACTGCTCGAATTGAAGGGTATATAATACACTTTTTTTAGGCCTCTGAGCTCCCAGACCGAAAATGTTCGAAAATCGCACAGATGGTTAATCGAGTCAGATAAAGCGGACTCAAATTTGAAAAACATCGGAAGACATTTGACGTTACCGGTATGCTATAAACCAATTTCGTTCGAAATTTGGATAATTGCGTACAAGTGATTTATAGTTGTTTATAGGGTCTACAATCGAATAAGATATCCCATGATGCGATTTCGGACTCGTGGTAGAAAAACAGGCTGAAAAATAAAAATGGTCGCTCCGACCACCCAAAACTTCTCGAATTGACGGGTATATAATACAATTTTTTTAGGCCTCTGAGTTCCTGGAACGATAATGTCCGAAAATCGCACAGATGGTTTATCGAGTCAGATAAAGCGGACTCAAAAATTTGAAAAAACATCAAAAGACATTTAATATTACAGGTATACTATAAACTAATTTCGTTCGAAAATCGGATAACCGTGTAAAAGTGATTTATAGTTGTTTATAAGGTCTACAATCGAATAAGATATCTCATGATGCGATTTCGGATACGTGGTAGAAAAACAGGCTAAAAAATAAAAATGACCGCTCCGAGCACCCATAGCTGCTCGAATTGAAGGGTATATAATACACTTTTTTTAGGCCTCTGAGCTCCCGGAACGAAAATGTTCGAAAATCGCACAGATGGTTAATGGAGTTAAATAAAGCGGACTCAAATTTGAAATACATCGGAAGACATTTGACGTTACCGGTATGCTATAAACCAATTTCGTTCGAAAATCGGATAACCGTGTAAAAGTGATTTATAGTTGCTATAGGGTCTACAATCGAATAAGATATCTCATGATGCGATTTCGGATACGTGGTAGAAAAACAGGCTGAAAAATAAAAATGACCGCTCCGAGCACGCATAACTGCTCGAATTGAAGGGTATATAATACACTTTTTCTAGGCCTCTGAGCTCCCGGAACGAAAATGTTCGAAAATCGCACAGATGGTTAATCGAGTCAGATAAAGCGGACTCAAATTTGAAAAAACATCGGAAGACATTTGACGTTACCGGTAAGCTATATACAAATTTCGTTCGAAAATCGGATAATTGCGTACAAGTGATTTATAGTTGTTTATAGGGTCTACAATCGAATAAGATATCCCATGATGCGATTTCGGACTCGTGGTAAAAAATAGGCTGTAAAATAAAAATGGTCGTTCCGACGACCCAAAACTTCTCGAATTGACGGGTATATAATACACTTTTTTTAGGCCTCTGAGTTCCTGGAACGATAATGTCCGAAAATCGCACAGATGGTTAATCGAGTCAGATAAAGCGGACTCAAAAATTTGAAAAAACATCGAAAGACATTTAACGTTACCGGTATACTATAAACCAATTTCGTTCGAAAATCGAATAACCGTGTAAAAGTGATTTATAGTTGTTTATAGGGTCTACAATCGAATAAGATATCTCATGATGCGATTTCGGATATGTGGAAGAAAAACAGGCTGGAAAATAAAAATGACTGCTCCGAGCACCCATAACTGCTCGAATTGAAGGGTATATAATACACTTTTTTTAGGCCTCTGAGCTCCCAGACCGAAAATGTTCGAAAATCGCACAGATGGTTAATCGAGTCAGATAAAGCGGACTCAAATTTGAAAAACATCGGAAGACATTTGACGTTACCGGTATGCTATAAACCAATTTCGTTCGAAATTTGGATAATTGCGTACAAGTGATTTATAGTTGTTTATAGGGTCTACAATCGAATAAGATATCCCATGATGCGATTTCGGACTCGTGGTAGAAAAACAGGCTGAAAAATAAAAATGGTCGCTCCGACCACCCAAAACTTCTCGAATTGACGGGTATATAATACAATTTTTTTAGGCCTCTGAGTTCCTGGAACGATAATGTCCGAAAATCGCACAGATGGTTTATCGAGTCAGATAAAGCGGACTCAAAAATTTGAAAAAACATCAAAAGACATTTAATATTACAGGTATACTATAAACTAATTTCGTTCGAAAATCGGATAACCGTGTAAAAGTGATTTATAGTTGTTTATAAGGTCTACAATCGAATAAGATATCTCATGATGCGATTTCGGATACGTGGTAGAAAAACAGGCTAAAAAATAAAAATGACCGCTCCGAGCACCCATAGCTGCTCGAATTGAAGGGTATATAATACACTTTTTTTAGGCCTCTGAGCTCCCGGAACGAAAATGTTCGAAAATCGCACAGATGGTTAATGGAGTTAGATAAAGCGGACTCAAATTTTAAAAACATCGGAAGACATTTGACGTTACCGGTATGCTATAAACCAATTTCGTTCGAAAATCGGATAACCGTGTAAAAGTGATTTATAGTTGCTATAGGGTCTACAATCGAATAAGATATCTCATGATGCGATTTCGGATACGTGGTAGAAAAACAGGCTGAAAAATAAAAATGACCGCTCCGAGCACGCATAACTGCTCGAATTGAAGGGTATATAATACACTTTTTTTAGGCCTCTGAGCTCCCGGAACGAAAATGTTCGAAAATCGCACAGATGGTTAATCGAGTCAGATAAAGCGGACTCAAATTTGAAAAAACATCGGAAGACATTTGACGTTACCGGTATGCTATATACAAATTTCGTTCGAAAATCGGATAATTGCGTACAAGTGATTTATAGTTGTTTATAGGGTCTACAATCGAATAAGATATCCCATGATGCGATTTCGGACTCGTGGTAAAAAATAGGCTGTAAAATAAAAATGGTCGTTCCGACCACCCAAAACTTATCGAATTGACGGGTATATAATACACTTTTTTTAGGCCTCTGAGTTCCTGGAACGATAATGTCCGAAAATCGCACAGATGGTTAATCGAGTCAGATAAAGCGGACTCAAAAATTTGAAAAAACATCGAAAGACATTTAACGTTACCGGTATACTATAAACCAATTTCGTTCGAAAATCGAATAACCGTGTAAAAGTGATTTATAGTTGTTTATAGGGTCTACAATCGAATAAGATATCTCATGATGCGATTTCGGATATGTGGAAGAAAAACAGGCTGGAAAATAAAAATGACTGCTCCGAGCACCCATAACTGCTCGAATTGAAGGGTATATAATACACTTTTTTTAGGCCTCTGAGCTCCCAGAACGAAAATGTTCGAAAATCGCACAGATGGTTAATCGAGTCAGATAAAGCGGACTCAAATTTGAAAAACATCGGAAGACATTTGACGTTACCGGTATGCTATAAACCAATTTCGTTCGAAATTTGGATAATTGCGTACAAGTGATTTATAGTTGTTTATAGGGTCTACAATCGAATAAGATATCCCATGATGCGATTTCGGACTCGTGGTAGAAAAACAGGCTGGAAAATAAAAATGGTCGCTCCGACCACCCAAAACTTCTCGAATTGACGGGTATATAATACAATTTTTTTAGGCCTCTGAGTTCCTGGAACGATAATGTCCGAAAATCGCACAGATGGTTTATCGAGTCAGATAAAGCGGACTCAAAAATTTGAAAAAACATCAAAAGACATTTAATATTACAGGTATACTATAAACTAATTTCGTTCGAAAATCGGATAACCGTGTAAAAGTGATTTATAGTTGTTTATAAGGTCTACAATCGAATAAGATATCTCATGATGCGATTTCGGATACGTGGTAGAAAAACAGGCTAAAAAATAAAAATGACCGCTCCGAGCACCCATAGCTGCTCGAATTGAAGGGTATATAATACACTTTTTTTAGGCCTCTGAGCTCCCGGAACGAAAATGTTCGAAAATCGCACAGATGGTTAATGGAGTTAGATAAAGCGGACTCAAATTTTAAAAACATCGGAAGACATTTGACGTTACCGGTATGCTATAAACCAATTTCGTTCGAAAATCGGATAACCGTGTAAAAGTGATTTATAGTTGCTATAGGGTCTACAATCGAATAAGATATCTCATGATGCGATTTCGGATACGTGGTAGAAAAACAGGCTGAAAAATAAAAATGACCGCTCCGAGCACGCATAACTGCTCGAATTGAAGGGTATATAATACACTTTTTTTAGGCCTCTGAGCTCCCGGAACGAAAATGTTCGAAAATCGCACAGATGGTTAATCGAGTCAGATAAAGCGGACTCAAATTTGAAAAAACATCGGAAGACATTTGACGTTACCGGTATGCTATATACAAATTTCGTTCGAAAATCGGATAATTGCGTACAAGTGATTTATAGTTGTTTATAGGGTCTACAATCGAATAAGATATCCCATGATGCGATTTCGGACTCGTGGTAAAAAATAGGCTGTAAAATAAAAATGGTCGTTCCGACCACCCAAAACTTATCGAATTGACGGGTATATAATACACTTTTTTTAGGCCTCTGAGTTCCTGGAACGATAATGTCCGAAAATCGCACAGATGGTTAATCGAGTCAGATAAAGCGGACTCAAAAATTTGAAAAAACATCGAAAGACATTTAACGTTACCGGTATACTATAAACCAATTTCGTTCGAAAATCGAATAACCGTGTAAAAGTGATTTATAGTTGTTTATAGGGTCTACAATCGAATAAGATATCTCATGATGCGATTTCGGATATGTGGAAGAAAAACAGGCTGGAAAATAAAAATGACTGCTCCGAGCACCCATAACTGCTCGAATTGAAGGGTATATAATACACTTTTTTTAGGCCTCTGAGCTCCCAGAACGAAAATGTTCGAAAATCGCACAGATGGTTAATCGAGTCAGATAAAGCGGACTCAAATTTGAAAAACATCGGAAGACATTTGACGTTACCGGTATGCTATAAACCAATTTCGTTCGAAATTTGGATAATTGCGTACAAGTGATTTATAGTTGTTTATAGGGTCTACAATCGAATAAGATATCCCATGATGCGATTTCGGACTCGTGGTAGAAAAACAGGCTGAAAAATAAAAATGGTCGCTCCGACCACCCAAAACTTCTCGAATTGACGGGTATATAATACAATTTTTTTAGGCCTCTGAGTTCCTGGAACGATAATGTCCGAAAATCGCACAGATGGTTTATCGAGTCAGATAAAGCGGACTCAAAAATTTGAAAAAACATCAAAAGACATTTAATATTACAGGTATACTATAAACCAATTTCGTTCGAAAATCGGATAACCGTGTAAAAGTGATTTATAGTTGTTTATAAGGTCTACAATCGAATAAGATATCTCATGATGCGATTTCGGATACGTGGTAGAAAAACAGGCTAAAAAATAAAAATGACCGCTCCGAGCACCCATAGCTGCTCGAATTGAAGGGTATATAATACACTTTTTTTAGGCCTCTGAGCTCCCGGAACGAAAATGTTCGAAAATCGCACAGATGGTTAATGGAGTTAAATAAAGCGGACTCAAATTTGAAATACATCGGAAGACATTTGACGTTACCGGTATGCTATAAACCAATTTCGTTCGAAAATCGGATAACCGTGTAAAAGTGATTTATAGTTGCTATAGGGTCTACAATCGAATAAGATATCTCATGATGCGATTTCGGATACGTGGTAGAAAAACAGGCTGAAAAATAAAAATGACCGCTCCGAGCACGCATAACTGCTCGAATTGAAGGGTATATAATACACTTTTTCTAGGCCTCTGAGCTCCCGGAACGAAAATGTTCGAAAATCGCACAGATGGTTAATCGAGTCAGATAAAGCGGACTCAAATTTGAAAAAACATCGGAAGACATTTGACGTTACCGGTAAGCTATATACAAATTTCGTTCGAAAATCGGATAATTGCGTACAAGTGATTTATAGTTGTTTATAGGGTCTACAATCGAATAAGATATCCCATGATGCGATTTCGGACTCGTGGTAAAAAATAGGCTGTAAAATAAAAATGGTCGTTCCGACCACCCAAAACTTCTCGAATTGACGGGTATATAATACACTTTTTTTAGGCCTCTGAGTTCCTGGAACGATAATGTCCGAAAATCGCACAGATGGTTAATCGAGTCAGATAAAGCGGACTCAAAAATTTGAAAAAACATCGAAAGACATTTAACGTTACCGGTATACTATAAACCAATTTCGTTCGAAAATCGAATAACCGTGTAAAAGTGATTTATAGTTGTTTATAGGGTCTACAATCGAATAAGATATCTCATGATGCGATTTCGGATATGTGGAAGAAAAACATGCTGGAAAATAAAAATGACTGCTCCGAGCACCCATAACTGCTCGAATTGAAGGGTATATAATACACTTTTTTTAGGCCTCTGAGCTCCCAGAACGAAAATGTTCGAAAATCGCACAGATGGTTAATCGAGTCAGATAAAGCGGACTCAAATTTGAAAAACATCGGAAGACATTTGACGTTACCGGTATGCTATAAACCAATTTCGTTCGAAATTTGGATAATTGCGTACAAGTGATTTATAGTTGTTTATAGGGTTTACAATCGAATAAGATATCCCATGATGCGATTTCGGACTCGTGGTAGAAAAACAGGCTGAAAAATAAAAATGGTCGCTCCGACCACCCAAAACTTCTCGAATTGACGGGTATATAATACAATTTTTTTAGGCCTCTGAGTTCCTGGAACGATAATGTCCGAAAATCGCACAGATGGTTTATCGAGTCAGATAAAGCGGACTCAAAAATTTGAAAAAACATCAAAAGACATTTAATATTACAGGTATACTATAAACTAATTTCGTTCGAAAATCGGATAACCGTGTAAAAGTGATTTATAGTTGTTTATAAGGTCTACAATCGAATAAGATATCTCATGATGCGATTTCGGATACGTGGTAGAAAAACAGGCTAAAAAATAAAAATGACCGCTCCGAGCACCCATAGCTGCTCGAATTGAAGGGTATATAATACACTTTTTTTAGGCCTCTGAGCTCCCGGAACGAAAATGTTCGAAAATCGCACAGATGGTTAATGGAGTTAAATAAAGCGGACTCAAATTTGAAATACATCGGAAGACATTTGACGTTACCGGTATGCTATAAACCAATTTCGTTCGAAAATCGGATAACCGTGTAAAAGTGATTTATAGTTGCTATAGGGTCTACAATCGAATAAGATATCTCATGATGCGATTTCGGATACGTGGTAGAAAAACAGGCTGAAAAATAAAAATGACCGCTCCGAGCACGCATAACTGCTCGAATTGAAGGGTATATAATACACTTTTTCTAGGCCTCTGAGCTCCCGGAACGAAAATGTTCGAAAATCGCACAGATGGTTAATCGAGTCAGATAAAGCGGACTCAAATTTGAAAAAACATCGGAAGACATTTGACGTTACCGGTAAGCTATATACAAATTTCGTTCGAAAATCGGATAATTGCGTACAAGTGATTTATAGTTGTTTATAGGGTCTACAATCGAATAAGATATCCCATGATGCGATTTCGGACTCGTGGTAAAAAATAGGCTGTAAAATAAAAATGGTCGTTCCGACGACCCAAAACTTCTCGAATTGACGGGTATATAATACACTTTTTTTAGGCCTCTGAGTTCCTGGAACGATAATGTCCGAAAATCGCACAGATGGTTAATCGAGTCAGATAAAGCGGACTCAAAAATTTGAAAAAACATCGAAAGACATTTAACGTTACCGGTATACTATAAACCAATTTCGTTCGAAAATCGAATAACCGTGTAAAAGTGATTTATAGTTGTTTATAGGGTCTACAATCGAATAAGATATCTCATGATGCGATTTCGGATATGTGGAAGAAAAACAGGCTGGAAAATAAAAATGACTGCTCCGAGCACCCATAACTGCTCGAATTGAAGGGTATATATTACACTTTTTTTAGGCCTCTGAGCTCCCAGAACGAAAATGTTCGAAAATCGCACAGATGGTTAATCGAGTCAGATAAAGCGGACTCAAATTTGAAAAACATCGGAAGACATTTGACGTTACCGGTATGCTATAAACCAATTTCGTTCGAAATTTGGATAATTGCGTACAAGTGATTTATAGTTGTTTATAGGGTCTACAATCGAATAAGATATCCCATGATGCGATTTCGGACTCGTGGTAGAAAAACAGGCTGAAAAATAAAAATGGTCGCTCCGACCACCCAAAACTTCTCGAATTGACGGGTATATAATACAATTTTTTTAGGCCTCTGAGTTCCTGGAACGATAATGTCCGAAAATCGCACAGATGGTTTATCGAGTCAGATAAAGCGGACTCAAAAATTTGAAAAAACATCAAAAGACATTTAATATTACAGGTATACTATAAACTAATTTCGTTCGAAAATCGGATAACCGTGTAAAAGTGATTTATAGTTGTTTATAAGGTCTACAATCGAATAAGATATCTCATGATGCGATTTCGGATACGTGGTAGAAAAACAGGCTAAAAAATAAAAATGACCGCTCCGAGCACCCATAGCTGCTCGAATTGAAGGGTATATAATACACTTTTTTTAGGCCTCTGAGCTCCCGGAACGAAAATGTTCGAAAATCGCACAGATGGTTAATGGAGTTAGATAAAGCGGACTCAAATTTGAAAAACATCGGAAGACATTTGACGTTACCGGTATGCTATAAACCAATTTCGTTCGAAAATCGGATAACCGTGTAAAAGTGATTTATAGTTGCTATAGGGTCTACAATCGAATAAGATATCTCATGATGCGATTTCGGATACGTGGTAGAAAAACAGGCTGAAAAATAAAAATGACCGCTCCGAGCACGCATAACTGCTCGAATTGAAGGGTATATAATACACTTTTTTTAGGCCTCTGAGCTCCCGGAACGAAAATGTTCGAAAATCGCACAGATGGTTAATCGAGTCAGATAAAGCGGACTCAAATTTGAAAAAACATCGGAAGACATTTGACGTTACCGGTATGCTATATACAAATTTCGTTCGAAAATCGGATAATTGCGTACAAGTGATTTATAGTTGTTTATAGGGTCTACAATCGAATAAGATATCCCATGATGCGATTTCGGACTCGTGGTAAAAAATAGGCTGTAAAATAAAAATGGTCGTTCCGACCACCCAAAACTTATCGAATTGACGGGTATATAATACACTTTTTTTAGGCCTCTGAGTTCCTGGAACGATAATGTCCGAAAATCGCACAGATGGTTAATCGAGTCAGATAAAGCGGACTCAAAAATTTGAAAAAACATCGAAAGACATTTAACGTTACCGGTATACTATAAACCAATTTCGTTCGAAAATCGAATAACCGTGTAAAAGTGATTTATAGTTGTTTATAGGGTCTACAATCGAATAAGATATCTCATGATGCGATTTCGGATATGTGGAAGAAAAACAGGCTGGAAAATAAAAATGACTGCTCCGAGCACCCATAACTGCTCGAATTGAAGGGTATATAATACACTTTTTTTAGGCCTCTGAGCTCCCAAAACGAAAATGTTCGAAAATCGCACAGATGGTTAATCGAGTCAGATAAAGCGGACTCAAATTTGAAAAACATCGGAAGACATTTGACGTTACCGGTATGCTATAAACCAATTTCGTTCGAAATTTGGATAATTGCGTACAAGTGATTTATAGTTGTTTATAGGGTCTACAATCGAATAAGATATCCCATGATGCGATTTCGGACTCGTGGTAGAAAAACAGGCTGAAAAATAAAAATGGTCGCTCCGACCACCCAAAACTTCTCGAATTGACGGGTATATAATACAATTTTTTTAGGCCTCTGAGTTCCTGGAACGATAATGTCCGAAAATCGCACAGATGGTTTATCGAGTCAGATAAAGCGGACTGAAAAATTTGAAAAAACATCAAAAGACATTTAATATTACAGGTATACTATAAACCAATTTCGTTCGAAAATCGGATAACCGTGTAAAAGTGATTTATAGTTGTTTATAAGGTCTACAATCGAATAAGATATCTCATGATGCGATTTCGGATACGTGGTAGAAAAACAGGCTAAAAAATAAAAATGACCGCTCCGAGCACCCATAGCTGCTCGAATTGAAGGGTATATAATACACTTTTTTTAGGCCTCTGAGCTCCCGGAACGAAAATGTTCGAAAATCGCACAGATGGTTAATGGAGTTAAATAAAGCGGACTCAAATTTGAAATACATCGGAAGACATTTGACGTTACCGGTATGCTATAAACCAATTTCGTTCGAAAATCGGATAACCGTGTAAAAGTGATTTATAGTTGCTATAGGGTCTACAATCGAATAAGATATCTCATGATGCGATTTCGGATACGTGGTAGAAAAACAGGCTGAAAAATAAAAATGACCGCTCCGAGCACGCATAACTGCTCGAATTGAAGGGTATATAATACACTTTTTCTAGGCCTCTGAGCTCCCGGAACGAAAATGTTCGAAAATCGCACAGATGGTTAATCGAGTCAGATAAAGCGGACTCAAATTTGAAAAAACATCGGAAGACATTTGACGTTACCGGTAAGCTATATACAAATTTCGTTCGAAAATCGGATAATTGCGTACAAGTGATTTATAGTTGTTTATAGGGTCTACAATCGAATAAGATATCCCATGATGCGATTTCGGACTCGTGGTAAAAAATAGGCTGTAAAATAAAAATGGTCGTTCCGACCACCCAAAACTTCTCGAATTGACGGGTATATAATACACTTTTTTTAGGCCTCTGAGTTCCTGGAACGATAATGTCCGAAAATCGCACAGATGGTTAATCGAGTCAGATAAAGCGGACTCAAAAATTTGAAAAAACATCGAAAGACATTTAACGTTACCGGTACACTATAAACCAATTTCGTTCGAAAATCGAATAACCGTGTAAAAGTGATTTATAGTTGTTTATAGGGTCTACAATCGAATAAGATATCTCATGATGCGATTTCGGATATGTGGAAGAAAAACAGGCTGGAAAATAAAAATGACTGCTCCGAGCACCCATAACTGCTCGAATTGAAGGGTATATAATACACTTTTTTTAGGCCTCTGAGCTCCCAGAACGAAAATGTTCGAAAATCGCACAGATGGTTAATCGAGTCAGATAAAGCGGACTCAAATTTGAAAAACATCGGAAGACATTTGACGTTACCGGTATGCTATAAACCAATTTCGTTCGAAATTTGGATAATTGCGTACAAGTGATTTATAGTTGTTTATAGGGTCTACAATCGAATAAGATATCCCATGATGCGATTTCGGACTCGTGGTAGAAAAACAGGCTGAAAAATAAAAATGGTCGCTCCGACCACCCAAAACTTCTCGAATTGACGGGTATATAATACAATTTTTTTAGGCCTCTGAGTTCCTGGAACGATAATGTCCGAAAATCGCACAGATGGTTTATCGAGTCAGATAAAGCGGACTCAAAAATTTGAAAAAACATCAAAAGACATTTAATATTACAGGTATACTATAAACCAATTTCGTTCGAAAATCGGATAACCGTGTAAAAGTGATTTATAGTTGTTTATAAGGTCTACAATCGAATAAGATATCTCATGATGCGATTTCGGATACGTGGTAGAAAAACAGGCTAAAAAATAAAAATGACCGCTCTGAGCACCCATAACTGCTCGAATTGAAGGGTATATAATACACTTTTTTTAGGCCTCTGAGCTCCCGGAACGAAAATGTTCGAAAATCGCACAGATGGTTAATGGAGTTAGGCAAAGCGGACTCAAATTTGAAAAACATCGGAAGTCATTTGACGTTACCTGTATGCTATAAACCAATTTCGTTCGAAAATCGGATAACCGTTTAAAAGTGATTTATAGTTGCTATAGGGTCTACAATCGAATAAGATATCTCATGATGCGATTTCGGATACGTGGTAGAAAAACAGGCTGAAAAATAAAAATGACCGCTCCGAGCACCCATAACTGCTCGAATTGAAGGGTATATAATACACTTTTTTTAGGCCTCTGAGCTCCCGGAACGAAAATGTTCGAAAATCGCACAGATGGTTAATCGAGTCAGATAAAGCGGACTCAAATTTGAAAAAACATCGGAAGACATTTGACGTTACCGGTATGCTATATACAAATTTCGTTCGAAAATCGGATAATTGCGTACAAGTGATTTATAGTTGTTTATAGGGTCTACAATCGAATAAGATATCCCATGATGCGATTTCGGACTCGTGGTAGAAAAATAGGCTGAAAAATAAAAATGGTCGTTCCGACCACCCAAAACTTCTCGAATTGACGGGTATATAATACACTTTTTTTAGGCCTCTGAGTTCCTGGAACGATAATGTCCGAAAATCGCACAGATGGTTAATCGAGTCAGATAAAGCGGACTCAAAAATTTGAAAAAACATCGAAAGACATTTAACGTTACCGGTATACTATAAACCAATTTCGTTCGAAAATCGAATAACCGTGTAAAAGTGATTTATAGTTGTTTATAGGGTCTACAATCGAATAAGATATCTCATGATGCGATTTCGGATATGTGGAAGAAAAACAGGCTGGAAAATAAAAATGACTGCTCCGAGTACCCATAACTGCTCGAATTGAAGGGTATATAATACACTTTTTTTAGGCCTCTGAGCTCCCGGAACGAAAATGTTCGAAAATCGCACAGATGGTTAATCGAGTCAGATAAAGCGGACTCAAATTTGAAAAACATCGGAAGACATTTGACGTTACCGGTATGCTATAAACCAATTTCGTTCGAAATTTGGATAATTGCGTACAAGTGATTTATAGTTGTTTATAGGGTCTACAATCGAATAAGATATCCCATGATGCGATTTCGGACTCGTGGTAGAAAAACAGGCTGAAAAAAAAAATGGTCGTTCCGACCACCCAAAACTTCTCGAATTGACGGGTATATAATACACTTTTTTTAGGCCTCTGAGTTCCTGGAACGATAATGTCCGAAAATCGCACAGATGGTTAATCGAGTCAGATAAAGCGGACTCAAAAATTTGAAAAAACATCAAAAGACATTTAATATTACAGGTATACTATAAACCAATTTCGTTCGAAAATTGAATAACCGTGTAAAAGTGATTTATAGTTGTTTATAGGGTCTACAATCGAATAAGATATCTCATGATGCGATTTCGGATACGTGGTAGAAAAACAGGCTAAAAAATAAAAATGACCGCTCTGAGCACCCATAGCTGCTCGAATTGAAGGGTATATAATACACTTTTTTTAGGCCTCTGAGCTCCCGGAACGAAAATGTTCGAAAATCGCACAGATGGTTAATGGAGTTAGACAAAGCGGACTCAAATTTGAAAAACATCGGAAGTCATTTGACGTTACCGGTATGCTATAAACCAATTTCGTTCGAAAATCGGATAACCGTTTAAAAGTGATTTATAGTTGCTATAGGGTCTACAATCGAATAAGATATCTCATGATGCGATTTCGGATACGTGGTAGAAAAACAGGCTGAAAAATAAAAATGACCGCTCCGAGCACCCATAACTGCTCGAATTGAAGGGTATATAATACACTTTTTTTAGGCCTCTGAGCTCCCGGAACGAAAATGTTCGAAAATCGCACAGATGGTTAATCGAGTCAGATAAAGCGGACTCAAATTTGAAAAAACATCGGAAGACATTTGACGTTACCGGTATGCTATATACAAATTTCGTTCGAAAATCGGATAATTGCGTACAAGTGATTTATAGTTGTTTATAGGGTCTACAATCGAATAAGATATCCCATGATGCGATTTCGGACTCGTGGTAGAAAAATAGGCTGAAAAATAAAAATGGTCGTTCCGACCACCCAAAACTTCTCGAATTGACGGGTATATAATACACTTTTTTTAGGCCTCTGAGTTCCTGGAACGATAATGTCCGAAAATCGCACAGATGGTTAATCGAGTCAGATAAAGCGGACTCAAAAATTTGAAAAAACATCGAAAGACATTTAACGTTACCGGTATACTATAAACCAATTTCGTTCGAAAATCGAATAACCGTGTAAAAGTGATTTATAGTTGTTTATAGGGTCTACAATCGAATAAGATATCTCATGATGCGATTTCGGATATGTGGAAGAAAAACAGGCTGGAAAATAAAAATGACTGCTCCGAGTACCCATAACTGCTCGAATTGAAGGGTATATAATACACTTTTTTTAGGCCTCTGAGCTCCCGGAACGAAAATGTTCGAAAATCGCACAGATGGTTAATCGAGTCAGATAAAGCGGACTCAAATTTGAAAAACATCGGAAGACATTTGACGTTACCGGTATGCTATAAACCAATTTCGTTCGAAATTTGGATAATTGCGTACAAGTGATTTATAGTTGTTTATAGGGTCTACAATCGAATAAGATATCCCATGATGCGATTTCGGACTCGTGGTAGAAAAACAGGCTGAAAAAAAAAATGGTCGTTCCGACCACCCAAAACTTCTCGAATTGACGGGTATATAATACACTTTTTTTAGGCCTCTGAGTTCCTGGAACGATAATGTCCGAAAATCGCACAGATGGTTAATCGAGTCAGATAAAGCGGACTCAAAAATTTGAAAAAACATCAAAAGACATTTAATATTACAGGTATACTATAAACCAATTTCGTTCGAAAATTGAATAACCGTGTAAAAGTGATTTATAGTTGTTTATAGGGTCTACAATCGAATAAGATATCTCATGATGCGATTTCGGATACGTGGTAGAAAAACAGGCTAAAAAATAAAAATGACCGCTCTGAGCACCCATAGCTGCTCGAATTGAAGGGTATATAATACACTTTTTTTAGGCCTCTGAGCTCCCGGAACGAAAATGTTCGAAAATCGCACAGATGGTTAATGGAGTTAGACAAAGCGGACTCAAATTTGAAAAACATCGGAAGTCATTTGACGTTACCGGTATGCTATAAACCAATTTCGTTCGAAAATCGGATAACCGTTTAAAAGTGATTTATAGTTGCTATAGGGTCTACAATCGAATAAGATATCTCATGATGCGATTTCGGATACGTGGTAGAAAAACAGGCTGAAAAATAAAAATGACCGCTCCGAGCACCCATAACTGCTCGAATTGAAGGGTATATAATACACTTTTTTTAGGCCTCTGAGCTCCCGGAACGAAAATGTTCGAAAATCGCACAGATGGTTAATCGAGTCAGATAAAGCGGACTCAAATTTGAAAAAACATCGGAAGACATTTGACGTTACCGGTATGCTATATACAAATTTCGTTCGAAAATCGGATAATTGCGTACAAGTGATTTATAGTTGTTTATAGGGTCTACAATCGAATAAGATATCCCATGATGCGATTTCGGACTCGTGGTAGAAAAATAGGCTGAAAAATAAAAATGGTCGTTCCGACCACCCAAAACTTCTCGAATTGACGGGTATATAATACACTTTTTTTAGGCCTCTGAGTTCCTGGAACGATAATGTCCGAAAATCGCACAGATGGTTAATCGAGTCAGATAAAGCGGACTCAAAAATTTGAAAAAACATCGAAAGACATTTAACGTTACCGGTATACTATAAACCAATTTCGTTCGAAAATCGAATAACCGTGTAAAAGTGATTTATAGTTGTTTATAGGGTCTACAATCGAATAAGATATCTCATGATGCGATTTCGGATATGTGGAAGAAAAACAGGCTGGAAAATAAAAATGACTGCTCCGAGTACCCATAACTGCTCGAATTGAAGGGTATATAATACACTTTTTTTAGGCCTCTGAGCTCCCGGAACGAAAATGTTCGAAAATCGCACAGATGGTTAATCGAGTCAGATAAAGCGGACTCAAATTTGAAAAAACATCGGAAGACATTTGACGTTACCGGTATGCTATATACAAATTTCGTTCGAAAATCGGATAATTGCGTACAAGTGATTTATAGTTGTTTATAGGGTCTACAATCGAATAAGATATCCCATGATGCGATTTCGGACTCGTGGTAAAAAATAGGCTGAAAAAAAAAATGGTCGTTCCGACCACCCAAAACTTCTCGAATTGACGGGTATATAATACACTTTTTTTAGGCCTCTGAGTTCCTGGAACGATAATGTCCGAAAATCGCACAGATGGTTAATCGAGTCAGATAAAGCGGACTCAAAAATTTGAAAAAACATCAAAAGACATTTAATATTACAGGTATACTATAAACCAATTTCGTTCGAAAATTGAATAACCGTGTAAAAGTGATTTATAGTTGTTTATAGGGTCTACAATCGAATAAGATATCTCATGATGCGATTTCGGATATGTGGAAGAAAAACAGGCTGGAAAATAAAAATGACTGCTCCGAGCACCCATAACTGCTCGAATTGAAGGGTATATAATACACTTTTTTTAGGCCTCTGAGCTCCTAGAACGAAAATGTTCGAAAATCGCACAGATGGTTAATCGAGTCAGATAAAGCGGACTCAAATTTGAAAAACATCGGAAGACATTTGACGTTACCGGTATGCTATAAACCAATTTCGTTCGAAATTTGGATAATTGCGTACAAGTGATTTATAGTTGTTTATAGGGTCTACAATCGAATAAGATATCCCATGATGCGATTTCGGACTCGTGGTAGAAAAACAGGCTGAAAAATAAAAATGGTCGCTCCGACCACCCAAAACATCTCGAATTGACGGGTATATAATACAATTTTTTTAGGCCTCTAAGTTCCTGGAACGATAATGTCCGAAATCGCACAGATGGTTTATCGAGTCAGATAAAGCGGACTCAAAAATTTGAAAAAACATCAAAAGACATTTAATATTACAGGTATACTATAAACCAATTTCGTTCGAAAATCGGATAACCGTGTAAAAGTGATTTATAGTTGTTTATAAGGTCTACAATCGAATAAGATATCTCATGATGCGATTTCGGATACGTGGTAGAAAAACAGGCTAAAAAATAAAAATGACCGCTCCGAGCACCCATAACTGCTCGAATTGAAGGGTATATAATACACTTTTTTTAGGCCTCTGAGCTCCCGGAACGAAAATGTTCGAAAATCGCACAGATGGTTAATGGAGTTAGATAAAGCGGACTCAAATTTGAAAAACATCGGAAGACATTTGACGTTACCGGTATGCTATAAACCAATTTCGTTCGAAAATCGGATAACCGTGTAAAAGTGATTTATAGTTGCTATAGGGTCTACAATCGAATAAGATATCTCATGATGCGATTTCGGATACGTGGTAGAAAAACAGGCTGAAAAATAAAAATGAACCCTCCGAGCACCCATAACTGCTCGAATTGAAGGGTATATAATACACTTTTTTTAGGCCTCTGAGCTCCCGGAACGAAAATGTTCGAAAATCGCACAGATGGTTAATCGAGTCAGATAAAGCGGACTCAAATTTGAAAAAACATCGGAAGACATTTGACGTTACCGGTATGCTATATACAAATTTCGTTCGAAAATCGGATAATTGCGTACAAGTGATTTATAGTTGTTTATAGGGTCTACAATCGAATAAGATATCCCATGATGCGATTTCGGACTCGTGGTAGAAAAACAGGCTGAAAAATAAAAATGGTCGCTCCGACCACCCAAAACTTCTCGAATTGACGGGTATATAATACAATTTTTTTAGGCCTCTGAGTTCCTTGAACGATAACGTCCGAAAATCGCACAGATGGTTTATCGAGTCAGATAAAGCGGACTCAAAAATTTGAAAAAACATCAAAAGACATTTAACATTACAGGTATACTATAAACCAATTTCGTTCGAAAATCGGATAACCGTGTAAAAGTGATTTATAGTTGTTTATAAGGTCTACAATCGAATAAGATATCTCATGATGCGATTTCGCATACGTGGTAGAAAAACAGGCTAAAAAATAAAAATGACCGCTCCGAGCACCCATAACTGCTCGAATTGAAGGGTATATAATACACTTTTTTTAGGCCTCTGAGCTCCCGGAACGGAAATGTTCGAAAATCGCACAGATGGTTAATCGAGTCAGATAAAGCGGACTCAAATTTGAAAAAACATCGGAAGACATTTGACGTTACCGGTATGCTATATACAAATTTCGTTCGAAAATCGGATAATTGCGTACAAGTGATTTATAGTTGTTTATAGGGTCTACAATCGAATAAGATATCCCATGATGCGATTTCGGACTAGTGGTAGAAAAAAAGGCTGAAAAATAAAAATGGTCGTTCCGACCACCCAAAACTTCTCGAATTGACGGGTATATAATACACTTTTTTTAGGCCTCTGAGTTCCTGGAACGATAATGTCCGAAAATCGCACAGATGGTTTATCGAGTCAGATAGAGCGGACTCAAAAATTTGAAAAAACATCAAAAGACATTTAACATTACAGGTATACTATTAACCAATTTCGTTCGAAAATCGGATAACCGTGTAAGTGTGATTTATAGTTGTTTATAAGGTCTACAATCGAATAAGATATCTCATGATGCGATTTCGGATACGTGGTAGAAAAACAGGCTAAAAAATAAAAATGACCGCTCCGAGCACCCGTAACTGCTCGAATTGAAGGGTATATAATACACTTTTTTTAGGCCTCTGAGCTCCCGGAACGAAAATATTCGAAAATCGCACAGATGGTTAATCGAGTCAGATAAAGCGGACTCAAATTTGAAAAAACATCGGAAGACATTTGACGTTACCGGTATGCTATAAACAAATTTCGTTCGAAAATCGGATAATTGCGTACAAGTGTTTTATAGTTGTTTATAGGGTCTACAATCGAATAAGATATCCCATGATGCGATTTCGGACTCGTGGTAGAAACACAGGCTGAAAAATAAAAATGATCGCTCCGACCACCCAAAACTTCTCGAATTGACGGGTATATAATACACTTTTTTCAGGACTCTGAGTTCCTGGAACGATAATGTCCGAAAATCGTACAGATGGTTAATCGAGTCAGATAAAGCGGACTCTAAAATTTGAAAAAACATCGAAAGACATTTAAGATTACCGGTATACTATAAACCAATTTCGTTCGAAAATCGAATAACCGTGTAAAAGTGATTTATTGTTGTTTATAGGGTCTACAATCCAATAAGATATCTCAAGATGCGTTTTCGGATATGTGGTAGAAAAACAGGCTGAAAAATAAAAATGACTGCTCCGAGCACCCATTACTGCTCGAATTGAAGGGTATATAATACACTTTTTTTAGGCCTCTGAGCTCCCGGAACGAAAATGTTCGAAAATCGCACAGATGGTTAATGGAGTTAGATAAAGCGGACTCAAATTTGAAAAACATCGGAAGACATTTGACGTTACCGGTATGCTATAAACCAATTTCGTTCGAAAATCGGATAATTGCGTACAAGTGATTTATAGTTGTTTATAGGGTCTACAATCGAATAAGATATCCCATGATGCGATTTCGGACTCCTAGTAGAAAAACAGGCTAAAAAATAAAAAAGGTCGCTCCGACCACCCAAAACTTCTCGAATTGACGGGTATATAATACACTTTTTTTAGGCCTCTGAGTCCCTGGAACGATAATGTCCGAAAATCGCACAGATGGTTAATCGAGTCAGATAAAGCGGACTCAAAAATTTGAAAAAACATCGAAAGACATTTAACATTACCGGTATACTATAAACCAATTTCGTTCGAAAATCGGATAACCGTGTAAAAGTGATTTATAGTTGTTTATACGGTCTACAATCGAATAAGATATCTCATGATGCGATTTCGGATACGTGGTAGAAAAACAGGCTAAAAAATAAAAATGACCGCTCCGAGCACCCGTAACTGCTCGAATTGAAGGGTATATAATACACTTTTTTTAGGCCTCTGAGCTTCCGGAACGAAAATGTTCGAAAATCGCACAGATGGTTAATCGAGTCAGATAAAGCGGACTCAAATTTGAAAAAACATCGGAAGACATTTGACGTTACCGGTATGCTATAAACAAATTTCGTTCGAAAATCGGATAATTGCGTACAAGTGTTTTATAGTTGTTTATAGGGTCTACAATCGAATAAGATATCCCATGATGCGATTTCGGACTCGTGGTAGAAACACAGGCTGAAAAATAAAAATGGTCGCTCCGACCACCCAAAACTTCTCGAATTGACGGGTATATAATACACTTTTTTTAGGACTCTGAGTTTCTGGAACGATAATGTCCGAAAATCGTACAGATGGTTAATCGAGTCAGATAAAGCGGACTCTAAAATTTGAAAAAACATCGAAAGACATTTAAGATTACCGGTATACTATAAACCAATTTCGTTCGAAAATCGAATAACCGTGTAAAAGTGATTTATTGTTGTTTATAGGGTCTACAATCCAATAAGATATCTCAAGATGCGTTTTCGGATATGTGGTAGAAAAACAGGCTGAAAAATAAAAATGACTGCTCCGAGCACCCATAACTGCTCGAATTGAAGGGTATATAATACACTTTTTTTAGGCCTCTGAGCTCCCGGAACGAAAATGTTCGAAAATCGCACAGATGGTTAATGGAGTTAGATAAAGCGGACTCAAATTTGAAAAACATCGGAAGACATTTGACGTTACCGGTATGCTATAAACCAATTTCGTTCGAAAATCGGATAATTGCGTACAAGTGATTTATAGTTGTTTATAGGGTCTACAATCGAATAAGATATCCCATGATGCGATTTCGGACTCCTAGTAGAAAAACAGGCTGAAAAATAAAAAAGGTCGCTCCGACCACCCAAAACTTCTCGAATTGACGGGTATATAATACACTTTTTTTAGGCCTCTGAGTCCATGGAACGATAATGTCCGAAAATCGCACAGATGGTTAATCGAGTCAGATAAAGCGGACTCAAAAATTTGAAAAAACATCGAAAGACATTTAACATTACCGGTATACTATAAACCAATTTCGATCGAAAATCGGATAACCGTGTAAAAGTGATTTATAGTTGTTTATACGGTCTACAATCGAATAAGATATCTCATGATGCGATTTCGGATACGTGGTAGAAAAACAGGCTGAAAAATAAAAATGACCGCTCCGAGCACCCATAACTGCTCGAATTGAAGGGTATATAATACACTTTTTTTAGGCCTCTGAGCTCCCGGAACGAAAATGGTCGAAAATCGCACAGATGGTTAATCGAGTCAGATAAAGCGGACTCAAATTTGAAAAACATCGGAAGACATTCGACGTTACCGGTATGCTATAAACCAATTTCGTTCGAAATTTGGATAATTGCGTACAAGTGATTTATAGTTGTTTATAGGGTCTACAATCGAATAAGATATCCCATGATGCGATTTCGGACTCGTGGTAGAAAAACAGGCTGAAAAATAAAAATGGTCGCTCCGACCACCCAAAACTTCTCGAATTGACGGGTATATAATACAATTTTTTTTGGCCTTTGAGTTCCAGGAACGATGATGTCCGAAAATCGCACAGATGGTTAATCGAGTCAGATAAAGCGGACTCAAAAATTTGAAAAAACATCAAAAGACATTTAACATTACAGGTATACTATAAACCAATTTCGTTCGAAAATCGGATAACCGTGTAAAAGTGATTTATAGTTGTTTATAGGGTCTACAATCGAATAAGATATCTCATGATGCGATTTCGGATACGTGGTAGAAAAACAGGCTGAAAAATAAAAATGACCGCTCCGAGCACCCGTAACTGCTCGAATTGAAGGGTATATAATACACTTTTTTTAGGCCTCTGAGCTTCCGGAACGAAAATGTTCGAAAATCGCACAGATGGTTAATCGATTCAGATAAAGCGGACTTAAATTTGAAAAAACATCGGAAGACATTTGACGTTACCGGTACGCTATATACAAATTTCGTTCGAAAATCGGATAATTGCGTACAAGTGATTTATAGTTGTTTATAGGGTCTACAATCGAATAAGATATCCCATGATGCGATTTCGGACTCGTGGTAGAAAAACAGGCTGGAAAATAAAAATGGTCGTTCCGACCACCCGAAACTTCTCGAATAGACAGGTATATAATACACTTTTTTTAGGCCTCTGAGTTCCTGGAACGATAATGTCCGAAAATCGCACAGATGGTTAATCAAGTCAAATAAAGCGGACTCTAAAATTTTAAAAAAATATCGAAAGACATTTAAGATTACCGGTATAGTATAAACCAATTTCGTTCGAAAATCGAATAACCGTGTAAAAGTGATTTATTGTTGTTTATAGGGTCTACAATCAAATAAGATATCTCAAGATGCGTTTTCGGATATGTGGTAGAAAAACAGGCTGAAAAATAAAAATGACTGCTCCGAGCAACCATAACTGCTCGAATTGAAGGGTATATAATACACTTTTTTTAGGCCTCTGAGCTCCCGGAACGAAAATGTTCGAAAATCGCACAGATGGTTAATGGAGTTAGATAAAGCGGACTCAAATTTGAAAAACATCGGAAGACATTTGACGTTACCGGTATGCTATAAACCAATTTCGTTCGAAAATCGGATAATTGCGTACAAGTGATTTATAGTTGTTTATAGGGTCTACAATCGAATAAGATATCCCATGATGCGATTTCGGACTCCTAGTAGAAAAACAGGCTAAAAAATAAAAAAGGTCGCTCCGACCACCCAAAACTTCTCGAATTGACGGGTATATAATACACTTTTTTTAGGCCTCTGAGTCCCTGGAACGATAATGTCCGAAAATCGCACAGATGGTTAATCGAGTCAGATAAAGCGGACTCAAAAATTTGAAAAAACATCGAAAGACATTTAACATTACCGGTATACTATAAACCAATTTCGTTCGAAAATCGGATAACCGTGTAAAAGTGATTTATAGTTGTTTATACGGTCTACAATCGAATAAGATATCTCATGATGCGATTTCGGATACGTGGTAGAAAAACAGGCTAAAAAATAAAAATGACCGCTCCGAGCACCCGTAACTGCTCGAATTGAAGGGTATATAATACACTTTTTTTAGGCCTCTGAGCTTCCGGAACGAAAATGTTCGAAAATCGCACAGATGGTTAATCGAGTCAGATAAAGCGGACTCAAATTTGAAAAAACATCGGAAGACATTTGACGTTACCGGTATGCTATAAACAAATTTCGTTCGAAAATCGGATAATTGCGTACAAGTGTTTTATAGTTGTTTATAGGGTCTACAATCGAATAAGATATCCCATGATGCGATTTCGGACTCGTGGTAGAAACACAGGCTGAAAAATAAAAATGGTCGCTCCGACCACCCAAAACTTCTCGAATTGACGGGTATATAATACACTTTTTTTAGGACTCTGAGTTTCTGGAACGATAATGTCCGAAAATCGTACAGATGGTTAATCGAGTCAGATAAAGCGGACTCTAAAATTTGAAAAAACATCGAAAGACATTTAAGATTACCGGTATACTATAAACCAATTTCGTTCGAAAATCGAATAACCGTGTAAAAGTGATTTATTGTTGTTTATAGGGTCTACAATCCAATAAGATATCTCAAGATGCGTTTTCGGATATGTGGTAGAAAAACAGGCTGAAAAATAAAAATGACTGCTCCGAGCACCAATAACTGCTCGAATTGAAGGGTATATAATACACTTTTTTTAGGCCTCTGAGCTCCCGGAACGAAAATGTTCGAAAATCGCACAGATGGTTAATGGAGTTAGATAAAGCGGACTCAAATTTGAAAAACATCGGAAGACATTTGACGTTACCGGTATGCTATAAACCAATTTCGTTCGAAAATCGGATAATTGCGTACAAGTGATTTATAGTTGTTTATAGGGTCTACAATCGAATAAGATATCCCATGATGCGATTTCGGACTCCTAGTAGAAAAACAGGCTGAAAAATAAAAAAGGTCGCTCCGACCACCCAAAACTTCTCGAATTGACGGGTATATAATACACTTTTTTTAGGCCTCTGAGTCCCAGGAACGATAATGTCCGAAAATCGCACAGATGGTTAATCGAGTCAGATAAAGCGGACTCAAAAATTTGAAAAAACATCGAAAGACATTTAACATTACCGGTATACTATAAACCAATTTCGATCGAAAATCGGATAACCGTGTAAAAGTGATTTATAGTTGTTTATACGGTCTACAATCGAATAAGATATCTCATGATGCGATTTCGGATACGTGGTAGAAAAACAGGCTGAAAAATAAAAATGACCGCTCCGAGCACCCATAACTGCTCGAATTGAAGGGTATATAATACACTTTTTTTAGGCCTCTGAGCTCCCGGAACGAAAATGGTCGAAAATCGCACAGATGGTTAATCGAGTCAGATAAAGCGGACTCAAATTTGAAAAACATCGGAAGACATTCGACGTTACCGGTATGCTATAAACCAATTTCGTTCGAAATTTGGATAATTGCGTACAAGTGATTTATAGTTGTTTATAGGGTCTACAATCGAATAAGATATCCCATGATGCGATTTCGGACTCGTGGTAGAAAAACAGGCTGAAAAATAAAAATGGTCGCTCCGACCACCCAAAACTTCTCGAATTGACGGGTATATAATACAATTTTTTTTGGCCTTTGAGTTCCAGGAACGATGATGTCCGAAAATCGCACAGATGGTTAATCGAGTCAGATAAAGCGGACTCAAAAATTTGAAAAAACATCAAAAGACATTTAACATTACAGGTATACTATAAACCAATTTCGTTCGAAAATCGGATAACCGTGTAAAAGTGATTTATAGTTGTTTATAGGGTCTACAATCGAATAAGATATCTCATGATGCGATTTCGGATACGTGGTAGAAAAACAGGCTGAAAAATAAAAATGACCGCTCCGAGCACCCGTAACTGCTCGAATTGAAGGGTATATAATACACTTTTTTTAGGCCTCTGAGCTTCCGGAACGAAAATGTTCGAAAATCGCACAGATGGTTAATCGATTCAGATAAAGCGGACTTAAATTTGAAAAAACATCGGAAGACATTTGACGTTACCGGTACGCTATATACAAATTTCGTTCGAAAATCGGATAATTGCGTACAAGTGATTTATAGTTGTTTATAGGGTCTACAATCGTATAAGATATCCCATGATGCGATTTCGGACTCGTGGTAGAAAAACAGGCTGGAAAATAAAAATGGTCGTTCCGACCACCCGAAACTTCTCGAATAGACAGGTATATAATACACTTTTTTTAGGCCTCTGAGTTCCTGGAACGATAATGTCCGAAAATCGCACAGATGGTTAATCAAGTCAAATAAAGCGGACTCTAAAATTTTAAAAAAATATCGAAAGACATTTAAGATTACCGGTATAGTATAAACCAATTTCGTTCGAAAATCGAATAACCGTGTAAAAGTGATTTATTGTTGTTTATAGGGTCTACAATCAAATAAGATATCTCAAGATGCGTTTTCGGATATGTGGTAGAAAAACAGGCTGAAAAATAAAAATGACTGCTCCGAGCAACCATAACTGCTCGAATTGAAGGGTATATAATACACTTTTTTTAGGCCTCTGAGCTCCCGGAACGAAAATGTTCGAAAATCGCACAGATGGTTAATGGAGTTAGATAAAGCGGACTCAAATTTGAAAAACATCGGAAGACATTTGACGTTACCGGTATGCTATAAACCAATTTCGTTCGAAAATCGGATAATTGCGTAAAAATGATTTATAGTTGTTTATAGGGTCTACAATCGAATAAGATATCCCATGATGCGATTTCGGACTCCTAGTAGAAAAACAGGCTGAAAAATAAAAAAGGTCGCTCCGACCACCCAAAACTTCTCGAATTGACGGGTATATAATACACTTTTTTTAGGCCTCTGAGTCCCTGGAACGATAATGTCCGAAAATCGCACAGATGGTTAATCGAGTCAGATAAAGCGGACTCAAAAATTTGAAAAAACATCGAAAGACATTTAACATTACCGGTATAATATAAACCAATTTCGTTCGAAAATCGGATAACCGTGTAAAAGTGATTTATAGTTGTTTATAGGGTCTACAATCGAATAAGATATCTCATGATGCGATTTCGGATACGTGGTAGAAAAACAGGCTGAAAAATAAAAATGACCGCTCCGAGCACCCATAACTGCTCGAATTGAAGGGTATATAATACACTTTTTTTAGGGC
Source organism: Silene conica (assembly GCA_029255685.2). Lineage (NCBI taxonomy): Eukaryota > Viridiplantae > Streptophyta > Magnoliopsida > Caryophyllales > Caryophyllaceae > Silene > Silene conica. The sequence continues at coordinate 47,651,202 of CM055317.2, read as the reverse complement.
TCTGAGCTCCCGGAACGAAAATGGTCGAAAATCGCACAGATGGTTAATCGAGTCAGATAAAGCGGACTCAAATTTGAAAAACATCGGAAGACATTTGACGTTACCGGTATGCTATAAACCAATTTCGTTCGAAATTTGGATAATTGCGTACAAGTGATTTATAGTTGTTTATAGGGTCTACAATCGAATAAGATATCCCATGATGCGATTTCGGACTCGTGGTAGAAAAACAGGCTGAAAAATAAAAATGGTCGCTCTGACCACCCAAAACTTCTCGAATTGACGGGTATATAATACAATTTTTTTAGGCCTTTGAGTTCCAGGAACGATGATGTCCGAAAATCGCACAGATGGTTAATCGAGTCAGATAAAGCGGACTCAAAAATTTGAAAAAACAGCAAAAGACATTTAACATTACAGGTATACTATAAACCAATTTCGTTCGAAAATCGGATAACCGTGTAAAAGTGATTTATAGTTGTTTATAGGGTCTACAATCGAATAAGATATCTCATGATGCGATTTCGGATACGTGGTAGAAAAACAGGCTGAAAAATATAAATGACCGCTCCGAGCACCCGTAACTGCTCGAATTGAAGGGTATATAATACACTTTTTTTAGGCCTCTGAGCTTCCGGAACGAAAATGTTCGAAAATCGCACAGATGGTTAATCGAGTCAGATAAAGCGGACTCAAATTTGAAAAAACATCGGAAGACATTTGACGTTACCGGTATGCTATATACAAATTCCGTTCGAAAATCGGATAATTGCGTACAAGTGATTTATAGTTGTTTATAGGGTCTACAATCGAATAAGATTTTCCATGATGCGATTTCGGACTCGTGGTAGTAAAACAGGCTGAAAAATAAAAATGGTCGTTCCGACCACCCAAAACTTCTCGAACTGACGGGTATATAATACACTTTTTTTAGGACTCTGAGTTCCTGGAACGATAATGTCCGAAAATCGTACAGATGGTTAATCGAGTCAGATAAAGCGGACTCTAAAATTTGAAAAAACAGCAAAAGACATTTAACATTACAGGTATACTATAAACCAATTTCGTTCGAAAATCGGATAACCGTGTAAAAGTGATTTATAGTTGTTTATAGGGTCTACAATCGAATAAGATATCTCATGATGCGATTTCGGATACGTGGTAGAAAAACAGGCTGAAAAATAAAAATGACCGCTCCGAGCACCCGTAACTGCTCGAATTGAAGGGTATATAATACACTTTTTTTAGGCCTCTGAGCTCCCGGAACGAAAATGTTCGAAAATCGCACAGATGGTTAATGGAGTTAGATAAAGCGGACTCAAATTTGAAAAACATCGGAAGACATTTGACGTTACCGGTATGCTATAAACCAATTTCGTTCGAAAATCGGATAATTGCGTACAAGTGATTTATAGTTGTTTATAGGGTCTACAATCGAATAAGATATAAATAAAAAAGGTCGCTCCGACCACCCAAAACTTCTCGAATTGACGGGTATATAATACACTTTTTTTTAGGCCTCTGAGTCCCTGGAACGATAATGTCCGAAAATCGCACAGATGGTTAATCGAGTCAGATAAAGCGGACTCAAAAATTTGAAAAAACATCGAAAGACATTTAACATTACCGGTATACTATAAACCAATTTCGTTCGAAAATCGGATAACCGTGTAAAAGTGATTTATAGTTGTTTATAGGGTCTACAATCGAATAAGATATCTCATGATGCGATTTCGGATACGTGGTAGAAAAACAGGCTGAAAAATAAAAATGACCGCTCCGAGCACCCATAACTGCTCGAATTGAAGGGTATATAATACACTTTTTTTAGGCCTCTGAGCTCCCGGAACGAAAATGGTCGAAAATCGCACAGATGGTTAATCGAGTCAGATAAAGCGGACTCAAAGTTGAAAAACATCGGAAGACATTCGACGTTACCTGTATGCTATAAACCAATTTCGTTCGAAATTTGGATAATTGCGTACAAGTGATTTATAGTTGTTTATAGGGTCTACAATCGAATAAGATATCCCATGATGCGATTTCGGACTCGTGGTTGAAAAACAGGCTGAAAAATAAAAATGGTCGCTCCGACCACCCAAAACTTCTCGAATTGACGGGTATATAGTACACTTTTTTAGGCCTCTGAGTTCCTGGAACGATAATGTCCGAAAATCGCACAGATGGTTAATCGAGTCAGATAAAGCGGACTCTAAAATTTGAAAAAACAACGAAAGACATTTAACATTACCGGTATACTATAAACCAATTTCGTTCGAAAATCGGATAACCGTGTAAAAGTGATTTATAGTTGTTTATAGGGTCTACAATCGAATAAGATATCTCATGATGCGATTTCGGATACGTGTTAGAAAAACAGGCTGAAAAATTAAAATGACCGCTCCGAGCACCCATAACTGCTCGAATTGATGGGTATATAATACACTTTTTTTAGGCCTCTGAGCTCCCGGAACGAAAATATTCGAAAATCGCACAGATGGTTAATCGGGTCAGATAAAGCGGACTCAAATTTGAAAAAACATCGGAAGACATTTGACGTTACCGGTATGCTATAAACCAATTTCGTTCGAAAATCGGATTATTGTGTACAAGTGATTTATAGTTGTTTATAGGGTCTACAATCGAATAAGATATCCCATGATGCGATTTCGGACTCGTGGTAGAAAAACAGGCTGAAAAATAAAAATGGTCGCTCCGACCACCCAAAACTTCTCGAATTGACGGGTATATAGTACACTTTTTTTAGGCCTCTGAGTTCCTGGAACGATAATGTCCGAAAATCGCACAGATGGTTAATCGAGTCAGATAAAGCGGACTCTAAAATTTGAAAAAAAAACGAAAGACATTTAACATTACCAGTATACTATAAACCAATTTCGTTCGAAAATCGGATAACCGTGTAAAAGTGATTTATAGTTGTTTATAGGGTCTACAATCGAATAAGATATCTCATGATGCGATTTCGGATACGTGTTAGAAAAACAGGCTGAAAAATTAAAATGACCGCTCTGAGCACCCATAACTGCTCGAATTGAAGGGTATATAATACACTTTTTTTAGGCCTCTGAGCTCCCGGAACGAAAATGTTCGAAAATCGTACAGATGGTTAATCAAGTCAGATAAAGCGGACTCAAATTTGAAAAAACATCGGAAGACATTTGACGTTACCGGTATGCTATATACCAATTTCGTTCGAAAATCGGATAACCGTGTAAAAGTGATTTATAGTTGTTTATAGGATCTACAATCGAATAAGATATCCCATGATGCGATTTCGGACTCGTGGTAGAAAAACAGGCTCAAAAATAAAAATGGTCGCTCCGACCACCCAAAACTTCTCGAATTGACGGGTATATAATACACTTTTTTTAGGCCTCTGAGTTCCTGGAACGATAATGTCCGAAAATCGCACAGATGGTTAATCGAGTGTGATAAAGCGGACTCAAAAGTTTGAAAAACCATCGAAAGACATTTAACGTTACCGGTATACAATAAACCAATTTCGTTCGAAAATTGGATAACCGTGTAAAAGTGATTTATAGTTGTTTATAGGATCTACAATCGAATAAGATATCTCATGATGCGATTTCGGATACGTGGTAGAAAAACAGGCTGAAAAATAAAAATGACCGCTCCGAGCACCCATAACTGCTCGAATTGTAGGGTATATAATACACTTTTTTTAGGCCTCTGAGCTCCCGGAACGAAAATGTTCGAAAATCGCACAGATGGTTAATCGAGTCAAATAAACCGGACTCAAATTTGAAAAAACATCGGAAGACATTTGACGTTACCCGTATGCTATAAACCAATTTCGTTCGAAAATCGGATAATTACGTACAAGTGATTTATAGTTGTTTATAGGGTCTACAATCGAATAAGATATCCCATGATGCGATTTCGAACTCGTGGTAGAAAAACAGGCTGAAAAATAAAAATGGTCGCTCCGACCACCCAAAACTTCTCGAATTGACGGGTATATAATACACTTTTTTTAGGCCTCTAAGTCCCTGGAACGATAATGTCCGAAAGTCGCACAGATGGTTAATCGAGTCAGATAAAGCGGACTCAAAAATTTGAAAAAACAACGAAAGACATTTAACATTACCAGTATACTATAAACCAATTTCGTTCGAAAATCGGATTACCGTGTAAAAGTGATTTATAGTTGTTTATAGGGTCTACAATCGAATCAGATATCTCATGATGCGATTTCGGATACGTGTTAGAAAAACAGGCTGAAAAATTAAAATGACCGCTCTGAGCACCCATAACTGCTCGAATTGAAGGGTATATAATACACTTTTTTTAGGCCTCTGAGCTCCCGGAACGAAAATGTTCGAAAATCGTACAGATGGTTAATCGAGTCAGATAACGCGGACTCAAATTTGAAAAAACATCGGAAGACATTTGACGTTACCGGTATGCTATATACCAATTTCGTTCGAAAATCGGATAACCGTGTAAAAGTGATTTATAGTTGTTTATAGGGTCTACAATCGAATAAGATATCCCATGATGCGATTTCGGACTCGTGGTAGAAAAACAGGCTGAAAAATAAAAATGGTCTCTCCGACCACCCAAAACTTCTCGAATTGACAGGTATATAATACACTTTTTTTAGGCCTCTGAGTTCCTGGAACGATAATGTCCGAAAATCGCACAGATGGTTAATCGAGTGTGATAAAGCGGACTCAAAAGTTTGAAAAAAAATCGAAAGACATTTAACGTTACCGGTATACTAAACCAATTTCGTTCGAAAATTGGATAACCGTGTAAAAGTGATTTATAGTTGTTTATAGGGTCTACAATCAAATAAGATATCTCATGATGCGATTTCCGATACGTGGTAGAAAAACAGGCTGAAAAATTAAAATGACCGCTCTGAGCACCCATTACTGCTCGAATTGATGGGTATATAATACACTTTTCTTAGGCCTCTGAGCTCCCGGAACGAAAATATTCGAAAATCGCACAGATGGTTAATCGAGTCAGATAAAGCGGACTCAAATTTGAAAAATATCGGAAGACATTTGACGTTACCGGTATGCTATAAACCAATTTCGTTCGAAAATCGGATTATTGTGTACAAGTGACTTATAGTTGTTTATAGGGTCTACAATCGAATAAGATATCCCATGATGCGATTTCGGACTCGTGGTTGAAAAACAGGCTGAAAAATGAGAATGGTCGCTCCGACCACCCAAAACCTCTCGAATTGACGGGTATATAGTACACTTTTTTAGGCCTCTGAGTTCCTGGAACGATAATGTCCGAAAATCGCACAGATGGTTAATCGAGTCAGATAAAGCGGACTCTAAAATTTGAAAAAACAACGAAAGACATTTAACATTACCGGTATACTATAAACCAATTTCGTTCGAAAATCGGATAACCGTGTAAAAGTGATTTATAGTTGTTTATAGGGTCTACAATCGAATAAGATATCTCATGATGCGATTTCGGATACGTGTTAGAAAAACAGGCTGAAAAATTAAAATGACCGCTCCGAGCACCCATACCTGCTCGAATTGATGGGTATATAATACACTTTTTTTAGGCCTCTGAGCTCCCGGAACGAAAATATTCGAAAATCGCACAGATGGATAATCGGGTCAGATAAAGCGGACTCAAATTTGAAAAAACATCGGAAGACATTTGACGTTACCGGTATGCTATAAACCAATTTCGTTCGAAAATCGGATTATTGTGTACAAGTGATTTATAGTTGTTTATAGGGTCTACAATCGAATAAGATATCCCATGATGCGATTTCGGACTCGTGGTAGAAAAACAGGCTGAAAAATAAAAATGGTCGCTCCGACCACCCAAAACTTCTCGAATTGACGGGAATATAGTACACTTTTTTTAGGCCTCTGAGTTCCTGGAACGATAATGTCCGAAAATCACACAGATGGTTAATCGAGTCAGATAAAGCGGACTCTAAAATTTGAAAAAACAACGAAAGACATTTAACATTACCAGTATACTATAAACCAATTTCGTTCGAAAATCGGATAACCGTGTAAAAGTGATTTATAGTTGTTTATAGGGTCTACAATCGAATAAGATATCTCATGATGCGATTTCGGATACGTGTTAGAAAAACAGGCTGAAAAATTAAAATGACCGCTCTGAGCACCCATAACTGCTCGAATTGTAGGGTATATAATACACTTTTTTAGGCCTCTGAGCTCCCGGAACGAAAATGTTCGAAAATCGTACAGATGGTTAATCAAGTCAGATAAAACGGACTCAAAAATTTGAAAAAACATCGAAAGACATTTAACGTTACCGGTATACTATAAACCAATTTCGTACGAAAATCGGATAACCGTGTAAAAGTGATTTATAGTTGTTTATAGGGTCTGCAATCGAATAAGATATCTCATGATGCGATTCCGGATACGTGGTAGAAAAACAGGCTGAAAAATAAAAATGGTCGCTCCGACCACCCAAAACTTCTCGAATTGACGGGTATATAATACACTTTTTTTAGGCCTCTGAGTTCCTGGAACGATAATGTCCGAAAATCGTACAGATGGTTAATCGAGTGTGATAAAGCGGACTCAAAAGTTTGAAAAAACATCGAAAGACATTTAACGTTACCGGTATACTATAAACCAATTTCGTTCGAAAATTGGATAACCGTGTAAAAGTGACTTATAGTTGTTTATAGGGTCTACAATCGAATAATATATCTCATGATGCGATTTCCGATACGTGGTAGAAAAGCAGGCTGAAAAATAAAAATGACCGCTCCGAGCACCCATAACTGCTCGAATTGAAGGGTAGATAATATTTTTTTTAGGCCTCTGAGCTCCCGGAACGAAAATGTTCAAAAATCGCACAGATTGTTAATCGAGTCAGATAAAGCGGACTCAAATTTGAAAAATATCGGAAGACATTTGACGTTACCGGTATGCTATAAACCAATTTCGTTCAAAAATCGGATAATTGCATACAAGTGATTTATAGTTGTTTATAGGGTCTACAATCGAAGAAGAAATCCCATGATGCGATTTCGGACTCGTGGTAGAAAAACAGGCTGAAAAATAAAAATGGTCGCTCCGACCACCCAAAACTTCTCGAATTGACAGGTATATAATACACTTTTTTTAGGCCTCTGAGTTCCTGGAACGATAATGTCCGAAAATCGCACAGATGGTTAATCGAGTCAGATAAAGCGGACCCAAAAATTTGAAAAAACATCGAAAGTCATTTAACGTTACCGGTATACTATAAACCAATTTCGTACGAAAATCGGATAACCGTGTAAAAGTGATTTATAGTTGTTTATAGGGTTTACAATCGAATAAGATATCTCATGATGCGATTTCGGATACGTGGTAGGAAAACAGGCTGAAAAATAAAAATGACCGCTCCGAGCACCCATAACTGCTCGAATTGAAGGGTATATAATACACTTTTTTTTAGGCCTCTGAGCTCCCGGAACGAAAATGGTCGAAAATCTCACAGATGGTTAATCGAGTCAGATAAAGCGGACTCAAATTTGAAAAAACATCGGAAGACATTTGACGTTATCGGTCTGCTATAAACCAATTTCGTTCGAAAATCGGATAATTGCGTACAAGTGATTTATAGTTGTTTATAGGGTCTACAATCGAATAAGATATCCCATGATGCGATTTCGGACTCGTGGTAGAAAAACAGGCTGAAAAAAAAAAATGGTCGCTCCGACCACCCAAAATTTCTCGAATTGACGGGTATATAATACACTTTTTTTAGGCCTCTGAGTTCCTGGAACGATAATGTCCGAAAATCGCACAGATGGTTAATCGAGTGTGATAAAGCGGACTCAAAAGTTTGAAAAGACATCGAAAGACATTTAACGTTACCGGTATACTATAAACCAATTTCGTTCGAAAATTGGATAACCGTGTAAAAGTGATTTATAGTTGTTTATAGGGTCTACAATCGAATAAGATATCTCATGATGCGATTTCCGATACGTGGTAGAAAAGCAGGCTGAAAAATAAAAATGACCGCTCCGAGCACCCATAACTGCTCGAATTGAAGGGTAGATAATATTTTTTTTAGGCCTCTGAGCTCCCGGAACGAAAATGTTCAAAAATCGCACAGATTGTTAATCGAGTCAGATAAAGCGGACTCAAATTTGAAAAATATCGGAAGACATTTGACGTTACCGGTATGCTATAAACCAATTTCGTTCAAAAATCGGATAATTGCATACAAGTGATTTATAGTTGTTTATAGGGTCTACAATCGAAGAAGAAATCCCATGATGCGATTTCGGACTCGTGGTAGAAAAACAGGCTGAAAAATAAAAATGGTCGCTCCGACCACCCAAAACTTCTCGAATTGACAGGTATATAATACACTTTTTTTAGGCCTCTGAGTTCCTGGAACGATAATGTCCGAAAATCGCACAGATGGTTAATCGAGTCAGATAAAGCGGACCCAAAAATTTGAAAAAACATCGAAAGTCATTTAACGTTACCGGTATACTATAAACCAATTTCGTACGAAAATCGGATAACCGTGTAAAAGTGATTTATAGTTGTTTATAGGGTCTACAATCGAATAAAAAATCCCATGATGCGATTTCGGACTCGTGGTAGAAAAACAGGCTGAAAAATAAAAATGGTCGCTCCGACCACCCAAAACTTCTCGAATTGACGGGTATATAATACACTTTTTTTAGGCCTCTGAGGTCCTGGAACGATAATGTCCGAAAATCGCACAGATGGTTAATCGAGCCAGATAAAGCGGACTCAAAAATTTGCAAAAACATCAGAAGACATTTGACGTTACCGGTATGCTATAAACCAATTTCGTTCGAAAATCGGATAATTGCGTACAAGTGATTTATAGTTGTTTATAGGGTCTACAATCGAATAAGATATCCCATGATGCGATTTCGGACTCGTGGTAGAAAAACAGGCTGAAAAATAAAAATGGTCGCTCCGACCACCCAAAACTTCTCGAATTGACGGGTATATAATACACTTTTTTTAGGCCTCTGATTTCCAGGAACGATAATGTCCGAAAATCGCACAGATGGTTAATCGAGTGTGATAAAGCGGACTCAAAAGTTTGAAAAAACATCGAAAGACATTTAACGTTACCGGTATACTATAAACCAATTTCGTTCGAAAATTGGATAACCGTGTAAAAGTGATTTATAGTTGTTTATAGGGTCTACAATCGAATAAGATATCTCATGATGCAATTTCCGATACGTGGTAGAAAAGCAGGCTGAAAAATAAAAATGACCGCTCCGAGCACCCATAACTGCTCGAATTGAAGGGTAGATAATACACTTTTTTAGGCCTCTGAGCTCCCGGAACGAAAATGTTCGAAAATCGCACAGATGGTTAATCGAGTTAGATAAAGCGGACTCAAAAATTTGAAAAAACATCGGAAGACATTTGACGTTACCGGTATGCTATAAACCAATTTCGTTCGAAAATCGGATAATCGCGTACAAGTGATTTATAGTTGTTTATAGGGTCTAAAATCGAATAAGATATCTCATGATGCGATTTCGGATACGTGGTAGAAAAACAGGCTGAAAAAAAAAATGACCGCTCCGAGCACCCATAACTGCTCGAATTGAAGGATATATGATACACTTGTTTTAGGCCTCTGAGCTCCCGGAACGAAAATTTTCGAAAATCGCACAGATGGTTAATCGAGTCAGATAAAGCGGACTCAAATTTGAAAAAACATCGGAAGACATTTGACGTTACCGGTATGCTATAAACCAATTTCGTTCGAAAATCGGATTATTGTGTACAAGTGATTTATAGTTGTTTATAGGGTCTACAATCGAATAAGATATCCCATGATGCGATTTCGGACTCGTGGTAGAAAAACAGGCTGAAAAATAAAAATGGTCGCTCCGACCACCCAATACTTCTCGAATTGACGGGTAGATAATACACTTTTTTTAGGCCTCTGAGTTCCTGGAACGATAATGTCCTAAAATCGCACAGATGGTTAATCGAGTCAGATAAAGCGGACTCAAATTTGAAAAATATCGGAAGACATTTGACGTTACCGGTATGCTATAAACCAATTTCGTTCAAAAATCGGATAATTGCATACAAGTGATTTATAGTTGTTTATAGGGTCTACAATCGAAGAAGAAATCCCATGATGCGATTTCGGACTCGTGGTAGAAAAACAGGCTGAAAAATAAAAATGGTCGCTCCGACCACCCAAAACTTCTCGAATTGACAGGTATATAATACACTTTTTTTAGGCCTCTGAGTTCCTGGAACGATAATGTCCGAAAATCGCACAGATGGTTAATCGAGTCAGATAAAGCGGACCCAAAAATTTGAAAAAACATCGAAAGTCATTTAACGTTACCGGTATACTATAAACCAATTTCGTACGAAAATCGGATAACCGTGTAAAAGTGATTTATAGTTGTTTATAGGGTCTACAATCGAATAAAAAATCCCATGATGCGATTTCGGACTCGTGGTAGAAAAACAGGCTGAAAAATAAAAATGGTCGCTCCGACCACCCAAAACTTCTCGAATTGACGGGTATATAATACACTTTTTTTAGGCCTCTGAGGTCCTGGAACGATAATGTCCGAAAATCGCACAGATGGTTAATCGAGCCAGATAAAGCGGACTCAAAAATTTGCAAAAACATCAGAAGACATTTGACGTTACCGGTATGCTATAAACCAATTTCGTTCGAAAATCGGATAATTGCGTACAAGTGATTTATAGTTGTTTATAGGGTCTACAATCGAATAAGATATCCCATGATGCGATTTCGGACTCGTGGTAGAAAAACAGGCTGAAAAATAAAAATGGTCGCTCCGACCACCCAAAACTTCTCGAATTGACGGGTATATAATACACTTTTTTTAGGCCTCTGATTTCCTGGAACGATAATGTCCGAAAATCGCACAGATGGTTAATCGAGTGTGATAAAGCGGACTCAAAAGTTTGAAAAAACATCGAAAGACATTTAACGTTACCGGTATACTATAAACCAATTTCGTTCGAAAATTGGATAACCGTGTAAAAGTGATTTATAGTTGTTTATAGGGTCTACAATCGAATAAGATATCTCATGATGCAATTTCCGATACGTGGTAGAAAAGCAGGCTGAAAAATAAAAATGACCGCTCCGAGCACCCATAACTGCTCGAATTGAAGGGTAGATAATACACTTTTTTAGGCCTCTGAGCTCCCGGAACGAAAATGTTCGAAAATCGCACAGATGGTTAATCGAGTTAGATAAAGCGGACTCAAAAATTTGAAAAAACATCGGAAGACATTTGACGTTACCGGTATGCTATAAACCAATTTAGTTCGAAAATCGGATAATCGCGTACAAGTGATTTATAGTTGTTTATAGGGTCTAAAATCGAATAAGATATCTCATGATGCGATTTCGGATACGTGGTAGAAAAACAGGCTGAAAAAAAAAATGACCGCTCCGAGCACCCATAACTGCTCGAATTGAAGGATATATGATACACTTGTTTTAGGCCTCTGAGCTCCCGGAACGAAAATTTTCGAAAATCGCACAGATGGTTAATCGAGTCAGATAAAGCGGACTCAAATTTGAAAAAACATCGGAAGACATTTGACGTTACCGGTATGCTATAAACCAATTTCGTTCGAAAATCGGATTATTGTGTACAAGTGATTTATAGTTGTTTATAGGGTCTACAATCGAATAAGATATCCCATGATGCGATTTCGGACTCGTGGTAGAAAAACAGGCTGAAAAATAAAAATGGTCGCTCCGACCACCCAATACTTCTCGAATTGACGGGTAGATAATACACTTTTTTTAGGCCTCTGAGTTCCTGGAACGATAATGTCCTAAAATCGCACAGATGGTTAATCGAGTCAGATAAAGCGGACTCAAAAATTTGAAAAAACATCGAAAGACATTTAACATTACCGGTATACTATAAACCAATTTCGTTCGAAAATCGGATAACCGTGTAAAAGTGATTTATAGTTGTTTATAGGGTCTACAATCGAATAAGATATACCATGATGCAATTTCGGACACGTGGTAGAAAAACAGGCTGAAAAAAAAAATGGCCGCTCCGACCACCCGAAACAGCTCGAATTGAAGGGTAGATAATATTTTTTTTAGGCCTCTGAGCTCCCGGAACGAAAATGTTCAAAAATCGCACAGATGGTTAATCGAGTCAGATAAAGCGGACTCAAATTTGAAAAATATCGGAAGACATTTGACGTTACCAAGAAGCTATAAACCAATTTCGTTCGAAAATCGGATAATTGCGTACAAGTGATTTATAGTTGTTTATAGGGTCTACAATCGAAGAAGAAATCCCATGATGCGATTTCGGACTCGTGGTAGAAAAACAGGCTGAAAAATAAAAATGGTCGCTCCGACCACCCAAAACTTCTCGAATTGACGGGTATATAATACATTTTTTTTAGGCCTCTGAGTTCCTGGAACGATAATGTCCGAAAATCGCACAGATGGTTAATCGTGTCAGATAAAGCGGACTCAAAAATTTGAAAAAACATCGAAAGACATTTAACGTTACCGGTATACTATAAACCAATTTCGTACGAAAATCGGATAACCGTGTAAAAGTGATTTATAGTTGTTTATAGGGTCTACAATCAAATAATATATCTCATGATGCGATTTCGGATACGTGGTAGAAAAACATGCTGAAAAATAAAAATGACCGCTCTGAGCACCCATAACTTTTCGAACTGAAAGGTATATAATACACTTTTTTTAGGCCTCTGAGCTCCCAGAACGAAAATGTTCGAAAATCGCACAGATGGTTAATCGAGTCAGATAAAGCGGACTCAAATTTGAAAAAACATCGGAAGACATTTGACGTTACCGGTATGGTATAAACCAATTTCGTTCGAAAATCGGATAATTGCGTACAAGTGATTTATAGTTGTTTATAGGGTGTACAATCGAATAAGATATCCCATGATGCGATTTCGGACTCGTCGTAGAAAAACAGGCTGAAAAATAAAAATGGTCGCTCCGACCACCCAAAACATCTCGAATTGACGGGTATATAATACACTTTTTTTAGGCCTCTGAGTTCCTGGAACGATAATGTCAGAAAATCGCACAGATGGTTAATCGAGTCAGATAAAGCGGACTCAAAAATTTGAAAAAACATCGAAACACATTTAACATTACCAGTATACTATAAACCAATTTCGTTCGAAAATCTGATAACCGTGTAAAAGTGATTTATAGTTGTTTATAGGGTTTACAATCGAATAAGATATCTCATGATGCGATTTCGGATACGTGGTAGAAAAACAGGCTGAAAAATAAAAATGACCGCTCCGAGCACCCATAACTGCTCGAAGTGAAGGGTATATAATACACTTTTTTTTAGGCCTCTGAGCTCCCGGAACGAAAATGTTCGAAAATCTCACAGATTGTTAATCGAGTCAGATAAAGCGGACTCAAATTTGAAAAAACATCGGAAGACATTTGACGTTATCGGTATGCTATAAACCAATTTCGTTCGAAAATCGGATAATTGCGTACAAGTGATTTATAGTTGTTTATAGGGTCTACAATCGAATAAGATATCCCATGATGCGATTTCGGACTCGTGGTAGAAAAACAGGCTGAAAAATAAAAATGGTCGCTCCGACCACCCAAAACTTCTCGAATTGACGGGTATATAATACACTTTTTTTAGGCCTCTGAGTTCCTGGAACGATAATGTCCGAAAATCGCACAGATGGTTAATCGAGTGTGATAAAGCGGACTCAAAAGTTTGAAAAAACATCGAAAGACATTTAACGTTACCGGTATACTATAAACCAATATAATATCGTACGAAAATCGGATAACCGTGTAAAAGTGATTTATAGTTGTTTATAGGTTCTACAATCGAATAAGATATCTCATGATGCGATTTCGGATATGTGGTAGAAAAACAGGCTGAAAAATAAAAATGACCGCTCTGAGCACCCATAACTGCTCGAATTGAAAGGTATATAATACACATTTTTTAGGCCTCTAAGCTCCCAGAACGAAAATGTTCGAAAATCGCACAGATGGTTAATCGAGTCAGATAAAGCGGACTCAAATTTGAAAAAACATCTGAAGACATTTGACGTTACCGGTATGCTATAAACCAATTTCGTTCGAAAATCGGATAATTGCGTACAAGTGATTTATAGTTGTTTATAGGGTCTATAATCGAATAAAAAATCCCATGATGCGATTTCGGACTCGTGGTAGAAAAACAGGCTGAAAAATAAAAATGGTCGCTCCGACCACCCAAAACTTCTCGAATTGACCGGTATATAATACACTTTTTTTAGGCCTCTGAGTTCCTGGAACGATAATGTCCGAAAATCGCACAGATGGTTAATCGAGCCAGATAAAGCGGACTCAAAAATTTGCAAAAACATCAAAAGACATTTGACGTTACCGGTATGCTATAAACCAATTTCGTTCGAAAATCGGATAATTGCGTACAAGTGATTTATAGTTGTTTATAGGGTCTACAATCGAATAAGATATCCCATGATGCGATTTCGGACTCGTGGTAGAAAAACAGGCTGAAAAATAAAAATGGTCGCTTCGACCACCCAAAACTTCTCGAATTGACGGGTATATAATACACTTTTTTTAGGCCTCTGAGTTCCTGGAACAATAATGTCCAAAAATCGCACAGATGGTTAATCGAGTGTGATAAAGCGGACTCAAAAGTTTGAAAAAATATCGAAAGACATTTAACGTTACCGGTATACTATAAACCAATTTCGTTCGAAAATTGGATAACCGTGTAAAAGTGATTTATAGTTGTTTATAGGGTCTACAATCGAATAAGATATCTCATGATGCAATTTCCGATACGTGGTAGAAAAGCAGGCTGAAAAATAAAAATGACCGCTCCGAGCACCCATAACTGCTCGAATTGAAGGGTAGATAATACACTTTTTTAGGCCTCTGAGCTCCCGGAACGAAAATGTTCGAAAATCGCACAGATGGTTAATCGAGTTAGATAAAGCGGACTCAAAAATTTGAAAAAACATCGGAAGACATTTGACGTTACCGGTATGCTATAAACCAATTTCGTTCGAAAATCGGATAATCGCGTACAAGTGATTTATAGTTGTTTATAGGGTCTACAATCGAATAAGATATCTCATGATGCAATTTCCGATACGTGGTAGAAATGCAGGCTGAAAAAAAAAATGACCGCTCCGAGCACCCATAACTGCTCGAATTGAAGGATATATAATACACTTGTTTTAGGCCTCTGAGCTCCCGGAACGATAATGTCCGGAAAATCGCACAGATGGTTAATCGAGCCAGATAAAGCGGACCCAAAAATTTGCAAAAGCATCAGAAGACATTTGACGTTACCGGTATGCTATAAACCAATTTCGTTTGAAAATCGGATAATCGCGTAGAAGTGATTTATAGTTGTTTATAGGGTCTACAATCGAATAAGATATCTCATAATGCGATTTCGGATACGTGGTAGAAAAACAGGTTGAAAAATAAAAATGACCGCTCCGAGCACCCATAGCTGCTCGAATTGAAGGGTATATAATACACTTTTTTTAGGCCTTTGAGCTCCCGGAACGAAAATGTTCGAAAATCGCACAGATGGTTATTCGAGTCAGATAAAGCGGACTCAAATTTGAAAAAACATCGGAAGACATTTGACGTTACCGGTATGCTATAAACCAATTTCGTTCGAAAATCGGATAATTGCGTACAAGTGATTTATAGTTGTTTATAGAGTCTACAATCGAATAAGATATCCCATGATGCGATTTCGGACTCGTGGTAGAAAAACAGGCTGAAAAATAAAAATGGCCGCTCCGACCACCCGAAACAGCTCGAATTGATGGTTATATAATACACTTTTTTTAGGCCTCTGAGCTCCCGGAACGAAAATGTTCGAAAATCGCACAGATGGTTAATCGAGTTAGATAAATCGGACTCAAAAATTTGCAAAAAACATCGGAAGACATTTGACGTTACCGGTATGCTATAAACCAACTTCGTTCGAAAATCGGATAATCGCGTAGAAGTGATTTATAGTTGTTTATAGGGTCTACAATCGAATAAGATATCTCATAATGCGATTTCGGATACGTGGTAGAAAAACAGGCTGAAAAATAAAAATGACCGCTCCGAGCACCCATAACTGCTCGAATTGAAGGGTATATAATACACTTTTTTTAGGCCTCTGAGCTCCCGGAACGAAAATGTTCGAAAATCGCACAGATGGTTATTCGAGTTAGATAAAGCGGACTCAAATTTGAAAAAACATCGGAAGACATTTGACGTTACCGGTATGCTATAAACCAATTTCGTTCGAAAATCAGATAATTGCGTATAAGTGACTTATAGTTGTTTATAGGGTCTACAATCGAATAAGATATCCCATGATGCGATTTCGGACTCGTGGTAGAAAAACAGGCTGAAAAATAAAAATGGTCGCTCCGACCACCCAAAACTTCTCGAATTGACGGGTATATAATACACTTTTTTTAGGCCTCTGAGTTCCTGGAACAATAATGTCCGAAAATCGTACAGATGGTTAATCGAGTCAGATAAAGCGGACTCAAAAATTTGAAAAAACATCGAAAGACATTTAATATTACCGGTATACTATAAACCAATTTCGTTCGAAAATCGGATAACCGTGTAAAAGTGATTTATAGTTGTTTAGAGGGTCTACAATCGAATAAGATATCTCATGATGCATTTCGGATACGTGGTAGAAAAACAGGCTGAAAAATAAAAATGACCGCTCCGAGCACCCATAACTGCTCGAATTAATGGGTATATAATACACTTTTTTTAGGCCTCTGAGCTCCCGGAACGAAAATGTTCGAAAATCGCACAGATGGTTAATCGAGTCAGATAAAGCGGACTCAAATTTGAAAAAACATCGGAAGACATTTGACGTTACCGGTATGCTATAAACCAATTTCGTTCGAAAATCGGATTATTGTGTACAAGTGATTTATAGTTGTTTATAGGGTCTACAATCGAATAAGATATCCCATGATGCGATTTCGGACTCGTGGTAGAAAAACAGGCTGAAAAATAAAAATGGTCGCTCCGACCACCCAAAACTTCTCGAATTGACGGGTATATAGTACACTTTTTTTAGGCCTCTGAGTTCCTGGAACGATAATGTCCGAAAATCGCACAGATGGTTAATCGAGTAAGATAAAGCGGACTCAAAAATTTGAAAAAACATCGAAACACATTTAACATTACCAGTATACTATAAACCAATTTCGTTCGAAAATCGGATAACCGTGTAAAAGTGATTTATAGTTCTTTATAGGGTTTACAATCGAATAAGATATCTCATGATGCGATTTCGGATACGAGGTAGAAAAACAGGCTGAAAAATAAAAATGACCGCTCCGAGCACCCATAACTACTCGAATTGAAGGGTATATAATACACTTTTTTTTAGGCCTCAGAGCTCCCGGAACGAAAATGTTCGAAAATCGCACAGATGGTTAATCGAGTCAGATAAAGCGGACTCAAATTTGAAAAAACATCGGAAGACATTTGACGTTACCAGTTTGCTATAAACCAATTTCGTTCGAAAATCGGATAATTGCGTACAAGTGATTTATAGTTGTTTATAGGGTCTACAATCGAATAAGATATCCCATGATGCCATTTCGGACTCGTGGTAGAAAAACAGGCTGAAAAATAAAAATGGTCGCTCCGACCCCCCAAAACTTCTCGAAGTGACGGGTATATAATACACTTTTTTTAGGCCTCTAAGTTCCTGGAACGATAATGTCCGAAAATCGCACAGATGGTTAATCGAGTCTTATAAAGCGGACTCAAAAGTTTGAAAAACATCAAAAGACATTTAACATTACCGGTATACTATAAACCAATTTCGTTCGAAAATCGGATAACCGTGTAAAAGTGATTTATAGTTGTTTATAGGGTCTACAATCGAATAAGATATCTCATGATGCAATTTCGGATACGTGGTAGAAAAACAGGTTGAAAAATAAAAATGACCGCTCCAAGCACCCATAACTGCTCGAATTGAAGGGTAGATAATATTTTTTTTAGGCCTCTGAGCTCCCGGAACGAAAATGTTCGAAAATCGCACAGATGGTTAATCGAGTCAGATAAAGCGAACTCAAATTTGAAAAATATCGGAAGACATTTGACGTTACCGGTATGCTATAAACCAATTTCGTTCGAAAATCGGATAATTGCGTACAAGTGATTTATAGTTGTTTATAGGGTCTACAATCGAATATGATATCCCATGATGCGATTTCGGACTCGTGGTAGAAAAATAGGCTGAAAAATAAAAATGGTCGCTCCGACCACCCAAAACTTCTCGAATTGACGGGTATATAATACACTTTTTTTAGGCCTCTGAGTTCCTGGAACGATAATGTCCGAAAATCGCACAGATGGTTATTCGAGTCAGATAAAGCGGACTCAAATTTGAAAAAACATCGGAAGACATTTGACGTTACCGGTATGCTATAAACCAATTTCGTTCGAAAATCGGATAATTGCGTACAAGTGATTTATAGTTGTTTATAGAGTCTACAATCGAATAAGATATCCCATGATGCGATTTCGGACTCGTGGTAGAAAAACAGGCTGAAAAATAAAAATGGCCGCTCCGACCACCCGAAACAGCTCGAATTGATGGTTATATAATACACTTTTTTTAGACCTCTGAGCTCCCGGAACGAAAATGTTCGAAAATCGCACAGATGGTTAATCGAGTTAGATAAATCGAACTCCAAAATTTGCAAAAAACATCGGAAGACATTTGACGTTACCGGTATGCTATAAACCAATTTCGTTCGAAAATCGGATAATCGCGTAGAAGTGATTTATAGTTTTTTATAGGGTCTACAATCGAATAAGATATCTCATAATGCGATTTCGGATACGTGGTAGAAAAACAGGCTGAAAAATAAAAATGACCGCTCCGAGCACCCATAACTGCTCGAATTGAAGGGTATATAATACACTTTTTTTAGGCCTCTGAGCTCCCGGAACGAAAATGTTCGAAAATCGCACAGATGGTTATTCGAGTCAGATAAAGCGGACTCAAATTTGAAAAAACATCGGAAGACATTTGACGTTACCGGTATGCTATAAACCAATTTCGTTCGAAAATCAGATAATTGCGTACAAGTGATTTATAGTTGTTTATAGGGTCTACAATCGAATAAGATATCCCATGATGCGATTTCGGACTCGTGGTAGAAAAACAGGCTGAAAAATAAAAATGGTCGCTCCGACCACCCAAAACTTCTCGAATTGACGGGTATATAATACACTTTTTTTAGGCCTCTTAGTTCCTGGAACGATAATGTCCGAAAATCGTACAGATGGTTAATCGAGTCAGATAAAGCGGACTCAAAAATTTGAAAAAACATCGAAAGACATTTAACATTACCGGTATACTATAAACCAATTTCGTTCGAAAATCGGATAACCGTGTAAAAGTGATTTATAGTTGTTTAAAGGGTCTACAATCGAATAAGATATCTCATGATGCATTTCGGATACGTGGTAGAAAAACAGGCTGAAAAATAAAAATGACCGCTCCGAGCACCCATAACTGCTCGAATTGATGGGTATATAATACACTTTTTTTAGGCCTCTGAGCTCCCGGAACGAAAATGTTCGAAAATCGCACAGATGGTTAATCGAGTCAGATAAAGCGGACTCAAATTTGAAAAAACATCGGAAGACATTTGACGTTACCGGTATGCTATAAACCAATTTCGTTCGAAAATCGGATTATTGTGTACAAGTGATTTATAGTTGTTTATAGGGTCTACAATCGAATAAGATATCCCATGATGCGATTTCGGACTCGTGGTAGAAAAACAGGCTGAAAAATAAAAATGGTCGCTCCGACCACCCAAAACTTCTCGAATTGACGGGTATATAGTACACTTTTTTTAGGCCTCTGAGTTCCTGGAACGATAATGTCCGAAAATCGCACAGATGGTTAATCGAGTCAGATAAAGCGGACTCAAAAATTTGAAAAAACATCGAAACACATTTAACATTACCAGTATACTATAAACCAATTTCGTTCGAAAATCGGATAACCGTGTAAAAGTGATCTATAGTTCTTTATAGGGTTTACAATCGAATAAGATATCTCATGATGCGATTTCGGATATATACGAGGTAGAAAAACAGGCTGAAAAATAAAAATGACCGCTCCGAGCACCCATAACTACTCGAATTGAAGGGTAGATAATATTTTTTTTAGGCCTCTGAGCTCCCGGAACGAAAATGTTCGAAAATCGCACAGATGGTTAATCGAGTCAGATAAAGCGAACTCAAATTCGAAAAATATCGGAAGACATTTGACGTTACCGGTATGCTATAAACCAATTTCGTTCGAAAATCGGATAATTGCGTACAAGTGATTTATAGTTGTTTATAGGGTCTACAATCGAATAAGATATCCCATGATGCGATTTCGGACTCGTGGTAGAAAAACAGGCTGAAAAATAAAAATGGTCGCTCCGACCACCCAAAACTTCTCGAATTGACGGGTATATAATACACTTTTTTTAGGCCTCTGAGTTCCTGGAACGATAATGTCCGAAAATCGCACAGATGGTTATTCGAGTCAGATAAAGCGGACTCAAATTTGACAAAACATCGGAAGACATTTGACGTTACCGGTATGCTATAAACCAATTTCGTTCGAAAATCGGATACTTGCGTACAAGTGATATATAGTTGTTTATAGAGTCTACAATCGAATAAGATATCCCATGATGCGATTTCGGACTCGTGGTAGAAAAACAGGCTGAAAAATAAAAATGCCCGCTCCGACCACCCGAAACAGCTCGAATTGATGGTTATATAATACACTTTTTTTAGGCCTCTGAGCTCCCGGAACGAAAATGTTCGAAAATCGCACAGATGGTTAATCGAGTTAGATAAATCGGACTCAAAAATTTGCAAAAAACATCGGAAGACATTTGACGTTACCGGTATGCTATAAACCAATTTCGTTCGAAAATCGGATAATCGCGTAGAAGTGATTTATAGTTGTTTATAGGGTCTACAATCGAATAAGATATCTCATAATGCGATTTCGGATACGTGGTAGAAAAACAGGCTGAAAAATAAAAATGACCGCTCCGAGCACCCATAACTGCTCGAATTGAAGGGTATATAATACACTTTTTTTAGGCCTCTGAGCTCCCGGAACGAAAATGTTCGAAAATCGCACAGATGGTTATTCGAGTCAGATAAAGCGGACTCAAATTTGAAAAAACATCGGAAGACATTTGACGTTACCGGTATGCTATAAACCAATTTCGTTCGAAAATCGGATAATTGCGTACAAGTGATTTATAGTTGTTTATAGAGTCTACAATCGAATAAGATATCCCATGATGCGATTTCGGACTCGTGGTAGAAACACAGGCTGAAAAATAAAAATGGTCGCTCCGACCACCCAAAACTTTCTCGAATTGACGGGTATATAATACACTTTTTTTAGGCCTCTGAGCTCCCAGAACGAAAATGTTCGAAAATCGCACAGATGGTTAATCGAGTCAGATAAAGCGGACTCAAATTTGAAAAAACATCTGAAGACATTTGACGTTACCGGTATGCTATAAACCAATTTCGTTCGAATATCGGATAACTGCGTACAAGTGATTTATAGTTGTTTATAGGGTCTACAATCGAATAAGATATCCCATGATGCGATTTCGGAGTCGTGGTAGAAAAACAGGCTGAAAAATAAAAATGGTCGCTCCGACCACCCAAAACTTCTCGAATTGACGGGTATATAATACACTTTTTTTAGGCCTCTGAGTTCCTGGAACGATAATGTCCGAAAATCGCACAGATGGTTAATCGAGTCAGATAAAGCGGACTCAAAAATTTGAAAAAACATCGAAAGACATTTAACGTTACCGGTATACTATAAACAAATTTCGTACGAAAATCGGATAACCGTGTAAAAGTGATTTGTAGTTGTTTATAGGGTCTACAATCGAATAAGATATCTGATGATGCGATTTCGGATATGTGGTAGAAAAACAGGCTGAAAAATAAAAATGACCGCTCTGAGCACCCATAACTGCTCGAATTGAAAGGTATATAATACACTTTTTTTAGGCCTCTGAGCTCCCAGAACGAAAATGTTCGAAAATTGCACAGATGGTTAATCGAGTTAGATAAAGCGGACTCAAATTTGAAAAAACATCGGAAGACATTTGACGTTACCGGTATGCTATAAACCAATTTCGTTCGAAAATCGGATAATTGCGTACAAGTGATTTATTGTTGTTTATAGGGTCTACAATCGAATAAGATATCCCATGATGCGATTTCGGACTCGTGGTAGAAAAACAGGCTGAAAAATAAAAATGGTCGCTTCGACCACCCAAAACTTCTCGAATTGACGGGTATATAATACACTTTTTTTTAAGCCTCTGAGTTCCTGGAACGATAATGTCCGAAAATCGCACAGATGGTTAATCGAGTCTTATAAAGCGGACTCAAAAATTTGAAAAACATCGAAAGACATTTAACGTTACCGGTATACTATAAACCAATTTCGTTCGAAAATCGGATAACCGTGTAAAAGTGATTTATAGTTGTTTATAGGGTCTACAATCAAATAAGATATCTCATGATGCGATTTCGGATACGTGGTAGAAAAATAGGTTGAAAAATAAAAATGACCGCTCCAAGCACCCATAACTGCTCGAATTGAAGGGTAGATAATACAATTTTTTTAGGCCTCTGAGCTCCCGGAACGAAAATGTTCGAAAATCGTACAGATGGTTAATCGAGTCAGATAAAGCGGACTCAAATTTGAAAAACATCGGAAGACATTTGACGTTACCGGTATGCTATAAACCAATTTCGTTCGAAAATCGGATAATTGCGTACAAGTGATTTATAGTTGTTTATAGGGTCTACAATCGAATAAGATATCACATGATGCGATTTCGGAGTCGTGGTAGAAAAACAGGCTGAAAAATAAAAATGGTCGCTCCGACCACCCAAAACTTCTCGAATTGACGGGTATATAATACACTTTTTTTAGGCCTCTGAGTTCCTGGAACGATAATGTCCGAAAATCGCACAGATGGTTAATCGAGTCAGATAAAGCGGACTCAAAAATTTGAAAAAACATCGAAAGACATTTAACATTACCGGTATACTATAAACCAATTTCGTTCGAAAATCGGATAACCGTGTAAAAGTGATTTATAGTTGTTTATAGGGTCTACAATCGAATAAGATATCTCATGATGCGATTTCGGATACGTGGTAGAAAAACAGGTTGAAAAATAAAAATGACCGCTCCGAGCACCCATAACTGCTCTAATTGAAGGGTATATAATACACTTTTTTTAGGCCTCTGAGCTCCCGGAACGAAAATTTTCGAAAATCGCACAGATGGTTAATCGAGTCAGATAAAGCGGGCTCAAATTTGAAAAAACATCGGAAGTCATTTGACGTTACCGGTATGCTATAAACCAATTTCGTTCGAAAATCGGATAAGTGCGTAAAAGTGATTTATAGTTGTTTATAGGGTCTACAATCGAATAAGATATCCCATGATGCGATCTCGGACTCGTGGTAGAAAAACAGGCTGAAAAATAAAAATGGTCGCTCCGACCACCCAAAACTTCTTGAATTGACGGGTATATAATAAACTTTTTTTAGGCCTCTGAGTTCCTGGAACGATAATGTCCGAAAATCGCACAGATGGTTAATCGAGTCAGATAAAGCGGACTCAAAAATTTGAAAAAACATCGAAAGACATTTAACGTTACCGGTATACTATAAACCAATTTCGTTCGAAAATCGAATAACCGTGTAAAAGTGATTTATAGTTGTTTATAGGGTCTACAATCGAATAAGATATCTGATGATGCGATTTCGGATACGTGGTAGAAAAACAGGCTGGAAAATAAAAATGACCGCTCCGAGCACCCATAACTGCTCGCATTGAAGGGTATATAATACACTTTTTTTAGGCCTCTGAACTCCCGGCACGAAAATGTTCGAAAATTGCACAGATGGTTAATCGAGTTAGATAAAGCAGACTCAAATTTGAAAAACATCGGAAGACATTTGACGTTACCGGTATGCTATAAACCAATTTCGTTCGAAAATCGGATAATTGCGTACAAGTGATTTATAATTGTTTATAGGGTCTGAAAAATAAAAATGGTCGCTCCGACCACCCAAAATTTCTCGAATTAACGGGTATATAATACACTTTTTTTAGGCCTCTGAGTTCCTGGAACGATAATGTCCGAAAATCGCACAGATGGTTAATCGAGTCAGATAAAGCGGACTCAAAAATTTGAAAAAACATCGAAAGACATTTAAAATAACCGGTATACTATAAACCAATTTCGTTCGAAAATTGGATAATCGTGTAAAAGTGATTTATAGTTGTATACAGGGTCTACAATCGAATAAGATATCTCATGATGCGATTTCGGATACGTGGTAGAAAAACAGGCTGAAAAATAAAAATGACTGCTCCGAGCACCCATAACTGCTCGAATTGAAGGGTATATAATACACTTTTTTTAGGCCTCTGAGCTCCCGGAATGAAAATGTTCGAAAATCGCACAGATGGTTAATCGAGTCAGATAAAGTGGACTAAAATTTGAAAAAACATCGAAGACATTTGACGTTACCGGTATGCTATAAACCAATTTCGTTCGAAAATCGGATAATTGCGTACAAGTGATTTATAGTTGTTTATAGGGTCTACAATCGAATAAGATATCCCATGATGCGATTTCGGACTCGTGGTAGAAAAACAAGCTGAAAAATAAAAATGGTCGCTCCGACCACCCAAAACTTCTCGAATTGACGGGTATATAATACACATTTTTTAGGCCTCTGAGTTCCTGGAACGATAATGTCCGAAAATCGCACAGATGGTTAATCGAGTCAGATAAAGCGGACTCAAAAATTTGAAAAAACATCGAAAGACATTTAACGTTACCGATATACTATAAACAAATTTCGTTCGAAAATCGGATAACCTTGTAAAAGTGATTTATAGTTGTTTATAGGGTCTACAATCGAATAAGATATCTCATGATGCGATTTCGGATACGTGGTAGAAAAACAGGCTGAAAAATAAAAATGACCGCTCCGAGCACCCATAACTGCTCGAATTGAAGGGTATATAATGTTGGGGCTGGTGTCCTTGACAATTAAGTACAATGACTTATTAAATCTCTTTAAGGATCACAAGGGCATACTTCTGTATTATTACCAGTTGATCCACGTTTATCAATAACGGTTGGCTTGCTAGATAAGTTTGACGTTATTGTCATACGGATGGCGGTGATCAACTGGTCCCTATACGTCACACCTATAGGACACGTTTGAGAGATGTGAAGGTATGAAAATACAGTCACATTTTGCCGGATATGACTAAACGGTTAGTCAGAGGTATTGACTATTAAATTAGTCAATAAGATGTTGAGAATTATTATTTAATACGGATTAAATAATTTTAGCTAATACGGATTACAAGATTAATTCGTAAATTAAATATAAACGGTTATATTTAATTAAATATTATATTCGCAAATTAATATAAACAATTATATTAATTTAGGTAATTATACAATATCGTATTTTATCAGACCATTATTAATATATCGACTGTATTAATAACTGATAACATGTTACGATTTATAAATTAAACCCGCGAATAAATAATAGCTAATTGGGTCGAATCACGCATTAGGATAAGGTAAGAGTGGAAAGCCCACTCCTACCCAAACCCTATTTCGGCCGGCCACTGTTACAAAAGGAGGAGACTTCTCTTCTTGTCAGTGACTCTTAGCACACTGTTAAATTATTCTCAAAAGAAAATTAGGGTTTTGAGAGCACTCTTCTCCCAAAACCTCAGATCTCACATCTAAAACCTCAAGGGCTCTCCCTATATTGCAAGGCAATTGGAGAGGATTTCTAGCACACGCGGCCACGTCTCAGACTAAGTCTTGGGTGCAAGTTATAGGAGGGAATTTGTGTTAATTCCTGTTCTTAGGCCTTTTGCGCGAGGACTAAAGGTTGTACTTCTTTTCTCATGCTTTTTATTCTTATGACGATATTCACAGTTGTATTTTTCATTATAATCCTCGAATTTTAGGGTGAATACGCGTTATATTCCCCACAAGTGGTATCAGAGCCTTAGGCCATGAAAATTTTACAATTGTGTCTTTCATAAGTTTTAAATTTTTGAAAACCGTACATTCTGTCGAAGGCACTCGATCGAGTCCCTGTGACACTCGATCGAGTGCCATCGTACCAGGCTGCCGTGCGTGAGTTTTTAGTGAGAAATCGATCTTGTTTTCGATTATAATTTGCATATTGTTAATTAATCGATATTTTTAGCAATATGTGAATCTTTTGTTGTTGTTTATATATGATTTACAAGTTTAAATCCAAGTTATAAACCCGTTTTGATTTAAAAGTGCAGCGATTGCGTTTTAAAGAGTCACTCGATCGAGCCCCTGCTGCACTCGATCGAGTGACACTGGCACTCGATCGAGTGCCTCTGCTGCTCGGTCAAGTGCTCATGTTTCGGGCTCCCTTTTTCGAAAATAACTTGTTTTCTTATTTTCACATGGCTTAAAATAATATACTGTATACGGAAATAGTATATTATTTAGTGAAACGGTTCACCCTCGTTTGATACGTATTGTTTTTAAAACAGTTTAAAACAATGGTTTATATGTTTATTAAAATTGGTGATTAAAACGGTATAGTCACTTAATTTTAATCTTAAAAGGTGGTTTGGTATAAATTTATTAATCATAATAACGGTATTATGTCATGTATAAATTATTTTTAGTTGATGCATTTTATTTATCGTCTTGTGAATGCCTTGAATGCTTTCAATAACGTATTTAATTTTTGCAAACGGTTGTAACTTAGTGTGGCCTTAGAAGATTGTGTCACCGTAATGATGGGACACGATCTTGCTTGTAATTTGAGATCTTGAATCTCCGTTTTGGGTTTTTGCCATGTAATTACTTTTGTATTTAAATTAGAATGTATCTAGGATTACTTTTGTAATTTAAATTAGTAATTTTGTGAAGACCAAAGACAAGACGGAGGCCGGATGCTCACTCCCGCTGCAAGGAACAAGATGGAACATCAAGACAAGCTTCTAGGGTCCAACAGTGGATTCCAAGTTGTTTTATGTTTATTTTGGTAGGATAGGCCACACTAGGACTTTTATTTACGTTTATTGCATTTACCTTTATGCTTTCTTCGATAATAGCTTGCATCATATTCCGCCTAAAACCAAACCACCTATATCATGCCTGAAAACTGACTCATGTAGAGGTCTCGCGTTAGTTTTCTGTGACAATACAGATGTCACATGTCATTTAAAAGCCATCACTTTATTTAATTCATACACGCAATGCTAGTTTTTAGTTCACTTAAATATGGATAAGTAAAAGTTGATGGGGTCTTCCTCGTATAACCAAAAATTGAGATTAGTCTTTATAAATCAGCCTCCCATGAATCCCTTCTTCGTCGGTAGGCATAATATGACCCCTTCTACGTCGGGTAAGTGGGAACAGATGATTTATTTTATCTCAACATCATGGTCACTCGATAATATTCCAGTGACTGAGATGGACTAATAGATAGGATTTACGGAAATCTATCGACCAAGAGTTCCAACGATTGGAATTAGCCAAACTGTGGGCTTATCAATATACGGAAATTGAGTCTTGGGATCGTTTATATAATTCTTGAGGGAGATCAATTATATAAATGCATGAGTCTACGAGTTTAAATTCAATATAGACTTAAATCACAACAATAAGTTGCTTATATGGTTTTGTTTTATCTTCTTTTCAGTGTAGAACACGTTCATTAAAACTGCTGTAAAACTAAAATGGCTGGTGAAGACCCAATGCCAAGTGCCAAGCTAGCACGTGAATCCTGGCTAAAGGCCTTCATGGACTCCATGAATCAGTCAACTAGACTGAGGAATGATGGGTCAAACTTCTCTGACTGGGAGGCAGCACTACGGAATGCTGCCATTGCTGACGGAAAGCTCAAGTTCTTAACTGAGCCCATTCCGCCACACCCAGGAACTGGAGCTAGAGCCAACGAAATTCGCGCTCATAGCGATTTCGTTATGGAAGCGGGTGCGATAAAGAACGTACTCATCTATGCAATGGAATCCAATTTGCAAAGACGCTTCATAACCCATGGTGCAAACAAGATTTTCACCACGCTCACTAACGAATTCTCCAAGGCTCCGAGAATCGTTTCTTATGAGCATACCTGTCGCTTCTTTGAGGCGAAACTCCAGAAGGGCCAAGCTGTTAGCCCACATATTCTCAACATGATTGAGAATATCGAGAAACTGGAGTCCCTAAACTGCAAGATCAGTGAGAACATCATCGTTGATCGCATGCTTCATTCGCTTCATGATGGGTTCGCCCTCTTTAGGGCCAACTACTACATGAACGACATGAAGAAGACTCCCCATGAGCTCCACTCCCTTCTCGTACAGACTGAGAAGGATCTTAAGTTGAGTGGGAGTCTAAAGCAGGATGTTCTCATGATCTCAAGTAAGGGAAAAGGTAAAGGGAAGGCTAAAGCTCAGGGCGACCTAGCGGTAGGTAAGCCCAGGTTCAAGAAACCAGGATTTGCTAAGAGTGGGCCTGGTGAGTCGAGTAACTCACAAGGCAAGACAAAGAGCAAGGATACAAGCATGGAATGTCACCATTGCCACAAGACTGGGCATTGGAGGCGCTCATGCCCCGTGTATCGCGAGGACATTAAAACAGGCCGTGTTACTCCTGTTGGTATGTCTTCTTCTTCTTTTATTCACATGATTGAGATTAACCATGCAAGTTGCGGAACTTGGGTACTTGATACTGGTTGTGGTTCTCATCTATGTAATCATGTGCAGGGCCTCCGAAACCAAGAACCCCTAATCAAGGGTGAGGTGGACCTGCGTGTCGGGAATGGAGCACGTGTGGCTGCAGTCTCGAAGGGAACATACGTAATCCAGCTTCCAAGTGGATTCGAGTTATTTTTATATAACTGTTATTATGTTCCTAGTTTGTCCAAAAACATTATTTCAGTTTCTGCACTTGACAAACTCGGCTTTTCATTTGTAATAGAGAATAATAGCTGTATTTTCTCTTTGCACAATATGATTTATGGCAAGGCAGTTTCCATGAATGGAATTTATGTTTTAGATCAAACTACCGAGATATTACATGTGAATAATAAAAGAATAAAGGTAGGTGACAAAGATCAAACTTACTTATGGCATTGTCGTATGGGACACATAAATGAGAAACGCGTTAAACAGCTCATACAGAATGGAGCTATTTCGCCCTTTGATTTCGAATCATATGGCACGTGTGAATCATGTCTCATCGGCAAAATGACTCGTATTTCCTTCAAAGGTGTTGGAATACGCGCTGCCGACCTATTAGGACTCATACATACGGACGTATGTGGCCCTATGTTGATCAACGCACGAGAAGGCTATAGGTATTTCATCACTTTCACGGATGATTTGAGTAGATATGGCTATGTCTACTTGATGAAACATAAAAGTGAATCCTTTGACAAGTTCAAAGAATACCAGAATCGGGTACAGAACCAGCTGGGTAGAAAGATTAAAGCACTACGTTCGGATCGTGGTGGTGAGTATCTTTCACGCGAGTTTGATCAACACCTAAAAGACTGTGGGATCGTGCTACAGTTGACTCCACCTGGAACACCACAATTAAATGGTGTGTCCGAACGGAGAAATCGAACTTTACTTGATATGGTTCGATCCATGATGAGTCACACCGTTGTGCCTGATTCATTGTGGGGCTATGCTCTTTTGTCGGCCGCTCTAATACTTAACCGAAGTCCGTCTAAAGCTGTTGACAAGACTCCATTCGAGTTATGGAAGGGAACGGTCCCTAACTTGTCCTTTATTCGGGTTTGGGGCTGCGAGGCTTATGTCAAGTGGAGACACGAGGATAAGCTCGGCCCGCGATCGGTCAAGACATACTTTATAGGCTATCCAAAGGGAACGTTTGGTCATTACTTCTACTCGCCTACCGAACAACGTGTTTTTGTTGCGGCTAGTGCGACGTTCTTAGAGAAAGAATTTCTCGAGAACAAGTCGAGTAATAGAACCTTCGAGTTATCGGAGGTTCAAGAACCAACTACCGAGCAACCATTGGAGGAAACAGTACCTTCAACCGAGGCTGCGGTAGATATCCCTGAGGAACCTAGGAGGTCAGGAAGAGTCTCTATTCAACCGGACAGATACATTGGTATGGTCGAGGAACACGATACAGATGACGTCTTACTCCTAGAGGGTAATGAACCCACAACCTATAAAGGTGCCATGACCAGTTCTGACTCAAAGCTATGGCTAGAAGCTATGCAATCCGAAATGGACTCCATGTATGAGAACAACGTGTGGGATCTTGTGGACCTACCTGCAAAGGTACGTCCCCTTCAATGCAAATGGCTTTACAAGATAAAGCATGCCGTGGAAGGACAACAAGATATCCATAAGGCTAGACTAGTTGCTAAAGGTTTCACCCAAGTGCCAGGCTTGCACTACGATGAGATCTTTGCACCCGTAGTCATGCTACGTTCCATTCGGATTATCTTAGCGATCGCCGCATTTCATGACTATGAAATATGGCAAATGGACGTTAAAACCGCCTTCTTAAACGGTTATTTGGAGGAAGAGTTGTACATGGTACAACCCGAGGGTTTTATCGACTCAGCACATCCTAAGAAAGTTTGCAAGCTTAAGCGTTCCATCTATGGACTTAAGCAAGCATCGCGGAGTTGGAATCATCGCTTCGACCAAGTGATAAAAGAGAATGGGTTCATTCGATCAGTCGAGGAACCATGTCTCTATATCAAGTCGAGTGGGAGTAAGATTGTATTCCTAGTACTGTATGTCGACGACATACTCTTGATTGGGAATGACATACCTCTCTTATCTTCGGTTAAAGCATGGTTGAAAAACCATTTCCAGATGAAAGATCTGGGAGAGGCACAAAGAATTTTGGGCATCCGTATCTACAGGGATAGATCACGACGGATGTTGTCTCTCAGTCAGGAATCTTATATAGAGAAGATTCTGGAGAGATTCAGCATGACGAACTCCAAGAAGGGGTTCCTTCCTATGACTCCTGGGCTTCACTTGAGCAAGACTCAAGAAGCTAAGTCAGTGGAAGAGAAAGAGCGCATGAGTCGGATTCCTTATGCCTCGGCAATAGGATCGATCATGTATGCCATGATATGCACAAGTCCAGACGTTGCATATGCATTGAGTATGACCAGTCGATTCCAAGCTCATCCAGGTGAACCACACTGGATGGCCGTGAAAAACATTCTTAAGTACCTACGGAGGACTAAAGATTGGGGATTGACTTTTGGAGGCGACTCGACGCTCTGCGCCACGGGTTACGCAGATGCTAGCTTCCAAACGGATCGAGATGACTCGAAATCTCAGTCTGGATTCGTTTTTACTCTTAATGGCGCTGCTGTCAGCTGGAAAAGTTCTAAACAGAGTGTTACAACAGATTCTACGACTGAGTCCGAGTACTATGCCGCCTCAGAAGCAGCTAAGGAAGCAATATGGATGCGTCAATTCTTACAAGGACTATCAGTAGTGCCTAGTTCGAATGACCCAATCACCGTCTATTGTGACAATAGCGGTGCCATCTTCCAAGCTAAGGAGCATAAGTCTAGCAGCAAGGCTAGGCATGTACAACGGAAAGCTCATCTAATCAGAGATTACGTGGAGCAAAAGGAGATTTTTATTGAAAAGATCGCTACGGATGACAACATAGCCGATCCTCTCACAAAAGCATTACCACGTGATAAGCATGAAGGGCACATTCATTCCATGGGAATTGGATGTGTTCCTAAGTTGTAGTACTCTTTTATGAATTCATGTAATAATTCATTTTCTCGTGTACTCTATTCAACCTTATTGTTATGATATAAAATGTTTTGTTTCTCATGTGGAATTGTACGCCAATTTTGAACACCACAAAGTGAACTGATTAACATTACATCATTTTGGTCCTTGATTACCCACTTGAGCTGATAACTCAGGTAATCATTTTGTGACGTTGGTTGATGGTGGGTTCAACGAGCCATAAGTCACGCGGCTGACTGACCAATCACAAAGGCGAGTTATACGGATATCTCGTAGGACACCCCGTGACATCGTTATGGAGTCCTAAATGTTTTATAACATTGGGTGCCAGGTCGTGGATAGGACCTCCATAGTGTTCCTTAGAGTCGAGTCTTTTGACTTTCAACTGTTTCTTGAGATTAAGACAGATTTTGGGTAACTTTGGTTTCTTTCCCACGGTCACCGTAACAGGGGCCAAGAGGATTTTTTCTGGGTTATTTCATGCTGGGCGATATCGGCAGGATTCGAGTTGAGGGAAATATCCAAACCCTTATCAGGATTTTATCATTTCTCAGGGCCACTCGAGGAGTAGTAACTGAAATGCATGGCCATGCTCGAATACAGATTCGTTTTATCAGTTAAGTTACTCTCTAGTCGGGGAAACCACTCTTGATACAGATCGCTTGTGAGATACGACCTTTGCGAATGCGGATTTGCAAATTGTCTTACATTGAGTGGGAGAAATTTTAAAAGGATATGAGATTCGGTTATCGCACCTACACTTGTACGGACAAGTGGGAGTTTGTTGGAGATTGTGTCCTCCACATGTAGTGTGATAACGTCATTGCACATACCCTTGTACGGACAAGTGGGAGATTGTTGGGGCTGGTGTCCTTGACAATTAAGTACAATGACTTATTAAATCTCTTTAAGGATCACAAGGGCATACTTCTGTATTATTACCAGTTGATCCACATTTATCAATAACGGTTGGCTTGCTAGATAAGTTTGACGTTATTGTCATACGGATGGCGGTGATCAACTGGTCCCTATACGTCACACCTATAGGACACGTTTGAGAGATGTGAAGGTATGAAAATACAGTCACATTTTGCCGGATATGACTAAACGGTTAGTCAGAGGTATTGACTATTAAATTAGTCAATAAGATGTTGAGAATTATTATTTAATACGGATTAAATAATTTTAGCTAATACGGATTACAAGATTAATTCGTAAATTAAATATAAACGGTTATATTTAATTAAATATTATATTCGCAAATTAATATAAACAATTATATTAATTTAGGTAATTATACAATATCGTATTTTATCAGACCATTATTAATATATCGACTGTATTAATAACTGATAACATGTTACGATTTATAAATTAAACCCGCGAATAAATAATAGCTAATTGGGTCGAATCACGCATTAGGATAAGGTAAGAGTGGAAAGCCCACTCCTACCCAAACCCTATTTCGGCCGGCCACTGTTACAAAAGGAGGAGACTTCTCTTCTTGTCAGTGACTCTTAGCACACTGTTAAATTATTCTCAAAAGAAAATTAGGGTTTTGAGAGCACTCTTCTCCCAAAACCTCAGATCTCACATCTAAAACCTCAAGGGCTCTCCCTATATTGCAAGGCAATTGGAGAGGATTTCTAGCACACGCGGCCACGTCTCAGACTAAGTCTTGGGTGCAAGTTATAGGAGGGAATTTGTGTTAATTCCTGTTCTTAGGCCTTTTGCGCGAGGACTAAAGGTTGTACTTCTTTTCTCATGCTTTTTATTCTTATGACGATATTCACAGTTGTATTTTTCATTATAATCCTGGAATTTTAGGGTGAATACGCGTTATATTCCCCACATATAATACACTTTTTTCAGGCCTCGGAGCTCCCGGAACGAAAATGTTCGAAAATCGCACAGATGGTTAATCGAGTCAGATAAAGCGGACTCAAATTTGAAAAAACATCAGAAGACATTTGACGTTACCGGTATGCTATGTATAAACCAATTTCGTTCGAAAATCGGATAATTGCGTACAAGTGATTTATAGTTGTTTATAGGGTCTACAATCGAATAAGATATCCCATGACGCGATTTCGGACTCGTGGTAGAAAAACAGGCTGAAAAATAAAAATGGTCGCTCCGACCACCCAAAACTTCTCGAATTGACGGGTATATAATACACATTTTTTAGGCCTCTGAGTTCCTGGAACGATAATGTCCGAAAATCGCACAGATGGTTAATCGGGTCAGATAAAGCGGACTCAAAAATTTGAAAAAACATCGAAAGACATTTAACGTTACCGGTATACTATAAACAAATTTCGTTCGAAAATCAGATAACCGTGTAAAAGTGATTTATAGTTGTTTATAGGGTCTACAATCGAATAAGATATCTCATGATGCGATTTCGGATACGTGGTAGAAAAACAGGCTGAAAAATAAAAATGACCGCTCCGAGCACCCATAACTGCTCGAATTGAAGGGTATATAATACACTTTTTTTAGGCCTCTGAGCTCCCGGAACGATAATGTTCGAAAATCGCACAGATGGTTAATCGAGTCAGATAAAAATTGAAAAAACATCAGAAGACATTTGAGGTTACCGGTATGCTATGTATAAACCAATTTCGTTCGAAAATCGGATAATTGCGTACAAGTGATTTATCGTTGTTTATAGGGTCTACAATCGAATAATATATCCCATGATGCGATTTCGGACTCGTGGTAGAAAAACAGGCTGAAAAATAAAAATGGTCGCTCCGACCACCCAAAACTTCTCGAATTGACGGGTATATAATACACTTTTTTTAGGCCTCTGAGTTCCTGGAACGATAATGTCCGAAAATCGCACAGATGGTTAATCGAGTCAGATAAAGCGGAATCAAAAATTTGAAAAAACATCGAAAGACATTTAACGTTACCGGTATACTATAAACCAATTTCGTTCGAAAATCGGATAACCGTGTAAAAGTGATTTATAGTTGTTTATAGGGTCTACAATCGAATAAGATATCTCATGATGCGATTTCCGATACGTGGTAGAAAAACAGGCTGAAAAATAAAAATGACCGCTCCGAGCACCCATAACTGCTCGAATTGAAGGGTATATAATACACTTTTTTTAGGCCTCTGAGCTCCCGGAACGAAAATGTTCGAAAATCGCACATATGGTAAATCGAGTCAGATAAAGCGGACTCAAATTTGATAAAACATCGGAAGACATTTGACGTTACCGGTATGCTATATATAAACCAATTTCGTTCGAAAATCGGATAATTGCGTACAAGTGATTTATAGTTGTTTATAGGGTCTACAATCGAATAAGATATCACATGATGCGATTTCGGACTCGTGGTAGAAAAACAGGCTGAAAAATAAAAATGGTCGCTCCGACCACCCAAAACTTCTCGAATTGACGGGTATATAATACACTTTTTTTATGCCTCTGAGTTCCTGGAACGATAATATCCGAAAATTGCACAGATGGTTAATCGAGTCAGATAAAGCGGACTCAAAAATTTGAAAAACATCGAAAGACATTTAACGTTACCGGTATATTATAAACCAATTTCGTTCGAAAATCGGATAACCGTGTAAAAGCGATTTATAGTTGTTTATAGGGTCTACAATCGAATAAGATATCTCATGATGCGATTTCGGATACGTGGTAGAAAAACAGGCTGAAAAATAAAAATGACCGCTCCGAGCACCCATAACTGCTCGAATTGAACGGTATATAATACACTTTTTTTAGGCCTCTGAGCTCCCGGAACGAAAATGTTCGAAAATCGCACATATGGTTAATCGAGTCAGATAAAGCGGACTCAAATTTGAAAAAACATCGGAAGACATTTGACGTTACCGGTATGCTATATATAAACCAATTTCGTTCGAAAATCGGATAATTGCGTATAAGTGATTTATAGTTGTTTATAGGGTATACAATCGAATAAGATATCCCATGATGCGATTTCGGACTCGTGGTAGAAAAACAGGCTGAAAAATAAAAATGGTCGCTCCGACCACTAAAAACTTCTCGAATTGACGGGTATATATTACACTTTTTTTAGGCCTCCGAGTTCCCGGAACGATAATGTCCGAAAATCGCACAGATGGTTAATCGAGTCAGATAAAGCGGACTCAAAAATTTGAAAAAACATCGAAAGACATTTAACGTTACCGGTATACTATAAACCAATTTCGTTCGAAAATCGGATAACCGTGTAAAAGTGATTTATAGATGTTTATAGGGTCTACAATCGAATAAGATATCTCATGATGCGATTTCGGATACGTGGTAGAAAAACAGGCTGAAAAATAAAAATGACCGCTCCAAGCACCCATAACTGCTCGAATTGAAGGGTAGATAACACAATTTTTTTAGACCTCTGAGCTCCCGGAACGAAAATGTTCGAAAATCGCACAGATGGTTAATCGAGTCAGATAAAGCGGACTCAAATATGAAAAAACATCGGAAGACATTTGACGTTACCGGTATGCTATATATAAACCAATTTCGATCGAAAATCGGATAATTGCGTACAAGTGATTTATAGTTGTTTATAGGGTCAACAATCGAATAAGATATCCCATGATGCGATTTCGGACTTATGGTAGAAAAAGAGGCTGAAAAATAAAAATGGTCGCTCCGACCACCCAAAACTTCTCGAATTGACGGGTATATACTACACTTTTTTTTAGGCCTCTGAGTTCCCGGAACGATAATGTCCGAAAATCGCACAGATGGTTAATCGAGTCAGATAAAGCGGACTCAAAAATTTGAAAAAACATCGAAAGACATTTAACGTTACCGGTATACTATAAACCAATTTTGTTCGAAAATCGGATAACCGTGTAAAAGTGATTTATAGTTGTTTATAGGGTCTACAATCGAATAAGATATCTCATGATGCGATTTCCGATACGTGGTAGAAAAACAGGCTGAAAAATAAAAATGACCGCTCCGAGCACCCATAACTGCTCGAATTGAAGGGTATATAATACACTTTTTTTAGGCCTCTGAGCTCCCGGAACGAAAATGTTCGAAAATCGCACATATGGTTAATCGAGTCAGATAAACCGGACTCAAATTTGAAAAAACATCGGAAGACATTTGACGTTACCGGTATGCTATATATAAACCAATTTCGTTCGAAAATCGGATAATTGCGTACAAGTGATTTATAGTTGTTTATAGGGTCTACAATCGAATAAGATATCCCATGATGCGATTTCGGACTCGTGGTAGAAAAACAGGCTGAAAAATAAAAATGGTCGCTCCGACTACCCAAAGCTTCTCCAATTGACGGGTATATAATACACTTTTTTTAGGCCTCTGAGTTCCTGGAACGATAATGTCCGAAAATCGCACAGATGGTTAATCGAGTCAGATAAAGCGGACTCAAAAATTTGAAAAAACATCGAAAGACATTTAACGTTACCGGTATACTATAAACCAATTTCGTTCGAAAATCGGATAACCGTGTAAAAGTAATTTATAGTTGTTTATAGGGTCTACAATCGAATAAGATATCTCATGATGCGATTTCGGATACGTGGTAGAAAAACAGGCTGAAAAATAAAAATGACCGCTCCGAGCACCCATAACTGCTCGAATTGAAGGGTATATAATACACTTTTTTTAGGCCTCTGAGCTCCCGGAACGAAAATGTTCGAAAATCGCACATATGGTTAATCGAGTCAGATAAAGCGGACTCAAATTTGAAAAAACATCGGAAGACATTTGACGTTACCGGTATGCTATATATAAACCAATTTCGTTCGAAAATCGGATAATTGCGTACAAGTGATTTATAGTTGTTTATAGGGTATACAATCGAATAAGATATCCCATGATGCGATTTCGGACTCGTGGTAGAAAAACAGGCTGAAAAATAAAAAATGGTCGCTCCGACTACCCAAAA
Organism: Silene conica; assembly: GCA_029255685.2. Taxonomy (NCBI): domain Eukaryota; kingdom Viridiplantae; phylum Streptophyta; class Magnoliopsida; order Caryophyllales; family Caryophyllaceae; genus Silene; species Silene conica. The sequence continues at coordinate 47,613,285 of CM055317.2, read as the reverse complement.
CTTCTCGAATTGACGGGTATATATAACACTTTTTTTAGGCCTCTGTGTTCCTGGAACGATAATGTCCGAAAATCGCACAGATGGTTAATCGAGTCAGATAAAGCGGACTCAAAAATTTGAAAAAACATCGAAAGACATTTAACGTTACCGGTATACTATAAACCAAATTCGTTCGAAAATCGGATAACCGTGTAAAAGTGATTTATAGTTGTTTATAGGGTCTACAATCGAATAAGATATCTCATGATGCGATTTCGGATACGTGGTAGAAAAACAGGCTGAAAAATAAAAATGACCGCTCCGAGCACCCATAACTGCTCGAATTGAAGGGTATATAACACACTTTTTTTAGGCCTCTGAGCTCCCGGAACGAAAATGTTCGAAAATCGCACAGATGGTTAATCGAGTCAGATAAAGCGGACTCAAATTTGAAAAAACATCGGAAGACATTTGACGTTACCGGTATGCTATATATAAACCAATTTCGTTCGAAAATCGGATAATTGCGTACAAGTGATTTATAGTTGTTTATAGGGTCAACAATCGAATAAGATATCCCATGATGCGATTTCGGACTCGTGGTAGAAAAAGAGGCTGAAAAATAAAAATGGTCACTCCGACCACCCAAAACTTCTCGAATTGACGGGTATATAATACACTTTTTTTAGGCCTCTGAGTTCCCGGAACGATAATGTCCGAAAATCGCACAGATGGTTAATCGAGTCAGATAAAGCGGACACAAAAATTTGAAAAAACATCGAAGGACATTTAACGTTACCGGTATACTATAAACCAAATTCGTTCGAAAATCGGATAACCGTGTAAAAGTGATTTATAGTTGTTTATAGGGTCTACAATCGAATAAGATATCTCATGATGCGATTTCGGATACGTGGTAGAAAAACAGGCTGAAAAATAAAAATGACCGCTCCGAGCACCCATAACTGCTCGAATTGAAGGGTATATAATACACTTTTTTTAGGCCTCTGAGCTCCCGGAACGAAAATGTTCGAAAATCGCACATATGGTTAATCGAGTCAGATAAAGCGGACTCAAATTTGAAAAAACATCGGAAGACATTTGACGTTACCGGTATGCTATATATAAACCAATTTCGTTCGAAAATCGGATAATTGCGTACAAGTGATTTATAGTTGTTTATAGGGTATACAATCGAATAAGATATCCCATGATGCGATTTCGGACTCGTGGTAGAAAAACAGGCTGAAAAATAAAAAATGGTCGCTCCGACTACCCAAAACTTCTCGAATTGACGGGTATATATAACACTTTTTTTAGGCCTCTGTGTTCCTGGAACGATAATGTCCGAAAATCGCACAGATGGTTAATCGAGTCAGATAAAGCGGACTCAAAAATTTGAAAAAACATCGAAAGACATTTAACGTTACCGGTATACTATAAACCAAATTCGTTCGAAAATCGGATAACCGTGTAAAAGTGATTTATAGTTGTTTATAGGGTCTACAATCGAATAAGATATCTCATGATGCGATTTCGGATACGTGGTAGAAAAACAGGCTGAAAAATAAAAATGACCGTTCCGAGCACCCATAACTGCTCGAATTGAAGGGTATATAACACACTTTTTTTAGGCCTCTGAGCTCCCGGAACGAAAATGTTCGAAAATCGCACAGATGGTTAATCGAGTCAGATAAAGCGGACTCAAATTTGAAAAAACATCGGAAGACATTTGACGTTACCGGTATGCTATATATAAACCAATTTCGTTCGAAAATCGGATAATTGCGTACAAGTGATTTATAGTTGTTTATAGGGTCAACAATCGAATAAGATATCCCATGATGCGATTTCGGACTCGTGGTAGAAAAAGAGGCTGAAAAATAAAAATGGTCACTCCGACCACCCAAAACTTCTCGAATTGACGGGTATATAATACACTTTTTTTAGGCCTCTGAGTTCCCGGAACGATAATGTCCGAAAATCGCACAGATGGTTAATCGAGTCAGATAAAGCGGACACAAAAATTTGAAAAAACATCGAAGGACATTTAACGTTACCGGTATACTATAAACCAAATTCGTTCGAAAATCGGATAACCGTGTAAAAGTGATTTATAGTTGTTTATAGGGTCTACAATCGAATAAGATATCTCATGATGCGATTTCGGATACGTGGTAGAAAAACAGGCTGAAAAACAAAAATGACCGCTCCGAGCACCCATAACTGCTCGAATTGAAGGGTATATAACACACTTTTTTTAGGCCTCTGAGCTCCCGGAACGAAAATGTTCGAAAATCGCACAGATGGTTAATCGAGTCAGATAAAGCGGACTCAAATTTGAAAAAACATCGGAAGACATTTGACGTTACCGGTATGCTATATATAAACCAATTTCGTTCGAAAATCGGATAATTGCGTACAAGTGATTTATAGTTGTTTATAGGGTCAACAATCGAATAAGATATCCCATGATGCGATTTCGGACTCGTGGTAGAAAAACAGGCTGAAAAATAAAAATGGTCGCTCCGACAACCCAAAACTTCTCGAATTGACGGGTATATAATACACTTTTTTTAGGCCTCTGAGTTCCTGGAACGATAATGTCCGAAAATCGCACAGATGGTTAATCGAGTCAGATAAAGCGGACTCAAAAATTTGAAAAAACATCGAAAGACATTTAACGTTACCGGTATACTATAAACCAATTTCGTTCGAAAATCGGATAACCGTGTAAAAGTGATTTATAGATGTTTATAGGGTCTACAATCGAATAAGATATCTCATGATGCGATTTCGGATATGTGGTAGAAAAACAGGCTGAAAAATAAAAATGACCGCTCCAAGCACCCATAACTGCTCGAATTGAAGGGTAGATAATACAATTTTTTTAGGCCTCTGAGCTCCCGGAACGAAAATGTTCGAAAATCGCACAGATGGTTAATCGACTCAGATAAAGCGGTCTCAAATTTGAAAAACATCGGAAGACATTTGACGTTACCGGTATGCTATTAACCAATTTCGTTCGAAAATCGGATAATTGCGTACAAGTGATTTATAGTTCTTTATAGGGTCTACAATCGAATAAGATATCCCATGATGCGATTTCGGCCTCGTGGTAGAAAAACAGGCTGAAAAATAAAAATGGTCGCTCCGACCACCAAAAACTTCTCGAATTGATGGGTATATAATACACTTTTTTTAGGCCTCTGAGTTCCTGGAACGATAATGTCCGTAAATCGCACAGATGGTTAATCGAGTCAGATAAAGCGGACTCAAAAATTTGAAAAAACATCGAAAGACATTTAACGTTACCGGTATACTATAAACCAATTTCGTTCGAAAATCAGATAACCGTGTAAAAGTGATTTATAGTTGTTTATAGGGTCTACAATCGAATAAGATATCTCATGATGCGATTTCGGATACGTGGTAGAAAAACAGGCTGAAAAATAAAAATGACCGCTGCGAGCACCCATAACTGCTCGAATTGAAGGCTATATAATACACTTTTTTTAGGCCTCTGAGCTCCCGGAACGAAAATGTTCGAAAATCGCACAGATGGTTAATCGAGTCAGATAAAGCGGACTCAAATTTGAAAAAACATCGGAAGACATTTGACGTTACCGGTATGCTATATATAAACCAATTTCGTTCGAAAATCGGATAATTGCGTACAAGTGATTTATAGTTGTTTATAGGGTCTACAATCGAATAAGATATCCCATGATGCGATTCCGGACTCGTGGTAGAAAAACAGGCTGAAAAATAAAAATGGTCGCTCCGACCACCCAAAACTTCTCGAATTGACGGGTATATAATACACTTTTTTTAGGCCTCTGAGTTCCTGGAACGATAATGTCCGAAAATCGCACAGATGGTTAATCGAGTCTTATAAAGCGGAATCAAAAATTTGAGAAAACATCGAAAGACATTTAACGTTACCGGTATACTATAAACCAATTTCGTTCGAAAATCGGATTACCGTGTAAAAGTGATTTATAGTTGTTTATAGGGTCTACAATCGAATAAGATATCTCATGATGCGATTTCGGATACGTGGTAGAAAAACATACTGAAAAATAAAAATGACCACTCCAAGCACCCATAACTGCTCGAATTGAAGGGTAGATAATACAATTTTTTTAGGCCTCTGAGCTCCCGGAACGAAAATGTTCGAAAATCGCTCAGATGGTTAATCGAGTCAGATAAAGCGGACTCAAATTTGAAAAAACATCGGAAGACATTTGACGTTACCGGTACGTATGCTATAAACCAATTTCGTTCGAAAATCGGATAATTGCGTACAAGTGATTTATAGTTGTTTATAGGGTCTACAATCGAATAAGATATCCCATGATGCGATTTCGGACTCGTGGTAGAAAAACAGGCTGAAAAATAAAAATGGTCGCTCCGACTACCCAAAACTTCTCGAATTGACGGGTATATAATACACTTCTTTTAGGCCTCTGAGTTCCTGGAACGATAATGTCCGAAAATCGCACAGATGGTTAATCGAGTCAGATAAAGCGGACTCAAAAATTTGAAAAAACATCGAAAGACATTTAACGTTACCGGTATACTATAAACCAATTTCGTTCGAAAATCGGATAACCGTGTAAAAGTGATTTATAGTTGTTTATAGGGTCTACAATCGAATAAGATATCTCATGATGCGATTTCGCATACGTGGTAGAAAAACATACTGAAAAATAAAAATGACCGCTCCAAGCACCCATAACTGCTCGAATTGAAGGGTAGATAATACAATTTTTTTAGGCCTCTGAGCTCCCGGAACGAAAATGTTCGAAAATCGCACAGATGGTTAATCGAGTCAGATAAAGCGGACACAAATTTGAAAAACATCGGAAGACATTTGACGTTACCGGTATGCTATAAACCAATTTCGTTCGAAAATCGGATAATTGCGTACAAGTGATTTATAGTTCTTTATAGGGTCTACAATCGAATAAGATATCCCATGATGCGATCTCGGACTCGTGGTAGAAAAACAGGCTGAAAAATAAAAATGGTCGCTCCGACCAACCAAAACTTCTCGAATTGACGGGTATATAATACACATTTTTTAGGCCTCTGAGTTCCTGGAACGATAATGTCCGAAAATCGCACAGATGGTTAATCGAGTCTTATAAAGCGGACTCAAAAATTTGAGAAAACATCGAAAGACATTTAACGTTACCGGTATACTATAAACCAATTTCGTTCGAAAATCGGATAACCGTGTAAAAGTGATTTATAGTTGTTTATAGGGTCTACAATTGAATAAGATATCTCATGATGCGATTTCGGATACGTGGTAGAAAAACATACTGAAAAATAAAAATGACCACTCCAAGCACCCATAACTGCTCGAATTGAAGGGTAGATAATACAATTTTTTTAGGCCTCTGAGCTCCCGGAACGAAAATGTTCGAAAATCGCTCAGATGGTTAATCGAGTCAGATAAAGCGGACTCAAATTTGAAAAAACATCGGAAGACATTTGATGTTACCGGTACGTATGCTATAAACCAATTTCGTTCGAAAATCGGATAATTGCGTACAAGTGATTTATAGTTGTTTATAGGGTCTACAATCGAATAAGATATCCCATGATGCGATTTCGGACTCGTGGTAGAAAAACAGGCTGAAAAATAAAAATGGTCGCTCCGACTACCCAAAACTTCTCGAATTGACGGGTATATAATACACTTCTTTTAGGCCTCTGAGTTCCTGGAACGATAATGTCCGAAAATCGCACAGATGGTTAATCGAGTCAGATAAAGCGGACTCAAAAATTTGAAAAAACATCGAAACACATTTAACGTTACCGGTATACTATAAACCAATTTCGTTCGAAATCGGATAACCGTGTAAAAGTGATTTATAGTTGTTTATAGGGTCTACAATCGAATAAGATATCTCATGATGCGATTTCGGATACGTGGTAGAAAAACATACTGAAAAATAAAAATGACCGCTCCAAGCACCCATAACTGCTCGAATTGAAGGGTAGATAATACAATTTTTTTAGGCCTCTGAGCTCCCGGAACGAAAATGTTCGAAAATCGCACAGAAGGTTAATCGAGTCAGTCAAAGCGGACACAAATTTGAAAAACATCGGAAGACATTTGACGTTACCGGTATGCTATAAACCAATTTCGTTCGAAAATCGGATAATTGCGTACAAGTGATTTATAATTTTTTATAGGGTCTACAATCGAATAAGATATCCCATGATGCGATCTCGGACTCGTGGTAGAAAAACAGGCTGAAAAATAAAAATGGTCGCTCCGACCACCCAAAACTTCTCGAATTGACGGGTATATAATACACATTTTTTAGGCCTCTGAGTTCCTGGAACGATAATGTCCGAAAATCGCACAGATGGTTAATCGAGTCTTATAAAGCGGACTCAAAAATTTGAGAAAACATCGAAAGACATTTAACGTTACCGGTATACTATAAACCAATTTCGTTCGAAAATCGGATAACCGTGTAAAAGTGATTTATAGTTGTTTATAGGGTCTACAATCGAATAAGATATCTCATGATGCGATTTCGGATACGTGGTAGAAAAACATACTGAAAAATAAAAATGACCACTCCAAGCACCCATAACTGCTCGAATTGAAGGGTAGATAATACAATTTTTTTAGGCCTCTGAGCTCCCGGAACGAAAATGTTCGAAAATCGCACAGATGGTTAATCGAGTCAGATAAAGCGGACTCAAATTTGAAAAAACATCGGAAGACATTTGACGTTACCGGTACGTATGCTATAAACCAATTTCGTTCGAAAATCGGATAATTGCGTTCAAGTGATTTATAGTTCTTTATAGGGTCTACAATCGAATAAGATATCCCATGATGCGATCTCGGACTCGTGGTAGAAAAACAGGCTGAAAAATAAAAATGGTCGCTCCGACCAACCAAAACTTCTCGAATTGACGGGTATATAATACACATTTTTTAGGCCTCTGAGTTCCTGGAACGATAATGTCCGAAAATCGCACAGATGGTTAATCGAGTCTTATAAAGCGGACTCAAAAATTTGAGAAAACATCGAAAGACATTTAACGTTACCGGTATACTATAAACCAATTTCGTTCGAAAATCGGATAACCGTGTAAAAGTGATTTATAGTTGTTTATAGGGTCTACAATTGAATAAGATATCTCATGATGCGATTTCGGATACGTGGTAGAAAAACATACTGAAAAATAAAAATGACCACTCCAAGCACCCATAACTGCTCGAATTGAAGGGTAGATAATACAATTTTTTTAGGCCTCTGAGCTCCCGGAACGAAAATGTTCGAAAATCGCTCAGATGGTTAATCGAGTCAGATAAAGCGGACTCAAATTTGAAAAAACATCGGAAGACATTTGATGTTACCGGTACGTATGCTATAAACCAATTTCGTTCGAAAATCGGATAATTGCGTACAAGTGATTTATAGTTGTTTATAGGGTCTACAATCGAATAAGATATCCCATGATGCGATTTCGGACTCGTGGTAGAAAAACAGGCTGAAAAATAAAAATGGTCGCTCCGACTACCCAAAACTTCTCGAATTGACGGGTATATAATACACTTCTTTTAGGCCTCTGAGTTCCTGGAACGATAATGTCCGAAAATCGCACAGATGGTTAATCGAGTCAGATAAAGCGGACTCAAAAATTTGAAAAAACATCGAAACACATTTAACGTTACCGGTATACTATAAACCAATTTCGTTCGAAATCGGATAACCGTGTAAAAGTGATTTATAGTTGTTTATAGGGTCTACAATCGAATAAGATATCTCATGATGCGATTTCGGATACGTGGTAGAAAAACATACTGAAAAATAAAAATGACCGCTCCAAGCACCCATAACTGCTCGAATTGAAGGGTAGATAATACAATTTTTTTAGGCCTCTGAGCTCCCGGAACGAAAATGTTCGAAAATCGCACAGAAGGTTAATCGAGTCAGTCAAAGCGGACACAAATTTGAAAAACATCGGAAGACATTTGACGTTACCGGTATGCTATAAACCAATTTCGTTCGAAAATCGGATAATTGCGTACAAGTGATTTATAATTTTTTATAGGGTCTACAATCGAATAAGATATCCCATGATGCGATCTCGGACTCGTGGTAGAAAAACAGGCTGAAAAATAAAAATGGTCGCTCCGACCACCCAAAACTTCTCGAATTGACGGGTATATAATACACATTTTTTAGGCCTCTGAGTTCCTGGAACGATAATGTCCGAAAATCGCACAGATGGTTAATCGAGTCTTATAAAGCGGACTCAAAAATTTGAGAAAACATCGAAAGACATTTAACGTTACCGGTATACTATAAACCAATTTCGTTCGAAAATCGGATAACCGTGTAAAAGTGATTTATAGTTGTTTATAGGGTCTACAATCGAATAAGATATCTCATGATGCGATTTCGGATACGTGGTAGAAAAACATACTGAAAAATAAAAATGACCACTCCAAGCACCCATAACTGCTCGAATTGAAGGGTAGATAATACAATTTTTTTAGGCCTCTGAGCTCCCGGAACGAAAATGTTCGAAAATCGCACAGATGGTTAATCGAGTCAGATAAAGCGGACTCAAATTTGAAAAAACATCGGAAGACATTTGACGTTACCGGTACGTATGCTATAAACCAATTTCGTTCGAAAATCGGATAATTGCGTTCAAGTGATTTATAGTTGTTTATAGGGTCTACAATCGAATAAGATATCCCATGATGCGATTTCGGACTCGTGGTAGAAAACCAGGCTGAAAAATAAAAATGGTCGCTCCGACTACCCAAAACTTCTCGAATTGACGGGTATATAATACACTTCTTTTAGGCCTCTGACTTCCTGGAACGATAATGTCCGAAAATCGCATAGATGGTTAATCGAGTCAGATAAAGCGGACTCAAAAATTTGAAAAAACATCGAAACACATTTAACGTTACCGGTATACTATAAACCAATTTCGTTCGAAAATCGGATAACCGTGTAAAAGTGATTTATAGTTGTTTATAGGGTCTACAATCGAATAAGATATCTCATCATGCGATTTCGGATACGTGGTAGAAAAACATACTGAAAAATAAAAATGACCGCTCCAAGCACCCATAACTGCTCGAATTGAAGGGTAGATAATACAATTTTTTTAGGCCTCTGAGCTCCCGGAACGAAAATGTTCGAAAATCGCACAGATGGTTAATCGAGTCAGATAAAGCGGACTCAAAAATTTGAAAAAACATCGAAACACATTTAACGTTACCGGTATACTATAAACCAATTTCGTTCGAAATCGGATAACCGTGTAAAAGTGATTTATAGTTGTTTATAGGGTCTACAATCGAATAAGATATCTCATGATGCGATTTCGGATACGTGGTAGAAAAACATACTGAAAAATAAAAATGACCGCTCCAAGCACCCATAACTGCTCGAATTGAAGGGTAGATAATACAATTTTTTTAGGCCTCTGAGCTCCCGGAACGAAAATGTTCGAAAATCGCACAGATGGTTAATCGAGTCAGATAAAGCGGACACAAATTTGAAAAACATCGGAAGACATTTGACGTTACCGGTATGCTATAAACCAATTTCGTTCGAAAATCGGATAATTGCGTACAAGTGATTTATAGTTCTTTATAGGGTCTACAATCGAATAAGATAACCCATGATGCGATCTCGGACTCGTGGTAGAAAAACAGGCTGAAAAATAAAAATGGTCGCTCCGACCAACCAAAACTTCTCGAATTGACGGGTATATAATACACATTTTTTAGGCCTCTGAGTTCCTGGAACGATAATGTCCGAAAATCGCACAGATGGTTAATCGAGTCTTATAAAGCGGACTCAAAAATTTGAGAAAACATCGAAAGACATTTAACGTTACCGGTATACTATAAACCAATTTCGTTCGAAATCGGATAACCGTGTAAAAGTGATTTATAGTTGTTTATAGGGTCTACAATCGAATAAGATATCTCATGATGCGATTTCGGATACGTGGTAGAAAAACATACTGAAAAATAAAAATGACCGCTCCAAGCACCCATAACTGCTCGAATTGAAGGGTAGATAATACAATTTTTTTAGGCCTCTGAGCTCCCGGAACGAAAATGTTCGAAAATCGCACAGATGGTTAATCGAGTCAGATAAAGCGGACACAAATTTGAAAAACATCGGAAGACATTTGACGTTACCGGTATGCTATAAACCAATTTCGTTCGAAAATCGGATAATTGCGTACAAGTGATTTATAGTTCTTTATAGGGTCTACAATCGAATAAGATAACCCATGATGCGATCTCGGACTCGTGGTAGAAAAACAGGCTGAAAAATAAAAATGGTCGCTCCGACCAACCAAAACTTCTCGAATTGACGGGTATATAATACACATTTTTTAGGCCTCTGAGTTCCTGGAACGATAATGTCCGAAAATCGCACAGATGGTTAATCGAGTCTTATAAAGCGGACTCAAAAATTTGAGAAAACATCGAAAGACATTTAACGTTACCGGTATACTATAAACCAATTTCGTTCGAAAATCGGATAACCGTGTAAAAGTGATTTATAGTTGTTTATAGGGTCTACAATTGAATAAGATATCTCATGATGCGATTTCGGATACGTGGTAGAAAAACATACTGAAAAATAAAAATGACCACTCCAAGCACCCATAACTGCTCGAATTGAAGGGTAGATAATACAATTTTTTTAGGCCTCTGAGCTCCCGGAACGAAAATGTTCGAAAATCGCACAGATGGTTAATCGAGTCAGATAAACCGGACTCAAATTTGAAAAAACATCGGAAGACATTTGACGTTACCGGTACGTATGCTATAAACCAATTTCGTTCGAAAATCGGATAATTGCGTACAAGTGATTTATAGTTTTTTATAGGGTCTACAATCGAATAAGATATCCCATGATGCGATCTCGGACTCGTGGTAGAAAAACAGGCTGAAAAATAAAAATGGTCGCTCCGACCACCCAAAACTTCTCGAATTGACGGGTATATAATACACATTTTTTAGGCCTCTGAGTTCCTGGAACGATAATGTCCGAAAATCGCACAGATGGTTAATCGAGTCTTATAAAGCGGACTCAAAAATTTGAGAAAACATCGAAAGACATTTAACGTTACCGGTATACTATAAACCAATTTCGTTCGAAAATCGGATAATTGCGTACAAGTGATTTATAATTTTTTATAGGGTCTACAATCGAATAAGATATCCCATGATGCGATCTCGGACTCGTGGTAGAAAAACAGGCTGAAAAATAAAAATGGTCGCTCCGACCACCCAAAACTTCTCGAATTGACGGGTATATAATACACATTTTTTAGGCCTCTGAGTTCCTGGAACGATAATGTCCGAAAATCGCACAGATGGTTAATCGAGTCTTATAAAGCGGACTCAAAAATTTGAGAAAACATCGAAAGACATTTAACGTTACCGGTATACTATAAACCAATTTCGTTCGAAAATCGGATAACCGTGTAAAAGTGATTTATAGTTGTTTATAGGGTCTACAATCGAATAAGATATCTCATGATGCGATTTCGGATACGTGGTAGAAAAACATACTGAAAAATAAAAATGACCACTCCAAGCACCCATAACTGCTCGAATTGAAGGGTAGATAATACAATTTTTTTAGGCCTCTGAGCTCCCGGAACGAAAATGTTCGAAAATCGCACAGATGGTTAATCGAGTCAGATAAAGCGGACTCAAATTTGAAAAAACATCGGAAGACATTTGACGTTACCGGTACGTATGCTATAAACCAATTTCGTTCGAAAATCGGATAATTGCGTTCAAGTGATTTATAGTTGTTTATAGGGTCTACAATCGAATAAGATATCCCATGATGCGATTTCGGACTCGTGGTAGAAAACCAGGCTGAAAAATAAAAATGGTCGCTCCGACTACCCAAAACTTCTCGAATTGACGGGTATATAATACACTTCTTTTAGGCCTCTGACTTCCTGGAACGATAATGTCCGAAAATCGCATAGATGGTTAATCGAGTCAGATAAAGCGGACTCAAAAATTTGAAAAAACATCGAAACACATTTAACGTTACCGGTATACTATAAACCAATTTCGTTCGAAAATCGGATAACCGTGTAAAAGTGATTTATAGTTGTTTATAGGGTCTACAATCGAATAAGATATCTCATCATGCGATTTCGGATACGTGGTAGAAAAACATACTGAAAAATAAAAATGACCGCTCCAAGCACCCATAACTGCTCGAATTGAAGGGTAGATAATACAATTTTTTTAGGCCTCTGAGCTCCCGGAACGAAAATGTTCGAAAATCGCACAGATGGTTAATCGAGTCAGATAAAGCGGACTCAAAAATTTGAAAAAACATCGAAACACATTTAACGTTACCGGTATACTATAAACCAATTTCGTTCGAAAATCGGATAATTGCGTACAAGTGATTTATAGTTTTTTATAGGGTCTACAATCGAATAAGATATCCCATGATGCGATCTCGGACTCGTGGTAGAAAAACAGGCTGAAAAATAAAAATGGTCGCTCCGACCACCCAAAACTTCTCGAATTGACGGGTATATAATACACATTTTTTAGGCCTCTGAGTTCCTGGAACGATAATGTCCGAAAATCGCACAGATGGTTAATCGAGTCTTATAAAGCGGACTCAAAAATTTGAGAAAACATCGAAAGACATTTAACGTTACCGGTATACTATAAACCAATTTCGTTCGAAAATCGGATAATTGCGTACAAGTGATTTATAATTTTTTATAGGGTCTACAATCGAATAAGATATCCCATGATGCGATCTCGGACTCGTGGTAGAAAAACAGGCTGAAAAATAAAAATGGTCGCTCCGACCACCCAAAACTTCTCGAATTGACGGGTATATAATACACATTTTTTAGGCCTCTGAGTTCCTGGAACGATAATGTCCGAAAATCGCACAGATGGTTAATCGAGTCTTATAAAGCGGACTCAAAAATTTGAGAAAACATCGAAAGACATTTAACGTTACCGGTATACTATAAACCAATTTCGTTCGAAAATCGGATAACCGTGTAAAAGTGATTTATAGTTGTTTATAGGGTCTACAATCGAATAAGATATCTCATGATGCGATTTCGGATACGTGGTAGAAAAACATACTGAAAAATAAAAATGACCACTCCAAGCACCCATAACTGCTCGAATTGAAGGGTAGATAATACAATTTTTTTAGGCCTCTGAGCTCCCGGAACGAAAATGTTCGAAAATCGCACAGATGGTTAATCGAGTCAGATAAAGCGGACTCAAATTTGAAAAAACATCGGAAGACATTTGACGTTACCGGTACGTATGCTATAAACCAATTTCGTTCGAAAATCGGATAATTGCGTTCAAGTGATTTATAGTTGTTTATAGGGTCTACAATCGAATAAGATATCCCATGATGCGATTTCGGACTCGTGGTAGAAAACCAGGCTGAAAAATAAAAATGGTCGCTCCGACTACCCAAAACTTCTCGAATTGACGGGTATATAATACACTTCTTTTAGGCCTCTGACTTCCTGGAACGATAATGCCCGAAAATCGCATAGATGGTTAATCGAGTCAGATAAAGCGGACTCAAAAATTTGAAAAAACATCGAAACACATTTAACGTTACCGGTATACTATAAACCAATTTCGTTCGAAAATCGGATAACCGTGTAAAAGTGATTTATAGTTGTTTATAGGGTCTACAATCGAATAAGATATCTCATCATGCGATTTCGGATACGTGGTAGAAAAACATACTGAAAAATAAAAATGACCGCTCCAAGCACCCATAACTGCTCGAATTGAAGGGTAGATAATACAATTTTTTTAGGCCTCTGAGCTCCCGGAACGAAAATGTTCGAAAATCGCACAGATGGTTAATCGAGTCAGATAAAGCGGACTCAAAAATTTGAAAAAACATCGAAACACATTTAACGTTACCGGTATACTATAAACCAATTTCGTTCGAAAATCGGATAATTGAGTACAAGTGATTTATAGTTTTTTATAGGGTCTACAATCGAATAAGATATCCCATGATGCGATCTCGGACTCGTGGTAGAAAAACAGGCTGAAAAATAAAAATGGTCGCTCCGACCACCCAAAACTTCTCGAATTGACGGGTATATAATACACATTTTTTAGGCCTCTGAGTTCCTGGAACGATAATGTCCGAAAATCGCACAGATGGTTAATCGAGTCTTATAAAGCGGACTCAAAAATTTGAGAAAACATCGAAAGACATTTAACGTTACCGGTATACTATAAACCAATTTCGTTCGAAAATCGGATAATTGCGTACAAGTGATTTATAATTTTTTATAGGGTCTACAATCGAATAAGATATCCCATGATGCGATCTCGGACTCGTGGTAGAAAAACAGGCTGAAAAATAAAAATGGTCGCTCCGACCACCCAAAACTTCTCGAATTGACGGGTATATAATACACATTTTTTAGGCCTCTGAGTTCCTGGAACGATAATGTCCGAAAATCGCACAGATGGTTAATCGAGTCTTATAAAGCGGACTCAAAAATTTGAGAAAACATCGAAAGACATTTAACGTTACCGGTATACTATAAACCAATTTCGTTCGAAAATCGGATAACCGTGTAAAAGTGATTTATAGTTGTTTATAGGGTCTACAATCGAATAAGATATCTCATGATGCGATTTCGGATACGTGGTAGAAAAACATACTGAAAAATAAAAATGACCACTCCAAGCACCCATAACTGCTCGAATTGAAGGGTAGATAATACAATTTTTTTAGGCCTCTGAGCTCCCGGAACGAAAATGTTCGAAAATCGCACAGATGGTTAATCGAGTCAGATAAAGCGGACTCAAATTTGAAAAAACATCGGAAGACATTTGACGTTACCGGTACGTATGCTATAAACCAATTTCGTTCGAAAATCGGATAATTGCGTTCAAGTGATTTATAGTTGTTTATAGGGTCTACAATCGAATAAGATATCCCATGATGCGATTTCGGACTCGTGGTAGAAAACCAGGCTGAAAAATAAAAATGGTCGCTCCGACTACCCAAAACTTCTCGAATTGACGGGTATATAATACACTTCTTTTAGGCCTCTGACTTCCTGGAACGATAATGTCCGAAAATCGCATAGATGGTTAATCGAGTCAGATAAAGCGGACTCAAAAATTTGAAAAAACATCGAAACACATTTAACGTTACCGGTATACTATAAACCAATTTCGTTCGAAAATCGGATAACCGTGTAAAAGTGATTTATAGTTGTTTATAGGGTCTACAATCGAATAAGATATCTCATCATGCGATTTCGGATACGTGGTAGAAAAACATACTGAAAAATAAAAATGACCGCTCCAAGCACCCATAACTGCTCGAATTGAAGGGTAGATAATACAATTTTTTTAGGCCTCTGAGCTCCCGGAACGAAAATGTTCGAAAATCGCACAGATGGTTAATCGAGTCAGATAAAGCGGACTCAAAAATTTGAAAAAACATCGAAACACATTTAACGTTACCGGTATACTATAAACCAATTTCGTTCGAAATCGGATAACCGTGTAAAAGTGATTTATAGTTGTTTATAGGGTCTACAATCGAATAAGATATCTCATGATGCGATTTCGGATACGTGGTAGAAAAACATACTGAAAAATAAAAATGACCGCTCCAAGCACCCATAACTGCTCGAATTGAAGGGTAGATAATACAATTTTTTTAGGCCTCTGAGCTCCCGGAACGAAAATGTTCGAAAATCGCACAGATGGTTAATCGAGTCAGATAAAGCGGACACAAATTTGAAAAACATCGGAAGACATTTGACGTTACCGGTATGCTATAAACCAATTTCGTTCGAAAATCGGATAATTGCGTACAAGTGATTTATAGTTCTTTATAGGGTCTACAATCGAATAAGATAACCCATGATGCGATCTCGGACTCGTGGTAGAAAAACAGGCTGAAAAAAAAAAATGGTCGCTCCGACCAACCAAAACTTCTCGAATTGACGGGTATATAATACACATTTTTTAGGCCTCTGAGTTCCTGGAACGATAATGTCCGAAAATCGCACAGATGGTTAATCGAGTCTTATAAAGCGGACTCAAAAATTTGAGAAAACATCGAAAGACATTTAACGTTACCGGTATACTATAAACCAATTTCGTTCGAAAATCGGATAACCGTGTAAAAGTGATTTATAGTTGTTTATAGGGTCTACAATTGAATAAGATATCTCATGATGCGATTTCGGATACGTGGTAGAAAAACATACTGAAAAATAAAAATGACCACTCCAAGCACCCATAACTGCTCGAATTGAAGGGTAGATAATACAATTTTTTTAGGCCTCTGAGCTCCCGGAACGAAAATGTTCGAAAATCGCACAGATGGTTAATCGAGTCAGATAAACCGGACTCAAATTTGAAAAAACATCGGAAGACATTTGACGTTACCGGTACGTATGCTTTAAACCAATTTCGTTCGAAAATCGGATAATTGCGTACAAGTGATTTATAGTTTTTTATAGGGTCTACAATCGAATAAGATATCCCATGATGCGATCTCGGACTCGTGGTAGAAAAACAGGCTGAAAAATAAAAATGGTCGCTCCGACCACCCAAAACTTCTCGAATTGACGGGTATATAATACACATTTTTTAGGCCTCTGAGTTCCTGGAACGATAATGTCCGAAAATCGCACAGATGGTTAATCGAGTCTTATAAAGCGGACTCAAAAATTTGAGAAAACATCGAAAGACATTTAACGTTACCGGTATACTATAAACCAATTTCGTTCGAAAATCGGATAACCGTGTAAAAGTGATTTAAGTGATTTATAGTTGTTTATAGGGTCTACAATCGAATAAGATATCTCATGATGCGATTTCGGATACGTGGTAGAAAAACATACTGAAAAATAAAAATGACCACTCCAAGCACCCATAACTGCTCGAATTGAAGGGTAGATAATACAATTTTTTTAGGCCTCTGAGCTCCCGGAACGAAAATGTTCGAAAATCGCACAGATGGTTAATCGAGTCAGATAAAGCGGACTCAAATTTGAAAAAACATCGGAAGACATTTGACGTTACCGGTACGTATGCTATAAACCAATTTCGTTCGAAAATCGGATAATTGCGTTCAAGTGATTTATAGTTGTTTATAGGGTCTACAATCGAATAAGATATCTCATCATGCGATTTCGGATACGTGGTAGAAAAACATACTGAAAAATAAAAATGACCGCTCCAAGCACCCATAACTGCTCGAATTGAAGGGTAGATAATACAATTTTTTTAGGCCTCTGAGCTCCCGGAACGAAAATGTTCGAAAATCGCACAGATGGTTAATCGAGTCAGATAAAGCGGACTCAAAAATTTGAAAAAACATCGAAACACATTTAACGTTACCGGTATACTATAAACCAATTTCGTTCGAAATCGGATAACCGTGTAAAAGTGATTTATAGTTGTTTATAGGGTCTACAATCGAATAAGATATCTCATGATGCGATTTCGGATACGTGGTAGAAAAACATACTGAAAAATAAAAATGACCGCTCCAAGCACCCATAACTGCTCGAATTGAAGGGTAGATAATACAATTTTTTTAGGCCTCTGAGCTCCCGGAACGAAAATGTTCGAAAATCGCACAGATGGTTAATCGAGTCAGATAAAGCGGACACAAATTTGAAAAACATCGGAAGACATTTGACGTTACCGGTATGCTATAAACCAATTTCGTTCGAAAATCGGATAATTGCGTACAAGTGATTTATAGTTCTTTATAGGGTCTACAATCGAATAAGATAACCCATGATGCGATCTCGGACTCGTGGTAGAAAAACAGGCTGAAAAATAAAAATGGTCGCTCCGACCAACCAAAACTTCTCGAATTGACGGGTATATAATACACATTTTTTAGGCCTCTGAGTTCCTGGAACGATAATGTCCGAAAATCGCACAGATGGTTAATCGAGTCTTATAAAGCGGACTCAAAAATTTGAGAAAACATCGAAAGACATTTAACGTTACCGGTATACTATAAACCAATTTCGTTCGAAAATCGGATAACCGTGTAAAAGTGATTTATAGTTGTTTATAGGGTCTACAATTGAATAAGATATCTCATGATGCGATTTCGGATACGTGGTAGAAAAACATACTGAAAAATAAAAATGACCACTCCAAGCACCCATAACTGCTCGAATTGAAGGGTAGATAATACAATTTTTTTAGGCCTCTGAGCTCCCGGAACGAAAATGTTCGAAAATCGCACAGATGGTTAATCGAGTCAGATAAACCGGACTCAAATTTGAAAAAACATCGGAAGACATTTGACGTTACCGGTACGTATGCTTTAAACCAATTTCGTTCGAAAATCGGATAATTGCGTACAAGTGATTTATAGTTTTTTATAGGGTCTACAATCGAATAAGATATCCCATGATGCGATCTCGGACTCGTGGTAGAAAAACAGGCTGAAAAATAAAAATGGTCGCTCCGACCACCCAAAACTTCTCGAATTGACGGGTATATAATACACATTTTTTAGGCCTCTGAGTTCCTGGAACGATAATGTCCGAAAATCGCACAGATGGTTAATCGAGTCTTATAAAGCGGACTCAAAAATTTGAGAAAACATCGAAAGACATTTAACGTTACCGGTATACTATAAACCAATTTCGTTCGAAAATCGGATAACCGTGTAAAAGTGATTTAAGTGATTTATAGTTGTTTATAGGGTCTACAATCGAATAAGATATCTCATGATGCGATTTCGGATACGTGGTAGAAAAACATACTGAAAAATAAAAATGACCACTCCAAGCACCCATAACTGCTCGAATTGAAGGGTAGATAATACAATTTTTTTAGGCCTCTGAGCTCCCGGAACGAAAATGTTCGAAAATCGCACAGATGGTTAATCGAGTCAGATAAAGCGGACTCAAATTTGAAAAAACATCGGAAGACATTTGACGTTACCGGTACGTATGCTATAAACCAATTTCGTTCGAAAATCGGATAATTGCGTTCAAGTGATTTATAGTTGTTTATAGGGTCTACAATCGAATAAGATATCCCATGATGCGATTTCGGACTCGTGGTAGAAAACCAGGCTGAAAAATAAAAATGGTCGCTCCGACTACCCAAAACTTCTCGAATTGACGGGTATATAATACACTTCTTTTAGGCCTCTGACTTCCTGGAACGATAATGTCCGAAAATCGCATAGATGGTTAATCGAGTCAGATAAAGCGGACTCAAAAATTTGAAAAAACATCGAAACACATTTAACGTTACCGGTATACTATAAACCAATTTCGTTCGAAAATCGGATAACCGTGTAAAAGTGATTTATAGTTGTTTATAGGGTCTACAATCGAATAAGATATCTCATCATGCGATTTCGGATACGTGGTAGAAAAACATACTGAAAAATAAAAATGACCGCTCCAAGCACCCATAACTGCTCGAATTGAAGGGTAGATAATACAATTTTTTTAGGCCTCTGAGCTCCCGGAACGAAAATGTTCGAAAATCGCACAGATGGTTAATCGAGTCAGATAAAGCGGACACAAATTTGAAAAACATCGGAAGACATTTGACGTTACCGGTATGCTATAAACCAATTTCGTTCGAAAATCGGATAATTGCGTACAAGTGATTTATAGTTCTTTATAGGGTCTACAATCGAATAAGATATCCCATGATGCGATTTCGGACTCGTGGTAGAAAAGCAGGCTGAAAAATAAAAATGGTCGCTCCGACCACCCAAAACTTCTCGAATTGACGGGAATATAATACACGTTATTTTATGCCTCTGAGTTCCTGGAACGATAATGTCCGAAAATCGCACAGATGGTTAATCGAGTAAGATAAAGCGGACGCAAAAATTTGAATAAACATCGAAAGACATTTAACATTACCGGTATACTATAAACAAATTTCCTTCGAAAATCGGATAACCGTGTAAAAGTGATTTATAGTTATTTATAGGGTCTACAATCGAATAAGATATCTCATGATGCGATTTCGGATACGTGGTAGAAAAACAGGCTGACAAATAAAAATGACCGCTCCGAGCACCCATAACTGCTCGAATTGAAGGGTATATAATACACTTTTTTTAGGCCTCTGAGCTCCCGGAACGAAAATGTTCGAAAATCGCACAGATGGTTAATCGAGTCAGATAAAGCGGACTCAAATTTGAAAAAACATCGGAAGACATTTGACGTTACCGGTATGCTATAATCCAATTTTGTTCGAAAATCGGATAATTGCGTACAAGTGATTAGGGTCTACAATCGAATAAGATATCCCATGATGCGATTCCGGACTCGTGGTAGAAAAACAGGCTGAAAAATAAAAATGGTCGCTCCGACCACCCAAAACTTCTCGAATTGACGGGTATATAATACACTTTTTTTAGGCCTCTGAGTTCCTGGAACGATAATGTCCGAAAATCGCACAGATGGTTAATCGAGTCGGATAAAGCGGACTCAAAAATTTGAAAAATCATCGAAAGACATTTAACGTTACCGGTATACTATAAACCAATTTCGTTCGAAAATCGGATAACCGTGTAAAAGTGATTTATAGTTGTTTATAGGGTCTACAATCGAATAAGATATCTCATCATGCGATTTCGGATACGTGGTAGAAAAACATACTGAAAAATAAAAATGACCGCTCCAAGCACCCATAACTGCTCGAATTGAAGGGTAGATAATACAATTTTTTTAGGCCTCTGAGCTCCCGGAACGAAAATGTTCGAAAATCGCACAGATGGTTAATCGAGTCAGATAAAGCGGACTCAAAAATTTGAAAAAACATCGAAACACATTTAACGTTACCGGTATACTATAAACCAATTTCGTTCGAAATCGGATAACCGTGTAAAAGTGATTTATAGTTGTTTATAGGGTCTACAATCGAATAAGATATCTCATGATGCGATTTCGGATACGTGGTAGAAAAACATACTGAAAAATAAAAATGACCGCTCCAAGCACCCATAACTGCTCGAATTGAAGGGTAGATAATACAATTTTTTTAGGCCTCTGAGCTCCCGGAACGAAAATGTTCGAAAATCGCACAGATGGTTAATCGAGTCAGATAAAGCGGACACAAATTTGAAAAACATCGGAAGACATTTGACGTTACCGGTATGCTATAAACCAATTTCGTTCGAAAATCGGATAATTGCGTACAAGTGATTTATAGTTCTTTATAGGGTCTACAATCGAATAAGATAACCCATGATGCGATCTCGGACTCGTGGTAGAAAAACAGGCTGAAAAATAAAAATGGTCGCTCCGACCAACCAAAACTTCTCGAATTGACGGGTATATAATACACATTTTTTAGGCCTCTGAGTTCCTGGAACGATAATGTCCGAAAATCGCACAGATGGTTAATCGAGTCTTATAAAGCGGACTCAAAAATTTGAGAAAACATCGAAAGACATTTAACGTTACCGGTATACTATAAACCAATTTCGTTCGAAAATCGGATAACCGTGTAAAAGTGATTTATAGTTGTTTATAGGGTCTACAATTGAATAAGATATCTCATGATGCGATTTCGGATACGTGGTAGAAAAACATACTGAAAAATAAAAATGACCACTCCAAGCACCCATAACTGCTCGAATTGAAGGGTAGATAATACAATTTTTTTAGGCCTCTGAGCTCCCGGAACGAAAATGTTCGAAAATCGCACAGATGGTTAATCGAGTCAGATAAACCGGACTCAAATTTGAAAAAACATCGGAAGACATTTGACGTTACCGGTACGTATGCTTTAAACCAATTTCGTTCGAAAATCGGATAATTGCGTACAAGTGATTTATAGTTTTTTATAGGGTCTACAATCGAATAAGATATCCCATGATGCGATCTCGGACTCGTGGTAGAAAAACAGGCTGAAAAATAAAAATGGTCGCTCCGACCACCCAAAACTTCTCGAATTGACGGGTATATAATACACATTTTTTAGGCCTCTGAGTTCCTGGAACGATAATGTCCGAAAATCGCACAGATGGTTAATCGAGTCTTATAAAGCGGACTCAAAAATTTGAGAAAACATCGAAAGACATTTAACGTTACCGGTATACTATAAACCAATTTCGTTCGAAAATCGGATAACCGTGTAAAAGTGATTTAAGTGATTTATAGTTGTTTATAGGGTCTACAATCGAATAAGATATCTCATGATGCGATTTCGGATACGTGGTAGAAAAACATACTGAAAAATAAAAATGACCACTCCAAGCACCCATAACTGCTCGAATTGAAGGGTAGATAATACAATTTTTTTAGGCCTCTGAGCTCCCGGAACGAAAATGTTCGAAAATCGCACAGATGGTTAATCGAGTCAGATAAAGCGGACTCAAATTTGAAAAAACATCGGAAGACATTTGACGTTACCGGTACGTATGCTATAAACCAATTTCGTTCGAAAATCGGATAATTGCGTTCAAGTGATTTATAGTTGTTTATAGGGTCTACAATCGAATAAGATATCCCATGATGCGATTTCGGACTCGTGGTAGAAAACCAGGCTGAAAAATAAAAATGGTCGCTCCGACTACCCAAAACTTCTCGAATTGACGGGTATATAATACACTTCTTTTAGGCCACTGACTTCCTGGAACGATAATGTCCGAAAATCGCATAGATGGTTAATCGAGTCAGATAAAGCGGACTCAAAAATTTGAAAAAACATCGAAACACATTTAACGTTACCGGTATACTATAAACCAATTTCGTTCGAAAATCGGATAACCGTGTAAAAGTGATTTATAGTTGTTTATAGGGTCTACAATCGAATAAGATATCTCATCATGCGATTTCGGATACGTGGTAGAAAAACATACTGAAAAATAAAAATGACCGCTCCAAGCACCCATAACTGCTCGAATTGAAGGGTAGATAATACAATTTTTTTAGGCCTCTGAGCTCCCGGAACGAAAATGTTCGAAAATCGCACAGATGGTTAATCGAGTCAGATAAAGCGGACACAAATTTGAAAAACATCGGAAGACATTTGACGTTACCGGTATGCTATAAACCAATTTCGTTCGAAAATCGGATAATTGCGTACAAGTGATTTATAGTTCTTTATAGGGTCTACAATCGAATAAGATATCCCATGATGCGATTTCGGACTCGTGGTAGAAAAGCAGGCTGAAAAATAAAAATGGTCGCTCCGACCACCCAAAACTTCTCGAATTGACGGGAATATAATACACGTTATTTTATGCCTCTGAGTTCCTGGAACGATAATGTCCGAAAATCGCACAGATGGTTAATCGAGTAAGATAAAGCGGACGCAAAAATTTGAATAAACATCGAAAGACATTTAACATTACCGGTATACTATTAACAAATTTCCTTCGAAAATCGGATAACCGTGTAAAAGTGATTTATAGTTATTTATAGGGTCTACAATCGAATAAGATATCTCATGATGCGATTTCGGATACGTGGTAGAAAAACAGGCTGACAAATAAAAATGACCGCTCCGAGCACCCATAACTGCTCGAATTGAAGGGTATATAATACACTTTTTTTAGGCCTCTGAGCTCCCGGAACGAAAATGTTCGAAAATCGCACAGATGGTTAATCGAGTCAGATAAAGCGGACTCAAATTTGAAAAAACATCGGAAGACATTTGACGTTACCGGTATGCTATAATCCAATTTTGTTCGAAAATCGGATAATTGCGTACAAGTGATTAGGGTCTACAATCGAATAAGATATCCCATGATGCGATTCCGGACTCGTGGTAGAAAAACAGGCTGAAAAATAAAAATGGTCGCTCCGACCACCCAAAACTTCTCGAATTGACGGGTATATAATACACTTTTTTTAGGCCTCTGAGTTCCTGGAACGATAATGTCCGAAAATCGCACAGATGGTTAATCGAGTCGGATAAAGCGGACTCAAAAATTTGAAAAAACATCGAAAGACATTTAACGTTACCGGTATACTATAAACCAATTTCGTTCGAAAATCGGATAACCGTGTAAAATTGATTTATAGTTGTTTATAGGGTCTACAGTCGAATAAGATATCTCAAGATGCGATTTCGGATACGTGGTAGAAAAACAGGCTGAAAAATAAAAATGACCGCTCCGAGCACCCATAACTGCTCGAATTGAAGGGTATATAAGACACTTTTTTTAGGCCTCTGAGCTCCCGGAACGAAAATGTTCGAAAATCGCACAGATGGTTAATCGAGTCAGATAAAGCGGACTCAAATTTGAAAAAACATCGGAAGACATTTGACATTACCGGTATGCTATATATAAACCAATTTCGTTCGAAAATCGGATAATTGCGTACAAGTGATTTATAGTTGTTTATAGGGTCTACAATCGAATAAGATATCCCATGATGCGATTTCGGACTCGTGGTAGAAAAACAGGCTGAAAAATAAAAATGGTCACTCCGACTACCCAAAACTTCTCGAATTGACGGGTATATAATACACTTTTTTTAGGCCTCTGAGTTCCTGGAACGATAATGTCCGAAAATCGCACAGATGGTTAATCGAGTCAGATAAAGCGGACTCAAAAATTTGAAAAAACATCGAAACACATTTAACGTTACCGGTATACTATAAACCAATTTCGTTCGAAAATCGGATAACCGTGTAAAAGTGATTTATAGTTGTTTATAGGGTCTACAATCGAATAAGATATCTCATGATGCGATTTCGGATACGTGGTCGAAAAACAGGCTGAAAAAAAAAATGACCGCTCCAAGCACCCATAACAGCTCGAATTGAAGGGTAGATAATACAATGTTTTAGGCCTCTGAGCTCCCGGAACGAAAATGTTCGAAAATCGCACAGATGGTTAATCGAGTCAGATAAAGCGGACACAAATTTGAAAAACATCGGAAGACATTTGACGTTACCGGTATGCTATAAACCAATTTCGTTCGAAAATCGGATAATTGCGTACAAGTGATTTATAGTTCTTTATAGGGTCTACAATCGAATAAGATATCCCATGATGCGATTTCGGACTCGTGGTAGAAAAGCAGGCTGAAAAATAAAAATGGTCGCTCCGACCACCCAAAACTTCTCGAATTGACGGGAATATAATACACGTTATTTTATGCCTCTGAGTTCCTGGAACGATAATGTCCGAAAATCGCACAGATGGTTAATCGAGTAAGATAAAGCGGACGCAAAAATTTGAATAAACATCGAAAGACATTTAACATTACCGGTATACTATAAACAAATTTCCTTCGAAAATCGGATAACCGTGTAAAAGTGATTTATAGTTGTTTATAGGGTCTACAATCGAATAAGATATCTCATGATGCGATTTCGCATACGTGGTAGAAAAACATACTGAAAAATAAAAATGACCGCTCCAAGCACCCATAACTGCTCGAATTGAAGGGTAGATAATACAATTTTTTTAGGCCTCTGAGCTCCCGGAACGAAAATGTTCGAAAATCGCACAGATGGTTAATCGAGTCAGATAAAGCGGACACAAATTTGAAAAACATCGGAAGACATTTGACGTTACCGGTATGCTATAAACCAATTTCGTTCGAAAATCGGATAATTGCGTACAAGTGATTAGGGTCTACAATCGAATAAGATATCCCATGATGCGATTCCGGACTCGTGGTAGAAAAACAGGCTGAAAAATAAAAATGGTCGCTCCGACCACCCAAAACTTCTCGAATTGACGGGTATATAATACACTTTTTTTAGGCCTCTGAGTTCCTGGAACGATAATGTCCGAAAATCGCACAGATGGTTAATCGAGTCGGATAAAGCGGACTCAAAAATTTGAAAAAACATCGAAAGACATTTAACGTTACCGGTATACTATAAACCAATTTCGTTCGAAAATCGGATAACCGTGTAAAATTGATTTATGGTTGTTTATAGGGTCTACAGTCGAATAAGATATCTCAAGATGCGATTTCGGATACGTGGTAGAAAAACAGGCTGAAAAATAAAAATGACCGCTCCGAGCACCCATAACTGCTCGAATTGAAGGGTATATAAGACACTTTTTTTAGGCCTCTGAGCTCCCGGAACGAAAATGTTCGAAAATCGCACAGATGGTTAATCGAGTCAGATAAAGCGGACTCAAATTTGAAAAAACATCGGAAGACATTTGACATTACCGGTATGCTATATATAAACCAATTTCGTTCGAAAATCGGATAATTGCGTACAAGTGATTTATAGTTGTTTATAGGGTCTACAATCGAATAAGATATCCCATGATGCGATTTCGGACTCGTGGTAGAAAAACAGGCTGAAAAATAAAAATGGTCACTCCGACTACCCAAAACTTCTCGAATTGACGGGTATATAATACACTTTTTTTAGGCCTCTGAGTTCCTGGAACGATAATGTCCGAAAATCGCACAGATGGTTAATCGAGTCAGATAAAGCGGACTCAAAAATTTGAAAAAACATCGAAACACATTTAACGTTACCGGTATACTATAAACCAATTTCGTTCGAAAATCGGATAACCGTGTAAAAGTGATTTATAGTTGTTTATAGGGTCTACAATCGAATAAGATATCTCATGATGCGATTTCGGATACGTGGTCGAAAAACAGGCTGAAAAAAAAAATGACCGCTCCAAGCACCCATAACAGCTCGAATTGAAGGGTAGATAATACAATGTTTTAGGCCTCTGAGCTCCCGGAACGAAAATGTTCGAAAATCGCACAGATGGTTAATCGAGTCAGATAAAGCGGACACAAATTTGAAAAACATCGGAAGACATTTGACGTTACCGGTATGCTATAAACCAATTTCGTTCGAAAATCGGATAATTGCGTACAAGTGATTTATAGTTCTTTATAGGGTCTACAATCGAATAAGATATCCCATGATGCGATTTCGGACTCGTGGTAGAAAAGCAGGCTGAAAAATAAAAATGGTCGCTCCGACCACCCAAAACTTCTCGAATTGACGGGAATATAATACACGTTATTTTATGCCTCTGAGTTCCTGGAACGATAATGTCCGAAAATCGCACAGATGGTTAATCGAGTAAGATAAAGCGGACGCAAAAATTTGAATAAACATCGAAAGACATTTAACATTACCGGTATACTATAAACAAATTTCCTTCGAAAATCGGATAATTGCGTACAAGTGATTTATAATTTTTTATAGGGTCTACAATCGAATAAGATATCCCATGATGCGATCTCGGACTCGTGGTAGAAAAACAGGCTGAAAAATAAAAATGGTCGCTCCGACCACCCAAAACTTCTCGAATTGACGGGTATATAATACACATTTTTTAGGCCTCTGAGTTCCTGGAACGATAATGTCCGAAAATCGCACAGATGGTTAATCGAGTCTTATAAAGCGGACTCAAAAATTTGAGAAAACATCGAAAGACATTTAACGTTACCGGTATACTATAAACCAATTTCGTTCGAAAATCGGATAACCGTGTAAAAGTGATTTATAGTTGTTTATAGGGTCTACAATCGAATAAAATATCTCATGATGCGATTTCGGATACGTGGTAGAAAAACATACTGAAAAATAAAAATGACCACTCCAAGCACCCATAACTGCTCGAATTGAAGGGTAGATAATACAATTTTTTTAGGCCTCTGAGCTCCCGGAACGAAAATGTTCGAAAATCGCACAGATGGTTAATCGAGTCGGATAAAGCAAACTCAAATTTGAAAAAACATCGGAAGACATTTGACGTTACCGGTACGTATGCTATAAACCAATTTCGTTCGAAAATCGGATAATTGCGTACAAGTGATTTATATTTGTTTATAGGGTCTACAATCGAATAAGATATCCCATGATGCGATCTCGGACTCGTGGTAGAAAAACAGGCTGAAAAATAAAAATGGTCGCTCCGACCACCCAAAACTTCTCGAATTGACGAGTATATAATACACATTTTTTAGGCCTCTGAGTTCCTGGAACGATAATGTCCGAAAATCGCACAGATGGTTAATCGAGTCTTATAAAGCGGACTCAAAAATTTGAGAAAACATCGAAAGACATTTAACGTTACCGGTATACTATAAACCAATTTCGTTCGAAAATCGGATAACCGTGTAAAAGTGATTTATAGTTGTTTATAGGGTCTACAATCGAATAAGATATCTCATGATGCGATTTCGGATACGTGGTAGAAAAACATACTGAAAAATAAAAATGACCACTCCAAGCACCCATAACTGCTCGAATTGAAGGGTAGATAATACAATTTTTTTAGGCCTCTGAGCTCCCGGAACGAAAATGTTCGAAAATCGCACAGATGGTTAATCGAGTCAGATAAAGCGGACACAAATTTGAAAAACATCGGAAGACATTTGACGTTACCGGTATGCTATAAACCAATTTCGTTCGAAAATCGGATAATTGCGTACAAGTGATTTATAGTTCTTTATAGGGTCTACAATCGAATAAGATATCCCATGATGCGATTTCGGACTCGTGGTAGAAAAGCAGGCTGAAAAATAAAAATGGTCGCTCCGACCACCCAAAACTTCTCGAATTGACGGGTATATAATACACGTTATTTCATGCCTCTGAGTTCCTGGAACGATAATGTCCGAAAATCGCACAGATGGTTAATCGAGTCAGATAAAGCGGACGCAAAAATTTGTATAAACATCAAAAGACATTTAACATTACCGGTATACTATAAACCAATTTCGTTCGAAAATCGGATAACCGTGTAAAAGTGATTTATAGTTATTTATAGGGTCTACAATCGAATAAGATATCTCATGATGCGATTTCGGATACGTGGTAGAAAAACAGGCTGACAAATAAAAATGACCGCTCCGAGCACCCATAACTGCTCGAATTGAAGGGTATATAAT
This sequence comes from Silene conica, assembly GCA_029255685.2. NCBI lineage: Eukaryota > Viridiplantae > Streptophyta > Magnoliopsida > Caryophyllales > Caryophyllaceae > Silene > Silene conica. Next base: position 47,584,392 of record CM055317.2, on the reverse strand, counting down.
ACACTTGTTTTAGGCCTCTGAGCTCCCGGAACGAAAATGTTCGTAAATCGCACAGATGGTTAATCGAGTCAGATAAAGCAGACTCAAATTTGAAAAAACATCGGAAGACATTTGACATTACCGGTATGCTATAAACCAATTTCGTTCGAAAATCGGATAATTGCGTACAAGTGATTTATAGTTGTTTATAGGGTCTACAATCGAATAAGATATCCCATGATGCGATTTCGGACTCGTGGTAGAAAAACAGGCTGAAAAATAAAAATGGTCGCTCCGACCACCCAAAACTTCTCGAATTGACGGGTATATAATACACTTTTTTTAGGCCTCTGAGTTCCTGGAACGATAATGTCCGAAAATCGCACAGATGGTTAATCGAGTCGGATAAAGCGGACTCAAAAATTTGAAAAAACATCGAAAGACATTTAACATTACCGGTATACTATAAACCAATTTCGTTCGAAAATCGGATAACCGTGTAAAATTGATTTATAGTTGTTTATAGGGTCTACAATCGAATAAGATATCTCAAGATGCGATTTCGGATACGTGGTAGAAAAAAGGCTGAAAAATAAAAATGACTCCTCCGAGCACCCATAACTGCTCGAATTGAAGGGTATATAATACACTTTTTTTAGGCCTCTGAGCTCCCGGAACGAAAATGTTCGAAAATCGCACAGATGGTTAACCGAGTCAGATAAAGCGGACTCAAATTTGAAAAAACATCGGAAGACATTTGACGTTACCGGTATGCTATAAACCAATTTCGTTCGAAAATCGGATAATTGCGTACAAGTGATTTATAGTTGTTTATCCCATGATGCGATTTCGGACTCGTGGTAGAAAAACAGGCTGGAAAAAAAAATGGTCGCTCCGACCACCCAAAACTTCTCGAATTGACGGGTATATAATACACTTTTTTTAGGCCTCTGAGCGCCCGGAAAGATAATGTCGGAAAATCGCACAGATGGTTAATCGAGCCAGATAAAGCGGACTCAAAAATTTGCAAAAACATCAGAAGACATTTGACGTTACCGGTAGGCTATAAACCAATTTCGGCCGAAAATCGGATAACCGTGTAAAAGTGATTTATAATTGTTTATAGGCGCTATAATCGTATAAGATATCTCTTGATACGATTTCGGACACTTGGTAGAAAAACAAACTGAAAAATAAAAATGACCGCTCCGACCATCCGAAACAGCTCGAATTGATGGTTATTTAATACACGTTTTTTAGGCCTCTGAGCTCCCGGAACGAAAATGTCGGAAAATCGCACAGATGGTTAATCGAGCCAGATAAAGCGGACTCAAAAATTTGCATAAACATCAGAAGACATTTGACGTTACCGGTATGCTATAAACCAATTTCGGCCGAAAATCGGATAACCGTGTAAAAGTGATTATAAGTTATTTATAGGGTCTACAATCGTATAAGATATCTCATGATGCGATTTCGGACACGTGGTAGAAAAATAGGCTGAAAAATAAAAATGACCGCTCCAAGCACCCATAACTGCTCGAATTGAAGGGTATATAATACTTTTATTCTAGGCCTCTGAGCTCCCGGAAGGAAATTGTTCGAAAATCGCACAGATGGTTAATCGAGCCAGATAACGCGGACTCAAAAATTTGCATAAACATCAGAAGACATTTGACGTTACCGGTATGCTATAAACCAATTTCGGCCGAAAATCGGATAACCGTGTAAAAGTGATTATTAGTTATTTATAGGGTCAACAATCGTATAAGATATCTCATGATGCGATTTCGGACACGTGGTAGAAAAATAGGCTGAAAAATAAAAATGACCGCTCCGAGCACCCATAACTGCTCGAATTGAAGGGTATATAACACTTTTTTTCTAGGCCTCTGAGCTCCCGGAATGAAATTGTTCGAAAATCGCACAGATGGTTAATCGAGTCTGATAAAGCGGACTCAAAAATTTGAAAAAACATCAGAAGACATTTGACGTTATCGGTATTCTATAAACCAATTTCGCTCGAAAATCGGATAATTGTGTAAAAGTTATTTATAGTAGTTTATAGGGTCTACAATCGAATAAGATATCCCATGATGCGATTTCGGACTCGTGGTAGAAAAACAGGCTGAAAAATAAAAATGGTCGCTCCGACCACCCATGTAAAACCCCTCACGAAAGCGGAAATATAAAACACACAAAGTACTAAAAATGCAGCGGAATTAAAACTTTTTAACAAACTAAACATGCGAGGTGCTCTAGAAGTCTAAACATGCGAAAGATATAACATAAATAAATATTTGGTACAATACAAAAGCAGCCCGGGATAGCATATCCCTACAGGCACGAATACTGAAACCATAAAACTAAGGTCTAGCTAACGAATGGGTGAAAGTCAACGATGAAGGATCATCGCTCGCTAGCCTCAACGTAACCCCCTGCAAACAGCCTCATGTACCTACACACATACAACATGTGCGCCACAGTCAGTGGGGAGTGACTAGAGTGCTCCTAGCCACCTATTGTCAGTGACACACAACACATAAACATACAAGATACTCCAGCATATATAAAACATGTGAAGCATACAAATCTCAATAACTGTCTCAACTATCATGCCATACTAGTGCATAGCTCTCAACCCAACTTCATAAACCGTTAGGAAGGAGAGCCGGTTTCCCTACTGGTTACCCAGTCGGGGGGTCTTTCAGTCCAACTATTTATGAAACCGATCGAAGAGTCACCCAATGCCTTGGATGAACATTACTAAAGTCAAACATCAGACTCATCATTCAATATCATCTTAAACATCATCACAACATCTAGATCTGACACCGTACTGTTACTAGGCAAGCAGATACTAAACAATCAGCAGGTATAAGGTTCAGCGGTCAACTTAAGACATAACCCATATACCAAAACATTCAGCAAGTAAGAAGGTTCAACGGTCAAATTAAGACATAACCTAATTACCAAAACATTCAGCAAGTATATAACACAGTACCCCTACTCAGGCAAGTATATACCAATCATTACACACACGTGAACCGCCCACGGAGGGGTTCGACCACAAAACACTGAACCACCCACGTAGGGGTTCACACAGAACACTGAACCACCCACGGAGGGGTTCAACACGAAGGAAGACAGAACCACCCACAGAGGGGTTCGTCAGGAAGGCAGAACCACCCACGTAGGGGTTCGCACGAAGGAATCAGAACCACCCACGGAGGGGTTCGACACGGAGAAAGCAGAACCACCCACGTAGGGGTTCGCACGAAGAAGACAGAACCACCCACGGAGGGGTTCGTCCGAACAAACACGATGAACCACCCACGGAGGGGTTCAACAACCAAATCTCCCGAAGGAGGCTATTCAATAAACCACAATCAAATCTCCGAAAGGAGGCTATTCAATAAACCATGATCAACTCTCTAATCACATCACTCAACACTTAATTGACCCCGGGAACTAAGACGAGTGAGAGCCGGTTTCCCTTTCGGTTGCCCGACCGGGGGGTCTCTATCCTCACTCCATTCCCGAACCCAATATAGTGCCGCCCGAACTCCGGGAACTCTAATCATGCATACAAAGCATACGGAAAAAGAATCAAGGCAATCCGACTTGAAAATCAAAAGTTATAAGGCAAATAACATCATCAGGGGCTCTCAGCCGGTTGGCCACAGGCGGCCGGTCAACCGGCTGAGAGTCTTTACACTCCAGCCGACACAGCAAAGAAAACAACACAAAAGGTCTCCCAGCCGGCCGGCCGGCTGCCGGTCCACCGGCTGGGGACCCCTTCCCTTTCTCTTCTTGCAAAACTTAAAACAACAACACAAGGGGCTCCCAGCCGGCCGGCCGGCTGCCGGTCCACCGGCTGGGGACCCATTTTCCTACAACCTTCGAAAAGCAAAGATAACAAGGGGGGACTCTGAGCCGGCCGACCGGCTGCCGGTCAGCCTGCCGGCTCAGGGCCTCTGTTCACGCAAAACCCATTTTCGCCATATCCAATCCTTTCAATACTTTACCATTTCAACCTAAACATGTTTCTAAGCAACGATTTCATACTTCCAGCACGTAAACCACATCAAATGAACATATGAACATGAATACAAACAATCATTTCATGTCTTAACACCAAAATCCCAAATTAAACCGATCTTAACATGTATACACCTAAATCTCATCTTCTCCTCAAATTCATCATCTAATCATCACAAAATCAGTTTGTATAACATATTAAGAACATTAGTACTCAATAAACATACTAACTTTCATCAAAACACAATCAAATCACATATAGTGCTAATTTAGACATATAGGCCGAGTTACTCATAATAGTCACCTCTAAAGCGGTTAAGCTCCTTGCTCCTCTTCAATCACGTCACTAGCCTTCTTGTGATCTTCTAGGGCTCCTCCTACAACACGAAAAACGATTAAAACTAGGCTATAAGCGGATTACTCCAAAACAGCCTATTTTTGAAGTGGCACGAAATGAAAATCGGGAGTGACGGATGGCTTGCAAATTTGATGAGGATTCCGAAAATGTACTTACTTCCTCGATTTGAAGGACGGATGATGGAGAAAGATCGAAAAGAAGCTTGGAGGTTTGATGAGAAATGGAGAAATGAAGGAAGCAGTGTATTGTTTTTATGAAGGATGAAATGTCGACATACAATAAGGGTTTTAGGGATTAGAATTGTCTTTTCCGTTTAAAAGGAAACGGACTTGGATAACACAAACGGGTTTACTTATTTAAGTGAACCGGAAATGTGAGACGGGTTGATACAAAATAAACAAGGCATCTTAAGATTAAATGATTTAAAGGTAAAACTTAACGGAAATCTTAAAAATATAACTTACTATTATTATTGAATTATTATTAAATTCCGTAAATTACTTTATTTAATAAAATAGTCCTTTACGAAAATATACGGGCTGTTACAATCACCCCATCTTTTAAAAAGTTTCGTCCTCGAAACTTGAAAGCAGAAACAAGGACAAAGTTAACAGATCAAAGTTTTCGCTTAACTGATTTTACAACCTTAGGTTCCTTTCAAAGATTTCAAACGATTTTTCCAAGGCACAAGTCTTCGTCAATGGACGTTGGGGTTCTCGTTGTACATTCAAGAGCCCGACATTCCAAATCTGAGACAAGTCCCAAAATTAAATAAATTAAAGTTTAAAATTTTAGATCGATCCAGTGTCGGTAAGGATTGTTCAGGTTATCAGACGTCTCCAATAACGAGTTCAAATGACAAATCGACGCTTAGATTAATCAAATTACAAGATATGCAACTCTTTAAAAACCAGATTTCCCAAAAATTTGTCACTGAGGCCTAACAATGTTGAAAGATTAAGCGTTCTCTTTAACCAAAATCCTTTCGAAAACCGACTTTTTATTTCAAAATCCTCAGAAAGAGCAAGTTTGCGAAATTTTACAAGTTGCAATTGACCAAAAGGAAGGTAGCTTGGCGGATTTACAAGTGCACAAGAGAGGATCGGTGCACGAGAGATATTATGATTCAGAACAAATGATTCCATAGGCCCGGTTTTCATCTCTCTCTTCTCAATTCAAGCACTCTGACTATGGTTTTGGAAGAACCTATCCTCAAACAACTCAAATATGCTCTAACCAAAATGGGACTTTTATCACAATGCTTCTCACGTAACCTCTCATAAGCGGCCTTCAACTCCTATCTAGATTCCTAGGGTAAACGAACATCCTCAAATTCACTCTCATTACTATAACATGAACATTCGCAACAAGGTTTAACAAAATTACAATTCCCAAATCCTCAAGTAGCACTTGAACGGTAATTCCTTTATTACAATACACTCACGATGTCGTACAATACCATGATTCCTCGAACTAAGTAAGTTACCATTATCCCAATTCAAATCATTCCCAAGGCTTGGGTAACCAATTCCTAAGATTCTTCAAATGACAGTTGCATCCTACTTCTCAATTACCTTTAAGTCAATTAGTTTCCACTTCCAAACAAGTCATCCCAATTTGTCCACCTAACAATGGTGTATCATCTAATTCATTAAGTACTTCTCTAGGCAAACGTTGAGATTCACTAAATAATTCAGGTCCTAGCATTCAGTCAACTCCACAAGTCAAGTCGTAACCGACTCCACAATCTCACTCTGTCACTAAAAGTTCTCGTTCCTCAAATATATGGGTCTCTCTACATCTAGTACTTCCTCAAGATTAAGCGTCACTAACTCACTTCATTCAAGTATTTGGCATCAACACCATCTAAAGCATGTTCCTCTAAATTCACCCAAACTCCAAGTATTTCTTTTAAATTCCCAAATGGTACTTCCAAACCTACCAATACTCACATCTCAATAGTGTCACCACATCTAAGTTCCACCGATAGTCATGTACTAGACTCTACTCAACAAAGCATTTCCTCAACCACTCCACTCTCTCAATTAGTAACATATGGACACCAGGATCACCAGATTACGTCTCAAAATATCTCATAGGTTTTCCTAAACAACAATATGTCCCATACACGAACTGCGGTTAACCTAAAGGATTCCTCTAAGTCCATAAAAGTAAGTTACTCACTCGAGCCAAGGAAGGATAAGTTCCAGCAATGGGGTTGAGCAAGGAAGCCATGTAAGTAGTTCCAAGATAAGATGGAAGAGATTTCAAGAACAGATGTACACATGAAGGAAGGGATAAGACCTTGGGGTCTTAGAAGAAGATAGAAGGAAGAAGTCAATGGGGAAGACGTACTAGTAACCAACTGAGGGCAAGTCTCTGCTGCAGCACGACTCATCACGAACACAGTACCCTTGGTCTTCGGTCCCTGGACAGCGGCAGTGGCGTTGTCAGCAATGTTCTTCTCGGGGCACTCAGCGGATAGGTGTCCGGGTTTCCTACAGTGATAGCACAATCGCGGTCTGCCCAAACGACGTGTACCCGAGTGGTGATCTCGACGTCGTCCAATATTCTAGGGTCCTTTGCCTCTGAAAGTAGCAGCTAAGGTAGAAAGTCCACCAGAGGGCACCAACTGCATCTTGTTAGCACGGGGAGAAGATGGTGAAGAAGTAAAGGGCCTCTTTCCTTGAGGGCTAGCTGGTGAAGAATTAGGTAGGGAGAGGGCTTGGGTCTCCTCATCTATAGCCTTAATTGAATTCTCAGCCCAAATAGCATCATCATACACCTCTACGAAAGAAGTAGAATCTCTGCGAATCATACTCTCGATGCGGGCACTTAACTTCCCTTTGTAGAAGTAGACTCTCTCGGATTCATCCCTTACGAACCGAGAAGCAAAGTGAGCTAACTGATTAAACTTGTCCGTGAACTCCTGTACTGTCATGTCTCCTTGCTTGAGATCCATGAATTCTTTCAATCTTTGCGAACGCAGTTCCTTAGGGTAGAAGCGGGTCTCAATCTTGTCCTTGAACGCGTCCCAATCAAACAACGGATCACTGAGGAAACTAGGGCCAGTAAGAAGCCACCAATGGTCTGCTTCAAGTGTCAAAAAGTGGGAGGCAAGTCGCACTCTATCCTCTCTGACGACCGAAAACATCGAAAAGCTCTTCTCCATGTCACGAAACCACTCTGATAAGGCAACTGGGTCAACTTCGCCACCATAAGTCTTAGCATGACTTTTGGACATCCGGGAGGCGATCCAGGAAAAACCACCAGGTCTGTGAGCTTCATTGCCAGGCGGGGGAGGAGGAACAGCTTCAGCCTGAACCCTTTGGTTCTCAAGGATTTGCCTAAGTGATTGCAGTACAGTATTCTCTGTGGCAGTGGTCCTCACCATACTTCAAAAGAGAAAACGGTGTTATCCTAACAATTAACAATCACAACCAGTCTACCACTTGTCCTTAAGTCTACCCACATCTCTCATTCATTATTCAAGTTATTGGTCAAGTTATGTTTGGGGATTACATGAGTGCGTCGGGAGCAATAATGCTCTGATACCAACTGTAAAACCCCTCGCGAAAGCGGAAATATAAAACACACAAAGTACTAAAAATGCAGCGGAATTAAAACTTTTTAACAAACTAAACATGCGAGGTGCTCTAGAAGTCTAAACATGCGAAAGATATAACATAAATAAATATTTGGTACAATACAAAAGCAGCCCGGGATAGCATATCCCTACAGGCACGAATACTGAAACCATAAAACTAAGGTCTAGCTAACGAATGGGTGAAAGTCAACGATGAAGGATCATCGCTCGCTAGCCTCAACGTAACCCCCTGCAAACAGCCTCATGTACCTACACACATACAACATGTGCGCCACAGTCAGTGGGGAGTGACTAGAGTGCTCCTAGCCACCTATTGTCAGTGACACACAACACATAAACATACAAGATACTCCAGCATATATAAAACATGTGAAGCATACAAATCTCAATAACTGTCTCAACTATCATGCCATACTAGTGCATAGCTCTCAACCCAACTTCATAAACCGTTAGGAAGGAGAGCCGGTTTCCCTACTGGTTACCCAGTCGGGGGGTCTTTCAGTCCAACTATTTATGAAACCGATCGAAGAGTCACCCAATGCCTTGGATGAACATTACTAAAGTCAAACATCAGACTCATCATTCAATATCATCTTAAACATCATCACAACATCTAGATCTGACACCGTACCGTTACTAGGCAAGCAGATACTAAACAATCAGCAGGTATAAGGTTCAGCGGTCAACTTAAGACATAACCCATATACCAAAACATTCAGCAAGTAAGAAGGTTCAGCGGTCAAATTAAGACATAACCTAATTACCAAAACATTCAGCAAGTATATAACACAGTACCCCTACTCAGGCAAGTATATACCAATCATTACACACACGCGAACCGCCCACGGAGGGGTTCGACCACAAAACACTGAACCACCCACGTAGGGGTTCACACAGAACACTGAACCACCCACGGAGGGGTTCAACACGAAGGAAGACAGAACCACCCACGGAGGGGTTCGTCAGGAAGGCAGAACCACCCACGTAGGGGTTCGCACGAAGGAATCAGAACCACCCACGGAGGGGTTCGACACGGAGAAAGCAGAACCACCCACGTAGGGGTTCGCACGAAGAAGACAGAACCACCCACGGAGGGGTTCGTCCGAACAAACACGATGAACCACCCACGGAGGGGTTCAACAACCAAATCTCCCGAAGGAGGCTATTCAATAAACCACAATCAAATCTCCGAAAGGAGGCTATTCAATAAACCATGATCAACTCTCTAATCACATCACTCAACACTTAATTGACCCCGGGAACTAAGACGAGGGAGAGCCGGTTTCCCTTTCGGTTGCCCGACCGGGGGGTCTCTATCCTCACTCCATTCCCGAACCCAATATAGTGCCGCCCGAACTCCGGGAACTCTAATCATGCATACAAAGCATACGGAAAAAGAATCAAGGCAATCCGACTTGAAAATCAAAAGTTATAAGGCAAATAACATCATCAGGGGCTCTCAGCCGGTTGGCCACAGGCGGCCGGTCAACCGGCTGAGAGTCTTTACACTCCAGCCGACACAGCAAAGAAAACAACACAAAAGGTCTCCCAGCCGGCCGGCCGGCTGCCGGTCCACCGGCTGGGGACCCCTTCCCTTTCTCTTCTTGCAAAACTTAAAACAACAACACAAGGGGCTCCCAGCCGGCCGGCCGGCTGCCGGTCCACCAGCTGGGGACCCATTTTCCTACAACCTTCGAAAAGCAAAGATAACAAGGGGGGACTCTGAGCCGGCCGACCGGCTGCCGGTCAGCCTGCCGGCTCAGGGCCTCTGTTCACGCAAAACCCATTTTCGCCATATCCAATCCTTTCAATACTTTACCATTTCAACCTAAACATGTTTCTAAGCAACGATTTCATACTTCCAGCACGTAAACCACATCAAATGAACATATGAACATGAATACAAACAATCATTTCATGTCTTAACACCAAAATCCCAAATTAAACCGATCTTAACATGTATACACCTAAATCTCATCTTCTCCTCAAATTCATCATCTAATCATCACAAAATCAGTTTGTATAACATATTAAGAACATTAGTACTCAATAAACATACTAACTTTCATCAAAACACAATCAAATCACATATAGTGCTAATTTAGACATATAGGCCGAGTTACTCATAATAGTCACCTCTAAAGCGGTTAAGCTCCTTGCTCCTCTTCAATCACGTCACTAGCCTTCTTGTGATCTTCTAGGGCTCCTCCTACAACACGAAAAACGATTAAAACTAGGCTATAAGCGGATTACTCCAAAACAGCCTATTTTTGAAGTGGCACGAAATGAAAATCGGGAGTGACGGATGGCTTGCAAATTCGATGAGGATTCCGAAAATGTACTTACTTCCTCGATTTGAAGGACGGATGATGGAGAAAGATCGAAAAGAAGCTTGGAGGTTTGATGAGAAATGGAGAAATGAAGGAAGCAGTGTATTGTTTTTATGAAGGATGAAATGTCGACATACAATAAGGGTTTTAGGGATTAGAATTGTCTTTTCCGTTTAAAAGGAAACGGACTTGGATAACACAAACGGGTTTACTTATTTAAGTGAACCGGAAATGTGAGACGGGTTGATACAAAATAAACAAGGCATCTTAAGATTAAATGATTTAAAGGTAAAACTTAACGGAAATCTTAAAAATATAACTTACTATTATTATTGAATTATTATTAAATTCCGTAAATTACTTTATTTAATAAAATAGTCCTTTACGAAAATATACGGGCTGTTACAACCCAAAACTTCTCGAATTGACGGGTATATAATACACTTTTTTTATGCCTCTGAGTTCATGGAACGATAATGTCCGAAAATCGCACAGATGGTTAATCGAGTCAGATAAAGCGGACGCAAAAATTTGAATAAACATCGAAAGACATTTAACGTTACCAGTCTACTATAAACCAATTTCGTTCGAAAATCGGATAACCGTGTAAAAGTGATTTATAGTTATTTATAGGGTCTACAATCGAATAAGATATCTCATCATGCGATTTCGGATACGTGGTAGAAAAACAGGCTGACAAATAAAAATGACCGCTCCGAGCACCCATAACTGCTCGAATTGAAGGGTATATAATACACTTTTTTTAGGCCTCTGAGCTCCCGGAACGAAAACGTTCGAAAATCGCACAGATGGTTAATCGAGTCAGATAAAGCGGACTCAAATTTGAAAAAACATCGGAAGTTATTTGACGTTACCGGTATGCTATAAACCAATTTCGTTCGAAAATCGGATAATTGCGTACAAGTGATTTATAGTACTTTATAGGGTCTACAATCGAATAAGATATCCCATGATGCGATTTCGGACTCGTGGTAGAAAAACAGGCTGAAAAATAAAAATGGTCGCTCCGACCACCCAAAACTTCTCGAATTGACGGGTATATAATACACTTTTTTTAGGCCTCTGAGTTCCTGGAACGATAATGTCCGAAAATCGCACAGATGGTTAATCGAGTCGGATAAAGCGGACTCAAAAATTTGAAAAAACATCGAAAGACATTTAACGTTACCGGTATACTATAAACCAATTTCGTTCGAAAATCGGATAACCGTGTATAATTGATTTATAGTTGTTTATAGGGTCTACAATCGAATAAGATATCTCATGATGCGATTTCGGATACGTGGTAGAAAAACATACTGAAAAATAAAAATGACCACTCCAAGCACCCATAACTGCTCGAATTGAAGGGTAGATAATACAATTTTTTTAGGCCTCTGAGCTCCCGGAACGAAAATGTTCGAAAATCGCACAGATGGTTAATCGAGTCAGATAAAGCGGACTCAAATTTGAAAAAACATCGGAAGACATTTGACGTTACCGGTACGTATGCTATAAACCAATTTCGTTCGAAAATCGGATAATTGCGTACAAGTGATTTATAGTACTTTATAGGGTCTACAATCGAATAAGATATCCCATGATGCGATCTCGGACTCGTGGTAGAAAAAAAGGCTGAAAAATAAAAATGGTCGCTCCGACCACCCAAAACTTCTCGAATTGACGGGTATATAATACACATTTTTTAGGCCTCTGAGTTCCTGGAACGATAATGTCCGAAAATCGCACAGATGGTTAATCGAGTCTTATAAAGCGGACTCAAAAATTTGAGAAAACATCGAAAGACATTTAACGTTACCGGTATACTATAAACCAATTTCGTTCGAAAATCGGATAACCGTGTAAAAGTGATTTATAGTTGTTTATAGGGTCTACAATCGAATAAGATATCTCATGATGCGATTTCGGATACGTGGTAGAAAAACATACTGAAAAATAAAAATGACCACTCCAAGCACCCATAACTGCTCGAATTGAAGGGTAGATAATACAATTTTTTTAGGCCTCTGAGCTCCCGGAACGAAAATGTTCGAAAATCGCACAGATGGTTAATCGAGTCAGATAAAGCGGACTCAAATTTGAAAAAACATCGGAAGACATTTGACGTTACCGGTACGTATGCTATAAACCAATTTCGTTCGAAAATCGGATAATTGCGTACAAGTGATTTATAGTTGTTTATAGGGTCTACAATCGAATAAGATATCCCATGATGCGATCTCGGACTCGTGGTAGAAAAAAAGGCTGAAAAATAAAAATGGTCGCTCCGACCACCCAAAACTTCTCGAATTGACGGGTATATAATACACATTTTTTAGGCCTCTGAGTTCCTGGAACGATAATGTCCGAAAATCGCACAGATGGTTAATCGAGTCTTATAAAGCGGACTTAAAAATTTGAGAAAACATCGAAAGACATTTAACGTTACCGGTATACTATAAACCAATTTCGTTCGAAAATCGGATAACCGTGTAAAAGTGATTTATAGTTGTTTATAGGGTCTACAATCGAATAAGATATCTCATGATGCGATTTCGGATACGTGGTAGAAAAACATACTGAAAAATAAAAATGACCACTCCAAGCACCCATAACTGCTCGAATTGAAGGATAGATAATACAATTTTTTTAGGCCTCTGAGCTCCCGGAACGAAAATGTTCGAAAATCGCACAGATGGTTAATCGAGTCAGATAAAGCGGACACAAATTTGAAAAACATCGGAAGACATTTGACGTTACCGGTATGCTATAAACCAATTTCGTTCGAAAATCGGATAATTGCGTACAAGTGATTTATAGTTATTTATAGGGTCTACAATCGAATAAGATATCCCATGATGCGATTTCGGACTCGTGGTAGAAAAGCAGGCTGAAAAATAAAAATGGTCGCTCCGACCACCCAAAACTTTTCGAATTGACGGGTATATAATACACGTTATTTGATGCCTTTGAGTTCCTGGAACGATAATGTCCGAAAATCGCACAGATGGTTAATCGAGTCAGATAAAGCGGACGCAAAAATTTGAATAAACATCGAAAGACATTTAACATTACCGGTATACTATAAACCAATTTCGTTCGAAAATCGGATAACCGTGTAAAAGTGAATAATAGTTATTTATAGGGTCTACAATCGAATAAGATATCTCATGATGCGATTTCGGATACGTGGTAGAAAAACAGGCTGACAAATAAAAATGACCGCTCCGAGCACCCATAACTGCTCGAATTGAAGGGTATATAATACACTTTTTTTAGGCCTCTGAGCTCCCGAAACGAAAATGTTCGAAAATCGCACAGATGGTTAATCGAGTCAGATAAAGCGGACTCAAATTTGAAAAAACATCGGAAGACATTTGACGTTACCGGTATGCTATAAACCAATTTCGTTCGAAAATCGGATAATTGCGTACAAGTGATTAGGGTCTACAATCGAATAAGATATCCCATGATGCGATTCCGGACTCGTGGTAGAAAAACAGGCTGAAAAATAAAAATGGTCGCTCCGACCACCTTAAACTTCTCGAATTGACGGGTATATAATACACTTTTTTTAGGCCTCTGAGTTCCTGGAACGATAATGTCCGAAAATCGCACAGATGGTTAATCGAGTCGGATAAAGGGGACTCAAAAATTTGAAAAAACATCGAAAGACATTTAACGTTACCTGTATACTATAAACCAATTTCGTTCGAAAATCGGATAACCGTGTAAAATTGATTTATAGTTGTTTATAGGGTCTACAATCGAATAAGATATCTCAAGATGCGATTTCGGATACGTGGTAGAAAAACAGGCTGAAAAATAAAAATGACCGCTTCGAGCACCCATAACTGCTCGAATTGAAGGGTATATAATACACTTTTTTTAGGCCTCTGAGCTCCCGGAACGAAAATATTCGAAAATCGCACAGATGGTTAATCGAGTCAGATAAAGCGGACTCAAATTTGAAAAAACATCGGAAGACATTTGACATTACCGGTATGCTATATATAAACCAATTTCGTTCGAAAATCGGATAATTGCGTACAAGTGATTTATAGTTGTTTATAGGGTCTACAATCGAATAAGATATCCCATGATGCGATTTCGGACTCGTGGTAGAAAAACAGGCTGAAAAATAAAAATGGTCGCTCCGACTACCCAAAACTTCTCGAATTGACGGGTATATAATACACTTTTTTTAGGCCTCTGAGTTCCTGGAACGATAATGTCCGAAAATCGCACAGATGGTTAATCGAGTCAGATAAAGCGGACTCAAAAATTTGAAAAAACATCGAAACACATTTAACGTTACCGGTATACTATAAACCAATTTCGTTCGAAAATCGGATAACCGTTTAAAAGTGATTTATAGTTGTTTATAGGGTCTACAATCGAATAAGATATCTCATGGTGCGATTTCGGATACATGGTAGAAAAACAGGCTGAAAAATAAAAATGACCGCTCCAAGCACCCACAACAGCTCGAATTGAAGGGTAGATAATACAATTTTTTTAGGCCTCTGAGCTCCCGAAACGAAAATGTTCGAAAAAAGCACAGATGGTTAATCGAGTCAGATAAAGCGGACACAAATTTGAAAAACATCGGAAGACATTTGACGTTACCGGTATGCTATAAACCAATTTCGTTCGAAAATCGGATAATTGCGTACAAGTGATTTATAGTTCTTTATAGGGTCTACAATCGAATAAGATATCCCATGATGCGATTTCGGACTCGTGGTAGAAAAGCAGGCTGAAAAATAAAAATGGTCGCTCCGACCACCCAAAACTTCTCGAATTGACGGGTATATAATACACGTTATTTTATGCCTCTGAGTTCCTGGAACGATAATGTCCGAAAATCGCACAGATGGTTAATCGAGTCAGATAAAGCGGACGCAAAAATTTGAATAAACATCGAAAGACATTTAACATTACCGGTATACTATAAACCAATTTCGTTCGAAAATCGGATAACCGTGTAAAAGTGATTTATAGTTATTTATAGGGTCTACAATCGAATAAGATATCTCATGATGCGATTTCGGATACGTGGTAGAAAAACAGGCTGACAAATAAAAATGACCGCTCCGAGCACCCATAACTGCTCGAATTGAAGGGTATATAATACACTTTTTTTAGGCCTCTGAGCTCCCGAAACGAAAATGTTCGAAAATCGCACAGATGGTTAATCGAGTCAGATAAAGCGGACTCAAATTTGAAAAAACATCGGAAGACATTTGACGTTACCGGTATGCTATAAACCAATTTCGTTCGAAAATCGGATAATTGCGTACAAGTGATTAGGGTCTACAATCGAATAAGATATCCCATGATGCGATTCCGGACTCGTGGTAGAAAAACAGGCTGAAAAATAAAAATGGTCGCTCCGACCACCTTAAACTTCTCGAATTGACGGGTATATAATACACTTTTTTTAGGCCTCTGAGATCCTGGAACGATAATGTCCGAAAATCGCAAAGATGGTTAATCGAGTCGGATAAAGGGGACTCAAAAATTTGAAAAAACATCGAAAGACATTTAACGTTACCGGTATACTATAAACCAATTTCGTTAGAAAATCGGATAACCGTGTAAAATTGATTTATAGTTGTTTATAGGGTCTACAATCGAATAAGATATCTCAAGATGCGATTTCGGATACGTGGTAGAAAAACAGGCTGAAAAATAAAAATGACCGCTTCGAGCACCCATAACTGCTCGAATTGAAGGGTATATAATACACTTTTTTTAGGCCTCTGAGCTCCCGGAACGAAAATGTTCGAAAATCGCACAGATGGTTAATCGAGTCAGATAAAGCAGACTCAAATTTGAAAAAACATCGGAAGACATTTGACATTACCGGTATGCTATATATAAACCAATTTCGTTCGAAAATCGGATAATTGCGTACAAGTGATTTATAGTTGTTTATAGGGTCTACAATCGAATAAGATATCCCATGATGCGATTTCGGACTCGTGGTAGAAAAACAGGCTGAAAAATAAAAATGGTCGCTCCGACTACCCAAAACTTCTCGAATTGACGGGTATATAATACACTTTTTTTAGGCCTCTGAGTTCCTGGAACGATAATGTCCGAAAATCGCACAGATGGTTAATCGAGTCAGATAAAGCGGACTCAAAAATTTGAAAAAACATCGAAACACATTTAACGTTACCGGTATACTATAAACCAATTTCGTTCGAAAATCGGATAACCGTGTAAAAGTGATTTATAGTTGTTTATAGGGTCTACAATCGAATAAGATATCTCATGGTGCGATTTCGGATACATGGTAGAAAAACAGGCTGAAAAATAAAAATGACCGCTCCAAGCACCCATAACAGCTCGAATTGAAGGGTAGATAATACAATTTTTTTAGGCCTCTGAGCTCCCGGAACGAAAATGTTCGAAAAAAGCACAGATGGTTAATCGAGTCAGATAAAGCGGACACAAATTTGAAAAACATCGGAAGACATTTGACGTTACCGGTATGCTATAAACCTATTTCGTTCGAAAATCGGATAATTGCGTACAAGTGATTTATAGTTCTTTATAGGGTCTACAATCGAATAAGATATCACATGATGCGATTTCGGACTCGTGGTAGAAAAGCAGGCTGAAAAATAAAAATGGTCGCTCCGACCACCCAAAACTTCTCGAATTGACGGGTATATAATACACGTTATTTTATGCCTCTGAGTTCCTGGAACGATAATGTCCGAAAATCGCACAGATGGTTAATCGAGTCAGATAAAGCGGACGCAAAAATTTGAATAAACATCGAAAGACATTTAACAATACCGGTATACTATAAACCAATTTCGTTCGAAAATCGGATAACCGTGTAAAAGTGATTTATAGTTATTTATAGGGTCTACAATCGAATAAGATATCTCATGATGCGATTTCGGATACGTGGTAGAAAAGCAGGCTGAAAAATAAAAATGACCTCTCCGAGCACCCATAACTGCTCGAATTGAAGGGTATATAATACACTTTTTTTAGGCCTCTGAGCTCCCGAAACGAAAATGTTCGAAAATCGCACAGATGGTTAATCGAGCCAGATAAAGCGGACTCAAATTTGAAAAAACATCGGAAGACATTTGACGTTACCGGTATGCTATAAACCAATTTCGTTCGAAAATCGGATAATTGCGTACAAGTGATTAGGGTCTACAATCGAATAAGATATCCCATGATGCGATTCCGGACTCGTGGTAGAAAAACAGGCTGAAAAATAAAAATGGTCGCTCCGACCACCTTAAACTTCTCGAATTGACGGGTATATAATACACTTTTTTTAGGCCTCTGAGTTCATGGAACGATAATGTCCGAAAATCGCACAGATGGTTAATCGAGTCGGATAAAGGGGACTCAAAAATTTGAAAAAACATCGAAAGACATTTAACGTTACCGGTATACTATAAACCAATTTCGTTCGAAAATCGGATAACCGTGTAAAATTGATTTATAGTTGTTTATAGGGTCTACAATCGAATAAGATATCTCAAGATGCGATTTCGGATACGTGGTAGAAAAACAGGCTGAAAAATAAAAATGACCGCTTCGAGCACCCATAACTGCTCGAATTGAAGGGTATATAATACACTTTTTTTAGGCCTCTGAGCTCCCGGAACGAAAATGTTCGAAAATCGCACAGATGGTTAATCGAGTCAGATAAAGCGGACTCAAATTTGAAAAAACATCGGAAGACATTTGACATTACCGGTATGCTATATATAAACCAATTTCGTTCGAAAATCGGATAATTGCGTACAAGTGATTGATAGTTGTTTATAGGGTCTACAATCGAATAAGATATCCCATGATGCGATTTCGGACTCGTGGTAGAAAAGCAGGCTGAAAAATAAAAATGGTCGCTCCGACCACCCAAAACTTCTCGAATTGACGGGTATATAATACACGTTATTTTATGGCTCTGAGTTCCTGGAACGATAATGTCCGAAAATCGCACAGATGGTTAATCGAGTTAGATAAAGCGGACGCAAAAATTTGAATAAACATCGAAAGACATTTAACATTACCGGTATACTATAAACAAATTTCCTTCGAAAATCGGATAACCGTGTAAAAGTGATTTATAGTTATTTATAGGGTCTACAATCGAATAAGATATCTCATGATGCGATTTCGGATACGTGGTAGAAAAACAGGCTGACAAATAAAAATGACCGCTCCTAGCACCCATAACTGCTCGAATTGAAGGGTATATAATACATTTTTTTAGGCGTCTGAGCTCCCGGAACGAAAATGTTCGAAAAAAGCACAGATGGTTAATCGAGTCAGATAAAGCGGACACAAATTTGAAAAACATCGGAAGACATTTGACGTTACCGGTATGCTATAAACCAATTTCGTTCGAAAATCGGATAATTGCGTACAAGTGATTTATAGTTCTTTATAGGGTCTACAATCGAATAAGATATCACATGATGCGATTTCGGACTCGTGGTAGAAAAGCAGGCTGAAAAATAAAAATGGTCGCTCCGACCACCCAAAACTTCTCGAATTGACGGGTATATAATACACGTTATTTTATGCCTCTGAGTTCCTGGAACGATAATGTCCGAAAATCGCACAGATGGTTAATCGAGTCAGATAAAGCGGACGCAAAAATTTGAATAAACATCGAAAGACATTTAACATTACCGGTATACTATAAACCAATTTCGTTCGAAAATCGGATAACCGTGTAAAAGTGATTTATAGTTATTTATAGGGTCTACAATCGAATAAGATATCTCATGATGCGATTTCGGATACGTGGTAGAAAAACAGGCTGACAAATAAAAATGACCGCTCCGAGCACCCATAACTGCTCGAATTGAAGGGTATATAATACACTTTTTTTAGGCCTCTGAGCTCCCGAAACGAAAATGTTCGAAAATCGCACAGATGGTTAATCGAGTCAGATAAAGCGGACTCAAATTTGAAAAAACATCGGAAGACATTTGACGTTACCGGTATGCTATAAACCAATTTCGTTCGAAAATCAGATAATTGCGTACAAGTGATTAGGGTCTACAATCGAATAAGATATCCCATGATGCGATTCCGGACTCGTGGTAGAAAAACAGGCTGAAAAATAAAAATGGTCGCTCCGACCACCTTAAACTTCTCGAATTGACGGGTATATAATACACTTTTTTTAGGCCTCTGAGTTCCTGGAACGATAATGTCCGAAAATCGCACAGATGGTTAATCGAGTCGGATAAAGGGGACTCAAAAATTTGAAAAAACATCGAAAGACATTTAACGTTACCGGTATACTATAAACCAATTTCGTTCGAAAATCGGATAACCGTGTAAAATTGATTTATAGTTGTTTATAGGGTCTACAATCGAATAAGATATCTCAAGATGCGATTTCGGATACGTGGTAGAAAAACAGGCTGAAAAATAAAAATGACCGCTTCGAGCACCCATAACTGCTCGAATTGAAGGGTATATAATACACTTTTTTTAGGCCTCTGAGCTCCCGGAACGAAAATGTTCGAAAATCGCACAGATGGTTAATCGAGTCAGATAAAGCGGACTCAAATTTGAAAAAACATCGGAAGACATTTGACATTACCGGTATGCTATATATAAACCAATTTCGTTCAAAAATCGGATAATTGCGTACAAGTGATTTATAGTTGTTTATAGGGTCTACAATCGAATAAGATATCCCATGATGCGATTTCGGACTCGTGGTAGAAAAGCAGGCTGAAAAATAAAAATGGTCGCTCCGACCACCCAAAACTTCTCGAATTGACGGGTATATAATACACGTTATTTTATGCCTCTGAGTTCCTGGAACGATAATGTCCGAAAATCGCACAGATGGTTAATCGAGTTAGATAAAGCGGACGCAAAAATTTGAATAAACATCGAAAGACATTTAACATTACCGGTATACTATAAACAAATTTCCTTCGAAAATCGGTTAACCGTGTAAAAGTGATTTATAGTTATTTATAGGGTCTACAATCGAATAAGATATCTCATGATGCGATTTCGGATACGTGGTAGAAAAACAGGCTGACAAATAAAAATGACCGCTCCTAGCACCCATAACTGCTCGAATTGAAGGGTATATAATACACTTTTTTTAGGCGTCTGAGCTCCCGGAACGAAAATGTTCGAAAAAAGCACAGATGGTTAATCGAGTCAGATAAAGCGGACACAAATTTGAAAAACATCGGAAGACATTTGACGTTACCGGTATGCTATAAACCAATTTCGTTCGAAAATCGGATAATTGCGTACAAGTGATTTATAGTTCTTTA
The DNA here is from genome assembly GCA_029255685.2 of Silene conica. NCBI lineage: Eukaryota > Viridiplantae > Streptophyta > Magnoliopsida > Caryophyllales > Caryophyllaceae > Silene > Silene conica. Next base: position 47,563,773 of record CM055317.2, on the reverse strand, counting down.
TAGGGTCTACAATCGAATAAGATATCCCATGATGCGATTTCGGACTCGTGTTAGAAAAGCAGGCTGAAAAATAAAAATGGTCGCTCCGACCACCCAAAACTTCTCGAATTGACGGGTATATAATACACTTTTTTTAGGCCTCTGAGTTCCTGGAACGATAATGTCCGAAAATCGCACAGATGGTTAATCGAGTCGGATAAAGGGGACTCAAAAATTTGAAAAAACATCGAAAGACATTTAACGTTACCGGTATACTATAAACCAATTTCGTTCGAAAATCGGATAACCGTGTAAAATTGATTTATAGTTGTTTATAGGGTCTACAATCGAATAAGATATCTCAAGATGCGATTTCGGATACGTGGTAGAAAAACAGGCTGAAAAATAAAAATGACCGCTTCGAGCACCCATAACTGCTCGAATTGAAGGGTATATAATACACTTTTTTTAGGCCTCTGAGCTCCCGGAACGAAAATGTTCGAAAATCGCACAGATGGTTAATCGAGTCGGATAAAGGGGACTCAAAAATTTGAAAAAACATCGAAAGACATTTAACGTTACCGGTATACTATAAACCAATTTCGTTCGAAAATCGGATAACCGTGTAAAATTGATTTATAGTTGTTTATAGGGTCTACAATCGAATAAGATATCTCAAGATGCGATTTCGGATACGTGGTAGAAAAACAGGCTGAAAAATAAAAATGACCGCTTCGAGCACCCATAACTGCTCGAATTGAAGGGTATATAATACACTTTTTTTAGGCCTCTGAGCTCCCGGAACGAAAATGTTCGAAAATCGCACAGATGGTTAATCGAGTCAGATAAAGCGGACTCAAATTTGAAAAAACATCGGAAGACATTTGACATTACCGGTATGCTATATATAAACCAATTTCGTTCGAAAATCGGATAATTGCGTACAAGTGATTTATAGTTCTTTATAGGGTCTACAATCGAATAAGATATCACATGATGCGATTTCGGACTCGTGGTAGAAAAGCAGGCTGAAAAATAAAAATGGTCGCTCCGACCACCCAAAACTTCTCGAATTGACGGGTATATAATACACGTTATTTTATGCCTCTGAGTTCCTGGAACGATAATGTCCGAAAATCGCACAGATGGTTAATCGAGTCAGATAAAGCGGACGCAAAAATTTGAATAAACATCGAAAGACATTTAACATTACCGGTATACTATAAACCAATTTCGTTCGAAAATCGGATAACCGTGTAAAAGTGATTTATAGTTATTTATAGGGTCTACAATCGAATAAGATATCTCATGATGCGATTTCGGATACGTGGTAGAAAAACAGGCTGACAAATAAAAATGACCGCTCCGAGCACCCATAACTGCTCGAATTGAAGGGTATATAATACACTTTTTTTAGGCCTCTGAGCTCCCGAAACGAAAATGTTCGAAAATCGCACAGATGGTTAATCGAGTCAGATAAAGCGGACTCAAATTTGAAAAAACATCGGAAGACATTTGACGTTACCGGTATGCTATAAACCAATTTCGTTCGAAAATCAGATAATTGCGTACAAGTGATTAGGGTCTACAATCGAATAAGATATCCCATGATGCGATTCCGGACTCGTGGTAGAAAAACAGGCTGAAAAATAAAAATGGTCGCTCCGACCACCTTAAACTTCTCGAATTGACGGGTATATAATACACTTTTTTTAGGCCTCTGAGTTCCTGGAACGATAATGTCCGAAAATCGCACAGATGGTTAATCGAGTCGGATAAAGGGGACTCAAAAATTTGAAAAAACATCGAAAGACATTTAACGTTACCGGTATACTATAAACCAATTTCGTTCGAAAATCGGATAACCGTGTAAAATTGATTTATAGTTGTTTATAGGGTCTACAATCGAATAAGATATCTCAAGATGCGATTTCGGATACGTGGTAGAAAAACAGGCTGAAAAATAAAAATGACCGCTTCGAGCACCCATAACTGCTCGAATTGAAGGGTATATAATACACTTTTTTTAGGCCTCTGAGCTCCCGGAACGAAAATGTTCGAAAATCGCACAGATGGTTAATCGAGTCAGATAAAGCGGACTCAAATTTGAAAAAACATCGGAAGACATTTGACATTACCGGTATGCTATATATAAACCAATTTCGTTCAAAAATCGGATAATTGCGTACAAGTGATTTATAGTTGTTTATAGGGTCTACAATCGAATAAGATATCCCATGATGCGATTTCGGACTCGTGGTAGAAAAGCAGGCTGAAAAATAAAAATGGTCGCTCCGACCACCCAAAACTTCTCGAATTGACGGGTATATAATACACGTTATTTTATGCCTCTGAGTTCCTGGAACGATAATGTCCGAAAATCGCACAGATGGTTAATCGAGTTAGATAAAGCGGACGCAAAAATTTGAATAAACATCGAAAGACATTTAACATTACCGGTATACTATAAACAAATTTCCTTCGAAAATCGGTTAACCGTGTAAAAGTGATTTATAGTTATTTATAGGGTCTACAATCGAATAAGATATCTCATGATGCGATTTCGGATACGTGGTAGAAAAACAGGCTGACAAATAAAAATGACCGCTCCTAGCACCCATAACTGCTCGAATTGAAGGGTATATAATACACTTTTTTTAGGCGTCTGAGCTCCCGGAACGAAAATGTTCGAAAAAAGCACAGATGGTTAATCGAGTCAGATAAAGCGGACACAAATTTGAAAAACATCGGAAGACATTTGACGTTACCGGTATGCTATAAACCAATTTCGTTCGAAAATCGGATAATTGCGTACAAGTGATTTATAGTTCTTTATAGGGTCTACAATCGAATAAGATATCCCATGATGCGATTTCGGACTCGTGTTAGAAAAGCAGGCTGAAAAATAAAAATGGTCGCTCCGACCACCCAAAACTTCTCGAATTGACGGGTATATAATACACTTTTTTTAGGCCTCTGAGTTCCTGGAACGATAATGTCCGAAAATCGCACAGATGGTTAATCGAGTCGGATAAAGGGGACTCAAAAATTTGAAAAAACATCGAAAGACATTTAACGTTACCGGTATACTATAAACCAATTTCGTTCGAAAATCGGATAACCGTGTAAAATTGATTTATAGTTGTTTATAGGGTCTACAATCGAATAAGATATCTCAAGATGCGATTTCGGATACGTGGTAGAAAAACAGGCTGAAAAATAAAAATGACCGCTTCGAGCACCCATAACTGCTCGAATTGAAGGGTATATAATACACTTTTTTTAGGCCTCTGAGCTCCCGGAACGAAAATGTTCGAAAATCGCACAGATGGTTAATCGAGTCAGATAAAGCGGACTCAAATTTGAAAAAACATCGGAAGACATTTGACATTACCGGTATGCTATATATAAACCAATTTCGTTCGAAAATCGGATAATTGCGTACAAGTGATTTATAGTTGTTTATAGGGTCTACAATCGAATAAGATATCCCATGATGCGATTTCGGACTCGTGGTAGAAAAGCAGGCTGAAAAATAAAAATGGTCGCTCCGACCACCCAAAACTTCTCGAATTGACGGGTATATAATACACGTTATTTTATGCCTCTGAGTTCCTGGAACGATAATGTCCGAAAATCGCACAGATGGTTAATCGAGTTAGATAAAGCGGACGCAAAAATTTGAATAAACATCGAAAGACATTTAACATTACCGGTATACTATAAACAAATTTCCTTCGAAAATCGGATAACCGTGTAAAAGTGATTTATAGTTATTTATAAGGTCTACAATCGAATAAGATATCTCATGATGCGATTTCGGATACGTGGTAGAAAATTAGGCTGACAAATAAAAATGACCGCTCCTAGCACCCATAACTGCTCGAATTGAAGGGTATATAATACACTTTTTTTAGGCGTCTGAGCTCCCGGAACGAAAATGTTCGAAAAAAGCACAGATGGTTAATCGAGTCAGATAAAGCGGGCACAAATTTGAAAAACATCGGAAGACATTTGACGTTACCGGTATGCTATAAACCAATTTCGTTCGAAAATCGGATAATTGCGTACAAGTGATTTATAGTTCTTTATAGGGTCTACAATCGAATAAGATATCCCATGATGCGATTTCGGACTCGTGTTAGAAAAGCAGGCTGAAAAATAAAAATGGTCGCTCCGACCACCCAAAACTTCTCGAATTGACGGGTATATAATACACGTTATTTTATGCCTCTGAGTTCCTGGAACGATAATGTCCGAAAATCGCACAGATGGTTAATCGAGTTAGATAAAGCGGACGCAAAAATTTGAATAAACATCGAAAGACATTTAACATTACCGGTATACTATAAACAAATTTCCTTCGAAAATCGGATAACCGTGTAAAAGTGATTTATAGTTATTTATAGGGTCTACAATCGAATAAGATATCTCATGATGCGATTTCGGATACGTGGTAGAAAAACAGGCTGACAAATAAAAATGACCGCTCCGAGCACCCATAACTGCTCGAATTGAAGGGTATATAATACACTTTTTTTAGGCCTCTGAGCTCCCGAAACGAAAATGTTCGAAAATCGCACAGATGGTTAATCGAGTCAGATAAAGCGGACTCAAATTTGAAAAAACATCGGAAGACATTTGACGTTACCGGTATGCTATAAACCAATTTCGTTCGAAAATCGGATAATTGCGTACAAGTGATTAGGGTCTACAATCGAATAAGATATCCCATGATGCGATTCCGGACTCGTGGTAGAAAAACAGGCTGAAAAATAAAAATGGTCGCTCCGACCACCTTAAACTTCTCGAATTGACGGGTATATAATACACTTTTTTTAGGCCTCTGAGTTCCTGGAACGATAATGTCCGAAAATCGCACAGATGGTTAATCGAGTCGGATAAAGGGGACTCAAAAATTTGAAAAAACATCGAAAGACATTTAACGTTACCGGTATACTATAAACCAATTTCGTTCGAAAATCGGATAACCGTGTAAAATTGATTTATAGTTGTTTATAGGGTCTACAATCGAATAAGATATCTCAAGATGCGATTTCGGATACGTGGTAGAAAAACAGGCTGAAAAATAAAAATGACCGCTTCGAGCACCCATAACTGCTCGAATTGAAGGGTATATAATAAACTTTTTTTAGGCCTCTGAGCTCCCGGAACGAAAATGTTCGAAAATCGCACAGATGGTTAATCGAGTCAGATAAAGCGGACTCAAATTTGAAAAAACATCGGAAGACATTTGACATTACCGGTATGCTATATATAAACCAATTTCGTTCGAAAATCGGATAATTGCGTACAAGTGATTTATAGTTGTTTATAGGGTCTACAATCGAATAAGATATCCCATGATGCGATTTCGGACTCGTGGTAGAAAAGCAGGCTGAAAAATAAAAATGGTCGCTCCGACCACCCAAAACTTCTCGAATTGACGGGTATATAATACACGTTATTTTATGGCTCTGAGTTCCTGGAACGATAATGTCCGAAAATCGCACAGATGGTTAATCGAGTTAGATAAAGCGGACGCAAAAATTTGAATAAACATCGAAGGACATTTAACATTACCGGTATACTATAAACAAATTTCCTTCGAAAATCGGATAACCGTGTAAAAGTGATTTATAGTTATTTATAGGGTCTACAATCGAATAAGATATCTCATGATGCGATTTCGGATACGTGGTAGAAAAACAGGCTGACAAATAAAAATGACCGCTCCTAGCACCCATAACTGCTCGAATTGAAGGGTATATAATACACTTTTTTTAGGCGTCTGAGCTCCCGGAACGAAAATGTTCGAAAAAAGCACAGATGGTTAATCGAGTCAGATAAAGCGGACACAAATTTGAAAAACATCGGAAGACATTTGACGTTACCGGTATGCTATAAACCAATTTCGTTCGAAAATCGGATAATTGCGTACAAGTGATTTATAGTTCTTTATAGGGTCTACAATCGAATAAGATATCCTATGATGCGATTTCGGACTCGTGTTAGAAAAGCAGGCTGAAAAATAAAAATGGTCGCTCCGACCACCCAAAACTTATCGAATTGACGGGTATATAATACACTTTTTTTAGGCCTCTGAGTTCCTGGAACGATAATGTCCGAAAATCGCACAGATGGTTAATCGAGTCAGATAAAGCGGACTCAAAAATTTGAAAAAACATCGAAACACATTTAACGTTACCGGTATACTATAAACCAATTTCGTTCGAAAATCGGATAACCGTGTAAAAGTGATTTATAGTTGTTTATAGGGTCTACAATCGAATAAGATATCTCATGGTGCGATTTCGGATACATGGTAGAAAAACAGGCTGAAAAATAAAAATGACCGCTCCAAGCACCCATAACAGCTCGAATTGAAGGGTAGATAATACAATTTTTTTAGGCCTCTGAGCTCCCGAAACGAAAATGTTCGAAAAAAGCACAGATGGTTAATCGAGTCAGATAAAGCGGACACAAATTTGAAAAACATCGGAAGACATTTGACGTTACCGGTATGCTATAAACCAATTTCGTTCGAAAATCGGATAATTGCGTACAAGTGATTTATAGTTCTTTATAGGGTCTACAATCGAATAAGATATCCCATGATGCGATTTCGGACTCGTGGTAGAAAAGCAGGCTGAAAAATAAAAATGGTCGCTCCGACCACCCAAAACTTCTCGAATTGACGGGTATATAATACACGTTATTTTATGCCTCTGAGTTCCTGGAACGATAATGTCCGAAAATCGCACAGATGGTTAATCGAGTTAGATAAAGCGGACGCAAAAATTTGAATAAACATCGAAAGACATTTAACATTACCGGTATACTATAAACAAATTTCCTTCGAAAATCGGATAACCGTGTAAAAGTGATTTATAGTTATTTATAGGGTCTACAATCGAATAAGATATCTCATGATGCGATTTCGGATACGTGGTAGAAAAACAGGCTGACAAATAAAAATGACCGCTCCGAGCACCCATAACTGCTCGAATTGAAGGGTATATAATACACTTTTTTTAGGCCTCTGAGCTCCCGAAACGAAAATGTTCGAAAATCGCACAGATGGTTAATCGAGTCAGATAAAGCGGACTCAAATTTGAAAAAACATCGGAAGACATTTGACGTTACCGGTATGCTATAAACCAATTTCGTTCGAAAATCGGATAATTGCGTACAAGTGATTAGGGTCTACAATCGAATAAGATATCCCATGATGCGATTCCGGACTCGTGGTAGAAAAACAGGCTGAAAAATAAAAATGGTCGCTCCGACCACCTTAAACTTCTCGAATTGACGGGTATATAATACACTTTTTTTAGGCCTCTGAGTTCCTGGAACGATAATGTCCGAAAATCGCACAGATGGTTAATCGAGTCGGATAAAGGGGACTCAAAAATTTGAAAAAACATCGAAAGACATTTAACGTTACCGGTATACTATAAACCAATTTCGTTCGAAAATCGGATAACCGTGTAAAATTGATTTATAGTTGTTTATAGGGTCTACAATCGAATAAGATATCTCAAGATGCGATTTCGGATACGTGGTAGAAAAACAGGCTGAAAAATAAAAATGACCGCTTCGAGCACCCATAACTGCTCGAATTGAAGGGTATATAATAAACTTTTTTTAGGCCTCTGAGCTCCCGGAACGAAAATGTTCGAAAATCGCACAGATGGTTAATCGAGTCAGATAAAGCGGACTCAAATTTGAAAAAACATCGGAAGACATTTGACATTACCGGTATGCTATATATAAACCAATTTCGTTCGAAAATCGGATAATTGCGTACAAGTGATTTATAGTTGTTTATAGGGTCTACAATCGAATAAGATATCCCATGATGCGATTTCGGACTCGTGGTAGAAAAGCAGGCTGAAAAATAAAAATGGTCGCTCTGACCACCCAAAACTTCTCGAATTGACGGGTATATAATACACGTTATTTTATGGCTCTGAGTTCCTGGAACGATAATGTCCGAAAATCGCACAGATGGTTAATCGAGTTAGATAAAGCGGACGCAAAAATTTGAATAAACATCGAAGGACATTTAACATTACCGGTATACTATAAACAAATTTCCTTCGAAAATCGGATAACCGTGTAAAAGTGATTTATAGTTATTTATAGGGTCTACAATCGAATAAGATATCTCATGATGCGATTTCGGATACGTGGTAGAAAAACAGGCTGACAAATAAAAATGACCGCTCCTAGCACCCATAACTGCTCGAATTGAAGGGTATATAATACACTTTTTTTAGGCGTCTGAGCTCCCGGAACGAAAATGTTCGAAAAAAGCACAGATGGTTAATCGAGTCAGATAAAGCGGACACAAATTTGAAAAACATCGGAAGACATTTGACGTTACCGGTATGCTATAAACCAATTTCGTTCGAAAATCGGATAATTGCGTACAAGTGATTTATAGTTCTTTATAGGGTCTACAATCGAATAAGATATCCCATGATGCGATTTCGGACTCGTGTTAGAAAAGCAGGCTGAAAAATAAAAATGGTCGCTCCGACCACCCAAAACTTCTCGAATTGACGGGTATATAATACACTTTTTTTAGGCCTCTGAGTTCCTGGAACGATAATGTCCGAAAATCGCACAGATGGTTAATCGAGTCAGATAAAGCGGACTCAAAAATTTGAAAAAACATCGAAACACATTTAACGTTACCGGTATACTATAAACCAATTTCGTTCGAAAATCGGATAACCGTGTAAAAGTGATTTATAGTTGTTTATAGGGTCTACAATCGAATAAGATATCTCATGGTGCGATTTCGGATACATGGTAGAAAAACAGGCTGAAAAATAAAAATGACCGCTCCAAGCACCCATAACAGCTCGAATTGAAGGGTAGATAATACAATTTTTTTAGGCCTCTGAGCTCCCGAAACGAAAATGTTCGAAAAAAGCACAGATGGTTAATCGAGTCAGATAAAGCGGACACAAATTTGAAAAACATCGGAAGACATTTGACGTTACCGGTATGCTATAAACCAATTTCGTTCGAAAATCGGATAATTGCGTACAAGTGATTTATAGTTCTTTATAGGGTCTACAATCGAATAAGATATCCCATGATGCGATTTCGGACTCGTGGTAGAAAAGCAGGCTGAAAAATAAAAATGGTCGCTCCGACCACCCAAAACTTCTCGAATTGACGGGTATATAATACACGTTATTTTATGCCTCTGAGTTCCTGGAACGATAATGTCCGAAAATCGCACAGATGGTTAATCGAGTTAGATAAAGCGGACGCAAAAATTTGAATAAACATCGAAAGACATTTAACATTACCGGTATACTATAAACAAATTTCCTTCGAAAATCGGATAACCGTGTAAAAGTGATTTATAGTTATTTATAGGGTCTACAATCGAATAAGATATCTCATGATGCGATTTCGGATACGTGGTAGAAAAACAGGCTGGCAAATAAAAATGACCGCTCCAAGCACCCATAACAGCTCGAATTGAAGGGTAGATAATACAATTTTTTTAGGCCTCTGAGCTCCCGGAACGAAAATGTTCGAAAAAAGCACAGATGGTTAATCGAGTCAGATAAAGCGGACACAAATTTGAAAAACATCGGAAGACATTTGACGTTACCGGTATGCTATAAACCAATTTCGTTCGAAAATCGGATAATTGCGTACAAGTGATTTATAGTTCTTTATAGGGTCTACAATCGAATAAGATATCCCATGATGCGATTTCGGACTCGTGGTAGAAAAGACGGCTGAAAAATAAAAATGGTCGCTCCGACCACCCAAAACTTCTCGAATTGACGGGTATATAATACACGTTATTTTATGGCTCTGAGTTCCTGGAACGATAATGTCCGAAAATCGCACAGATGGTTAATCGAGTTAGATAAAGCGGACGCAAAAATTTGAATAAACATCGAAAGACATTTAACATTACCGGTATACTATAAACAAATTTCCTTCGAAAATCGGATAACCGTGTAAAAGTGATTTATAATTATTTATAGGGTCTACAATCGAATAAGATATCTCATGATGCGATTTCGGATACGTGGTAGAAAAACAGGCTGACAAATAAAAATGACCGCTCCTAGCACCCATAACTGCTCGAATTGAAGGGTATATAATACACTTTTTTTAGGCGTCTGAGCTCCCGGAACGAAAATGTTCGAAAAAAGCACAGATGGTTAATCGAGTCAGATAAAGCGGACACAAATTTGAAAAACATCGGAAGACATTTGACGTTACCGGTATGCTATAAACCAATTTCGTTCGAAAATCGGATAATTGCGTACAAGTGATTTATAGTTCTTTATAGGGTCTACAATCGAATAAGATATCCCATGATGCGATTTCGGACTCGTGTTAGAAAAGCAGGCTGAAAAATAAAAATGGTCGCTCCGACCACCCAAAACTTCTCGAATTGACGGGTATATAATACACTTTTTTTAGGCCTCTGAGTGCCTGGAACGATAATGTCCGAAAATCGCACAGATGGTTAATCGAGTCAGATAAAGCGGACTCAAAAATTTGAAAAAACATCGAAACACATTTAACGTTACCGGTATACTATAAACCAATTTCGTTCGAAAATCGGATAACCGTGTAAAAGTGATTTATAGTTGTTTATAGGGTCTACAATCGAATAAGATATCTCATGGTGCGATTTCGGATACATGGTAGAAAAACAGGCTGAAAAATAAAAATGACCGCTCCAAGCACCCATAACAGCTCGAATTGAAGGGTAGATAATACAATTTTTTTAGGCCTCTGAGCTCCCGGAACGAAAATGTTCGAAAAAAGCACAGATGGTTAATCGAGTCAGATAAAGCGGACACAAATTTGAAAAACATCGGAAGACATTTGACGTTACCGGTATGCTATAAACCAATTTCGTTCGAAAATCGGATAATTGCGTACAAGTGATTTATAGTTCTTTATAGGGTCTACAATCGAATAAGATATCCCATGATGCGATTTCGGACTCGTGGTAGAAAAGCAGGCTGAAAAATAAAAATGGTCGCTCCGACCACCCAAAACTTCTCGAATTGACGGGTATATAATACACGTTATTTTATGCCTCTGAGTTCCTGGAACGATAATGTAACATCCCGTATTTTCGTAAAATCTTATTTAAGCGTTTTTAATTCTTTTAAGTAATAAATAATAATTTGATAATTTATCTCAAAAGATTTTATTTAATTAGTGAGATCCGTCTTAAGAACCTTAAGTCCTTAAGACGAATACAAACTTGGCATTGTTTAAAGATCCGACTTAAATAACCGTTCTTATAATCCGACCCGTTTCATAATACGGAAAGGACAACTACATAAACCCTTATAAACCCCCAATGTCGACATATTGCTTCCCCTTCAATTCAATTCCACTGTAAAACAAATTCATCCTAAAACCTCCATTGATACTTCCTTCCTTCAAGCTTTTCTTCATCATCCGTTCTTCAAATCGCAAAAGTAAGTACATTTTCGGAATCCTCGTTCGATTTCCAAGACATCTATCACTTCGGTTTCTCGTTTCCATCACTTCGAAAATTCAGCCTGTTTTCATAATTCCGTTTTTATGCTCTTAAACCGGTTTTCTTTGTTTTAAAGCGAAGGATTTGACAACCCGGACGTTGATAGCTTCATACTCGAGGAAGATCTTTAGCCGGATAAGCTTGTGAGGTGACGATAATGAGAAACTCGGCCTTTATGTGTATATTAGCATTTTGATGTGATTCTTGTGTGGTTTTCTGTTTTTGTTGTTAAAGCTTGATCAAAGGACTTAGTAACATGTTTAGGATGGTATTATGATGTTGAATTCATGCTTGAATCGATTATTATGTGTTCTTAAACATATTTTCAGTTTTTCTCATTTTGCGACGGATACAAATTGATTCCGTTTGAGGATTGTTATGGGATTTACTTGCTGGTAGATTAGTAGTAATTGATGTCTAATGTTGTTGGGTAAACATCTTGTGTAGCAAATTTGAAGGTTGTAGGTCGATTAATGGAGTTTTCATAAGTTGCGTTTTTGCGAAATTGTGTTACAGGCTCTCTGAGCCGGTCGACCGACCGGCCGCCGGTCGACCGGCTGGGAGAGCATTTGGGTGTTTTTCGTAAAATTTGGGAAAAAGGCTTTTGGCTACCAGCCGGCCGACCGGCTGCCTGCCGACCGGCTGGTAGTCACTTGAGTTGTGTTTGTTGCGAAGAACTTAGATTAGGAAGGGAGCCCAGCCGGTAGACCGGCCGCCTGCCAGCCGGCTGGGAGTGCATTTGGGAAAGGTTACTAGTTTTGTGAAGGCTTGGGAAGGTCTTCCCAGCCGGCCGACCGGCTGCCTGCCGACCGGCTGGGAGGCCTTTGTGTTGTTTCGTTTTGGAAAAGAAAGAAGGAAGGCTGAGAGGTCACCAGCCGGCCGACCGGCTGCCTGCCGACCGGCTGGGGACCTCTGTAGGCTATTTTTGGGAAATTTGTTTTTCGATCATAACTTTTAAGTGGTTAATCGGTTTTGATTGAAACTCGTTTTGTATACTTGTGACATATATTTGAGGTCCCCGGTGTACGGGCAACATTATATTGGGTTCGGGAATGAAGTGAGGATAGAGACCCCCCCGGTCGGGTAACCGAAAGGGAAACCGGCTCTCCCTCGTTTAGTTTCCGGAATCAATTAAGTGTTGATTAGAAGTTTAAGAAGTTAGAACTATAGGTTAGTTTCTACCTTTGGTTGATCAGTGGTTACAATGGTTGTCGCGTGGTGGGATATGTGTTAAGTTCACCTCTGGACCCACTACGTGTTTATATGTTGCGTGACGGGATATGTGTTAAGCTCACCTCTGGACCCGTTACGTGTTTTGCTTGGGCGTGTCAGGATATGTGTTAAGCTCACCTCTGGACCTGACATGTGATCGGTTGTCGTACACGGGATATGTGTTAAGTTCACCTCTGGACCCGTTGTGCGATAGCTGTGTATTGGGATATGTGTTAAGTTCACCTCTGGACCCAATACATGTTTGTAGCATTGGGATATGTGTTAAGCTCACCTCTGGACCCTCTGCTTTTGGATGATTAGGGATATGTGTTAAGTTCACCTCTGGACCCTTCTCATGTTTGTAAGTTTAGGGATATGTGTTAAGTTCACCTCTGGACCCTTTACTTGATTAGATGTTGGGATATGTGTTAAGTTCACCTCTGGACCCGACATAGTGTAGTAATGGGATATGTGTTAAGTTCACCTCTGGACCCGTTGCTAGTGTTATGGATGTGTATCTGCTTGCCTAGATGATGGTACAGTGTCAGATATGCATGATGAGTTATGGATGTGTATCTGCTTGCCTAGATGATGGTACAGTGTCAGATATGCATGTCGAGTTATTGATGTTTATTTAAGTGAGGTTTAATCATCCAAGGCATTGGATGACTCTTGTTCGGTTTCATAAATAGTTGGATTGAAAGACCCCCCGACTGGGTAACCAGTAGGGAAACCGGCTCTCCTTCCTATTTGTTTATGAAGTTGGTTGAGAGCCGTGCATCGTAATCGCATGACAGTAAGAGATCAGATGATAAGATGTTATACTTCACATGTTGTTATATGTTGGAGTATTCTGTATTGCTTTATGTGTTTCGTGTTGTCACAAAAGGTGGCTAGGAGAACTCTAGTCACTCCCCACTGATTGTGGCGTACATGTTTACATGTATGTAGGTACATGACAGGTGGTTGGCAGAGGGTTGCCTGGAGCTAGCGAGCGATGATCCTATTCATCGATGGACTCACACGTTTACGTTAGCTAGACTTAGTTTACATTTCAGTTTGAGTGCCTGTAGGGATGTACCATCCCAGGCTGTTTGTATATGTATTTTACTTTCAGTTACAGTTTTTAATTCACCTCGCATGTTAGTTATGTTAAAAAGTTTTAATTCCGCTGCATTTTTAGTATTTTGTATGTTTTACATTTCCGCTTTCGCGAGGGGTTTTACAGTTGGTATCAGAGCATTATTGCTCCCGACGCACTCATGTGACCCCAACCTTAACTTGACCAAATAAACAAATAAGGAATGAGAGATGGGTAGATTTAAGGACTTATATTGTAGTCTGTTTTGTGATTGCTCTTATTAGGCTCTAACGTGTTTGTTGATTGTCATTTACTTCACTTTTATATCTTTCGATCGACGAACCGTGGGCTTATCCATTTGGCGGTGGAGATCGGAGTTCCTACCGAAGATAGAAGATTCGTGCTATTGTTGGAGAATGTTTCTGAACCTTGAAGATACTCCTTTTTCTTTGTGCATCACCTTATTTGATAACTTCGAATGCACATCCTTCTTTTAGAATATTTGTCTATCTCACTTGAACAGATCTTCATATCTTTTCAGCTTAACCTTGTTGCTTGCTTTCTTAAAGTGCCCCCTAGGTAATCTTCCCTTTTAATTGATTTGGAGGAACTAGTCTTAGGATAATCGTAAGCTGTGTTATGAGAAATATTGTTATTTGAGGAATAACCTAAGAGGTATCGAGAGACATGTTTTGGTGATCTAAGGGTCTAGTTGTCTATCCAATTGGGAGAGTGAGAGTGAGTGATAGGATACCGGCTTGAAGGTTGAGTTGTTTACTTAGTATTCGGTGGAACTTAATCTTGAGAACCATGCTTAGATCGTGAAAATATGTGGATTGAAGAGTACTGTTTAAGGAGTTAGATAAGATACTTGAGGATATAGACCGACCTAGAAGAATAGGCTTAAGATGCTAATGAAAAAGAATAGATAAGTTAAGTGAGTTAGTATCACTTGATTTAGGTGAGTGATTAAGTTGAGAAAGGTCTGTTGTTTAGGAATGTGAATCATTGGCTATAGCGGTTGAATACTTGAAGAGTTTTGACTTAAGCTTAGGAGAAGTGAATCACTACTTGACCCTAGGTTGTTTAATGGATTTTAGCGTTTGCCTAGTGGAGGACTTAAGAGAAATTTAAGGATGCACCACGGTATGTGGATGGAATAGAGAAGTTCATTTGGAGATGAGAGCTCAGAAACTTGATGGTTAAAAATTGTTAACTTGTGGACAGTGAAGTAAGTAAAGTGGATATAGCATTTAGGGGTGATGACCTGAAAGTGTTATTGAATTGTCATTTGAGGGACTAGCAGAGATGTGACATCTCAAACTTTTGGGAATAGGTAGTTGTAATGGTGATATCGTTTAAAGTTTGGAGGATAAGGATATATGAATCATTAGAGGAATTGTTCGTGAGAACCGATAATTGAATGACTTGATGTGGAAAGTAAGAAGTGAGAACCCCGTGAGAATGGTGAGAGACCTGCACCTTGGGTGATGTCCGTAATCGTTTATTTCATTTCGCTTCTCGCCTTTCCCCTCCTTTGCTTCTCCTTCTGATCATGGCTTCAATTTTATTGGAGTCCATAGCCTAAAGTTTGTTACCTGGTCATCTCGTTGCTCCTCGAGTCGTTTCTTAGGACTCTCTCGAGATCTGTATCATGTTTGCCCTTAAAGTTCATATCTCATCTGATCTCATCTTCTGTGAGCCTTGTTCCTTTTCATTTAGATAAGTGGCGAGATCGACTTGTTCTCGGGGTAGAGATACATGCCTTGAGGAATGTTTGGTTCTGCGTTGTCAGGATTTGGTTGAGAGAGTTGGTGAGAATAGTGTTCGAGCGATATTGGATAGTGTGACATCTTGAAAGTTTCGTGGTAAGTGGCTAGATGTGAGTGGTGATTGTAGATTTGGAAGTACCATTTGAGGATTTAAATACGATACTTGGAGTCTTAAGTTATTTTGAAGGTACATGCTTAAGATAATGATGATGTGGTTAAATTGATGAATTAGGTAAGTTAGTGCTACTTAATCTTGAGGAATTTTTGTAATGCAGAAAGGACCACATACTTGAGTAACGGGAGTTACTAGTGACGGTGTGAGAATGTTGAGACATTTACACTTTGACTTGTGGAGTTAACGGAGTATCTAACCTTAAGTTGCTTAGTGAACCTCGGCATTTGCCTATTGATGTACTTACAGGTAACCGTTGGTGTTTTAGTTATAGAGTAGAAATTTGAAACTTATAAGTGTTCATAATACCAATTGAGGAATCTCGGAATGTGAATGCCTAAGTCTGATGGAAACTATAAGAGTGAAAGTTGTTACTTCTCTGGAACTTCTTTTGGGATGTATATCGTTGGTAAGTGGTTGAAAATCAGAGGATTTAGAAGTTGTTACCTTAGTAAAGTCTCGATTTGAATGTTCACTGTGATGATAAAAATTGGGAATTTAGGATTTCGAAGCACCTTGTGGAATAAGTTATTGGGATTGAACTGTTAGGGATTTGAGGCTATAGGATAACGAATACCATATCTTGGGTTTTGAGGTTCGTTGATATGATAATGGAATTCCGGTTCAGAGTTTTGGAAGACTTCTTATTGAGGAATACCTTGTTCTGTGGATGAGATAATGGTAAGAGGGATCGTGAAACCATGGAGAGTCTAGAGATCACTTGAATTATCCTTCTTGGGATATATTGGGAATCGTTGTAACGGTGCTTTGATTATGGATCGAGTGATTAGTGACCCCATGTTTGACAAGAGTTACTGTCTTCCTGGATCTCTAACCTGGTTATTTCATTTCTTCGATCTTCCTCGCGTGTTCTGTCAGCTGTGAAACTAGAAACTCTCAATCCTTCGTGTCGAAAGGTATCTCCATGATCGTTTTCACGCTCCCGGTGACTCTTTTTGGAATTTGTTCACTATTGTTAACCCTAAAAGTTGTAATTTATGGAAAATCTTAATTGTTTTGAGGATTTGGAAACTGCTTCCTCTTTCGTTGAAAGTAAATAAAGGTTGATTTTGAGGAAAACTTGATTTTAAAGAGCAGAACGTTTTACAACTTTGATGGATTTCAGCGTTGACTGCCACTGCAACTTGTTATTGGAGACGTCTGATAACCTGTGATGTGCTTATCAACACCGAATCAATTTAAATTTTGAACCTTATCGATTTAAATTTGGGACTTGTCTCAGATTTGGAATGTCGGACTCTCGAATACGTAACGAGGATCCCAACGTCCAGTGACAAGACTTGTACCTTGAGCTCTTTTGCTCCTTAAAAACCTCTTGGAAGATAAAGTTTTGAGTTGTCATGAACCGCTGGTTCATTTTGAAAGTTTTAGTTGTTTTCATACTTACTTCTACTTTCGAGTTTCGAGGACGAAACTTTTTGAAGATTGGGTGATTGTAACATCCCGTATTTTCGTAAAATCTTATTTAAGCGTTTTTAATTCTTTTAAGTAATAAATAATAATTTGATAATTTATCTCAAAAGATTTTATTTAATTAGTGAGATCCGTCTTAAGAACCTTAAGTCCTTAAGACGAATACAAACTTGGCATTGTTTAAAGATCCGACTTAAATAACCGTTCTTATAATCCGACCCGTTTCATAATACGGAAAGGACAACTACATAAACCCTTATAAACCCCCAATGTCGACATATTGCTTCCCCTTCAATTCAATTCCACTGTAAAACAAATTCATCCTAAAACCTCCATTGATACTTCCTTCCTTCAAGCTTTTCTTCATCATCCGTTCTTCAAATCGCAAAAGTAAGTACATTTTCGGAATCCTCGTTCGATTTCCAAGACATCTATCACTTCGGTTTCTCGTTTCCATCACTTCGAAAATTCAGCCTGTTTTCATAATTCCGTTTTTATGCTCTTAAACCGGTTTTCTTTGTTTTAAAGCGAAGGATTTGACAACCCGGACGTTGATAGCTTCATACTCGAGGAAGATCTTTAGCCGGATAAGCTTGTGAGGTGACGATAATGAGAAACTCGGCCTTTATGTGTATATTAGCATTTTGATGTGATTCTTGTGTGGTTTTCTGTTTTTGTTGTTAAAGCTTGATCAAAGGACTTAGTAACATGTTTAGGATGGTATTATGATGTTGAATTCATGCTTGAATCGATTATTATGTGTTCTTAAACATATTTTCAGTTTTTCTCATTTTGCGACGGATACAAATTGATTCCGTTTGAGGATTGTTATGGGATTTACTTGCTGGTAGATTAGTAGTAATTGATGTCTAATGTTGTTGGGTAAACATCTTGTGTAGCAAATTTGAAGGTTGTAGGTCGATTAATGGAGTTTTCATAAGTTGCGTTTTTGCGAAATTGTGTTACAGGCTCTCTGAGCCGGTCGACCGACCGGCCGCCGGTCGACCGGCTGGGAGAGCATTTGGGTGTTTTTCGTAAAATTTGGGAAAAAGGCTTTTGGCTACCAGCCGGCCGACCGGCTGCCTGCCGACCGGCTGGTAGTCACTTGAGTTGTGTTTGTTGCGAAGAACTTAGATTAGGAAGGGAGCCCAGCCGGTACACCGGCCGCCTGCCAGACGGCTGGGAGTGCATTTGGGAAAGGTTACTAGTTTTGTGAAGGCTTGGGAAGGTCTTCCCAGCCGGCCGACCGGCTGCCTGCCGACCGGCTGGGAGGCCTTTGTGTTGTTTCGTTTTGGAAAAGAAAGAAGGAAGGCTGAGAGGTCACCAGCCGGCCGACCGGCTGCCTGCCGACCGGCTGGGGACCTCTGTAGGCTATTTTTGGGAAATTTGTTTTTCGATCATAACTTTTAAGTGGTTAATCGGTTTTGATTGAAACTCGTTTTGTATACCTGTGACATATATTTGAGGTCCCCGGTGTACGGGCAACATTATATTGGGTTCGGGAATGAAGTGAGGATAGAGACCCCCCCGGTCGGGTAACCGAAAGGGAAACCGGCTCTCCCTCGTTTAGTTTCCGGAATCAATTAAGTGTTGATTAGAAGTTTAAGAAGTTAGAACTATAGGTTAGTTTCTACCTTTGGTTGATCAGTGGTTACAATGGTTGTCGCGTGGTGGGATATGTGTTAAGTTCACCTCTGGACCCACTACGTGTTTATATGTTGCGTGACGGGATATGTGTTAAGCTCACCTCTGGACCCGTTACGTGTTTTGCTTGGGCGTGTCAGGATATGTGTTAAGCTCACCTCTGGACCTGACATGTGATCGGTTGTCGTACACGGGATATGTGTTAAGTTCACCTCTGGACCCGTTGTGCGATAGCTGTGTATTGGGATATGTGTTAAGTTCACCTCTGGACCCAATACATGTTTGTAGCATTGGGATATGTGTTAAGCTCACCTCTGGACCCTCTGCTTTTGGATGATTAGGGATATGTGTTAAGTTCACCTCTGGACCCTTCTCATGTTTGTAAGTTTAGGGATATGTGTTAAGTTCACCTCTGGACCCTTTACTTGATTAGATGTTGGGATATGTGTTAAGTTCACCTCTGGACCCGACATAGTGTAGTAATGGGATATGTGTTAAGTTCACCTCTGGACCCGTTGCTAGTGTTATGGATGTGTATCTGCTTGCCTAGATGATGGTACAGTGTCAGATATGCATGATGAGTTATGGATGTGTATCTGCTTGCCTAGATGATGGTACAGTGTCAGATATGCATGTCGAGTTATTGATGTTTATTTAAGTGAGGTTTAATCATCCAAGGCATTGGATGACTCTTGTTCGGTTTCATAAATAGTTGGATTGAAAGACCCCCCGACTGGGTAACCAGTAGGGAAACCGGCTCTCCTTCCTATTTGTTTATGAAGTTGGTTGAGAGCCGTGCATCGTAATCGCATGACAGTAAGAGATCAGATGATAAGATGTTATACTTCACATGTTGTTATATGTTGGAGTATTCTGTATTGCTTTATGTGTTTCGTGTTGTCACAAAAGGTGGCTAGGAGAACTCTAGTCACTCCCCACTGATTGTGGCGTACATGTTTACATGTATGTAGGTACATGACAGGTGGTTGGCAGAGGGTTGCCTGGAGCTAGCGAGCGATGATCCTATTCATCGATGGACTCACACGTTTACGTTAGCTAGACTTAGTTTACATTTCAGTTTGAGTGCCTGTAGGGATGTACCATCCCAGGCTGTTTGTATATGTATTTTACTTTCAGTTACAGTTTTTAATTCACCTCGCATGTTAGTTATGTTAAAAAGTTTTAATTCCGCTGCATTTTTAGTATTTTGTATGTTTTACATTTCCGCTTTCGCGAGGGGTTTTACAGATAATGTCCGAAAATCGCACAGATGGTTAATCGAGTTAGATAAAGCGGACGCAAAAATTTGAATAAACATCGAAAGACATTTAACATTACCGGTATACTATAAACAAATTTCCTTCGAAAATCGGATAACCGTGTAAAAGTGATTTATAGTTATTTATAGGGTCTACAATCGAATAAGATATCTCATGATGCGATTTCGGATACGTGGTAGAAAAACAGGCTGGCAAATAAAAATGACCGCTCCAAGCACCCATAACAGCTCGAATTGAAGGGTAGATAATACAATTTTTTTAGGCCTCTGAGTTCCCGAAACGAAAATGTTCGAAAAAAGCACAGATGGTTAATCGAGTCAGATAAAGCGGACACAAATTTGAAAAACATCGGAAGACATTTGACGTTACCGGTATGCTATAAACCAATTTCGTTCGAAAATCGGATAATTGCGTACAAGTGATTTATAGTTCTTTATAGGGTCTACAATCGAATAAGATATCCCATGATGCGATTTCGGACTCGTGGTAGAAAAGCAGGCTGAAAAATAAAAATGGTCGCTCCGACCACCCAAAACTTCTCGAATTGACGGGTATATAATACACGTTATTTTATGCCTCTGAGTTCCTGGAACGATAATGTCCGAAAATCGCACAGATGGTTAATCGAGTTAGATAAAGCGGACGCAAAAATTTGAATAAACATCGAAAGACATTTAACATTACCGGTATACTATAAACAAATTTCCTTCGAAAATCGGATAACCGTGTAAAAGTGATTTATAGTTATTTATAGGGTCTACAATCGAATAAGATATCTCATGATGCGATTTCGGATACGTGGTAGAAAAACAGGCTGGCAAATAAAAATGACCGCTCCTAGCACCCATAACTGCTCGAATTGAAGGGTATATAATACACTTTTTTTAGGCGTCTGAGCTCCCGGAACGAAAATGTTCGAAAATCGCACAGATGGTTAATCGAGTCAGATAAAGCGGACTCAAATTTGAAAAAACATCTTAAGACATTTGACGTTACCGGTATGCTATAAACCAATTTCGTTCGAAAATCGGATAATTGCGTACAAGTGATTTATAGTTGTTTATAGGGTCTACAATCGAATAAGATATCCCATGATGCGATTTCGGACTCGTGGTAGAAAAACAGGCTGAAAAATAAAAATGACCGCTCCAAGCACCCATAACAGCTCGAATTGAAGGGAAGATAATACAATTTTTTTAGGCCTCTGAGCTCCCGGAACGAAAATGTTCGAAAATCGCACAGATGGTTAATCGAGTCAGATAAAGCGGACTCAAATTTGAAAAAACATCGGAAGACATTTGACGTTACCGGTACGTATGCTATAAACCAATTTCGTTCGAAAATCGGATAATTGCGTACAAGTGATTTATAGTTGTTTATAGGGTCTACAATCGAATAAGATATCCCATGATGCGATCTCGGACTCGTGGTAGAAAAACAGGCTGAAAAATAAAAATGGACGCTCCGACCACCCAAAACTTCTCGAATTGACGGGTATATAATACACATTTTTTAGGCTTCTGAGTTCCTGGAACGATAATGTACGAAAATCGCACAGATGGTTAATCGAGTCTTATAAAGCGGACTCAAAAATTTAGAAAAAAATCGAAAGACATTTAACGTGTTACCGGTATACTATAAACCAATTTCGTTCGAAAATCGGATAACCGTGTAAAAGTGATTTATAGTTGTTTATAGGGTCTACAATCGAATAAGATATCTCATGAAGCGATTTCGGATACGTGGTAGAAAAACATACTGAAAAATAAAAATGACCACTCCAAGCACCCATAACTGCTCGAATTGAAGGGTAGATAATACAATTTTTTTAGGCCTCTGAGCTCCCGGAACGAAAATGTTCGAAAATCGCACAGATGGTTAATCGAGTCAGATAAAGCGGACTCAAATTTGAAAAAACATCGGAAGACATTTGACGTTACCGGTACGTATGCTATAAACCAATTTCGTTCGAAAATCGGATAATTGCGTACAAGTGATTTATAGTTGTTTATAGGGTCTACAATCGAATAAGATATCCCATGATGCGATCTCGGACTCGTGGTAGAAAAAAAGGCTGAAAAATAAAAATGGTCGCTCCGACCACCCAAAACTTCTCGAACTGACGGGTATATAATACACATTTTTTAGGCCTCTGAGTTCCTGGAACGATAATGTCCGAAAATCGCACAGATGGTTAATCGAGTCTTATAAAGCGGACTCAAAAATTTGAGAAAACATCGAAAGACATTTAACGTTACCGGTATACTATAAACCAATTTCGTTCGAAAATCGGATAACCGTGTAAAAGTGATTTATAGTTGTTTATAAGGTCTACAATCGAATAAGATATCTCATGATGCGATTTCGGATACGTGGTAGAAAAACAGGCTGACAAATAAAAATGACCGCTCCGAGCACCCATAACTGCTCGAATTGAAGGGTATATAATACACTTTTTTTAGGCCTCTGAGCTCCCGGAACGAAAATGTTCGAAAATCGCACAGATGGTTAATCGAGTCAGATAAAGCGGACTCAAATTTGAAAAAACATCATAAGACATTTGACGTTACCGGTATGCTATAAACCAATTTCGTTCGAAAATCGGATAATTGCGTACAAGTGATTTATAGTTGTTTATCCCATGATGCGATTTCGGACTCGTGGTAGAAAAACAGGCTGAAAAATAAAAATGGTCGCTCCGACCACCCAAAACTTCTCGAATTGACGGGTATATAATACACTTTGTTTAGGCCTCTGAGCTTCCGGAACGAAAATGTCGGAAAATCGCACAGATGGTTAATCGAGCCAGATAAAGCGGACTCAAAAATTTGCAAAACATCAGAAGACATTTGACGTTACCGGTATGCTATAAACCAATTTCGTTCGAAAATCGGATAATTGCGTACAAGTGATTTGTAGTTGTTTATCCCATGATGCGATTTCGGACTCGTGGTAGAAAAACAGGCTGGAAAAAAAATGGTCGCTCCGACCACCCAAAACTTCTCGAATTGACGGGTATATAATACACTTTTTTTAGGCCTCTGAGCTTCCGGAACGAAAATGTCGGAAAATCGCACAGATGGTTAATCGAGCCAGATAAAGCGGACTCAAAAATTTGCAAAAACATCAGAAGACATTTGACTTTACCGGTAGGCTATAAACCAATTTCGGCCGAAAATCGGATAACCGTGTAAAAGTGATTTATAGTTGCTTATAGGGTCTACAATCGTATAAGATATGTCATGATGCGATTTCGGACACGTGGTAGAAAAACAAGCTGAAAAATAAAAATGACCGCTCGTCCACCCGAAACAGCTCGAATTAATGGTTATTTAATACACGTTTTTTAGGCCTCTGAGCTCCCGGAACGAAAATGTCGGAAATGTCGGAAAATCGCACAAATGGTTAATCGAGCCAGATAAAGAGGACTCAAAAATTTGCAAAAACATCAGAAGACATTTGACGTTACCGGTATGCTATAAACCAATTTCGGCCGAAAATCGGATAACCGTGTAAAAGTGATTTATAGTTGTTTATAGGGGCTACAATCGTATAAGATATCTCATGATGCGATTTCGGACACGTGGTAGAAAAACAAACTGAAAAATAAAAATGACCGCTCCGACTATCCGAAACAGCTCGAATTGATGGTTAATTAATACACGTTTTTTAGGCCTCTGAGCTCCCGGAACGAAAATGTCGGAAAATTGCACAGATGGTTAATCGAGCCAGATAAAGCGGACACAAAAATTTGCAAAAAACATTAGAAGACATTTGACGTTACCGGTATGCTATAAACCAATTTAGGCCGAAAATCGGATAACCGTGTAAAAGTGATTATTAGTTGTTTATAGGGTCTACAATTGTATAAAATATCTCATGATGCGATTTCGGATACGTGGTAGAAAAACAGGCTGAAAAATAAAAATGACTACTCCGAGCACCCATAACTGTTCGAATTGAAGGGTATATAATACACTTTTTTTAGGCCTCTGAGCTCCCGAAACGAAAATGTTCGAAAATCGCACAGATGGTTAATCGAGTCAGATAAAGCGGACTCAAATTTGAAAAAACATCGGAAGACATTTGACGTTACCGGTATGCTATAAATCAATTTCGTTCGAAAATCGGATAATTGCGTACAAGTGATTTATAGTTGTTTATCCCATGATGCGATTTCGGACTCGTGGTAGAAAAACAGGCTGAAAAAAAAAATGGTCGCTCCGACCACCCAAAACTTCTCGAATTGACGGGTATATAATACACTTTTTTTAGGCCTCTGAGCTTCCGGAACGAAAATGTCGGAAAATCGCACAGATGGTTAATCGAGCCAGATAAAGCGGACTCAAAAATTTGCATAAACATCAGAAGACATTTGACTTTACCGGTAGGCTATAAACCAATTTCGGCCGAAAATCGGATAACCGTGTAAAAGTGATTTATAGTTGTTTATAGGGGCTACAATCGTATAAGATATCTCTTGATGCGATTTCGGACACGTGGTAGAAAAACAAACTGAAAAATAAAAATGACCGCTCCGACCATCCGAAACAGCTCGAATTGATGGTTATTTAATACACGTTTTTTAGGCCTCTGAGCTCCCGGAACGAAAAAGTCGGAAAATCGCACAGATGGTTAATCGAGCCAGATAAAGCGGACTCAAAAATTTGCATAAACATTAGAAGACATTTGACGTTACCGGTATGCTATATAAACCAATTTCGGCCGAAAATCGGATAACCGTGTAAAAGTGATTATTAGTTGTTTATAGGGTCTACAATCGTATAAGATATCTCTTGATGCGATTTCGGACACGTGGTAGAAAAACAAACTGAAAAATAAAAATGACCGCTCCGACCATCCGAAACAGCTCGAATTGATGGTTATTTAATACACGTTTTTTAGGCCTCTGAGCTCCCGGAACGAAAACATCGGAAAATCGCACAGATGGTTAATCGAGCCAGATAAAGCGGACTCAAAAATTTGCAAAAACATCAGAAGACATTTGACTTTACCGGTAGGCTATAAACCAATTTCGGCCGAAAATCGGATAACCGTGTAAAAGTGATTTATAGTTGCTTATAGGGTCTACAATCGTATAAGATATGTCATGATGCGATTTCGGACACGTGGTAGAAAAACAGGCTGAAAAAAAAAAATGATCGCTCCGACCACCCGAAACAGCTCGAATTGATGGTTAATTAATACACGTTTTTTAGGCCTCTGAGCTCCCGGAAAGAAAATGTCGGAAAATCGCACAGATGGTTAATCGAGCCAGATAAAGCGGACTCAAAAATTTGCAAAAACATCAGAAGACATTTGACGTTACCGGTATGCTATAAACCAATTTCGGCCGAAAATCGGATAACCGTGTAAAAGTGATTTATAGTTGTTTATAGGGGCTACAATCGTATAAGATATCTCATGATGCGATTTCGGACACGTGGTAGAAAAACAAACTGAAAAATAAAAATGACCGCTCCGACTATCCGAAACAGCTCGAATTGATGGTTAATTAATACACGTTTTTTAGGCCTCTGAGCTCCCGGAACGAAAATGTCGGAAAATTGCACAGATGGTTAATCGAGCCAGATAAAGCGGACTCAAAAATTTGCAAAAAAACATAAGAAGACATTTGACGTTACCGGTATGCTATAAACCAATTTAGGTCGAAAATCGGATAACCGTGTAAAAGCGATTATTAGTTGTTTATAGGGTCTACAATTGTATAAAATATCTCATGATGCGATTTCGGATACGTGGTAGAAAAACAGGCTGAAAAATAAAAATGACCACTCCGAGCACCCATAACTGTTCGAATTGAAGGGTATATAATACACTTTTTTTAGGCCTCTGAGCTCCCGAAACGAAAATGTTCGAAAATCGCACAGATGGTTAATCGAGTCAGATAAAGCGGACTCAAATTTGAAAAAACATCGGAACACATTTGACGTTACCGGTATGCTATAAACCAATTTCGTTCGAAAATCGGATAATTGCGTACAAGTGATTTATAGTTGTTTATCCCATGATTCGATTTCGGACTCGTGGTAGAAAAACAGGCTGAAAAAAAAAATGGTCGCTCCGACCACCCAAAACTTCTCGAATTGACGGGTATATAATACACTTTTTTTAGGCGTCTGAGCTTCCGGAACGAAAATGTCGGAAAATCGCACAGATGGTTAATCGAGCCAGATAAAGCGGACTCAAAAATTTGCAAAAACATCAGAAGACATTTGACTTTACCGGTAGGCTATAAACCAATTTCGGCCGAAAATCGGATAACCGTGTAAAAGTGATTTATAGTTGTTTATAGGGGCTACAATCGTATAAGATATCTCTTGATGCGATTCGGACACGTGGTAGAAAAACAAACTGAAAAATAAAAATGACCGTTCCGACCATCCGAAACAGCTCGAATTGATTGTTATTTAATACACGTTTTTTAGGCCTCTGAGCTCCCGGAACGAAAATGTCGGAAAATCGCACAGATGGTTAATCGAGCCAGATAAAGCGGACTCAAAAATTTGCATAAACATCAGAAGACATTTGACGTTACCGGTATGCTATAAACCAATTTCGGCCGAAAATCGGATAACCGTGTAAAAGTGATTATTAGTTGTTTATAGGGTCTACAATCGTATAAGATATCTCTTGATGCGATTTCGGACACGTGGTAGAAAAACAAACTGAAAAATAAAAATGACCGCTCCGACCATCCGAAACAGCTCGAATTGATGGTTATTTAATACACGTTTTTTAGGCCTCTGAGCTGCCGGAACGAAAACATCGGAAAATCGCACAGATGGTTAATCGAGCCAGATAACGCGGACTCAAAATTTGCATAAACATCAGAAGACATTTGACGTTACCGGTATGCTATAAACCAATTTCGGCCGAAAATCGGATAACCGTGTAAAAGTGATTATTAGTTCTTTATAGGGTCTACAATCGAATAAGATATCCCATGATGCGATTTCGGACTCGTGGTAGAAAAACAGGTTGAAAAATGAAAATGGTCGCTCCGACCACCTAAAACTTCTCGAATTGACGGCTATATAATACAGTTTTTTTAGGCCTCTGAGTTCCTGGAACGATAATGTCCGAAAATCGCACAGATGGTTAATCGAGTCGGATAAAGCGGACTCAAAAATTTGAAAAAACATCGAAAGACATTTAACGTTACCGGTATACTATAAACCAATTTCGTTCGAAAATCGGATAACCGTGTAAAAGTGATTTATAGTTGTTTATAGGGTCTACAATCGAATAAGATATCTCATGATGCGATTTTGGATACGTGGTAGAAAAACAGGCTGAAAAATAAAAATGACCGCTCCGAGCACCCATAACTGCTCGAATTGAAGGGTATATAATACAATTTTTTTAGGCCTCTGAGCTCCCGGAACGAAAATGTTCGAAAACCGCACAGATGGTTAATCGAGTCAGATAAAGCGGACTCAAATTTGAAAAAACATCGGAAGACATTTGACGTTACCGGTACGTATGCTATAACCCAATTTCGTTCGAAAATCGGATAATTGCGTACAAGTGATTTATAGTTCTTTATAGGGTCTACAATCGAATAAGATATCCCATGATGCGATTTCGGACTCGTGGTAGAAAAACAGGCTGAAAAATAAAAATGGTCGCTCCGACCACCTAAAACTTCTCGAATTGACGGCTATATAATACACTTTTTTTAGGCCTCTGAGTTCCTGGAACGATAATGTCCGAAAATCGCACAGATGGTTAATCGAGTCAGATAAAGCGGACTCAAAAATTTGAAAAAACATCGAAAGACATTTAACGTTACCGGTATACTATAAACTAATTTCGTTCGAAAATCGGATAACCGTGTAAAAGTGATTTATAGTTGTTTATAGGGTCTACAATCGAATAAGATATCTCATGATGCGATTTCGGATACGTGGTAGAAAAACAGGCTGAAAAATAAAAATGACCGCTCCGAGCACCCATAACTGCTCGAATTGAAGGGTATATAATACTCTTTTTTTAGGCCTCTGAGCTCCCGGAACGAAAATGTTCGAAAATCGCACAGATGGTTAATCGAGTCAGATAAAGCGGACTCAAATTTGAAAAAACATCGGAAGACATTTGACGTTACCGGTACGTATGCTATAACCCAATTTCGTTCGAAAATCGGATAATTCCGTACAAGTGATTTATAGTTCTTTATAGGGTCTACAATCGAATAAGATATCCCATGATGCGATTTCGGACTCGTGGTAGAAAAACAGGCTGAAAAATAAAAATGGTCGCTCCGACCACCTAAAACTTCTCGAATTGACGGCTATATAATACACTTTTTTTAGGCCTCTGAGTTCCTGGAACGATAATGTCCGAAAATCGCACAGATGGTTAATCGAGTCAGATAAAGCGGACTCAAAAATTTGAAAAAACATCGAAAGACATTTAACGTTACCGGTATACTATAAACCAATTTCGTTCGAAAATCGGATAACCGTGTAAAAGTGATTTATAGTTTTTTATAGGGTATACAATCGAATAAGATATCTCATGATGCGATTTCGGATACGTGGTAGAAAAACAGGCTGAAAAATAAAAATGACCGCTCCGAGCACCCATAACTGCTCGAATTGAAGGGTATATAATACACTTTTTTTAGGCCTCTGAGCTCCCGGAACGAAAATGTTCGAAAATCGCACAGATGGTTAATCGAGTCAGATAAAGCGGACTCAAATTTGAAAAAACATCGGAAGACATTTGACGTTACCGGTACGTATGCTATAAACCAATTTCGTTCGAAAATCGGATAATTGCGTACAAGTGATTTATAGTTGTTTATAGGGTCTACAATCGAATAAGA
Organism: Silene conica; assembly: GCA_029255685.2. NCBI lineage: Eukaryota > Viridiplantae > Streptophyta > Magnoliopsida > Caryophyllales > Caryophyllaceae > Silene > Silene conica. The sequence continues at coordinate 47,534,797 of CM055317.2, read as the reverse complement.
TATCCCATGATGCAATCTCGGACTCGTGGTAGAAAAACAGGCTGAAAAATAAAAATTGTCGCTCCGACCACCCAAAACTTCTCGAATTGACGGGTATATAATACACATTTTTTAGGCCTCTGAGTTCCTGGAACGATAATGTCCGAAAATCGCACAGATGGTTAATCGAGTCAGATAAAGCGGACTCAAATTTGAAAAAACATCGGAAGACATTTGACGTTACCGGTACGTATGCAATAAACCAATTTCGTTCGAAAATCGGATAACCGTGTAAAAGTGATTTATAGTTCTTTATAGGGTCTACAATCGAATAAGATATCCCATGATGCGATTTCGGACTCGTGGTAGAAAAACAGGCTGAAAAATAAAAATGGTCGCTCCGACCACCCAAAACTTCTCGAATTGACGGGTATATAATACACTTTTTTTTATGCCTCTGAGTTCCTGGAACGATAATGTCCGAAAATCGCACAGAGGGTTAATCGAGTCAGATAAAGCGGACTCAAAAATTTGAAAAAACATCGAAAGACATTTAACGTTACCGGTATACTAAAAACCAATTTCGTTCGAAAATCGGATAACCGTGTAAAAGTGATTTATAGTTGTTTATAGGGTCTACAATCGAATAAAATATCTCATGATGCGATTTCGGATACGTGGTAGAAAAACAGGCTGAAAAATAAAAATGACCGCTCCAAGCACCCATAACTGCTCGAATTGAAGGGTAGATAATACAATTTTTTTAGGCCTCTGAGCTCCCGGAACGAAAATGTTCGAAAATCGAACAAATGGTTAATCGACTCAGATAAAGCGGTCTCAAATTTGAAAAACATCGGAAGACATTTGACGTTACCAGTATGCTAAAAACCAATTTCGTTCGAAAATCGGATAATTGCGTACAAGTGATTTATAGTTCTTTATAGGGTCTACAATCGAATAAGATATCACATGATGCGATTTCGGACTCGTGGTAGAAATACAGGCTGAAAAATAAAAATGGTCGCTCCGACCACCCAAAACTTCTCGAATTGACGGCTATATAATACACTTTTTTTAGGCCTCTGAGTTCCTGGAACGATAATGTCCGAAAATCGCACAGATGGTTAATCGAGTCAGATAAAGCGGACTCAAAAATTTGAAAAAACATCGAAAGACATTTAACGTTACCGGTATACTATAAACCAATTTCGTTCGAAAATCGGATAACCGTGTAAAAGTGATTTATAGTTGTTTATAGGGTCTACAATCGAATAAGATATCTCATGATGCGATTTCGGATACGTGGTAGAAAAACAGGCTGAAAAATAAAAATGACCGCCCCGAGCACCCATAACTGCTCGAATTGAAGGGTATATAATACACTTTTTTTAGGCCTCTGAGCTCCCGGAACGAAAATGTTCGAAAATCGCACAGATGGTTAATCGAGTCAGATAAAGCGGACTCAAATTTGAAAAAACATCGGAAGACATTTGACGTTACCGGTACGTATGCTATAAACCAATTTCTTTCGAAAATCGGATAATTGCGTACAAGTGATTTATAGTTGTTTCTAGGGTCTACAATCGAATAAGATATCCCATGATGCAATCTCGGACTCGTGGTAGAAAAACAGGCTGAAAAATAAAAATGGTCGCTCCGACCACCCAAAACTTCTCGAATTGACGGGTATATAATACACATTTTTTAGGCCTCTGAGTTCCTGGAACGATAATGTCCGAAAATCGCACAGATGGTTAATCGAGTCAGATAAAGCGGACTCAAAAATTTGAAAAAACATCGAAAGACATTTAACGTTACCGGTATACTATAAACCAATTTCGTTCGAAAATCGGATAACCGTGTAAAAGTGATTTATAGTTTTTTATAGGGTCTACAATCGAATAAGATATCTCATGATGCGATTTCGGATACGTGGTAGAAAAACCGGCTGAAAAATAAAAATGACCGCTCCGAGCACCCATCACTGATCGAATTGAAGGGTATATAATACACTTTTTTTAGGCCTCTGAGCTCCCAGAAGGAAATTGTTCGAAAATCGCACAGATGGTTAATCGAGTCAGATAAAGCGGACTCAGATTTGAAAAAACATCGGAAGACATTTGACGTTACCGGTACGTATGCTATAAACCAATTTCATTCGAAAATCGGATAATTGCGTACAAGTGATTTATTGTTGTTTATAGGGTCTACAATCGAATAAGATATCCCATGATGCAATCTCGGACTCGTGGTAGAAAAACAGGCTGAAAAATAAAAATGACCGCTCCGACCACCCAAAACTTCTCGAATTGACGGGTATTTAATACACATTTTTTAGGCCTCTGAGTTCCTGGAACGATAATGTCCGAAAATCGCACAGATGGTTAATCGAGTCTTATAAAGCGGACTCAAAAATTTGAGAAAACATCGAAAGACATTTAACGTTACCGGTATACTATAAACCAATTTCGTTCGAAAATCGGATAACCGTGTAAAAGTGATTTATAGTTGTTTATAGGGTCTACAATCGAATAAGATATCTCATGATGCGATTTCGGATACGTGGTAGAAAAACAGACTGAAAAATAAAAATGACCGCTCCAAGCACCAATAACTGCTCGAATTGAAGGGTAGATAATACAATTTTTTTAGGCCTCTGAGCTCCCGGAACGAAAATGTTCGAAAATCGCACAGATGGTTAATCGAGTCAGATAAAGCGGACACAAATTTGAAAAACATCGGAAGACATTTGACGTTACCGGTATGCTATAAACCAATTTCGTTCGAAAATCGGATAATTGCGTACAAGTGATTTATAGTTCTTTATAGGGTCTACAATCGAATAAGATATCCCATGATGCGATCTCGGACTCGTGGTAGAAAAGCAAGCTGAAAAATAAAAATGGTCGCTCCGACCACCCAAAACTTCTCGAATTGACGGGTATATAATACACATTTTTTAGGCCTCTGAGTTCCTGGAACGATAATGTCCGAAAATCGCACAGATGGTTAATCGAGTCAGATAAAGCGGACTCAAATTTGAAAAAACATCGGAAGACATTTGACGTTACCGGTACATATGCAATAAACCAATTTCGTTCGAAAATCGGATAACCGTGTAAAAGTGATTTATAGTTCTTTATAGGGTCTACTATCGAATAAGATATCCCATGATGCGATTTCGGACTCGTGGTAGGAAAACAGGCTGAAAAATAAAAATGGTCGCTCCGACCACCCAAAACTTCTCGAATTGACGGGTATATAATACACTTTTTTTTATGCCTCTGAGTTCCTGGAACGATAATGTCCGAAAATCGCACAGAGGGTTAATCGAGTCAGATAAAGCGGACTCAAAAATTTGAAAAAACATCGAAAGACATTTAATGTTACCGGTATACTAAAAACCAATTTCGTTCGAAAATCGGATAACCGTGTAAAAGTGATTTATAGTTGTTTATAGGGTCTACAATCGAATAAAATATCTCATGATGCGATTTCGGATACGTGGTAGAAAAACAGGGTGAAAAATAAAAATGACCGCTCCAAGCACCCATAACTGCTCGAATTGAAGGGTAGATAATACAATTTTTTTAGGCCTCTGAGCTCCCGGAACGAAAATGTTCGAAAATCGAACAGATGGTTAATCGACTCAGATAAAGCGGTCTCAAATTTGAAAAACATCGGAAGACATTTGACGTTACCAGTATGCTATAAACCAATTTCGTTCGAAAATCGGATAATTGCGTACAAGTGATTTATAGTTCTTTATAGGGTCTACAATCGAATAAGATATCACATGATGCGATTTCGGACTCGTGGTAGAAATACAGGCTGAAAAATAAAAATGGTCGCTCCGACCACCCAAAACTTCTCGAATTGACGGCTATATAATACACTTTTTTTAGGCCTCTAAGTTCCTGGAACGATAATGTCCGAAAATCGCACAGATGGTTAATCGAGTCAGATAAAGCGGACTCAAAAATTTGAAAAAACATCGAAAGACATTTAACGTTACCGGTATACTATAAACCAATTTCGTTCGAAAATCGGATAACCGTGTAAAAGTGATTTATAGTTGTTTATAGGGTCTACAATCGAATAAGATATCTCATGATGCGATTTCGGATACATGGTAGAAAAACAGGCTGAAAAATAAAAATGACCGCCCCGAGCACCCATAACTGCTCGAATTGAAGGGTATATAATACACTTTTTTTAGGCCTCTGAGCTCCCGGAACGAAAATGTTCGAAAATCGCACAGATGGTGAATCGAGTCAGATAAAGCGGACTCAAAAATTTGAAAAAACATCGAAAGACATTTAACGTTACCGGTATACTATAAACCAATTTCGTTCGAAAATCGGATAACCGTGTAAAAGTGATTTATAGTTGTTTATAGGGTCTACAATCGAATAAGATATCTCATGATGCGATTTCGGATACGTGTTAGAAAAACAGGCTGAAAAATAAAAATGACCGCTCCGAGCACCCATAACTGCTCGAATTGAAGGGTATATAATACACTTTTTTTAGGCCTCTGAGCTCCCGGAAGGAAATTGTTCGAAAATCGCACAGATGGTTAATCGAGTCAGATAAAGCGGACTCAGATTTGAAAAAACATCGGAAGACATTTGACGTTACCGGTACGTATGCTATAAACCAATTTTATTCGAAAATCGGATAATTGCGTACAAGTGATTTATTGTTGTTTATAGGGTCTATAATCGAATAAGATATCCCATGATGCAATCTCGGACTCGTGGTAGAAAAACAGGCTGAAAAATAAAAATGACCGCTCCGACCACCCAAAACTTCTCGAATTGACGGGTATTTAATACACATTTTTTAGGCCTCTGAGTTCCTGGAACGATAATGTCCGAAAATCGCACAGATGGTTAATCGAGTCTTATAAAGCGGACTCAAAAATTTGAGAAAACATCGAAAGACATTTAACGTTACCGGTATACTATAAACCAATTTCGTTCGAAAATCGGATAACCGTGTAAAAGTGATTTATAGTTGTTTATAGGGTCTACAATCGAATAAGATATCTCATGATGCGATTTCGGATACGTGGTAGAAAAACAGACTGAAAAATAAAAATGACCGCTCCAAGCACCAATAACTGCTCGAATTGAAGGGTAGATAATACAATTTTTTTAGGCCTCTGAGCTCCCGGAACGAAAATGTTCGAAAATCGCACAGATGGTTAATCGAGTCAGATAAAGCGGACACAAATTTGAAAAACATCGGAAGACATTTGACGTTACCGGTATGCTATAAACCAATTTCGTTCGAAAATCGGATAATTGCGTACAAGTGATTTATAGTTCTTTATAGGGTCTACAATCGAATAAGATATCCCATGATGCGATCTCGGACTCGTGGTAGAAAAGCAAGCTGAAAAATAAAAATGGTCGCTCCGACCACCCAAAACTTCTCGAATTGACGGGTATATAATACACATTTTTTAGGCCTCTGAGTTCCTGGAACGATAATGTCCGAAAATCGCACAGATGGTTAATCGAGTCAGATAAAGCGGACTCAAATTTGAAAAAACATCGGAAGACATTTGACGTTACCGGTACGTATGCAATAAACCAATTTCGTTCGAAAATCGGATAACCGTGTAAAAGTGATTTATAGTTCTTTATAGGGTCTACAATCGAATAAGATATCCCATGATGCGATTTCGGACTCGTGGTAGAAAAACAGGCTGAAAAATAAAAATGGTCGCTCCGACCACCCAAAACTTCTCGAATTGACGGGTATATAATACACTTTTTTTTATGCCTCTGAGTTCCTGGAACGATAATGTCCGAAAATCGCACAGAGGGTTAATCGAGTCAGATAAAGCGGACTCAAAAATTTGAAAAAACATCGAAAGACATTTAACGTTACCGGTATACTAAAAACTAATTTCGTTCGAAAATCGGATAACCGTGTAAAAGTGATTTATAGTTGTTTATAGGGTCTACAATCGAATAAAATATCTCATGATGCGATTTCGGATACGTGGTAGAAAAACAGGCTGAAAAATAAAAATGACCGCTCCAAGCACCCATAACTGCTCGAATTGAAGGGTAGATAATACAATTTTTTTAGGCCTCTGAGCTCCCGGAACGAAAATGTTCGAAAATCGAACAAATGGTTAATCGACTCAGATAAAGCGGTCTCAAATTTGAAAAACATCGGAAGACATTTGACGTTACCAGTATGCTAAAAACCAATTTCGTTCGAAAATCGGATAATTGCGTACAAGTGATTTATAGTTCTTTATAGGGTCTACAATCGAATAAGATATCACATGATGCGATTTCGACCTCGTGGTAGAAATACAGGCTGAAAAATAAAAATGGTCGCTCCGACCACCCAAAACTTCTCGAATTGACGGCTATATAATACACTTTTTTTAGGCCTCTGAGTTCCTGGAACGATAATGTCCGAAAATCGCACAGATGGTTAATCGAGTCAGATAAAGCGGACTCAAAAATTTGAAAAAACATCGAAAGACATTTAACGTTACCGGTATACTATAAACCAATTTCGTTCGAAAATCGGATAACCGTGTAAAAGTGATTTATAGTTGTTTATAGGGTCTACAATCGAATAAGATATCTCATGATGCGATTTCGGATACGTGGTAGAAAAACAGGCTGAAAAATAAAAATGACCGCCCCGAGCACCCATAACTGCTCGAATTGAAGGGTATATAATACACTTTTTTTAGGCCTCTGAGCTCCCGGAACGAAAATGTTCGAAAATCGCACAGATGGTTAATCGAGTCAGATAAAGCGGACTCAAATTTGAAAAAACATCGGAAGACATTTGACGTTACCGGTACGTATGCTATAAACCAATTTCTTTCGAAAATCGGATAATTGCGTACAAGTGATTTATAGTTGTTTCTAGGGTCTACAATCGAATAAGATATCCCATGATGCAATCTCGGACTCGTGGTAGAAAAACAGGCTGAAAAATAAAAATGGTCGCTCCGACCACCCAAAACTTCTCGAATTGACGGGTATATAATACACATTTTTTAGGCCTCTGAGTTCCTGGAACGATAATGTCCGAAAATCGCACAGATGGTTAATCGAGTCAGATAAAGCGGACTCAAAAATTTGAAAAAACATCGAAAGACATTTAACGTTACCGGTATACTATAAACCAATTTCGTTCGAAAATCGGATAACCGTGTAAAAGTGATTTATAGTTGTTTATAGGGTCTACAATCGAATAAGATATCTCATGATGCGATTTCGGATACGTGGTAGAAAAACAGGCTGAAAAATAAAAATGACCGCTCCGAGCACCCATAACTGCTCGAATTGAAGGGTATATAATACACTTTTTTTAGGCCTCTGAGCTCCCGGAAGGAAATTGTTCGAAAATCGCACAGATGGTTAATCGAGTCAGATAAAGCGGACTCAGATTTGAAAAAACATCGGAAGACATTTGACGTTACCGGTACGTATGCTATAAACCAATTTCATTCGAAAATCGGATAATTGCGTACAAGTGATTTATTGTTGTTTATAGGGTCTACAATCGAATAAGATATCCCATGATGCAATCTCGGACTCGTGGTAGAAAAACAGGCTGAAAAATAAAAATGACCGCTCCGACCACCCAAAACTTCTCGAATTGACGGGTATTTAATACACATTTTTTAGGCCTCTGAGTTCCTGGAACGATAATGTCCGAAAATCGCACAGATGGTTAATCGAGTCTTATAAAGCGGACTCAAAAATTTGAGAAAACATCGAAAGACATTTAACGTTACCGGTATACTATAAACCAATTTCGTTCGAAAATCGGATAACCGTGTAAAAGTGATTTATAGTTGTTTATAGGGTCTACAATCGAATAAGATATCTCATGATGCGATTTCGGATACGTGGTAGAAAAACAGACTGAAAAATAAAAATGACCGCTCCAAGCACCCATAACTGCTCGAATTAAAGGGTAGATAATACAATTTTTTTAGGCCTCTGAGCTCCCGGAACGAAAATGTTCGAAAATCGCACAGATGGTTAATCGAGTCAGATAAAGCGGACACAAATTTGTAAAACATCGGAAGACATTTGACGTTACCGGTACGTATGCTATAAACCAATTTCGTTCGAAAATCGGATAATTGCGTACAAGTGATTTATAGTTCTATATAGTGTCTACAATCGAATAAGATATCCCATGATGCGATTTCGGATTCTGGTAGAAAAACAGGCTGAAAAATAAAAATGGTCGCTCCGACCACCTAAAACTTCTCGAATTGACGGCTATATAATACACTTTTTTTAGGCCTCTGAGTTCCTGGAACGATAATGTCCGAAAATCGCACAGATGGCTAATCGAGTCAGATAAAGCGGACTCAAAAATTTGAAAAAACATCGAAAGACATTTATCGTTACCGGTATACTATAAACCAATTTCGTTCGAAAATCGGATAACCGTGTAAAAGTGATTTATAGTTGTTTATAGGGTATACAATCGAATAAGATATCTCATGATGCGATTTCGGATACGTGGTAGAAAAACAGGCTGAAAAATAAAAATGACCGCTCCGAGCACCCATAACTGCTCGAATTGAAGGGTATATAATACACTTTTTTTAGGCCTCTGAGCTCCCGGAACGAAAATGTTCGAAAATCGCACAGATGGTTAATCGAGTCAGATAAAGCGGACTCAAATTTGAAAAACATCGGAAGACATTTGACGTTACCGGTATGCTATAAACCAATTTCGTTCGAAAATCGGATAATTGTGTAAAAGTGATTTATAGTAGTTTATAGGGTCTACAATCGAATAAAATATCCCATGATGCGATTTCGGACTCGTGGTAGAAAAACAGGCTGAAAAATAAAAATGGTCGCTCCGACCACCCAAAACTTCTCGAATTGACGGGTATATAATACATTTTTTTTTATGCCTCTGAGTTCCTGGAACGATAATGTCCGAAAATCGCACAGATGGTTAATCGAGTCAGATAAAGCGGACGCAAAAATTTGAATAAACATCTAAAGACATTTAACATTACCGGTATCGGATAACCGTGTAAAAGTGATTTATAGTTATTTATAGGGTCTACAATCGAATAAGTTATCTCATGATGCGATTTCGGATACGTGGTAGAAAAACAGGCTGACAAATAAAAATGACCGCTCCGACCACCCAAAACTTCTCGAATTGACGGGTATGTAATACACTTTTTTTAGGCCTCTGAGCTCCCGAAACGAAAATGTTCGAAAATCGCACAGATGGTTAATCGAGTCAGATAAAGCGGACTCAAATTTGAAAAAACATCGGAAAACATTTGACGTTACCGGTATGCTATAAACCAATTTCGTTTGAAAATCGGATAATTGCGTACAAGTGATTTATAGTTGTTTATCCCATGATGCGATTTCGGACTCGTGGTAGAAAAACAGGCTGAAAAATAAAAATGGTTGCTCCGACCACCCAAAACTTCTCGAATTGACGGGTATATAATACACTTTTTTTAGGCCTCTGAGCTTCCGAAACAAAAATGTCGGAAAATCGCACAGATGGTTATTCGAGCCAGATAAAGCGGACTCAAAAATTTTCAAAAGCATCAGAAGACATTTGACGTTAACGGTAGGCTATAAACCAATTTCGGCCGAAAATCGGGTAACCGTGTAAAAGTGATTTATAGTTGTTTATAGGGGCTACAATCGTATAAGATATCTCTTGATGCGATTTCGGACACGTGGTAGAAAAACAAACTGAAAAATAAAAATGACTGCTCCGACCATCCGAAACAGCTCGAATTGATGGTTATTTAATACACGTTTTTTAGGCCTCTGAGCTCCCGGAACGAAAATGTCGGAAAATCGCACAGATGGTTAATCGAGCCAGATAAAGCGGACTCAAAAATTTGCATAAACATCAGAAGACATTTGACGTTACCGGTATGCTATAAACCAATTTCGGCCGAAAATCGGATAACCGTGTAAAAGTGATTATTAGTTGTTTATAGGGTCTACAATCGTATAAGATATCTCATGATGCGATTTCGGACACGTGGTAGAAAAACAGGCTGAAAAATAAAAATTACCGCTCCGAGCACCCATAACTGCTCGAATTGAAGGGTATTTAATACTTTTTTTAGGCATCTGAGCTCCCGGAACGAAATTGTTCGAAAATCGCACAGATGGTTAATCGAGTCTGATAAAGCGGACTCAAAAATTTGAAAAAACATCAGAAGACATTTGACGTTACCGGTATGCTATAAACCAATTTCGCTCGAAAATCGGATAATTGTGTAAAAGTGATTTATAGTAGTTTATAGGGTCTACAATCGAATAAGATATCCCATGATGCGATTTCGGACTCGTGGTAGAAAAACAGGCTGAAAAATAAAAATGGTCGCTCCCACCACCCATAACTTCTCGAATTGACGGGTATATAATACACTTTTTTTATGCCTCTGAGTTCCTGGAACGATAATGTCCGAAAATCGCACAGATGGTTAATCGAGTCAGATAAAGCGGACGCAAAAATTTGAATATACATCTAAAGACATTTAACATTACCGGTATACTATAAACCAATTTCGTTCGAAAATCGGATAACCGTGTAAAAGTGATTTATAGTTATTTATAGGGTCTACAATCGAATAAGATATCTCATGATGCGATTTCGGATACGTGGTAGAAAAACAGGCTGACAAATAAAAATGACCGCTCCGACCACCCAAAACTTCTCGAATTGACGGGTATGTAATACACTTTTTTTAGGCCTCTGAGCTCCCGAAACGAAAATGTTCGAAAATCGCACAGATGGTTAATCGAGTCAGATAAAGCGGACTCAAATTTGAAAAAACATCGGAAAACATTTGACGTTACCGGTATGCTATAAAGCAATTTCGTTCGAAAATCGGATAATTGCGTACAAGGGATTTATAGTTGTTTATCCCATGTTGCGATTTCGGACTCGTGGTAGAAAAACAGGCTAAAAAATAAAAATGGTCGCTCCGACCACCCAAAACTTCTCGAATTGACGGGTATATAATACACTTTTTTTAGGCCTCTGAGCTTCCGAAACAAAAATGTCGGAAAATCGCACAGATGGTTATTCGAGCCAGATAAAGCGGACTCAAAAATTTGCAAAAACATCAGAAGACATTTGACGTTACCGGTAGGCTATAAACCAATTTCGGCCGAAAATCGGGTAACCGTGTAAAAGTGATTTATAGTTTTTTATAGGGGCTACAATCGTATAAGATATCTCTTGATGCGATTTCGGACACGTGGTAGAAAAACAAACTGAAAAATAAAAATGACCGCTCCGACCATCCGAAACAGCTCGAATTGATGGTTATTTAATACACGTTTTTTAGGCCTCTGAGCTCCCGGAACGAAAATGTCGGAAAATCGCACAGATGGTTAATCGAGCCAGATAAAGCGGACTCAAAAATTTGCATAAACATCAGAAGACATTTGACGTTACCGGTATGCTATAAACCAATTTCGGCCGAAAATCGGATAACTGTGTAAAAGTGATTTATAGTTGTTTATAGGGGCTACAATCGTATAAGATATCTCTTGCTGCGATTTCGGACACGTGGTAGAAAAACAAACTGAAAAATAAAAATGACCGGTCCGACCATCCGAAACAGCTCGAATTGATGGTTATTTAATACACGTTTTTTAGGCCTCTGAGCTCCCGGAACGAAAATGTCGGAAAATCACACAGATGGTTAATCGAGCCAGATAAAGCGGACTCAAAAATTTGCATAAACATCAGAAGACATTTGACGTTACCGGTATGCTATAAACCAATTTCGGCCGAAAATCGGATAACCGTGTAAAAGTGATTATTAGTTGTTTATAGGGTCTACAATCGTATAAGATATCTCATGATGCGATTTCGAACACATGGTAGAAAAATAAGCTGAAAAATAAAAGTGACCGCTCCGAGCACCCATAATTGAAGGGTATATAATACTTTTTTTCTAGGCCTCTGAGCTCCCGGAACGAAATTGTTCGAAAATCGCACAGATGGTTAATCGAGTCTGATAAAGCGGACTCAAAAATTTGGAAAAACATCAGATGACATTTGACGTTACCGGTATGCTATAAACCAATTTCGCTCGAAAATCGAATAATTGTGTAAAAGTGATTTATAGTAGTTTAGAGGGTCTACAATCGAATAAGATATCCATCCCATGATGCGATTTCGGACTCGTGGTAGAAAAACAGGCTGAAAAATAAAAATGGTCGCTCCGACCACCCAAAACTTCTCGAATTGACGGGTATATAATACACTTTTTTTATTCCTCTGAGTTCCTGGAACGATAATGTCCGAAAATCGCACAGATGGTTAATCGAGTCAGATAAAGCGGACGCAATAATTTGAATAAACATCGAAAGACATTTAACATTACCGGTATACTATAAACCAATTTCGTTCGAAAATCGGATAACCGTGTAAAAGTGATTTATAGTTATTTATAGGGTCTACAATCGAATAAGATATCTCATGATGCGATTTCGGATACGTGGTAGAAAAACAGGCTGAAAAAAAAAATGACCGCTCCGACCACCCATAACTGCTCGAATTGAAGGGTATATAATACACTTTTTTTAGGCCTCTGAACTCCCGAAACGAAAATGTTCGAAAATCGCACAGATGGTTAATCGAGTCAGATAAAGCGGACTCAAATTTGAAAAAACATCGGAAGACATTTGACGTTACCGGTATGCTATAAACCAATTTCGTTCGAAAATCGGATAATTGCGTACAAGTGATTTATAGTTGTTTATAGGGTCTACAATCGAATAAGATATCTCATGATGCGATCTCGGACTCGTGGTAGAAAAACAGGCTGAAAAATAAAAATGGTCGGTCCGACCAGCCAAAACTTCTCGAATTGACGGGTATATAATACACTTTTTTTAGGCCTCTGAGCTCTCGGAACGAAAATATTCGAAAATCGCACAGATGGTTAATCGAGTCAGATAAAGCGGACTCAAATTTGAAAAAACATCGGAAGACATTTGACGTTACCGGTATGCTATAAACCAATTTCGTTCGAAAATCGGATAATTGCGTACAAGTGATTTATAGTTGTTTATCCCATGATGCGATTTCGGACTCGTGGTAGAAAAACAGGCTGGAAAAAAAAATGGTCGCTCCGACCACCCAAAACTTCTCGAATTGACGGGTATATAATACACTTTTTTTAGGCCTCTGAGCTTCCGGAACGAAAATGTCGGAAAATCGCTCAGATGGTTAATCGAGCCAGATAAAGCGGACTCAAAAATTTGCAAAAACATCGGAAGACATTTGACGTTACCGGTAGGCTATAAACCAATTTCGGCCGAAAATCGGATAACCGTGTAAAAGTGATTTATAGTTGTTTATAAGGTCTACAATCGTATAAGATATGTCATGATGCGATTTCAGACACGTGGTAGAAAAACAGGCTGAAAAATAAAAATGATCGCTCCGACCACCCGAAACAGCTCGAATTGACGGTTATTTAATACACGTTTTTTAGGCCTCTGAGCTCCCGGAAAGAAAATGTCGGAAAATCGCACAGATGGTTAATCGAGCCAGATAAAGCGGACTCAAAAATTTGCAAAAATATCAGAAGACATTTGACGTTACCGGTATGCTATAAACCAATTTCGGCCGAAAATCGGATAACCGTGTAAAAGTGATTTATAATTGTTTATAGGCGCTATAATCGTATAAGATATCTCTTGATGCGATTTCGGACACGTGGTAGAAAAACAAACTGAAAAATAAAAATGACCGCTCCGTCCATCCGAAACAGCTCGAATTGATGGTTATTTAATACACGTTTTTTAGGCCTCTGAGCTCCCGGAACGAAAATGTCGGAAAATCGCACAGATGGTTAATCGAGCCAGATAAAGCGGACTCAAAAATTTGCATAAACATCGGAAGACATTTGACGTTACCGGTATGCTATAAACCAATTTCGGCCGAAAATCGGATAACCGTGTAAAAGTGATTATTAGTTATTTATAGGGTCTACAATCGTATAAGATATCTCATGATGCGATTTCGGACACGTGGTAGAAAAATAGGCTGAAAAATAAAAATGACCGCTCCGAGCACCCATAACTGCTCGAATTGAAGGGTATATAATACTTTTATTCTAGGCCTCTGAGCTCCCGGAAGGAAATTGTTCGAAAATCGCACAGATGGTTAATCAAGCCAGATAAAGCGGACTCAAAAATTTGCATAAACATCAGAAGACATTTGACGTTACCGGTATGCTATAAACCAATTTCGGCCGAAAATCGGATAACCGTCTAAAAGTGATTATTAGTTGTTTATAGGGTCTACAATCGTATAAGATATCTCATGATGCAATTTCGGATACGTGGTAGAAAAACAGGCTGAAAAATAAAAATGACCGCTCCGAGCACCCATAACTGCTCGAATTGAAGGGTATATAATACACGTTTTTTAGGCCTCTGAGCTCCCGGAACGAAAATGTCGGAAAATCGCACAGATGGTTAATCGAGTCTGATAAAGCGGACTCAAAAATTTGAAAAAACATCAGATGACATTTGACGTTACCGGTATGCTATAAACCAATTTCGCTCGAAAATCGGATAATTGTGTAAAAGTGATTTATAGTAGTTTAGAGGGTCTACAATCGAATAAGATATCCATCCCATGATGCGAATTCGGACTCGTGGTAGAAAAACAGGCTGAAAAATAAAAATGGTCGCTCCGACCACCCAAAACTTCTCGAATTGACGGGTATATAATACACTTTTTTTAGGCCTCTGAGCTTCCGAAACAAAAATGTCGGAAAATCGCACAGATGGTTATTCGAGCCAGATAAAGCGGACTCAAAAATTTGCAAAAACATCAGAAGACATTTGACGTTACCGATAGGCTATAAACCAATTTCGGCCGAGAATCGGATAACCGTGTAAAAGTGATTTATAGTTGTTTATAGGGGCTACAATCGTATAAGATATCTCTTGATGCGATTTCGGACACGTGGTAGAAAAACAAACTGAAAAATAAAAATGACCGCTCCGACCATCCGAAACAGCTCGAATTGATGGTTATTTAATACACGTTTTTTAGGCCTCTGAGCTCCCGGAACGAAAATGTCGGAAAATCGCACAGATGGTTAATCGACCAAGATAAAGCGGACTCAAAAATTTGCATAAACATCAGAAGACATTTGACGTTACCGGTATGCTATAAACCAATTTCGGCCGAAAATCGGATAACCGTGTAAAAGTGATTATTAGTTGTTTATAGGGTCTACAATCGTATAAGATATCTCATGATGCGATTTCGGACACGTGGTAGAAAAATAAGCTGAAAAATAAAAATGACCGCTCCGAGCACCCATAATTGAAGGGTATATAATACTTTTCTTCTAGGCCTCTGAACTCCCGAAACGAAAATGTTCGAAAATCGCACAGATGGTTAATCGAGTCAGATAAAGCGGACTCAAATTTGAAAAAACATCGGAAGACATTTGACGTTACCGGTATGCTATAAACCAATTTCGTTCGAAAATCGGATAATTGCGTACAAGTGATTTATAGTTGTTTATAGGGTCTACAATCGAATAAGATATCCCATGATGCGATCTCGGACTCGTGGTAGAAAAACAGGCTGAAAAATAAAAATGGTCGGTCCGACCAGCCAAAACTTCTCGAATTGACGGGTATATAATACACTTTTTTTAGGCCTCTGAGCTCTCGGAACGAAAATGTTCGAAAATCGCACAGATGGTTAATCGAGTCAGATAAAGCGGACTCAAATTTGAAAAAACATCGGAAGACATTTGACGTTACCGGTATGCTATTAACCAATTTCGTTCGAAAATCGGATAATTGCGTACAAGTGATTTATAGTTGTTTATCCCATGATGCGATTTCGGACTCGTGGTAGAAAAACAGGCTGGAAAAAAAAATGGTCGCTCCGACCACCCAAAACTTCTCGAATTGACGGGTATATAATACACTTTTTTTAGGCCTCTGAGCTTCCGGAACGAAAATGTCGGAAAATCGCTCAGATGGTTAATCGAGCCAGATAAAGCGGACTCAAAAATTTGCAAAAACATCGGAAGACATTTGACGTTACCGGTAGGCTATAAACAAATTTCGGCCGAAAATCGGATAACCGTGTAAAAGTGATTTATAGTTGTTTATAAGGTCTACAATCGTATAAGATATGTCATGATGCGATTTCAGACACGTGGTAGAAAAACAGGCTGAAAAATAAAAATGATCGCTCCGACCACCCGAAACAGCTCGAATTGACGGTTATTTAATACACGTTTTTTAGGCCTCTGAGCTCCCGGAAAGAAAATGTCGGAAAATCGCACAGATGGTTAATCGAGCCAGATAAAGCGGACTCAAAAATTTGCAAAAATATCAGAAGACATTTGACGTTACCGGTATGCTATAAACCAATTTCGGCCGAAAATCGGATAACCGTGTAAAAGTGATTTATAATTGTTTATAGGCGCTATAATCGTATAAGATATCTCTTGATGCGATTTCGGACACGTGGTAGAAAAACAAACTGAAAAATAAAAATGACCGCTCCGACCATCCGAAACAGCTCGAATTGATGGTTATTTAATACACGTTTTTTAGGCCTCTGAGCTCCCGGAACGAAAATGTCGGAAAATCGCACAGATGGTTAATCGAGCCAGATAAAGCGGACTCAAAAATTTGCATAAACATCGGAAGACATTTGACGTTACCGGTATGCTATAAACCAATTTCGGCCGAAAATCGGATAACCGTGTAAAAGTGATTATTAGTTATTTATAGGGTCTACAATCGTATAAGATATCTCATGATGCGATTTCGGACACGTGGTAGAAAAATAGGCTGAAAAATAAAAATGACCGCTCCGAGCACCCATAACTGCTCGAATTGAAGGGTATATAATACTTTTATTCTAGGCCTCTGAGCTCCCGGAAGGAAATTGTTCGAAAATCGCACAGATGGTTAATCAAGCCAGATAAAGCGGACTCAAAAATTTGCATAAACATCAGAAGACATTTGACGTTACCGGTATGCTATAAACCAATTTCGGCCGAAAATCGGATAACCGTCTAAAAGTGATTATTAGTTGTTTATAGGGTCTACAATCGTATAAGATATCTCATGATGCGATTTCGGATACGTGGTAGAAAAACAGGCTGAAAAATAAAAATGACCGCTCCGAGCACCCATAACTGCTCGAATTGAAGGGTATATAATACATGTTTTTTAGGCCTCTGAGCTCCCGGAACGAAAATGTCGGAAAATCGCACAGATGGTTAATCGAGTCTGATAAAGCGGACTCAAAAATTTGAAAAAACATCAGATGACATTTGACGTTACCGGTATGCTATAAACCAATTTCGCTCGAAAATCGGATAATTGTGTAAAAGTGATTTATAGTAGTTTACAGGGTCTACAATCGAATAAGATATCCATCCCATGATGCGAATTCGGACTCGTGGTAGAAAAACAGGCTGAAAAATAAAAATGGTCGCTCCGACCACCCAAAACTTCTCGAATTGACGGGTATATAATACACTTTTTTTAGGCCTCTGAGCTTCCGAAACAAAAATGTCGGAAAATCGCACAGATGGTTATTCGAGCCAGATAAAGCGGACTCAAAAATTTGCAAAAACATCAGAAGACATTTGACGTTACCGGTAGGCTATAAACCAATTTCGGCCGAGAATCGGATAACCGTGTAAAAGTGATTTATAGTTGTTTATAGGGGCTACAATCGTATAAGATATCTCTTGATGCGATTTCGGACACGTGGTAGAAAAACAAACTGAAAAATAAAAATGACCGCTCCGACCATCCGAAACAGCTCGAATTGATGGTTATTTAATACACGTTTTTTAGGCCTCTGAGCTCCCGGAACGAAAATGTCGGAAAATCGCACAGATGGTTAATCGACCAAGATAAAGCGGACTCAAAAATTTGCATAAACATCAGAAGACATTTGACGTTACCGGTATGCTATAAACCAATTTCGGCCGAAAATCGGATAACCGTGTAAAAGTGATTATTAGTTGTTTATAGGGTCTACAATCGTATAAGATATCTCATGATGCGATTTCGGACACGTGGTAGAAAAATAAGCTGAAAAATAAAAATGACCGCTCCGAGCACCCATAATTGAAGGGTATATAATACTTTTCTTCTAGGCCTCTGAGCTCCCGGAACGAAATTGTTCGAAAATCGCACAGATGGTTAATCGAGTCTGATAAAGCGGACTCAAAAATTTGAAAAAACATCAGATGACATTTGACGTTACCGGTATGCTATAAACCAATTTCGCTCGAAAATCGGATAATTGTGTAAAAGTGATTTATAGTAGTTTAGAGGGTCTACAATCGAATAAGATATCCATCCCATGATGCGATTTCGGACTCGTGGTAGAAAAACAGCCTGAAAAATAAAAATGGTCGCTCCGACCACCCAAAACTTCTCGAATTGACGGGTATATAATACACTTTTTTTATGCCTCTGAGTTCCTGGAACGATAATGTCCGAAAATCGCACAGATGGTTAATCGAGTCAGATAAAGCGGACGCAATAATTTGAATAAACATCGAAAGACATTTAACATTACCGGTATACTATAAACCAATTTCGTTCGAAAATCGGATATTCGTGTAAAAGTGATTTATAGTTATTTATAGGGTCTACAATCGAATAAGATATCTCATGATGCGATTTCGGATACGTGGTAGAAAAACAGGCTGAAAAAAAGAATGACCGCTCCGACCACCCATAACTGCTCGAATTGAAGGGTATATAATACACTTTTTTTAGGCCTCTGAACTCCCGGAACGAAAATGTTCGAAAATCGCACAGATGGTTAATCGAGTCAGATAAAGCGGACTCAAATTTGAAAAAACATCGGAAGACATTTGACGTTACCGGTATGCTATAAACCAATTTCGTTCGAAAATCGGATAATTGCGTACAAGTGATTTCTAGTTGTTTATAGGGTCTACAATCGAATAAGATATCCCATTATGCGATCTCGGACTCGTGGTAGAAAAACAGGCTGAAAAATAAAAATGGTCGCTCCGACCAGCCAAAACTTCTCGAATTGACGGGTATATAATACACTTTTTTTAGGCCTCTGAGCTCCCGGAACGAAAATGTTCGAAAATCGCACAGATGGTTAATCGAGTCAGATAAAGCAGACTCAAATTTGAAAAAACATCGGAAGACATTTGACGTTACCGGTATGCTATAAACCAATTTCGTTCGAAAATCGGATAATTGCGTACAAGTGATTTATAGTTGTTTATAGGGGCTACAATCGTATAAGATATCACTTAATGCGATTTCGGACACGTGGTAGAAAAACAAACTGAAAAATAAAAATGACCGCTCCGACCATCCGATACAGCTCGAATTGATGGTTATTTAATACACGTTTTTTAGGCCTCTGAGCTCCCGGAACGAAAATGTCGGAAAATCGCACAGATGGTTAATCGAGCCAGATAAAGCGGACTCAAAAATTTGCATAAACATCAGAAGACATTTGACGTTACCGGTATGCTATAAACCAATTTCGGCCGAAAATCGGATAACCGTGTAAAAGTGATTATTAGTTGTTTATAGGGTCTACAATCGTATAAGATATCTCATGATGCGATTTCGGACACATGGTATATAATACACTTTTTTTAGGCCTCGGAGCTCTCGGAACGAAAATGTTCGAAAATCGCACAGATGGTTAATCGAGTCAGATAAAGCGGACTCAAATTTGAAAAAACATCGGAAGACATTTGACGTTACCGGTATGCTATAAACCAATTTCGTTCGAAAATCGGATAATTGCGTACAAGTGATTTATAGTTGTTTATCCCATGATGCGATTTCGGACTCGTGGTAGAAAAACAGGCTGGAAAAAAAAATGGTCGCTCCGACCACCCAAAACTTCTCGAATTGACGGGTATATAATACACATTTTTTAGGCCTCTGAGCTTCCGGAACGAAAATGTCGGAAAATCGCTCAGATGGTTAATCGAGCCAGATAAAGCGGACTCAAAAATTTGCAAAAACATCAGAAGACATTTGACGTTATCGGTAGGCTATAAACCAATTTCGGCCGAAAATCGGATAACCGTGTAAAAGTGATTTATAGTTGTTTATAAGGTCTACAATCGTATAAGATATGTCATGATGCGATTTCAGACACGTGGTAGAAAAAAGGCTGAAAAATAAAAATGATCGCTCCGACCACCCGAAACAGCTCGAATTGACGGTTATTTAATACACGTTTTTTAGGCCTCTGAGCTCCCGGAACGAAAATGTCGGAAAATCGCACAGATGGTTAATCGAGCCAGATAAAGCGGACTCAAAAATTTGCATAAACATCAGAAGACATTTGACGTTACCGGTATGCTATAAACCAATTTCGGCCGAAAATCGGATAACCGTGTAAAAGTGATTATTAGTTATTTATAGGGTCTACAATTGTATAAGATATCTCATTATGCGATTTCGGACACGTGGTAGAAAAATAGGCTGAAAAATAAAAATGACCGCTCCGAGCACCCATAACTGCTCGAATTGAAGGGTATATAATACTTTTATTCTAGGCCTCTGAGCTCCCGGAAGGAAATTGTTCGAAAATCGCACAGATGGTTAATCGAGCCAGATAAAGCGGACTCAAAAATTTGCATAAACATCAGAAGACATTTGACGTTACCGGTATGCTATAAACCAATTTCGGCCGAAAATCGGATAACCGTCTAAAAGTGATTATTAGTTGTTTATAGGGTCTACAATCGTATAAGATATCTAATGATGCGATTTCGGACACGTGGTAGAAAAATAAGCTGAAAAATAAAAATGACCGCTCCGAGCACCCATAATTGAAGGGTATATAATACTTTTTTTCTAGGCCTCTGAGGTCCCGGAACGAAATTGTTCGAAAATCGCACAGATGGTTAATCGAGTCTGATAAAGCAGACTCAAAAATTTGAAAAAACATCAGATGACATTTGACGTTACCGGTATGCTATAAACCAATTTCGCTCGAAATTCGGATAATTGTGTAAAAGTGATTTATAGTAGTTTAGAGAGGCTACAATCGAATAAGATATCCATCCCATGATGCGAATTCGGACTCGTGGTAGAAAAACAGGCTGAAAAATAAAAATGGTCGCTTAGACCACCCAAAACTTCTCGAATTGACGGGTATATAATACACTTTTTTTAGGCCTCTGAGCTTCCGAAACAAAAATGTCGGAAAATCGCACAGATGGTTTTTCGAGCCAGATAAAGCGGACTCAAAAATTTGCAAAAACATCAGAAGACATTTGACGTTACCGGTAGGCTATAAACCAATTTCGGCCGAGAATCGGATAACCGTGTAAAAGTGATTTATAGTTGTTTATAGGGGCTACAATCGTATAAGATATCTCTTGATGCGATTTCGGACACGTGGTAGAAAAACAAACTGAAAAATAAAAATGACCGCTCCGACCATCCGAAACAGCTCGAATTGATGGTTATTTAATACACGTTTTTTAGGCCTCTGAGCTCCCGGAACGAAAATGTCGGAAAATCGCACAGATGGTTAATCGACCAAGATAAAGCGGACTCAAAAATTTGCATAAACATCAGAAGACATTTGACGTTACCGGTATGCTATAAACCAATTTCGGCCGAAAATCGGATAACCGTGTAAAAGTGATTATTAGTTGTTTATAGGGTCTACAATCGTATAAGATATCTCATGATGCTATTTCGGATACGTGGTAGAAAAACAGGCGGAAAAATAAAAATGACCACTCCGAGCACACATAACTGTTCGAATTGACGGGTATATAATACACTTTTTTTAGGCCACTGAGCTCCCGGAACGAAAATGTTCGAAAATCGCACAGATGGTTAATCGAGTCAGATAAAGCGGACTCAAATTTGAAAAAACATCGGAAGACATTTGACGTTACCGGTATGCTATAAACCAATTTCGTTCGAAAATCGGATAATTGCGTACAAGTAATTTATAGTTGTTTATCCCATGATGCGATTTCGGACTCATGGTAGAAAAATAGGCTGAAAAATAAAAATGGTCGCTCCGACCACCCAAAACTTCTCGATTTGACGGGTATATAATACACTTTTTTTAGGCCTTTGTGCTTCAGGAACGAAAATGTCGGAAAATCGCACAGATGGTTAAATCGAGCCAAATAAAGCGGATTCAAACATTTGCAAAAACATCAGAAGACATTTGACGTTACCGGTATGCTATAAACCAATTTCGGCCGAAAATCGGATAACCGTGTAAAAGTTATTATTAGTTGTTTATAGGGTCTACAATCGTATAAGATATCTCATGATGCGATTTCGGACACGTGGTAGAAAAATAGGCTGAAAAATAAAAATGACCGCTCCGAGCACCCATAACTGCTCGAATTAAAGGGTATATAATACTTTTTTTTTAGGCCTCTGAGCTCCCAAAACGAAATTGTTCGAAAATCGCACAGATGGTTAATCGAGTCTGATAAAGCGGACTCAAAAATTTGAAAAAACATCAGAAGAAATTTGACGTTACCGGTATGCTATAAACCAATTTCGACCGAAAATCGGATAACCGTGTAAAAGTGATTTATAGTTGGTTATAGGGTCTACAATCGTATAAGATATGTCATGATGCGATTTCGGACACGTATTGATGGTTATTTAATACACGTTTTTTAGGCCTCTGAGCTCTAGGAACGAAAATGTCGGAAAATCGCACAGATGGTTAATCGAGCCAGATAAAGCGGACTCAAAAATTTGCAAAAACATCAGAAGACATTTGACGTTACCGGTATGCTATAAACCAATTTCGGCCGAAAATCGGATAACCATGTAAAAGTGATTATTAGTTGTTTATAGGGTCTACAATCGTATAAGATATCTCATGAAGCTATTTTCGGATACGTGGTAGAAAAACAGGCTGAAAAATAAAAATGACCACTCCGAGCACACATAACTGTTCGAATTGAAGGGTTTATAATACACTTTTTTTAGGCCTTTGTGCTCCCGGAACGAAAATGTTCGAAAATCGCACAGATGGTTAATCGAGTCAGATAAAGCGGACTCAAATTTGAAAAAACATCGGAAGACATTTGACGTTACCAGTATGCTATAAACCAATTTCGTTCGAAAATCGGATAATTGCGTACAAGTGATTTATAGTTGTTTATCCCATGATGCGATTTCGGACTCGTGGTAGAAAAACAGACTGAAAAATAAAAATGGTCGCTCCGACCACCCAAAACTTCTCGAATTGACGGGTATATAATACACTTTTTTTAGGCCTCTAAGCTTCCGGAACGAAAATGTCGGAAAATCGCACAGATGGTTAATCGAGCCAGATAAAGCGGACTCAAAAATTTGCAAAAACATCAGAAGACATTTGACGTTACCGGTAGGCTATAAATCAATTTCGGCCGAAAATCGGATAACCGTGTATAAGTGATTTATAGTTGGTTATAGGGTCTACAATCGTATAAGATATGTCATGATGCGATTTCGGACACGTATTGATGGTTATTTAATACACGTTTTTTAGGCCTCTGAGCTCTAGGAACGAAAATGTCGGAAAATCGCACAGATGGTTAATCGAGCCAGATAAAGCGGACTCAAAAATTTGCAAAAACATCAGAAGACATTTGACGTTACCGGTATGCTATAAACCAATTTCGGCCGAAAATCGGATAACCATGTAAAAGCGATTATTAGTTGTTTATAGGGTCTACAATCGTATAAGATATCTCTTGATGCGATTTCGGACACGTGGTAGAAAAACAAACTGAAAAATAAAAATGACCGCTCCGACCATCCGATACAGCTCGAATTGATGGTTATTTAATACACGTTTTTTAGGCCTCTGAGCTCCCGGAACGAAAATGTCGGAAAATCGCACAGATGGTTAATCGAGCCAGATAAAGCGGACTCAAAAATTTGCATAAACATCAGAAGACATTTGACGTTACCGGTATGCTATAAACCAATTTCGGCCGAGAATCGGATAACCGTGTAAAAGTGATTATTAGTTGTTTATAGGGTCTACAATCGTATAAGATATCTCATGATGCTATTTCGGATACGTGGTAGAAAAACAGGCGGAAAAATAAAAATGACCACTCCGAGCACACATAACTGTTCGAATTGACGGGTATATAATACACTTTTTTTAGGCCACTGAGCTCCCGGAACGAAAATGTTCGAAAATCGCACAGATGGTTAATCGAGTCAGATAAAGCGGACTCAAATTTGAAAAAACATCGGAAGACATTTGACGTTACCGGTATGCTATAAACCAATTTCGTTCGAAAATCGGATAATTGCGTACAAGTAATTTATAGTTGTTTATCCCATGATGCGATTTCGGACTCATGGTAGAAAAATAGGCTGAAAAATAAAAATGGTCGCTCCGACCACCCAAAACTTCTCGATTTGACGGGTATATAATACACTTTTTTTAGGCCTTTGTGCTTCAGGAACGAAAATGTCGGAAAATCGCACAGATGGTTAAATCGAGCCAAATAAAGCGGACTCAAACATTTGCAAAAACATCAGAAGACATTTGACGTTACCGGTATGCTATAAACCAATTTCGGCCGAAAATCGGATAACCGTGTAAAAGTGATTATTAGTTGTTTATAGGGTCTACAATCGTATAAGATATCTCATGATGCGATTTCGGACACGTGGTAGAAAAATAGGCTGAAAAATAAAAATGACCGCTCCGAGCACCCATAACTGCTCGAATTAAAGGGTATATAATACTTTTTTTTTAGGCCTCTGAGCTCCCAAAACGAAATTGTTCGAAAATCGCACAGATGGTTAATCGAGTCTGATAAAGCGGACTCAAAAATTTGAAAAAACATCAGAAGAAATTTGACGTTACCGGTATGCTATAAACCAATTTCGACCGAAAATCGGATAACCGTGTAAAAGTGATTTATAGTTGGTTATAGGGTCTACAATCGTATAAGATATGTCATGATGCGATTTCGGACACGTATTGATGGTTATTTAATACACGTTTTTTAGGCCTCTGAGCTCTAGGAACGAAAATGTCGGAAAATCGCACAGATGGTTAATCGAGCCAGATAAAGCGGACTCAAAAATTTGCAAAAACATCAGAAGACATTTGACGTTACCGGTATGCTATAAACCAATTTCGGCCGAAAATCGGATAACCATGTAAAAGTGATTATTAGTTGTTTATAGGGTCTACAATCGTATAAGATATCTCATGAAGCTATTTTCGGATACGTGGTAGAAAAACAGGCTGAAAAATAAAAATGACCACTCCGAGCACACATAACTGTTCGAATTGAAGGGTTTATAATACACTTTTTTTAGGCCTTTGTGCTCCCGGAACGAAAATGTTCGAAAATCGCACAGATGGTTAATCGAGTCAGATAAAGCGGACTCAAATTTGAAAAAACATCGGAAGACATTTGACGTTACCAGTATGCTATAAACCAATTTCGTTCGAAAATCGGATAATTGCGTACAAGTGATTTATAGTTGTTTATCCCATGATGCGATTTCGGACTCGTGGTAGAAAAACAGACTGAAAAATAAAAATGGTCGCTCCGACCACCCAAAACTTCTCGAATTGACGGGTATATAATACACTTTTTTTAGGCCTCTAAGCTTCCGGAACGAAAATGTCGGAAAATCGCACAGATGGTTAATCGAGCCAGATAAAGCGGACTCAAAAATTTGCAAAAACATCAGAAGACATTTGACGTTACCGGTAGGCTATAAATCAATTTCGGCCGAAAATCGGATAACCGTGTATAAGTGATTTATAGTTGGTTATAGGGTCTACAATCGTATAAGATATGTCATGATGCGATTTCGGACACGTATTGATGGTTATTTAATACACGTTTTTTAGGCCTCTGAGCTCTAGGAACGAAAATGTCGGAAAATCGCACAGATGGTTAATCGAGCCAGATAAAGCGGACTCAAAAATTTGCAAAAACATCAGAAGACATTTGACGTTACCGGTATGCTATAAACCAATTTCGGCCGAAAATCGGATAACCATGTAAAAGCGATTATTAGTTGTTTATAGGGTCTACAATCGTATAAGATATCTCTTGATGCGATTTCGGACACGTGGTAGAAAAACAAACTGAAAAATAAAAATGACCGCTCCGACCATCCGATACAGCTCGAATTGATGGTTATTTAATACACGTTTTTTAGGCCTCTGAGCTCCCGGAACGAAAATGTCGGAAAATCGCACAGATGGTTAATCGAGCCAGATAAAGCGGACTCAAAAATTTGCATAAACATCAGAAGACATTTGACGTTACCGGTATGCTATAAACCAATTTCGGCCGAGAATCGGATAACCGTGTAAAAGTGATTATTAGTTGTTTATAGGGTCTACAATCGTATAAGATATCTCATGATGCTATTTCGGATACGTGGTAGAAAAACAGGCGGAAAAATAAAAATGACCACTCCGAGCACACATAACTGTTCGAATTGACGGGTATATAATACACTTTTTTTAGGCCACTGAGCTCCCGGAACGAAAATGTTCGAAAATCGCACAGATGGTTAATCGAGTCAGATAAAGCGGACTCAAATTTGAAAAAACATCGGAAGACATTTGACGTTACCGGTATGCTATAAACCAATTTCGTTCGAAAATCGGATAATTGCGTACAAGTAATTTATAGTTGTTTATCCCATGATGCGATTTCGGACTCATGGTAGAAAAATAGGCTGAAAAATAAAAATGGTCGCTCCGACCACCCAAAACTTCTCGATTTGACGGGTATATAATACACTTTTTTTAGGCCTTTGTGCTTCAGGAACGAAAATGTCGGAAAATCGCACAGATGGTTAAATCGAGCCAAATAAAGCGGACTCAAACATTTGCAAAAACATCAGAAGACATTTGACGTTACCGGTATGCTATAAACCAATTTCGGCCGAAAATCGGATAACCGTGTAAAAGTGATTATTAGTTGTTTATAGGGTCTACAATCGTATAAGATATCTCATGATGCGATTTCGGACACGTGGTAGAAAAATAGGCTGAAAAATAAAAATGACCGCTCCGAGCACCCATAACTGCTCGAATTAAAGGGTATATAATACTTTTTTTTTAGGCCTCTGAGCTCCCAAAACGAAATTGTTCGAAAATCGCACAGATGGTTAATCGAGTCTGATAAAGCGGACTCAAAAATTTGAAAAAACATCAGAAGAAATTTGACGTTACCGGTATGCTATAAACCAATTTCGGCCGAAAATCGGATAACCGTGTAAAAGTGATTTATAGTTGGTTATAGGGTCTACAATCGT
Organism: Silene conica; assembly: GCA_029255685.2. Classification (NCBI taxonomy): domain Eukaryota; kingdom Viridiplantae; phylum Streptophyta; class Magnoliopsida; order Caryophyllales; family Caryophyllaceae; genus Silene; species Silene conica. The sequence continues at coordinate 47,507,465 of CM055317.2, read as the reverse complement.
ATAAGATATGTCATGATGCGATTTCGGACACGTATTGATGGTTATTTAATACACGTTTTTTAGGCCTCTGAGCTCTAGGAACGAAAATGTCGGAAAATCGCACAGATGGTTAATCGAGCCAGATAAAGCGGACTCAAAAATTTGCAAAAACATCAGAAGACATTTGACGTTACCGGTATGCTATAAACCAATTTCGGCCGAAAATCGGATAACCATGTAAAAGTGATTATTAGTTGTTTATAGGGTCTACAATCGTATAAGATATCTCATGAAGCTATTTTCGGATACGTGGTAGAAAAACAGGCTGAAAAATAAAAATGACCACTCCGAGCACACATAACTGTTCGAATTGAAGGGTATATAATACACTTTTTTTAGGCCTTTGTGCTCCCGGAACGAAAATGTTCGAAAATCGCACAGATGGTTAATCGAGTCAGATAAAGCGGACTCAAATTTGAAAAAACATCGGAAGACATTTGACGTTACCAGTATGCTATAAACCAATTTCGTTCGAAAATCGGATAATTGCGTACAAGTGATTTATAGTTGTTTATCCCATGATGCGATTTCGGACTCGTGGTAGAAAAACAGACTGAAAAATAAAAATGGTCGCTCCGACCACCCAAAACTTCTCGAATTGACGGGTATATAATACACTTTTTTTAGGCCTCTAAGCTTCCGGAACGAAAATGTCGGAAAATCGCACAGATGGTTAATCGAGCCAGATAAAGCGGACTCAAAAATTTGCAAAAACATCAGAAGACATTTGACGTTACCGGTAGGCTATAAATCAATTTCGGCCGAAAATCGGATAACCGTGTATAAGTGATTTATAGTTGTTTATAGGGTCTACAATCGTATAAGATATGTCATGAGGCGATTTCGGACACGTGGTAGAAAAACAGGCTGAAAAATAAAAATGATCGCTCCGACAACCCGAAACAGCTCGAATTGATGGTTATTTAATACACGTTTTTTAGGCCTCTGAGCTCCCGGAAAGAAAATGTCGGAAAATCGCACAGATGGTTAATCGAGCCAGATAAAGCGGACTCAATAATTTGCATAAACATCATAAGACATTTGACGTTACCGGTATGCTATAAACCAATTTCGGCCGAAAATCGGATAACCGTGTAAAAGTGATTATTAGTTGTTTATAGGGTCTACAATCGTATAAGATATCTCATGATGCGATTTCGGACACGTGGTAGAAAAATAGGCTGAAAAATAAAAATCACCGCTCCAAGCACCCATAACTGCTCGAATTGAAGGGTATATAACACTTTTTTTCTAGGCCTCTGAGCTCCCGGAACGAAATTGTTCGAAAATCGCACAGATGGTTAATCGAGTCTGATAAAGCGGACTCCAAAATTTGAAAAAACATCAGAAGACATTTGACGTTATCGGTATGCTATAAACCAATTTCGCTCGAAAATCGGATAATTGTGTAAAAGTGATTTATAGTAGTTTATAGGGTCTACAATCGAATAAGATATCCCATGATGTGATTTCGGACTCGTGGTAGAAAAACAGGCGGAAAAATAAAAATGGTCGCTCCGACCACCCAAAACTTCTCGAATTGACGGGTATATAATACACTTTTTTTATGCCTCTGAGTTCATGGAACGATAATATCCGAAAATCGCACAGATGGTTAATCGAGTCAGATAAAGCGGACGCAAAAATTTGAATAAACATCGAAAGACATTTAATGTTACCGGTCTACTATAAACCAATTTCGTTCGAAAATCGGATAACCGTGTAAAAGTGATTTATAGTTATTTATAGGGTCTACAATCGAATAAGATATCTCATGATGCGATTTCGGATACGTGGTAGAAAAACAGGCTGAAAAATAAAAATGACCGCTCCGAGCACCCATAACTGCTCGAATTGAAGGGTATATAATACACTTTTTTTAGGCCTCTGAGCTCCCGGAACGAAAATGTTTGAAAATCGCACAGATGGTTAATCGAGTCAGATAAAGCGGACACAAATTTGAAAAAACATCGGAAGACATTTGACGTTACCGGTATGCTATAAACCAATTTCGTTCGAAAATCGGATAATTGCGTACAAGTGATTTATAGTTGTTTATAGGGTCTACAATCGAACAAAATATCCCATGATGCGATCTCGGACTCGTGGTAGAAAAACAGGCTGAAAAATAAAAATGGTCGCTCCGACCACCCAAAACTTCTCGAATTGACGGGAATATAATACACTTTTTTTAGGCCTCTGAGCTCCCGGAACGAAAATGTTCGAAAATCGCACAGTTGGTTAATCGAGTCAGATAAAGCGGACTCAAATTTGAAAAAACATTGGAAGACATTTGACGTTACCGGTATGCTATAAACCAATTTCGTTCGAAAATCGGATAATTGCGTACAAGTGATTTATAATTGTTTATCCCATGATGCGATTTCGGACACGTGGTAGAAAAACAGGCTGAAAAATAAAAATGATCGCTCCGACCACCCGAAACAGCTCGAATTGATGCTTATTTAATACACGTTTTTTAGGCCTCTGAGCTCCCGGAAAGAAAATGTCGGAAAATCGCACAGATGGTTAATCGAGCCAGATAAAGCGGACTCAAAAATTTCCAAAAACATCAGAAGACATTTGACGTTACCGGTATGCTATAAACCAATTTCGGCCGAAAATCGGATAACCGTGTAAAAGTGATTATTAGTTGTTTATAGGGTCTACAATCGTATAAGATATCTCATGATTTGATTTCGGATACGTGGTAGAAAAAAGGGCTGAAAAATAAAAATGACCACTCCGAGCACCCATAACTGTTCGAATTAAAGGGTATATAATACACTTTTTTTAGGCCTCTGAGCTCCCGGAACGAAAATGTTCGAAAATCGCACAGATGGTTAATCGAGTCAGATAAAGCGGACTCAAATTTGAAAAAACATCGGAAGACATTTGACGTTACCGGTATGCTATAAACAATTTTCGTTCTTAAATCGGATAATTGCGTTCAAGTGATTTATAGTTGTTTATCCCATGATGCGATTTCGGACTCGTGGTAGAAAAACAGGCTGAAAAATAAAAATGGTCGCTCCGACCACCCAAAACTTCTCGAATTGACGGGTATATAATACACTTTTTTTAGGCCTTTGTGCTTCCGGAACGAAAATGTCGGAAAATCGCACAGATGGTTAATCGAACCAGATAAAGCGTACTCAAAAATTTGCAAAAACATCAGAAGACATTTGACGTTACCGGTAGGCTATAAACCAATTTCGGCCGAAAATCGGATAACCGTGTAAAAGTGATTTATAGTTGTTTATAGGGGCTACAATCGTATAAGATATCTCTTGATGCGATTTCGGACACGTGGTAGAAAAACAAACTGAAAAATAAAAATGACCGCTCCGACCATCCGATACAGCTCGAATTGATGGTTATTTAATACACGTTTTTTAGGCCTCTGAGCTCCCGGAACGAAAATGTCGGAAAATCGCACAGATGGTTAATCGAGCCAGATAAAGCGGACTCAAAAATTTGCATAAACATCAGAAGACATTTGACGTTACCGGTATGCTATAAACCAATTTCGGCCGAGAATCGGATAACCGTGTAAAAGTGATTATTAGTTGTTTATAGGGTCTACAATCGTATAAGATATCTCATGATGCTATTTCGGATACGTGGTAGAAAAACAGGCTGAAAAATAAAAATGACCACTCCGAGCACACATAACTGTTCGAATTGACGGGTATATAATACACTTTTTTTAGGCCACTGAGCTCCCGGAACGAAAATGTTCGAAAATCGCACAGAAGGTTAATCGAGTCAGATAAAGCGGACTCAAATTTGAAAAAACATCGGAAGACATTTGACGTTACAGGTATGCTATAAACCAATTTCGTTCGAAAATCGGATAATTGCGTACAAGTAATTTATAGTTGTTTATCCCATGATGCGATTTCGGACTCATGGTAGAAAAATAGGCTGAAAAATAAAAATGGTCGCTCCGACCACCCAAAACTTCTCGATTTGACGGGTATATAATACACTTTTTTTAGGCCTTTGTGCTTCAGGAACGAAAATGTCGGAAAATCGCACAGATGGTTAAATCGAGCCAAATAAAGCGGACTCAAACATTTGCAAAAACATCAGAAGACATTTGACGTTACCGGTATGCTATAAACCAATTTCGGCCGAAAATCGGATAACCGTGTAAAAGTGATTATTAGTTGTTTATAGGGTCTACAATCGTATAAGATATCTCATGATGCGATTTCGGACACGTGGTAGAAAAATAGGCTGAAAAATAAAAATGACCGCTCCGAGCACCCATAACTGCTCGAATTAAAGGGTATATAATACTTTTTTTTTAGGCCTCTGAGCTCCCAAAACGAAATTGTTCGAAAATCGCACAGATGGTTAATCGAGTCTGATAAAGCGGACTCAAAAATTTGAAAAAACATCAGAAGAAATTTGACGTTACCGGTGTTGGGAAATGTAAGTACGACCTTAGAGAGACATCTTGCATTGAGTGGGAGATTGTAATAGGACAAGAGAATTGGTGACGCACACTTGTCGAGGACAAGTGGGAGATTGTTGGGAAATGTGTCCTCAACAATAGTGCGATCACGTAGTTAAATCTCATAACGAGAATGCGCAAGGGATGATACGAATTATTAGTCAACTGACCAACATTAATCGGTAATGATTGGCTAGCTAGAGTTTGACATTACTGTCGTATGACGGTGGTGGTCAGTTGATCCCTTTAGGTCACACCTTTAGGACAATTCCCTTAATTGATAAAGTGATCAAATGTATGATGATACGATTTGATCATATTCCTTAAACTCGTGTATCGAGAAATTAGAGGTTAAATCTTAATGTAAGATTTATGTTTAAAATTGAAACGTGTCAATTGTTAAACATTAAACGATATTTTATTATATCGTTACTAGAATGAATTGGGTTATGATTAATACAAAGGTTGTAAATCGTATTGACGATTATTATAAGTGACCATTTTACATCTAGTAATTTCGAATTACTTGTCAACTTGATAAATGAGATTTATTAATTTATGAATAATATTTATTTGATAAATATGTATGATTAAATTAAAACAATTGTTATTTTATGACATATTAGATGTCACATAACATAAAATTGTAATGTTGATAAAAATGTAAAATTAGGTCCATATTAGTGTATGTGTGTGCCGGTTTTGCATGGTTTAAGAGCATGTTGAGTGTTATTTAATTAACACAACATAATGATTAAAGTTTACTTAACTTTAATTAGGGTGTTACCTTGAGCCACCCTATTTTACATGGGAAAGTGTTGTTGTTCCCTTTTGATCTCTCCCATGCCCGGCCACACACAACAACCCACAACACTCCTTAAATTAATAGGTTAATTTAAGTTTAGGGTTAGTGAGATATATAAGCTCTCTAATACCCATTTTCATTCAAGTGTTAGCCGAAAAATAACAAGGAAGAGAGATTATTTTTCTACCTCTAAAATATATTATAAAGATAATATTAACATACTAGTAAGTAGTATTTGTATTTTATATTCTAATAAGAGTGATTAGAATTACTTTAAGGAAAATCCGATTCCTAGTCTAGCACGCATTAGGGTTCGGTTTATTGAGGGTTTGTCTTGGTGCATCCGGAGGAGGTATTCTATTTTGGGTACTCGGAGGATCATCCTTGCTAAGCTAGGACCGAGTGTAAGAACACGGTTTTCTCCTTATTTCCGCATTTTGTAGCATGCATAAGATCTTATAAACGAGTTTATAAATATGTTAATTAAAAGTTAATTAAAAGGTTTTGTTAGTATGACTAAATTAGTTTATGAGCAACTAGTTAAACCTAACAATTGGTATCAGAGCAATAGGTTGTTTGCATGCTTTCCGTTTTCGTTTTTACGGAGTTATTAGAATAACAAAATAAAACTTGATAATTTTCGTTTTGATATATGATATGCACGAAATTAATTTTAGCATGATACCTACTGTTTTCTAATATGATTTAGAATATTTGGAATAATTTTTGCATGAATATTGATTATTGGTATGTAATATCTCGGATTTTATTGATTTTTAATGGTTAAAAATAGTTTATTTTGGGAAAAATAGTTAAAATAAGCTTCTGGCCGAGATTTTTCAGTATGATATCACATGTATTTTCTATAATATGAATATGAATTTTCGTAAATTATAGACCTTTAAATCGTGTGATATGAATTTTAATGGTTAAAATGCAAAAACATGAATAAAAATGGGTTAAAATAGTTATATTATGAATTTGACTATAAAAATTTATGAGGATGTCACATGCAATATTTAAAATTTATGTTGAATTTTCCAGAAATTTATCTCAAATATTGCAATATTATAGATTTTTAATGTAAAAATCGGGTAATTAGTGACATAATTTCGACTTTAATAGTTTAAGTTGGAATTTGGCCATAAAAATTTAACACGATGTCATATATATTATTTCCAGCATGTATAAAATTTTCGAGAATTTTATCTTATTTTATGCTTGAGAAATAATTTTAAAGGTTAAAATCGTACGATATATGACGTAAATCGTTAAAATTTGCAAATTTTGTTAAAATGGCCGAAAAATGTAACCCATATTAGTCATATGTGATATGTTCATCATGAAAATATTCTTGGGAGCCAAAAGTTTCAGATTTGATTTGTATTGATTTAATTTTGATTTGTTAAAAGTAGCATTTAAAATTAAATAAAAGGAGGCATGCTTTAAAATTTCGGCTATGGGGCAATGTGCCATTTAATTTTCTGTCCATCTTGTGTTCTTAAATTGTTTTGGAAGGTATAAAAATATTATTAGTATTTAATTTGCATTTATGAAGTTAACTATTGAATTTTCCGACTTAAATTGCTCGTTTTGCGTGTTATTTTCGAAATAATAATAAAACCGTGTAAAATACTAATATTTTAACTTTCTGAAAATTTTAAGAACATTCTGGATTTTTCAAAATTTGAATTTTGAATTTTCGAAATTTTTATGACTCTTTTGGATTTTTATATTATTTTTCCCGTAAAACCGAGTAATACCGATCAATATTGATATATATATTAAGTTAAGTCATGTTCAAAGTTTAAGTAAGACTAAATTTTGAATCCTATAAGAGTTGGGATGATTAACTTAAGGATGAAAACCGTTTCATATAATGCATAAGTGTTGTTAATCGTTAAAACACGCGATTCCATAAACCGAGGTTTGCGATAACTATTTAAATAAGTGTTTTAAATAGGACGATTTGGCTTAGGATTTGCATGTTAATTCATATTAAATAAGCATTGCATATTTATATTATGAATGTCATGATTTATTTTTACGTAATTTTGGGAATTATGTTATTTACTTAGTATGGCCTAGTTTTTAAATCGGTATTTCCCGTAATGTAAGGGGTTACCGATTCGGTTGTAATTTTGTGATCTCGTATCACCCAATTGTAATTTATTTCTATTTTATAATGTATAAAGTAGACTAGAAAAGTTGTAATATTTGTAAAATCCGGAGTTCCTTGAAGACGGTGCCATTCGGAAAGGAGTTCCGATCAAGACGGTGTTTACCTCGAAGTGCGTGCCGCGTGAAGTTCAAGGGACCAAAGGAGTTGGTTTCCGAATTTGTACTTTGTTATTTCTTTTCTAGGAAAGGCCATACTAGGGTTTATTTATGCTTTTATTTTTGCTTTTTATATGTTTGCATGCATAGCCAAATCGTCATACATCGTATCATGCATGTTTCGACCTAGTCGACCTAGTCTTTTATTTTATCGATAATTCACCGACTTAGTTCACTTAAACGGAGATAGATAATAATTTGACTAGATCTCTTACATATAAATATTGAGACTTAGCCTTACCAAAGAGTACGGACCCATGAATCCCTTCTTCACAAGGACGTAGGCTCGGCTACACCGGGGTACTAAAATTGTCACGTTGGGTAAGTGGGGTAATAAGATTACACCTTGAAATTTGGTTGATCTCAACGAAAGTATTCGTAACCGTAGTTGCAATAAGTTCGGGCTAAAGATAATTTTAAGAAAATTGTCGACCGAGAGTTCTAAGAGTAGAACCGATTAAAGAGTTAATCCACCAAATTATACCGATACGGGTTGAATCGGCTACACCGTGCCCGGATTAGTATTGGTTTGGGTCTCGGGATTGTTTACTTAATTGGGTAAGAGATCATTAAGTAAATACATAACTAAACTTGTTAAAGTTTCTAGTTTAAAATTATGAATTTAAAATGATGTTGTTTTTCCTTTTATTATTGTAGTTTAATTTTCAACATCGACTATGGCAACCAACGCTCCACCTCTCACTAACGTATCATGGCTTCGATCCTTTATGGATCGTTGTAAACTCGATAAGCATGGTTCCAATTTTAAGGATTGGGATGCGCAATTGCTTTTGGCCGCTCAAGGTGACGATAAGAGTCGTTACCTATCCGAAGCCGCTCCGACCGCTCCGACCGCTCGTTCGTCGGTCCAAACTCGTGAGGCCTATGAAGCCTACATGAAAGAGTCCTCCGCTCTTAAAAATGTGCTCATCTTCTCCATGGAGCCGGATCTCCAAAGAGTATGATTAAGTTGACCACATCATATGAGATATACACCAAGCTTGCGACCATGTTTTCGCAAACTCCTAGGGTGATTCAATATGAGGCGGCTTCCGCCTTCTTTGACATAACATTCAAGGAAGGGCAAAAGATAAGCCCTCATGTGCTCAAACTAGTTGAGCTCGCGGAGACTCTAAAAGTTCAAGATGTTGATGTTCCCGACTCTCTTATCATTGACCGAGTTCTTCACTCGCTCAATAAGGTTAAGGCGTATGCTCAATTCCGGGTGAATTTCAATATGCGAAACCAAGAGACCGCGTTAGACGAGTTGCATAAGATGCTAGTCCAAGCCGAAAGGGACATGGGACTTCATGAAAGTTCCACCAAGGATGTTTTAAACATCGAAAAGAAAGGGAAAACGAGCTTCAAAAGAAATGCCTCTAAAGGCAAGGGCAAGAAAACGTTCAAGCCCAAAGCGACCAAAGAAAAGACCTTTTCGAAAGGCGCTTCCACCTCGTCTTCAAAAGAACAAGACAAGTGCCATTATTGCACGAGGATCGGTCATTGGAAGCGAAATTGCCCCAAGTACTTAAGTGATCTCAAAAATGGGAAGGCAACCGCCGTAGGTAGTAATTCTCGCGTATAATTCATGTCATTTATCAACTTATGTATAGTGATACAAATGTGTTGATATTGTTGGAAACTAAGTTCCTTATTTTATACTCAAATCTAATATGAGTTTTGTTTCTTTAAGTTTAGTCATAAAAACTTAAATGGATCTTATGCATGCAAGATGATATCATAAGATGAGATAGTCCTTACATTGGTTTTAGAAGGTTTATACTCAATAATCACCTATTACTTGAGTCTTCAATACCGAAATACCCTTATAACGATCTAAGAAAAATCGTCTCCAAAAGGTGCGTATCAAGGACCCGATCTCAAACTAACACCAATTTTGTTACTAGAAAATTAGTATTAGTATACTAGAAATATAATTAATATTACTCTTAATATTATTAGTATAGGAAATAATTTCTTACTTAGAAAAACTATTTCTAAGTACCATGAGTATGAAGGAGGTTGTGGTATGTATGTGAAATAAGCACCAACAACAACTAGTATCTTGTGTGGAATGTGTAGTGTGTATATAAGGAGCAAAATTGAGCTTGTTGCTCACTCTTGGCCGGCCAAACAAGCCACCCAAGGCCAATGCATGGCCTCTTACATCTTACACAAAAGCTCATAAGATGCCTTACACACTCTTACACTCTTACACACCTAAACCTTAGGCTTGTAAGCTAATACACAAGTAGTGTATTATTTTATACACTATGATGCCATACATACATACTTACACGGTTTAAGTATGTATGTATGGCATCATAGTGTATAAAATAATACACTTAAGTATAGATAAAATGGACTCCATTTTATCTTTGTCAATTGTGTTAATTTGTAACATGTCACACATGTCTCACAACACATGACCCAATTTGTTAATCATGCAATTTTAACTATTAGAATTCATAATTTACAAATTTATTACATTTAAATAATTATGCTAATAATTCGAGCCAGATAAAGCGGACTCAAAAATTTGCAAAAACATCAGAAGACATTTGACGTTACCGGTATGCTATAAACCAATTTCGGCCGAAAATCGGATAACCATGTAAAAGTGATTATTAGTTGTTTATAGGGTCTACAATCGTATAAGATATCTCATGAAGCTATTTCGGATACGTGGTAGAAAAACAGGCTGAAAAATAAAAATGACCACTCCGAGCACACATAACTGTTCGAATTGAAGGGTATATAATACACTTTTTTTAGGCCTCTGTGCTCCCGGAACGAAAATGTTCGAAAATCGCACAGATGGTTAATCGAGTCAGATAAAGCGGACTCAAATTTGAAAAAACATCGGAAGACATTTGACGTTACCAGTATGCTATAAACCAATTTCGTTCGAAAATCGGATAATTGCGTACAAGTGATTTATAGTTGTTTATCCCATGATGCGATTTCGGACTCGTGGTAGAAAAACAGGCTGAAAAATAAAAATGGTCGCTCCGACCACCCAAAACTTCTCGAATTGACGGGTATATAATACACTTTTTTTAGGCCTCTGAGCTTCCGGAACGAAAATGTCGGAAAATCGCACAGATGGTTAATCGAGCCAGATAAAGCGGACTCAAAAATTTGCAAAAACATCAGAAGACATTTGACGTTACCGGTAGGCTATAAATCAATTTCGGCCGAAAATCGGATAACCGTGTATAAGTGATTTATAGTTGTTTATAGGGTCTACAATCGTATAAGATATGTCATGATGCGATTTCGGACACGTGGTAGAAAAACAGGCTGAAAAATAAAAATGATCGCTCCGACAACCCGAAACAGCTCGAATTGATGGTTATTTAATACACGTTTTTTAGGCCTCTGAGCTCCCGGAAAGAAAATGTCGGAAAATCGCACAGATGGTTAATCGAGCCAGATAAAGCGGACTCAAAAATTTGCAAAAACATCAGAAGACATTTGACGTTACCGGTATTCTATAAACCAATTTCGGCCGAAAATCGGATAACCGTGTAAAAGTGATTTATAGTTGTTTATAGGGGCTACAATCGTATAAGATATCTCATGATACGATTTCGGACACGTGGTAGAAAAACAAACTGAAAAATAAAAATGACCGCTCCGACCATCCGAAACAGCTCGAATTGATGGTTATTTAATACACGTTTTTTAGGCCTCTGAGCTCCCGGAACGAAAATGTCGGAAAATCGCACAGATGGTTAATCGAGCCAGATAAAGCGGACTCAAAAATTTGCAAAAACATCAGAAGACATTTGACGTTACCGGTATGCTATAAACCAATTTCGGCCGAAAATCGGATAACCGTGTAAAAGTGATTATTAGTTGTTTATAGGGTCTACAATCGTATAAGATATCTCATGATGCGATTTCGGATACGTGGTAGAAAAACAGGCTGAAAAATAAAAATGACCACTCCGAGCACCCATAACTGTTCGAATTGAAGGGTATATAATACACTTTTTTTAGGCCTCTGAGCTCCCGGAACGAAAATTTTCGAAAATCGCACAGATGGTTAATCGAGTCAGATAAAGCGGACTCAAATTTGAAAAAACATCGGAAGACATTTGACGTTACCGGTATGCTATAAACCAATTTCGTTCGAAAATCGGATAATTGCGTTCAAGTGATTTATAGTTGTTTATCCCATGATGCGATTTCGGACTCGTGGTAGAAAAACAGGCTGAAAAATAAAAATGGTCGCTCCGACCACCCAAAACTTCTCGAATTGACGGGTATATAATACACTTTTTTTAGGCCTCTGAGCTTCCGGAACGAAAATGTCGGAAAATCGCACAGATGGTTAATCGAGCCAGATAAAGCGGACTCAAAAATTTGCAAAAACATCAGAATACATTGGACGTTACCGGTAGGCTATAAACCAATTTCGGCCGAAAATCGGATAACCGTGTAAAAGTGATTTATAGTTGTTTATGGGGGCTACAATCGTATAAGATATCTCTTGATGCGATTTCGGACACGTGGTAGAAAAAAAAACTGAAAAATAAAAATGACCGCTCCGACGATCCGAAACAGCTCGAATTGATGGTTATTTAAGACACGTTTTTTAGGCCTCTGCGCTCCCGGAACGAAAATGTCGGAAAATCGCACAGATGGTTAATCGAGCCAGATAAAGCGGACTCAAAAATTTGCATAAACATCAGAAGACATTTGACGTTACCGGTATGCTATATACCAATTTCGGCCGAAAATCGGATAACCGTGTAAAAGTGATTATTAGTTGTTTATAGGGTCTACAATCGTATAAGATATCTCATGATGCGATTTCGGACACGTGGTAGAAAAATAGGCTGAAAAATAAAAATGACCGCTCCGAGCACCCATAACTGCTCGAATTGAAGGGTATATAATACATTTTTTTAGGCCTCTGATCTCCCAGAACGAAATTGTTCGAAAATCGCACAGATGGTTAATCGAGTCTGATAAAGCGGACTCAAAAATTTGAAAAAACATCAGAAGACATTTGACGTTACCGGTATGCTATAAACCAATTTCGGCCGAAAATCGGATAACCGTGTAAAAGTGATTTATAGTTGTTTATAGGGTCTACAATCGTATAAGATATGTCATGATGCGATTTCGGACACGTATTGATGGTTATTTAATACACGTTTTTTAGGCCTCTGAGCTCCCGGAACGAAAATGTCGGAAAATCGCACAGATGGTTAATCGAGCCAGATAAAGCGGACTCAAAAATTTGCAAAAACATCAGAAGACATTTGACGTTACCGGTATGCTATAAACCAATTTCGGCCGAAAATCGGATAACCATGTAAAAGTGATTATTAGTTGTTTATAGGGTCTACAATCGTATAAGATATCTCATGAAGCTATTTCGGATACGTGGTAGAAAAACAGGCTGAAAAATAAAAATGACCACTCCGAGCACACATAACTGTTCGAATTGAAGGGTATATAATACACTTTTTTTAGGCCTCTGTGCTCCCGGAACGAAAATGTTCGAAAATCGCACAGATGGTTAATCGAGTCAGATAAAGCGGACTCAAATTTGAAAAAACATCGGAAGACATTTGACGTTACCAGTATGCTATAAACCAATTTCGTTCGAAAATCGGATAATTGCGTTCAAGTGATTTATAGTTGTTTATCCCATGATGCGATTTCGGACTCGTGGTAGAAAAACAGGCTGAAAAATAAAAATGGTCGCTCCGACCACCCAAAACTTCTCGAATTGACGGGTATATAATACACTTTTTTTAGGCCTCTGAGCTTCCGGAATGAAAATGTCGGAAAATCGCACTAATGGTTAATCGAGCCAGATAAAGCGGACTCAAAAATTTGCAAAAACATCAGAAGACATTTGACGTTACCGGTGGGCTATAAACCAATTTCGGCCGAAAATCGGATAACCGTGTAAAAGTGATTTATAGTTGTTTATAGGGGCTACAATCGTATAAGATATCTCTTGATGCGATTTCGGACACGTGGTAGAAAAACAAACTGAAAAATAAAAATGACCGCTCCGACCATCCGAAACAGCTCGAATTGATGGTTATTTAAGACACGTTTTTTAGGCCTCTGAGCTCCCGGAACAAAAATGTCGGAAAATCGCACAGATGGTTAATCGAGCCAGATAAAGCGGACTCAAAAATTTGCATAAACATCAGAAGACATTTGACGTTACCGGTATGCTATATACCAATTTCGGCCGAAAATCGGATAACCGTGTAAAAGTGATTATTAGTTGTTTATAGGGTCTACAATCGTATAAGATATCTCATGATGCGATTTCGGACACGTGGTAGAAAAATAGGCTTAAAAATAAAAATGACCGCTCCGAGCACCCATAACTGCTCGAATTGAAGGGTATATAATACTTTTTTTAGGCCTCTGAGCTCCCAGAACGAAATTGTTCGAAAATCGCACAGATGGTTAATCGAGTCTGATAAAGCGGACTCAAAAATTTGAAAAAACATCAGCAGACATTTGACGTTACCGGTATGCTATAAACCAATTTCGCTCGAAAATCGGATAATTGTGTAAAAGTGATTTATAGTAGTTTATAGGGTCTACAATCGAATAAGATATCTCATGATGCGATTTCGGACTCGTGGTAGAAAAACAAGCTGAAAAATAAAAATGGTCGCTCCGACCACCCTAAACTTCTCGAATTGACGGGTATATAATACAGTTTTTTTAGGCCTCTGAGTTCCTGGAACGATAATGTCCGAAAATCTCACAGATGGTTAATCGAGTCAGATAAAGCGGACTCAAAAATTTGAAAAAACACCGAAAGACATTTAATTAACGTTACCGGTATACTATAAACCAATTTTGTTTGAAAATCGGATAACCGTGTAAAAGTGATTTATAGTTGTTTATAGGGTCTACAATCGAATAAGATATCTCATGATGTGATTTCGGACACGAGGTAGAAAAACAAGCTGAAAAATAAAAATGACCGCTCCGAGCACCCATAACTTCTCGAATTGAAGGGTATATAATACACTTTTTTTAGGCCTCTGAGCTTCCGGAACGAAAATGTCGGAAAATCGCACAGATGGTTAATCGAGCCAGATAAAGCGGACTCAAAAATTTGCAAAAACATCAGAAGACATTTGACGTTACCGGTAGGCTATAAACCAATTTCGGCCGAAAATCGGATAACCGTGTAAAAGTGATTTATAGTTGTTTATAGGGTCTACAATCGTATAAGATATGTCATGATGCGATTTCGGACACGTGGTAGAAAAACAGGCTGAAAAATAAAAATGATCGCTCCGACCACCCGAAACAGCTCGAATTGATGGTTATTTAATATACGGTTTTTAGGCCTCTGAGCTCCCTGAAAAAAAATGTCGGAAAATCGCACAGATGGTTAATCGAGCCAGATAAAGCGGACTCCAAAATTTGCAAAAACATCAGAAGACATTTGACGTTACCGGTATGCTATAAACCAATTTCGGCCGAAAATCGGATAACCGTGTAAAAGTGATTTGTAGTTGTTTATAGGGGCTACAATCGTATAAGATATCTCTTGATGCAATTTCGGACACGTGGTAGAAAAACAAACTGAAAAATAAAAATGACCGCTCCGACCACCCGAAACAGCTCGAATTGATGGTTATTTATTACACGTTTTTTAGGCCTCTGAGCTCCCGAAACGAAAATGTCGGAAAATCGCACAGATGGTTAATCGAGCCAGATTAAGCGGACTCAAAAATTTGCAAAAACATCAGAAGACATTTGACGTTACCGGTATGCTATAAACCAATTTCGGCCGAAAATCGGATAATTGTGTAAAAGTGATTTATAGTAGTTTATAGGGTCTACAATCGAATAAGATATCTCATGATGCGATTTCGGACTCGTGGTAGAAAAACAAGCTGAAAAATAAAAATGGTCGCTCCGACCACCCTAAACTTCTCGAATTGACGGGTATATAATACAGTTTTTTTAGGCCTCTGAGTTCCTGGAACGATAATGTCCGAAAATCTCACAGATGGTTAATCGAGTCAGATAAAGCGGACTCAAAAATTTGAAAAAACACCGAAAGACATTTAATTAACGTTACCGGTATACTATAAACCAATTTTGTTTGAAAATCGGATAACCGTGTAAAAGTGATTTATAGTTGTTTATAGGGTCTACAATCGAATAAGATATCTCATGATGTGATTTCGGACACGAGGTAGAAAAACAAGCTGAAAAATAAAAATGACCGCTCCGAGCACCCATAACTTCTCGAATTGAAGGGTATATAATACACTTTTTTTAGGCCTCTGAGCTTCCGGAACGAAAATGTCGGAAAATCGCACAGATGGTTAATCGAGCCAGATAAAGCGGACTCAAAAATTTGCAAAAACATCAGAAGACATTTGACGTTACCGGTAGGCTATAAACCAATTTCGGCCGAAAATCGGATAACCGTGTAAAAGTGATTTATAGTTGTTTATAGGGTCTACAATCGTATAAGATATGTCATGATGCGATTTCGGTCACGTATTGATGGTTATTTAATACACGTTTTTTAGGCCTCTGAGCTCCCGGAACGAAAATGTCGGAAAATCGCACAGATGGTTAATCGAGCCAGATAAAGCGGACTCAAAAATTTGCAAAAACATCAGAAGACATTTGACGTTACCGGTATGCTATAAACCAATTTCGGCCGAAAATCGGATAACCATGTAAAAGTGATTATTAGTTGTTTATAGGGTCTACAATCGTATAAGATATCTCATGAAGCTATTTCGGATACGTGGTAGAAAAACAGGCTGAAAAATAAAAATGACCACTCCGAGCACACATAACTGTTCGAATTGAAGGGTATATAATACACTTTTTTTAGGCCTCTGTGCTCCCGGAACGAAAATGTTCGAAAATCGCACAGATGGTTAATCGAGTCAGATAAAGCGGACTCAAATTTGAAAAAACATCGGAAGACATTTGACGTTACCAGTATGCTATAAACCAATTTCGTTCGAAAATCGGATAATTGCGTTCAAGTGATTTATAGTTGTTTATCCCATGATGCGATTTCGGACTCGTGGTAGAAAAACAGGCTGAAAAATAAAAATGGTCGCTCCGACCACCCAAAACTTCTCGAATTGACGGGTATATAATACACTTTTTTTAGGCCTCTGAGCTTCCGGAATGAAAATGTCGGAAAATCGCACTAATGGTTAATCGAGCCAGATAAAGCGGACTCAAAAATTTGCAAAAACATCAGAAGACATTTGACGTTACCGGTGGGCTATAAACCAATTTCGGCCGAAAATCGGATAACCGTGTAAAAGTGATTTATAGTTGTTTATAGGGGCTACAATCGTATAAGATATCTCTTGATGCGATTTCGGACACGTGGTAGAAAAACAAACTGAAAAATAAAAATGACCGCTCCGACCATCCGAAACAGCTCGAATTGATGGTTATTTAAGACACGTTTTTTAGGCCTCTGAGCTCCCGGAACGAAAATGTCGGAAAATCGCACAGATGGTTAATCGAGCCAGATAAAGCGGACTCAAAAATTTGCATAAACATCAGAAGACATTTGACGTTACCGGTATGCTATATACCAATTTCGGCCGAAAATCGGATAACCGTGTAAAAGTGATTATTAGTTGTTTATAGGGTCTACAATCGTATAAGATATCTCATGATGCGATTTCGGACACGTGGTAGAAAAATAGGCTTAAAAATAAAAATGACCGCTCCGAGCACCCATAACTGCTCGAATTGAAGGGTATATAATACTTTTTTTAGGCCTCTGAGCTCCCAGAACGAAATTGTTCGAAAATCGCACAGATGGTTAATCGAGTCTGATAAAGCGGACTCAAAAATTTGAAAAAACATCAGCAGACATTTGACGTTACCGGTATGCTATAAACCAATTTCGCTCGAAAATCGGATAATTGTGTAAAAGTGATTTATAGTAGTTTATAGGGTCTACAATCGAATAAGATATCTCATGATGCGATTTCGGACTCGTGGTAGAAAAACAAGCTGAAAAATAAAAATGGTCGCTCCGACCACCCTAAACTTCTCGAATTGACGGGTATATAATACAGTTTTTTTAGGCCTCTGAGTTCCTGGAACGATAATGTCCGAAAATCTCACAGATGGTTAATCGAGTCAGATAAAGCGGACTCAAAAATTTGAAAAAACACCGAAAGACATTTAATTAACGTTACCGGTATACTATAAACCAATTTTGTTTGAAAATCGGATAACCGTGTAAAAGTGATTTATAGTTGTTTATAGGGTCTATAATCGAATAAGATATCTCATGATGTGATTTCGGACACGAGGTAGAAAAACAAGCTGAAAAATAAAAATGACCGCTCCGAGCACCCATAACTTCTCGAATTGAAGGGTATATAATACACTTTTTTTAGGCCTCTGAGCTTCCGGAACGAAAATGTCGGAAAATCGCACAGATGGTTAATCGAGCCAGATAAAGCGGACTCAAAAATTTGCAAAAACATCAGAAGACATTTGACGTTACCGGTAGGCTATAAACCAATTTCGGCCGAAAATCGGATAACCGTGTAAAAGTGATTTATAGTTGTTTATAGGGTCTACAATCGTATAAGATATGTCATGATGCGATTTCGGACACGTGGTAGAAAAACAGGCTGAAAAATAAAAATGATCGCTCCGACCACCCGAAACAGCTCGAATTGATGGTTATTTAATATACGGTTTTTAGGCCTCTGAGCTCCCTGAAAAAAAATGTCGGAAAATCGCACAGATGGTTAATCGAGCCAGATAAAGCGGACTCCAAAATTTGCAAAAACATCAGAAGACATTTGACGTTACCGGTATGCTATAAACCAATTTCGGCCGAAAATCGGATAACCGTGTAAAAGTGATTTGTAGTTGTTTATAGGGGCTACAATCGTATAAGATATCTCTTGATGCAATTTCGGACACGTGGTAGAAAAACAAACTGAAAAATAAAAATGACCGCTCCGACCACCCGAAACAGCTCGAATTGATGGTTATTTATTACACGTTTTTTAGGCCTCTGAGCTCCCGAAACGAAAATGTCGGAAAATCGCACAGATGGTTAATCGAGCCAGATTAAGCGGACTCAAAAATTTGCAAAAACATCAGAAGACATTTGACGTTACCGGTATGCTATAAACCAATTTCGGCCGAAAATCGGATAACCGTGTAAAAGTGATTTATAGTTGTTTATAGGGGCTAAAATCGTATAAGATATCTCATGATACGATTTCGGACACGTGGTAGAAAAAAAAACTGAAAAATAAAAATGACCACTCCGACCATCCGAAACAGCTCGAATTGATGGTTATTTAATACACGTTTTTTAGGCCTCTGAGCTCCCGGAACGAAAATGTCGGAAAATCGCACAGATGGTTAATCGAGCCAGATAAAGCGGACTCAAAAATTTGCAAAAACATCAGAAGACATTTGACGTTACCGGTATGCTATAAACCAATTTCGGCCGAAAATCGGATAACCGTGTAAAAGTGATTATTAGTTGTTTATAGGGTCTACAATCGTATAAGATATCTCATGATGCGATTTCGGATACGTGGTAGAAAAACAGGCTGAAAAATAAAAATGACCACTCCGAGCACCCATAACTGTTCGAATTGAAGGGTATATAATTCACTTTTTTTAGGCCTCTGAGCTCCCGGAACGAAAATGTTCGAAAATCGCACAGATGGTTAATCGAGTCAGATAAAGCGGACTCAAATTTGAAAAAACATCGGAAGACATTTGACGTTACCGGTATGCTATATACCAATTTCGTTCGAAAATCGGATAATTGCGTTCAAGTGATTTATAGTTGTTTATCCCATGATGCGATTTCGGACTCGTGGTAGAAAAATATGCTGAAAAATAAAAATGGTCGCTCCGACCACCCAAAACTTCTCGAATTGACGGGTATATAATACACTTTTTTTAGGCCTTTGTGCTTCCGGAACCAAAATGTCGGAAAATCGCACAGATGGTTAATCGAGCCAGATAAAGCGGACTCAAAAATTTGCAAAAACATCAGAAGACATTTGACGTTACCGGTAGGCTATAAACCAATTTCGGCCGAAAATCGGATAACCGTGTAAAAGTGATTTATAGTTGTTTATAGGGGCTACAATCGTATAAGATATCTCTTGCTGCGATTTCGGACACGTGGTAGAAAAACAAACTGAAAAATAAAAATGACCGCTCCGACCATCCGAAACAGCTCGAATTGATGGTTATTTAATACACGTTTTTTAGGCCTCTGAGCTCCCGGAACGAAAATGTCGGAAAATCGCACAGATGGTTAATCGAGCCAGATAAAGCGGACTCAAAAATTTGCATAAACATCAGAAGACATTTGACGTTACCGGTATGCTATATACCAATTTCGGCCGAAAATCGGATAACCGTCTAAAAGTGATTATTAGTTGTTTATAGGGTCTACAATCGTATAAGATATCTCATGATGCGATTTCGGACACGTGGTAGAAAAATAGGCTGGAAAATAAAAATGACCGCTCCGAGCACCCATAAATGCTTGAATTGAAGGGTATATAATACCTTTTTTTAGGCCTCTGAGCTCCTAGAACGAAATTGTTCGAAAATCGCACAGATGGTTAATCGATTCTGATAAAGCGGACTAAAAAATTTGAAAAAACATCAGAAGACATTTGACGTTACCGGTATGCTATAAACCAATTTCGCTCGAAAATCGGATAATTGTGTAAAAGTGATTTATAGTAGTTTATAGGGTCTACAATCGAATAAGATATCTCATGATGCAATTTTGGACTCGTGGTAGAAAAACAGGCTGAAAAATAAAAATGGTCGCTCCGACCACCCTAAACTTCTCGAATTGACGGGTATATAATACACTTTTTTTAGGTCTCTGAGTTCCTGGAACGATAATGTCCGAAAATCTCACAGATGGTTAATCGAGTCAGATAAAGCGGACTCAAAAATTTGAAAAAACACCGAAAGACATTTAACGTTACCGGTATACTATAAACCAATTTTGTTTGAAAATCGGATAACCGTGTAAATGTGATTTATAGTTGTTTATAGGGTCTACAATCGAATAAGATATCTCATGATGCGATTTCGGACACGTGGTAGAAAAACAATCTGAAAAATAAAAATGACCGCTCCGAGCACCCATAACTGCTCGAATTGAAGGGTATATAATACACTTTTTTTAGGCCTCTGAGCTTCCGGAACGAAAATGTCGGAAAATCGCACAGATGGTTAATCGAGCCAGATAAAGCGGACTCAAAAATTTGCAAAAACATCAGAAGACATTTGACGTTACCGGTAGGCTATAAACCAATTTCGGCCGAAAATCGGATAACCGTGTAAAAGTGATTTATAGTTGTTTATAGGGGCTACAATCGTATAAGATATCTCTTGATGCGATTTCGGACACGTGGTAGAAAAACAAACTGAAAAATAAAAATGACCGCTCCGACCATCCGAAACAGCTCGAATTGATGGTTATTTAAGACACGTTTTTTAGGCCTCTGAGCTCCCGGAACGAAAATGTCGGAAAATCGCACAGATGGTTAATCGAGCCAGATAAAGCGGACTCAAAAATTTGCATAAACATCAGAAGACATTTGACGTTACCGGTATGCTATATACCAATTTCGGCCGAAAATCGGATAACCGTGTAAAAGTGATTATTAGCTGTTTATCGGGTCTAGAATCGTATAAGATATCTCATGATGCGATTTCGGACACGTGGTAGAAAAATAGGCTGAAAAATAAAAATGACCGCTCCGAGCACCCATAACTGCTCGAATTGAAGGGTATATAATACCTTTTTTTAGGCCTCTGAGCTCCTAGAACGAAATTGTTCGAAAATCGCACAGATGGTTAATCGAGTCTGATAAAGCGGACTCAAAAATTTGAAAAAACATCAGAAGACATTTGACGTTACCGGTATGCTATAAACCAATTTCGCTCGAAAATCGGATAATTGTGTAAAAGTGATTTATAGTAGTTTATAGGGTGTACAATCGAATAAGATATCTGATGATGCGATTTTGGACTCGTGGTAGAAAAACAGGCTGAAAAATAAAAATGGTCGCTCCGACCACTCTAAACTTCTCGAATTGACGGGTATATAATACACTTTTTTTAGGCCTCTGAGTTCCTGGAACGATAATGTCCGAAAATCTCACAGATGGTTAATCGAGTCAGATAAAGCGGACTCAAAAATTTGAAAAAACACCGAAAGACATTTAACGTTACCGGTATACTATAAACCAATTTTGTTTGAAAATCGGATAACCGTGTAAAAGTGATTTATAGTTGTTTATAGGGTCTACAATCGAATAAAATATCTCATGATGCGATTTCGGACACGTGGTAGAAAAACAAGCTGAAAAATAAAAATGACCGCTCCGAGCACCCATAACTGCTCGAATTGAAGGGTATATAATACACTTTTTTTAGGCCTCTGAGCTTCCGGAACGAAAATGTCGGAAAATCGCACAGATGGTTAATCGAGCCAGATAAAGCGGACTCAAATTTGAAAAAACATCGGAAGACATTTGACGTTACCGGTATGCTATAAACCAATTTCGTTCGAAAATCGGATAATTGCGTACAAGTGATTTATAGTTGTTTATCCCATGATGCGATTTCGGACTCGTGGTAGAAAAACAGGCTGAAAAAAAAAATGGTCGCTCCGACCACCCAAAACTTCTCGAATTGACAGGTATATAATACACTTTTTTTAGGCCTCTGAGCTTCCGGAACGAAAATGTCGGAAAATCGCACAGATGGTTAATCGAGCCAGATAAAGCGGACTCAAAAATTTGCAAAAACATCAGAAGACATTTGACGTTACCGGTAGGCTATAAACCAATTTCGGCCGAAAATCGGATAACCGTGTAAAAGTGATTTATAGTTGTTTATAGGGGCTACAATCGTATAAGATATCTCTTGATGCGATTTTGGACACGTGGTAGAAAAACAAACTGAAAAATAAAAATGACCGCTCCGACCATCCGAAACAGCTCGAATTGATGGTTATTTAAGACACGTTTTTTAGGCCTCTGAGCTCCCGGAACGAAAATGTCGGAAAATCGCACAGATGGTTAATCGAGCCAGATAAAGCGAACTCAAAAATTTGCATAAACATCAGAAGACATTTGACGTTACCGGTATGCTATATACCAATTTCGGCCGAAAATCGGATAACCGTGTAAAAGTGATTATTAGTTGTTTATAGGGTCTACAATCGTATAAGATATCTCCTGATGCGATTTCGGACACGTGGTAGAAAAATAGGCTTAAAAATAAAAATGACCGCTCCGAGCACCCATAACTGCTCGAATTGAAGGGTATATAATACCTTTTTTTAGGCCTCTGAGCTCCTAGAACGAAATTGTTCGAAAATCGCACAGATGGTTAATCAAATCTGATAAAGCGGACTCAGAAATTTGAAAAAACATCAGAAGACATTTGACGTTACCGGTATGCTATAAACCAATTTCGCTCGAAAATCGGATAATTGTGTAAAAGTGATTTATAGTAGTTTATAGGGTCAACAATCGAATAAGATATCTCATGATGCGATTTTGGACTCGTGGTAGAAATACAGGCTGAAAAATAAAAATGGTCGCTCCGACCACCCTAAACTTCTCGAATTGACGGGTATATAATACACTTTTTTTAGGCCTCTGAGTTCCTGGAACGATAATGTCCGAAAATCTCACAGATGGTTAATCAAACAGATAAAGCGGACTCAAAAATTTGAAAAAACACCGAAAGACATTTAACGTTACCGGTATACTATAAACCAATTTGTTTGAAAATCGGATAACCGTGTAAAAGTGATTTATAGTTGTTTATAGGGTCTAAAATCGAATAAGATATCTCATGATGCGATTTCGGACACGTGGTAGAAAAACAAGCTGAAAAATAAAAATGACCGCTCCGAGCACCCATAACTGCTCGAATTCAAGGGTATATAATACACTTTTTTTAGGCCTCTGAGCTTCCGGAACGAAAATGTCGGAAAATCGTACAGATGGTTAATCGAGCCAGATAAACCGGCCTCAAATTTGAAAAAACATCGGAAGACATTTGACGTTACCGGTATGCTATAAAACAATTTCGTTCGAAAATCGGATAATTGCGTACAAGTGATTTATAGTTGTTTATCCCATGATGCGATTTCGGACTCGTGGTAGAAAAACAGGCTGAAAAAAAAAATGGTCGCTCCGACCACCCAAAACTTCTCGAATTGACAGGTATATAATACACTTTTTTTAGGCCTCTGAGCTTCCGGAACGAAAATGTCGGAAAATCGCACAAATGGTTAATCGAGCCAGATAAAGCGGACTCAAAAATTTGCAAAAACATCAGAAGACATTTGACGTTACCGGTAGGCTATAAACCAATTTCGGCCGAAAATCGGATAACCGTGTAAAAGTGATTTATAGTTGTTTATAGGGGCTACAATCGTATAAGATATCTCTTGATGCGATTTTGGACACGTGGTAGAAAAACAAACTGAAAAATAAAAATGACCGCTCCGACCATCCGAAACAGCTCGAATTGATGGTTATTTAAGACACGTTTTTTAGGCCTCTGAGCTCCCGGAACGAAAATGTCGGAAAATCGCACAGATGGTTAATCGAGCCAGATAAAGCGGACTCAAAAATTTGCATAAACATCAGAAGACATTTGACGTTACCGGTATGCTATATACCAATTTCGGCCGAAAATCGGATAACCGTGTAAAAGTGATTATTAGTTGTTTATAGGGTCTACAATCGTATAAGATATCTCATGATGCGATTTCGGACACGTGGTAGAAAAATAGGCTGAAAAATAAAAATGACCGCTCCGAGCACCCATAACTGCTCGAATTGAAGGGTATATAATACCTTTTTTTAGGCCTCTGAGCTCCTAGAACGAAATTGTTCGAAAATCGCACAGATGGTTAATCGAGTCTGATAAAGCGGACTCAAAAATTTGAAAAAACATCAGAAGACATTTGACGTTACCGGTATGCTATAAACCAATTTCGCTCGAAAATCGGATAATTGTGTAAAAGTGATTTATAGTAGTTTATAGGGTCTACAATCGAATAAGATATCTCATGATGCGATTTTGGACTCGTGGTAGAAAAACAGGCTGAAAAATTAAAATGGTCGCTCCGACCACCCTAAACTTCTCGAATTGACGGGTATATAATACACTTTTTTTAGGCATCTGAGTTCCTGGAACGATAATGTCCGAAAATCTCACAGATGGTTAATCGAGTCAGATAAAGCGGACTCAAAAATTTGAAAAAACACCGAAAGACATTTAACGTTACCGGTATACTATAAACCAATTTTGTTTGAAAATCGGATAACCGTGTAAAAGTGATTTATAGTTGTTTATAGGGTCTACAATCGAATAAGATATCTCATGATGCGATTTCGGACACGTGGTAGAAAAACAAGCTGAAAAATAAAAATGACCGCTCCGAGCACCCATAACTGCTCGAATTGAAGGGTATATAATACACTTTTTTTAGGCCTCTGAGCTTCCGGAACGAAAATGTCGGAAAATCGCAGATGGTTAATCGAGCCAGATAAAGCGGACTCAAAAATTTGCAAAAACATCAGAAGACATTTGACGTTACCGGTAGGCTATAAACCAATTTCGGCCGAAAATCGGATAACCGTGTAAAAGTGATTTATAGTTGTTTATAGGGGCTACAATCGTATAAGATATCTCTTGATGCGATTTCGGACACGTGGTAGAAAAACAAACTGAAAAATAAAAATGACCGCTCCGACCATCCGAAACAGCTCGAACTGATGGTTATTTAAGACACGTTTTTTAGGCCTCTGAGCTCCCGGAACGAAAATGTCGGAAAATCGCACAGATGGTTAATCGAGTCTGATAAAGCGGACTCAAAAATTTGAAAAAACATCAGAAGACATTTGACGTTACCGGTATGCTATAAACCAATTTCGCTCGAAAATCGGATAATTGTGTAAAAGTGATTTATAGTAGTTTATAGGGTCTACAATCGAATAAGATATCTCATGATGCGATTTTGGACTCGTGGTAGAAAAACAGGCTGAAAAATAAAAATGGTCGCTCCGACCACCCTAAACTTCTCGAATTGACGGGTATATAATACACTTTTTTTAGGCCTCTGAGTTCCTGGAACGATAATGTCCGAAAATCTCACAGATGGTTAATCGAGTCAGATAAAGCGGACTCAAAAATTTGAAAAAACACCGAAAGACATTTAACGTTACCGGTATACTATAAACCAATTTTGTTTGAAAATCGGATAAGCGTGTAAAAGTGATTTATAGTTGTTTATAGGGTCTACAATCGAATAAGATATCTCATGATGCGATTTCGGACACGTGGTAGAAAAACAAGCTGAAAAATAAAAATGACCGCTCCGAGCACCCATAACTGCTCGAATTGAAGGGTATATAATACACTTTTTTTAGGCCTCTGAGCTTCCGGAACGAAAATGTCGGAAAATCGCACAGATGGTTAATCGAGCCAGATAAAGCGGACTCAAAAATTTGCAAAAACATCAGAAGACATTTGACGTTACCGGTAGGCTATAAACCAATTTCGGCCGAAAATCGGATAACCGTGTAAAAGTGATTTATAGTTGTTTATAGGGCTACAATCGTATAAGATATCTCTTGATGCGATTTTGGACACGTGGTAGAAAAACAAACTGAAAAATAAAAATGACCGCTCCGAGCACCCATAACTGTTCGAATTGAAGGGTATATAATACACTTTTTTTAGGCCTCTGAGCTTCCGGAACGAAAATGTCGGAAAATCGCACAGATGGTTAATCGAGCCAGATAAAGCGGACTCAAAAATTTGCAAAAACATCAGAAGACATTTGACGTTACCGGTAGGCTATAAACCAATTTCGGCCGAAAATCGGATAACCGTGTAAAAGTGATTTATAGTTGTTTATAGGGGCTACAATCGTATAAGATATCTCTTGATGCGATTTTGGACACGTGGTAGAAAAACAAACTGAAAAATAAAAATGACCGCTCCGACCATCCGAAACAGCTCGAATTGATGGTTATTTAAGACACGTTTTTTAGGCCTCTGAGCTCCCGGAACGAAAATGTCGGAAAATCGCACAGATGGTTAATCGAGCCAGATAAAGCGGACTCAAAAATTTGCATAAACATCAGAAGACATTTGACGTTACCGGTATGCTATATACCAATTTCGGCCGAAAATCGGATAACCGTGTAAAAGTGATTATTAGTTGTTTATAGGGTCTACAATCGTATAAGATATCTCATGATGTGATTTCGGACACGTGGTAGAAAAATAGGCTGAAAAATAAAAATGGTCGCTCCGACCACCCTAAACTTCTCGAATTGACGGGTATATAATACACTTTTTTTAGGCCTCTGAGTTCCTGGAACGATAATGTCCGAAAATCTCACAGATGGTTAATCGAGTCAGATAAAGCGGACTCAAAAATTTGAAAAAACACCGAAAGACATTTAACGTTACCGGTATACTATAAACCAATTTTGTTTGAAAATCGGATAACCGTGTAAAAGTGATTTATAGTTGTTTATAGGGTCTACAATCGAATAGGATATCTCATGATGCGATTTCGGACACGTGGTAGAAAAACAAGCTGAAAAATAAAAATGACCGCTCCGAGCACCCATAACTGCTCGAATTGAAGGGTATATAATACACTTTTTTTAGGCCTCTGAGCTTCCGGAACGAAAATGTCGGAAAATCGCAGATGGTTAATCGAGCCAGATAAAGCGGACTCAAAAATTTGCAAAAACATCAGAAGACATTTGACGTTACCGGTAGGCTATAAACCAATTTCGGCCGAAAATCGGATAACCGTGTAAAAGTGATTTATAGTTGTTTATAGGGGCTACAATCGTATAAGATATCTCTTGATGCGATTTCGGACACGTGGTAGAAAAACAAACTGAAAAATAAAAATGACCGCTCCGACCATCCGAAACAGCTCGAATTGATGGTTATTTAAGACACGTTTTTTAGGCCTCTGAGCTCCCGGAACGAAAATGTCGGAAAATCGCACAGATGGTTAATCGAGTCTGATAAAGCGGACTCAAAAATTTGAAAAAACATCAGAAGACATTTGACGTTACCGGTATGCTATAAACCAATTTCGGCCGAAAATTGGATAACCGTGTAAAAGTGATTATTAGTTGTTTATAGGGGCTACAATCGTATAAGATATCTCATGATGCGATTTTGGACTCGTGGTAGAAAAACAGGCTGAAAAATAAAAATGACCGTTCCGACCACCCTAAACTTCTCGAATTGAAGGGTATATAATACACTTTTTTTAGGCCTCTGAGCTCCTAGAATGAAATTGTTCGAAAATCGCACAGATGGTTAATCGAGTCTGATAAAGCGGACTCAAAAATTTGAAAAAACACCGAAAGACATTTGACGTTACCGGTATGCTATAAACCAATTTCGCTCGAAAATCGGATAATTGTGTAAAAGTGATTTATAGTAGTTTATAGGGTCTACAATCGAATAAGATATCTCATGATGCGATTTCGGACACGTGGTAGAAAAACAAGCTGAAAAATAAAAATGACCGCTCCGAGCACCCATAACTGCTCGAATTGAAGGGTATATAATACACTTTTTTTAGGCCTCTGAGCTTCCGGAACGAAAATGTCGGAAAATCGCACAGATGGTTAATCGAGCCAGATAAAGCGGACTCAAAAATTTGCAAAAACATCAGAAGACATTTGACGTTACCGGTAGGCTATAAACCAATTTCGGCCGAAAATCGGATAACCGTGTAAAAGTGATTTATAGTTGTTTATAGGGCTACAATCGTATAAGATATCTCTTGATGCGATTTTGGACACGTGGTAGAAAAACAAACTGAAAAATAAAAATGACCGCTCCGAGCACCCATAACTGTTCGAATTGAAGGGTATATAATACACTTTTTTTAGGCCTCTGAGCTTCCGGAACGAAAATGTCGGAAAATCGCACAGATGGTTAATCGAGCCAGATAAAGCGGACTCAAAAATTTGCAAAAACATCAGAAGACATTTGACGTTACCGGTAGGCTATAAACCAATTTCGGCCGAAAATCGGATAACCGTGTAAAAGTGATTTATAGTTGTTTATAGGGGCTACAATCGTATAAGATATCTCTTGATTCGATTTTGGACACGTGGTAGAAAAACAAACTGAAAAATAAAAATGACCGCTCCGACCATCCGAAACAGCTCGAATTGATGGTTATTTAAGACACGTTTTTTAGGCCTCTGAGCTCCCGGAACGAAAATGTCGGAAAATCGCACAGATGGTTAATCGAGCCAGATAAAGCGGACTCAAAAATTTGCATAAACATCAGAAGACATTTGACGTTACCGGTATGCTATATACCAATTTCGGCCGAAAATCGGATAACCGTGTAAAAGTGATTATTAGTTGTTTATAGGGTCTACAATCGTATAAGATATCTCATGATGTGATTTCGGACACGTGGTAGAAAAATAGGCTGAAAAATAAAAATGGTCGCTCCGACCACCCTAAACTTCTCGAATTGACGGGTATATAATACACTTTTTTTAGGCCTCTGAGTTCCTGGAACGATAATGTCCGAAAATCTCACAGATGGTTAATCGAGTCAGATAAAGCGGACTCAAAAATTTGAAAAAACACCGAAAGACATTTAACGTTACCGGTATACTATAAACCAATTTTGTTTGAAAATCGGATAACCGTGTAAAAGTGATTTATAGTTGTTTATAGGGTCTACAATCGAATAGGATATCTCATGATGCGATTTCGGACACGTGGTAGAAAAACAAGCTGAAAAATAAAAATGACCGCTCCGAGCACCCATAACTGCTCGAATTGAAGGGTATATAATACACTTTTTTTAGGCCTCTGAGCTTCCGGAACGAAAATGTCGGAAAATCGCAGATGGTTAATCGAGCCAGATAAAGCGGACTCAAAAATTTGCAAAAACATCAGAAGACATTTGACGTTACCGGTAGGCTATAAACCAATTTCGGCCGAAAATCGGATAACCGTGTAAAAGTGATTTATAGTTGTTTATAGGGGCTACAATCGTATAAGATATCTCTTGATGCGATTTCGGACACGTGGTAGAAAAACAAACTGAAAAATAAAAATGACCGCTCCGACCATCCGAAACAGCTCGAATTGATGGTTATTTAAGACACGTTTTTTAGGCCTCTGAGCTCCCGGAACGAAAATGTCGGAAAATCGCACAGATGGTTAA
The DNA here is from genome assembly GCA_029255685.2 of Silene conica. Classification (NCBI taxonomy): domain Eukaryota; kingdom Viridiplantae; phylum Streptophyta; class Magnoliopsida; order Caryophyllales; family Caryophyllaceae; genus Silene; species Silene conica. The sequence continues at coordinate 47,477,522 of CM055317.2, read as the reverse complement.
TCGAGCCAGATAAAACGGACTCAAAAATTTGCATAAACATCAGAAGACATTTGACGTTACCGGTATGCTATATACCAATTTCGGCCGAAAATCGGATAACCGTGTAAAAGTGATTATTAGTTGTTTATAGGGGCTACAATCGTATAAGATATCTCATGATGCGATTTCGGACACGTGGTAGAAATATAGGCTGAAAAATAAAAATGACCGTTCCGAGCACCCATAACTGCTCGAATTGAAGGGTATATAATACTTTTTTTTAGGCCTCTGAGCTCCTAGAATGAAATTGTTCGAAAATCGCACAGATGGTTAATCGAGTCTGATAAAGCGGACTCAAAAATTTGAAAAAACATCGGAAGACATTTGACGTTACCGGTATGCTATAAACCAATTTCGCTCGAAAATCGGATAATTGTGTAAAAGTGATTTATAGTAGTTTATAGGGTCTACAATCGAATAAGATATCTGATGATGCGATTTTTGACTCGTGGTAGAAAAACAGGCTGAAAAATAAAAATGGTCGCTCCGACCACCCTAAACTTCTCGAATTGACGGGTATATAATACACTTTTTTTAGGCCTCTGAGTTCCTGGAACGATAATGTCCGAAAATCTCACAGATGGTTAATCGAGTCAGATAAAGCGGACTCAAAAATTTGAAAAAACACCGAAAGACATTTAACGTTACCGGTATACTATAAACCAATTTTGTTTGAAAATCGGATAACCGTGTAAAAGTGATTTATAGTTGTTTATAGGGTCTACAATCGAATAAGATATCTCATGATGCGATTTCGGACACGTGGTAGAAAAACAAGCTGAAAAATAAAAATGACCGCTCCGAGCACCCATAACTGCTCGAATTGAAGGGTATATAATACACTTTTTTTAGGCCTCTGAGCTTCCGGAACGAAAATGTCGGAAAATCGCACAGATGGTTAATCGAGCCAGATAAAGCGGACTCAAAAATTTGCAAAAACATCAGAAGACATTTGACCTTACCGGTAGGCTATAAACCAATTTCGGCCGAAAATCGGATAACCGTGTAAAAGTGATTTATAGTTGTTTATAGTGGCTACAATCGTATAAGATATCTCTTGATGCGATTTTGGACACGTGGTAGAAAAACAAACTGAAAAATAAAAATGACCGCTCCAAGCACCCATAACTGTTCGAATTGAAGGGTATATAATACACCTTTTTTAGGCCTCTGAGCTTCCGGAACGAAAATGTCGGAAAATCGCACAGATGGTTAATCGAGCCAGATAAAGCGGACTCAAAAATTTGCAAAAACATCAGAAGACATTTGACGTTACCGGTAGGCTACAAACCAATTTCGGCCGAAAATCGGATAACCGTGTCAAAGTGATTTATAGTTGTTTATAGGGGCTACAATCGTATAAGATATCTCTTGATGCGATTTTGGACACGTGGTAGAAAAACAAACTGAAAAATAAAAATGACCGCTCCGACCATCCGAAACAGCTCGAATTGATGGTTATTTAAGACACGTTTTTTAGGCCTCTGAGCTCCCGGAACGAAAATGTCGGAAAATCGCACAGATGGTTAATCGAGCAAGATAAAGCGGACTCAAAAATTTGCATAAACATCAGAAGACATTTGACGTTACCGGTATGCTATATACCAATTTCGGCCGAAAATCGGATAACCGTGTAAAAGTGATTATTAGTTGTTTATAGGGTCTACAATCGTATAAGATATCTCATGATGCGATTTCGGACACGTGGTAGAAAAATAGGCTGAAAAATAAAAATGACCGCTCCGAGCACCCATAACTGCTCGAATTGAAGGGTATATAATACCTTTTTTTAGGCCTCTGAGCTCCTAGAACGAAATTGTTCGAAAATCGCACAGATGGTTAATCGAGTCTGATAAAGCGGACTCAAAAATTTGAAAAAACATCAGAAGACATTTGACGTTACCGGTATGCTATAAACCAATTTCGCTCGAAAATCGGATAATTGTGTAAAAGTGATTTATAGTAGTTTATAGGGTCTACAATCGAATAAGATATCTCATGATGCGATTTTGGACTCGTGGTAGAAAAACAGGCTGAAAAATAAAAATGGTCGCTCCGACCACCCTAAACTTCTCGAATTGACGGGTATATATAATACACTTTTTTTAGGCCTCTGAGTTCCTGGAACGATAATGTCCGAAAATCTCACAGATGGTTAATCGAGTCAGATAAAGCGGACTCAAAAATTTGAAAAAACACCGAAAGACATTTAACGTTACCGGTATACTATAAACCAATTTTGTTTGAAAATCGGATAACCGTGTAAAAGTGATTTATAGTTGTTTATAGGGTCTACAATCGAATAAGATATCTCATGATGCGATTTCGGACACGTGGTAGAAAAACAAGCTGAAAAATAAAAATGACCGCTCCGAGCACCCATAACTGCTCGAATTGAAGGGTATATAATACACTTTTTTTAGGCCTCTGAGCTTCCGGAACGAAAATGTCGGAAAATCGCACAGATGGTTAATCGAGCCAGATAAAGCGGACTCAAAAATTTGCAAAAACATCAGAAGACATTTGACCTTACCGGTAGGCTATAAACCAATTTCGGCCGAAAATCGGATAACCGTGTAAAAGTGATTTATAGTTGTTTATAGGGGCTACAATCGTATAAGATATCTCTTGATGCGATTTCGGACACGTGGTAGAAAAACAAACTGAAAAATAAAAATGACCGCTCCGACCATCCGAAACAGCTCGAATTGATGGTTATTTAAGACACGTTTTTTAGGCCTCTGAGCTCCCGGAACGAAAATGTCGGAAAATCGCACAGATGGTTAATCGAGCCAGATAAAGCGGACTCAAAAATTTGCATAAACATCAGAAGACATTTGACGTTACCGGTATGCTATATACCAATTTCGGCCGAAAATCGGATAACCGTGTAAAAGTGATTTATAGTTGTTTATAGGGCTACAATCGTATAAGATATCTCTTGATGCGATTTTGGACACGTGGTAGAAAAACAAACTGAAAAATAAAAATGACCGCTCCGAGCACCCATAACTGTTCGAATTGAAGGGTATATAATACACTTTTTTTAGGCCTCTGAGCTTCCGGAACGAAAATGTCGGAAAATCGCACAGATGGTTAATCGAGCCAGATAAAGCGGACTCAAAAATTTGCAAAAACATCAGAAGACATTTGACGTTACTGGTAGGCTACAAACCAATTTCGGCCGAAAATCGGATAATCGTGTAAAAGTGATTTATAGTTGTTTATAGGGGCTACAATCGTATAAGATATCTCTTGATGCGATTTTGGACACGTGGTAGAAAAACAAACTGAAAAATAAAAATGACCGCTCCGACCATCCGAAACAGCTCGAATTGATGGTTATTTAAGACACGTTTTTTAGGCCTCTGAGCTCCCGGAACGAAAATGTCGGAAAATCGCACAGATGGTTAATCGAGCAAGATAAAGCGGACTCAAAAATTTGTATAAACATCAGAAGACATTTGACGTTACCGGTATGCTATATACCAATTTCGGCCGAAAATCGGATAACCGTGTAAAAGTGATTATTAGTTGTTTATAGGGTCTACAATCGTATAAGATATCTCATGATGCGATTTCGAACACGTGGTAGAAAAATAGGCTGAAAAATAAAAATGACCGCTCCGAGCACCCATAACTGCTCGAATTGAAGGGTATATAATACCTTTTTTTAGGCCTCTGAGCTCCTAGAACGAAATTGTTCGAAAATCGCACAGATGGTTAATCGAGTCTGATAAAGCGGACTCAAAAATTTGAAAAAACATCAGAAGACATTTGACGTTACCGGTATGCTATAAACCAATTTCGCTCGAAAATCGGATAATTGTGTAAAAGTGATTTATAGTAGTTTATAGGGTCTACAATCGAATAAGATATCTCATGATGCGATTTTGGACTCGTGGTAGAAAAACAGGCTGAAAAATAAAAATGGTCGCTCCGACCACCCTAAACTTCTCGAATTGACGGGTACATAATACACTTTTTTTAGGCCTCTGAGTTCCTGGAACGATAATGTCCGAAAATCTCACAGATGGTTAATCGAGTCAGATAAAGCGGACTCAAAAATTTGAAAAAACACCGAAAGACATTTAACGTTACCGGTATACTATAAACCAATTTTGTTTGAAAATCGGATAACCGTGTAAAAGTGATTTATAGTTGTTTATAGGGTCTACAATCGAATAAGATATCTCATGATGCGATTTCGGACACGTGGTAGACAAACAAGCTGAAAAATAAAAATGACCGCTCCGAGCACCCATAACTGCTCGAATTGAAGGGTATATAATACACTTTTTTTAGGCCTCTGAGCTTCCGGAACGAAAATGTCGGAAAATCGCACAGATGGTTAATCGAGCCAGATAAAGCGGACTCAAAAATTTGCAAAAACATCAGAAGACATTTGACCTTACCGGTAGGCTATAAACCAATTTCGGCCGAAAATCGGATAACCGTGTAAAAGTGATTTATAGTTGTTTATAAGGGCTACAATCGTATAAGATATCTCTTGATGCGATTTTGGACACGTGGTAGAAAAACAAACTGAAAAATAAAAATGACCGCTCCGAGCACCCATAACTGTTCGAATTGAAGGGTATATAATACACTTTTTTTAGGCCTCTGAGCTTCCGGAACGAAAATGTCGGAAAATCGCACAGATGGTTAATCGAGCCAGATAAAGCGGACTCAAAAATTTGCAAAAACATCAGAAGACATTTGACGTTACCGGTAGGCTATAAACCAATTTCGGCCGAAAATCGGATAACCGTGTAAAAGTGATTTATAGTTGTTTATAGGGGCTACAATCGTATAAGATATCTCTTGATGCGATTTTGGACACGTGGTAGAAAAACAAACTGAAAAATAAAAATGACCGCTCCGACCATCCGAAACAGCTCGAATTGATGGTTATTTAAGACACGTTTTTTAGGCCTCTGAGCTCCCGGAACGAAAATGTCGGAAAATCGCACAGATGGTTAATCGAGCAAGATAAAGCGGACTCAAAAATTTGCATAAACATCAGAAGACATTTGACGTTACCGGTATGCTATATACCAATTTCGGCCGAAAATCGGATAACCGTGTAAAAGTGATTATTAGTTGTTTATAGGGTCTACAATCGTATAAGATATCTCATGATGCGATTTCGGACACGTGGTAGAAAAATAGGCTGAAAAATAAAATTGACCGCTCCGAGCACCCATAACTGCTCGAATTGAAGGGTATATAATACCTTTTTTTAGGCCTCTGAGCTCCTAGAACGAAATTGTTCGAAAATCGCACAGATGGTTAATCGAGTCTGATAAAGCGGACTCAAAAATTTGAAAAAACATCAGAAGACATTTGACGTTACCGGTATGCTATAAACCAATTTCGCTCGAAAATCGGAGAATTGTGTAAAAGTGATTTATAGTAGTTTATAGGGTCTACAATCGAATAAGATATCTCATGATGCGATTTTGGACTCGTGGTAGAAAAATAAAAATGGTCGCTCCGACCACCCTAAACTTCTCGAATTGACGGGTATATAATACACTTTTTTTAGGCCTCTGAGTTCCTGGAACGATAATGTCCGAAAATCTCACAGATGGTTAATCGAGTCAGATAAAGCGGACTCAAAAATTTGAAAAAACACCGAAAGACATTTAACGTTACCGGTATACTATAAACCAATTTTGTTTGAAAATCGGATAACCGTGTAAAAGTGATTTATAGTTGTTTATAGGGTCTACAATCGAATAAGATATCTCATGATGCGATTTCGGACACGTGGTAGAAAAACAAGCTGAAAAATAAAAATGACCGCTCCGAGCACCCATAACTGCTCGAATTGAAGGGTATATAATACACTTTTTTTAGGCCTCTGAGCTTCCGGAACGAAAATGTCGGAAAATCGCACAGATGGTTAATCGAGCCAGATAAAGCGGACTCAAAAATTTGCAAAAACATCAGAAGACATTTGACCTTACCGGTAGGCTATAAACCAATTTCGGCCGAAAATCGGATAACCGTGTAAAAGTGATTTATAGTTGTTTATAGGGGCTACAATCGTATAAGATATCTCTTGATGCGATTTTGGACACGTGGTAGAAAAACAAACTGAAAAATAAAAATGACCGCTCCGAGCACCCATAACTGTTCGAATTGAAGGGTATATAATACACTTTTTTTAGGCCTCTGAGCTTCCGGAACGAAAATGTCGGAAAATCGCACAGATGGTTAATCGAGCCAGATAAAGCGGACTCAAAAATTTGCAAAAACATCAGAAGACATTTGACGTTACCGGTAGGCTACAAACCAATTTCGGCCGAAAATCGGATAATCGTGTAAAAGTGATTTATAGTTGTTTATAGGGGCTACAATCGTATAAGATATCTCTTGATGCGATTTTGGACACGTGGTAGAAAAACAAACTGAAAAATAAAAATGACCGCTCCGACCATCCGAAACAGCTCGAATTGATGGTTATTTAAGACACGTTTTTTAGGCCTCTGAGCTCCTGGAACGAAAATGTCGGAAAATCGCACAGATGGTTAATCGAGCAAGATAAAGCGGACTCAAAAATTTGTATAAACATCAGAAGACATTTGACGTTACCGGTATGCTATATACCAATTTCGGCCGAAAATCGGATAACCGTGTAAAAGTGATTATTAGTTGTTTATAGGGTCTACAATCGTATAAGATATCTCATGATGCGATTTCGGACACGTGGTAGAAAAATAGGCTGAAAAATAAAATTGACCGCTCCGAGCACCCATAACTGCTCGAATTAAAGGGTATATAATACCTTTTTTTAGGCCTCTGAGCTCCTAGAACGAAATTGTTCGAAAATCGCACAGATGGTTAATCGAGTCTGATAAAGCGGACTCAAAAATTTGAAAAAACATCAGAAGACATTTGACGTTACCGGTATGCTATAAACCAATTTCGCTCGAAAATCGGAGAATTGTGTAAAAGTGATTTATAGTAGTTTATAGGGTCTACAATCGAATAAGATATCTCATGATGCGATTTTGGACTCGTGGTAGAAAAATAAAAATGGTCGCTCCGACCACCCTAAACTTCTCGAATTGACGGGTATATAATACACTTTTTTTAGGCCTCTGAGTTCCTGGAACGATAATGTCCGAAAATCTCACAGATGGTTAATCGAGTCAGATAAAGCGGACTCAAAAATTTGAAAAAACACCGAAAGACATTTAACGTTACCGGTATACTATAAACCAATTTTGTTTGAAAATCGGATAACCGTGTAAAAGTGATTTATAGTTGTTTATAGGGTCTACAATCGAATAAGATATCTCATGATGCGATTTCGGACACGTGGTAGAAAAACAAGCTGAAAAATAAAAATGACCGCTCCGAGCACCCATAGCTGCTCGAATTGAAGGGTATATAATACACTTTTTTTAGGCCTCTGAGCTTCCGGAACGAAAATGTCGGAAAATCGCAGATGGTTAATCGAGCCAGATAAAGCGGACTCAAAAATTTGCAAAAACATCAGAAGACATTTGACGTTACCGGTAGGCTATAAACCAATTTCGGCCGAAAATCGGATAACCGTGTAAAAGTGATTTATAGTCGTTTATAGGGGCTACAATCGTATAAGATATCTCTTGATGCGATTTTGGACACGTGGTAGAAAAACAAACTGAAAAATAAAAATGACCGCTCCGACCATCCGAAACAGCTCGAATTGATGGTTATTTAAGACACGTTTTTTAGGCCTCTGAGCTACCGGAACGAAAATGTCGGAAAATCGCACAGATGGTTAATCGAGCCAGATAAAGCGGACTCAAAAATTTGCATAAACATCAGAAGACATTTGACGTTACCGGTATGCTATATACCAATTTCGGCCGAAAATCGGATAACCGTGTAAAAGTGATTTATAGTTGTTTATAGGGCTACAATCGTATAAGATATCTCTTGATGCGATTTTGGACACGTGGTAGAAAAACAAACTGAAAAATAAAAATGACCGCTCCGAGCACCCATAACTGTTCGAATTGAAGGGTATATAATACACTTTTTTTAGGCCTCTGAGCTTCCGGAACGAAAATGTCGGAAAATCGCACAGATGGTTAATCGAGCAAGATAAAGCGGACTCAAAAATTTGCAAAAACATCAGAAGACATTTGACGTTACCGGTAGGCTATAAACCAATTTCGGCCGAAAATCGGATAACCGTGTAAAAGTGATTTATAGTTGTTTATAGGGGCTACAATCGTATAAGATATCTCTTGATGCGATTTTGGACACGTGGTAGAAAAACAAACTGAAAAATAAAAATGACCGCTCCGACCTTCCGAAACAGCTCGAATTGATGGTTATTTAAGACACGTTTTTTAGGCCTCTGAGCTCCCGGAACGAAAATGTCGGAAAATCGCACAGATTGTTAATCGAGCAAGATAAAGCGGACTCAAAAATTTGCATAAACATCAGAAGACATTTGACGTTACCGGTATGCTATATACCAATTTCGGCCGAAAATCGGATAACCGTGTAAAAGTGATTATTAGTTGTTTATAGGGTCTACAATCGTATAAGATATCTCATGATGCGATTTCGGACACGTGGTAGAAAAATAGGCTGAAAAATAAAATTGACCGCTCCGAGCACCCATAACTGCTCGAATTAAAGGGTATATAATACCTTTTTTTAGGCCTCTGAGCTCCTAGAACGAAATTGTTCGAAAATCGCACAGATGGTTAATCGAGTCTGATAAAGCGGACTCAAAAATTTGAAAAAACATCAGAAGACATTTGACGTTACCGGTATGCTATAAACCAATTTCGCTCGAAAATCGGAGAATTGTGTAAAAGTGATTTATAGTAGTTTATAGGGTCTACAATCGAATAAGATATCTCATGATGCGATTTTGGACTCGTGGTAGAAAAATAAAAATGGTCGCCCCGACCACCCTAAACTTCTCGAATTGACGGGTATATAATACACTTTTTTTAGGCCTCTGAGTTCCTGGAACGATAATGTCCGAAAATCTCACAGATGGTTAATCGAGTCAGATAAAGCGGACTCAAAAATTTGAAAAAACACCGAAAGACATTTAACGTTACCGGTATACTATAAACCAATTTTGTTTGAAAATCGGATAACCGTGTAAAAGTGATTTATAGTTGTTTATAGGGTCTACAATCGAATAAGATATCTCATGATGCGATTTCGGACACGTGGTAGAAAAACAAGCTGAAAAATAAAAATGACCGCTCCGAGCACCCATAGCTGCTCGAATTGAAGGGTATATAATACACTTTTTTTAGGCCTCTGAGCTTCCGGAACGAAAATGTCGGAAAATCGCAGATGGTTAATCGAGCCAGATAAAGCGGACTCAAAAATTTGCAAAAACATCAGAAGACATTTGACGTTACCGGTAGGCTATAAACCAATTTCGGCCGAAAATCGGATAACCGTGTAAAAGTGATTTATAGTCGTTTATAGGGGCTACAATCGTATAAGATATCTCTTGATGCGATTTTGGACACGTGGTAGAAAAACAAACTGAAAAATAAAAATGACCGCTCCGACCATCCGAAACAGCTCGAATTGATGGTTATTTAAGACACGTTTTTTAGGCCTCTGAGCTACCGGAACGAAAATGTCGGAAAATCGCACAGATGGTTAATCGAGCCAGATAAAGCGGACTCAAAAATTTGCATAAACATCAGAAGACATTTGACGTTACCGGTATGCTATATACCAATTTCGGCCGAAAATCGGATAACCGTGTAAAAGTGATTTATAGTTGTTTATAGGGCTACAATCGTATAAGATATCTCTTGATGCGATTTTGGACACGTGGTAGAAAAACAAACTGAAAAATAAAAATGACCGCTCCGAGCACCCATAACTGTTCGAATTGAAGGGTATATAATACACTTTTTTTAGGCCTCTGAGCTTCCGGAACGAAAATGTCGGAAAATCGCACAGATGGTTAATCGAGCAAGATAAAGCGGACTCAAAAATTTGCAAAAACATCAGAAGACATTTGACGTTACCGGTAGGCTATAAACCAATTTCGGCCGAAAATCGGATAACCGTGTAAAAGTGATTTATAGTTGTTTATAGGGGCTACAATCGTATAAGATATCTCTTGATGCGATTTTGGACACGTGGTAGAAAAACAAACTGAAAAATAAAAATGACCGCTCCGACCATCCGAAACAGCTCGAATTGATGGTTATTTAAGACACGTTTTTTAGGCCTCTGAGCTCCCGGAACGAAAATGTCGGAAAATCGCACAGATTGTTAATCGAGCAAGATAAAGCGGACTCAAAAATTTGCATAAACATCAGAAGACATTTGACGTTACCGGTATGCTATATACCAATTTCGGCCGAAAATCGGATAACCGTGTAAAAGTGATTATTAGTTGTTTATAGGGTCTACAATCGTATAAGATATCTCATGATGCGATTTCGGACACGTGGTAGAAAAATAGGCTGAAAAATAAAAATGACCGCTCCGAGCACCCATAACTGCTCGAATTGAAGGGTATATAATACCCTTTTTTAGGCCTCTGAGCTCCTAGAACGAAATTGTTCGAAAATCGCACAGATGGTTAATCGAGTCTGATAAAGCGGACTCAAAAATTTGAAAAAACATCAGAAGACATTTGACGTTACCGGTATGCTATAAACCAATTTCGCTCGAAAATCGGATAATTGTGTAAAAGTGATTTATAGTAGTTTATAGGGTCTACAATCGAATAAGATATCTCATGATGCGATTTTGGACTCGTGGTAGAAAAACAGGCTGAAAAATAAAAATGGTCGCTCCGACCACCCTAAACTTCTCGAATTGACGGGTATATAATACACTTTTTTTAGGCCTCTGAGTTCCTGGAACGATAATGTCCGAAAATCTCACAGATGGTTAATCGAGTCAGATAAAGCGGACTCAAAAATTTGAAAAAACACCGAAAGACATTTAACGTTACCGGTATACTATAAACCAATTTTGTTTGAAAATCGGATAACCGTGTAAAAGTGATTTATAGTTGTTTATAGGGTCTACAATCGAATAAGATATCACATGATGCGATTTCGGACACGTGGTAGAAAAACAAGCTGAAAAATAAAAATGACCGCTCCGAGCACCCATAACTGCTCGAATTGAAGGGTATATAATACACTTTTTTTAGGCCTCTGAGCTTCCGGAACGAAAATGTCGGAAAATCGCAGATGGTTAATCGAGCCAGATAAAGCGGACTCAAAAATTTGCAAAAACATCAGAAGACATTTGACGTTACCGGTAGGCTATAAACCAATTTCGGCCGAAAATCGGATAACCGTGTAAAAGTGATTTATAGTTGTTTATAGGGGCTACAATCGTATAAGATATCTCTTGATGCGATTTCGGACACGTGGTAGAAAAACAAACTGAAAAATAAAAATGACCGCTCCGACCATCCGAAACAGCTCGAATTGATGGTTATTTAAGACACGTTTTTTAGGCCTCTGAGCTCCCGGAACGAAAATGTCGGAAAATCGCACAGATGGTTAATCGAGCCAGATAAAGCGGACTCAAAAATTTGCATAAACATCAGAAGACATTTGACGTTACCGGTATGCTATATACCAATTTCGGCCGAAAATCGGATAACCGTGTAAAAGTGATTTATAGTTGTTTATAGGGCTACAATCGTATAAGATATCTCTTGATGCGATTTTGGACACGTGGTAGAAAAACAAACTGAAAAATAAAAATGACCGCTTCGAGCACCCATAACTGTTCGAATTGAAGGGTATATAATACACTTTTTTTAGGCCTCTGAGCTTCCGGAACGAAAATGTCGGAAAATCGCACAGATGGTTAATCGAGCAAGATAAAGCGGACTCAAAAATTTGCAAAAACATCAGAAGACATTTGACGTTACCGGTAGGCTATAAACCAATTTCGGCCGAAAATCGGATAACCGTGTAAAAGTGATTTATAGTTGTTTATAGGGGCTACAATCGTATAAGATATCTCTTGATGCGATTTTGGACACGTGGTAGAAAAACAAACTGAAAAATAAAAATGACCGCTCCGACCATCCGAAACAGCTCGAATTGATGGTTATTTAAGACACGTTTTTTAGGCCTCTGAGCTCCCGGAACGAAAATGTCGGAAAATCGCACAGATTGTTAATCGAGCAAGATAAAGCGGACTCAAAAATTTGCATAAACATCAGAAGACATTTGACGTTACCGGTATGCTATATACCAATTTCGGCCGAAAATCGGATAACCGTGTAAAAGTGATTATTAGTTGTTTATAGGGTCTACAATCGTATAAGATATCTCATGATGCGATTTCGGACACGTGGTAGAAAAATAGGCTGAAAAATAAAAATGACCGCTCCGAGCACCCATAACTGCTCGAATTGAAGGGTATATAATACCTTTTTTTAGGCCTCTGAGCTCCTAGAACGAAATTGTTCGAAAATCGCACAGATGGTTAATCGAGTCTGATAAAGCGGACTCAAAAATTTGAAAAAACATCAGAAGACATTTGACGTTACCGGTATGCTATAAACCAATTTCGCTCGAAAATCGGATAATTGTGTAAAAGTGATTTATAGTAGTTTATAGGGTCTACAATCGAATAAGATATCTCATGATGCGATTTTGGACTCGTGGTAGAAAAACAGGCTGAAAAATAAAAATGGTCGCTCCGACCACCCTAAACTTCTCGAATTGACGGGTATATAATACACTTTTTTTAGGCCTCTGAGTTCCTGGAACGATAATGTCCGAAAATCTCACAGATGGTTAATCGAGTCAGATAAAGCGGACTCAAAAATTTGAAAAAACACCGAAAGACATTTAACGTTACCGGTATACTATAAACCAATTTTGTTTGAAAATCGGATAACCGTGTAAAAGTGATTTATAGTTGTTTATAGGGTCTACAATCGAATAAGATATCACATGATGCGATTTCGGACACGTGGTAGAAAAACAAGCTGAAAAATAAAAATGACCGCTCCGAGGACCCATAACTGCTCGAATTGAAGGGTATATAATACACTTTTTTTAGGCCTCTGAGCTTCCGGAACGAAAATGTCGGAAAATCGCAGATGGTTAATCGAGCCAGATAAAGCGGACTCAAAAATTTGCAAAAACATCAGAAGACATTTGACGTTACCGGTAGGCTATAAACCAATTTCGGCCGAAAATCGGATAACCGTGTAAAAGTGATTTATAGTTGTTTATAGGGGCTACAATCGTATAAGATATCTCTTGATGCGATTTCGGACACGTGGTAGAAAAACAAACTGAAAAATAAAAATGACCGCTCCGACCATCCGAAACAGCTCGAATTGATGGTTATTTAAGACACGTTTTTTAGGCCTCTGAGCTCCCGGAACGAAAATGTCGGAAAATCGCACAGATGGTTAATCGAGCCAGATAAAGCGGACTCAAAAATTTGCATAAACATCAGAAGACATTTGACGTTACCGGTATGCTATATACCAATTTCGGCCGAAAATCGGATAACCGTGTAAAAGTGATTTATAGTTGTTTATAGGGCTACAATCGTATAAGATATCTCTTGATGCGATTTTGGACACGTGGTAGAAAAACAAACTGAAAAATAAAAATGACCGCTTCGAGCACCCATAACTGTTCGAATTGAAGGGTATATAATACACTTTTTTTAGGCCTCTGAGCTTCCGGAACGAAAATGTCGGAAAATCGCACAGATGGTTAATCGAGCAAGATAAAGCGGACTCAAAAATTTGCAAAAACATCAGAAGACATTTGACGTTACCGGTAGGCTATAAACCAATTTCGGCCGAAAATCGGATAACCGTGTAAAAGTGATTTATAGTTGTTTATAGGGGCTACAATCGTATAAGATATCTCTTGATGCGATTTTGGACACGTGGTAGAAAAACAAACTGAAAAATAAAAATGACCGCTCCGACCATCCGAAACAGCTCGAATTGATGGTTATTTAAGACACGTTTTTTAGGCCTCTGAGCTCCCGGAACGAAAATGTCGGAAAATCGCACAGATTGTTAATCGAGCAAGATAAAGCGGACTCAAAAATTTGCATAAACATCAGAAGACATTTGACGTTACCGGTATGCTATATACCAATTTCGGCCGAAAATCGGATAACCGTGTAAAAGTGATTATTAGTTGTTTATAGGGTCTACAATCGTATAAGATATCTCATGATGCGATTTCGGACACGTGGTAGAAAAATAGGCTGAAAAATAAAAATGACCGCTCCGAGCACCCATAACTGCTCGAATTGAAGGGTATATAATACCTTTTTTTAGGCCTCTGAGCTCCTAGAACGAAATTGTTCGAAAATCGCACAGATGGTTAATCGAGTCTGATAAAGCGGACTCAAAAATTTGAAAAAACATCAGAAGACATTTGACGTTACCGGTATGCTATAAACCAATTTCGCTCGAAAATCGGATAATTGTGTAAAAGTGATTTATAGTAGTTTATAGGGTCTACAATCGAATAAGATATCTCATGATGCGATTTTGGACTCGTGGTAGAAAAACAGGCTGAAAAATAAAAATGGTCGCTCCGACCACCCTAAACTTCTCGAATTGACGGGTATATAATACACTTTTTTTAGGCCTCTGAGTTCCTGGAACGATAATGTCCGAAAATCTCACAGATGGTTAATCGAGTCAGATAAAGCGGACTCAAAAATTTGAAAAAACACCGAAAGACATTTAACGTTACCGGTATACTATAAACCAATTTTGTTTGAAAATCGGATAACCGTGTAAAAGTGATTTATAGTTGTTTATAGGGTCTACAATCGAATAAGATATCACATGATGCGATTTCGGACACGTGGTAGAAAAACAAGCTGAAAAATAAAAATGACCGCTCCGAGCACCCATAACTGCTCGAATTGAAGGGTATATAATACACTTTTTTTAGGCCTCTGAGCTTCCGGAACGAAAATGTCGGAAAATCGCAGATGGTTAATCGAGCCAGATAAAGCGGACTCAAAAATTTGCAAAAACATCAGAAGACATTTGACGTTACCGGTAGGCTATAAACCAATTTCGGCCGAAAATCGGATAACCGTGTAAAAGTGATTTATAGTTGTTTATAGGGGCTACAATCGTATAAGATATCTCTTGATGCGATTTCGGACACGTGGTAGAAAAACAAACTGAAAAATAAAAATGACCGCTCCGACCATCCGAAACAGCTCGAATTGATGGTTATTTAAGACACGTTTTTTAGGCCTCTGAGCTCCCGGAACGAAAATGTCGGAAAATCGCACAGATGGTTAATCGAGCCAGATAAAGCGGACTCAAAAATTTGAATAAACATCAGAAGACATTTGACGTTACCGGTATGCTATATACCAATTTCGTCCGAAAATCGGATAACCGTGTAAAAGTGATTATTAGTTGTTTATAGGGTCTACAATCGTATAAGATATCTCATGATGCGATTTCGGACACGTGGTAGAAAAATAGGCTGAAAAATAAAAATGACCGCTCCGAGCACCCATAACTGCTCGAATTGAAGGGTATATAATACTTTTTTTTAGGCCTCTGAGCTCCTAGAACGAAATTGTTCGAAAATCGCACAGATGGTTAATCGAGTCTGATAAAGCGGACTCAAAAATTTGCAAAAACATCAGAAGACATTTGACGTTACCGGTAGGCTATAAACCAATTTCGGCCGAAAATCGGATAATTGTGTAAAAGTGATTTATAGTAGTTTATAGGGTCTACAATCGAATAAGATATCTCATGATGCGATTTTGGACTCGTGGTAGAAAAACAGGCTGAAAAAAAAAATGGTCGCTCCGACCACCCTAAACTTCTCGAATTGACGGTTATTTAATACACGTTTTTTAGGCATCTGAGCTCCCGGAAAGAAAATGTCCGAAAATCGCACAGATGGTTAATCGAGCAGATAAAGCGGACTCCAAAATTTGCAAAAACATCAGAAGACATTTGACGTTACCGGTATGCTATAAACCAATTTCGGCCGAAAATCGGATAACCGTGTAATAGTGATTTATAGCTGTTTATAGGGGCTACAATCGTATAAGATATCCCTTGATGCGATTTCGGACACGTGGTAGAAAAACAAACTGAAAAATAAAAATGACCGCTCCGACCATCCGAAACAGCTCGAATTGATGGTTATTTAATACACGTTTTTTAGGCCTCTGAGCTCCCGGAACGAAAATAATGTTGGAAAATCGCACAGATGTTTAATCGAGCCAG
Organism: Silene conica; assembly: GCA_029255685.2. Lineage (NCBI taxonomy): Eukaryota > Viridiplantae > Streptophyta > Magnoliopsida > Caryophyllales > Caryophyllaceae > Silene > Silene conica. Next base: position 47,461,243 of record CM055317.2, on the reverse strand, counting down.
ATAAAGCGGACTCAAAAATTTGCAAAAACATCAGAAGACATTTGACGTTACCGGTATGTTATAAACCAATTTCGGCCGCAAATCGGATAACCGTGTAAAAGTGATTATTAGTTGTTTATAGGGTCTACAATCGTATAAGATATCTCATGATGCGATTTCGGATACGTGGTAGAAAAACAGGCTGAAAAATAAAAATGACCACTCCGAGCACCCATAACTGTTCGAATTGAAGGGTATATAATACACTTTTTTTAGGCCTCTGAGCTCCCGGAACGAAAGTGTTCGAAAATCGCACAGATTGTTAATCGAGTCAGATAAAGCGGACTCAAATTTGAAAAAACATCGGAAGACATGTGACGTTACCGGTATGCTATAAACCAATTTCGTTCGAAAATCGGATAATTGCGTTCAAGTGATTTATAGTTGTTTATCCCCTGATGCGATTTCGGACTCGTAGTAGAAAAACAGGCTGAAAAATAAAAAAGACCGCTCCGACCATCCGAAACAGCTCGAATTGATGGTTATTTAATACACGTTTTTTAGGCCTCTGAGCTCCCGGAACGAAAATGTCGGAAAATCGCACAGATGGTTAATCGAGCCAGATAAAGCGGACTCAAAAATTTGCATAAACAACAGAAGACATTTGACGTTACCGGTATGCTATAAACCAATTTCGGCCGAAAATCGGATAACCGTGTAAAAGTGATTATTAGTTGTTTATAGGGTATACAATCGTATAAGATATCTCATGATGCGATTTCGGACACGTGGTAGAAAAATAGGCTGAAAAATAAAAATGACCGCTCCGAGCACCCATAACTGCTCGAATTGAAGGGTATATAATACTTTTTTTTTAGGCCTCTGAGCTCCCAGAACGAAATTGTTCGAAAATCGCGCAGTAATCGAGTCTGATAAAGCGGACTCAAAAATTTGAAAAAACATCAGAAGACATTTGACGTTACCGGTATGCTATAAACCAATTTCGGCCGAAAATCGGATAACCGTGTAAAAGTGATTTATAGTTGTTTATAGGGTCTACAATCGTATAAGATATGTCATGATGCGATTTCGGACACGTATTGATGGTTATTTAATACACGTTTTTTAGGCCTCTGAGCTCCCGGAACGAAAATGTCGGAAAATCGCACAGATGGTTAATCGAGCCAGATAAAGCGGACTCAAAAATTTGCAAAAACATCAGAAGACATTTGACGTTACCGGTATGCTATAAACCAATTTCGGCCGCAAATCGGATAACTGTGTAAAAGTGATTATTAGTTGTTTATAGGGTCTACAATCGTAAAAGATATCTCATGATGCTATTTCGGATACGTGGTAGAAAAACAGGCTGAAAAATAAAAATGACCACTCCGAGCACACATAACTGTTCGAATTGAAGGGTATATAACACACTTTTTTTAGGCCTCTGAGCTCCCGGAACGAAAATGTTCGAAAATCGCACAGATGGTTAATCGAGTCAGATAAAGCGGACTCAAATTTGAAAAAACATCGGAAGACATTTGACGTTAACGGTATGCTATAAACCAATTTCGTTCGAAAATCGGATAATTGCGTACAAGTGATTTATAGTTGTTTATCCCATGATGCGATTTCGGACTCGTGGTAGAAAAACAGGCTGAAAAATAAAAATGGTCGCTCCGACCACCCAAAACTTCTCGAATTGACGGGTATATAATACACTTTTTTTAGGCCTCTGAGCTTCCGGAACGAAAATGTCGGAAAATCGCACAGATGGTTAATCGAGCCAGATAAAACGGACTCAAAAATTTGCAAAAACATCAGAAGACATTTGACGTTACCGGTAGGCTATAAACCAATTTCGGCCGAAAATCGGATAACCGTGTAAAAGTGATTTATAGTTGTTTATAGGGGCTACAATCGTATAAGATATCTCTTGATGCGATTTCGGACACGTGGTAGAAAAACAAACTGAAAAATAAAAATGACCGCTCCGACCATCCGAAACAGCTCGTATTGATGGTTATTTAATACACGTTTTTTAGGCCTCTGAGCTCCCGGAACGAAAATGTCGGAAAATCGCACAGATGGTTAATCGAGCCAGATAAAGCGGACTCAAAAATTTGCAAAAACATCAGAAGACATTTGACGTTACCGGTAGGCTATAAACCAATTTCGGACGAAAATCGGATAACCGTGTAAAAGTGATTTATAGTTGTTTATAGAGTCTACAATCGTATAAGATATGTCATGATGCGATTTCGGACACGTGGTAGAAAAATAGGCTGAAAAATAAAAATGATCGCTCCGAGCACCCATAACTGCTCGAATTGAAGGGTACATAATACTTTTTTTTAGGCCTCTGAGCTCCCGGAACGAAATTGTTCGAAAATCGCACAGATGGTTAATCGAGTCTGATAAAGCGTACTCAAAAATTTGAAAAAACATCAGAAGACATTTGACGTTACCGGTATGCTATAAACCAATTTCGCTCAGAAAATCGGATAATTGTGTAAAAGTGATTTATAGTAGTTTATAGTGTCTACAATCGAATAAGATATCTCATGATGCGATTTCGGACTTGTGGTAGAAAAACAGGCTGAAAAATAAAAATGGTCGCTCCGACCACCCTAAACTTCTCGAATTAACGGGTATATAATACACTTTTTTTAGGCCTCTGAGTTCCTGGAACGATAATGTCCGAAAATCTCACAGATGGTTAATCGAGTCAGCTAAAGCGGACTCAAAAATTTGAAAAAACACCGAAAGACATTTAACGTGTTACCGGTATACTATAAACCAATTTCGTTCGAAAATCGGATAACCGTGTAAAAGTGATTTATAGTTGTTTATAGGGTCTAGAATCGAATTAGATATCTCATGATGCGATTTCGGACACGTGGTAGAAAAACAAGCTGAAAAATAAAAATGACCGCTCTGAGCACCCATAACTGCTCGAATTGAAGGGTATATAATACTCTTTTTTAGGCCTCTGAGCTCCCGGAACGAAAATGTTCGAAAATCGAACAGATGGTTAATCGAGCCAGATAAAGCGGACTCAAAAATTTGCAAAAACATCAGAAGACATTTGACGTTACCGGTAGGCTATAAACCAATTTCGGCAGAAAATCGGATAACCGTGTAAAAGTGATTTATAGTTGTTTATAGGGGCTACAATCGTTTAAGATATCTCTTGATGCGATTTCGGACACGTGGTAGAAAAACAAACTGAAAAATAAAAATGACCGCTCCGACAATCCGAAATAGGTCTAATAAATTGGTTATTTAATACACGTTTTTTAGGCCTCTGAGTTCCCGGAACAAAAATGTCGGAAAATCGCACAGATGGTTAATCGAGCCAGATAAAGCGGACTCAAAAATTTGCAAAAATATCAGAAGACATTTGACGTTACCGGTAGGCTATAAACCAATTTCGGCCGAAAATCGGATAACCGTGTAAAAGTGATTTATAGTTGTTTATAGGGTCTACAATCGTATAAGATATGTCATGATGCGATTTCGGACACGTGGTAGAAAAATAGGCTGAAAAATAAAAATGACCGCTCCGAGCACCCATAAGTCCATAACTGCTCGAATTGAAGGGTACATAATACTTTTTTTTAGGCCTCTGAGCTCCCGGAACGAAATTGTTCGAAAATCGCACAGATGGTTAATCGAGTCTGATAAAGCGGACTCAAAAATTTGAAAAAACATCAGAAGACATTTGACGTTACCGGTATGCTATTAACCAATTTCGCTCGAAAATCGGATAATTGTGTAAAAGTGATTTATAGTAGTTTATAGTGTCTACAATCGAATAAGATATCTCATGATGCGATTTCGGACTTGTGGTAGAAAAACAGGCTGAAGAATAAAAATGGTCGTTCCGACCACCCTAAACTTCTCGAATTGACGGGTATATAATACACTTTTTTTAGGCCTCTGAGCTCCCGGAACGATAATGTCCGAAAATCTCACAGATGGTTAATCGAGTCAGATAAAGCGGACTCAAAAATTAGAAAAAACACCGAAAGACATTTAACGTTACCGATATACTATAAACCAATTTCGTTCGAAAATCGGATAACCGTGTAAAAGTGATTTATAGTTGTTTATAGGGTCTAGAATCGAATAAGATATCTCATGATGCGATTTCGGACACGTGGTAGAAAAACAAGCTGAAAAATAAAAATGACCGCTCCGGGCACCCATAACTGCTCGAATTGAAGGGTATATAATACTCTTTTTTAGGCCTCTGAGCTCCCGGAACGAAAATGTTCGAAAATCGCACAGTTGGTTAATCGAGCCAGATATAGAGGACTCAAAAATTTTCAAAAACATCAGAAGACATTTGACGTTACCGGTATGCTATAAACCAATTTCGGCCGAAAATCGGATAACCGTGTAAAAGAGATTTATAGTTGTTTATAGGGTCTACAATCGTATAAGATACCTCATGATGCGATTTCGGACACGTGGTAGAAAAACAGGCTGAAAAATAAAAATGACCACTCCGAGCACCCATAACTGTTCGAATTGAAGGGTATATAATACACTTTTTTTTGGCCTCTGAGCTCCCGGAACGAAAGTGTTCGAAAATCGCACAGATGGTTAATCGAGTCAGATAAAGCGGACTCAAATTTGAAAAAACATCGGAAGACATTTGACGTTACCGGTATGCTATAAACCAATTTCGTTCGAAAATCGGATAATTGCGTTCAAGTGATTTATAGTTGTTTATCCCATGATGCTATAAACCAATTTCGGCCGAAAATCGGATAACCGTGTAAAAGTGATTATTAGTTGTTTATAGGGTCTACAATCGTATAAGATATCTCATGATGCGATTTCGGACACGTGGTAGAAAAATAGGCTGAAAAATAAAAATGACCGCTCCGAGCACCCATAACTGCTCGAATTGAAGGGTATATAATACTTTTTTTTTAGGCCTCTGAGCTCCCAGAACGAAATTGTTCGAAAATCGCGCTGTAATCGAGTCTGATAAAGCGGACTCAAAAATTTGAAAAAACATCAGAAGACATTTGACGTTACCGGTATGCTATAAACCAATTTCGGCCGAAAATCGGATAACCGTGTAAAAGTGATTTATAGTTGTTTATAGGGTCTACAATCGTATAAGATATGTCATGATGCGATTTCGGACACGTATTGATGGTTATTTAATACACGTTTTTTAGGCCTCTAAGCTCCCGTAACGAAATTGTCGGAAAATCGCACAGATGGTTAATCGAGCCAGATAAAGCGGACTCAAAAATTTGCAAAAACATCAGAAGACATTTGACGTTACCGGTATGCTATAAACCAATTTCGGCCGAAAATCGGATAAATGTGTAAAAGTGATTATTAGTTGTTTATAGGGTCTACAATCGTAAAAGATATCTCATGATGCTATTTCGGATACGTGGTAGAAAAACAGGCTGAAAAATAAAAATGACCACTCCGAGCACACATAACTGTTCGAATTGAAGGGTATATAACACACTTTTTTTAGGCCTCTGAGCTCCCGGAACGAAAATGTTCGAAAATCGCACAGATGGTTAATCGAGTCAGATAAAGCGGACTCAAATTTGAAAAAACATCGGAAGACATTTGACGTTACCGGTATGCTATAAACCAATTTCGTTCGAAAATCGGATAATTGCGTACAAGTGATTTATAGTTGTTTATCCCATGATGCGATTTCGGACACGTGGTAGAAAAACAAACTGAAAAATAAAAATGACCGCTCCGACCATCCGAAACAGCTCGAATTGATGGTTATTTAATATACGTTTTTTAGGCCTCTGAGCTCTCGGAACGAAAATGTTGGAAAATCGCACAGATGTTTAATCGAGCCAGATAAAGCGGACTCAAAAATTTGCAAAAACACCAGAAGACATTTGACGTTACCGGTATGTTATAAACCAATTTCGGCCGCAAATCGGATAACCGTGTAAAAGTGATTATTAGTTGTTTATAGGGTCTACAATCGTATAAGATATCTCATGATGCGATTTCGGATACGTGGTAGAAAAAAAGGCTGAAAAATAAAAATGATCACTCCGAGCACCCATAACTGTTCGAATTGAAGGGTATATAATACACTTTTTTTAGGCCTCTGAGCTCCCGGAACGAAAGTGTTCGAAAATCGCACAGATGGTTAATCGAGTCAGATAAAGTGGACTCAAATTTGAAAAAACATCGGAAGACATGTGACGTTACCGGTATGCTATAAACCAATTTCGTTCGAAAATCGGATAATTGCGTTCAAGTGATTTATAGTTGTTTATCCCCTGATGCGATTTCGGACTCGTGGTAGAAAAACAGGCTGAAAAATAAAAATGACCGCTCCGACCATCCGAAACAGCTCGAATTGATGGTTATTTGATACACGTTTTTTAGGCCTCTGAGCTCCCGGAACGAAAATGTCGGAAAATCGCACAGATGGTTAATCGAGCCCGAGAAAGCGGACTCAAAAATTTGCATAAACATCAGAAGACATTTGACGTTACCGGTATGCTATAAACCAATTTCGGCCGAAAATCAGATAACTGTGTAAAAGTGATTATTAGTTGTTTATAGGGTCTACAATCGTAAAAGATATCTCATGATGCTATTTCGGATACGTGGTAGAAAAACAGGCTGAAAAATAAAAATGACCACTCCGAGCACACATAACTGTTCGAATTGAAGGGTATATAATACACTTTTTTTAGGCCTCTGAGCTCCCGGAACGAAAATGTTCGAAAATCGCACAGATGGTTAATCGAGTCAGATAAAGCGGACTCAAATTTGCAAAAACATCAGAAGACATTTGACGTTACCGGTAAGCTATAAACCAATTTCGGCCGAAAATCGGATAACCGTGTAAAAGTGATTTATAGTTGTTTATAGGGGCTACAATCGTATAAGATATCTCTTGATGCGATTTCGGACACGTGGTAGAAAAACAAACTGAAAAATAAAAATGACCGCTCCGACCATCCGAAACAGCTCGAATTGATGGTTATTTAATACACGTTTTTTAGGCCTCTGAGCTCCCGGAACGAAAATGTCGGAAAATCGCACAGATGGTTAATCGAGCCAGATAAAGCGGACTCTAAAATTTGCAAAAACATCAGAAGACATTTGACGTTACCGGTAGGCTATAAACCAATTTCGGACGAAAATCGGATAACCGTGTAAAAGTGATTTATAGTTGTTTATAGGGTCTACAATCGTATAAGATATGTCATGATGCGATTTCGGACACGTGGTAGAAAAATAGGCTGAAAAATAAAAATGATCGCTCCGAGCACCCATAACTGCTCGAATTGAAGGGTACATAATACTTTTTTTTAGGCCTCTGAGCTCCCGGAACGAAATTGTTCGAAAATCCACTACTACATTTTGATTCTATAGCAACACTCCACTATTGTTGCATAATGTCATATAAGTGTTGCTATAGAGTTTATGCAACACTTAATGAAGTGCTGTATAAAGTCTCGTTGCATTAGCTCATTGCAACACTTTATGCAACACTTTTTGAACTATTGCAACACTTTTATAAAGTGTTACATATGTTACTTTTATGCAACACTTTTTTCAAATGCAATGGCAACATTTTTATTTTCTAATGCAACACTTTTCGTAGACAAATGCAATACTTTTATATTAAAAAGCAACACTTATATCGAACTAATGCGACATTTTTATTTTGAGAACGCAACACTAGTTACGTCCGAAAACAACCCTTATACTAAACAAACGCAACACTAGTTCATCCAAACACAATAGAGAATTGGAATTCTTAATAATCGTGTTTTATTGCATATCATTCAAAAATTACAAACGCAACACCAGTTCATCTCAAAAATGAATGTCAATTACATTTCCAAAAAGGATTAAAAATAGAACTTCGCAAATGTTTAAGTACAAAAAGTGTACCAAATGTTTAAAATAGAACAAATGATTGAACGATTATTATTATTAAATAAAAGTCTTCATGTCGTTGTAGTACTCCATTATCTCACGGTCTTGATGATGTAAGTTGCTTGCCATCCGAACAAAAAATCATCCGACAACATGCATAATAGTAATACCTCAAATGCAACCTGTTTTGCAAAAGAAAGCACAAAATCAGCAGCATTCTTGCCTTTTGAAAGCCATTCAAAAATAAGGCACAAAGGAAAGGAGTAAATTAAAGAATCCCAACTATACAAAATCTTCAAAAATAAGAATGAGCAATGAAGAAGATATATACCTCAAGATAAGTACTCCTTGACAACTTCTGGAGGTAGCCTTTCTAAAAACTTTGTGAGTATTTGGTCTCTGATTAAGTCTCTTTGATTTTCAATATTTTTCTCCATGCTTTCTAACTCAGCTTTTCTCTTGAGATATTGTTCATCCTGTTCTTTGTTTCGTCTGCTCAATTCGTAGTCCATGTCTTTTCGTAAATCTTCACGTAGACTAGTTTTCAAAGAATCCAAAATATCGTCTGGAACCACATAAGACGTTTTTGTACCATTCACCTCCTTTAACTTTTTATTTGACACACCCCTGCCAAATAATCTACGCCGACCGTCATATTCCTTGCCCATGACACCCAAAAAGGGGTCTGTTGGGCATTCCCCATCATCAGGTACATAAGTCTTCATTTCAGTCTATAAATAGACAGTCATCAGTAAAAAAAAATCACAAAGCATCAGAATCACTATAAACATAGCAGAATTGCTTTATTACTTACTATCTTTCTTTCTGTATCGTCATACGTGTCTTTGTACTTGTTTCCTGGTTTTCTTGCACGAGTATGCTCAAACAATTGAGAAAGAGTAGGGGGCTCGTGGTCTGGATTTCCATTTGTCTGTAAAATGATTAAGAATTTAATTTATGCTTCAGTAAATATCTATTTCCTATGGTTCATATAACTGATGCTTCAGCCAGTAAAATTAAATTACCAGTTCCTCTCGTATACGTGCGAAACTTTTTGGGCCAGCGGTGTGCATATTCCTTTGAGCCAACCGACGATCGCGGTTATGACAGCATCGTCTCTGCACATCCATTGAAGCAACGCATACCAAAATTACGAAGTATAAAATCGTAACAAGCATTCACTAAAATCCCGTACTACTGCTAATCATAACAAGAATGCAATAGGAGCATAACAGAAATGGGCAGAAATAGGAGCATAACAGAAATGGGCAGAAATGGGCATAACAGAAATGAGCATAACAGAAATGGGCATAACAGGCTGTGTGCAATGAAACAGAATGCAATAGGAGCATAATAGGAGCACTGAAGGTACATTTGAAACGTAATATGCAAATCAGATGCAAGGCAGACCAAATGATGGTATAGTCTGGTCTGAAATGGTAACAAATGATGGTATAGTCTGGTGTGAAATGGTAACAAATGATAGTAACAAATGATGGGCAGCAGCAAGAATAGTAATAGCAAATGATGGGTCTGATCTGAAATAGCAATAAAGGGCTGGACCAATAGCAAGAATAGTAATAGCAAATGATGGGTCTGATCTGAAATAGCAATAAAGGGCTGGACCAATAGCAAGAATAGTAATAGCAAATGATGGTAGTCTGGTCTGAAATGGTAAAGGAGTGCAAATCAGATGCAAGACAGACCAATAGCAAGACAGAGTACAATTCACTAATAACCATGCAAGGCAGATCCGATGCAAGGCAGTCCATTCAACCTACACTACGGTCGTATACTACTATAAACATATGGAGAAACAGACCTTAACAAAAAATAAGAACATTATGCAACAAGTAGAATATGATAACCTTCTCAGACTTCTTTTTCCATTTGGCAAGTAATTTTAGGAAGTCGTCATCAGGAACTAGGTTAGATCGATGTCGCCACCTACTTTTATCATCTTTATAGGCGTAGAAATGCTTTTTCTTGAAACGACTTTTGTAGACTCTCCATGAATCTCTAATAGTCTTCATTACCCAGTCTTTACCTTCTTCCGGCACCATATATTTTGTCTGCATTAAATCAAACGATTTCGTACAAGTTTGGGAAAAAAATGGGTACTACTGAATTCAAATAAGCTACATTTGAAACGAGTCATACCAACACATATTCCCACAATTTTTCTTTTTCTTTGTCAGGTACTTTCCGCCAAGAGTCAAAGACTAAGGGTACATAGGTATAATCTCGAGCTAATGTACCCAAAAAGCGAGCAAATTCACCTACAATGTCTTTTTTCGGAATAACGGGACCAACTGGTTGCCCATACTCGTTCAGAATGATGGCCACCTTGTCCTTCGTTGATCGGTTGTGTACATGGGGTAACATGGATGGTCCTCTAGTGCCACCTTCCGAGATAGCTACGAGCAAATTATAAGAGAACACCCATATAATATACACTAATATACAATAATTATAAAATGCATATAAGAAACTAGCATTAATTTACCATCTTGTTGAAGATCTTGATTATCCAAGTTTATTTCCTCACCCTCATCTTCTGGATATTCCTCTTCATCACTATCAGCATTCTCGCCTTCAGTACTACTATCTGTTAGATCTTCTCCAAAACATGCTGCTATAAGTTCATCTCGCTGCAGTTGAGATGAATTCCCGTAACACACTGCATGTTTGTTTTATAAGTTGAAATTAAAAACGGGATGGCCAGATGAACTACACGTTCTAATATCGAACAATTACCTCCCATCGTATCTCCTTCAGTAGGTGATGGCTGGATATCACTTTCATGCGCCTTTGAGCCACTGTTTGAGTCTTCCGGATCAGAGGTGAAATGTTTACTTAAATCTTTTTCTATTTGCATCTGGTTTCTCTTCAAGATTAAGTCAGCCATAGTCGGGTTAAGGTCATTATATGCATCCTGCCTTACCCCCGTCTGATCTTTGTCAAAGAGTTGTGGAAGCTTGAACCTTTCTTCATGTTTCTTAGCTTGACTTTGATTTCTCAGTCTAGTATAGTTGGAGTATCTCGTCACTGACCCTGGTGGTATAAACTTTGAACGTTGCTGATTACCAGACTTAGAAGCCTGAGAAACCTGCATAAACATAAATTATATAGGTCAGTGATTAGTATTCATGGACCAGGATTAGTATTCAGCATGGACCAGGAGCAGTAGGAACCAGTTGAATAGGGGTTATAATCAATGAGCAATGAGGATGATACTGGTGATGGGGATTCTGATCAGGTATTTCAGTTTGATAAAGAGGATGTTAGTACTACTCTGACTTTGCAGGTGGGGTCTGGTAAGAAGAATGGGATGATAAAAAGAAGTTTCATATAAATAGATTTTTATATTTAAGGTTAATCATATAGTGTCTACTACTGCACTATTATATCTGCAGAATTCCAGCCCCACAAGTCTACTGATCTGCCTTAACACGTCTGATAGTTCAAGTGTGATGTTTGCAACTTGCTGTATGTTAAATCATATTTAAGGTTAATCATATAGTGTCTCTGCTATAACTAGTTACCTCTTCCCCAACTCTTTATATTCTCTTTCTGCTTTCATATACTTCTCACACTTTAGAACTCAAAGCATGAGAAAAATATCGAAACAATTTGCTAGCACCCATAAGAACACTGCCTACTCATATAGTGAAGTCAGAATGAAAAAAAGAAATCTGAGATCCCTCTGTTTAAGACAGCCTAATAACTTCAAGGACCAGGAGTTAAAACGTCAAGCAATGCCACTTTTGCACAATAAAAGTTACCCTTCAAAGCACTACTCTAAACTGAAGCTTAGAGAAGACAACAGATAGTGTATGTATCTAAACAGGAGCAAATGTCATATCTGATATACTAGTACAACAACAAAATTACCCTAGTGCCACAAATTGCGGGTAAAGGGGTCATATGTACACAACCCTATGCCCTTACCCCAGTTAACAGTACAAAGAGGCAGCTCCTCCAAATTGATTCTTTCCAGACGACAACGACAACGACAACAGTACAAAGAGGCAGCTTACCCAAATTACCTACTACTGCACTATTATATCTGCAGAATTCCAGCCCCACAACTCTACTGATCTGCCTTAAAACACCATCATCCATCATACATAACTGATCCTACTGCTCAGAACAGACCCTAGCATGACCTGATCCTACTGCTCAGAACAGACCCTAGCAAGCAGAACACCCTACAACATCCCTGCGCATACAGAACTGTGCACCAGACCAGCATAAATCCCTACTGACCTGCTATCATTCCTTATTTGCTACACCCATATAGTCACTTATTTATATATAAATGAAATATAAATGAAATATGAACAAAGAAAAAGTATGTAGACCATGTAACCTTTTGATAACGAACTTCAGCATTTACTTCAGCGTCCTCTTCCTCATCGTGGCTAGGTACATAATCCGCATCTTCGTTGTTTGAATGATTTGTTCTTCCTGGCATAATTCGTCTTCGTCTTTTGTTCTTGCTACCTTCCACAAGGCTTGTAACCGAACGTACGAGGTTAGGTAACCCACTCTCTTCCAGCCTGGCCTTATTCTGTGCTATTCTTTCAATGCGAGCTCTCTCATATTCATTCAAGCTTTCAGACATACTAAAACTGCAAAATGACACATTTATTATAACTGACAAAATAAGCCACATCAAAAGAGAGACAAAATGTCACATTAATTATTATAAAAGAGACAAAATAACAAATTTATTTTAACTGAAACTGCAAAAATGTCACATTAATTATCACAAAAGCCACATCAAAGAGAAACTATAAATGTATAAAAAATAGATTAACGCTACTCATAAGTCCCCATCATTTTGTTCTTCCTCAGCTTGCATCCAGTCCCATAAGGTATCATCATTGTCGTCACTGTCACCATTTAAATCACGCAAATTATTAGTGTTAGCCAATACACTATTTGCGTCAACAATCATGGGATCCATATCTTCTCTTGACAATCTGATATTTTCTTCAGGTTCTGTGCTTCCAGAATGCATTATAAGGTCATTATTAGGTTCTTCAGTTTCAATGCTATAATCAAAGATGTCTCTTGGAACCTTAGTCATGACATATTGCAAGCCATCTACGATTGGATCTGCCACATAAAAGACTTGATGCACTTGGGATGGCATGACAAACGGATCATCCACTGAACAATATTTGGTCACATTAACACAAGTCAACCCGTAGTCATCTTTCTCCACTTGATACCACTCACAGCGAAACATAACAACAGTAAACCTAGACCAATAATTAAGCTCTATAATTTCTAGAATTGAACCGTAATACGTAACATCCCCATCAATAGGATTTTTGTCTTTAGAGCTAGCAAAGCTTGAAGTTAAAGCAGAGAGGGTTACTCCACTATTTTGTGTTTTGCATCTGGCATCGCGTGATTTAGTATAAAACTCATAACCATTTGCATAATAACCCTTGAATCTTTTAGCTATAGGACTAGGTCCTTTAGCAAGCCAAAATATTTGCTCAGAGACACCTTCTTGAGTCGCCTTTTCCTTCAACCAGCTTGGGAAATCATGACTGTGATTCCGAGCACGTTTCCATTTGCTTTTACTTCTTTGGAGGTTTACAAAAGCTTCATGTTCTCTACATGAAACAGTAAATCAATAAATGCGGAAATAATGAAAGGAAACGTATGTACTTATAAATTAATGAATATGATATAATGTTAGTAGTCAAATTATATGTTAAAGTTACTTACTTTATGCACTGATCAACCTCTTCACTATCTGAGTTGAATAATGCGTAACGATGCGCCTGTGCAGCTACTTTAGTGTCCAGAGTAAACACCCGTCCATTTCTTTGCTTCTTTCCTCCCAAAGGATGACCACAACTTGAAAAAATTGTAGCGTCAAGTTCTTCTGTTTCATTAGAAGGCATGTCACATGTGCTTCTGTTATCTCTAGTCTTGCCTCCGTCCACATACCGAGAACAAAAATTCATGCATTCCTCAATCAAATAACCTTCTGCAATAGATCCTTCTGGACGACCTCTATTTCGCACATAGGACTTCAATTTGCATAAATATCTTTCAATGAAATACATCCCTCTCCCTTGCACAGGACCCCCAAGCCTAACTTCCTCTACTAGGTGAATGGGCAGATGAACCATGATGTCGAAGAAGCTTGGGAGAAATATTTTTTCTAAGTCACATAATGTGTGGATAATTTCAGATTCTAAGTAATCAAGTTCATCTTGACTAAGGACTTTACTGTACAGTCTTCGGAAAAAATTCCCTAATCTAATCAAAGGAACAGCCACATGCTTGGGAAGGCACCTTCTCACAGCAACTTGAAGTAAGTAATGGAAAATGATGTGAGCATCATGACTTTTATATCCTGAAACTTTCCTTTGAGCTAAATTCACACATCGCGAAATATTAGAGCCGAAGCCATAAGGAAGTTTTGCTTCTTTCAAAGCACGACAAAAGATATCCTTTTCTTTTGTAGACATGGAATAACATGCCTTCGGGAAAAAGACATGTCTCTGGTCTTCTGACAATTGAGGCTGTAGATCCTCTTTGATACCCATATCTAATAAGTCAAAACGAGCATTTGGGTGATCCTTACTCTTACCAGAGATATCCAATAAAGTTCCGAGTACGTTGTCAAAAACATTTTTTTCAATATGCATCACGTCTAGGTTATGCCTACACTTATTGTGCTTCCAGTAAGGCAATTCAAAAAATATAGACTTCTTCTTCCATGGGCACTGACTTTTGTTCTTTTGTTTTTCTTTCTTCCCAAAAGAATTCACAAAGTCAGACAACTCATCTAATACATGAAATCCTGTCAGGGGTCTTGGAGGGGGTCTTTCTTCAAATTTTCCATTAAAAGACTTCTTATCACGGCGCAAAGGATTATTAGCGTCTAAAAATCTACGACCACCCATATAGCACATTTTTTTGCTATGCTTCAAATATAAGGAATCAGTCTCATGGTTACAACTTGGACATGCAAACTTCCCTTTTGTTTTCCATCCGGATAACATTGAATTCCCCGGAAAATCACTAATTGTCCATGTCAAAGCAGCATGTAACTTAAATGTTTCATTCCTAAATTTGTCATACGTATCAAGCCCTACATTCCATAAATCTTTTAATTCCTCAATTAAAGGCTGTAAGTATACGTCAATGTTATTCCCAGGACCCTCAGGACCGGGAATGAGTAGTGATAGCATAAAATATTCAGGTTTCATGAACATCCAAGGTGGCAAGTTGTAATTGACCAACACAACGGGCCATGTACTGTGACATACACTCATAGTTCGAAATGGATTAAACCCATCAGATGCCAATCCTAACCTTACATTTCTAGGATCATTAGCAAAGTTAGGGTATAGAGAATCAAAGTCCTTCCACGCTGACCCGTCCGCAGGGTGTCTTAGATACCCATCTTTCGGACGTTTATCAGCATGCCATGTCATAGCTTCTGCAATTTCTGAATTCATATAAACTCTTTGCAACCTAGGTGGCAGTGGAAAATGCCACAATACCTTTGCAGGTATTTGACGACTATTCTTAGTGTTTGAAGTCTTATTAGATGAATTGTCTTCGCATTTTTTCCACTTAGAGGCATGACATTTAAAACACTCTTCAGCATTTTCAAACTCTTTCCAAAATAGCATACAATCATTAGGACACGCACATATTTTTTTGTAATCAAGACCCAAATCCTTCACAATATTCTTAGCTTCTGTGTAGTTGACCGGAATTTTGGCCTCTGGAACCATGTCTCTTAACAATTGAAGGAGTTCATTGAATGCCACATTACTAATTCCATGAAGTGTCTTGTACAAAAAAAGTCGAATAATGAAAGACAATTTTGAAAAATTCTTACAGCCCGGGAATAATTCTTGTTGACCCTCTTCAACCAACTTATAAAACTTTTTAGCTTCATCATTAGGACCATTTTGTACGTTAGTGGGACCTTCACAACAACTTCTAAATCTGTCCTCTAACAATGTGTCGGTACTGTCATTGAAAATTGGTTCTTCATCAAGGGTTTCAACTATGGGTTCAGATGATAAAGGATCCTCTCCATGAAAGGTCCAAACATGATAATTCTCAACATAACCAAATCCTTTTAAATGATCATACACCTCATGTCTTCGTAACCAATAACGGTTTGCACACCTCTTACATGGACATCTTATTTGACTCCCATGAACACCCTTAGAAAATGACACATTAAGGAACTCAATGACTCCATTTTCAAACTCAGGCAAACGTCTAGCAATATACATCCAACTTCTATCATTCCTCATCCTCTGAATTCTGGATTAAATAAGCACAAGTTAATATATACTTAAGCATGTAATGTTATATGTTATGTTCTTTTTGAAAGCAGAAATCGAGCTATAAGAAGCTAGTTATCTAACAGTAGGACTGCATTTTTTTTTTTTTGATAAAAGGTAAGTATTATATATCAAAACAAAGGTCAAAATTACAAGGAGAAACTATACCGGATACAAGCATCTACGATACAAGCATCAACGCTAAAGCCCCCTCACTCCCGTTCGAGCTATAAAGATTTCTGGTCCTTTTCAGTCGAGACTCGCTGTCCTCTTTCTGCCTTTACTTTATATGTGAGCTTCTTCTAGAGCATGCATTTGAGTCGGTAGCTGACTTACTTTGAGATTTGATTTGCTACAATTAGATTGTTATGTCACTTAGTAACTAAGCCTTTCTTTAAAGTAAGTATTTTCTTTCGCCTCGTATTTCCCTTTTTTCCTAACTTATAGAATATATATATAAGAATACCTCTGATTTCAGCATTTTATCCTATATGAATGTGGTGCTATTTCAGCAGCCAGAAAGTCACAACAACGAACTTAAAGCGGCTATCTGTGATTTGATCAAGCGCTCTCTAGCTAGGAAAGAAAAATGAGTCAGATAAAACAAGACATTACTACGCTCAACATTATAGAAAGAAGTGCCCTGAACAAAAGTACTTCTCATTGATAAGTGCTTTTCTACTTGTGATAATCAAAAACCAAAATTCCAGCCTGGTCTTACACAAAACGCCAAACACTCTAACTCTATAATTCCCTCCCAGTTCCTGCACTAAGGATTCATCCCCAGAGCATAATGCAGTCCATTTTCTGCCTATACTGCACAATCCCAACAGTAGGCCAAATCAACCTTACTGATCAGACCTGTACCTACTAAAGCCTACCATTCCAGCCAACGAAAACAATCTGTACCATAGAATGCAGACCTACAAAGTTGCCCTCTTATTTCCTCTCGTGCAAAACACAAAGGAGTCGCTCATGCATAGTTCCTGGCATGACGCTCCTTTGGTGCTCTGCCCGTTCTTGCAACCCCTTCTACCCTATGCGATTGCTGGGCACCCTTAGTGGTGAGAATATCTTTTTGGTTCTATGATATAGTAGCAAGTTCCTGAAAGTTCCTGCAACACGATTCTGGGTTGAAAACAAGTTCCTGAAAGTGCCTTTGGGTTGAAAACAAGATACTACTTCTCTGCAGCTAATCCAGTAGCATCAGGAGACAGCTACTCAGCCCCACAAACAGTAGCAAGTTCCTGCAACACGTATTCACGCACAGGCACTGCCTGAACACGCATTACAGTCTACAACCTACTGTCTGCGGTCTACCATAGCAGACCCATGCTTCTAGCTACTACTCATTCCAGCAATCCTACTTGTGTCGTCTTATTTATTCATTACAGATAGGCATTACGTGCATCAGACCACTCGTATTCACACTGCACTGTTACGCAGTACTCAGACCAACAGTCCGTCTGCACATTCAGAATACCTATCCCAGCATCAAAATTCTACCACTCGCATTACGCATTGCAGGCACAATGCGCTCAATGCTCTGCGCAGCCTTGAACCTTTTAGAATGTTAGTAATACCAATTTATCAGTTTGCTTAAACGTCACTTGCTACTGTTTCTAGTTGTTCTAGTTTCTAAGGATATCAAGCCTCAAACTTAGAATCTACACCACACTAAACTGCCTAAAGGTTGAATCTTTACATCACAAATTTGGCCAAATAATACAACCGCTGAAGCCTGAAACTCGACATCAGAATTATACAAAAGAGAACAGGGTTCTCTACGGGTTACTTGTCTACTTACATATGGACATATGGTCTGACCTACTAAAGAATAATACTTCACAAATTCTTTACATAACAGTCCTATAAAACTCAAGGTTGAATCTTTACATAACAGTCCTACATTACTAATGTTACTTATGTGAGCAACAATCGTCACAATACGAATAGATGAAACAACAATTAATTGAAATAATAAAAACATTGTCACAATACGAATATGATTATATGTAGGGACGAATATATGAAAAAACAATTGAATTGAGATAATAACAAAATAATAACAATAATTGAAATTGAAATATCATACCTATCAGAAATCCCAATCAATTATACTGATATGAATTTCGCCGGTTGAGTAAGAATTAAACGCGTGAATCGTGTTGGTAAAATGCTCCGCTGATTGAGTTTTTTTGAGTTTTTTTCTGGGAATTGAATGATGATGAAGGATACGATGAAGATGGAGTACTGTAGAGTATGTTATTAATTAATCGCGTGTAGTGAATATTAGCTAGGGTTAATTAGACATTAGGCGCTTAATTACGTTTTACCCAATATTTCATTCTTTGCGCCTAATTAGTTTTTACCCAAATTTCAATTTATTTTTTTTTTAATTGAAAATTTTAGTAAGCGCTTAAACAAAATCATCCGAAAATTTATGTATGTGACGAAAGTGTTGCACAAGTGTTGCTAGAAAATGCAACAATTGTATAAGAATGTTGCAATTAAAGTAATATATTGCAACACTTACCTTAAAGTGATGCAATATGTAGGTAATAAGCAACATTTTTAAATAAAGCGTTGCATAATTAAGTAAAAATTGCAACACAACCCGTAAGTGTTGCACACGAAATGTTGCATTAGGTCTCTTTTTGTAGTAGTGTATCGCACAGATGGTTAATCGAGTCTGATAAAGCGTACTCAAAAATTTGAAAAAACATCAGAAGACATTTGACGTTACCGGTATGCTATAAACCAATTTCGCTCGAAAATCGGATAATTGTGTAAAAGTGATTTATAGTAGTTTATAGTGTCTACAATCGAATAAGATATCTCATGATGCGATTTCGGACTTGTGGTAGAAAAACAGGCTGAAAAATAAAAATGGTCGCTCCGACCACCCTAAACTTCTCGAATTAACGGGTATATAATACACTTTTTTTAGGCCTCTGAGTTCCTGGAACGATAATGTCCGAAAATCTCACAAATGGTTAATCGAGTCAGCTAAAGCGGACTCAAAAATTTGAAAAAACACCGAAAGACATTTAACGTTACCGGTATACTATAAACCAATTTCGTTCGAAAATCGGATAACCGTGTAAAAGTGATTTATAGTTGTTTATAGGGTCTAGAATCGAATAAGATATCTCATGATGCGATTTCGGACACGTGGTAGAAAAACAAGCTGAAAAATAAAAATGACCGCTCTGAGCACCCATAACTGCTCGAATTGAAGGGTATATAATCCTCTTTTTTAGGCCTCTGAGCTCCCGGAACGAAAATGTTCGAAAATCGCACAGATGGTTAATCGAGCCAGATAAAGCGGACTCAAAAATTTGCAAAAACATCAGAAGACATTTGACGTTACCGGTAGGCTATAAACCAATTTCGGCCGAAAATCGGATAACCGTGTAAAAGTGATTTATAGTTGTTTATAGGGTCTACAATCGTATAAGATATGTCATGATACGATTTCGGACACGTGGTAGAAAAATAGGCTGAAAAATAAAAATGATCGCTCCGACCATCCGAAACAGCTCGAATTGATGGTTATTTAATACACGTTTTTTAGGCCTCTGAGCTCCCGGAACGAAAATGTCGGAAAATCGCACAGATGGTTAATCGAGCCAGATAAAGCGGACTCAAAAATTTGCAAAAACATCAGAAGACATTTGACGTTACCGGTATGCTATAAAGCAATTTCGGCCGAAAATCGGATAACCGTGTAAAAGTGATTATTAGTTGTTTATAGGGTCTACAATCGTATAAGATATCTCATGATGCTATTTCGGATACGTGGTAGAAAAACAGGCTGAAAAATAAAAATGACCACTCCGAGCACACATAACTGTTTGAATTGAAGGGTATATAATACACTTTTTTTAGGCCTCTGAGCTCCCGGAACGAAAATGTTCGAAAATCGCACAGATGGTTAATCGAGTCAGATAAAGCGGACTCAAATTTGAAAAAACATCGGAAGACATTTGACGTTACCGGTATGCTATAAACCAATTTCGTTCGAAAATGGGATAATTGCGTACAAGTGATTTATAGTTGTTTATCCCATGATGCGATTTCGGACTCGTGGTAGAAAAACAGGCTGAAAAATAAAAATGGTCGCTCCGACCACCCAAAACTTCTCGAATTGATGGTTATTTAATACACGTTTTTTAGGCCTCTGAGCTTCCGGAACGAAAATGTCGGAAAATCGCACAGATGGTTAATCGAGCCAGATAAAGCGGACTCAAAAATTTGCAAAAACATCAGAAGACATTTGACGTTACCGGTAGGCTATAAACCAATTTCGGCAGAAAATCGGATAACCGTGTAAAAGTGATTTATAGTTGTTTATAGGGGCTACAATCGTTTAAGATATCTCTTGATGCGATTTCGGACACGTGGTAGAAAAACAAACTGAAAAATAAAAATGACCGCTCCGACAATCCGAAATAGGTCGAATAAAATGGTTATTTAATACACGTTTTTTAGGCCTCTGAGCTCCCGGAACAAAAATGTCGGAAAATCGCACAGATGGTTAATCGAGCCAGATAAAGCGGACTAAAAAATTTGCAAAAATATCAGAAGACATTTGACGTTACCGGTAGGCTATAAACCAATTTCGGCCGAAAATCGGATAACCGTGTAAAAGTGATTTATAGTTGTTTATAGGGTCTACAATCGTATACGATATGTCATGATGCGATTTCGGACACGTGGTAGAAAAATAGGCTGAAAAATAAAAATGACCGCTCCGAGCACCCATAACTGCTCGAATTGAAGGGTACATAATACATTTTTTTAGACCTCTGAGCTCCCGGAACGAAATTGTTCGAAAATCGCACAGATGGTTAATCGAGTCTGATAAAGCGGACTCAAAAATTTGAAAAACCATCAGAAGACATTTGACGTTACCGGTATGCTATAAACCAATTTCGCTCGAAAATCGGATAATTGTGTAAAAGTGATTTATAGTAGTTTATAGTGTCTACAATCGAATAAGATATCTCATGATGCGATTTCGGACTTGTGGTAGAAAAACAGGCTGAAAAATAAAAATGGTCGCTCCGACCACCCTAAACTTCTCGAATTAACGGGTATATAATACACTTTTTTTAAGCCTCTGAGTTCCTGGAACGATAATGTCCGAAAATCTCACAGATGGTTAATCGAGTCAGATAAAGCGGACTCAAAAATTGAAAAAACACCGAAAGACATTTAACGTTACCGGTATACTATAAACCAATTTCGTTCGAAAATCGGATAACCGTGTAAAAGTGATTTATAGTTGTTTATAGGGTCTAGAATCGAATTAGATATCTCATGATGCGATTTTGGACACGTGGTAGAAAAACAAGCTGAAAAATAAAAATGACCGCTCCGAGCACCCATAACTGCTCGAATTGAAGGGTATATAATACTCTTTTTTAGGCCTCTGAGCTCCCGGAACGAAAATGTTCGAAAATCGCATATATGGTTAGTCGAGCCAGATAAAGCGGACTCAAAAATTTGCAAAAACATCAGAAGACATTTGACGTTACCGGTATGCTATAAACCAATTTCGGCCGAAAATCGGATAACCGTGTAAAAGAGATTTATAGTTGTTTATAGGGTCTACAATCGTATAAGATATCTCATGATGCGATTTCGGACACGTGGTAGAAAACAAACTGAAAAATAAAAATGACCGCTCCGACCATCCGAAACAGCTCGAATTGATGGTTATTTAATACACGTTTTTTAGGCCTCTGAGCTCCCGGAACGAAAATGTCGGAAAATCGCACAGATGGTTATTCGAGCCAGATAAAGCGGACTCAAAAATTTGCAAAAACATCAGAAGACATTTGACGTTACCGGTATGCTATAAACCAATTTCGGCCGAAAATCGGATAACCGTGTAAAAGTGATTATTAGTTGTTTCTAGGGTCTACAATCGTATAAGATATGTCATGATGCGATTTCGGACACGTGGTAGAAAAATAGGCTGAAAAATAAAAATGATCGCTCCGAGCACCCATAACTGCTCGAATTGAAGGGTACATAATACTTTTTTTTAGGCCTCTGAGCTCCCGGAACGAAATTGTTCGAAAATCGCACAGATGGTTAATCGAGTCTGATAAAGCGTACTCAAAAATTTGAAAAAACATCAGAAGACATTTGACGTTACCGGTATGCTATAAACCAATTTCGCTCGAAAATCGGATAATTGTGTAAAAGTGATTTATAGTAGTTTATAGTGTCTACAATCGAATAAGATATCTCATGATGCGATTTCGGACTTGTGGTAGAAAAACAGGCTGAAAAATAAAAATGGTCGCTCCGACCACCCTAAACTTCTCGAATTAACGGGTATATAATACACTTTTTTTAGGCCTCTGAGTTCCTGGAACGATAATGTCCGAAAATCTCACAAATGGTTAATCGAGTCAGCTAAAGCGGACTCAAAAATTTGCAAAAACATCAGAAGACATTTGACGTTACCGGTAGGCTATAAACCAATTTCGGCCGAAAATCGGATAACCGTGTAAAAGTGATTTATAGTTGTTTATAGGGTCTACAATCGTATAAGATATGTCATGATACGATTTCGGACACGTGGTAGAAAAATAGGCTGAAAAATAAAAATGATCGCTCCGACCATCCGAAACAGCTCGAATTGATGGTTATTTAATACACGTTTTTTAGGCCTCTGAGTTCCCGGAACGAAAATGTCGGAAAATCGCACAGATGGTTAATCGAGCCAGATAAAGCGGACTCAAAAATTTGCAAAAACATCAGAAGACATTTGACGTTACCGGTATGCTATAAAGCAATTTCGGCCGAAAATCGGATAACCGTGTAAAAGTGATTATTAGTTGTTTATAGGGTCTACAATCGTATAAGATATCTCATGATGCTATTTCGGATACGTGGTAGAAAAACAGGCTGAAAAATAAAAATGACCACTCCGAGCACACATAACTGTTTGAATTGAAGGGTATATAATACACTTTTTTTAGGCCTCTGAGCTCCCGGAACGAAAATGTTCGAAAATCGCACAGATGGTTAATCGAGTCAGATAAAGCGGACTCAAATTTGAAAAAACATCGGAAGACATTTGACGTTACCGGTATGCTATAAACCAATTTCGTTCGAAAATGGGATAATTGCGTACAAGTGATTTATAGTTGTTTATCCCATGATGCGATTTCGGACTCGTGGTAGAAAAACAGGCTGAAAAATAAAAATGGTCGCTCCGACCACCCAAAACTTCTCGAATTGATGGTTATTTAATACACGTTTTTTAGGCCTCTGAGCTTCCGGAACGAAAATGTCGGAAAATCGCACAGATGGTTAATCGAGCCAGATAAAGCGGACTCAAAAATTTGCAAAAACATCAGAAGACATTTGACGTTACCGGTAGGCTATAAACCAATTTCGGCAGAAAATCGGATAACCGTGTAAAAGTGATTTATAGTTGTTTATAGGGGCTACAATCGTTTAAGATATCTCTTGATGCGATTTCGGACACGTGGTAGAAAAACAAACTGAAAAATAAAAATGACCGCTCCGACAATCCGAAATAGGTCGAATAAAATGGTTATTTAATACACGTTTTTTAGGCCTCTGAGCTCCCGGAACAAAAATGTCGGAAAATCGCACAGATGGTTAATCGAGCCAGATAAAGCGGACTAAAAAATTTGCAAAAATATCAGAAGACATTTGACGTTA
The DNA here is from genome assembly GCA_029255685.2 of Silene conica. NCBI lineage: Eukaryota > Viridiplantae > Streptophyta > Magnoliopsida > Caryophyllales > Caryophyllaceae > Silene > Silene conica. Next base: position 47,437,298 of record CM055317.2, on the reverse strand, counting down.
CCGGTAGGCTATAAACCAATTTCGGCCGAAAATCGGATAACCGTGTAAAAGTGATTTATAGTTGTTTATAGGGTCTACAATCGTATACGATATGTCATGATGCGATTTCGGACACGTGGTAGAAAAATAGGCTGAAAAATAAAAATGACCGCTCCGAGCACCCATAACTGCTCGAATTGAAGGGTACATAATACTTTTTTTTAGACCTCTGAGCTCCCGGAACGAAATTGTTCGAAAATCGCACAGATGGTTAATCGAGTCTGATAAAGCGGACTCAAAAATTTGAAAAAACATCAGAAGACATTTGACGTTACCGGTATGCTATAAACCAATTTCGCTCGAAAATCGGATAATTGTGTAAAAGTGATTTATAGTAGTTTATAGTGTCTACAATCGAATAAGATATCTCATGATGCGATTTCGGACTTGTGGTAGAAAAACAGGCTGAAAAATAAAAATGGTCGCTCCGACCACCCTAAACTTCTCGAATTAACGGGTATATAATACACTTTTTTTAAGCCTCTGAGTTCCTGGAACGATAATGTCCGAAAATCTCACAGATGGTTAATCGAGTCAGATAAAGCGGACTCAAAAATTGAAAAAACACCGAAAGACATTTAACGTTACCGGTATACTATAAACCAATTTCGTTCGAAAATCGGATAACCGTGTAAAAGTGATTTATAGTTGTTTATAGGGTCTAGAATCGAATTAGATATCTCATGATGCGATTTTGGACACGTGGTAGAAAAACAAGCTGAAAAATAAAAATGACCGCTCCGAGCACCCATAACTGCTCGAATTGAAGGGTATATAATACTCTTTTTTAGGCCTCTGAGCTCCCGGAACGAAAATGTTCGAAAATCGCATATATGGTTAATCGAGCCAGATAAAGCGGACTCAAAAATTTGCAAAAACATCAGAAGACATTTGACGTTACCGGTATGCTATAAACCAATTTCGGCCGAAAATCGGATAACCGTGTAAAAGAGATTTATAGTTGTTTATAGGGTCTACAATCGTATAAGATATCTCATGATGCGATTTCGGACACGTGGTAGAAAACAAACTGAAAAATAAAAATGACCGCTCCGACCATCCGAAACAGCTCGAATTGATGGTTATTTAATACACGTTTTTTAGGCCTCTGAGCTCCCGGAACGAAAATGTCGGAAAATCGCACAGATGGTTATTCGAGCCAGATAAAGCGGACTCAAAAATTTGCAAAAACATCAGAAGACATTTGACGTTACCGGTGTGCTATAAACCAATTTCGGCCGAAAATCGGATAACCGTGTAAAAGTGATTATTAGTTGTTTCTAGGGTCTACAATCGTATAAGATATCTCATGATGCGATTTCGGACACGTGGTAGAAAAACAGGCTGAAAAATAAAAATGACCGCTCCGAGCACCAATAACTACTCGTATTGAAGGGTATATAATACACTTTTTTTATGCCTCTGAGCTCCCGGAACGAAATTGTTCAAAAATCGCACAGATAGTTAATCGAGTCTGATAAAGCGGACTCAAAAATTTGAAAAAACATCAGAAGACATTTGACGTTACCGGTATGCTGTAAACCAATTTCGGACGAAAATCGGATAAGCGTGTAAAAGTGATTTATAGTTGTTTATAGGGTCTACAACCGAATAAGATATGTCATGATGCGATTTCGGACTCGTGGTAGAAAAACAGGCTGAAAAATAAAAATGGTCGCTCCGACCACGCTAAACTTCTCGAATTGACGGGTATATAATACACTTTTTTTAGGCCTCTGATTTCCTGGAACGATAATGTCCGAAAATCTCACAGATGGTTAATCGAGTCAGATAAAGCGGACTCAAAAATTTGAAAAAACACCGAAAGAGATTTAACGTTACCGGTATACTATAAACCAATTTCGTTCGAAAATCGGATAACCGTGTAAAAGTGATTTATAGTTGTTTATAGGGTCTAGAATCGAATAAGATATCTCATGATGCGATTTCGGACACGTGGTAGAAAAACAAGCTGAAAAATAAAAATGACCGCTCCGGGCACCCATAACTGCTCGAATTGAAGGGTATATAATACACTTTTTTTAGGCCTCTGAGCTCCCGGAACGAAAATGTTCGAAAATCGCACAGTTGGTTAATCGAGCCAGATAAAGCGGACTCAAAAATTTGCAAAAACATCAGAAGACATTTGACGTTACCGGTAGGCTATAAACCAATTTCGGCAGAAAATCGGATAACCGTGTAAAAGTGATTTATAGTTGTTTATAGGGGCTACAATCGTTTAAGATATCTCTTGATGCGATTTCGGACACGTGGTAGAAAAACAAACTGAAAAATAAAAATGACCGCTCCGACAATCCGAAATAGGTCGAATAAAATGGTTATTTAATACACGTTTTTTAGGCCTCTGAGCTCCCGGAACAAAAATGTCGGAAAATCGCACAGATGGTTAATCGAGCCAGATAAAGCGGACTAAAAAATTTGCAAAAATATCAGAAGACATTTGACGTTACCGGTAGGCTATAAACCAATTTCGGCCGAAAATCGGAAAACCGTGTAAAAGTGATTTATAGTTGTTTATAGGGTCTACAATCGTATACGATATGTCATGATGCGATTTCGGACACGTGGTAGAAAAATAGGCTGAAAAATAAAAATGACCGCTCCGAGCACCCATAACTGCTCGAATTGAAGGGTACATAATACTTTTTTTTAGACCTCTGAGCTCCCGGAACGAAATTGTTCGAAAATCGCACAGATGGTTAATCGAGTCTGATAAAGCGGACTCAAAAATTTGAAAAAACATCAGAAGACATTTGACGTTACCGGTATGCTATAAACCAATTTCGCTCGAAAATCGGATAATTGTGTAAAAGTGATTTATAGTAGTTTATAGTGTCTACAATCGAATAATATATCTCATGATGCGATTTCGGACTTGTGGTAGAAAAACAGGCTGAAAAATAAAAATGGTCGCTCCGACCACCCTAAACTTCTCGAATTAACGGGTATATAATACACTTTTTTTAAGCCTCTGAGTTCCTGGAACGATAATGTCCGAAAATCTCACAGATGGTTAATCGAGTCAGATAAAGCGGACTCAAAAATTGAAAAAACACCGAAAGACATTTAACGTTACCGGTATACTATAAACCAATTTCGTTCGAAAATCGGATAACCGTGTAAAAGTGATTTATAGTTGTTTATAGGGTCTAGAATCGAATTAGATATCTCATGATGCGATTTTGGACACGTGGTAGAAAAACAAGCTGAAAAATAAAAATGACCGCTCCGAGCACCCATAACTGCTCGAATTGAAGGGTATATAATACTCTTTTTTAGGCCTCTGAGCTCCCGGAACGAAAATGTTCGAAAATCGCATATATGGTTAATCGAGCCAGATAAAGCGGACTCAAAAATTTGCAAAAACATCAGAAGACATTTGACGTTACCGGTATGCTATAAACCAATTTCGGCCGAAAATCGGATAACCGTGTAAAAGAGATTTATAGTTGTTTATAGGGTCTACAATCGTATAAGATATCTCATGATGCGATTTCGGACACGTGGTAGAAAACAAACTGAAAAATAAAAATGACCGCTCCGACCATCCGAAACAGCTCGAATTGATGGTTATTTAATACACGTTTTTTAGGCCTCTGAGCTCCCGGAACGAAAATGTCGGAAAATCGCACAGATGGTTATTCGAGCCAGATAAAGCGGACTCAAAAATTTGCAAAAACATCAGAAGACATTTGACGTTACCGGTATGCTATAAACCAATTTCGGCCGAAAATCGGATAACCGTGTAAAAGTGATTATTAGTTGTTTCTAGGGTCTACAATCGTATAAGATATCTCATGATGCGATTTCGGACACGTGGTAGAAAAACAGGCTGAAAAATAAAAATGACCGCTCCGAGCACCAATAACTACTCGTATTGAAGGGTATATAATACACTTTTTTTATGCCTCTGAGCTCCCGGAACGAAATTGTTCAAAAATCGCACAGATGGTTAATCGAGTCTGATAAAGCGGACTCAAAAATTTGAAAAAACATCAGAAGACATTTGACGTTACCGGTATGCTGTAAACCAATTTCGGACGAAAATCGGATAAGCGTGTAAAAGTGATTTATAGTTGTTTATAGGGTCTACAACCGAATAAGATATGTCATGATGCGATTTCGGACTCGTGGTAGAAAAACAGGCTGAAAAATAAAAATGGTCGCTCCGACCACGCTAAACTTCTCGAATTGACGGGTATATAATACACTTTTTTTAGGCCTCTGATTTCCTGGAACGATAATGTCCGAAAATCTCACAGATGGTTAATCGAGTCAGATAAAGCGGACTCAAAAATTTGAAAAAACACCGAAAGAGATTTAACGTTACCGGTATACTATAAACCAATTTCGTTCGAAAATCGGATAACCGTGTAAAAGTGATTTATAGTTGTTTATAGGGTCTAGAATCGAATAAGATATCTCATGATGCGATTTCGGACACGTGGTAGAAAAACAAGCTGAAAAATAAAAATGACCGCTCCGGGCACCCATAACTGCTCGAATTGAAGGGTATATAATACACTTTTTTTAGGCCTCTGAGCTCCCGGAACGAAAATGTTCGAAAATCGCACAGTTGGTTAATCGAGCCAGATAAAGCGGACTCAAAAATTTGCAAAAACATCAGAAGACATTTGACGTTACCGGTATGCTATAAACCAATTTCGGCCGAAAATCGGATAACCGTGTAAAAGAGATTTATAGTTGTTTATAGGGTCTACAATCGTATACGATACCTCATGATGCGATTTCGGACACGTGGTAGAAAAACAAACTGAAAAATAAAAATGACCGCTCCGACCATCCGAAACAGCTCGAATTGATGGTTATTTAATACACGTTTTTTAGGCCTCTGAGCTCCCGGAACGAAAATGTCGGAAAATCGCACAGATGGTTAATCGAGCCAGATAAAGCGGACTCAAAAATTTGCAAAAACTTCAGAAGACATTTGACGTTACCGGTATGCTATAAAGCAATTTCGGCCGAAAATCGGATAACCGTGTAAAAGTGATTATTAGTTGTTTCTAGGGTCTACAATCGTATAAGATATCTCATGATGCGATTTCGGACACGTGGTAGAAAAACAGGCTGAAAAAAAAAATGACCGCTCCGAGCACCAATAACTGCTCGAATTGAAGGGTATATAATACACTTTTTTTAGGCCTCTGAGCTTCCGGAACGAAATTGTTCAAAAATCGCACAGATGGTTAATCGAGTCTGATAAAGCGGACTCAAAAATTTGAAAAAACATCAGAAGACATTTGACGTTACCGGTATGCTGTAAACCAATTTCGGCTGAAATCCGGATAAGCGTGTAAAAGTGATTTATAGTTGTTTATAGAGTCTACAATCGAATAAGATATGTCATGATGCGATTTCGGACACGTGGTAGAAAAACATGTTGAAAAATAAAAATGACCGCTCCGAGCACCCATAACTGCTCGAATTGAAGGGTATATAATACTCTTTTTTAGGCCTCTGAGCTCCCGGAACGAAAATGTTCGAAAATCGCACAGATGGTTAATCGAGCCAGATAAAGCGGACTCAAAAATTTGCAAAAGCATCAGAAGACATTTGACGTTACCGGTATGCTATAAACCAATTTCGGCCGAAAATCGGATAACCGTGTAAAAGTGACTTATAGGGTCTAGAATCGAAAAAGATATCTCATGATGCAATTTCGGACACGTGGTAGAAAAACAGGCTGAAAAATAACAATGGCCGCTCCGACCACCCGACACAGTTCGAACTGACGGATATATAATACACGTTTTTTAAGCCTCTGAACTCTTGAAACAAAAATTACCGAAAATCGCACGGATGGTTAATCGAGTCAGATAAAGCGGGCATAAAAATTTGCAAAAACACCAGAAGACATTGTACGTTACCGGTATGATATTAACCAATTTCGGCCGAAAATCGGATAACCGTGTAAAAGTGATTTATAGTTGTTTATAGGGTGTAACAGCCCATATTTTCGTAAAATATAATTTAAGCGTCTTAAATTATTTTATGTAATAAAATAATATTTTAGTAATTTATATCGAAAGATTTTAATTTAATAAGTAAGATCCGTCTTTAGAACCTCAAGTCCTTAAGACGAATACAAACTTGGCCAGGTTAAGTTCCCGACTTAAATAACCGTTCTAATTTCCTAACCCGTTTCATAATACGGAAAGGACGACCCACTTGTACCCTACTTAAATCATATGTCGACATAACTCCTTCCTCAAGAATTCATTTTACAGTAACACAAAACTCTCCTAAACCTCCATTTTATTCCTCCTTCTTTTGATAAATTCTTCATCATCCGTCGATCAAATCAAGGTAAAAATATCATTTTCGGAATCCCCATTCGATTTCCAAGCCATCTATCACTTCCTTTTTGTAAATCCTTGAACTCGAAAATGGGACTGTTTTCTCTTAATTCCGTTTTTGAGTCCTAAAATCCGTTTCTTTATTTGTAGGAGTGGGCTTAGACGATCCGGAGGTCGATAGCTACTTGGTTGAGGAGGATCTTTAGCCGGAAAAGCTTGAAAGGTGACGATAATGAGATAACTCGGCCTTTATGTGTAAAGACCTTAACATGAGACAGAGACGTTGGCTAGAGTTGGTGAAAGATTACGACATCGAGTTGTTATATCATGAGGGAAAAGCCAATGTGGTTGCAGATGCGCTTAGCCGCAAGACTTCTCACTCGATGAGTGCCATGAGAGTATTGCCCGATGAGTTGTGTTCCGAGTTCCGGAAGCTGAGGTTAGAGATGGTGGGTAGTGGTTTTGATTGGTTAGCTGCTATGACTGCCGAGCCGTCTTTATATTGGGAGATTCGCCAGAGTTTGCCTTCAGATGCTGCTTTCAAGAAGTTCGAGGCTAAGATTTCGAGTGGTGTTGCACCTGACTTGATGATTGATGCTGATGGTTTCCTTAGGTTCCGTGGTCGGATGTATGTCCCCGATGTGCCAGATTTGAGGAAGAGGGTTCTTGATGAGGCTTATTTGACACCGTATTCAGTTCATCCGGGTAGAGAGAAGATGCACAAGGACTTAGGACTTATATTTTGGTGGCCCGGGATGAAGAAAGACATTCTGGATTATGTTAGTAGGTGCTTGACTTGTCAACAAGTCAAGATAGAGCATAGGAGGCCTGGTGGTTTGCTACAGCCGCTTCCCGTCCCTCAGTGGAAGTGGGAATGCATTGTGGGGAATAAAACGTGTATTCGCCCTAAACTTACAGGATTATAATGAAAATTACTGTAATACCCCGTTTTCCTTTTTATATCTATTATTAATATTGACGTGTATTCGATAATTAATTTATCGAATAAAGGTTTTATATTTTATATTTTATGAGTAAATCGGTGTTTTATATCTTGGAATGCGTGATGAGTTTGGGCCTTACGATTAGTGGTTGATGGGTGATGAAAACCGTATAAGCATCAACGAATAAGAGCAAGACCGAACCCTAATACTACCTACCGTCATATGTTACACGTTGTTTTAATCCATCGACAAACACCTCACAAAACCACCAAACCCTAATTCTCTTTATTCGGCTACCCTTCTTCCCTGCCTCCTCTCATCAACCAATCTGAACTTACTGTGGCCGTGACAAGAGAGAAGGAAAACAAGACCGCCATCACCATTTCATCACCACCATCGTCTCTTCAAAGAGTTGCACGATAGGAAGCTTGTAAGTTTTTACGACCTTTTATCACTTTGTCGATTAAGTCGTGTTGTTGAGGGTAATTCATGCTCTATGGATATCATATTTATCATTTTAAGACCGTCATAGGACTACCACCATTATCGTATCGACGTCCATGAAGTCGACAGTAGGTTTCATATAACAATACTCTGTTTTTGCGAGTGTTTGCTAAGTCGTTAAACTCTTGTTTATTTGGTTACGTTGAGGTATAGTTCTGGGTGTGGGTTATGAGTAAAGGTAGTAGAAGACCTATAGGTGGTTATGGGTGGTTCGAATGGGGTGTTGGGTGGTCGGAGCATCACCAGAAGTGGGTCGGGTTTTACGGCCAGAAACAGAGACGATCAGAGGGCGCGAGAGAGGGGTGTTTGTGGGTGTTTTTCAAAGGTTTGGTCTGGTGTCGAGGGCGTGTGATCGTCACCAAGGGAGTCACGGGAGGTGGGTGGTTTCAGGTGTAGCGTCAGTGGGTGGTTAGGGTGGTTGCGCCGGTGGCTGGGGTCACATTTTCAGAACACTCACGCTATGAGTTTTGGATAATGCGGGTTTCGGCAGGAGAGTCATGGTTGTTTGAAGGGCTGTCGATAGCGGGTTTGGGCATGGGTTACATCGAGGAGGCTGTCTAGGGATCCACTGGGGTACAGTGGTGGCAGCCACCACGTCATGGTGGTGGTTTAGGTGGCATAAAGGTGTCGATGGGGCTGAGTTGAGGGCTGGCCAGGGACTGGTTGTGTTTGCGTGTTACAAAGCTTCGTAGTTATGGTTGTTTTGCCTTCAAATGTTTGTTTTTATTAGGAAGCCAATTGTCAATATTATTTTTATTAGTATTTTTTTTTTTATTATTATTATTATTATTATTTATTTTAATACTTGTAATTATTGTGGTAATGATTTGATAATAGTATGATTTGATTTAGTAGTAAATATTGTTTAACAAAAATATTGTAATGTTAGTGGTGTTGTTTTCATCATTATAAGTTATAATGGTTCGACAATTTATCTATCGAAATAATGAATATTACTATTTGTAGTGTTTATGTTATTGTTATCATTTGATTAATACGTTTACAATGTTAATGTAGGGTAAGTTATTAATAATGTTTATGGATAGCTAATGTTTGTTTATGAGCAACTTGTGATGTTATATGGTGATAATTATTTATATGTGGTTAAGTTTAATAATTGAGAACATGATCAATAATTTTGTAGTACTGCCATTTTGGGCAAGGTTTCTATTTCGGGAAAGTTTCTATTACAGGAAACTTTCCACTTTTGGGAATTACTATGTTTAGTATGTTGTTACTATAGAAAATAGGGGTCTAGTGGAGATTTATTAATTGTTAAATAATATTTATTAGGTGACGGTTTCTGCGTGGAACATTGCTAGCAGCTGTTGGTTATCTTTCTACAAATTGAGGTAGGGGAAATACAATGCATATTACAATGATTACTCAGTTGTTATTGATGATTACCATGAATGTTTTATACTAATACTTGGTTGGTATATTATGATATTTGTTTATATATATTCTGTGATACGATATGAGATGAGGAGATAAAAGGGTCTGTGTGGCGTGGAGATAAAGGGTCTGTGTTTGGTGCGGAGATAAAAGGGTCTGTGTGGCGCGGAGAATAATGGGTCTTGTGATTGGTGCGGAGATAATGGGTCTTGTGATTGGTGCGGAGAATATTGGGTCTTGTGATACGGTGCGGAGAATAATGGGTCTTGTGATCGGTGCGGAGTTTATTTGGCGTTGGATCGGTGCGGAGTATATTATATTGTTGTTTTAATTATCTTTCTACTCAACCTCGCGGTTGACCCTGTGTATTCGTGTGACACCTACGATGATCCGGAATGGGGAGTAGATTTTACAGGTCAGTGACAGATGGACTAGGAGCTTGGGCGTGGAGAGAGACATGGCATGGACCTACTTAGAGTTAGACCACATTTAGATATCGTCAGTTGTACTTTCATTTTATCAAGTTTGGAACTCATAACTGTTGTAATACCAAGTTCAAATTTAATCAGTATTTATATAAATTACCTTTGGTTTGTTTACCTTGTTATTCACTACCTCGGATATTCCGGGATGGTAACAGTCCTATTTATTTGAGAATGTCTTGCTAAAGGCTCTTAAATAAATGGGGGTGTTACAAAGTGGTATCAGAGCGAACGATCCTCAGGCCTAAACCAAATGAATAATAATAATGAACGTAGAAAGAGTCTAATAAAATGAACCCCGAGATGAAACTGATAGGCGCCCCAAAAAGGAACGGGATGAGTTAGGGGCCCCCTCACACCAGTCCTGGGCCCTTTCTGTTCTGTCTCGGGAACCCATTGAGAGAAATTGAAAAGTGGGGTAGATTATATAGTGACCTCGTTATCTGGTACTAATGTTCTTGCAGGAGAAGGAATGAGGTAAGTTATGATGTGAGATATAATTGGTGATATATACTGCGAATCATAAGATTGATGTTGAATGTTGGTTGAGATCTACTATTTCTGGTATTGAGAACAAGAGATTTGGAATATTAGCTTTACTTGTATATGTATGGTGATATGCATGCGGCTGTATGATCCCTGAACCTTTAGGTAGAGATATAGTATAATGATATGTGTAATAAGTTGATGGGCTATAGTCACAAAAAAAAAAAAGGGATAGATGTAGGAGAGATATGATCATGATTGACTGGGATGGTTAGTAGAGCCAGTTATGCTATGTCATTATAGGATGTGGAACCAAGTTAAATCTTGTGGGTAAAGCTAGTAGACCGAACCGGAGGCCGTGCGCGTTGATAATTGCCTGTAATATTCTATGTGTATACACTTCTTATTTGCATGTCTTATACTTTACAAGAGTTTACTGATAGGCAAACTAGACAAATGTGATCGGAATTTGAGAATTATGATTTTATTATTTTACTAATTGCTTTAGCAATCCATGTTAGTAATATGCAGAATGTGTGTTCTAAGCTATGAATGTATATAGTCATGTGTTGCGTATATCGTATTTAAAATTTTATGCCTGTTATATACATTTAAATTCGTTATGAAGTTTGTCATCAATAAAGAATACGTAGTAGACCCTATGTTATATTTTCGTACTTGGATACACCTGTATAACTGTCAAGTTATTTACTTGATTTTATTTTCAGTTTCGAAACCTTTACCGTATTTTGATGCCAACTACAATTGAAATAAGGAATGAATGTTAATATGGTATAGAGTGATGCCTATGATTCAAATGTTTGTCAATGTGTTTGGGTGAGGAAGGTTGAGTGTGGATGTAGTAATGTGTAGTTGCAAAGGGACCAAAATTTTAATAAATTTTCAGAATGTTCGTTCACGTTTTCAAAATTTTACGCCATGTGAAATCTTAACGAGCTGTTATTCAATTGTGATTTTTGCAAGATGCCTAAAATTCTGTTGAAATGCTGTAAAGTTATTGTTCAATTTGTTCGAGTTGTAAATATTGTATTAGATAATTTCCTTGAGGTATGCATTCGATACTTTTCCTCTGTTTAACTAATTCCTTATATTTACTAAGAGTTTATGTTGCTCACACGTTAGCTAAGTTGTTATTTAAATATGATTCTTGCTAGTTGTTGCATAACGTTTAATTTGTGAGGTTGTGAGGTATGTAAGTTTCGTATCAAAAGGTTTAATCAAATGTGTACTATGTGATGTGACCACGTGATGTCCTGATATGGCATTAGTAACATGAATAATAGGTGTATGGCATGCGTATGAACCCTCACTATATGATTGGTAACCTTATTTATTTCGTCAAGTTTAATATAGAATTGTTTCAATTTTATGTCCATTTGTACGACCTCAAATAACTATGTGCTACTCTTATGTGATGTCAAAAGCATGTTTAACTGAGAGGAGTCTTGCCAAGTAGCAGAATGAAATTTAACTGGTACACTTGTTAACATGATGTAGCAATCTAATTGTTATAAGTAATGGTGATTATTTTGAACGATGTGAAACGTGTTAATGTTCTTTCACATATTTAGGGTATATCGTTGTCTAGTTCACTGAGCAAATAATCTTTATAACACCTTCATGTATCTTGTTATGACCCAAACTGTATTGCATCTGCTATGTTTAAAATCTTATCATAATATATTGAGTTATTAACTGGTCGACATGTGATTGATAGAACTACTAATCTTGCGAAGTCGTTTACGTTATCGTTAAATTTGCATAATTCATGGGTTACAATATACCAGGACAATGTTTTAGTAAATGAGGGTCAGAATGTCTCCGTATAGTCTTGTTTCGATCTATAACTTGTAAAAATTTTCTTTCGATTCATGCTTATAAATTTCCACTTCGAAGTTTCCAAAGTTCAAAATGTTTTCCAAGTGATGATTATTCAGGATTCAGCTTGATGTTTGATAAATATGGTGTTTGTTTGCAAAATGACAATCCTGTAGCTATGTGTAGATGAAATCCTGCTTGAATGCCTAATTGCTGCGCATTGTATAATCCTTATTGTGCAAGTCATATGTGATGAATGATGTAATGTGAGTGGACGGGATATGTACCTAAGTGATGTTGTTAACTAGTTGATATCTGGGGATGTTAAATGACCTTGTGAGTCTATGAGTTATGAGTGTCCTGTGAAGCATGTCCATGTTCCATGTTTAATTACGCGCTATGTCTTTTCCTAAATATGGTTATGAACATGAAACCTTTTAGATTGTCAATTAGGAACTATGAGTTTTCTTGATTATTTATGTAGTTGTAAATACTAGCTTGCGTTGAAATTTCATGGGTGTGTAAGTGTTACGTATTCCGAATCTGTTTTACTACGTAACATGATCCTACCGACCCTAATACTTTATTATTGTTCGAGATTATATGTTATATGCTAGTTGATGAGCCTCTTTTGAGTACTGATTTGAGTTGAATGTTAGCAGTTGTCCTTTTATTCTGATAGTTAAAATTTTCTAATGATGTGATAATTCTTTTGGTTGTTAGTAATTGATTAGTCTGAGTTATGTACAAGTTCATGTTTTATGGCGTACACGTTCGTGTTTTATGAATAAGTGGAATGATGAGTAGGTATACAAGTACGTCAATGGACTTTGAAGGTAAGTACTGATGAGATTGAGTTGATAAGGTCGGTGTGGTATAGCAGTTTCCTAAATGGAATATTTGACAATATTAATATCGAGATTGGGATGGGAATTGGTTGCTGGTTTGAGTTATGAGTTATTAGGCCGTTGTGCCACGTTGTGTCTACGGTCCAGTATGACCATGGTTGTTGAGTTCTGTCCTGAGTTTGAAATAGATATTGAGGTGGATATATTGATTTGCGGTCTAGAAACTTTATACTGAGGTTACGGGGACGTAACCATGTTTTAAGGAGGATAGGATTGTAAAATCTTTATTTGGTAGGTTGTGATTGTTGAATACATTTGATAATCCTGTTTACTTCTGTTGTGCAATTTTATTTTAATTGTGTTCCGTGAGGTATCCTTTAACTTAGTTATACGTTAAACTTTGGGGACAAAGTTTTTTTTTAGGAGGTTAGAATGTGACAACTCGTGTTTTGAAGTACTTTATTAGTACTTGATGTTATATGATGACCAGTTTTTTGACATGGGATAGTGAACTTCGGGACGAAGTTCATTTTAAGGGGGGAAGACTGTAATACCCCGTTTTCCTTTTTATATCTATTATTAATATTGACGTGTATTCGATAATTAATTTATCGAATAAAGGTTTTATATTTTATATTTTATGAGTAAATCGGTGTTTTATATCTTGGAATGCGTGATGAGTTTGGGCCTTACGATTAGTGGTTGATGGGTGATGAAAACCGTATAAGCATCAACGAATAAGAGCAAGACCGAACCCTAATACTACCTACCGTCATATGTTACACGTTGTTTTAATCCATCGACAAACACCTCACAAAACCACCAAACCCTAATTCTCTTTATTCGGCTACCCTTCTTCCCTGCCTCCTCTCATCAACCAATCTGAACTTACTGTGGCCGTGACAAGAGAGAAGGAAAACAAGACCGCCATCACCATTTCATCACCACCATCGTCTCTTCAAAGAGTTGCACGATAGGAAGCTTGTAAGTTTTTACGACCTTTTATCACTTTGTCGATTAAGTCGTGTTGTTGAGGGTAATTCATGCTCTATGGATATCATATTTATCATTTTAAGACCGTCATAGGACTACCACCATTATCGTATCGACGTCCATGAAGTCGACAGTAGGTTTCATATAACAATACTCTGTTTTTGCGAGTGTTTGCTAAGTCGTTAAACTCTTGTTTATTTGGTTACGTTGAGGTATAGTTCTGGGTGTGGGTTATGAGTAAAGGTAGTAGAAGACCTATAGGTGGTTATGGGTGGTTCGAATGGGGTGTTGGGTGGTCGGAGCATCACCAGAAGTGGGTCGGGTTTTACGGCCAGAAACAGAGACGATCAGAGGGCGCGAGAGAGGGGTGTTTGTGGGTGTTTTTCAAAGGTTTGGTCTGGTGTCGAGGGCGTGTGATCGTCACCAAGGGAGTCACGGGAGGTGGGTGGTTTCAGGTGTAGCGTCAGTGGGTGGTTAGGGTGGTTGCGCCGGTGGCTGGGGTCACATTTTCAGAACACTCACGCTATGAGTTTTGGATAATGCGGGTTTCGGCAGGAGAGTCATGGTTGTTTGAAGGGCTGTCGATAGCGGGTTTGGGCATGGGTTACATCGAGGAGGCTGTCTAGGGATCCACTGGGGTACAGTGGTGGCAGCCACCACGTCATGGTGGTGGTTTAGGTGGCATAAAGGTGTCGATGGGGCTGAGTTGAGGGCTGGCCAGGGACTGGTTGTGTTTGCGTGTTACAAAGCTTCGTAGTTATGGTTGTTTTGCCTTCAAATGTTTGTTTTTATTAGGAAGCCAATTGTCAATATTATTTTTATTAGTATTTTTATTATTATTATTATTATTATTATTATTTATTTTAATACTTGTAATTATTGTGGTAATGATTTGATAATAGTATGATTTGATTTAGTAGTAAATATTGTTTAACAAAAATATTGTAATGTTAGTGGTGTTGTTTTCATCATTATAAGTTATAATGGTTCGACAATTTATCTATCGAAATAATGAATATTACTATTTGTAGTGTTTATGTTATTGTTATCATTTGATTAATACGTTTACAATGTTAATGTAGGGTAAGTTATTAATAATGTTTATGGATAGCTAATGTTTGTTTATGAGCAACTTGTGATGTTATATGGTGATAATTATTTATATGTGGTTAAGTTTAATAATTGAGAACATGATCAATAATTTTGTAGTACTGCCATTTTGGGCAAGGTTTCTATTTCGGGAAAGTTTCTATTACAGGAAACTTTCCACTTTTGGGAATTACTATGTTTAGTATGTTGTTACTATAGAAAATAGGGGTCTAGTGGAGATTTATTAATTGTTAAATAATATTTATTAGGTGACGGTTTCTGCGTGGAACATTGCTAGCAGCTGTTGGTTATCTTTCTACAAATTGAGGTAGGGGAAATACGATGCATATTACAATGATTACTCAGTTGTTATTGATGATTACCATGAATGTTTTATACTAATACTTGGTTGGTATATTATGATATTTGTTTATATATATTCTGTGATACGATATGAGATGAGGAGATAAAAGGGTCTGTGTGGCGTGGAGATAAAGGGTCTGTGTTTGGTGCGGAGATAAAAGGGTCTGTGTGGCGCGGAGAATAATGGGTCTTGTGATTGGTGCGGAGATAATGGGTCTTGTGATTGGTGCGGAGAATATTGGGTCTTGTGATACGGTGCGGAGAATAATGGGTCTTGTGATCGGTGCGGAGTTTATTTGGCGTTGGATCGGTGCGGAGTATATTATATTGTTGTTTTAATTATCTTTCTACTCAACCTCGCGGTTGACCCTGTGTATTCGTGTGACACCTACGATGATCCGGAATGGGGAGTAGATTTTACAGGTCAGTGACAGATGGACTAGGAGCTTGGGCGTGGAGAGAGACATGGCATGGACCTACTTAGAGTTAGACCACATTTAGATATCGTCAGTTGTACTTTCATTTTATCAAGTTTGGAACTCATAACTGTTGTAATACCAAGTTCAAATTTAATCAGTATTTATATAAATTACCTTTGGTTTGTTTACCTTGTTATTCACTACCTCGGATATTCCGGGATGGTAACAGTCCTATTTATTTGAGAATGTCTTGCTAAAGGCTCTTAAATAAATGGGGGTGTTACAAAGTGGTATCAGAGCGAACGATCCTCAGGCCTAAACCAAATGAATAATAATAATGAACGTAGAAAGAGTCTAATAAAATGAACCCCGAGATGAAACTGATAGGCGCCCCAAAAAGGAACGGGATGAGTTAGGGGCCCCCTCACACCAGTCCTGGGCCCTTTCTGTTCTGTCTCGGGAACCCATTGAGAGAAATTGAAAAGTGGGGTAGATTATATAGTGACCTCGTTATCTGGTACTAATGTTCTTGCAGGAGAAGGAATGAGGTAAGTTATGATGTGAGATATAATTGGTGATATATACTGCGAATCATAAGATTGATGTTGAATGTTGGTTGAGATCTACTATTTCTGGTATTGAGAACAAGAGATTTGGAATATTAGCTTTACTTGTATATGTATGGTGATATGCATGCGGCTGTATGATCCCTGAACCTTTAGGTAGAGATATAGTATAATGATATGTGTAATAAGTTGATGGGCTATAGTCACAAAAAAAAAAAAGGGATAGATGTAGGAGAGATATGATCATGATTGACTGGGATGGTTAGTAGAGCCAGCTATGCTATGTCATTATAGGATGTGGAACCAAGTTAAATCTTGTGGGTAAAGCTAGTAGACCGAACCGGAGGCCGTGCGCGTTGATAATTGCCTGTAATATTCTATGTGTATACACTTCTTATTTGCATGTCTTATACTTTACAAGAGTTTACTGATAGGCAAACTAGACAAATGTGATCGGAATTTGAGAATTATGATTTTATTATTTTACTAATTGCTTTAGCAATCCATGTTAGTAATATGCAGAATGTGTGTTCTAAGCTATGAATGTATATAGTCATGTGTTGCGTATATCGTATTTAAAATTTTATGCCTGTTATATACATTTAAATTCGTTATGAAGTTTGTCATCAATAAAGAATACGTAGTAGACCCTATGTTATATTTTCGTACTTGGATACACCTGTATAACTGTCAAGTTATTTACTTGATTTTATTTTCAGTTTCGAAACCTTTACCGTATTTTGATGCCAACTACAATTGAAATAAGGAATGAATGTTAATATGGTATAGAGTGATGCCTATGATTCAAATGTTTGTCAATGTGTTTGGGTGAGGAAGGTTGAGTGTGGATGTAGTAATGTGTAGTTGCAAAGGGACCAAAATTTTAATAAATTTTCAGAATGTTCGTTCACGTTTTCAAAATTTTACGCCATGTGAAATCTTAACGAGCTGTTATTCAATTGTGATTTTTGCAAGATGCCTAAAATTCTGTTGAAATGCTGTAAAGTTATTGTTCAATTTGTTCGAGTTGTAAATATTGTATTAGATAATTTCCTTGAGGTATGCATTCGATACTTTTCCTCTGTTTAACTAATTCCTTATATTTACTAAGAGTTTATGTTGCTCACACGTTAGCTAAGTTGTTATTTAAATATGATTCTTGCTAGTTGTTGCATAACGTTTAATTTGTGAGGTTGTGAGGTATGTAAGTTTCGTATCAAAAGGTTTAATCAAATGTGTACTATGTGATGTGACCACGTGATGTCCTGATATGGCATTAGTAACATGAATAATAGGTGTATGGCATGCGTATGAACCCTCACTATATGATTGGTAACCTTATTTATTTCGTCAAGTTTAATATAGAATTGTTTCAATTTTATGTCCATTTGTACGACCTCAAATAACTATGTGCTACTCTTATGTGATGTCAAAAGCATGTTTAACTGAGAGGAGTCTTGCCAAGTAGCAGAATGAAATTTAACTGGTACACTTGTTAACATGATGTAGCAATCTAATTGTTATAAGTAATGGTGATTATTTTGAACGATGTGAAACGTGTTAATGTTCTTTCACATATTTAGGGTATATCGTTGTCTAGTTCACTGAGCAAATAATCTTTATAACACCTTCATGTATCTTGTTATGACCCAAACTGTATTGCATCTGCTATGTTTAAAATCTTATCATAATATATTGAGTTATTAACTGGTCGACATGTGATTGATAGAACTACTAATCTTGCGAAGTCATTTACGTTATCGTTAAATTTGCATAATTCATGGGTTACAATATACCAGGACAATGTTTTAGTAAATGAGGGTCAGAATGTCTCCGTATAGTCTTGTTTCGATCTATAACTTGTAAAAATTTTCTTTCGATTCATGCTTATAAATTTCCACTTCGAAGTTTCCAAAGTTCAAAATGTTTTCCAAGTGATGATTATTCAGGATTCAGCTTGATGTTTGATAAATATGGTGTTTGTTTGCAAAATGACAATCCTGTAGCTATGTGTAGATGAAATCCTGCTTGAATGCCTAATTGCTGCGCATTGTATAATCCTTATTGTGCAAGTCATATGTGATGAATGATGTAATGTGAGTGGACGGGATATGTACCTAAGTGATGTTGTTAACTAGTTGATATCTGGGGATGTTAAATGACCTTGTGAGTCTATGAGTTATGAGTGTCCTGTGAAGCATGTCCATGTTCCATGTTTAATTACGCGCTATGTCTTTTCCTAAATATGGTTATGAACATGAAACCTTTTAGATTGTCAAGGACACCAGCCCCAACATGCATATCTATGGATCCTTAAAGAGATTTAATAAGTCATTGTACTTAATTGTCAAGGACACCAGCCCCAACATGCATATCTATGGACTTTGTGACAGCTTTGCCTAAGACTGTAGGAGGCAAAGATGCGATTTGGGTTATTGTGGATTGACTAACTAAGTGTGCTAGGTTCATGCCGATCAGAGAGACGTGGGATATGGATCGCTTAGCCAGGGCTTATATTGCTGAGATAGTCCGCTATCATGGTGTGCCGAGAGAGATCGTTTCAGATCGTGATCCTCGTTTTTGTTCTAGGTTCTGGAAGGCTTTGCAGGAGGCTATGGGTAGCCGTTTGTTGATGAGTACCGCTTTTCATGCCGCGACCGATGGGCAATCCGAGAGGACCATTCAGACACTAGAGGATTTGCTCCGCGCTTGTGCCCTCGATTTTCAGAGTTCTTGGGAGCAGTGTTTGTCGTTGGTAGAGTTTTCTTACAACAATAGTTATCATGCTTCCATTGGTATGGCTCCGTACGAGGCTCTTTATGGTAGGAAGTGCCGTAGCCCGATCTGTTGGGATCAGGCGAGTGACGTGCGCGACCTTGGACCTGACCAGCTAGCTGAGACCATTGACCGTGTACAGCTCATTAGGAATAGGATGAAAGCCGCTCAGGATCGGCAGAAGTCCTATGCTGATGTCCATCGTAGACCCTTAGAGTTCGAGGAGGGTGACAGTGTCTTTTTGAGGGTGTCTCCGATGAAGGGCGTCAAAAGGTTTGGCGTTAAGGGCAAGCTGAGCCCTAAGTACATTGGACCTTTTGTGATCGCAAAGAAGATTGGCGCAGTAGCTTATCGTTTGGACTTGCCTCCTAGTTTGGGCAAGGTTCATAACGTCTTTCACGTTTCCCAGCTCCGCAGATATGTTAGTGATCCGAGTCATGTACTGCACAGAGAGATCGAGAACCTGGAGCCGAGTCTTGCCTTCGAGGAGCGTCCAGTGAAGATCCTTGACCGACAGGAGAGGAAGCTTAGGAGCAAGGTGGTGCCCTTGGTGAAGATCCTATGGCGTTGCGGTGAGGTCGAGGAGCAGACTTGGGAGACTGAGGCATCGATGCGTGTTGCGCATCCCTTCTTATTCGATTGAGGTATAGTATATAGATTTTTATCTTCGTTCGAGTTTCGAGGACGAAACTTTTTGAAGTTGGGGTGATTGTAACAGCCCATATTTTCGTAAAATCTAATTTAAGCGTCTTAAATTATTTTATGTAATAAAATAATATTTTAGTAATTTATATCGAAAGATTTTAATTTAATAAGTAAGATCCGTCTTAATAACCTCAAGTCCTTAAGACGAATACAAACTTGGCAAGGTTAAGTTCCCGACTTAAATAACCGTTCTAATTTCCTAACCCGTTTCATAATACGGAAAGGACGACCCACTTGTACCCTACTTAAATCATATGTCGACATAACTCCTTCCTCTAGAATTCATTTTACAGTAACACAAAACTCTCCTAAACCTCCATTTTATTCCTCTTTCTTTTGATAAATTCTTCATCATCCGTCGATCAAATCAAGGTAAAAATATCATTTTCGGAATCCCCATTCGATTTCCAAGCCATCTATCACTTCCTTTTTGTAAATCCTTGAACTCGAAAATGGGACTGTTTTCTCTTAATTCCGTTTTTGAGTCCTAAAATCCGTTTCTTTGTTTGTAGGAGTGGGCTTAGACGATCCGGAGGTCGATAGCTACTTGGTTGAGTAGGATCTTTAGCCGGAAAAGCTTGAAAGGTGACGATAATGAGATAACTCGGCCTTTATGTGTAAATTAGCACTCTTGTTGTGATTCTTGTGTTAGCTTCGGATTTTTATTAATGTTCATTGTTCAAAAGACTTAGTAACATGTTTAGGATGTTTGATATGTGAAGAATTCATGCTCTAAGATGTTGTTATATGTTCTTAAGTTCATTTTCAGTTTTTCACATTTTGCGACGGATACTTGTTAAATTCGTTTGAGGATTGTTATGGGACTTGTTTGCTGTTAAATAAGTTGTATTTGATGATTAGTAATGTTGAGTAATCATCTTATGTAGCGATTTTGAAGTTTGTAGGTCGAATTGTGATGATTCCTTATGGTCTGAAAATCCCAATTTTGCGAACAGGCTCTCTGAGCCGGTCAACCGACCGGCCGCCGGTCGACCGGCTGGGAGTGCGTATTGTGTGTTTTGCGTAATTTTGAGAATTGGCCTTGGACTGCCAGCCGGCCGACCGGCTGCCTGCCGACCGGCTGCCTGCCGACCGGCTGGTAGTCAATTTGTATTGAGTTTGTTTTGCGAAAACATAGGAAGAAAGGGAGCCCAGCCGGCAGACCGGCCGCCTGCCAGCCGGCTGGGAGTGCATATGGGTTGGTTTGCGAAATAGAGAAGACTAGGGAAATGGAGTCCCAGCCGGCCGACCGGCTGCCTGCCGACCGGCTGGGAGTCCTTTGTGATGATTCATGGTTTTGGAAAAGGGCATAGGCTGAGGGATCACCAGCCGGCCGACTGCCTGCCGACCGGCTGGGGATCCCTGAAGGCTGTTTTGGGTTGTTTTCGCGTGTAACTTTCAAACGGTTAATCAGTTTTAATTGAAAGTCGTTTTGCATACCCGTGATATATATTTGAGGTCCCCGGTGTACGGGCAACATTATATTAGGTTCGGGAATAAAGTGATGATAGAGACCCCCCGGTCGGGTAACCGAAAGGGAAACCGGCTCTCCCTCGTCTTAGTTCCCGGGATCAATTAAGTGTTGATTAGATGTTTAAGAAGTTAGAGCTATAGGTTAGTTTCTACCTTTGGATGTTAGTGGTTACATTGGTTGTCGCGTGGTGGGATATGTGTTAAGCTCACCTCTGGACCCACTACGTGTTTTATTTGTCGCGTGACGGGATATGTGTTAAGCTCACCTCTGGACCCGTTGCGTGTTTTGTTTGGGCGTGTCAGGATATGTGTTAAGCTCACCTCTGGACCTGACACGTGATCGGTTGTCGTACACGGGATATGTGTTAAGCTCACCTCTGGACCCGTTGTGCGGTGACTGCGTATTGGGATATGTGTTAAGTTCACCTCTGGACCCAATACATGTTTGTAGCATTGGGATATGTGTTAAGCTCACCTCTGGACCCTTTGCTTTTGGATGATTAGGGATATGTGTTAAGTTCACCTCTGGACCCTTTTCATGATTGTAAGTTTAGGGATATGTGTTAAGTTCACCTCTAGACCCTTTACTTGAATTGTATGTTGGGATATGTGTTAGGTTCACCTCTGGACCCGACATAGTGTAGTAATGGGATATGTGTTAAGTTCACCTCTGGACCCGTTGCTAGTGTTATGGATGTTTTATCTGCTTGCCTTGATGAAGGTACAGTGTCAGATATGCATGATGAGTAAATGATGTTTTATTGAGTTATGGTTTAATCATCCAAGGCATTGGATGACTCTTGGTTCAGTTTCATAAATAGTTGGATTGAAAGACCCCCCGACTGGGTAACCAGTAGGGAAACCGGCTCTCCTTCCTAATTGTTTATGAAGTTGGTTGAGGGCCGTGCATGGTAATCGCATGATTGTAAGAGATCGGATGATGAGTTGTTTATGCTTCACATGTTGTTATATGTTGGAGTATTCTGTATTGTTTTATATGTTACGTGTTGTCACAAAAGGTGGCTAGGAGAACTCTAGTCACTCCCCACTGATTGTGGCGTACATGTTTTCATGTATGTAGGTACATGCTGGTTGGAGCGGGGTTCACGAGGGCTAGCGAGCGATGATCCATTCATCGTGACTTACCTTTATATCGTTTAGCTGGACTCGTAGTTTGATACATTTGTTTTGGTGCCTGTAGGGATGTTCCATCCCAGGCTTGTATTTATCTTTCGGTTTGATACTTAGAACTGCTACTTATTGTTGTTCATATCAGTTCTGTTTCCAGTTTTCAGTTTAAGACTTCTCGCATGTTGTTTTATCTTTTAAAAAGTTTTAATTCCGCTGCATTTTTAGTACTTTTGTATGTTTATATTTCCGCTTTCGCGAGGGGTTTTACATAGGGTCTAGAATCGAATAAGATATCTCATGATGCAATTTCGGACACGTGGTAGAAAAACAGGCTGAATAATAACAATGGCCGCTCCGACCACCCGACACAGTTCGAACTGATGGATATATAATACACGTTTATTAGGCCTCTGAACTCTTGAAACAAAAATTACAGAAAATCGCACGGATGATTAATCGAGTCAGATAAAGCGGGCATAAAACTTTGCAAAAACACCAGAAGGCATTTGACGTTACCGATATGATATTAACCAATTTCAGCCGAAAATCGGATAACCGTGTAAAAGTGATTTATAGTTGTTTATATGGTCTAGAATCGAAAAAGATATCTCAAGATGCAATTTCGGACACGTGGTAGAAAAGCAGGTTGAAAAATAACAATGGCCACTCCGACCACCCGAAACAGCTAGAAGTGAAGGATAGATAATACACGGTTTTTAGGCGTATGAACTCCTGAAACAAAAATAACCGAAAATCACACGGATGGTTCATCGAGTCAGATAAAGCGGGCAAAAAATTTGCAAATACACCAGAAGACATTTGACGTTACCGGTATGCTATAAACCAATTTCGGCCGAAAATCAGATAACCGTATAAAAGTGATTTATAGGGTCTAGAATCGAAAAAGATATCTCATGATGCAATTTCGGACACGTGGTAGAAAAACAGGCTGAAAAATAACAATGGCCGCCCTGACCACCAAAAACAGTTCGAATTGAATGATATATAATACACGTTTTTTAGGCCTCTGAACTCCTGAAACAAAAATTACCGAAAATCGCACGGATGGTTAATCGAGTTAGATAAAGCAGGAAAAAAAATTTGCAAAAATATCAGAAGACATTTGACGTTACCAGTATGCTATAAACCAATTTCGGTCGAAAATCGGATAACCGTGTAAAAGTGATTTATAGGGTCTAGAATCGAAAAAGATATCTCAGGATGCAATTTCGGACACGTGGTGGAAAAACAGGCTGAAAAATAACAATGGCCGCTCCGACCACCCGACACAGTTCGAACTGACGGATATATAATACACGTTTTTTAGGCCTCTGAACTCTTAAAACAAAAATTATCGAAAATCGCACAGATGGTTAATCGAGTCAGATAAAGCGGGCATAAAAATTTGCAAAAACACCAGAAGGCATTTGACGTTACCGATATGATATTAACCAATTTCAGCCGAAAATCGGATAACCGTGTAAAAGTGATTTATAGTTGTTTATATGGTCTAGAATCGAAAAAGATATCTCATGATGCAATTTCGGACACGTGTTAGAAAAGCAGGTTGAAAAATAACAATGGCCGCTCCGACCACCCGAAACAGCTAGAAGTGAAGGATATATAATACACGGTTTTTAGGCCTCTGAACTCCTGAAACAAAAATTACCGAAAATCGCACGAATGGTTAATCGAGACAGATAAAGAGGGCATAAATTTTTGCAAAAACACCAAAAGACATTTGACGTTACCGGTATGTTATAAACCAATTTCGGCCGAAAATCGGATAACCGTGTAAAAGTGATTTATAGGGTCTAGAATCGAAAAAGATATCTCATGATGCAATTTCGGACACGTGGTAGAAAAACAGGCTGAAAAATAACCATGGCCGCCCTGACCACCCGAGACAGCTTGAAATGAAGGATATATAATACACGTTTTTTAGGCCACAGAACTCCTGAAACAAAAATTACCGAAAATCGCACGGATTGTTAATCGAGTCAGATAAAGCGGGCATAAAGATTTGCAAAAATACCAGAAGACATTTGACATTACCGGTATGTTATTAACCATTTCGGCCGAAAATCGGATAACCGTGTAAAAGTGTTTTTTAGTTGTTTATAGGGTCTAGAATCGAATAAGATATCTCATGATTCAATTTCGGACACGTGGTAGAAAACCAGGCTGAATAATAACAATGGCCGCTCCGACCACCCGACACAGTTCGAACTGACGGATATATAATACACGTTTTTTAGGCCTCTGAACTCTTGAAACAAAAATTACTGAAAATCGCATGGATGGTAAATCGAGTCAGATAAAGCGGGCAAAAAAATTTGCAAAAACATCAGAAGACATTTGACGTTACCGGTATGCTATAAACCAATTTCGGCCGAAAATCGGATAACCGTGTAAAAGTGATTTATAGGGTCTAGAATCGAAAAAGATATCTCATGATGCAATTTCGGACACGTGGTAGAAAAACAGGCTGAAAAATAAAAATGGCCGCTCCGACCAACCGACACAGTTCGAACTGACGGATATATAATACACGTTTTTTAGGCCTCTGAACTCTTGAAACAAAAATTACCGAAAATCGCACGGATGGTTAATCGAGTCAGATAAAGCGGACATAAAAATTTGCAAAAACAACGGAAGACATTTGACGTTACCGTTATGATATTAACCAATTTCGGCCGAAAATCGGATAACCATGTAAAACTGATTTATAGTTGTTTATAGGGTCTAGAATCGAATAAGATATCTCATGATGCAATTTCGGACACGTGGTAGAAAAACAGGCTGAATAATAACAATGGCCGCTGCGACCACCCGACACAGTTCGAAGTGATGGATATATAATACACGTGTATTAGGCCTCTGAACTCTTGAAACAAAAATTACCGAAAATCGCATGGATGATTAATCGAGTCAGATAAAGAGGGCATAAAAATTTGCAAAAACACCACAAGGCATTTGACGTTACCGATATGATATTAACCAATTTCAGCCGAAAATCGGTTAACCGTGTAAAAGTGATTTATAGTTGTTTATATGGTCTAGAATCGAAAAAGATATCTCATGATGCAATTTCGGACACGTGGTAGAAAAGCAGGTTGAAAAATAACAATGGCCACTCCGACCACCCGAAACAGCTAGAAGTGAAGGATATATAATACACCGTTTTTAGGCGTCTGAACTCCTGAAACAAAATAACCGAAAATCGCACGGATGGTTCATCGAGTCAGATAAAGCGGGCAAAAAATTTGCAAAAACACCAGAAGTCATTTGACATTACCGGTATGCTATAAACCAATTTCGGCCGAAAATCGGATAACCGTATAAAACTGATTTATAGGGTCTAGAATCGAAAAAGATATCTCATGATGCAATTTCGGACACGTGGTAGAAAAACAGGCTGAAAAATAACAATAGCCGCCCTGACCTCCCGAAACAGTTCGAATTGAATGATATATAATACACGTGTTTTAGGCCTCTGAACTCTTGAAACAAAAATTACCGAAAATCGCACGGATGGTTAAGCGAGTCAGATAAAGCGGGCAAAAAAATTGCAAAAACATCAGAAGACATTTGACGTTACCGGTATGCTATAAACCAATTTCGGCCGAAAATCGGATGACCGTATAAAACTGATTTATAGGGTCTAGAATCGAAAAAGATATCTCATGATGCAATTTCGGACACGTGGTAGAAAAACAGGCTGAAAAATAACAATAGCCGCCCTGACCTCCCGAAACAATTCGAATTGAATGATATATAATACACGTTTTTTAGGCCTTTGAACTCTTGAAACAAAAATTACCGAAAATCGCACGGATAGTTAATCGAGTCAGATAAAGCGGGCAAAAAAAATTGCAAAAACATCAGAAGACATTTGACGTTACCGGTATGCTATAAACCAATTTCGGCCGAAAATCGGATAACCGTGTAAAAGTGATTTATAGGGTCTAGAATCGAAAAAGATATCTCATGATGCAATTTCGGACACGTGGTAGAAAAACAGGCTGAAAAATAACAATGGCCGCTCCGACCACCCGACACAGTTCGAACTGATGGATATATAATTGATCCGAATATGGATAGGGCATCAAATCGTTATCATAAGCACAAAACGATGAGGCAAAATATATTAGCTATCTTAACATTAATTATAGTATGGGTAGTGTATTGTCTAGTAAAGATTCGTTGGGCTTTGCGACCTTGGGCTAATAAAATAATATCAAGCAACAATTCAAATCGAAGGAAGGACAAACGGTTGGGAACTGCCCAAGTTGAGAAGGCACGGTCCATGGATCATGGGATGCTCGGTCATGGGCTGTCGAAGGACCGATCAAGGCTCGGACACGAGTGGTGGATGTCACGGCTAATTCGGATTCCAAGAAAGACTTGGAGTATATTTAATTATATATGTTATTTTTATGTTTAAGAAGTTAGTTATGGTTTGTTAGGAAAGTTAATTATCAAATCAAATAATATTTACAAGTTTTCTTTTTAAGGCATTCTTAAAGAAATCTCAAGGACTCATCGAGTGTTGATCCGAACCGTTAATATTTGTCGCGTTTCAAGTATTAGCAAGATTTACAAACTATAGGTCTAGGGAGTAAATCACCATTGTTTGAACTATAGGTCTAGGGCAAACAAATATCCTTCTACCTTGGGGATTCACCTCAAGACCGTCACAACTACAAACCACCATCACCAACCGACGGACCATTCACCACCACCATCGACGCCGACCTCCACCACCATCGTTCATCTCATCATCCATCATTCATTATTTCAAGATTGTTCCAAGATCGTTCCATATTTTGCCTATTTTATTAATTCATTCAAGATTGTTCTCAAGATTTCCAAGAAGGCTTCCGCGGACGATTTCTTTGTTCAAGAATTCGTATCAAAAGTGGTATCAGAGCTTCGGCTCTTGATTTTCCTTATCTTCAAGACGATCCATGGAGGGAGTTACTATGGAGGGCGTGAGGTTCAAGGGGGAGATCGAGATTAGGGTTCCAAGGCCAATTTCAAGAAACCTAATGCTACGTAACCTACAAGTTCAAACCGACTCAATCACAAACGATCAAAGAACACAAATTTTTCACACTAAGTGTCAAGTTAGGGACAAGTGGTGCAGTGTGATCATAGATGGGGGTAGTTGTGCCAACATAGCATCGGAGGAGATGGTTTTCAAGTTAGCCTTGACTACAACCACACACCCAAACCCATATCCATTGCATTGGTTAGAGGATGGGAGCGTGTTGGAGGTAACCAAGCAGGTACGGTTAGGGATAACTATGGGGTCTTATCAAGACGAAATAATGTGTGATGTTTTACCCATGGATTCTTGTCATGTCCTTTTAGGGCGTCCTTGGTTGTTCGATAAAGATGTTTTGCATCGAGGAAGGACCAACGAGTATGAGCTAATGAATAAGGGTAAGAAGATCATTCTAAAACCAATGACTCCACAAGCTATACGAGATATGAATACTGAGAGAAGCAAGCGGGCTAATCTTCCTGTGATTATGAAGGAAAGGGAAGACGAACGAGCCATGGAAGGGGAAAAAGGGGCGGATGCTTTAGAAGAAGGATTAGCGAAGGAGAAAGTGGTCGAAGAAGAGTCCTCCAATCATAAACCCATTGAACATCATCAACCCATTGTGTTAGACCACGGAGAGGTGGTGAGGGTGCATTCGAAGGAGGGGCAGCAGGTTCCTAGCGAAGTGGAAAGTGAACCAAGGGTCAATGGTTCGAGTAAGGTGGCTACAAGAGTGGTTAATCTAGGCAAGGTGGTTACCGGAGTAAGCAATCTTAAAAACAAAATTTCACGGGTAGAAACTTGTGGAATTGATACTAACCATGTTGCAGGCGATCCGTTCCCATATTCGGATGTAGATGGCTTGGTTCGATCCAAGTCGAGAGATGCGGCGTTTGTTTCGAGTCAAGAGGGTTATGATTCTCCTTTAGATTTGAGCATGGACCGGATTCGCTATAGGAAGAGTAGCGAGGTGAAGCGTGAGCCACGGGCAGCAACAAGTGTCGAGAGGGTGAATGGGTTGTTGCGGGAGGTACACTTGGTTCGAACTAAAAACCGAGAAGTAAGAAGTGTGCTAGTCAAAGGGGTTGGCCAAACGAAGAGAAAACCACACCTAGGTCCTTTTCTTAGGGAGCTTGGCCGAGAAGTTAAGGAGGAGGGTGAAGCAGTAGTGAGCACGGTGGAGCCGGCGGTTAACCTAGGTGTGCGGGAGTTGAAGGTGAGCACATTAAATTTCGGGCAAGTAAGTGAGAGGTTGCGAGGGGTAGCCTTAGTGCGTGACAAGGGTCGTGAGAGGATGAGATCTTTGGTCAAAGGGGGCTGTAACTTAGCAATCAAACTAGACCTAAGGCATTATGTGGAAGAGCATGATCACGAGCCTAGGGAGGAAGGAGCCATGGTGGTATTGCGTGAAAGTGCTAAGAGGCGCGGCCACATGAAGGTTAACTTAACGAACCAATCTTTATTTATGTGTGCAGGAAATATATCCCGGGATCAAAGGTTCTTGAATTCTAAACATCAAGAATTGAGGTCAATTCTCTTTAAAGGAGGAGGGGATGATCCGAATATGGATAGGGCATCAAATAGTTATCATAAGCACAAAACGATGAGGCAAAATATATTAGCTATTAACATTAATTATAGTATGGCTAGTGTATTGTCTAGTAAAGATTCGTTGGGCTTTGCGACCTTGGGCTAATAAAGTAAGATCAAGCAACAATTCAAATCGAAGGAAGGACAAACGGTTGGGAACGGCCCAAGTTGAGAAGGCACGGTCCATGGATCATGGGATGCTCGGTCATGGGCTGTCGAAGGACCGATCATGGCTCGGACACGAGTGGTGGATGTCACGGCTAATTCGGATTCCAAGAAAGACTTGGAGTATATTTAATTACTATGTTATTTTTATCTTTAAGAAGTTAGTTATGGTTTGTTAAGAAAGTTAATTATCAAATCAAATAAAATTTACAAGTTTTCTTTTCAAGGCATTCGTAAAGAAATCTCAAGGACTCATCGAGTGTTGATCTGAACCGTTAATATTTGTCGCGTTTCAAGTATTAGCAAGATTTACAAACTATAGGTCTAGGGAGTAACTCACCATTGTTTGAACTATAGGTCTAGGGCAAACAAATATCCTTCTACCTTGAGGATTCACCTCAAGACCGTCACAACTACAAACCACCACCGTCACCAACCGACGGACCATTCACCACCACCATCGACGCCGACCACCACCACCATCGTTCATCTCATCATCCATCATTCATTATTTCAAGATTGTTCCAAGATCGTTCCATATTTTGCCTATTTTATTAATTCATTCAAGATTGTTCTCAAGATTTCCAAGAAGGCTTCCGCGGACGATTTCTTTGTTCAAGAATTCGTATCAATAATACACGTTTTTTAGGCCTCTGAACTCTTGAAACAAAAATTACCGAAAATCGCACGGATGGTTAATCGAGTCAGATAAAGCGGGCATAAAAATTTGCAAAAACACAAGAAGACATTTGACGTTACCAGTATGATATTAACCAATTTCGGCCGAAAATCGGATAACCGTGTAAAAGTGATTTATAGTTGTTTATAGGGTCTAGAATCGAATAAGATATCTCATGATGCAATTTCGGACACGTGGTAGAAAAACAGGCAGAATAATAACAATGGCCGCTCCGACAACCCGACACAGTTCGAACTGATGGATATATAATACACGTTTATTAGGCCTCTGAACTCTTGAAACAAAAATTACCGAAAATCGCACGGATGATTAATCGAGTCAGATAAAGCGGGCATAAAAATTTGCAAAAACACCAGAAGGCATTTGACGTTACCGATATGATATTAACCAATTTCAGCCGAAAATCGGATAACCGTGTAAAAGTTATTTATAGGGTCTACAATCGAGAAAGATATCTCATGATGCAATTTCGGACACGATGTAGAAAAACAGGCTGAAAAATAACAATGGCCGCTCCGACCACCCGTCACTGTTCGAACTGACGGATATATAATACACGTTTTTTAGGCCTCTGAACTCTTGAAACAAAAATTACCGAAAATCGCACGGATGGTTAATCGAGTCAGATAAAGCGGGCAAAAAAATTTGCAAAAACATCAGAAGACATTTGACGTTACCGGTATGTTATAAACCAATTTCGGCCGAAAATCGGATAACCGTGTAAAAGTGATTTATAAGGTCTAGAATCGAAAAAGATATCTCATGATGCCATTTCGGACACGTGGTAGAAAAACAGGTTGAAAAATAACAATGGCCGCTCCGACCACCCGACACAGTTCGAACTGACGGATAAATAATACACGTTTTTTAGGCCTCTGAACTCTTGAAACAAAAATTAGCGAAAATCGCACGGATGGTTAATCGAGTCAGATAAAGCGGGCATAAAAATTTGCAAAAACACTAGAAGTCATTTGACGTTACCGGTATGCTATAAACCAATTTCGGCCGAAAATCGGATAACCGTGTAAAAGTGATTTATAGGGTCTAGAATCGAAAAAGATATCTCATGATGCAATTTCGGACACGATGTAGAAAAACAGGCTGAAAAATAACAATGGCCGCTCCGACCACCCGACACTGTTCGAACTGACGGATATATAATACACGTTTTTTAGGCCTCTGAACTCTTGAAACAAAAATTACCGAAAATCGCACGGATGGTTAATCGAGTCAGATAAAGCGGGCAAAAAAATTTGCACAAACATCAGAAGACATTTGACGTTACCGGTATGTTATAAACCAATTTCGGCCGAAAATCGGATAACCGTGTAAAAGTGATTTATAGGGTCTAGAATCGAAAAAGATATCTCATGATGCAATTTCGGACACGTGGTAGAAAAACAGGTTGAAAAATAACAATGGCCGCTCCGACCACCCGACACAGTTCGAACTGACGGATAAATAATACACGTTTTTTAGGCCTCTGAACTCTTGAAACAAAAATTAGCGAAAATCGCACGGATGGTTAATCGAGTCAGATAAAGCGGGCATACAAATTTGCAAAAACACCAGAAGACATTTGACGTTCCCGGTATGATATTAACCAATTTCGGTCGAAAATCGGATAACCGTGTAAAAGTGATTTATAGGGTCTAGAATCGAAAAAGATATCTCATCATGCATTTTCGGACACGTGGTAGAAAAACAGGCTGAAAAATAACAATGGACGCTCCGACCACCCGACACAGTTCGAACTGACGCATATATAATACACGTTTTTTAGGCTTCTGAACTCCTGAAAAAAAAATTACCGAAAATCGCACGGATTGTTAATCGAGTCAGATAAAGCGGGCATAAAAATTTGCAAAAGTACCAGAACACATTTCACGTTACCGGTATGATATTAACCAATTTCGAACGAAAATCGGATAACCGTGTAAAAGTGATTTATAGTTGTTTATAGGGTCTAGAATCGAATAAGATATCTCATGATGCAATTTCGGACACGTGGTAGAAAAACAGGTTGAATAATAACAATGGCCGCTCCGACCACCCGACACAGTTCGAACTGATGGATATATAATACAAGTTTTTTAGGCTTCTGAACTCTTAAAACAAAAATTACCGAAAATCGCACAGATGGTTAATCGAGTCAGATAAAGCGGGCATAAAAATTTGCAAAAACACGAGAAGGCATTTGACGTTACCGATATGATATTAACCAATTTCAGCCGAAAATCGGATAACCGTGTAAAAGTGATTTATAGGGTCTAGAATCGAAAAAGATATCTCATGATGCAATTTCGGACACGATGTAGAAAAACAGGCTAAAAAATAACAATGGCCGCTCCGACCACCCGACACTGTTCGAACTGACGGATATATAATACACGTTTTTTAGGCCTCTGAACTCTTGAAACAAAAATTACCGAAAATCGCACGGATGGTTAATCGAGTCAGATAAAGCGGGCAAAAAAATTTGCAAAAACATCAGAAGACATTTGACGTTACCGGTATGATATTAACCAATTTCGGCCGAAAATCGGATAACCGTGTAAAAGTGATTTATAGGGTCTAGAATCGAAAAAGATATCTCATGATGCAATTTCGGACACGATGTAGAAAAACAGGCTGAAAAATAACAATGGCCGCTCCGACCACCCGACACTGTTCGAACTGACGGATATATAATACACGTTTTTTAGGCCTCTGAACTCTTGAAACAAAAATTACCGAAAATCGCACGGATGGTTAATCGAGTCAGATAAAGCGGGCAAAAAAATTTGCAAAAACACCAGAAGACATTTGACGTTCCCGGTATGATATTAACCAATTTCGGCCGAAAATCGGATAACCGTGTAAAAGTGATTTATAGGGTCTAGAATCGAAAAAGATATCTCATGATGCAATTTCGGACACGATGTAGAAAAACAGGCTGAAAAATAACAATGGCCGCTCCGACCACCCGACACTGTTCGAACTGACGGATATATAATACACGTTTTTTAGGCCTCTGAACTCTTGAAACAAAAATTACCGAAAATCGCACGGATGGTTAATCGAGTCAGATAAAGCGGGCAAAAAAATTTGCAAAAACACCAGATGACATTTGACGTTCCCGGTATGATATTAACCAATTTCGGTCGAAAATCGGATAACCGTGTAAAAGTGATATATAGGGTCTAGAATCGAAAAAGATATCTCATGATGCATTTTCGGACACGTGGTAGAAAAACAGGCTGAAAAATAACAGTGGCCGCTCCGACCACCCGACACAGTTCGAACTGACGCATATATAATACACGTTTTTTAGGCTTCTGAAC
This sequence comes from Silene conica, assembly GCA_029255685.2. Taxonomy (NCBI): domain Eukaryota; kingdom Viridiplantae; phylum Streptophyta; class Magnoliopsida; order Caryophyllales; family Caryophyllaceae; genus Silene; species Silene conica. The sequence continues at coordinate 47,404,081 of CM055317.2, read as the reverse complement.
TCCTGAAACAAAAATTACCGAAAATCGCACAGATTGTTAATCGAGTCAGATAAAGCGGGCATAAAAATTTGCAAAAGTACCAGAAGACATTTGACGTTACCGGTATGATATTAACCAATTTCGAACGAAAATCGGATAACCGTGTAAAAGTGATTTATAGTTGTTTATAGGGTCTAGAATCGAATAAGATATCTCATGATGCAATTTCGGACACGTGGTAGAAGAACAGGTTGAATAATAACAATGGCCGCTCCGACCACCCGACACAGTTCGAACTGATGGATATATAATACAAGTTTTTTAGGCTTCTGAACTCTTAAAACAAAAATTACCGAAAATCGCAAAGATGGTTAATCGAGTCAGATAAAACGGGCATAAAAATTTGCAAAAACACGAGAAGGCATTTGACGTTACCGATATGATATTAACCAATTTCAGCCGAAAATCGGATAACCGTGTAAAAGTGATTTATAGTTGTTTATATGGTCTAGAATCGAAAAAGATATCTCATGATGCAATTTCGGACACGTGGTAAAAAAGCAAGTTGAAAAATAACAATGCCGCTCCGACCACCCGAAACAGCTAGAAGTGAAGGATATATAATACACGGTTTTTAGGCCACTGAACTCCTGAAACAAAAATTACCGAAAATCGCACGAATGGTTAATCGAGTCAGATAAAGCGGGCATAAAAATTTGCAAAAACACCAGAAGACATTTGACGTTACCGGTATGCTATAAACCAATTTCGGCCGAAAATCGGATAACCGTGTAAAAGTGATTTATAGGGTCTAGAATCGAAAAAGATATCTCATGATGCAATTTCGGACACGATGTAGAAAAACAGGCTGAAAAATAACAATGGCCGCTCCGACCACCCGACACTGTTCGAACTGACGGATATATAATACACGTTTTTTAGGCCTCTGAACTCTTGAAACAAAAATTACCGAAAATCGCACGGATGGTTAATCGAGTCAGATAAAGCGGGCAAAAAAATTTGCAAAAACACCAGAAGACATTTGACGTTCCCGGTATGATATTAACCAATTTCGGTCGAAAATCGGATAACCGTGTAAAAGTGATTTATAGGGTCTAGAATCGAAAAAGATATCTCATGATGCATTTTCGGACACGTGGTAGAAAAACAGGCTGAAAAATAACAATGGCCGCTCCGACCACCCGACACAGTTCGAACTGACGCATATATAATACACGTTTTTTAGGCTTCTGAACTCCTGAAACAAAAATTATCGAAAATCGCACAGATTGTTAATCGAGTCAGATAAAGCGGGCATAAAAATTTGCAAAAGTACCAGAAGACATTTGACGTTACCGGTATGATATTAACCAATTTCGAACGAAAATCGGATAACCGTGTAAAAGTGATTTATAGTTTTTTATAGGGTCTAGAATCGAATAAGATATCTCATGATGCAATTTCGGACACGTGGTAGAAAAACAGGTTGAATAATAACAATGGCCGCTCCGACCACCCGACACAGTTCGAACTGATGGATATATAATACAAGTTTTTTAGGCTTCTGAACTCTTAAAACAAATATTACCGAAAATCGCACAGATGGTTAATCGAGTCAGATAAAGCGGGCATAAAAATTTGCAAAAACACGAGAAGGCATTTGACGTTACCGATATGATATTAACCAATTTCAGCCGAAAATCGGATAACCGTGTAAAAGTGATTTATAGTTGTTTATATGGTCTAGAATCGAGAAAGATATCTCATGATGCAATTTCGGAGACGTGGTAAAAAAGCAGGTTGAAAAATAACAATGCCGCTCCGACCACCCGAAACAGCTAGAAGTGAAGGATATATAATACACGGTTTTTAGGCCTCTGAACTCCTGAAACAAAAATTACCGAAAATCGCACGAATGGTTAATCGAGTCAGATAAAGCGGGCATAAAAATTTGCAAAATCACCAGAAGACATTTGACGTTACCGATATGCTATAAACCAATTTCGGCCGAAAATCGGATAACCGTGTAAAACTGATTTATAGGGTCTAGAATCGAAAAAGATATCTCATGATGCAATTTCGGACACGATGTAGAAAAACAGGCTGAAAAATAACAATGGCCGCTCCGGCCACCCGACACTGTTCAAACTGACGGATATATAATACACGTTTTTTAGGCCTCTGAACTCTTGAAACAAAAATTACCGAAAATCGCACGGATGGTTAATCGAGTCAGATAAAGCGGGCATAAAAATTTGCAAAAACACCAGAAGACATTTGGCGTTACCGGTATGCTATAAACCAATTTCGGCCGAAAACCGGATAACCGTGTAAAAGTGATTGATAGGGTCTAGAATCGAAAAAGATATCTCATGATGCAATTTCGGACACGTGGTAGAAAAACAGGCTGAAAAATAACCATGGCCGCCCTGACCACCCGAAACAGCTTGAAATGAAGGATATATAATACACGTTTTTTAGGCCTCCGAACTCCTGAAACAAAAATTACCGAAAATCGCACGGATTGTTAATCGAGTCAGATAAAGCGGGCATAAAAATTTGCAAAAATACCAGAAGACATTTGACATTACCGGTATGTTATTAACCAATTCGGCCGAAAATCGGATAACCGTGTAAAAGTGTTTTTTAGTTGTTTATAGGGTCTAGAATCGAATAAGATATCTCATGATGCAATTTCGGACACGTGGTAGAAAAACAGGCTGAATAATAACAATGGCCGCTCCGACCACCCGACACAGTTCGAACTGACGGATATATAATACACGTTTTTTAGGCCTCTGAACTCTTGAAACAAAAATTACCGAAAATCGCACGGATGGTTAATCGAGTCAGATAAATCGGGCAAAAAAATTTGCAAAAACATCAGAAGACATTTGACGTTACCGGTATGCTATAAACCAATTTCGGCCGAAAATCGGATAACCGTGTAAAAGTGATTTATAGGGTCTAGAATCGAAAAAGATATCTTATGATGCAATTTCGGACACGTGGTAGAAAAACAGGCTGAAAAATAACAATGGCCGCTCCGACCACCCGACACAGTTCGAACTGACGGATATATAATACACGTTTTTTAGGCCTCTGAACTCATGAAACAAAAATTACCGAAAATCGCACGGATGGTTAATCGAGTCAGATAAAGCGGGCATAAAAATTTGCAAAAACACCAGAAGACATTTGACGTTACCGGTATGATATTAACCAATTTCGGTCGAAAATCGGATAACCGTGTAAAAGTGATTTATAGGGTCTAGAATCGAAAAAGATATCTCATGATGCAATTTCGGACACGTGGTAGAAAAACAGGCTGAAAAATAACAATAGCCGCTCCGACCACCCGACACAGTTCGAACTGACGGATATATAATACACGTTTTTTAGGCCTCTGAACTCTTGAAACAAAAATTAACGAAAATCGCACGGATAGTTAATCGAGTCAGATAAAGCGGGCATAGAAATTTGCAAAAACACCAGAAGACATTTAACGTTACCGGTATGATATTAACCAATTTCGGCCGAAAATCGGATAACCGTGTAAAAGTGATTTATAGTTGTTAATATGGTCTAGAATCGAAAAAGATATCTCATGATGCAGTTTCGGATACGTGGTAGAAAAGCAGGTTGAAAAATAACAATGGCCGCTCCGACCACCCGAAACAGCTTAAAGTGAAGGATATATAATACACGGTTTTTAGGCCTCTGAACTCCTGAAACGAAAATCGCACGAATGGTTAATCGAGTCAGATAAAGCGGGCATAAAAATTTGCAAAAACACCAGAAGACATTTGACGTTACCGGTATGCTATAAACCAATTTCGGCCGAAAATCGGATAACCGTGTAAAAGTGATTTATAGGGTCTAGAATCGAAAAAGATATCTCATGATGCAATTTCGGACACGTGGTAGAAAAACAGGCTGAAAAATAACCATGGCCACCCTGACCACCCGAAACAGCTTTAAATGAAGGATATATAATACACGTTTTTTAGGCCTCTGAACTCCTGAAACAAAAATTACCAAAAATCGCACGGATTGTTAATCGAGTCAGATAAAGCGGGCATAAAAATTTGCAAAAATACCAGAAGACATTTGACATTACCGGTATGTTATGAACCAATTCGGCCGAAAATCGGATAACCGTGTAAAAGTGTTTTTTAGTTGTTTATAGGGTCTAGAATCGAATAAGATATCTCATGATGCAAATTTCGGACACGTGGTAGAAAAACAGGCTGAATAATAACAATGGCCGCTCCAACCACCCGACACAGTTCGAACTGACGGATATATAATACACGTTTTTTAGGCCTCTGAACTCTTGAAACAAAAATTACCGAAAATCGCACGGATGGTTAATCGAGTCAGATAAAGCGGGCAAAAAATTTTGCAAAAACATCAGAAGACATTTGACGTTACCGGTATGCTATAAACCAATTTCGGCCGAAAATCGGATAACCGTGTAAAAGTGATTTATAGGGTCTAGAATCGAAAAAGATATCTCATGATGCAATTTCGGACACGTGGTAGAAAAACAGGTTGAAAATAACAATGGCCACTCCGACCACCCGAAACAGCTAGAAGTGAAGGATATATAATACACGGTTTTTAGGCGTCTGAACCCCTGAAACAAAAATTACCGAAAACCGCACGGATGGTTAATCGAGTCAGATAAAGCGGGCATAAAAATTTGCAAAAACACCAGAAGACATTTGACGTTACCGGCATGATATTAACCAATTTCGGTCGAAAATCGGATAACCGTGTAAAAGTGATTTATAGGGTCTAGAATCGAAAAAGATATCTCATGATGCAATTTCGGACACGTGGTAGAAAAACAGGCTGAAAAATAACAATAGCCGCTCCGACCACCCGACACAGTTCGAACTGACGGATATATAATACACGTTTTTTAGGCCTCTGAACTCTTGAAACAAAAATTACCGAAAATCGCACGGATAGTTAATCGAGTCAGATAAAGCGGGCATAGAAATTTGCAAAAACACCAGAAGACATTTAACGTTACCGGTATGATATTAACCAATTTCGGCCGAAAATCGGATAACCGTGTATAATTGATTTATAGTTGTTAATATGGTCTAGAATCGAAAAAGATATCTCATGATGCAGTTTCGGATACGTGGTAGAAAAGCAGGTTGAAAAATAACAATGGCCGCTCCGACCACCCGAAACAGCTTAAAGTGAAGGATATATAATACACGGTTTTTAGGCTTCTGAACTCCTGAAACGAAAATCGCACGAATGGTTAATCGAGTCAGATAAAGCGGGCATAAAAATTTGCAAAAACACAAGAAGACATTTGACGTTACCGGTATGCTATAAACCAATTTCGGCCGAAAATCGGATAACCGTGTAAAAGTGATAATCGGATAACAATAGCCGCTCCTGACCACCCGAAACAGCTTAAAGTGAAGGATATATAATACACGTTTTTTAGGCCTCTGAACTCCTGAAACAAAAATTACTGAAAATCGCACGGATTGTTAATCGAGTCAGATAAAGCAGGCATAAAAATTTGCAAAAATACCAGAAGACATTTGACATTACCGGTATGTTATGAACCAATTCGGCCGAAAATCGGATAACCGTGTAAAAGTGTTTTTTAGTTTTTTATAGGGTCTAGAATCGAATAAGATATCTCATGATGCAATTTCGGACACGTGGTAGAAAAACAGGCTGAATAATAACAATGGCCGCTCCAACCACCCGACACAGTTCGAACTGACGGATATATAATACACGTTTTTTAGGCCTCTGAACTCTTGAAACAAAGATTATCGAAAATCGCACGGATGGTTAATCGAGTCAGATAAAGCGGGCAAAAAAATTTGCAAAAACATCAGAAGACATTTGACGTTACCGGTATGCTATAAACCAATTTCGGCCGAAAATCAGATAACCGTGTAAAAGTGATTTATAGGGTCTAGAATCGAAAAAGATATCTCATGATGCAATTTCGGACACGTGGTAGAAAAACAGGTTGAAAATAACAATGGCCACTCCGACCACCCGAAACAGCTAGAAGTGAAGGATATATAATACACGGTTTTTAGGCGTCTGAACCCCTGAAACAAAAATTACCGAAAATCGCACGGATGGTTAATCGAGTCAGATAAAGCGGGCATAAAAATTTGCAAAAACACCAGAAGACATTTGACGTTACCGGCATGATATTAACCAATTTCGGTCGAAAATCGGATAACCGTGTAAAAGTGATTTATAGGGTCTAGAATCGAAAAAGATATCTCATGATGCAATTTCGGGCACGTGGTAGAAAAACAGGCTGAAAAATAACAATAGCCCCTCCGACCACCCGACACTGTTCGAACTGACGGATATATAATACACGTTTTTTAGGCCTCTGAACTCTTGAAACAAAAATTACCGAAAATCGCACGGATAGTTAATCGAGTTAGATAAAGCGGGCATAGAAATTTCCAAAAACACCAGAAGACATTTAACGTTACCGGTATGATATAAACCAATTTCGGCCGAAAATCGGATAACCGTGTAAAAGTGATTTATAGTTGTTTATATGGTCTAGAATCGAAAAAGATATCTCATGATGCAATTTCGGACATGTGGTAGAAAAGCAGGTTGAAAAATAACAATGGTCGCTCCGACCACCCGAAACAGCTAGAAGTGAAGGATATATAATACACGGTTTTTAGGCCTCTGAACTCCTGAAACAAAAATTACCGAAAATCGCACGAATGGTTAATCGAGTCAGATAAAGCGGGCATAAAAATTTGTAAAAACACCATAAGACATTTAACGTTACCGGTATGCTATAAACCAATTTCGGCCGAAAATCGGATAACCGTGTAAAAGTGATTTATAGGGTCTAGAATCGAAAAAGATATCTCATGATGCAATTTCGGACACGTGGTAGAAAAACAGGCTGAAAAATAACCATGGCGGCCCTGACCACCCGAAACAGCTTGAAATGAAGGATATATAATACACGTTTTTTAGGCCTCTGAACTCCTGAAACAAAAATTACCGAAAATCGCACGGATTGTTAATCGAGTCAGATAAAGCGGGCATAAATATTTGCAAAAATACAAGAAGATATTTGACATTACCGGTATGTTATTAACCAATTCGGCCGAAAATCGGATAACCGTGTAAAAGTGTTTTTTAGTTGTTTATAGGGTCTAGAATCGAATAAGATATCTCATGATGCAATTTCGGACACGTGGTAGAAAAACAGGCTGAATAATAACAATGGCCGCTCCAACCACCCGACACAGTTCGAACCGACGGATATATAATACACGTTTTTTAGGCCTCTGAACTCTTGAAACAAAAATTACCGAAAATCGCACGGATGGTTAATCGAGTCAGATAAAGCGGGCAAAAAAATTTGCAAAAACATCAGAAGACATTTGACGTTACCGGTATGCTATAAACCAATTTCGGCCGAAAATCGGATAACCGTGTAAAAGTGATTTATAGGGTCTAGAATCGAAAAGATATCTCATGATGCAATTTCGGACACGTGGTAGAAAAACAGGTTGAAAATAACACTGGCCACTCCGACCACCCGAAACAGCTAGAAGTGAAGGATATATAATACACGGTTTTTAGGCGTCTGAACTCCTGAAACAAAAATTACCGAAAATCGCACGGATGGTTAATCGTGTCAGATAAAGCGGGCATAAAAATTTGCAAAAAGACCAGAAGACATTTGACGTTACCGGCATGATATTAACCAATTTCAATCGAAAATCGGATAACCGTGTAAAAGTGATTTATAGGGTCTAGAATCGAAAAAGATATCTCATGTTGCAATTTCGGGCACGTGGTAGAAAAACAGGCTGAAAAATAACAATAGCCCCTCCGACCACCCGACACAGTTCGAACTGACGGATATAAAATACACGTTTTTTAGGCCTCTGAACTCTTGAAACAAAAATTACCGAAAATCTCACGGATAGTTAATCGAGTTAGACAAAGCGGGCATAGAAATTTGCAAAAACACCAGAAGACATTTAACGTTACCGGTATGATATAAACCATTTTCGGCCGAAAATCGGATAACCGTGTAAAAGTGATTTATAGTTGTTTATATGGTCTAGAATCGAAAAAGATATCTCATGATGCAATTTCGGACATGTGGTAGAAAAACAGGCTGAAAAATAACCATGGCCGCCCTGACCACCCGAAACAGCTTGAAATGAAGGATATATAATACACGTTTTTTAGGCCTCTGAACTCCTGAAACAAAAATTACCGAAAATCGCACGGATTGTTAATCGAGTCAGATAAAGCGGGCATAAAAATTTGCAAAAATACAAGAAGACATTTGACATTACCGATATGTTATTAACCAATTCGGCCGAAAATCGGATAACCGTGTAAAAGTGTTTTTTAGTTGTTTATAGGGTCTAGAATCGAATAAGATATGTCATGATGCAATTTCGGACACGTGGTAGAAAAACAGGCTGAATAATAACAATGGCCGCTCCAACCACCCGACACAGTTCGAACTGACGGATATATAATACACGTTTTTTAGGCCTCTGAACTCTTGAAACAAAAATTACCGAAAATCGCACGGATGGTTAATCGAGTCAGATAAAGCGGGCAAAAAAATTTGCAAAAACATCAGAAGACATTTGACGTTACCGGTATGCTATAAACCAATTTCGGCCGAAAATCGGATAACCGTGTAAAAGTGATTTATAGGGTCTAGAATCGAAAAAGATATCTCATGATGCAATTTCGGACACGTGGTAGAAAAACAGGTTGAAAATAACAATGGCCACTCCGACCACCCGAAACAGCTAGAAGTGAAGGATATATAATACACGGTTTTTAGGCGTCTGAACCCCTGAAACAAAAATTACCGAAAACCGCACGGATGGTTAATCGAGTCAGATAAAGCGGGCATAAAAATTTGCAAAAACACCAGAAGACATTTGACGTTACCGGCATGATATTAACCAATTTCGGTCGAAAATCGGATAACCGTGTAAAAGTGATTTATAGGGTCTAGAATCGAAAAAGATATCTCATGATGCAATTTCGGACACGTGGTAGAAAAACAGGCTGAAAAATAACAATAGCCGCTCCGACCACCCGACACAGTTCGAACTGACGGATATATAATACACGTTTTTTAGGCCTCTGAACTCTTGAAACAAAAATTACCGAAAATCGCACGGATAGTTAATCGAGTCAGATAAAGCGGGCATAGAAATTTGCAAAAACACCAGAAGACATTTAACGTTACCGGTATGATATTAACCAATTTCGGCCGAAAATCGGATAACCGTGTATAATTGATTTATAGTTGTTAATATGGTCTAGAATCGAAAAAGATATCTCATGATGCAGTTTCGGATACGTGGTAGAAAAGCAGGTTGAAAAATAACAATGGCCGCTCCGACCACCCGAAACAGCTTAAAGTGAAGGATATATAATACACGGTTTTTAGGCTTCTGAACTCCTGAAACGAAAATCGCACGAATGGTTAATCGAGTCAGATAAAGCGGGCATAAAAATTTGCAAAAACACAAGAAGACATTTGACGTTACCGGTATGCTATAAACCAATTTCGGCCGAAAATCGGATAACCGTGTAAAAGTGATAATCGGATAACAATAGCCGCTCCTGACCACCCGAAACAGCTTAAAGTGAAGGATATATAATACACGTTTTTTAGGCCTCTGAACTCCTGAAACAAAAATTACTGAAAATCGCACGGATTGTTAATCGAGTCAGATAAAGCAGGCATAAAAATTTGCAAAAATACCAGAAGACATTTGACATTACCGGTATGTTATGAACCAATTCGGCCGAAAATCGGATAACCGTGTAAAAGTGTTTTTTAGTTTTTTATAGGGTCTAGAATCGAATAAGATATCTCATGATGCAATTTCGGACACGTGGTAGAAAAACAGGCTGAATAATAACAATGGCCGCTCCAACCACCCGACACAGTTCGAACTGACGGATATATAATACACGTTTTTTAGGCCTCTGAACTCTTGAAACAAAGATTATCGAAAATCGCACGGATGGTTAATCGAGTCAGATAAAGCGGGCAAAAAAATTTGCAAAAACATCAGAAGACATTTGACGTTACCGGTATGCTATAAACCAATTTCGGCCGAAAATCAGATAACCGTGTAAAAGTGATTTATAGGGTCTAGAATAGAAAAAGATATCTCATGATGCAATTTCGGACACGTGGTAGAAAAACAGGTTGAAAATAACAATGGCCACTCCGACCACCCGAAACAGCTAGAAGTGAAGGATATATAATACACGGTTTTTAGGCGTCTGAACCCCTGAAACAAAAATTACCGAAAATCGCACGGATGGTTAATCGAGTCAGATAAAGCGGGCATAAAAATTTGCAAAAACACCAGAAGACATTTGACGTTACCGGCATGATATTAACCAATTTCGGTCGAAAATCGGATAACCGTGTAAAAGTGATTTATAGGGTCTAGAATTGAAAAAGATATCTCATGATGCAATTTCGGGCACGTGGTAGAAAAACAGGCTGAAAAATAACAATAGCCCCTCCGACCACCCGACACTGTTCGAACTGACGGATATATAATACACGTTTTTTAGGCCTCTGAACTCTTGAAACAAAAATTACCGAAAATCGCACGGATAGTTAATCGAGTTAGATAAAGCGGGCATAGAAATTTCCAAAAACACCAGAAGACATTTAACGTTACCGGTATGATATAAACCAATTTCGGCCGAAAATCGGATAACCGTGTAAAAGTGATTTATAGTTGTTTATATGGTCTAGAATCGAAAAAGATATCTCATGATGCAATTTCGGACATGTGGTAGAAAAGCAGGTTGAAAAATAACAATGGTCGCTCCGACCACCCGAAACAGCTAGAAGTGAAGGATATATAATACACGGTTTTTAGGCCTCTGAACTCCTGAAACAAAAATTACCGAAAATCGCACGAATGGTTAATCGAGTCAGATAAAGCGGGCATAAAAATTTGTAAAAACACCATAAGACATTTAACGTTACCGGTATGCTATAAACCAATTTCGGCCGAAAATCGGATAACCGTGTAAAAGTGATTTATAGGGTCTAGAATCGAAAAAGATATCTCATGATGCAATTTCGGACACGTGGTAGAAAAACAGGCTGAAAAATAACCATGGCGGCCCTGACCACCCGAAACAGCTTGAAATGAAGGATATATAATACACGTTTTTTAGGCCTCTGAACTCCTGAAACAAAAATTACCGAAAATCGCACGGATTGTTAATCGAGTCAGATAAAGCGGGCATAAATATTTGCAAAAATACAAGAAGATATTTGACATTACCGGTATGTTATTAACCAATTCGGCCGAAAATCGGATAACCGTGTTAAAGTGTTTTTTAGTTGTTTATAGGGTCTAGAATCGAATAAGATATCTCATGATGCAATTTCGGACACGTGGTAGAAAAACAGGCTGAATAATAACAATGGCCGCTCCAACCACCCGACACAGTTCGAACCGACGGATATATAATACACGTTTTTTAGGCCTCTGAACTCTTGAAACAAAAATTACCGAAAATCGCACGGATGGTTAATCGAGTCAGATAAAGCGGGCAAAAAAATTTGCAAAAACATCAGAAGACATTTGACGTTACCGGTATGCTATAAACCAATTTCGGCCGAAAATCGGATAACCGTGTAAAAGTGATTTATAGGGTCTAGAATCGAAAAGATATCTCATGATGCAATTTCGGACACGTGGTAGAAAAACAGGTTGAAAATAACACTGGCCACTCCGACCACCCGAAACAGCTAGAAGTGAAGGATATATAATACACGGTTTTTAGGCGTCTGAACTCCTGAAACAAAAATTACCGAAAATCGCACGGATGGTTAATCGTGTCAGATAAAGCGGGCATAAAAATTTGCAAAAAGACCAGAAGACATTTGACGTTACCGGCATGATATTAACCAATTTCAATCGAAAATCGGATAACCGTGTAAAAGTGATTTATAGGGTCTAGAATCGAAAAAGATATCTCATGTTGCAATTTCGGGCACGTGGTAGAAAAACAGGCTGAAAAATAACAATAGCCCCTCCGACCACCCGACACAGTTCGAACTGACGGATATAAAATACACGTTTTTTAGGCCTCTGAACTCTTGAAACAAAAATTACCGAAAATCGCACGGATAGTTAATCGAGTTAGACAAAGCGGGCATAGAAATTTGCAAAAACACCAGAAGACATTTAACGTTACCGGTATGATATAAACCATTTTCGGCCGAAAATCGGATAACCGTGTAAAAGTGATTTATAGTTGTTTATATGGTCTAGAATCGAAAAAGATATCTCATGATGCAATTTCGGACATGTGGTAGAAAAACAGGCTGAAAAATAACCATGGCCGCCCTGACCACCCGAAACAGCTTGAAATGAAGGATATATAATACACGTTTTTTAGGCCTCTGAACTCCTGAAACAAAAATTACCGAAAATCGCACGGATTGTTAATCGAGTCAGATAAAGCGGGCATAAAAATTTGCAAAAATACAAGAAGACATTTGACATTACCGATATGTTATTAACCAATTCGGCCGAAAATCGGATAACCGTGTAAAAGTGTTTTTTAGTTGTTTATAGGGTCTAGAATCGAATAAGATATGTCATGATGCAATTTCGGACACGTGGTAGAAAAACAGGCTGAGTAATAACAATGACCGCTCCGACCACCCGACACATTTAGAACTGACGGATATATAATACACGTTTTTTAGGCCTCTGAACTCCTGAAACAAAAATTACCGAAAATCGCACGGATTGTTAATCGAGTCAGATAAAGCGGAATAAAATTTGCAAAAATACAAGAAGACATTTGACATTACCTGTATGTTATTAACCAATTCGGCCGAAAATCGGATAACCGTGTAAAAGTGTTTTTTAGTTTTTTATAGGGTCTAGAATCGAATTAGATATCTCATGATGCAATTTCAGACACGTGGTAGAAAAACAGGCTGAATAATAACAATGGCCGCTCCGACCACCCGACACATTTCGAACTGACGGATATATAATACACGTTTTTTAGGCCTCTGAACTCTTGAAACAAAAATTACCGAAAATCGCACGGATGGTTAATCGAGTCAGATAAAGCGGGCAAAAAAATTTGCAAAAACATCAGAAGACATTTGACGTTACCGGTATGCTATAAACCAATTTCGGTCGAAAATCGGATAACCGTGTAAAAGTGATTTATAGGGTCTAGAATCGAAAAAGATATCTCATGATGCAATTTCGGACACGTGGTAGAAAAGCAGTTTGAAAAATAACAATGGCCACTCCGACCACCCGAAACAGCTAGAAGTGAAGGATATATAATACACGGTTTTTAGGCGTCTGAACTCCTGAAACAAAAATAACCGAAAATCGCACGGATGGTTCATCGAGTCAGATAAAGCGGGCAAAAAATTTGCAAAAACACCAGAAGACATTTGACGTTACCGGTATGCTATAAACCAATTTCGACCGAAAATCGGATAACCGTATAAAAGTGATTTATAGGGTTTAGAATCGAAAAAGATATCTCATGATGCAATTTCGGACACGTGGTAGAAAAACAGGCTGAAAAATAACAATGGCCGCACTGACCACCCAAAACAGTTCGAATTGAATGATATATAATACACGTTTTTTAGGCCTCTGAACTTCTGAAACAAAAATTACCGAAAATCTCACGGATGGTTAATCGAGTCAGATAAAGCGGGAAAAAAATTTAGCAAAAACATCAGAAGACATTTGACGTTACCGGTATGCTATAAACCAATTTCGGTCGAAAATCGGATAACCGTGTAAAAGTGATTTATAGGGTCTAGAATCGAATAATATATCTCATGATGCAATTTCGGACACGTGGTAGAAAAACAGGCTGAATAATAACAATGGCCGCTCCGACCACCCGACACAATTCGAACTGATGGATATATTATACATGTTTATTAGGCCTCTGAACTCTTGAAACAAAAATTACCGAAAATCGCACGGATGATTAATCGAGTCAGATAAAGCGGGCATAAAAATTTGCAAAAACACCAGAAGGCAATTGACGTTACCGATATGATATTAACCAATTTCAGCCGAAAATCGGATAACCGTGTAAAAGTGATTTATAGTTGTTTATATGGTCTAGAATCGAAAAAGATATCGCATGATGCAATTTCAGACACGTGGTAGAAAAGCAGGTTGAAAAATAACAATGGCCACTCCGACCACCCGGAACAGCTAGAAGTGAAGGATATATAATACACGGTTTTTAGGCGTCTGAACTCCTGAAACAAAAATAACCGAAAATCGCACGGATGGTTCATCGAGTCAGATAAAGCGGGCAAAAAATTTGCAAAAACACCAGAAGACATTTGACGTTACCGGTATGCTATAAACCAATTTCGTCCGAAAATCGGATAACCGTATAAAAGTGATTTATAGGGTCTAGAATCAAAAAAGATATCTCATGATGCAATTTCGGACACGTGGTAGAAAAACAGGCTGAAAAATAACAATGGCCGCCCTGACCACCGGAAACAGTTCGAATTGAATGATATATAATACACGTTTTTTAGGCCTCTGAACTCCTGAAACAAAAATTACCGAAAATCGCACGGATGGTTAATCGAGTCAGATAAAGCGGGAAAAAAATTTAGCAAAAACATCAGAAGACATTTGACGTTACCGGTATGCTATAAACCAATTTCGGTCGAAAATCGGATAACCGTGTAAAAGTGATTTATAGGGTCTAGAATCGAATAATATATCTCATGATGCAATTTCGGACACGTGGTAGAAAAACAGGCTGAATAATAACAATGGCCGCTCCGACCACCCGACACAATTCGAACTGATGGATATATTATACATGTTTATTAGGCCTCTGAACTCTTGAAACAAAAATTACCGAAAATCGCACGGATGATTAATCGAGTCAGATAAAGCGGGCATAAAAATTTGCAAAAACACCAGAAGGCAATTGACGTTACCGATATGATATTAACCAATTTCAGCCGAAAATCGGATAACCGTGTAAAAGTGATTTATAGTTGTTTATATGGTCTAGAATCGAAAAAGATATCGCATGATGCAATTTCAGACACGTGGTAGAAAAGCAGGTTGAAAAATAACAATGGCCACTCCGACCACCCGGAACAGCTAGAAGTGAAGGATATATAATACACGGTTTTTAGGCGTCTGAACTCCTGAAACAAAAATAACCGAAAATCGCACGGATGGTTCATCGAGTCAGATAAAGCGGGCAAAAAATTTGCAAAAACACCAGAAGACATTTGACGTTACCGGTATGCTATAAACCAATTTCGTCCGAAAATCGGATAACCGTATAAAAGTGATTTATAGGGTCTAGAATCAAAAAAGATATCTCATGATGCAATTTCGGACACGTGGTAGAAAAACAGGCTGAAAAATAACAATGGCCGCCCTGACCACCGGAAACAGTTCGAATTGAATGATATATAATACACGTTTTTTAGGCCTCTGAACTCCTGAAACAAAAATTACCGAAAATCGCACGGATGGTTCATCGAGTCAGATAAAGCGGGCAAAAAAATTTGCAAAAACATCAGAAGACATTTGACGTTACCGGTATGCTATAAACCAATTTCGGCTGAAAATCGGATAACCGTGTAAAAGTGATTTATAGGGTCTAGAATCGAAAAAGATATCTCATGATGCAATTTCGGACACGTGGTAGAAAAACAGGTTGAAAATAACAATGGCCACTCCGACCACCCGAAACAGCTAGAAGTGAAGGATATATAATACACGGTTTTTAGGCGTCTGAACCCCTGAAACAAAAATTACCGTAAATCGCACGGATGGTTAATCGAGTCAGATAAAGCGGGCATAAAAATTTGCAAAAACACCAGAAGACATTTGACGTTACCGGCATGATATTAACCAATTTCGGTCGAAAATCGGATAACCGTGTAAAAGTGATTTATAGGGTCTAGAATCGAAAAAGATATCTCATGATGCAATTTCGGGCACGTGCTAGAAAAACAGGCTAAAAAATAACAATAGCCCCTCCGACCACCCGACACAGTTCGAACTGACGGATATATAATACACGTTTTTTAGGCCTCTGAACTCTTGAAACAAAAATTACCGAAAATCTTACGGATAGTTAATCGAGTTAGATAAAGCGGGCATAGAAATTTCCAAAAACACCAGAAGACATTTAACGTTACCGGTATGATATAAACCAATTTCGGCCGAAAATCGGATAACCGTGTAAAAGTGATTTATAGTTGTTTATATGGTCTAGAATCGAAAAAGATATCTCATGATGCAATTTCGGACATGTGGTAGAAAAGCAGGATGAAAAATAACAATGGTCGCTCCGACCACCCGAAACAGCTAGAAGTGAAGGATATATAATACACGGTTTTTAGGCCTCTGAACTCCTGAAACAAAAATTACCGAAAATCGCACGAATGGTTTATCGAGTCAGATAAAGCGGGCATAAAAATTTGCAAAAACACCAGAAGACATTTAATATTACCGGTATGCTATAAACCAATTTCGGCCGAAAATCGGATAACCGTGTAAAAGTGATTTATAGGGTCTAGAATCGAAAAAGATATCTCATGATGCAATTTCGGACACGTGGTAGAAAAACAGGCTGAAAAATAACCATGGCCGCCCTGACCACCCGAAACAGCTTGAAATGAAGGATATATAATACACGTTTTTTAGGCCTCTGAACTCCTGAAACAAAAATTAACGAAAATCGCACGGATTGTTAATCGAGTCAGATAAAGCGGGCATAAAAATTTGCAAAAATACCAGAAGACATTTGACATTACCGGTATGTTATTAACCAATTCGGCCGAAAATCGGATAACCGTGTAAAAGTGTTTTTTAGTTGTTTATAGGGTCTAGAATCGAATAAGATATCTCATGATGCAATTTCGGACACGTGGTAGAAAAACTGGCTGAATAATAACAATGGCCGCTCCGACCACCCGACACAGTTCGAACTGACGGATATATAATACACGTTTTTTAGGCCTCTGAACTCTTGAAACAAAAATTACCGAAAATCGCACGGATGGTTAATCGAGTTTGATAAAGCGGGCAAAAAAATTTGCAAAAACATCAGAAGACATTTGACGTTACCGGTATGCTATAAACCAATTTCGGCCGAAAATCGGATAACCGTGTAAAAGTGATTTATAGGGTCTAGAATCGAAAAAGATATCTCATGATGCAATTTCGGACACGTGGTAGAAAAGCAGGTTGAAAAATAACAATGGTCGCTCCGACCACCCGAAACAGCTTGAAGTGAAGGATATATAATACAGGGTTTTTAGGCGTCTGAACTCCTGAAACAAAAATTACCGAAAATCGCACGGATGGTTAATCGTGTCAGATAAAGCGGGCATAAAAATTTGCAAAAACACCAGAAGACAATTGACGTTACCGGCATGATATTAACCAATTTCAATCGAAAATCGGATAACCGTGTAAAAGTGATTTATAGGGTCTAGAATCGAAAAAGATATCTCATGTTGCAATTTCGGGCACGTGGTAGAAAAACAGGCTGAAAAATAACAATAGCCGCTCCGACCACCCGACACAGTTCGAACTGACGGATATATAATACACGTTTTTTAGTCCTCTGAACTCTTGAAACAAAAATTACCGAAAATCGCACGGATAGTTAATCGAGTTAGATAAAGCGGGCATAGAAATTTGCAAAAACACCAGAAGACATTTAACGTTACCGGTATGATATAAACCATTTTCGGCCGAAAATCGGATAACCGTGTAAAAGTGATTTATAGTTGTTTATATGGTCTAGAATCGAAAAAGATATTTCATGATGCAATTTCGGACACGTGGTAGAAAAATAGGCTGAATAATAACAATGACCGCTCCGACCACCCGACACATTTATAACTGACGGATATATAATACACGTTTTTTAGGCCTCTGAACTCCTGAAACAAAAATTACCGAAAATCGCACGGATTGTTAATCGAGTCAGATAAAGCGGGCATAAAAATTTGCAAAAATACAAGAAGACATTTGACATTACCGGTATGTTATTAACCAATTCGGCCGAAAATCGGATAACCGTGTAAAAGTGTTTTTTAGTGGTTTATAGGGTCTAGAATCGAATAAGATATCTCATGATGCAATTTCGGACACGTGGTAGAAAAACAGGCTGAATAATAACAATGGCCGCTCCGACCACCCGACACATTTCGAACTGACGGATATATAATACACGTTTTTTAGGCCTCTGAACTCTTGAAACAAAAATTACCGAAAATCGCACGGATGGTTAATCGAGTCAGATAAAGCGGGCAAAAAAATTTGCAAAAACATCAGAAGACATTTGACGTTACCGGTATGCTATAAACCAATTTCGGCCGAAAATCGGATAACCGTGTAAAAGTGATTTATAGGGTCTAGAATCGAAAAAGATATCTCATGATGCAATTTCGGACTCGTGGTAGAAAAGCAGGTTGAAAAATAACAATGGCCACTCCGACCACCCGAAACAGCTAGAAGTGAAGGATATATAATACACGGTTTTTAGGCGTCTGAACTCCTGAAACAAAAATAACCGAAAATCGCACGGATGGTTCATCGAGTCAGATAAAGCGGGCAAAAAATTTGCAAAAACACCAGAAGACATTTGACGTTACCGGTATGCTATAAACCAATTTCGGCCGAAAATCGGATAACCGTATAAAAGTGATTTATAGGGTCTAGAATCGAAAAAGATATCTCATGATGCAATTTCGGACACGTGGTAGAAAAACAGGCTGAAAAATAACAATGGCCGCCCTGACCACCCAAAAAAGTTCGAATTGAATGATATATAATACACTTTTTTTAGGCCTCTGAACTCGTGAAACAAAAATTACCGAAAATCGCACGGATGGTTAATCGAGTCAGATAAAGCGGGAAAAAAATTTAGCAAAAACATCAGAAGACATTTGACGTTACCGGTATGCTATAAACCAATTTCGGTCGAAAATCGGATAACCGTGTAAAAGTGATTTATAGGGTCTAGAATCGAATAAGATATCTCATGATGCAATTTAGGACACGTGGTAGAAAAACAGGCTGAATAATAACAATGGCCGCTCCGACCACCCGACACAATTCGAACTGATGGATATATAATACACGTTTATTAGGCCTCTGAACTCTTGAAACAAAAATTACCGAAAATCGCACGGATGATTAATCGAGTCAGATAAAGCGGGCATAAAAATTTGCAAAAACACCAGAAGGCAATTGACGTTACCGATATGATATTAACCAATTTCAGCCGAAAATCGGATAACCGTATAAAAGTGATTTATAGTTGTTTATAAGGTCTAGAATCGAAAAAGATATCTCGTGATGCAATTTCAGACACGTGGTAGAAAAGCAGGTTGAAAAATAACAATGGCCACTCCGACCACCCGAAACAGCTAGAAGTGAAGGATATATAATACACGGTTTTTAGGCGTCTGAACTCCTGAAACAAAAATAACCGAAAATCGCACGGATGGTTCATCGAGTCAGATAAAGCGGGCAAAAAATTTGGAAAAACACCAGAAGACATTTGACGTTACCGGTATGCTATAAACCAATTTCGTCCGAAAATCGGATAACCGTATAAAAGTGATTTATAGGGTCTAGAATCAAAAAAGATATCTCATGATGCAATTTCGGACACGTGGTAGAAAAACAGGCTGAAAAATAACAATGGCCGCCCTGACCACCTGAAACAGTTCGAATTGAATGATATATAATACACGTTTTTTAGGCCTCTGAACTCCTGAAACAAAAATTACCGAAAATCGCACGGATGGTTAATCGAGTCAGATAAAGCGGGAAAAAAATTTAGCAAAAACATCAGAAGACATTTGACGTTACCGGTATGCTATAAACCAATTTCAGTCGAAAATCGGATAACCGTGTAAAAGTGATTTATAGGGTCTAGAATCGAAAAAGATATCTCATGATGCAATTTCGGACACGTGGTAGAAAAACATGCTGAAAAATAACAATGGCCGCTCCGACCACCCGACACAGTTCGAACTAACGGATATATAATACACGTTTTTTAGGCCTCTGAACTCCTGAAACAAAAATTACCGAAAATCGCACGGATAGTTAATCGAGTCAGATAAAGCGGGCATACAAATTTGCAAAAACACCAGAAGACATTTGACGTTACCGGTATGATATTAACCAATTTCGGCCGAAAATCGGATAACCGTGTAAAAGTGATTTATAGTTGTTTATATGGTCCAGAATCGAAAAAGATATCTCATGATGCAATTTCGGACACGTGGTAGAAAAACAGGCTGAAAAATAACCATGGCCGCCCTGACCACCCGAAACAGCTTGAAATGAAGGATATATAATACACGTTTTTTAGGCCTCTGAACTCCTGAAACAAAAATAACCGAAAATCGCACGGATGGTTCATCGAGTCAGATAAAGCGGGCAAAAAATTTGGAAAAACACCAGAAGACATTTGACGTTACCGGTATGCTATAAACCAATTTCGTCCGAAAATCGGATAACCGTATAAAAGTGATTTATAGGGTCTAGAATCAAAAAAGATATCTCATGATGCAATTTCGGACACGTGGTAGAAAAACAGGCTGAAAAATAACAATGGCCGCCCTGACCACCTGAAACAGTTCGAATTGAATGATATATAATACACGTTTATTAGGCCTCTGAACTCTTGAAACAAAAATTACCGAAAATCGCACGGATGATTAATCGAGTCAGATAAAGCGGGCATAAAAATTTGCAAAAACACCAGAAGGCAATTGACGTTACCGATATGATATTAACCAATTTCAGCCGAAAATCGGATAACCGTATAAAAGTGATTTATAGTTGTTTATAAGGTCTAGAATCGAAAAAGATATCTCGTGATGCAATTTCAGACACGTGGTAGAAAAGCAGGTTGAAAAATAACAATGGCTACTCCGACCACCCGAAACAGCTAGAAGTGAAGGATGTATAATACACGGTTTTTAGGCGTCTGAACTCCTGAAACAAAAATAACCGAAAATCGCACGGATGGTTCATCGAGTCAGATAAAGCGGGCAAAAAATTTGGAAAAACACCAGAAGACATTTGACGTTACCGGTATGCTATAAACCAATTTCGTCCGAAAATCGGATAACCGTATAAAAGTGATTTATAGGGTCTAGAATCAAAAAAGATATCTCATGATGCAATTTCGGACACGTGGTAGAAAAACAGGCTGAAAAATAACAATGGCCGCCCTGACCACCTGAAACAGTTCGAATTGAATGATATATAATACACGTTTTTTAGGCCTCTGAACTCCTGAAACAAAAATTACCGAAAATCGCACGGATGGTTAATCGAGTCAGATAAAGCGGGAAAAAAATTTAGCAAAAACATCAGAAGACATTTGACGTTACCGGTATGCTATAAACCAATTTCAGTCGAAAATCGGATAACCGTGTAAAAGTGATTTATAGGGTCTAGAATCGAAAAAGATATCTCATGATGCAATTTCGGACACGTGGTAGAAAAACATGCTGAAAAATAACAATGGCCGCTCCGACCACCCGACACAGTTCGAACTAACGGATATATAGTACACGTTTTTTAGGCCTCTGAACTCCTGAAACAAAAATTACCGAAAATCGCACGGATAGTTAATCGAGTCAGATAAAGCGGGCATACAAATTTGCAAAAACACCAGAAGACATTTGACGTTACCGGTATGATATTAACCAATTTCGGCCGAAAATCGGATAACCGTGTAAAAGTGATTTATAGTTGTTTATATGGTCCAGAATCGAAAAAGATATCTCATGATGCAATTTCGAACACGTGGTAGAAAACTAGGTTGAAAAATAACAATGGCCGCTCCGACCACCGGAAACAGCTAGAAGTGAAGGATATATAATACACGGTTATTAGGCCTCTGAACTCCTGAAACAAAAATTTACGAAAATCGCACGAATGGTTAATCGAGTCAGATAAAGCGGGCATAAAAATTTTCAAAAATACAAGAAGACATTTGACATTACCGATATGTTATTAACCAATTCGGCCGAAAATCGGATAACCGTGTAAAAGTGTTTTTTAGTTGTTTATAGGGTCTAGAATCGAATAAGATATGTCATGATGCAATTTCGGACACGTGGTAGAAAAATAGGCTGAATAATAACAATGACCGCTCCGACCACCCGACACATTTATAACTGACGGATATATAATACACGTTTTTTAGGCCTCTGAACTCCTGAAACAAAAATTACCGAAAATCGCACGGATTGTTAATCGAGTCAGATAAAGCGGGCATAAAAATTTGCAAAAATACAAGAAGACATTTGACATTACCGGTATGTTATTAACCAATTCGGCCGAAAATCGGATAACCGTGTAAAAGTGTTTTTTAGTGGTTTATAGGGTCTAGAATCGAATAAGATATCTCATGATGCAATTTCGGACACGTGGTAGAAAAACAGGCTGAATAATAACAATGGCCGCTCCGACCACCCGACACATTTCGAACTGACGGATATATAATACACGTTTTTTAGGCCTCTGAACTCTTGAAACAAAAATTACCGAAAATCGCACGGATGGTTAATCGAGTCAGATAAAGCGGGCAAAAAAATTTGCAAAAACATCAGAAGACATTTGACGTTACCGGTATGCTATAAACCAATTTCGGCCGAAAATCGGATAACCGTGTAAAAGTGATTTATAGGGTCTAGAATCGAAAAAGATATCTCATGATGCAATTTCGGACTCGTGGTAGAAAAGCAGGTTGAAAAATAACAATGGCCACTCCGACCACCCGAAACAGCTAGAAGTGAAGGATATATAATACACGGTTTTTAGGCGTCTGAACTCCTGAAACAAAAATAACCGAAAATCGCACGGATGGTTCATCGAGTCAGATAAAGCGGGCAAAAAATTTGCAAAAACACCAGAAGACATTTGACGTTACCGGTATGCTATAAACCAATTTCGGCCGAAAATCGGATAACCGTATAAAAGTGATTTATAGGGTCTAGAATCGAAAAAGATATCTCATGATGCAATTTCGGACACGTGGTAGAAAAACAGGCTGAAAAATAACAATGGCCGCCCTGACCACCCAAAAAAGTTCGAATTGAATGATATATAATACACTTTTTTTAGGCCTCTGAACTCGTGAAACAAAAATTACCGAAAATCGCACGGATGGTTAATCGAGTCAGATAAAGCGGGAAAAAAATTTAGCAAAAACATCAGAAGACATTTGACGTTACCGGTATGCTATAAACCAATTTCGGTCGAAAATCGGATAACCGTGTAAAAGTGATTTATAGGGTCTAGAATCGAATAAGATATCTCATGATGCAATTTAGGACACGTGGTAGAAAAACAGGCTGAATAATAACAATGGCCGCTCCGACCACCCGACACAATTCGAACTGATGGATATATAATACACGTTTATTAGGCCTCTGAACTCTTGAAACAAAAATTACCGAAAATCGCACGGATGATTAATCGAGTCAGATAAAGCGGGCATAAAAATTTGCAAAAACACCAGAAGGCAATTGACGTTACCGATATGATATTAACCAATTTCAGCCGAAAATCGGATAACCGTATAAAAGTGATTTATAGTTGTTTATAAGGTCTAGAATCGAAAAAGATATCTCGTGATGCAATTTCAGACACGTGGTAGAAAAGCAGGTTGAAAAATAACAATGGCCACTCCGACCACCCGAAACAGCTAGAAGTGAAGGATATATAATACACGGTTTTTAGGCGTCTGAACTCCTGAAACAAAAATAACCGAAAATCGCACGGATGGTTCATCGAGTCAGATAAAGCGGGCAAAAAATTTGGAAAAACACCAGAAGACATTTGACGTTACCGGTATGCTATAAACCAATTTCGTCCGAAAATCGGATAACCGTATAAAAGTGATTTATAGGGTCTAGAATCAAAAAAGATATCTCATGATGCAATTTCGGACACGTGGTAGAAAAACAGGCTGAAAAATAACAATGGCCGCCCTGACCACCTGAAACAGTTCGAATTGAATGATATATAATACACGTTTTTTAGGCCTCTGAACTCCTGAAACAAAAATTACCGAAAATCGCACGGATGGTTAATCGAGTCAGATAAAGCGGGAAAAAAATTTAGCAAAAACATCAGAAGACATTTGACGTTACCGGTATGCTATAAACCAATTTCAGTCGAAAATCGGATAACCGTGTAAAAGTGATTTATAGGGTCTAGAATCGAAAAAGATATCTCATGATGCAATTTCGGACACGTGGTAGAAAAACATGCTGAAAAATAACAATGGCCGCTCCGACCACCCGACACAGTTCGAACTAACGGATATATAATACACGTTTTTTAGGCCTCTGAACTCCTGAAACAAAAATTACCGAAAATCGCACGGATAGTTAATCGAGTCAGATAAAGCGGGCATACAAATTTGCAAAAACACCAGAAGACATTTGACGTTACCGGTATGATATTAACCAATTTCGGCCGAAAATCGGATAACCGTGTAAAAGTGATTTATAGTTGTTTATATGGTCCAGAATCGAAAAAGATATCTCATGATGCAATTTCGAACACGTGGTAGAAAACTAGGTTGAAAAATAACAATGGCCGCTCCGACCACCGGAAACAGCTAGAAGTGAAGGATATATAATACACGGTTATTAGGCCTCTGAACTCCTGAAACAAAAATTTACGAAAATCGCACGAATGGTTAATCGAGTCAGATAAAGCGGGCATAAAAATTTGCAAAAACACCATAAGACATTTGACGTTACCGGTATGCTATAAACCAATTTCGGCCGAAAATCGGATAACCGTGTAAAAGTGATTTATAGGGTCTAGAATCGAAAAAGATATCTCATGATGCAATTTCGGACACGTGGTAGAAAAACAGGCTGAAAAATAACCATGGCCGCCCTTACCACCCGTAACAGCTTGAAATGAAGGATATATAATACACGTTTTTTAGGCCTCTGAACTCCTGAAACAAAAATTAACGAAAATCGCACGGATTGTTAATCGAGTCAGATAAAGCGGGCAAAAAAATTTGCAAAAATACCATAAGACATTTGACATTACCGGTATGTTATTAACCAATTCGGCCGAAAATCGGATAACCGTGTAAAAGTGATTTATAGATGTTTTTAGGGTCTAGAATCGAATAAGATATCTCATGATGCAATTTCGGACACGAGGTAGAAAAACAGGCTGAATAATAACAATGGCCGCTCCGACCACCCGACACAGTTCGAACTGATGGATATATAATACACGTTTTTTAGGCCTCTAAACTCTTGAAACAAAAATTACCGAAAATCGCACGGATGGTTAATCGAGTCAGATAAAGCGGGAAAAAAAATTTGAAAAAACATCAGAAGACATTTGACGTTACAGGTATCTATAAACCAATTTCGGTCGAAAATCGGATAACCGTGTAAAAGTCATTTATAGGGTCTAGAATCGAAAAAGATATCTCATGATGCAATTTCGGACACGTGGTAGAAAAAAATACTGAAAAATAACAATGGCCGCTCCGACCACCCGACACAGTTCGAACTAACGGATATATAATACGCGTTTTTTAGGACTCTGAACTCTTGAAACAAAAATTACCGAAAATCGCACGGATAGTTAATCGAGTCAAATAAAGCGGGCATAAAAATTTGCAAAAACACCAGAAGACATTTGCCGTTACCGTTATGTTATTAACCAATTTCGGCCGAAAATCGGATAACCGTGTAAAAGTGATTTATTGTTGTTTATATGGTCTAGAATCGAAAAAGATATCTCATGATGGAATTTCGGACACGTGGTAGAAAAGCAGGTTGAAAAATAACAATGGCCGCTCCGACCACCCGAAACAGCTAGAAGTGAAGGATATATTGTTAGGTTTAAGTAGTTACTCATAAACTAATTTAGTCATACTAACAAACCTTTTAATTAACCTTTAATTAACAAAATAATAAACTCGTTTATTTTGATCTTATGCATGCTAATATAATGCGGAAAGAGGAGAAAACCGTGTTCTTACACTCGGTCCAAGTATTGCAAGGATGATCCTCCGAGTACCCAATATAGAATACCTCCTCCGGATGCACCAAGACAAACCCCAATTGAACCGAAACTTTGTATGCTAGACTTGGAATCGGTTTTCTTCCTTAAACTATTTCTAATCACTCTTATTAGAAATATATTTGAATACTACACTTAGTATATATATTATTATCTTATAATAAGTATTTTAGAGGTTAAAATTTCTCTCTTCTTGTGAGTATAATTTCGGCCAAAGAGGGAGAGAGGAGAACTAGAATGATTATGACATATATCTCATATATATAATCTAAGCATGCTACTTTAACTTAAGATAATCTTATTAACTTAAGCATGCTACATGGGGAAGGGGTTGCCGGTTTTGGGATGCCTCAAAGGGGAACACATTCACTTCTCAAGACACTAGGGAGGCATCTAGGTTAGTGTTCTCAAGGCAACATATTAAACTAGATGATTAATGGTGTATTTAACAATTAAAACACCTCACACTAACCCTCACCATAACCGGCTATTAAGTCCATAAAATGGACTTAATTTTACAATTTTGTCAATTGTATAATTTGTATAAAATGTGACATCCAATATGTCATAAGGTAATCAAATTATAATTATACAAAGCATATAAATATTTATCGTATAAATATTATGTCAAATAAATCATATTTATTAATTGACAAGTAATTCGAAATTACCATTGTAAAATAATATTTTATCGTCAATACGATTTACAACCTTTGTATTAATCTCAACCCAATTCATTCTAATTACGATATCTTAAAATATCGTTTAATGTTTAACAATTGACACGTTTCAATTTTAAACATAAATCTTACATTAAGATTTAACCTCTAATTTCTCGACACACGAGTTTAAGGAATATGATCAAATCGTATCAATATACATTTGATCACTTTATCAATTAAGGGAATTGTCCTAAAGGTGTGACCTAAAGGGATCAACTGACCATCACCGTCATACGACAGTAATGTCAAACTCTAGCTAGCCAATCATTACCGATTAATGTTGGTCAGTTGACTAATAATTCGTATCATCCCTTGCGCATTCTTGTTATGAGATTTAATTACGTGATCGCACTATTGTTGAGGACACATTTCCCAACAATCTCCCACTTGTCCTCGACAAGTGTGCGTCACCAATTCTCTTGTCCTATTACAATCTCCCACTCAATGCAAGATGTCTCTCTCTGGTCGTTCTTGCATTTGATCATATCATGAATGGTTTCCTCGATCTGGAGAATAACTATCTGACCGGAATTATCTACCATAGATACCTTCCGAGCGTGGCCACGCATTTCCAGTTATCTTCTCCTCGAGTGGCCCTGAGATTTTGAACAACCCTGACAAGGGGTGGACAATTTCTATCGCACTACTTCCTTCAACTAGTCACAGTTAGTCACAACCCAAAACAATCCCATTTGACTCCAGTTACGAAAAGTCGTAGAGAATGGATCAAGGTTATGCCTAAACTGTACCATCTTGGGAGAGTAGTCTTTAGTCAAAGAATTGACTCACAAGAATACTATAGCAGCTCTCGCCACGACCCGGCTATAAAATTTCCAGAACTCTATAAGCGGTCACATTGCCCGACAGAGTGTCTCTTACAGTCTGCCTATGTGATCGACTAGTCATCACATATGACTCTATGGCACTTGAACTTGCCATCAATCGCCTCACACTCTAGTCGCTTTGAGACGTCACCTCATGAAAGCGGCTAGGGGCTATACTAAGTCAATCCAGTTCACTTATGGGGTTCAATATTGTCTCATACAACCCATTTGGATTCTGACAAAGTATCTTTTACTTTGAGTTATTAATAACTCAAATGATGTTGTCATGCAACAATAGTCAACACTATTACATTGCATTTTGATGCACAATCATCTGTTTGTATTAGTGTTTTGCGAATAACATTTATTCATGATAGCAAAACTTACAACTTTTGGTCTCCTTTATTCTCATATTATCCCGTATAATATGATTCTATTTGAGTACATATCTAGAACTCTTTCTAGATTTTGAGTTTCCTTTCCGGAGGAAAGCTCCCACTGTTATCCTATAACTTGTGACGTATCGATATACTGGAGGGATTAAAATTCACTCTCTACAGTCACCTATGTACTGAAATCTATATTGCAGTTTATTAGTGATTTCATCACTTTTACAATTTTCAAACATCTTGGCTATTTGATAATGGTTTCATTCATCGTTATGAATAAAGTATCCAACCATTCTAACTTCTAGTGGGCGACCTTTTATTATCCATATAATAAACCTTCCCATCAAGCTCCATCATCTTATGATATAAAGTATTTGATCATCTAGAATTGAAAACCTCTTATTCTTTACTATTTAAAGAATCACCCATTCTCTCTAAATGGTAGGCTTAATTCTTTTTATGAAAATCGCTCCCACTAAAATCAATATCTCTCGATATTTTAAATGAACCTTTCATTTCTCGCATGTTAAACTATTACTCGAATCATTATTACTATCACTATCCCTATAGTGATCTATTTCCATTCAATCATTCATTACCTTCTTATCATGTCTTCGTTTCCTCGAGACGAAAATCAAACTACATAGGAACCGTTTTCCTACCGATGATTTCATACGGGGTTTCAAGTTTCCTCTCTATGAAACAATGAACACAAAGAACCTTTCTCCGAGTGTCCTCCCGTAGTTTCTTCAAATCATTTAGGGCTTTGTTTCCTCTCTATGAAACAATGAACACAAAGAACCTTTCTCCGAGTGTCCTCCCGTAGTTTCTTCAAATCACTTAGGGTTCTTCTTAAGACTCCCAAGTAAGAATCTTCTCTAAGATCTCTCCTTTATTCACATCATTGGTTTGTGAGCGAAATATTTTCTCCCACTCTATCCTTCTAACAATAACCTTTACTTGTTTAAGGATAGCTATTTCGATCAACCAATGTGTTTGAATGTTTGAAGTTTGATAGGTGTGATGAATACATTCTCATTTTCACTTAAAATGAAAATCTTATAATGAACTGATATAGTCTCATTTTGATTGAATCTATCTCATGGGGTGTAGTTCTCCGTTTTAATCAACTCTTTGATTCTTTTATACTTGATCGTATCAATATTTATTTCGTGATTAGATCACTATTATTCATGTTTTAACAAGGTATGCAATTTATTTGATGAATCAAAACATTGATTAAGAACAAAAGTAGTGACTCGGGTTGAAAACCAAGTCACTAATACCCAAAATACAACCATTGTTTTAGGATTTTAATCCTTGTCTTACAAGAATAATTAAATTGTTCCATAAATAAATGCAAAATATGAAAGAAGACTATATGAAAATTAGAGCCTAGCTCTTCAAGTCTTCGATCAATTGGATGCTACCGGAGCCATCCAAGTAAGGAACCTCAAGCTTCCTTCTCCTTGCCCTTATCATTATTCGGGGGCGCCCCTTTAAAACATTTAAAAAGGGTAAATATCAACACATTTGTATCACTATACATAAGTTGATAAACACATGAATTATACGCGAGAATTATTACCTACGGAGGTTGCCTTCCCATTTTTGAGATCACTTAAGTACTTGGGGCAATTTCGCTTCCAATGACCGATCCTCGTGCAATAATGGCACTTGTCTTGCTCTTTAGAAGACGAGGTGGAAGCGCCTTTCGAAAAGGTCTTTTCTTTGGTCGCTTTGGGCTTGAACGTTTTCTTGCCCTTGCCTTTCGAGGCATTCCTCTTGAAGCTCGTTTTCCCTTTCTTTTCGATGTTCAAAACATCTTTGGTGGAACTTTCATGAAGTCCCATGTCCCTTTCAGCTTGGACTAGCATCTTATGCAACTCGTCTAACGAGGTCTCTTGGTTTCGCATATTGAAATTCACCCGGAATTGTGCATACGCCTTAACCTTATTGAGCGAGTGAAGAACTCGGTCAATGATAAGAGAGTCGGGAACATCAACATTTTGAGCTTTTAGAGTCTCCGCGAGCTCAACTAGTTTGAGCACATGAGGGCTTATCTTTTGCCCTTCCTTGAATGTTATGTCAAAGAAGGCGGAAGCCGCCTCGTATTGAATCACCCTTGGAGTTTGCGAAAACATGGTCGCAAGCTTGGTGTATATCTCATATGATGTGGTCAACTTAATCATACTCCTTTGGAGATCCGGCTCCATGGAGAAGATGAGCACATTTTTAAGAGCGGAGGACTCTTTCATGTAGGCTTCATAGGCCTCACGAGTTCCGATCGCGGAACGAGCGGTCGGAGCGGGAGGAGCGGCTTCGGATAGGTAACGACTCTTATCGTCACCTTGAGCGGCCAAAAGTAATTGCGCATCCCAATCCTTAAAATTGGAACCATGCTTATCGAGTTTGCAACGATCCATAAAGGATCGAAGCCATGATACGTTAGTGAGAGGTGGAGCGTTGGTTGCCATAGTCGATGTTGAAAATTAAACTACAATAATAAAAGGAAAAACAACATCATTTTTAAATTCATAATTTAAACTAAAAACTTTAGGTTTAGTTATGTATTTACTTAATGATCTCTTACCCAATTAAGTAAACAATCCCGAGACCCAAACCCATACTAATCCGGGCACGGTGTAGCCGATTCAACCCGTATTGGTATAATTTGGTGGATTAACCCTTTAATCGGTTCTACTCTTAGAACTCTCGGTCGACAATTTTCTTAAAATTATCTTTAGCCCGAACTTATTGCAACTACGGTTACGAATACTTTCGTTGAGATCAACCAAATTTCAAGGTGTAATCTTATTACCCCACTTACCCAACGTGACAATTTTAGTACCCCGGTGTAGCCGAGCCTACGTTTTTGTGAAGAAGGGATTCATGGGTCCGTACTTTTTGGTAAGGCTAAGTCTCAATGTTTATATGTAAGAGATCTAGTCAATTTATTATCTATCTCCGTTTAAGTGAACTAAGTCGGTGAATTATCGATAAAATAAAAAGACTAGGTCGACTAGGTCGAAACATGCATGATACGATGTATGACGATTTGGCTATGCATGCAAACATATAAAAAGCAAAAATAAAAGCATAAATAAACCCTAGTATGGCCTTTCCTAGAAAAGAAATAACAAAGTACAAATTCGGAAACCAACTCCTTTGGTCCCTTGAACTTCACGCGGCACGCACTTCGAGGTAAACACCGTCTTGATCGGAACTCCTTTCCGAATGGTACCGTCTTCAAGGAACTCCGGATTTTACAAAATTACAAATTTTCTAGTCTACTTTATACATTATAAAATAGAAATAAATTACAATTGGGTGATACGAGATCACAAAATTACAACCGAATCGGTAACCCCTTACATTACGGGAAATACCGATTAAAAAACTAGGCCATACTAAGTAAATTACATAATTCCCAAAATTACGTAAAATAAATCATGACATTCATAATATAAATATGCAATGCTTAAATAAATATGAATTAACATGCAAATCCTAAGCCAAATCGTCCTATTTAAAACGCTTATTTAATTAGTTATCGTAAACTTCGGTTTTTATGGAATTGCGTGTTTTAACGTTTAACAACACTATGCATTAAATGAAACGGTTTTCATCCTTAAGTTAATCATCCTAACTCGTATAGGATTCAAAATTTAGTCTTACTCAAACTTTGAACATGAATTAACTTAATATATTTTAATATTGATCGGTATTACTCGGTTTTACGGGAAAAATAATACAAAATTCAAAAGAGACATTAAAATTTCGAAAATTCAAAATTCAAATTTTGAAAAATCCAGAATGTTCTTAAAATTTTCAGAAAGTTAAAATATTAGTATTTTATACGGTTTTATTATTATTTCGAAAATAACACGTAAAACGAGCAATTTAAGTCGGAAAATTCAATAATTAACTTCATAAATGCAAATTAAATACTAATAATATTTTTATACCTTCCAAAACCTTTTTAAGAACACAAGATGGACAGAAAATTAAATGGCACATTGCCCCATAGCCGAAATTTTAAAGCATGCCTCCTTTTAATTTAATTTTAAATGCTACCTTTAACAAAACAAAATTAAATCAAAACAAATCAAATCTGAAACTTTAGGCACCCAAGAATATTTTCATGATGAACATATCACATATGACTAAAATGGGTTATATTTTCGGCCATTTTTAACAACATTTGCAAATTTTAACGATTTACGTCATATATCGTACGATTTTAACATTTAAAATTATTTCTCAAGCATAAAATAAGATAAAATTCTCGAAAATTTTATACATGCTGGAAATAATATATATGACATCGTGTTAAATTTCTATGGCCAAATTCCAACTTAAACTATTAAAGTCGAAATTATGTCACTAATTACCCGATTTTTACATTAAAAATCTATAATATTGCAATATTTGAGATAAATTTCTGGAAAATTCAACATAAATTTTAAATATTGCATGTGACATCCTCATAAATTTTTATAGTCAAATTCATAATATAACTATTTTAACCCATTTTTATTCATCTTATTGCATTTTAACCATTAAAATTCATATCACACGATTTAAAGGTCTATAATTTACGAAAATTCATATTCATATCATAGAAAATACATGTGATATCATACTGAAAAATCTCGGCCAGAAGCTTATTTTAACTATTTTTCCCGAAATTAATCATTTTTAACCATTAAAACGTATTAAAGACCGAAATAAAAATACCAATGATCAATATTCATGCAAAATATATTCCAAATATTCTAAATCATATTAGAAAACAGTAGGTATCATGCTAAATTATTTCGTCCATATCTTATATCATACGAAAATTCAAGTTTTATTTTTGTTATCATAATAACTCCGTAAAAACGAAACGGAAAGCATGCAAACAACCATTTTGCTCTGATACCAATTGTTAGGTTTAAGTAGTTACTCATAAACTAATTTAGTCATACTAACAAACCTTTTAATTAACCTTTAATTAACAAAATAATAAACTCGTTTATTTTGATCTTATGCATGCTAATATAATGCGGAAAGAGGAGAAAACCGTGTTCTTACACTCGGTCCAAGTATTGCAAGGATGATCCTCCGAGTACCCAATATAGAATACCTCCTCCGGATGCACCAAGACAAACCCCAATTGAACCGAAACTTTGTATGCTAGACTTGGAATCGGTTTTCTTCCTTAAACTATTTCTAATCACTCTTATTAGAAATATATTTGAATACTACACTTAGTATATATATTATTATCTTATAATAAGTATTTTAGAGGTTAAAATTTCTCTCTTCTTGTGAGTATAATTTCGGCCAAAGAGGGAGAGAGGAGAACTAGAATGATTATGACATATATCTCATATATATAATCTAAGCATGCTACTTTAACTTAAGATAATCTTATTAACTTAAGCATGCTACATGGGGAAGGGGTTGCCGGTTTTGGGATGCCTCAAAGGGGAACACATTCACTTCTCAAGACACTAGGGAGGCATCTAGGTTAGTGTTCTCAAGGCAACATATTAAACTAGATGATTAATGGTGTATTTAACAATTAAAACACCTCACACTAACCCTCACCATAACCGGCTATTAAGTCCATAAAATGGACTTAATTTTACAATTTTGTCAATTGTATAATTTGTATAAAATGTGACATCCAATATGTCATAAGGTAATCAAATTA
The DNA here is from genome assembly GCA_029255685.2 of Silene conica. Classification (NCBI taxonomy): domain Eukaryota; kingdom Viridiplantae; phylum Streptophyta; class Magnoliopsida; order Caryophyllales; family Caryophyllaceae; genus Silene; species Silene conica. The sequence continues at coordinate 47,370,277 of CM055317.2, read as the reverse complement.
TAATTATACAAAGCATATAAATATTTATCGTATAAATATTATGTCAAATAAATCATATTTATTAATTGACAAGTAATTCGAAATTACCATTGTAAAATAATATTTTATCGTCAATACGATTTACAACCTTTGTATTAATCTCAACCCAATTCATTCTAATTACGATATCTTAAAATATCGTTTAATGTTTAACAATTGACACGTTTCAATTTTAAACATAAATCTTACATTAAGATTTAACCTCTAATTTCTCGACACACGAGTTTAAGGAATATGATCAAATCGTATCAATATACATTTGATCACTTTATCAATTAAGGGAATTGTCCTAAAGGTGTGACCTAAAGGGATCAACTGACCATCACCGTCATACGACAGTAATGTCAAACTCTAGCTAGCCAATCATTACCGATTAATGTTGGTCAGTTGACTAATAATTCGTATCATCCCTTGCGCATTCTTGTTATGAGATTTAATTACGTGATCGCACTATTGTTGAGGACACATTTCCCAACATATATAATACACGGTTATTAGGCCTCTGAACTCCTGAAACAAAAATTTCCGAAAATCGCACGAGTGGTTAATCGAGTCAGATAAAGCGGGCATAAAAATTTGCAAAAACACCAGAAGACATTTGACGTTACCGGTATGCTATAAACCAATTTCGGCCGAAAATCGGATAACCGTGTATAAGTGATATATAGGGTCTAGAATCGAAAAAGATATCTCATGATACAATTTCGGACACGTGGTAGAAAAACAGGCTGAAAAATAACCATGGCCGCCCTGACCACCCGAAACAGCTTGAAATGAAGGATATATAATACACGTTTTTTAGGCCTCTGAACTCCTGAAACAAAAATTAACGAAAATCGCACGGATTGTTAATCGAGTCAGATAAAGCGGGCATAAAAATTTGCAAAAATACCAGAAGACATTTGACATTACCGGTATGTTATTAACCAATTCGGCCGTAATCGGATAACCGTGTAAAAGTGATTTATAGTTGTTTATAGGGTCTAGAATCGAATAAGATATCTCATGATGCAATTTCGGACACGTGGTAGAAAAACTGGCTGAATAATAACAATGGCCGCTCCGACCACCCGACACAGTTCGAACTGACGGATATATAATACACGTTTTTTAGGCCTCTGAACTCTTGAAACAAAAATTACCGAAAATCGCACGGATGGTTAATCGAGTCAGATAAAGCGGGCAAAAAAATTTGCAAAAACATCAGAAGACATTTGACGTTACCGGTATGCTATAAACCAATTTCGGCCGAAAATCGGATAACCGTGTAAAAGTGATTTATAGGGTCTAGAATCGAAAACGATATCTCATGATGCAATTTCGGACACGTGGTAGAAAAACAGGTTGAAAATAACAATGGCCAATCCGACCACCCGAAACAGCTAGAAGTGAAGGATATATAATACACGGTTTTTAGGCGTCTGAACTCCTGAAACAAAAATTACCGAAAATCGCACGGATGGTTAATCGTGTCAGATAAAGCGGGCATAAAAATTTGCAAAAACACCAGAAGACAATTGACGTTACCAGCATGATATTAACCAATTTCAATCGAAAATCGGATAACCGTGTAAAAGTGATTTATAGGGTCTAGAATCGAAAAAGATATCTCATGTTGCAATTTCGGGCACGTGGTAGAAAAACAGGCTGAAAAATAACAATAGCCGCTCCGACCACCCGACACAGTTCGAACTGACGGATATATAATACACGTTTTTTAGTCCTCTGAACTCTTGAAACAAAAATTACCGAAAATCGCACGGATAGTTAATCGAGTTAGATAAAGCGGGCATAGAAATTTGCAAAAACACCAGAAGACATTTAACGTTACCGGTATGATATAAACCATTTTCGGCCGAAAATCGGATAACCGTGTAAAAGTGATTTATAGTTGTTTATATGGTCTAGAATCGAAAAAGATATCTCATGATGCAATTTCGGACATGTGGTAGAAAAGCAAGTTGAAAAATAACAATGGTCGCTCCGACCACCCGAAACAGCTTGAAGTGAAGGATATATAATACACGGTTTTTAGGCCTCTGAACTCCTGAAACAAAAATTACCGAAAATCGCACGAATGGTTAATCGAGTCAGATAAAGCGGGCATAAAAATTTGCAAAAACACCAGAAGACATTTAACGTTACCGGTATGCTATAAACCAATTTCGGCCGAAAATCGGATAACCGTGTAAAAGTGATTTATAGGGTCTAGAATCGAAAAAGATATCTCATGATGCAATTTCGGACACGTGGTAGAAAAACAGGCTGAAAAATAACCATGGCGGCCCTGACCACCCGAAACAGCTTGAAATGAAGGATATATAATACACGTTTTTTAGGCCTCTGAATTCCTGAAACAAAAATTACCGAAAATTGCACGGATTGTTAATCGAGTCAGATAAAGCGGGCATAAAAATTTGCAAAAATACCAGAAGACATTTGACATTACCGGTATGTTATTAACCAATTCGGCCGAAAATCGGATAACCGTATAAAACTGATTTATAGTTGTTTATAGGGTCTAGAATCGAATAAGATATCTCATGATGCAATTTCGGACACGTGGTAGAAAAACTGGCTGAATAATAACAATGGCCGCTCCGACCACCCGACACAGTTCGAACTGACGGATATATAATACACGTTTTTTAGGCCTCTGAACTCTTGAAACAAAAATTACCGAAAATCGCACGGATGGTTAATCGAGTCAGATAAAGCGGGCAAAAAAATTTGCAAAAACATCAGAAGACATTTGACGTTACCGGTATGCTATAAACCAATTTCGGCCGAAAATCGGATAACCGTGTAAAAGTGATTTATAGGGTCTAGAATCGAAAAAGATATCTCATGATGCAATTTCGGACACGTGGTAGAAAAACAGGTTGAAAATAACAATGGCCAATCCGACCACCCGAAACAGCTAGAAGTGAAGGATATATAATACACGGTTTTTAGGCGTCTGAACTCCTGAAACAAAAATTACCGAAAATCGCACGGATGGTTAATCGTGTCAGATAAAGCGGGCATAAAAATTTGCAAAAACACCAGAAGACAATTGACGTTACCGGCATGATATTAACCAATTTCAATCGAAAATCGGATAACCGTGTAAAAGTGATTTATAGGGTCTAGAATCGAAAAAGATATCTCATGTTGCAATTTCGGGCACGTGGTAGAAAAACAGGCTGAAAAATAACAATAGCCGCTCCGACCACCCGACACAGTTCGAACTGACGGATATATAATACACGTTTTTTAGTCCTCTGAACTCTTGAAACAAAAATTACCGAAAATCGCACGGATAGTTAATCGAGTTAGATAAAGCGGGCATAGAAATTTGCAAAAACACCAGAAGACATTTACCGTTAGCGGTATGATATAAACCATTTTTGGGCGAAAATCGGATAACCGTGTAAAAGTGATTTATAGTTGTTTATATGGTCTAGAATCGAAAAAGATATCTCATGATGCAATTTCGGACATGTGGTAGAAAAGCAGGTTGAAAAATAACAATGGTCGCTCCGACCACCCGAAACAGCTTGAAGTGAAGGATATATAATACACGGTTTTTAGGCCTCTGAACTCCTGAAACAAAAATTACCGAAAATCGCACGAATGGTTAATCGAGTCAGATAAAGCGGGCATAAAAATTTGCAAAAACACCAGAAGACATTTAACGTTACCGGTATGCTATAAACCAATTTCGGCCGAAAATCGGATAACCGTGTAAAAGTGATTTATAGGGTCTAGAATCGAAAAAGATATCTCATGATGCAATTTCGGACACGTGGTAGAAAAACAGGCTGAAAAATAACCATGGCGGCCCTGACCACCCGAAACAGCTTGAAATGAAGGATATATAATACACGTTTTTTAGGCCTCTGAATTCCTGAAAAAAAAATTACCGAAAATCGCACGGATTGTTAATCGAGTCAGATAAAGCGGGCATAAAAATTTGCAAAATTACCAGAAGACATTTGACATTACCGGTATGTTATTAACCAATTCGGCCGAAAATCGGATAACCGTATAAAAGTGATTTATAGTTGTTTATAGGGTCTAGAATCGAATAAGATATCTCATGATGCAATTTCGGACACGTGGTAGAAAAACTGGCTGAATAATAACAATGGCCGCTCCGACCACCCGACACAGTTCGAACTGACGGATATATAATACACGTTTTTTAGGCCTCTGAACTCTTGAAACAAAAATTACCGAAAATCGCACGGATGGTTAATCGAGTCAGATAAAGCGGGCAAAAAAATTTGCAAAAACATCAGAAGACATTTGACGTTACCGGTATGCTATAAACCAATTTCGGCCGAAAATCGGATAACCGTGTAAAAGTGATTTATAGGGTCTAGAATCGAAAACGATATCTCATGATGCAATTTCGGACACGTGGTAGAAAAACAGGTTGAAAATAACAATGGCCAATCCGACCACCCGAAACAGCTAGAAGTGAAGGATATATAATACACGGTTTTTAGGCGTCTGAACTCCTGAAACAAAAATTACCGAAAATCGCACGGATGGTTAATCGTGTCAGATAAAGCGGGCATAAAAATTTGCAAAAACACCAGAAGACAATTGACGTTACCGGCATGATATTAACCAATTTCAATCGAAAATCGGATAACCGTGTAAAAGTGATTTATAGGGTCTAGAATCGAAAAAGATATCTCATGTTGCAATTTCGGGCACGTGGTAGAAAAACAGGCTGAAAAATAACAATAGCCGCTCCGACCACCCGACACAGTTCGAACTGACGGATATATAATACACGTTTTTTAGTCCTCTGAACTCTTGAAACAAAAATTACCGAAAATCGCACGGATGGTTCATCGAGTCAGATAAAGCGGGCATAAATATTTGCAAAAACACCAGAAGACATTTAACGTTACCAGTATGCTATAAACCAATTTCGGCCGAAAATCGGATAACCGTGTAAAAGTGATTTATAGGGTCTAGAATCGAAAAAGATATCTCATGATGCAATTTCGGACACGTGGTAGAAAAACAGGCTGAAAAATAACCATGGCGGCCCTGACCACCCGAAACAGCTTGAAATGAAGGATATATAATACACGTTTTTTAGGCCTCTGAATTCCTGAAACAAAAATTACCGAAAATCGCACGGATTGTTAATCGAGTCAGATAAAGCGGGCATAAAAATTTGCAAAAATACAAGAAGACATTTGACATTACCGGTATGTTATTAACCAATTCGGCCGAAAATCGGATAACCGTGTAAAAGTGTTTTTTAGTTGTTTATAGGGTCTAGAATCGAATAAGATATGTCATGATGCAATTTCGGATACGTGGTAGAAAAACAGGCTGAATAATAACAATGACCGCTCCGACCACCCGACACATTTAGAACTGACGGATATATAATACACGTTTTTTAGGCCTCTGAACTCCTGAAACAAAAATTACCGAAAATCGCACGGATTGTTAATCGAGTCAGATAAAGCGGGCATAAAAAATTGCAAAAATACAAGAAGACATTTGACATTACCGGTATGTTATTAACCAATTCGGCCGAAAATCGGATAACCGTGTAAAAGTGTTTTTTAGTTGTTTATAGGGTCTAGAATCGAATAAGATATCTCATGATGCAATTTCGGACACATGGTAGAAAAACAGGCTGAATAATAACAATGGCCGCTCCGACCACCCGACACATTTCGAACTGACGGATATATAATACGCGTTTTTTAGGCCTCTGAACTCTTGAAATAAAAATTATCGAAAATCGCACGGATGGTTAATCGAGTCAGATAAAGCGGGCAAAAAAATTTGCAAAAACATCAGAAGACATTTGACGTTACCGGTATGCTATAAACCAATTTCGGCCGAAAATCGGATAACCGTGTAAAAGTGATTTATAGGGTCTAGAATCGAAAAAGATATCTCATGATGCAATTTCGGACACGTGGTAGAAAAGCAGGTTGAAAAATAACAATGGCCACTCCGACCACCCGAAACAGCTAGAAGTGAAGGATATATAATACACGGTTTTTAGGCGTCTGAACTCCTGAAACAAAAATAACCGAAAATCGCACGGATGGTTCATCGAGTCAGATAAAGCGGGCATAAAAATTTGCAAAAACACCAGAAGACATTTGACGTTACCGGTATGCTATAAACCAATTTCGGCCGAAAATCGGATAACCGTATAAAAGTGATTTATAGGGTCTAGAATCGAAAAAGATATCTCATGATGCAATTTCGGACACGTGGTAGAAAAACAGGCTGAAAAATAACAATGGCCGCCCTGACCACCCAAAACAGTTCGAATTGAATGATATATAATACACGTTTTTTAGGCCTCTGAACTTCTGAAACAAAAATTACCGAAAATCGCACGGATGGTTAATCGAGTCAGATAAAGCGGGAAAAAAATTTAGCAAAAACATCAGAAGACATTTGACGTTAGCGGTATGCTATAAACCAATTTCGGTCGAAAATCGGATAACCGTGTAAAAGTGATTTATAGGGTCTAGAATCGAATAAGATATCTCATGATGCAATTTCGGACACGTGGTAGAAAAACAGGCTGAATAATAACAATGGCCGCTCCGACCACCCGACACATTTCGAACTGACGGATATATAATACACGTTTTTTAGGCCTCTGAACTCTTGAAACAAAAATTACCGAAAATCGCACGGATGGTTAATCGAGTCAGATAAAGCGGGCAAAAAAATTTGCAAAAACATCAGAAGACATTTGACGTTACCGGTATGCTATAAACCAATTTCGGCCGAAAATCGGATAACCGTATAAAAGTGATTTATAGGGTCTAGAATCGAAAAAGATATCTCATGATGCAATTTCGGACACGTGGTAGAAAAACAGGCTGAAAAATAACAATGGCCGCCCTGACCACCCAAAACAGTTCGAATTGAATGATATATAATACACGTTTTTTAGGCCTCTGAACTTCTGAAACAAAAATTACCGAAAATCGCACGGATGGTTAATCGAGTCAGATAAAGCGGGAAAAAATTTTAGCAAAAACATCAGAAGACATTTGACGTTAGCGGTATGCTATAAACCAATTTCGGTCGAAAATCGGATAACCGTGTAAAAGTGATTTATAGGGTCTAGAATCGAATAAGATATCTCATGATGCAATTTCGGACACGTGGTAGAAAAACAGGCTGAATAATAACAATGGCCGCTCCGACCACCCGACACATTTCGAACTGACGGATATATAATACACGTTTTTTAGGCCTCTGAACTCTTGAAACAAAAATTACCGAAAATCGCACGGATGGTTAATCGAGTCAGATAAAGCGGGCAAAAAAATTTGCAAAAACGTCAGAAGACATTTGACGTTACCGGTATGCTATAAACCAATTTCGGCCGAAAATCGGATAACCGTGTAAAAGTGATTTATAGGGTCTAGAATCGAAAAAGATATCTCATGATGCAATTTCGGACACGTGGTAGAAAAGCAGGTTGAAAAATAACAATGGCCACTCCGACCACCCGAAACAGCTAGAAGTGAAGGATATATAATACACGGTTTTTAGGCGTCTGAACTCCTGAAACAAAAATAACCGAAAATCGCTTGGATGGTTCATCGAGTCAGATAAAGCGGGCATAAAAATTTGCAAAAACACCAGAAGACATTTGACGTTACCGGTATGCTATAAACCAATTTCGGCCGAAAATCGGATAACCGTATAAAAGTGATTTATAGGGTCTAGAATCGAAAAAGATATCTCATGATGCAATTTCGGACACGTGGTAGAAAAACAGGCTGAATAATAACAATGGCCGCTCCGACCACCCGACACATTTCGAACTGACGGATATATAATACGCGTTTTTTAGGCCTCTGAACTCTTGAAACAAAAATTATCGAAAATCGCACGGATGGTTAATCGAGTCAGATAATGCGGGCAAAAAAATTTGCAAAAACATCAGAAGACATTTGACGTTACCGGTATGCTATAAACCAATTTCGGCCGAAAATCGGATAACCGTGTAAAAGTGATTTATAGGGTCTAGAATCGAAAAAGATATCTCATGATGCAATTTCGGACACGTGGTAGAAAAGCAGGTTGAAAAATAACAATGGCCACTCCGACCACCCGAAACAGCTAGAAGTGAAGGATATATAATACACGGTTTTTAGGCGTCTGAACTCCTGAAACAAAAATAACCGAAAATCGCTTGGATGGTTCATCGAGTCAGATAAAGCGGGCATAAAAATTTGCAAAAACACCAGAAGACATTTGACGTTACCGGTATGCTATAAACCAATTTCGGCCGAAAATCGGATAACCGTATAAAAGTGATTTATAGGGTCTAGAATCGAAAAAGATATCTCATGATGCAATTTCGGACACGTGGTAGAAAAACAGGCTGAATAATAACAATGGCCGCTCCGACCACCCGACACATTTCGAACTGACGGATATATAATACGCGTTTTTTAGGCCTCTGAACTCTTGAAACAAAAATTATCGAAAATCGCACGGATGGTTAATCGAGTCAGATAATGCGGGCAAAAAAATTTGCAAAAACATCAGAAGACATTTGACGTTACCGGTATGCTATAAACCAATTTCGGCCGAAAATCGGATAACCGTGTAAAAGTGATTTATAGGGTCTAGAATCGAAAAAGATATCTCATGATGCAATTTCGGACACGTGGTAGAAAAGCAGGTTGAAAAATAACAATGGCCACTCCGACCACCCGAAACAGCTAGAAGTGAAGGATATATAATACACGGTTTTTAGGCGTCTGAACTCCTGAAACAAAAATAACCGAAAATCGCACGGATGGTTCATCGAGTCAGATAAAGCGGGCATAAAAATTTGCAAAAACACCAGAAGACATTTGACGTTACCGGTATGCTATAAACCAATTTCGGCCGAAAATCGGATAACCGTATAAAAGTGATTTATAGGGTCTAGAATCGAAAAAGATATCTCATGATGCAATTTCGGACACGTGGTAGAAAAACAGGCTGAAAAATAACAATGGCCGCCCTGACCACCCAAAACAGTTCGAATTGAATGATATATATTACACGTTTTTTAGGCCTCTGAACTTCTGAAACAAAAATTACCGAAAATCGCACGGATGGTTAATCGAGTCAGATAAAGCGGGAAAAAAATTTAGCAAAAACATCAGAAGACATTTGACGTTAGCGGTATGCTATAAACCAATTTCGGTCGAAAATCGGATAACCGTGTAAAAGTGATTTATAGGGTCTAGAATCGAATAAGATATCTCATGATGCAATTTCGGACACGTGGTAGAAAAACAGGCTGAATAATAACAATGGCCGCTCCGACCACCCGACACATTTCGAACTGACGGATATATAATACACGTTTTTTAGGCCTCTGAACTCTTGAAACAAAAATTACCGAAAATCGCACGGATGGTTAATCGAGTCAGATAAAGCGGGCAAAAAAATTTGCAAAAACATCAGAAGACATTTGACGTTACCGGTATGCTATAAACCAATTTCGGCCGAAAATCGGATAACCGTGTAAAAGTGATTTATAGGGTCTAGAATCGAAAAAGATATCTCATGATGCAATTTCGGACACGTGGTAGAAAAGCAGGTTGAAAAATAACAATGGCCACTCCGACCACCCGAAACAGCTAGAAGTGAAGGATATATAATACACGGTTTTTAGGCGTCTGAACTCCTGAAACAAAAATAACCGAAAATCGCACGGATGGTTCATCGAGTCAGATAAAGCGGGCATAAAAATTTGCAAAAACACCAGAAGACATTTGACGTTACCGGTATGCTATAAACCAATTTCGGCCGAAAATCGGATAACCGTGTAAAAGTGATTTATAGGGTCTAGAATCGAAAAAGATATCTCATGATGCAATTTCGGACACGTGGTAGAAAAGCAGGTTGAAAAATAACAATGGCCACTCCGACCACCCGAAACAGCTAGAAGTGAAGGATATATAATACACGGTTTTTAGGCGTCTGAACTCCTGAAACAAAAATAACCGAAAATCGCACGGATGGTTCATCGAGTCAGATAAAGCGGGCATAAAAATTTGCAAAAACACCAGAAGACATTTGACATTACCGGTATGCTATAAACCAATTTCGGCCGAAAATCGGATAACCGTATAAAAGTGATTTATAGGGTCTAGAATCGAAAAAGATATCTCATGATGCAATTTCGGACACGTGGTAGAAAAACAGGCTGAAAAATAACAATGGCCGCCCTGACCACCCAAAACAGTTCGAATTGAATGATATATAATACACGTTTTTTAGGCCTCTGAACTTCTGAAACAAAAATTACCGAAAATCGCACGGATGGTTAATCGAGTCAGATAAAGCGGGAAAAATTTTTAGCAAAAACATCAGAAGACATTTGACGTTAGCGGTATGCTATAAACCAATTTCGGTCGAAAATCGGATAACCGTGTAAAAGTGATTTATAGGGTCTAGAATCGAATAAGATATCTCATGATGCAATTTCGGACACGTGGTAGAAAAACAGGCTGAATAATAACAATGGCCGCTCCGACCACCCGACACATTTCGAACTGACGGATATATAATACACGTTTTTTAGGCCTCTGAACTCTTGAAACAAAAATTACCGAAAATCGCACGGATGGTTAATCGAGTCAGATAAAGCGGGCAAAAAAATTTGCAAAAACATCAGAAGACATTTGACGTTACCGGTATGCTATAAACCAATTTCGGCCGAAAATCGGATAACCGTGTAAAAGTGATTTATAGGGTCTAGAATCGAAAAAGATATCTCATGATGCAATTTCGGACACGTGGTAGAAAAGCAGGTTGAAAAATAACAATGGCCACTCCGACCACCCGAAACAGCTAGAAGTGAAGGATATATAATACACGGTTTTTAGGCGTCTGAACTCCTGAAACAAAAATAACCGAAAATCGCTTGGATGGTTCATCGAGTCAGATAAAGCGGGCATAAAAATTTGCAAAAACACCAGAAGACATTTGACGTTACCGGTATGCTATAAACCAATTTCGGCCGAAAATCGGATAACCGTATAAAATTGATTTATAGGGTCTAGAATCGAAAAAGATATCTCATGATGCAATTTCGGACACGTGGTAGAAAAACAGGCTGAAAAATAACAATGGCCGCCCTGACCACCCAAAACAGTTCGAATTGAATGATATATAATACACGTTTTTTAGGCCTCTGAACTTCTGAAACAAAAATTACCGAAAATCGCACGGATGGTTAATCGTGTCAGATAAAGCGGGCATAAAAATTTGCAAAAACACCAGAAGACAATTGGCGTTACCGGCATGATATTAACCAATTTCAATCGAAAATCGGATAACTGTGTAAAAGTGATTTATAGGGTCTAGAATCGAAAAAGATATCTCATGTTGCAATTTCGGGCACGTGGTAGAAAAACAGGCTGAAAAATAACAATAGCCGCTCCGACCACCCGACACAGTTCGAACTGACGGATATATAATACACGTTTTTTAGTCCTCTGAACTCTTGAAACAAAAATTACCGAAAATCGCACGGATAGTTAATCGAGTTAGATAAAGCGGGCATAGAAATTTGCAAAAACACCAGAAGACATTTACCGTTACCGGTATGATATAAACCATTTTCGGCCGAAAATCGGATAACCGTGTAAAAGTGATTTATAGTTGTTTATATGGTCTAGAATCGAAAAAGATATCTCATGATGCAATTTCGGACATGTGGTAGAAAAGCAGGTTGAAAAATAACAATGGTCGCTCCGACCACCCGAAACAGCTTGAAGTGAAGGATATTTAATACACGGTTTTTAGGCCTCTGAACTCCTGAAACAAAAATTACCGAAAATCGCACGAATGGTTAATCGAGTCAGATAAAGCGGGCATAAATATTTGCAAAAACACCAGAAGACATTTAACGTTACCGGTATGCTATAAACCAATTTCGGCCGAAAATCGGATAACCGTGTAAAAGTGATTTATAGGGTCTAGAATCGAAAAAGATATCTCATGATGCAATTTCGGACACGTGGTAGAAAAACATGCTGAAAAATAACAATGGCCGCTCCGACCACCCGACACAGTTCGAACTAACGGATATATAATACACGTTTTTTAGGCCTCTGAACTCCTGAAACAAAAATTACCGAAAATCGCACGGATAGTTAATCGAATCAGATAAAGCGGGCATAAAAATTTGCAAAAACACCAGAAGACATTTGACGTTACCGGTATGATATTAACCAATTTCGGCCGAAAATCGGATAACCGTGTAAAAGTGATTTATAGTTGTTTATATGGTCTAGAATCGAAAAAGTTATCTCATGATGCAATTTCGGACACGTGGTAGAAAAGTAGGTTGAAAAATAACAATGGCCGCTCCGACCACCGGAAACAGCTAGAAGTGAAGGATACATAATACACGGTTATTAGGCCTCTGAACTCCTGAAACAAAAATTTACGAAAATGGCACGAATGGTTAATCGAGTCAGATAAAGCGGGCATAAAAATTTGCAAAAACACCATAAGACATTTGACGTTACCGGTATGCTATAAACCAATTTCGGCCGAAAATCGGATAACCGTGTAAAAGTGATTTATAGGGTCTAGAATCGAAAAAGATATCTCATGATGCAATTTCGGACACGTGGTAGAAAAACAGGCTGAAAAATAAACATGGCCGCCCTTACCACCCGTAACAGCTAGAAATGAAGGATATATAATACACGTTTTTTAGGCCTCTGAACTCCTGAAACAAAAATTAACGAAAATCGCACGGATTTTTAATCGAGTCAGATAAAGCGGGCATAAAAATTTGCAAAAATACCAGAAGACATTTGACATTACCGGTATGTTATTAACCAATTCGGCCGAAAATCGGATAACCGTGTAAAAGTGATTTATAGATGTTTTTAGGGTCTAGAATCGAATAAGATATCTCATGATGCAATTTCGGACACGAGGTAGAAAAACAGGCTGAATAATAACAATGGCCGCTCCGACCACCCGACACAGTTCGAACTGATGGATATATAATACACGTTTTTTAGGACTCTAAACTCTTGATACAAAAATTACCGAAAATCGCACGGATGGTTAATCGAGTCAGATAAAGCGGGAAAAAAAATTTGCAAAAACATCAGAAGACATTTGACGTTACAGGTATCTATAAACCAATTTCGGTCGAAAATCGGATAACCGTGTAAAAGTGATTTATAGGGTCTAGAATCGAAAAAGATATCTCATGATGCAATTTCGGACACGTGGTAGAAAAAAATGCTGAAAAATAACAATGGCCGCTCCGACCACCCGACACAGTTCGAACTAACGGATATATAATACACGTTTTTTAGGCCTCTGAACTCCTGAAACAAAAATTAACGAAAATCGCACGGATTGTTAATCGAGTCAGATAAAGCGGGCATAAAAATTTGCAAAAGTACCAGAAGACATTTGACATTACCGGTATGTTATTAACCAATTCGGCCGAAAATCGGATAACCGTGTAAAAGTGATTTATAGTTGTTTATAGGGTCTAGAATCGAATAAGATATTTCATGATGCAATTTCGGACACGTGGTAGAAAAACTGGCTGAATAATAACAATGGCCGCTCCGACCACTCGACACTGTTGGAACTGATGGATATATAATACACGTTTTTTAGGCCTCTGAACTCTTGAAACAAAAATTACCGAAAATCGCAAGGATGATTAATCGAGTCAGATAAAGCGGGCATAAAAATTTGCAAAAACACCAGAAGACATTTGACGTTACCGATATGATATTAACCAATACAGCCGAAAATCGCATAACCGTGTAAAAGTGATTTATACTTGTTTATATGGTCTAGAATCGAAAAAGATATTTCATGATGCAATTTGGGACACGTGGTAGAAAAGCAGGTTGAAAAATAAAAATGGCCGCTCCGACCACCCGAAACAGCTAGAAGTGAAGGATATATAATACACGGTTATTAGGCCTCTGAACTCCTGAAACAAAAATTTCCGAAAATCGCATGAATGGTTAATCGAGTCAGATAAAGCGGGCATAAAAATTTGCAAAAACATCAGAAGACATTTAACGTTACCGGTATGCTATAAACCAATTTCGGCCGAAAATCGGATAACCGTGTAAAAGTGATTTATAGGGTCTAGAATCGAAAACAATATCTCATGATGCAATTTCGGACACGTGGTAGAAAAACAGGCTGAAAAATAACCATGGCCACCATGACCACCCGAAACAGCTTGAAATGAAGGATATATAATACACGTTTTTTAGGCCTCTGAACTCCTGAAACAAAAATTACCGAAAATCGCACGGATTGTTAATCGAGTGAGATAAAGCGGGCATAAAAATTTGCAAAAATACCAGAAGACATTTGACATTACCGGTATGTTATTAACCAATTCGGCCGAAAATAGGATAACCGTTTAAAAGTTTTTTTTAGTTGTTTATAGGGTCTAGAATCGAATAAGATATCTCATGATGCAATTTCGGACAGGTGGTAGAAAAACAGGCTGAATAATAACAATGGCCGCTCCGACCACCCGACACAGTTCGAACTGACGGATATATAATACACGTTTTTTAGGCCTCAGAACTCTTGAAACAAAAATTACAGAAAATCGCACGGATAGTTAATCGAGTCAGATAAAGCGGGCATAAAAATTTGCAAAAACACCAGAAGACATTTGACGTTACCGGTATGATATTAACTAATTTCGGCCGAAAATCGGATAACCGTGTAAAAGTGATTTATAGTTGTTTATAGGGTCTAGAATCGAATAAGATATCTCATGATGCAATTTCGGACACGTGGTAGAAAAACAGGCTGAATAATAACAATGGCCGCTCCGACCACCCGAAACAGCTTGAAATGAAGGATATATAATACACGTTTTTTAGGCCTCTGAACTCCTGAAACAAAAATTACCGAAAATCGCACGGATTGTTAATTGAGTCAGATAAAGCGGGCATACAAATTTGCAAAAATACCAGAAGACATTTGACATTACCGATATGTTATTAACCAATTCGGCCGAAAATCGGATAATCGTGTAAAAGTATTTTTTAGTTGTTTATAGGGTCTAGAATCGAATAAGATATCTCATGATGCAATTTCGGACAGGTGTTGAAAAACAGGCTGAATAATAACAATGGCTGCTCCGACCACCCGACACAGTTCGAACTGACGGATATATAATACACGTTTTTTAGGCCTTTGAACTCTTGAAACAAAAATTACAGAAAATCGCACGAATAGTTAATCGAGTCAGATTAAGCGGGCATAAAAATTTGCAAAAACACCAGAAGATATTTGACGTTACCGGTATGATATTAACCAATTTCGGCCGCAAATCGGATAACCGTGTAAAAGTGATTTATAGTTGTTTATAGGGTCTAGAATCGAATAAGATATCTCATGATGCAATTTCGGACACGTGGTAGAAAAGCAGGTTGAAAAATAAAAATGGCCGCTCCGACCACCCGAAACAGCTAGAAGTGAAGGATATATAATACACGGTTATTAGGCCTCTGAACTCCTGAAACAAAAAATTCCGAAAATCGCATGAATGGTTAATCGAGTCAGATAAAGCGGGCATAAAAATTTGCAAAAACATCAGAATACATTTGACGTTACCGGTATGCTATAAACCAATTTCGGCCGAAAATCGGATAACCGTGTAAAAGTGATTTATAGGGTCTAGAATCGAAAACGATATCTCATGATGCAATTTCGGACACGTGGTAGAAAAACAGGCTGAAAAATAACCATGGCCACCATGACCACCCGACACAGTTCGAACTGACGGATATATAATACACGTTTTTTAGGCCTCTGAACTCTTGAAACAAAAATTACCGAAAATCGCACGGATGGTTAATCGAGTCAGATAAAGCGGGCATACAAATTTGCAAAAATACCAGAAGACATTTGACATTACCGATATGTTATTAACCAATTCGGCCGAAAATCGGATAATCGTGTAAAAGTATTTTTTATTTGTTTATAGGGTCTAGAATCGAATAAGATATCTCATGATGCAATTTCGGACAGGTGTTGAAAAACAGGCTGAATAATAACAATGGCTGCTCCGACCACCCGACACAGTTCGAACTGACGGATATATAATACACGTTTTTTAGGCCTTTGAACTCTTGAAACAAAAATTACAGAAAATCGCACGAATAGTTAATCGGTTCAGATTAAGCGGGCATAAAAATTTGCAAAAACACCAGAAGATATTTGACGTTACCGGTATGATATTAACCAATTTCGGCCGCAAATCGGATAACCGTGTAAAAGTGATTTATAGTTGTTTATAGGGTCTAGAATCGAATAAGATATCTCATGATGCAATTTCGGACACGTGGTAGAAAAGCAGGTTGAAAAATAAAAATGGCCGCTCCGACCACCCGAAACAGCTAGAAGTGAAGGATATATAATACACGGTTATTAGGCCTCCGAACTCCTGAAACAAAAATTTCCTAAAATCGCATGAATGGTTAATCGAGTCAGATAAAGCGGGCATAAAAATTTGCAAAAACATCAGAATACATTTGACGTTACCGGTATGCTATAAACCAATTTCGGCCGAAAATCGGATAACCGTGTAAAAGTGATTTATAGGGTCTAGAATCGAAAACGATATCTCATGATGCAATTTCGGACACGTGGTAGAAAAACAGGCTGAAAAATAACCATGGCCACTATGACCACCCGACACAGTTCGAACTGACGGATATATAATACACGTTTTTTAGGCCTCTGAACTCTTGAAACAAAAATTACCGAAAATCGCACGGATGGTTAATCGAGTCAGATAAAGCGGGCATAAAAATTTGCAAAAACACCACAAGACATTTAACGTTTCCGGTATGCTATAAACCAATTTCGGCCGAAAATCGGATAACCGTGTAAAAGTAATTTATAGGGTCTAGAATCGAAAAAGATATCTCATGATGCAATTTCGGACACGTGGTAGAAAAACAGGCTGAAAAATAACCATGGCCACCATGACCACCCGAAACAGCTTGAAATGAAGGATATATAATACACGTTTTTTAGGCCTCTGAACTCCTGAAACAAAAATTACCGAAAATCGCACGGATTGTTAATCGAGTGAGATAAAGCGGGCATAAAAATTTGCAAAAATACCAGAAGACATTTGACATTACCGGTATGTTATTAACCAATTCGGCCGAAAATCGGATAACCGTGTAAAAGTGTTTTTTAGTTGTTTATAGGGTCTAGAATCGAATAAGATATCTCATGATGCAATTTCGGACAGGTGGTAGAAAAACAGGCTGAATAATAACAATGGCCGCTCCGACCACCCGACACAGTTCGAACTGACGGATATATAATACACGTTTTTTAGGCCTCAGAACTCTTGAAACAAAAATTACAGAAAATCGCACGGATAGTTAATCGAGTCAGATAAAGCGGGCATAAAAATTTGCAAAAACACCAGAAGACATTTGACGTTACCGGTATGATATTAACCAATTTCGGCCGAAAATCGGATAACCGTGTATAAGTGATTTATAGGATCTAGAATCGAATAAGATATCTCATGATGCAATTTCGGACACGTGGTAGAAAAACAGGCTGAATAATAACAATGGCCGCTCCGACCACCCGACACAGTTCGAACTGATAGATATATAATACACGTTTTTTAGGCCTCTGAACTCTTGAAACAAAAATTACCGAAAATCGCACGGATGGTTAATCGAGTCAGATAAAGCGGGCATAAAAATTTGCCAAAACAGCGGAAGACATTTGACGTTACCGATATGATATTAACCAATTTCAGCCGAAAATCGGATAACCGTGTAAAATTGATTTATAGTTGTTTATATGGTCTAGAATCGAAAAAGATATCTCATGATGCAATTTCGGACACGTGGTAGAAAAGCAGGTTGAAAAATAACAATGGCCGCTCCGACCACCCGAAACAGCTAGAAGTGAAGGATATATAATACACGGTTTTTAGGCGTCTGAACTCCTGAAATAAAACATCGCACGGATGGTTCATCGAGTCAGATAAAGCGGGCAAAAAAATTTGCAAAAACACCAGAAGACATTTGACGTTACCGGTATTCTATAAACCAATTTCGGCCGAAAATCGGATAACCGTGTAAAAGTGATTTATAGGGTCTAGAATCGAAAAATATATCTCATGATGCAATTTCGGACACGTGGTAGAAAAACAGGCTGAAAAATAACAATGGCCGCCCTGTCCACCTGAAACAGTTCGAATTGAATGATATATAATACACGTTTTTTAGGCCTCTGAACTCCTGAAATAAAAATTACCAAATATAACACGGATGGTTAATCGAGTCAGATAAAGCGAGTAAAAATATTTGCAAAAACATCAGAAGACATTTGACGTTACCGGTATGCTATAACCCAATTTCGGCCGAAAATCAGATAACCGTGTAAAAGTGATTTATAGGGTCTAGAATCGAAAAAGATATCTCATGATACAATTTCGGACACGTGGTAGAAAAACATGCTGAAAGAGATATCTCATGATACAATTTCGGACACGTGGTAGAAAAAAATGCTGAAAAATAACAATGGCCGCTCCGACCACCCGACACAGTTCGAACTAACGGATTTATAATACACGTTTTTTAGGCCTCTGAACTCTTGAAACAAAAATTACCGAAAATCGCACGGATAGTTAATCGAGTCAAATAAAGCGGGCATAAAAATTTGCAAAAACACCAGAAGACATTTGCCGTTACCGGTATGTTATTAACCAATTTCGGCCGAAAATCGGATAACCGTGTAAAAGTGATTTATAGTTGTTTATATGGTCTAGAATCGAAAAAGATATCTCATGATGGAATTTCGGACACGTGGTAGAAAAGCAGGTTGAAAAATAACAATGGCCGCTCCGACCACCCGAAACAGCTAGAAGTGAAGGATATATAATACACGGTTATTAGGCCTCTGAACTCATGAAACAAAAATTAACGAAAATCGCACGGATGGTTCATCGAGTCAGATAAAGCGGGCAAAAAAATTTGCAAAAACACCAGAAGACATTTGACGTTACCGGTATGCTATAAACCAATTTCGGCCGAAAATCGGATAACCGTGTAAAAGTGATTTATAGGGTCTAGAATCGAAAAATATATCTCATGATGCAATTTCGGACACGTGGTAGAAAAACAGGCTGAAAAATAACAATGACCGCCCTGACCACCTGTAACAGTTCGAATTGAATGATATATAATACACGTTTTTTAGGCCTCTGAACTCCTGAAACAAAAATTACCGAATATAACACGGATGGTTAATCGAGGCAGATAAAGCGAGTAAAAATATTTGCAAAAACATCAGAAGACATTTGACGTTACCGGTATGCTATAACCCAATTTCGGCCGAAAATCAGATAACCGTGTAAAAGTGATTTATAGGGTCTAGAATCGAAAAAGATATCTCATGATACAATTTCGGACACGTGGTAGAAAAACATGCTGAAAAATAACAATGGCCGCTCCGACCACCCGACACAGTTCGAACTGACGGATATATAATACACGTTTTTTAGGCCTCTGAACTCTTGAAACAAAAATTACCGAAAATCGCACGGATGGTTAATCGAGTCAGATAAAGCGGGCATAAAAATTTACCAAAACAGCGGAAGACATTTGACGTTACCGATATGATATTAACCAATTTCAGCCGAAAATCGGATAACCGTGTAAAATTGATTTATAGTTGTTTATATGGTCTAGAATCGAAAAAGATATCTCATGATGCAATTTCGGACACGTGGTAGAAAAGCAGGTTGAAAAATAACAATGGCCGCTCCGACCACCCGAAACAGCTAGAAGTGAAGGATATATAATACACGGTTTTTAGGCGTCTGAACTCCTGAAACAAAAATTAACGAAAAACGCACAGATGGTTCATCGAGTCAGATAAAGCGGGCAAAAAAATTTGCAAAAACACCAGAAGACATTTGACGTTACCGGTAAGCTATAAACCAATTTCGGCCGAAAATCGGATAACCGTGTAAAAGTGATTTATAGGGTCTAGAATCGAAAAATATATCTCATGATGCAATTTCGGACACGTGGTAGAAAAACAGGCTGAAAAATAACAATGGCCGCCCTGACCACCTGAAACAGTTCGAATTGAATGATATATAATACACGTTTTTTAGGCCTCTGAACTCCTGAAACAAAAATTACCGAATATAACACGGATGGTTAATCAAGTCAGATAAAGCGAGTAAAAATATTTGCAAAAACATCAGAAGGCATTTGACGTTACCGGTATGCTATAACCCAATTTCGGCCGAAAATCAGATAACCGTGTAAAAGTGATTTATAGGATCTAGAATCGAAAAAGATATCTCATGATACAATTTCGGACACGTGGTAGAAAAACATGCTGAAAAATAACAATGGCCGCTCCGACCACCCGACACAGTTCGAACTGACGGATATATAATACACGTTTTTTAGGCCTCTGAACTCTTGAAACAAAAATTACCGAAAATCGCACGGATAGTTAATCGAGTCAGATAAAGCGGGCATAAAAATTTGCAAAAACACCAGAAGACATTTGACGTTACCGGTATGATATTAACCAATTTCGGCCGAAAATCGGATAACCATGTAAAAGTGATTTATAGTTGTTTATAGGGTCTAGAATCGAATAAGATATCTCATGATGCAATTTCTGACACGTGGTAGAAAAACAGGCTGAATAATAACAATGGCCGCTCCGACCACCCGACACAGTTCGAACTGATAGATATATAATACACGGTTTTTAGGCCTCTGAACTCTTGAAACAAAAATTACCGAAAATCGCACGGATGGTTAATCGAGTCAGATAAAGCGGGCATAAAAATTTGCAAAAAAACCGGAAGACATTTGACGTTACCGATATGATATTAACCAATTTCAGCCGAAAATCGGATAACCGTGTAAAATTGATTTATAGTTGTTTATATGGTCTAGAATCGAAAAAGATATCTCATGATGCAATTTCGGACACGTGGTAGAAAAGCAGGTTGAAAAATAACAATGGCCGCTCCGACCACCCGAAACAGCTAGAAGTGAAGGATATATAATACACGGTTTTTAGGCGTCTGAACTCCTGAAACAAAAATTAACGAAAATCGCACGGATGGTTCATCGAGTCAGATAAAGCGGGCAAAAAAATTTGCAAAAACACCAGAAGACATTTGACGTTACCGGTATGCTATAAACCAATTTCGGCCGAAAATCGGATAACCGTGTAAAAGTGATTTATAGGGTCTAGAATCGAAAAATATATCTCATGATGCAATTTCGGACACATGGTAGAAAAGCAGGCTGAAAAATAACAATGGCCGCCCTGACCACCTGAAACAGTTCGAATTGAATGATATATAATACACGTTTTTTAGGCCTCTGAACTCCTGAAACAAAAATTACCGAATATAACACGGATGGTTAATCGAGTCAGATAAAGCGAGTAAAAATATTTGCAAAAACATCAGAAGACATTTGACGTTACCGGTATGCTATAACCCAATTTCGGCCGAAAATCAGATAACCGTGTAAAAGTGATTTATAGGGTCTAGAATCGAAAAAGATATCTCATGATACAATTTCGGACACGTGGTAGAAAAACATGCTGAAAAATAACAATGGCCGCTCCGACCACCCGACACAGTTCGAACTGACGGATATATAATATACGTTTTTTAGGCCTCTGAACTCTTGAAACAAAAATTACCGAAAATCGCACGGATAGTTAATCGAGTCAGATAAAGCGGGCATAAAAATTTGCAAAAACACCAGAAGACATTTGACGTTACCGGTATGATATTAACCAATTTCGGCCGAAAATCGGATAACCGTGTAAAAGTGATTTATAGGGTCTAGAATCGAAAAATATATCTCATGATGCAATTTCGGACACGTGGTAGAAAAACAGGCTGAAAAATAACAATGGCCGCCCTGACCACCTGAAACAGTTCGAATTGAATGATACTCCCTCCTATTCCATATTTTGTTCCCTTTTGTATTTGGCACAAATATTAAGGTGGAGATTAAAATAAGTGTAAAAAATTGGGTGGAGTTTGGTGATAGGAGAGAGGGATGAATAATTAGGAATTAAATAAGAAATTGTGGGGCCAAAAACATTAAAAAGGAATAAAATAGGAGTAAAAAGGTTGAGTGGGGTTTGATAATATGAGAGATAAATGAATAAAATAAGAATAAAAGTTTCCAAAATAAGAAAGGGGAAGAAAACCTGAATAATCCGTTTTAGGAAATAGGGAAGAAAATATGGAATAGGAGGGAGTATATAATACACGTTTTTTAGGCCTCTGAACTCCTGAAACAAAAATTACCGAATATAACACGGATGGTTAATCGAGTCAGATAAAGCGAGTAAAAATATTTGCAAAAACATCAGAAGACATTTGACGTTACCGGTATGCTATAACCCAATTTCGGCCGAAAATCAGATAACCGTGTAAAAGTGATTTATAGGATCTAGAATCGAAAAAGATATCTCATGATACAATTTCGGACACGTGGTAGAAAAACATGCTGAAAGAGATATCTCATGATACAATTTCGGACACGTGGTAGAAAAAAATGCTGAAAAATAACAATGGCCGCTCCGACCACCCGACACAGTTCGAACTAACGGATTTATAATACACGTTTTTTAGGCCTCTGAACTCTTGAAACAAAAATTACCGAAAATCGCACGGATAGTTAATCGAGTCAAATAAAGCGGGCATAAAAATTTGCAAAAACACCAGAAGACATTTGCCGTTACCGGTATGTTATTAACCAATTTCGGCCGAAAATCGGATAACCGTGTAAAAGTGATTTATAGTTGTTTATATGGTCTAGAATCGAAAAAGATATCTCATGATGGAATTTCGGACACGTGGTAGAAAAGCAGGTTGAAAAATAACAATGGCCGCTCCGACCACCCGAAACAGCTAGAAGTGAAGGATATATAATACACGGTTTTTAGGCGTCTGAACTCCTGAAACAAAAATTAACGAAAAACGCACAGATGGTTCATCGAGTCAGATAAAGCGGGCAAAAAAATTTGCAAAAACACCAGAAGACATTTGACGTTACCGGTAAGCTATAAACCAATTTCGGCCGAAAATCGGATAACCGTGTAAAAGTGATTTATAGGGTCTAGAATCGAAAAATATATCTCATGATGCAATTTCGGACACGTGGTAGAAAAACAGGCTGAAAAATAACAATGGCCGCCCTGACCACCTGAAACAGTTCGAATTGAATGATATATAATACACGTTTTTTAGGCCTCTGAACTCCTGAAACAAAAATTACCGAATATAACACGGATGGTTAATCGAGTCAGATAAAGCGAGTAAAAATATTTGCAAAAACATCAGAAGACATTTGACGTTACCGGTATGCTATAACCCAATTTCGGCCGAAAATCAGATAACCGTGTAAAAGTGATTTATAGGATCTAGAATCGAAAAAGATATCTCATGATACAATTTCGGACACGTGGTAGAAAAACATGCTGAAAAATAACAATGGCCGCTCCGACCACCCGACACAGTTCGAACTGACGGATATATAATACACGTTTTTTAGGCCTCTGAACTCTTGAAACAAAAATTACCGAAAATCGCACGGATAGTTAATCGAGTCAGATAAAGCGGGCATAAAAATTTGCAAAAACACCAGAAGACATTTGACGTTACCGGTATGATATTAACCAATTTCGGCCGAAAATCGGATAACCATGTAAAAGTGATTTATAGTTGTTTATAGGGTCTAGAATCGAATAAGATATCTCATGATGCAATTTCTGACACGTGGTAGAAAAACAGGCTGAATAATAACAATGGCCGCTCCGACCACCCGACACAGTTCGAACTGATAGATATATAATACACGGTTTTTAGGCCTCTGAACTCTTGAAACAAAAATTACCGAAAATCGCACGGATGGTTAATCGAGTCAGATAAAGCGGGCATAAAAATTTGCAAAAAAACCGGAAGACATTTGACGTTACCGATATGATATTAACCAATTTCAGCCGAAAATCGGATAACCGTGTAAAATTGATTTATAGTTGTTTATATGGTCTAGAATCGAAAAAGATATCTCATGATGCAATTTCGGACACGTGGTAGAAAAGCAGGTTGAAAAATAACAATGGCCGCTCCGACCACCCGAAACAGCTAGAAGTGAAGGATATATAATACACGGTTTTTAGGCGTCTGAACTCCTGAAACAAAAATTAACGAAAATCGCACGGATGGTTCATCGAGTCAGATAAAGCGGGCAAAAAAATTTGCAAAAACACCAGAAGACATTTGACGTTACCGGTATGCTATAAACCAATTTCGGCCGAAAATCGGATAACCGTGTAAAAGTGATTTATAGGGTCTAGAATCGAAAAATATATCTCATGATGCAATTTCGGACACATGGTAGAAAAGCAGGCTGAAAAATAACAATGGCCGCCCTGACCACCTGAAACAGTTCGAATTGAATGATATATAATACACGTTTTTTAGGCCTCTGAACTCCTGAAACAAAAATTACCGAATATAACACGGATGGTTAATCGAGTCAGATAAAGCGAGTAAAAATATTTGCAAAAACATCAGAAGACATTTGACGTTACCGGTATGCTATAACCCAATTTCGGCCGAAAATCAGATAACCGTGTAAAAGTGATTTATAGGGTCTAGAATCGAAAAAGATATCTCATGATACAATTTCGGACACGTGGTAGAAAAACATGCTGAAAAATAACAATGGCCGCTCCGACCACCCGACACAGTTCGAACTGACGGATATATAATATACGTTTTTTAGGCCTCTGAACTCTTGAAACAAAAATTACCGAAAATCGCACGGATAGTTAATCGAGTCAGATAAAGCGGGCATAAAAATTTGCAAAAACACCAGAAGACATTTGACGTTACCGGTATGATATTAACCAATTTCGGCCGAAAATCGGATAACCGTGTAAAAGTGATTTATAGGGTCTAGAATCGAAAAATATATCTCATGATGCAATTTCGGACACGTGGTAGAAAAACAGGCTGAAAAATAACAATGGCCGCCCTGACCACCTGAAACAGTTCGAATTGAATGATACTCCCTCCTATTCCATATTTTGTTCCCTTTTGTATTTGGCACAAATATTAAGGTGGAGATTAAAATAAGTGTAAAAAATTGGGTGGAGTTTGGTGATAGGAGAGAGGGATGAATAATTAGGAATTAAATAAGAAATTGTGGGGCCAAAAACATTAAAAAGGAATAAAATAGGAGTAAAAAGGTTGAGTGGGGTTTGATAATATGAGAGATAAATGAATAAAATAAGAATAAAAGTTTCCAAAATAAGAAAGGGGAAGAAAACCTGAATAATCCGTTTTAGGAAATAGGGAAGAAAATATGGAATAGGAGGGAGTATATAATACACGTTTTTTAGGCCTCTGAACTCCTGAAACAAAAATTACCGAATATAACACGGATGGTTAATCGAGTCAGATAAAGCGAGTAAAAATATTTGCAAAAACATCAGAAGACATTTGACGTTACCGGTATGCTATAACCCAATTTCGGCCGAAAATCAGATAACCGTGTAAAAGTGATTTATAGGATCTAGAATCGAAAAAGATATCTCATGATACAATTTCGGACACGTGGTAGAAAAACATGCTGAAAGAGATATCTCATGATACAATTTCGGACACGTGGTAGAAAAAAATGCTGAAAAATAACAATGGCCGCTCCGACCACCCGACACAGTTCGAACTAACGGATTTATAATACACGTTTTTTAGGCCTCTGAACTCTTGAAACAAAAATTACCGAAAATCGCACGGATAGTTAATCGAGTCAAATAAAGCGGGCATAAAAATTTGCAAAAACACCAGAAGACATTTGCCGTTACCGGTATGTTATTAACCAATTTCGGCCGAAAATCGGATAACCGTGTAAAAGTGATTTATAGTTGTTTATATGGTCTAGAATCGAAAAAGATATCTCATGATGGAATTTCGGACACGTGGTAGAAAAGCAGGTTGAAAAATAACAATGGCCGCTCCGACCACCCGAAACAGCTAGAAGTGAAGGATATATAATACACGGTTATTAGGCCTCTGAACTCATGAAACAAAAATTAACGAAAATCGCACGGATGGTTCATCGAGTCAGATAAAGCGGGCAAAAAAATTTGCAAAAACACCAGAAGACATTTGACGTTACCGGTATGCTATAAACCAATTTCGGCCGAAAATCGGATAACCGTGTAAAAGTGATTTATAGGGTCTAGAATCGAAAAATATATCTCATGATGCAATTTCGGACACATGGTAGAAAAGCAGGCTGAAAAATAACAATGGCCGCCCTGACCACCTGAAACAGTTCGAATTGAATGATATATAATACACGTTTTTTAGGCCTCTGAACTCCTGAAACAAAAATTACCGAATATAACACGGATGGTTAATCGAGTCAGATAAAGCGAGTAAAAATATTTGCAAAAACATCAGAAGACATTTGACGTTACCGGTATGCTATAACCCAATTTCGGCCGAAAATCAGATAACCGTGTAAAAGTGATTTATAGGGTCTAGAATCGAAAAAGATATCTCATGATACAATTTCGGACACGTGGTAGAAAAACATGCTGAAAAATAACAATGGCCGCTCCGACCACCCGACACAGTTCGAACTGACGGATATATAATACACGTTTTTTAGGCCTCTGAACTCTTGAAACAAAAATTACCGAAAATCGCACGGATAGTTAATCGAGTCAGATAAAGCGGGCATAAAAATTTGCAAAAACACCAGAAGACATTTGACGTTACCGGTATGATATTAACCAATTTCGGCCGAAAATCGGATAACCGTGTAAAAGTGATTTATAGGGTCTAGAATCGAAAAATATATCTCATGATGCAATTTCGGACACGTGGTAGAAAAACAGGCTGAAAAATAACAATGGCCGCCCTGACCACCTGAAACAGTTCGAATTGAATGATACTCCCTCCTATTCCATATTTTGTTCCCTTTTGTATTTGGCACAAATATTAAGGTGGAGATTAAAATAAGTGTAAAAAATTGGGTGAAGTTTGGTGATAGGAGAGAGGGATGAATAATTAGGAATTAAATAAGAAATTGTGGGGCCAAAAACATTAAAAAGGAATAAAATAGGAGTAAAAAGGTTGAGTGGGGTTTGATAATATGAGAGATAAATGAATAAAATAAGAATAAAAGTTTCCAAAATAAGAAAGGGGAAGAAAACCTGAATAATCCGTTTTAGGAAATAGGGAAGAAAATATGGAATAGGAGGGAGTATATAATACACGTTTTTTAGGCCTCTGAACTCCTGAAACAAAAATTACCGAATATAACACGGATGGTTAATCGAGTCAGATAAAGCGAGTAAAAATATTTGCAAAAACATCAGAAGACATTTGACGTTACCGGTATGCTATAACCCAATTTCGGCCGAAAATCAGATAACCGTGTAAAAGTGATTTATAGGATCTAGAATCGAAAAAGATATCTCATGATACAATTTCGGACACGTGGTAGAAAAACATGCTGAAAAATAACAATGGCCGCTCCGACCACCCGACACAGTTCGAACTGACGGATATATAATACACGTTTTTTAGGCCTCTGAACTCTTGAAACAAAAATTACCGAAAATCGCACGGATAGTTAATCGAGTCAGATAAAGCGGGCATAAAAATTTGCAAAAACACCAGAAGACATTTGACGTTACCGGTATGATATTAACCAATTTCGGCCGAAAATCGGATAACCGTGTAAAAGTGATTTATAGTTGTTTATAGGGTGTAGAATCGAATAAGATATCTCATGATGCAATTTCGGACACGTGGTAGAAAAACAGACTGAATAATAACAATGGCCGCTCCGACCACCCGACACAGTTCGAACTGATAGATATATAATACATGGTTTTTAGGCCTCTGAACTCTTGAAACAAAAATTACCGAAAATCGCACGGATGGTTAATCGAGTCAGATAAAGCGGGCATACAAATTTGCAAAAACACCGGAAGACATTTGACGTTACCGATATGATATTAACCAATTTCGGCCGAAAATCGGATAACCGTGTAAAAGTGATTTATAGGGTCTAGAATCGAAAAATATATCTCATGATGCAATTTCGGACACGTGGTAGAAAAACAGGCTGAAAAATAACAATGGCCGCCCTGACCACCTGAAACAGTTCGAATTGAATGATATATAATACACGTTTTTTAGGCCTCTGAACTCCTGAAACAAAAATTACCGAATATAACACGGATGGTTAATCGAGTCAGATAAAGCGAGTAAAAATATTTGCAAAAACATCAGAAGACATTTGACGTTACCGGTATGCTATAACCCAATTTCGGCCGAAAATCAGATAACCGTGTAAAAGTGATTTATAGGGTCTAGAATCGAAAAAGATATCTCATGATACAATTTCGGACACGTGGTAGAAAAACATGCTGAAAAATAACAATGGCCGCTCCGACCACCCGACACAGTTCGAACTGACGGATATATAATACACGTTTTTTAGGCCTCTGAACTCTTGAAACAAAAATTACCGAAAATCGCACGGATAGTTAATCGAGTCAGATAAAGCGGGCATAAAAATTTGCAAAAACACCAGAAGACATTTGACGTTACCGGTATGATATTAACCAATTTCGGCCGAAAATCGGATAACCGTGTAAAAGTGATTTATAGTTGTTTATAGGGTCTAGAATCGAATAAGATATCTCATGATGCAATTTCGGACACGTGGTAGAAAAACAGACTGAATAATAACAATGGCCGCTCCGACCACCCGACACAGTTCGAACTGATAGATATATAATACATGGTTTTTAGGCCTCTGAACTCTTGAAACAAAAATTACCGAAAATCGCACGGATGGTTAATCGAGTCAGATAAAGCGGGCATACAAATTTGCAAAAACACCGGAAGACATTTGACGTTACCGATATGATATTAACCAATTTCGGCCGAAAATCGGATAACCGTGTAAAAGTGATTTATAGGGTCTAGAATCGAAAAATATATCTCATGATGCAATTTCGGACACGTGGTAGAAAAACAGGCTGAAAAATAACAATGGCCGCCCTGACCACCTGAAACAGTTCGAATTGAATGATATATAATACACGTTTTTTAGGCCTCTGAACTCCTGAAACAAAAATTACCGAATATAACACGGATGGTTAATCGAGTCAGATAAAGCGAGTAAAAATATTTGCAAAAACATCAGAAGACATTTGACGTTACCGGTATGCTATAACCCAATTTCGGCCGAAAATCAGATAACCGTGTAAAAGTGATTTATAGGGTCTAGAATCGAAAAAGATATCTCATGATACAATTTCGGACACGAGGTAGAAAAACATGCTGAAAAATAACAATGGCCGCTCCGACCACCCGACACAGTTCGAACTGACGGATATATAATACACGTTTTTTAGGCCTCTGAACTCTTGAATCAAAAATTACCGAAAATCGCACGGATAGTTAATCGAGTCAGATAAAGCGGGTATAAAAATTTGCAAAAACACCAGAAGACATTTGACGTTACCGGTATGATATTAACCAATTTCGGCCGAAAATCGGATAACCGTGTAAAAGTGATTTATAGTTGTTTATAGGGTCTAGAATCGAATAAGATATCTCATGATGCAATTTCGGACACGTGGTAGAAAAACAGGCTGAATAATAACAATGGCCGCTCCGACCACCCGACACAGTTCGAACTGATAGATATATAATACACGGTTTTTAGGCCTCTGAACTCTTGAAACAAAAATTACCGAAAATCGCACGGATGGTTAATCGAGTCAGATAAAGCGGGCATAAAAATTTGCAAAAACACCGGAAGACATTTGACGTTACCGATATGATATTAACCAATTTCAGCCGAAAATCGGATAACCGTGTAAAATTGATTTATAGTTGTTTATATGGTCTAGAATCGAAAAAGATATCTAATGATGCAATTTCGGACACGTGGTAGAAAAGCAGGTTGAAAAATAACAATGGCCGCTCCGACCACCCGAAACAGCTAGAAGTGAAGGATATATAATACACGGTTTTTAGGCGTCTGAACTCCTGAAACAAAAATTAACGAAAATCGCACGGATGGTTCATCGAGTCAGATAAAGCGGGCAAAAAATTTTGCAAAAACACCACAAGACATTTGACGTTACCGGTATGCTATAAACCAATTTCGGCCGAAAATCGGATAACCGTGTAAAAGTGATTTATAGGGTCTAGAATCGAAAAATATATCTCATGATGCAATTTCGGACACGTGGTAGGAAAACAGGCTGAAAAATAACAATGGCCGCCCTGACCACCTGAAACAGTTCGAATTGAATGATATATAATACACGTTTTTTAGGCCTCTGAACTCCTGAAAAAAAAATTACCGAATATAACACGGATGGTTAATCGAGTCAGATAAAGCGATTAAAAATATTTGCAAAAACATCAGAAGACATTTGACGTTACCGGTATGCTATAACCCAATTTCGGCCGAAAATCATATAACCGTGTAAAAGTGATTTATAGGGTCTAGAATCGAAAAAGATATCTCATGATACAATTTCGGACACGTGGTAGAAAAACATGCTGAAAAATAACAATGGCCGCTCCGACCACCCGACACAGTTCGAACTGACGGATATATAATACACGTTTTTTAGGCCTCTGAACTCTTGAAACAAAAATTAACGAAAATCGCACGGATAGTTAATCGAGTCAGATAAAGCGGGCATAAAAATTTGCAAAAACACCAGAAGACATTTGACGTTACCGGTATGATATTAACCAATTTCGGCCGAAAATCAGATAACCGTGTAAAAGTGATTTATAGTTGTTTATAGGGTCTAGAATCGAATAAGATATCTCATGATGCAATTTCGGACACGTGGTAGAAAAACAGGCTGAATAATAACAATGGCCGCTCCGACCACCCGACACAGTTCGAACTGATAGATATATAATACACGGTTTTTAGGCCTCTGAACTCTTGAAACAAAAATTACCGAAAAATCGCACGGATGGTTAATCGAGTCAGATAAAGCGGGCATAAAAATTTGCAAAAACACCGGAAGACATTTGACGTTACCGATATGATATTAACCAATTTCAGCCGAAAATCGGATAACCGTGTAAAATTGATTTATAGTTGTTTATATGGTCTAGAATCGAAAAAGATATCTCATGATGCAATTTCGGACACGTGGTAGAAAAGCAGGTTGAAAAATAACAATGGCCGCTCCGACCACCCGAAACAGCTAGAAGTGAAGGATATATAATACACGGTTTTTAGGCGTCTGAACTCCTGAAACAAAAATTAACGAAAATCGCACGGATGGTTCATCGAGTCAGATAAAGCGGGCAAAAAAATTTGCAAAAACACCACAAGACATTTGACGTTACCGGTATGCTATAAACCAATTTCGGCCGAAAATCGGATAACCGTGTAAAAGTGATTTATAGGGTCTAGAATCGAAAAATATATCTCATGATGCAATTTCGGACACGTGGTAGAAAAACAGGCTGAAAAATAACAATGGCCGCCCTGACCACCTGAAACAGTTCGAATTGAATGATATATAATACACGTTTTTTAGGCCTCTGAACTCCTGAAACAAAAATTACCGAATATAACACGGATGGTTAATCGAGTCAGATAAAGCGATTAAAAATATTTGCAAAAACATCAGAAGACATTTGACGTTACCGGTATGCTATAACCCAATTTCGGCCGAAAATCAGATAACCGTGTAAAAGTGATTTATAGGGTCTAGAATCGAAAAAGATATCTCATGATACAATTTCGGACACGTGGTAGAAAAACATGCTGAAAAATAACAATGGCCGCTCCGACCACCCGACACAGTTCGAACTGACGGATATATAATACACGTTTTTTAGGCCTCTGAACTCTTGAAACAAAAATTAACGAAAATCGCACGGATAGTTAATCGAGTCAGATAAAGCGGGCATAAAAATTTGCAAAAACACCAGAAGACATTTGACGTTACCGGTATGATATTAACCAATTGCGGCCGAAAATCAGATAACCGTGTAAAAGTGATTTATAGTTGTTTATAGGGTCTAGAATCGAATAAGATATCTCATGATGCAATTTCGGACACGTGGTAGAAAAACAGGCTGAATAATAACAATGGCCGCTCCGACCACCCGACACAGTTCGAACTGATAGATATATAATACACGGTTTTTAGGCCTCTGAACTCTTGAAACAAAAATTACCGAAAAATCGCACGGATGGTTAATCGAGTCAGATAAAGCGGGCATAAAAATTTGCAAAAACACCGGAAGACATTTGACGTTACCGATATGATATTAACCAATTTCAGCCGAAAATCGGATAACCGTGTAAAATTGATTTATAGTTGTTTATATGGTCTAGAATCGAAAAAGATATCTCATGATGCAATTTCGGACACGTGGTAGAAAAGCAGGTTGAAAAATAACAATGGCCGCTCCGACCACCCGAAACAGCTAGAAGTGAAGGATATATAATACACGGTTTTTAGGCGTCTGAACTCCTGAAACAAAAATTAACGAAAATCGCACGGATGGTTCATCGAGTCAGATAAAGCGGGCAAAAAAATTTGCAAAAACACCACAAGACATTTGACGTTACCGGTATGCTATAAACCAATTTCGGCCGAAAATCGGATAACCGTGTAAAAGTGATTTATAGGGTCTAGAATCGAAAAATATATCTCATGATGCAATTTCGGACACGTGGTAGAAAAACAGGCTGAAAAATAACAATGGCCGCCCTGACCACCTGAAACAGTTCGAATTGAATGATATATAATACACGTTTTTTAGGCCTCTGAACTCCTGAAACAAAAATTACCGAATATAACACGGATGGTTAATCGAGTCAGATAAAGCGAGTAAAAATATTTGCAAAAACATCAGAAGACATTTGACGTTACCGGTATGCTATAACCCAATTTCGGCCGAAAATCAGATAACCGTGTAAAAGTGATTTATAGGGTCTAGAATCGAAAAAGATATCTCATGATACAATTTCGGACACGTGGTAGAAAAACATGCTGAAAAATAACAATGGCCGCTCCGACCACCCGACACAGTTCGAACTGACGGATATATAATACACGTTTTTTAGGCCTCTGAACTCTTGAAACAAAAATTACCGAAAATCGCACGGATAGTTAATCGAGTCAGATAAAGCGGGCATAAAAATTTGCAAAAACACCAGAAGACATTTGACGTTACCGGTATGATATTAACCAATTTCGGCCGAAAATCGGATAACCGTGTAAAAGTGATTTATAGTTGTTTATAGGGTCTAGAATCGAAAAAGATATCTCAACATGCAATTTCGGACACGTGGTAGAAAAGCAGGTTGAAAAATAACAATGGTCGCTCCGACCACCCGAAACAGCCAGA
This sequence comes from Silene conica, assembly GCA_029255685.2. Classification (NCBI taxonomy): domain Eukaryota; kingdom Viridiplantae; phylum Streptophyta; class Magnoliopsida; order Caryophyllales; family Caryophyllaceae; genus Silene; species Silene conica. The sequence continues at coordinate 47,336,712 of CM055317.2, read as the reverse complement.
AGTGAAGGATATATAATACACGGTTTTTAGTCCCCTAAACTCCTGAAACAGAAATTACCGAAAATCGCACGAATGGTTAATCGAGTCAGATAAAGCGGGCATAAAAATTTGCAAACACACCAGAAGACATTTGACGTTACCGGTATGCTATAAACCAATTTCGGCCAAAAATCGGATAACCGTGTAAAAGTGATTTATAGGGTCTAGAATCGAAAAAGATATCTCATGATGCAATTTCGGACACGTGGTAGAAAAACAGGTTGAAAAATAACAATGGCCGCTCCGACCACCCGAAACAGCTAGAAGTGAAGGATATATAATACACGGTTTTTATGCGTCTGAACTCCTGAAACAAAAATTAACGAAAATCGCACGGATGGTTCATCGAGTCAGATAAAGAGGGCAAAAAAATTTGCAAAAACGCCAGAAGACATTTGACGTTACCGGTATGCTATAAACTAATTTCGGCCGAAAATCGGATAACCGTGTAAAAGTGATTTATAGGGGCTAGAATCGAAAAATATATCTCATGATGCAATTTCGGACACGTGGTAGAAAAACAGGCTGAAAAATAACAATGGCCGCCCTGACCACCTGAAACAGTTCGAATTGAATGATATATAATACACGTTTTTTAGGCCTCTGAACTCCTGAAACAAAAATTACCGAATATAACACGGATGGTTAATCGAGTCAGATAAAGCGAGTAAAAATATTTGCAAAAACATCAGAAGACATTTGACGTTACCGGTATGCTATAACCCAATTTCGGCCGAAAATCAGATAACCGTGTAAAAGTGATTTATAGGATCTAGAATCGAAAAAGATATCTCATGATACAATTTCGGACACGTGGTAGAAAAACATGCTGAAAAATAACAATGGCCGCTCCGACCACCCGACACAGTTCGAACTGACGGATATATAATACACGTTTTTTAGGCCTCTGAACTCTTGAAACAAAAATTACCGAAAATCGCACGGATAGTTAATCGAGTCAGATAAAGCGGGCATAAAAATTTGCAAAAACACCAGAAGACATTTGACGTTACCGGTATGATATTAACCAATTTCGGCCGAAAATCGGATAACCGTGTAAAAGTGATTTATAGTTGTTTATAGGGTCTAGAATCGAATAAGATATCTCATGATGCAATTTCGGACACGTGGTAGAAAAACAGACTGAATAATAACAATGGCCGCTCCGACCACCCGACACAGTTCGAACTGATAGATATATAATACACGGTTTTTAGGCCTCTGAACTCTTGAAACAAAAATTACCGAAAATCGCACGGATGGTTAATCGAGTCAGATAAAGCGGGCATAAAAATTTGCAAAAACACCAGAAGACATTTGACGTTATCGGTATGATATTAACTAATTTCGGACGAAAATCGGATAACCGTGTAAAAGTGATTTATAGTTGTTTATAGGGTCTAGAATCGAAAAAGATATCTCAACATGCAATTTCGGACACGTGGTAGAAAAGCAGGTTGAAAAATAACAATGCTCGCTCCGACCACCCGAAACAGCCAGAAGTGAAGGATATATAATACACGGTTTTTAGTCCCCTAAACTCCTGAAACAGAAATTACCGAAAATCGCACGAATGGTTAATCGAGTCAGATAAAGCGGGCATAAAAATTTGCAAACACACCAGAAGACATTTGACGTTACCGGTATGCTATAAACCAATTTCGGCCAAAAATCGGATAACCGTGTAAAAGTGATTTATAGGGTCTAGAATCGAAAAAGATATCTCATGATGCAATTTCGGACACGTGGTAGAAAAACAGGCTGAAAAATAACAATGGCCGCCCTGACCACCTGAAACAGTTCGAATTGAATGATATATAATACACGTTTTTTAGGCCTCTGAACTCCTGAAACAAAAATTACCGAATATAACACGGATGGTTAATCGAGTCAGATAAAGCGAGTAAAAATATTTGCAAAAACATCAGAAGACATTTGACGTTACCGGTATGCTATAACCCAATTTCGGCCGAAAATCAGGTAACCGTGTAAAAGTGATTTATAGGATCTAGAATCGAAAAAGATATCTCATGATACAATTTCGGACACGTGGTAGAAAAACATGCTGAAAAATAACAATGGCCGCTCCGACCACCCGACACAGTTCGAACTGACGGATATATAATACACGTTTTTTAGGCCTCTGAACTCTTGAAACAAAAATTACCGAAAATCGCACGGATAGTTAATCGAGTCAGATAAAGCGGGCATAAAAATTTGCAAAAACACCAGAAGACATTTGACGTTACCGGTATGATATTAACCAATTTCGGCCGAAAATCGGATAACCGTGTAAAAGTGATTTATAGTTGTTTATAGGGTCTAGAATCGAATAAGATATCTCATGATGCAATTTCGGACACGTGGTAGAAAAACAGACTGAATAATAACAATGGCCGCTCCGACCACCCGACACAGTTCGAACTGATAGATATATAATACACGGTTTTTAGGCCTCTGAACTCTTGAAACAAAAATTACCGAAAATCGCACGGATGGTTAATCGAGTCAGATAAAGCGGGCATAAAAATTTGCAAAAACACCAGAAGACATTTGACGTTATCGGTATGATATTAACTAATTTCGGACGAAAATCGGATAACCGTGTAAAAGTGATTTATAGTTGTTTATAGGGTCTAGAATCGAAAAAGATATCTCAACATGCAATTTCGGACACGTGGTAGAAAAGCAGGTTGAAAAATAACAATGGTCGCTCCGACCACCCGAAACAGCCAGAAGTGAAGGATATATAATACACGGTTTTTAGTCCCCTAAACTCCTGAAACAGAAATTACCGAAAATCGCACGAATGGTTAATCGAGTCAGATAAAGCGGGCATAAAAATTTGCAAACACACCAGAAGACATTTGACGTTACCGGTATGCTATAAACCAATTTCGGCCAAAAATCGGATAACCGTGTAAAAGTGATTTATAGGGTCTAGAATCGAAAAAGATATCTCATGATGCAATTTCGGACACGTGGTAGAAAAGCAGGTTGAAAAATAACAATGGCCGCTCCGACCACCCGAAACAGCTAGAAGTGAAGGATATATAATACACGGTTTTTAGGCGTCTGAACTCCTGAAACAAAAATTAACGAAAATCGCACGGATGGTTCATCGAGTCAGATAAAGCGGGCAAAAAAATTTGCAAAAACACCACAAGACATTTGACGTTACCGGTATGCTATAAACCAATTTCGGCCGAAAATCGGATAACCGTGTAAAAGTGATTTATAGGGTCTAGAATCGAAAAATATATCTCATGATGCAATTTCGGACACGTGGTAGAAAAACAGGCTGAAAAATAACAATGGCCGCCCTGACCACCTGAAACAGTTCGAATTGAATGATATATAATACACGTTTTTTAGGCCTCTGAACTCCTGAAACAAAAATTACCGAATATAACACGGATGGTTAATCGAGTCAGATAAAGCGAGTAAAAATATTTGCAAAAACATCAGAAGACATTTGACGTTACCGGTATGCTATAACCCAATTTCGGCCGAAAATCAGATAACCGTGTAAAAGTGATTTATAGGGTCTAGAATCGAAAAAGATATCTCATGATACAATTTTGGACACGTGGTAGAAAAACATGCTGAAAAATAACAATGGCCGCTCCGACCACCCGACACAGTTCGAACTGACGGATATATAATACACGTTTTTTAGGCCTCTGAACTCTTGAAACAAAAATTAACGAAAATCGCACGGATAGTTAATCGAGTCAGATAAAGCGGGCATAAAAATTTGCAAAAACACCAGAAGACATTTGACGTTACCGGTATGATATTAACCAATTTCGGCCGAAAATCGGATAACCGTGTAAAAGTGATTTATAGTTGTTTATAGGGTCTAGAATCGAATAAGATATCTCATGATGCAATTTCGGACACGTGGTAGAAAAACAGGCTGAATAATAACAATGGCCGCTCCGACCACCCGACTCAGTTCGAACTGATGGATATATAATACACGGTTTTTAGGCCTCTGAACTCTTGAAACAAAAATTACCGAAAATCGCACGGATGGTTAATCGAGTCAGATAAAGCGGGCATAAAAATTTGCAAAAACACCGGAAGACATTTGACGTTACCGATATGATATTAACAAATTTCAGCCGAAAATCGGATAACCGTGTAAAATTGATTTATAGTTGTATATATGGTCTAGAATCGAAAAAGATATCTCATGATGCAATTTCGGACACGTGGTAGAAAAACAGGCTGAATAATAACAATGGCCGCTCCGACCACCCGACACAGTTCGAACTGATGGATATATAATACACGGTTTTTAAGCCTCTGAACTCTTGAAACAAAAATTACCGAAAATCGCACGGATTGTTAATCGAGTCAGATAAAGCGGGCATAAAAATTTGCAAAAACACCAGAAGACATTTGACGTTACCGGTATTATATTAACCAATTTCGGCCGAAAATCGTATAACCGTGTAAAATTGATTTGTAGTTGTTTATATGGTCTTGAATCGAAAAAGATATCTCATGATGCAATTTCGGACACGTGGTAGAAAAGCAGGTTGAAAAATATCAATGGCCGCTCCGACCACCCGAAACAACCAGAAGTGAAGGATATATAATACACGGTTTTTAGGCCCCTAAACTCCTGAAACAGAAATTACCGAAAATCGCACGAATGGTTAATCGAGTCAGATAAAGCGGGCATAAAAATTTGCAAAAACACCAGAAGACATTTGACGTTACCGGTATGCTATAAACCAATTTCGGCCGAAAATCAGATAACCGTGTAAAAGTGATTTATAGGGTCTAGAATCGAAAAAGAAATCTCATGATGCAATTTCGGACACGTGGTAGAAAAACAGGCTGAAAAATAACAATGGCCGCCCTGACTACCCGAAACAGCTTGAAATGAAGGATATATAATACACGTTTTTTAGGCCTCTGAACTCCTGAAGCAAGAATTACCGAAAATCTCACGAATGGTTAATCGAGTCAGATAAAGCAGGCATAAAAATTTGCAAAAATACCAGAAGACATTTGACATTACCGGTATGTTATTAACCAATTCGGCCGAAAATCGGATAACCGTGTAAAAGTGTTTTTTAGTTGTTTATAGGGTCTAGAATCGAATAAGATATCTCATAATGCAATTTCGGACACGTGGTAGAAAAACAGGCTGAATAATAACAATGGCCGCTCCAACCACCCGACACAGTTCGAACTGACGGATATATAATACTCGTGTTTTAGGCCTCTGAACTCTTGAAACAAAAATTACCGAAAATCGCACAGATGGTTAATCGAGTCAGATAAAGCGGGCAAAAAAATTTGCAAAAAGATCAGCAGACATTTGACGTTACCGGTATGCTATAAACCAATTTCGGCCAAAAATCGGATAACCGTGTAAAAGTGATTTATAGGGTCTAGAATCGAAAAAGATATCTCATGATGCAATTTCGGACACGTGGTAGAAAAACAGGCTGAAAAATAACAATGGCCGCTCCGACCACCCGACACAGTTCGAACTGACGGATATATAATACACGGTTTTTAGGCCTATAAACTCTTGAAACAAAAATTACCGAAAATCGCACGGATGGTTCATCGAGTCAGATAAAGAGGGCAAAAAAATTTGCAAAAACACCAGAAGACATTTGACGTTACCGGTATGCTATAAACCAATTTCGGCCGAAAATCGGATAACCGTGTAAAAGTGATTTATAGGGTCTAGAATCGAAAAATATATCTCATGATGCAATTTCGGACACGTGGTAGAAAAACAGGCTGAAAAATAACAATGGCCGCCCTGACCACCTGAAACAGTTCGAATTGAATGATATATAATACACGTTTTTTAGGCCTCTGAACTCCTGAAACAAAAATTGCCGAATATAACACGGATGGTTAATCGAGTCAGATAAAGCGAGTAAAAATATTTGCAAAAACATCAGAAGACATTTGACGTTACCGGTATGCTATAAACCAATTTCGGCCGAAAATCAGATAACCGTGTAAAAGTAATTTATAGGGTCTAGAATCGAAAAAAATATCTCATGATGCAATTTCGGACACGTGGTAGAAAAACAGGCTGAAAAATAACAATGGCCGCCCTGACTACCCGAAACAGCTTGAAATGAAGGATATATAATACACGTTTTTTAGGCCTCTGAACTCCTGAAACAAAAACTACCGAAAATCGCACGGATGGTTAATCGAATCAGATAAAGCGGGCATAAATATTTGCAAAAATAACAGAAGACATTTGACATTACCGGTATGTTATTAACCAATTCGGCCGAAAATCGGATAACCGTGTAAAAGTGTTTTTTAGTTGTTTATAGGGTCTAGAATCGAATAAGATATCTCATAATGCAATTTCGGACACGTGGTAGAAAAACAGGCTGAATAATAACAATGGCCGCTCCAACCACCCGACACAGTTCGAACTGACGGATATATAATACTCGTGTTTTAGGCCTCTGAACTCTTGAAACAAAAATTACCGAAAATCGCACAGATGGTTAATCGAGTCAGATAAAGCGGGCAAAAAAATTTGCAAAAAGATCAGCAGACATTTGACGTTACCGGTATGCTATAAACCAATTTCGGCCAAAAATCGGATAACCGTGTAAAAGTGATTTATAGGGTCTAGAATCGAAAAAGATATCTCATGATGCAATTTCGGACACGTGGTAGAAAAACAGGCTGAAAAATAACAATGGCCGCTCCGACCACCCGACACAGTTCGAACTGACGGATATATAATACACGGTTTTTAGGCCTATAAACTCTTGAAACAAAAATTACCGAAAATCGCACGGATGGTTAATCGTGTCAGATAAAGCGGGCATAAAAATTTGCAAAAACACCAGACGGCATTTGACGTTACCGATATGATATTAACCAATTTCAGCCGAAAATCGTATAACCGTGTAAAATTGATTTATAGTTGTTTATATGGTCTAGAATCGAAAAAGATATCTCATGATGCAATTTCGGACACGTGGTAGAAAAGCAGGTTGAAAAATAACAATGGCCGCTCCGACCACCCGAAACAGCCAGAAGTGAAGGATATATAATACACGGTTTTTAGGCCCCAAAACTCCTGAAACAGAAATTACCGAAAATCGCACGAATGGTTAATCGAGTCAGATAAAGCGGGCATAAAAATTTGCAAAAACACCAGAAGACATTTGACGTTACCGGTATGCTATAAACCAATTTCGGCCGAAAATCGGATAACCGTGTAAAAATGATTTATAGGGTCTAGAATCGAAAAAGAAATCTCATCATGCAATTTCGGACACGTGGTAGAAAAACAAACTTAAAAATAACAATGGCCGCCCTGACCACCGAAAACAGCTTGAAATGAAGGATATATAATACACGTTTTTTAGGCCTCTGAACTCCTGAAACAAGAATTACCGAAAATCTCACGGATGGTTAATCGAGTCAGATAAAGCAGGCATAAAAATTTGCAAAAATACCAGAAGACATTTGACATTACCGGTATGTTATTAACCAATTCGGCCGAAAATCGGATAACCGTGTAAAAGTGTTTTTTAGTTGTTTATAGGGTCTAGAATCGAATAAGATATCTCATGATGCAATTTCGGACACGTGGTAGAAATACAGGCTGAATAATAACAATGGCAGCTCCGACCACCCGACACAGTTCAAACTGACGGATATATAATACACGTTTTTTAGGCCTCTGAACCCTTGAAACAAAAATTACCGAAAATCGCACGGATAGTTAATCGAGTCAGATAAAGCGGGCATAAAAATTTGCAAAAACACCAGAAGACATTTGACGTTATCGGTATGATATTAACTAATTTCGGCCGAAAATCGGATAACCGTGTAAAAGTGATTTATAGTTGTTTATAGAGTCTAGAATCGAAAAAGATATCTCATGATGCAATTTCGGACACGTGGTAGAAAAGCAGGTTGAAAAATAACAATTGTCGCTCCGACCACCCGAAACAGCCAGAAGTGAAGGATATATAATACACGGTTTTTAGTCCCCTAAACTCCTGAAACAGAAATTACCGAAAATCGCACGAATGGTTAATCGAGTCAGATAAAGCGGTCATAAAAATTTGCAAACACACCAGAAGACATTTGACGTTACCGGTATGCTATAAACCAATTTCGGCCGAAAATCGGATAACCGTGTAAAACTGATTTATAGGGTCTAGAATCGAAAAAGATATCTCATGATGCAATTTCGGACACGTGGTAGAAAAACAGGTTGAAAAATAACAATGGCCGCTCCGACCACCCGAAACAGCTAGAAGTGGAGGATATATAATACACGGTTTTTATGTGTCTGAACTCCTGAAACAAAAATTAACGAAAATCGCACGGATGGTTCATCGAGTCAGATAAAGAGGGCAAAAAAATTTGCAAAAACACCAGAAGACATTTGACGTTACCGGTATGCTATAAACCAATTTCGGCCGAAAATCGGATAACCGTGTAAAAGTGATTTATAGGGTCTAGAATCGAAAAATATATCTCATGATGCAATTTCGGACACGTGGTAGAAAAACAGGCTGAAAAATAACAATGGCCGCCCTGACCACCTGAAACAGTTCGAATTGAATGATATATAATACACGTTTTTTAGGCCTCTGAACTCCTGAAACAAAAATTGCCGAATATAACACGGATGGTTAATCGAGTCAGATAAAGCGGGTAAAAATATTTGCAAAAACATCAGAAGACATTTGACGTTACCGGTATGCTATAAACCAATTTCGGCCGAAAATCAGATAACCGTGTAAAAGTGATTTATAGGGTCTAGAATCGAAAAAGATATCTCATGATGCAATTTCGGACACGTGGTAGAAAAATAGGCTGAAAAATAACAATGGCCGCCCTGACTACCCGAAACAGCTTGAAATGAAGGATATATAATACACGTTTTTTAGGCCTCTGAACTCCTGAAACAAAAACTACCGAAAATCGCACGGATGGTTAATCGAGTCAGATAAAGCGGGCATAAATATTTGCAAAAATAACAGAAGACATTTGACATTACCGGTATGTTATTAACCAATTCGGCCGAAAATCGGATAACCGTGTAAAAGTGTTTTTTAGTTGTTTATAGGGTTTAGAATCGAATAAGATATCTCATAATGCAATTTTGGACACGTGGTAGAAAAACAGGCTGAATAATAACAATGGCCGCTCCGACCACCCGACACAGTTCGAACTGACGGATATATAATACACGTGTTTTAGGCCTCTGAACTCTTGAAACAAAAATTACCGAAAATCGCACAGATGGTTAATCGAGTCAGATAAAGCGGGCAAAAAAATTTGCAAAAACATCAGCAGACATTTGACGTTACCGGTATGCTATAAACCAATTTCGGCCAAAAATCGGATAACCGTGTAAAAGTTATTTATAGGGTCTAGAATCGAAAAAGATATCTCATGATGCAATTTCGGACACGTGGTAGAAAAACAGGCTGAAAAATAACAATGGCCGCTCCGACCACCCGACACAGTTCGAACTGACGGATATATAATACACGGTTTTTAGGCCTATAAACTCTTGAAACAAAAATTACCGAAAATCGCACGGATGGTTAATCGTGTCAGATAAAGCGGGCATAAAAATTTGCAAAAACACCAGACGACATTTGACGTTACCGATATGATATTAACCAATTTCAGCCGAAAATCGTATAACCGTGTAAAATTGATTTATAGTTGTTTATATGGTCTAGAATCGAAAAAGATATCTCATGATGCAATTTCGGACACGTGGTAGAAAAGCAGGTTGAAAAATAACAATGGCCGCTCCGACCACCCGAAACAGCCAGAAGTGAAGGATATATAATACACGGTTTTTAGGCCCCAAAACTCATGAAACAGAAATTACCGAAAATCGCACGAATGGTTAATCGAGTCAGATAAAGCGGGCATAAAAATTTGCAAAAACACCAGAAGACATTTGACGTTACCGGTATGCTATAAACCAATTTCGGCCGAAAATCAGATAACCGTGTAAAAGTGATTTATAGGGTCTAGAATCGAAAAAGATATCTCATGATGTAATTTCGGACACGTGGTAGAAAAACAGGTTGAAAAATAACAATGACCGCTCCGACCACCCGAAACAGCTAGAAGTGGAGGATATATAATACACGGTTTTTATGCGTCTGAACTACTGAAACAAAAATTAACGAAAATCGCACGGATGGTTCATCGAGTCAGATAAAGAGGGCAAAAAAATTTGCAAAAACACCAGAAGACATTTGACGTTACCGGTATGCTATAAACCAATTTCGGCCGAAAATCGGATAACCGTGTAAAAGTGATTTATAGGGTCTAGAATCGAAAAATATATCTCATGATGCAATTTCGGACACGTGGTAGAAAAACAGGCTGAAAAATAACAATGGCCGCCCTGACCACCTGAAATAGTTCGAATTGAATGATATATAATACACGTTTTTTAGGCCACTGAACTCCTGAAACAAAAATTGCCGAATATAACACGGATGGTTAATCGAGTCAGATAAAGCGGGTAAAAATATTTGCAAAAACATCAGAAGACATTTGACGTTACCGGTATGCTATAAACCAATTTCGGCCGAAAATCAGATAACCGTGTAAAAGTGATTTATAGGGTCTAGAATCGAAAAAGATATCTCATGATGCAATTTCGGACACGTGGTAGAAAAACAGGCTGAAAAATAACAATGGCCGCCCTGACTACCCGAAACAGCTTGAAATGAAGGATATATAATACACGTTTTTTAGGCCTCTGAACTCCTGAAACAAAAACTACCGAAAATCGCACGGATGGTTAATCGAGTCAGATAAAGCGGGCATAAATATTTGCAAAAATAACAGAAGACATTTGACATTACCGGTATGTTATTAACCAATTCGGCCGAAAATCGGATAACCGTGTAAAAGTGTTTTTTAGTTGTTTATAGGGTCTAGAATCGAATAAGATATCTCATAATGCAATTTCGGACACGTGGTAGAAAAACAGGCTGAATAATAACAATGGCCGCTCCGACCACCCGACACAGTTCGAACTGACGGATATATAATACACGTGTTTTAGGCCTCTGAACTCTTGAAACAAAAATTATCGAAAATCGCACAGATGGTTAATCGAGTCAGATAAAGCGGGCAAAAAAATTTGCAAAAACATCAGCAGACATTTGACGTTACCGGTATGCTATAAACCAATTTCGGCCAAAAATCGGATAACCGTGTAAAAGTGATTTATAGGGTCTAGAATCGAAAAAGATATCTCATGATGCAATTTCGGACACGTGGTAGAAAAACAGGCTGAAAAATAACAATGGCCGCTCCGACCACCCGACACAGTTCGAACTGACGGATATATAATACACGGTTTTTAGGCCTATAAACTCTTGAAACAAAAATTACCGAAAATCGCACGGATGGTTAATCGTGTCAGATAAAGCGGGCATAAAAATTTGCAAAAACACCAGACGACATTTGACGTTACCGATATGATATTAACCAATTTCAGCCGAAAATCGTATAACCGTGTAAAATTGATTTATAGTTGTTTATATGGTCTAGAATCGAAAAAGATATCTCATGATGCAATTTCGGACACGTGGTAGAAAAGCAGGTTGAAAAATAACAATGGCCGCTCCGACCACCCGAAACAGCCAGAAGTGAAGGATATATAATACACGGTTTTTAGGCCCCAAAACTCATGAAACAGAAATTACCGAAAATCGCACGAATGGTTAATCGAGTCAGATAAAGCGGGCATAAAAATTTGCAAAAACACCAGAAGACATTTGACGTTACCGGTATGCTATAAACCAATTTCGGCCGAAAATCAGATAACCGTGTAAAAGTGATTTATAGGGTCTAGAATCGAAAAAGATATCTCATGATGCAATTTCGGACACGTGGTAGAAAAACAGGTTGAAAAATAACAATGACCGCTCCGACCACCCGAAACAGCTAGAAGTGGAGGATATATAATACACGGTTTTTATGCGTCTGAACTCCTGAAACAAAAATTAACGAAAATCGCACGGATGGTTCATCGAGTCAGATAAAGAGGGCAAAAAAATTTGCAAAAACACCAGAAGACATTTGACGTTACCGGTATGCTATAAACCAATTTCGGCCGAAAATCGGATAACCGTGTAAAAGTGATTTATAGGGTCTAGAATCGAAAAATATATCTCATGATGCAATTTCGGACACGTGGTAGAAAAACAGGCTGAAAAATAACAATGGCCGCCCTGACCACCTGAAATAGTTCGAATTGAATGATATATAATACACGTTTTTTAGGCCACTGAACTCCTGAAACAAAAATTGCCGAATATAACACGGATGGTTAATCGAGTCAGATAAAGCGGGTAAAAATATTTGCAAAAACATCAGAAGACATTTGACGTTACCGGTATGCTATAAACCAATTTCGGCCGAAAATCAGATAACCGTGTAAAAGTGATTTATAGGGTCTAGAATCGAAAAAGATATCTCATGATGCAATTTCGGACACGTGGTAGAAAAACAGGCTGAAAAATAACAATGGCCGCCCTGACTACCCGAAACAGCTTGAAATGAAGGATATATAATACACGTTTTTTAGGCCTCTGAACTCCTGAAACAAAAACTACCGAAAATCGCACGGATGGTTAATCGAGTCAGATAAAGCGGGCATAAATATTTGCAAAAATAACAGAAGACATTTGACATTACCGGTATGTTATTAACCAATTCGGCCGAAAATCGGATAACCGTGTAAAAGTGTTTTTTAGTTGTTTATAGGGTCTAGAATCGAATAAGATATCTCATAATGCAATTTCGGACACGTGGTAGAAAAACAGGCTGAATAATAACAATGGCCGCTCCGACCACCCGACACAGTTCGAACTGACGGATATATAATACACGTGTTTTAGGCCTCTGAACTCTTGAAACAAAAATTATCGAAAATCGCACAGATGGTTAATCGAGTCAGATAAAGCGGGCAAAAAAATTTGCAAAAACATCAGCAGACATTTGACGTTACCGGTATGCTATAAACCAATTTCGGCCAAAAATCGGATAACCGTGTAAAAGTGATTTATAGGGTCTAGAATCGAAAAAGATATCTCATGATGCAATTTCGGACACGTGGTAGAAAAACAGGCTGAAAAATAACAATGGCCGCTCCGACCACCCGACACAGTTCGAACTGACGGATATATAATACACGGTTTTTAGGCTTATAAACTCTTGAAACAAAAATTTCCGAAAATCGCACGGATGGTTAATCGTGTCAGATAAAGCGGGCATAAAAATTTGCAAAAACACCAGACGGCATTTGACGTTACCGATATGATATTAACCAATTTCAGCCGAAAATCGTATAACCGTGTAAAATTGATTTATAGTTGTTTATATGGTCTAGAATCGAAAAAGATATCTCATGATGCAATTTCGGACACGTGGTAGAAAAGCAGGTTGAAAAATAACAATGGCCGCTCCGACCACACGAAACAGCCAGAAGTGAAGGATATATAATACACGGTTTTTAGGCCCCAAAACTCCTGAAACAGAAATTACCGAAAATCGCACGAATGGTTAATCGAGTCAGATAAAGCGGGCATAAAAATTTGCAAAAACACCAGAAGACATTTGACGTTACCGGTATGCTATAAACCAATTTCGGCCGAAAATCAGATAACCGTGTAAAAGTGATTTATAGGGTCTAGAATCGAAAAAGAAATCTCATGATGCAATTTCGGACACGTGGTAGAAAAACAAACTGAAAAATAACAATGGCCGCCCTGACCACCGAAAACAGCTTGAAATGAAGGATATATAATACACGTTTTTTAGGCCTCTGAACTCCTGAAACAAGAATTACCGAAAATATCACGGATGGTTAATCGAGTCAGATAAAGCAGGCATAAAAATTTGCAAAAATACCAGAAGACATTTGACATTACCGGTATGTTATTAACCAATTCGGCCGAAAGTCGGATAACCGTGTAAAAGTGTTTTTTAGTTGTTTATAGGGTCTAGAATCGAATAAGATATCTCATGATGCAATTTCGGACACGTGCTAGAAATACAGGCTGAATACTAACAATGGCAGCTCCGACCACCCGACACAGTTCAAACTGACGGATATATAATACACGTTTTTTAGGCCTCTGAACCCTTGAAACAAAAATTACCGAAAATCGCACGGATAGTTAATCGAGTCAGATAAAGCGGGCATAAAAATTTGCAAAAACACCAGAAGACATTTGACGTTATCGGTATGATATTAACTAATTTCGGCCGAAAATCGGATAACCGTGTAAAAGTGATTTATAGTTGTTTATAGGGTCTAGAATCGAAAAAGATATCTCATGATGCAATTTCGGACACGTGGTAGAAAAGCAGGTTGAAAAATAACAATGGTCGCTCCGACCACCCGAAACAGCCAGAAGTGAAGGATATATAATACACGGTTTTTAGTTCCCTAAACTCCTGAAACAGAAATTACCGAAAATCGCACGAATGGTTAATCGAGTCAGATAAAGCGGTCATAAAAATTTGCAAACACAGCAGAAGACATTTGACGTTACCGGTATGCTATAAACCAATTTCGGCCGAAAATCGGATAACCGTGTAAAACTGATTTATAGGGTCTAGAATCGAAAAAGATATCTCATGATGCAATTTCGGACACGTGGTAGAAAAACAGGTTGAAAAATAACAATGGCCGCTCCGACCACCCGAAACAGCTAGAAGTGGAGGATATATAATACACGGTTTTTATGCGTCTGAACTCCTGAAACAAAAATTAACGAAAATCGCACGGATGGTTCATCGAGTCAGATAAAGAGGGCAAAAAAATTTGCAAAAACACCAGAAGACATTTGACGTTACCGGTATGTTATAAACCAATTTCGGCCGAAAATCAGATAACCGTGTAAAAGTGATTTATAGGGTCTAGAATCGAAAAATATATCTCATGATGCAATTTCGGACACGTGGTAGAAAAACAGGTTGAAAAATAACAATGACCGCTCCGACCACCCGAAACAGCTAGAAGTGGAGGATATATAATACACGGTTTTTATGTGTCTGAACTCCTGAAACAAAAATTAACGAAAATCGCACGGATGGTTCATCGAGTCAGATAAAGAGGGCAAAAAAATTTGCAAAAACACCAGAAGACATTTGACGTTACCGGTATGCTATAAACCAATTTCGGCCGAAAATCGGATAACCGTGTAAAAGTGATTTATAGGGTCTAGAATCGAAAAATATATCTCATGATGCAATTTCGGACACGTGGTAGAAAAACAGGCTGAAAAATAACAATGGCCGCCCTGACCACCTGAAACAGTTCGAATTGAATGATATATAATACACGTTTTTTAGGCCACTGAACTCCTGAAACAAAAATTGCCGAATATAACACGGATGGTTAATCGAGTCAGATAAAGCGGGTAAAAATATTTGCAAAAACATCAGAAGACATTTGAAGTTACCGGTATGCTATAAACCAATTTCGGCCGAAAATCAGATAACCGTGTAAAAGTGATTTATAGGGTCTAGAATCGAAAAAGATATCTCATGATGCAATTTCGGACACGTGGTAGAAAAACAGGCTGAAAAATAACAATGGCCGCCCTGACTACCCGAAACAGCTTGAAATGAAGGATATATAATACACGTTTTTTAGGCCTCTGAACTCCTGAAACAAAAACTACCGAAAATCGCACGGATGGTTAATCGAGTCAGATAAAGCGGGCATAAATATTTGCAAAAATAACAGAAGACATTTGACATTACCGGTATGTTATTAACCAATTCGGCCGAAAATCGGATAACCGTGTAAAAGTGTTTTTTAGTTGTTTATAGGGTCTAGAATCGAATAAGATATCTCATAATGCAATTTCGGACACGTGGTAGAAAAACAGGCTGAATAATAACAATGGCCGCTCCGACCACCCGACACAGTTCGAACTGACGGATATATAATACACGTGTTTTAGGCCTCTGAACTCTTGAAACAAAAATTATCGAAAATCGCACAGATGGTTAATCGAGTCAGATAAAGCGGGCAAAAAAATTTGCAAAAACATCAGCAGACATTTGACGTTACCGGTATGCTATAAACCAATTTCGGCCAAAAATCGGATAACCGTGTAAAAGTGATTTATAGGGTCTAGAATCGAAAAAGATATCTCATGATGCAATTTCGGACACGTGGTAGAAAAACAGGCTGAAAAATAACAATGGCCGCTCCGACCACCCGACACAGTTCGAACTGACGGATATATAATACACAGTTTTTAGGCTTATAAACTCTTGAAACAAAAATTACCGAAAATCGCACGGATGGTTAATCGTGTCAGATAAAGCGGGCATAAAAATTTGCAAAAACACCAGACGGCATTTGACGTTACCGATATGATATTAACCAATTTCAGCCGAAAATCGTATTACCGTGTAAAATTGATTTATAGTTGTTTATATGGTCTAGAATCGAAAAAGATATCTCATGATGCAATTTCGGACACGTGGTAGAAAAGCAGGTTGAAAAATAACAATGGCCGCTCCGACCACCCGAAACAGCCAGAAGTGAAGGATATATAATACACGGTTTTTAGGCCCCAAAACTCCTGAAACAGAAATTACCGAAAATCGCACGAATGGTTAATCGAGTCAGATAAAGCGGGCATAAAAATTTGCAAAAACACCAGAAGACATTTGACGTTACCGGTATGCTATAAACCAATTTCGGCCGAAAATCAGATAACCGTGTAAAAGTGATTTATAGGGTCTAGAATCGAAAAAGAAATCTCATGATGCAATTTCGGACACGTGGTAGAAAAACAAACTGAAAAATAACAATGGCCGCCCTGACCACCGAAAACAGCTTGAAATGAAGGATATATAATACACGTTTTTTAGGCCTCTGAACTCCTGAAACAAGAATTACCGAAAATATCACGGATGGTTAATCGAGTCAGATAAAGCAGGCATAAAAATTTGCAAAAATACCAGAAGACATTTGACATTACCGGTATGTTATTAACCAATTCGGCCGAAAGTCGGATAACCGTGTAAAAGTGTTTTTTAGTTGTTTATAGGGTCTAGAATCGAATAAGATATCTCATGATGCAATTTCGGACACGTGCTAGAAATACAGGCTGAATACTAACAATGGCAGCTCCGACCACCCGACACAGTTCAAACTGACGGATATATAATACACGTTTTTTAGGCCTCTGAACCCTTGAAACAAAAATTACCGAAAATCGCACGGATAGTTAATCGAGTCAGATAAAGCGGGCATAAAAATTTGCAAAAACACCAGAAGACATTTGACGTTATCGGTATGATATTAACTAATTTCGGCCGAAAATCGGATAACCGTGTAAAAGTGATTTATAGTTGTTTATAGGGTCTAGAATCGAAAAAGATATCTCATGATGCAATTTCGGACACGTGGTAGAAAAGCAGGTTGAAAAATAACAATGGTCGCTCCGACCACCCGAAACAGCCAGAAGTGAAGGATATATAATACACGGTTTTTAGTTCCCTAAACTCCTGAAACAGAAATTACCGAAAATCGCACGAATGGTTAATCGAGTCAGATAAAGCGGTCATAAAAATTTGCAAACACACCAGAAGACATTTGACGTTACCGGTATGCTATAAACCAATTTCGGCCGAAAATCGGATAACCGTGTAAAACTGATTTATAGGGTCTAGAATCGAAAAAGATATCTCATGATGCAATTTCGGACACGTGGTAGAAAAACAGGTTGAAAAATAACAATGGCCGCTCCGACCACCCGAAACAGCTAGAAGTGGAGGATATATAATACACGGTTTTTATGCGTCTGAACTCCTGAAACAAAAATTAACGAAAATCGCACGGATGGTTCATCGAGTCAGATAAAGAGGGCAAAAAAATTTGCAAAAACACCAGAAGACATTTGACGTTACCGGTATGTTATAAACCAATTTCGGCCGAAAATCAGATAACCGTGTAAAAGTGATTTATAGGGTCTAGAATCGAAAAATATATCTCATGATGCAATTTCGGACACGTGGTAGAAAAACAGGCTGAAAAATAACAATGGCCGCCCTGACCACCTATAACAGTTCGAATTGAATGATATATAATACACGTTTTTTAGGCCTCTGAACTCCTGAAACAAAAATTGCCGAATATAACACGGATGGTTAATCGAGTCAGATAAAGCGGGTAAAAATATTTGCAAAAACATCAGAAGACATTTGACGTTACCGGTATGCTATAAACCAATTTCGGCCGAAAATCAGATAACCGTGTAAAAGTGATTTATAGGGTCTAGAATCGAAAAAGATATCTCATGATGCAATTTCGGACACGTGGTAGAAAAACAGGCTGAAAAATAACAATGGCCGCCCTGACTACCCGAAACAGCTTGAAATGAAGGATATATAATACACGTTTTTTAGGCCTCTGAACTCCTGAAACAAAAACTACCGAAAATCGCACGGATGGTTAATCGAGTCAGATAAAGCGGGCATAAATATTTGCAAAAATACCAGAAGACATTTGACATTACCGGTATGTTATTAACCAATTCGGCCGAAAATCGGATAACCGTGTAAAAGTGTTTTTTAGTTGTTTATAGGGTCTAGAATCGATTAAGATATCTCATGATGCAATTTCGGACACGTGGTAGAAAAACAGGCTGAATAATAACAGTCCAAATAATGCTAGGATGACCCTCCAAAGTATTCAACAAGAACACCTCCTCTATGATGCACCCAAGACACCCTTAATGGAACCGAAACCTTGAAATGCTAGGTAAAGAATCGGTTTTGCCTTAAACAATATACGAATCTTTATTAGAAATATTAAATCAAAATACTATCACTAATATAGTATATATTATTATCTTTATAATAACTTTGAGAGGTTTTAATTAGTTTTCTTACTTGGGAAAACTTTGCAAAAGATTAGAATTGTATGAAATGTGAGCATCTCACAATATTTAAGTGGGTGTTGCTTAGGGTAGTGGGTGTTGCTTAGGGTAGTGGATGGCCGGGTATTGGGAGCTACAAGGGGGAACACTTCCCCTTTCCCATGTAGTTAGGGTGGCTCATAGGTAATAGTCACAAGGCCACTTTAACGATTGTGTCTTTAAACAATAAACACACCTAAATCATTTCTATTTACATACCCCAAAACCGGCACATACACACTAAAATGACCATATTTTATAATTTTGTCAACTTTACAATTGTATGTTATGTGACATACAATATGTTACATTGTTAATAATATACAATTGTTTTAATTTAAACATACATATTTATCAAATAAATATTATCTATAATTCAAATAAATCACATTTATCAAGGTGACAAATAATTCGTAATTACTAATATAAAATGGTGATTTATAATAATCGTCAATTCGATCTACAACTTTTGTAATATTTATAACCCGATTCATTCTAATCACGATATTATAAAATATCGTTGAATGTTTAACAATTGACATGTTTCAATTTTAAACATAAATCTTACAATAAGATTTAACCTCTGATTTCTCGATATACGAGTTTAAGGAATATGATCAACTCATATCAATATACACTTGATCATTACATCAATTAAGGGAATTGTCCTATAGGTGTGACCTAAAGGGATCAACTGACCACCACCGTCATACGACAGTAATGTCAAACTCTAGCTAGCCAATCATTACCGATTAATGTTGGTCAGTTGACTAATATATTTAGTATCATCCCTTGCGCATTCTCGTCATGAGATTAATTATGTGATCGCACTATTGTTGAGGACACATTTCCCAACAATCTCCCACTTGTCCTCGACAAGTGTGCGTCACCAATTCTCTTGTCCTATTACAATCTCCCACTCAATGTAAGGTGTCTCTCTGAGGTCGTACTTGGATTGGATCATATCATGAGGTGCTTCCTCGATCTGGAGAATAACTGTTTGACCGGAATTATCTACCATAGATACCTTCCGAGCGTGGCCACGCATTTTCTGTTAACTTCTGCTCGAGTGGCCTTGAAATTTGAACAACCCTGACAAGGGGTGGACAATTTCTTGTTAGGAATTTAGACCTAATTAGACTCTCTAATGATATTAAAATTACAAGCTAATTTCATAAGGTGGTCTAAATAATACATGCATGCAAAAATTAATAAGAAATTTTCTTACATTGGTAAGATGGCATTTTTGGCACTACAAATGTCTCCTACCTTTGTAGTTCTTGAGCTAAAATAGTGTAGGATGATCCTCCATAACCCAAGTCACCAAAATAGGTGACCTCCTTTGGTTGCACCCAAGACTAGCCCAAAAACACTAAGTATATTAACTAGATATAGTTTAGTGTAAACCTTGTTTTTTTTATACTATATATATTATTACTTTGATAATATAAGAAGTATATTAATTTTTGTGAATTTATTTTGATGAAGATTGATCAAATTTTGATCAATTTTAGAGGTTGAAGATGAAGATCTTAAGTCTTCTATTTTTCCTCTTAAATGGCTTAACAAGAAGTATGTATTTAGAGGAATTTAATTCTCTAGATTTTTCCACTAAGAATATGTGGAATAGTAGCCTATTTATAGGCCATCAAATGTAAACAAATGAGTTTATAATACTCATAAACATGAGTGGAAGACAAAGACCTATTATGGTCACATTATCTCCATATTCTCGGTTTACATATGGTATTCCGGGTCTTATTTCGTCTTTCAACATTTGTCCTTCAAATGCTTATAAGTCGAATATTTAATTATCTTATATAATAAAAATATTTATTTGATTATTTAACACTTAAATAATACAAAGTAGTAAATAAAATACACTTAACATTTAAGTGTCATTTTATCACTTTCAACATAAAATGAGTCTTATAAAACCCGTTTGGCTAATTTTACAACTTCTTGTAACATTAATTTGCTAATTACCTCCACCTCATAAATAATACAAACTACGTATATATTTAGTAAATTAACTATTAATTACTAAATATCGTATTACATTTATTATTCAATTATCATATAACCGACTAATAAAATCCTATGGCCTGAGTACTTTACTCTTCATCAAACATTAAATTCACTTGACTAATAAAAGTCAACCTAAACAAGGAATTAATTAACTTGTATCTTATACAAATAATTAATTTTTCCATTTGGGCATCATCCTATAGGTGTGACCTAAAGGGATCAACTGGTCACCGCCGTCATACGACAGTAATGTCAAACTCTAGTCAGCCAATCATTACCGATTAACGTTGACCAGCTGACAAACATATAAAATATAAATCCCTCATATTCCTTGTACGAGATTTATTATGTAGAAGCATTATTGAGGAGGACACTACTCCAACAATCTCCCACTTGTCCGACACAAGTGTGCGCTACCAATTCTCTTGTCCAATATTATCTCCCACTTAATGCAAGAGGTCTTTCAGGTCGTTCTTGCACGTGATCATATCATAAAGTGGTTTCCTCGATCTGGAGAATGACTGTCTGACCGGATAATCTACTATAGATCACATCCGAGCGTGGCCACGCATTTCCAGTCACCTCTCCTCGAGTGGCCTTGAGATATATATAATGACATGGATGGACAATTCTATTGACCTATTTTCTTCGTTCGATACAGATCACAATGACCCAGTAAATGTCCATCAGCCTCCTTTTACGGCGCGACCTTGGACAAAAACCAAAGCCACCGGAAAACCATGCCAACTTAGACAAATAGTCGCAAGTCTAAAGAATTGACTCGAAGGAATAATTGAAATCCTCGCCACGACCAGGCAACATAAAGGACTCTATAAATGGTCACTGTCCGACAAAATGTCTCTACATTCTGCCTATGTAATCGACCAACCATCTCTATGGTCATATGACAGTCGAACTCGTCATCTATCGCCTTACAATCTAGTCACTCCGAGACGTCACCTCATTAAGTAACTAGGGACACTATACAATGTTAATCCAGTTCACTTAATAGGGTTCGACATTGTCACTACAACCTATTTGGATAAAAACAAAGTATAACTAATATCTAGTTAGCCCTGAATATATAAGAGTTGGAAAAACTCAAACGATAAATGATATTATCATATATGTAAAAATTGATACACTATCAGATTATTACACATCATATAATCTGCAGCAATTCAATTGCCCTATTTCGATCACATTGAAACGACATGACTATCATGTTTAGCCTTCAACAAAACCTTGGTTTAAAATCAATGACACCTCATTTTATCAAACCAACAATTGCTATTTCCCATTGTTTCACATAACTGAAATCACATGTAACTTAATTAAGTACATGTCTAGACTTAACTCTAGACTATGACACCCTTACCTCGAAGATAGCTCCCACTGTTTTCACAGTATATCATGATAGGATATGCGACTGCATGAGCTACTACTAGTCCTTGCATTATTGTCAAATCCAAGCTACTTCGTATCGCAACATCGAATGTTATGAAGTACTAAATTTCCGTTGTAAAATCCGCAATGTATGACTGCCTGAAACTCTTCCAGCAGATCAACTCCTCATAGCCAATACGGGATTTCAAACAATCCCTATATGTTTTAAAGGATGGTGTTTAATGTATCTTTTACATAAACAACAACAAACATTCATCTAACTCCTTACATGAATTATAAATATCAAAACACTTAGTTTTATTTACTTAATTCTTCTCAAGTACTAAATAATAACTAATTTGGATATTAAATGACCTTCACTTAACTTTGATTAATAAAAACTCAAAATACTCAAAGTATATGAATTGTTAAGACAATAATACATCATAGCGTATAGAATTAATCTGACAGCGGAAGCAAGTAGAATCAATACTAATGAGTTCAACTTGTTTGAACTTGTCAAGAATCTCACCTACATAAGACTCATAATAAAGCGCATATATCCCTCCTTGATTTATCTAATAAATCTGGATATATTAAGATGTATTAATATTCTCGTAAGTCTTCCATCATTCCAAATGATTTATATACAGACTATATAAAGACTCATAAGACCACCATACCCCCACTAAACTTCATGTGTAAACATAATTCCTCAACATTTTGAGAAATTTTTTATAATACGATCTATTAATCATTCCAACTCCATGATCCTCTCTTAAGATTTATTCAAAAGTTTGCTACAATCTTAAGATTGTAAGGATCTACAAAAAAACCCTCTAGATGTGTCCAACACACTTGTTCTTCTAGAACGAATCAAATTCGGGAAGATGGTTTTGATATCCTACTATTAAATTGACAATTATGAAATGCAACAATTGTCAGTATAATCCGAGTTTATAGAAGCATTGAAACTGGTGCAAAACCTTTTTTCACCAAGTAAGCCTAGAACACATCTTTTTTATTCAAGTCAATTACATTGAAGAGGTCAAACTTCTTCATGTAAATATACCAGTTTATTTACCAGATAATTACGCTTGAACTCTAATTCGGATTAAGTTGACTTCTATAGCCATTGCATAGAGTTGAAACTAGAAACAACCTTTTAAACAACCTCTTTGTAAGTAAGAGGTATCATAATTTTTAAATAACGATTTATCATCTCTCATCACTTTCAAAAAAATAACACTTATATACTCATCTCTAAAGAGTGATGGATTTTATCCCGACCTCGTATATTCCGAACAAATATACACTCTATTTGACAATAAGAAAACAATTTTCTTGTGTCATTTGTGGCTCTTCAATATTTTCTCCCACTCTGTCATTTAGAAATAGTCTTCTTTTCTATAAAGACAGCATCATGAGCCACAAACACTTTATTCTCATGAACTTGTAGGATAATTGACCACATGTTTTTATTCGGACAACTTACAAATTAGGTACTATACCTTTCCATATCTAATACGGAGTGAATATGGTTGTTTAAAAGGGTACTTTGACTTAGTGGGAAAAAGAAATTAGTAGACAAAATAGAAAGACCCCAATTATAAAATCAAGTGGCTCAATAAAACTTGACGAAGATAAAAAAAATTATATCGTATAAGTTCTATATTATCTCTTTCCAACCACACATTATCGAATAATGTGTGTTACGGAAAGATTTTAACTTGTGATACTGTATCACATTACTTTTGGTAACAAACAAAAATCATCACTTAGTTATACTTTCCACGATCGAATCGTGAAACTTTGATCTTATAGTCTTACTTTTAATCATATTTACAATAAAAACTCTTTGATCTCATGAGATTCACAATCAAATGATTCCCGAAGACTTAGTTTACACTAGTCCATGAATGCAATTTCAATTCAGAACTAAGATTAGATCTTTGTCACCAAAAAAAAAAAAAAAAAAAAAAAAAAATTATGAACCTTTTATATGCTATATGATATATATAAATTTATCTAGTTTAGGTGAAAAATAACCAATATTTTGATTGGCATAGCCATAGATCAAATCATGGCAAATTTGGGTACAACATTTGTTTATATCATATAAGTAAAACCCTATGTGTCTTACATAAAACTTTTATTAAAGCACAATTCTAAACCAAAAAACTAGATTAAGTACATATTTATAACACTTATAAGCCTCATAATGAAATGACAACTACTCTAGTTCCATTTCCTACGAGATAGTTAACATTAGTTAAAAGCTAATCGTCACACGACTATTATCTCATGAACCAATAACAATTATTATAACCACTATCGATATCAAATATTGATGAAGTGGTAGAAGTATAACTAATGTCAATCATATAGATATCTAGAAAAGAACGAACCTTTTAGGTGTCACACACCTAACTTTCTTATTCAAAAATTAGGGGTATTTTTCTATTAATGTAATATTTCAATTAAAATATCAACAAATTTGGTTAGGGTTGGCCTTGCACTATGGTTTGGTGTTGCTATTCACAATAGCTTATCCTTATTAACCTTTGCCTTAAACCAAATACTTAAACCAAATTCTCTTTTGAACCTCGTCCTAATCTTAACTATTAAGATATATACATCCCTCTTAGAGCTCCCACTCACTTCTAAGAAACTTAATAAAGTGAATGTGGTCATTGGTTAATCATGATTTCGATTTCAAATCATATTACGAATCAGTTCCCAACAAATTTAATAAGTACTTAAACAATTTAAGTATGTATAACCATTTATCTCACGAGCAATAAGATTGTAGTAATATTGTTGTAAATAAAATGATATTGTAAAATCGAAACACTTTTGATTTAAGCAAAATTCAGTTTATCCTCTTCATAAGAGATCTTTACAACAGACAATATGAGGATCAAATGTAAATGCATTTTTCTAATTAGCTATGGTGGTAAATCGGAGAAAAGATGAATAATCGATTAAACAAGTTACCGTATACTCTTAGAAAACTATTTTTCATGTATAACGGATTATCGATTCTATAAATGGAGGAGCGAGTTGAATATATAGTCATTGCGCGATATAAAATAATAAACGGAATAAGTGGGAAATTTAACATTCATCGTAAATAAATACTTGAAAAATAACTTTAACAAGTTTCAATAAATAGGCATTTATATAATGATCTCCCACTGAATTATATAAACGATTCCAAGACCCATCTTTATATAAACACGAGCACGGTGAGCCGATTCATCCCTTATTTATATAAATTTGGTGAGTCAACAGTTTGACTGATTCTACCACTAGAACTCTTGGTTGACAGATTTTCTCAAAAAACTATCTGTTAGCCCCAGAACTAATCATGGGCACGGTGAGGCCGATTCATCCCACATTAATCCCGTTGAGTCCAACCAATTTTCACGTGTAATAGCTTTTATTACCCTACTTACCCAACGTAAAAAGAGAGTACCCCGGTGAGCCGAGCCTACCTCTAATGAAGAAGGGATTCATAGGTGCTAATACTTGGTAAGGCTTTATCTCAATTTTAAAAGTGAGAGATCTTATCAATTTAATTGTCTATCACTTTTAAGTGAACAAAATTGGTGAATGGTAGACAATTGAATCGATAATAACGGAAAAATAAATAAAAAACATGTAATGACAATTTGGCATGAAGATAAGCAACAAATAAAATCCTTATATGACCACCTAGGTAATCTAATTAACTATTCTATTACACTTCGGAAACCAACTCCTTGGTCCCTAGGGTCTTCAATGAAATGGCCTCCTTCTTTTGGATTTCGGAACTCCTTTCCGAAAATAACGCCGTCTTTTAGGAAACTCCGTCTTTTACAAAATCAATAATACTACTAGAAATAAAATTACATGGCAATATCCTATTATACAAATTGTAACTAAAATAAAACTATTAATTAATTACAAATTAGCGATACGAAATCGCAATAAATTACAAATTAAACCGGTATTCCCATACATTGCGGATAATACCAATTTCTACCTATGGCCATATAAGGTAAAATTACATTAATTTAAATACATTCATCCATATGAATAATAAAATGCATTGTAATAAATATGACATGCCAAATCGTCCAACTTACCAACAACGATCATGCGAGCTTGTTAAGCGGGATTTTTAACCATTAAAAATTCCTAATCAATTCTTAAAACAATTTTAAGATGGATCTCTCATTATAATCTGGTCCAACCTCAAAATGATTAGTCACACTAATTAATTTAACATTATATGGGTTTAAAATACATTTTATGATAAAATAACATAATAATTCATGATTATTATGAAAACAATCCATTAAATTAATAAAAATTATGGAAAATAAAATTTCAAAATTTTATACATTATGGTATTGTACCAATATGCCATGCATGTGGAAATAAAAAATGGTTATGAAATTGATTCAAACATATATCACAATATTTGTCGGTAAAATGCAATTTTACGATTTAATTCCAAATTAAATCATAAAAATTAAAATAAATTTAAAAGAAAATTTTGGACATTTTATAATATTTCCAGGAGCTTAAAAAAAAAAAAAAAAAATTTCGTGCCCCAAAAATAAATTATTTATTTATTTTAAAATAACCATTATTTACCAATTTTTATCGAATAAAAATCAATAAACTATATAAATTAATCACATTAACTTAAAAATTTCTATGTAACACAAATAGAACATGCATGTGGTTATTTCCAAATAAACATACATAAAATTAACATGCAACTTAATTAAAGTAACTCTTAATCAATTTTAATGCATGTTCTTCCAATTTTATGCCATATTAAGTAAAAATAAGTCATAAATTTTTACATAAACTAAATTTTCGACCCATATAACAATATGACCAGATTATATACATGCAAGACCATATTTTTTGATAAAACTAATTTTAACATCAAAATATCAACTTTACTAATTTATCTCATAAACTCATAAAATCGTCTTAAGACAACATGCATGTATGTAACAATGCTCTGATACCACTTGTTAGGAATTTAGACCTAATTAGACTCTCTAATGATATTAAAATTACAAGCTAATTTCATAAGGTAGTCTAAATAATACATGCATGCAAAAATTAATAAGAAATTTTCTTACATTGGTAAGATGGCATTTTTGGCACTACAAATGTCTCCTACCTTTGTAGTTCTTGAGCTAAAATAGTGTAGGATGATCCTCCATAACCCAAGTCACCAAAATAGGTGACCTCCTTTGGTTGCACCCAAGACTAGCCCAAAAACACTAAGTATATTAACTAGATATAGTTTAGTGTAAACCTTGTTTTTTTTATACTATAAATATTATTACTTTGATAATATAAGAAGTATATTAATTTTTGTGAATTTATTTTGATGAAGATTGATCAAATTTTGATCAATTTTAGAGGTTGAAGATGAAGATCTTAAGTCTTCTATTTTTCCTCTTAAATGGCTTAACAAGAAGTATGTATTTAGAGGAATTTAATTCTCTAGATTTTTCCACTAAGAATATGTGGAATAGTAGCCTATTTATAGGCCATCAAATGTAAACAAATGAGTTTATAATACTCATAAACATGAGTGGAAGACAAAGACCTATTATGGTCACATTATCTCCATATTCTCGGTTTACATATGGTATTCCGGGTCTTATTTCGTCTTTCAACATTTGTCCTTCAAATGCTTATAAGTCGAATATTTAATTATCTTATATAATAAAAATATTTATTTGATTATTTAACACTTAAATAATACAAAGTAGTAAATAAAATACACTTAACATTTAAGTGTCATTTTATCACTTTCAACATAAAATGAGTCTTATAAAACCCGTTTGGCTAATTTTACAACTTCTTGTAACATTAATTTGCTAATTACCTCCACCTCATAAATAATACAAACTACGTATATATTTAGTAAATTAACTATTAATTACTAAATATCGTATTACATTTATTATTCAATTATCATATAACCGACTAATAAAATCCTATGGCCTGAGTACTTTACTCTTCATCAAACATTAAATTCACTTGACTAATAAAAGTCAACCTAAACAAGGAATTAATTAACTTGTATCTTATACAAATAATTAATTTTTCCATTTGGGCATCATCCTATAGGTGTGACCTAAAGGGATCAACTGGTCACCGCCGTCATACGACAGTAATGTCAAACTCTAGTCAGCCAATCATTACCGATTAACGTTGACCAGCTGAAAAACATATAAAATATAAATCCCTCATATTCCTTGTACGAGATTTATTATGTAGAAGCATTATTGAGGAGGACACTACTCCAACAATCTCCCACTTGTCCGACACAAGTGTGCGCTACCAATTCTCTTGTCCAATATTATCTCCCACTTAATGCAAGAGGTCTTTCAGGTCGTTCTTGCACGTGATCATATCATAAAGTGGTTTCCTCGATCTGGAGAATGACTGTCTGACCGGATAATCTACTATAGATCACATCCGAGCGTGGCCACGCATTTCCAGTCACCTCTCCTCGAGTGGCCTTGAGATATATATAATGACATGGATGGACAATTCTATTGACCTATTTTCTTCGTTCGATACAGATCACAATGACCCAGTAAATGTCCATCAGCCTCCTTTTACGGCGCGACCTTGGACAAAAACCAAAGCCACCGGAAAACCATGCCAACTTAGACAAATAGTCGCAAGTCTAAAGAATTGACTCGAAGGAATAATTGAAATCCTCGCCACGACCAGGCAACATAAAGGACTCTATAAATGGTCACTGTCCGACAAAATGTCTCTACATTCTGCCTATGTAATCGACCAACCATCTCTATGGTCATATGACAATCGAACTCGTCATCTATCGCCTTACAATCTAGTCACTCCGAGACGTCACCTCATTAAGTAACTAGGGACACTATACAATGTTAATCCAGTTCACTTAATAGGGTTCGACATTGTCACTACAACCTATTTGGATAAAAACAAAGTATAACTAATATCTAGTTAGCCCTGAATATATAAGAGTTGGAAAAACTCAAACGATAAATGATATTATCATATATGTAAAAATTGATACACTATCAGATTATTACACATCATATAATCTGCAGCAATTCAATTGCCCTATTTCGATCACATTGAAACGACATGACTATCATGTTTAGCCTTCAACAAAACCTTGGTTTAAAATCAATGACACCTCATTTTATCAAACCAACAATTGCTATTTCCCATTGTTTCACATAACTGAAATCACATGTAACTTAATTAAGTACATGTCTAGACTTAACTCTAGACTATGACACCCTTACCTCGAAGATAGCTCCCACTGTTTTCACAGTATATCATGATAGGATATGCGACTGCATGAGCTACTACTAGTCCTTGCATTATTGTCAAATCCAAGCTACTTCGTATCGCAACATCGAATGTTATGAAGTACTAAATTTCCGTTGTAAAATCCGCAATGTATGACTGCCTGAAACTCTTCCAGCAGATCAACTCCTCATAGCCAATACGGGATTTCAAACAATCCCTATATGTTTTAAAGGATGGTGTTTAATGTATCTTTTACATAAACAACAACAAACATTCATCTAACTCCTTACATGAATTATAAATATCAAAACACTTAGTTTTATTTACTTAATTCTTCTCAAGTACTAAATAATAACTAATTTGGATATTAAATGACCTTCACTTAACTTTGATTAATAAAAACTCAAAATACTCAAAGTATATGAATTGTTAAGACAATAATACATCATAGCGTATAGAATTAATCTGACAGCGGAAACAAGTAGAATCAATACTAATGAGTTCAACTTGTTTGAACTTGTCAAGAATCTCACCTACATAAGACTCATAATAAAGCGCATATATCCCTCCTTGATTTATCTAATAAATCTGGATATATTAAGATGTATTAATATTCTCGTAAGTCTTCCATCATTCCAAATGATTTATATACAGACTATATAAAGACTCATAAGACCACCATACCCCCACTAAACTTCATGTGTAAACATAATTCCTCAACATTTTGAGAAATTTTTTATAATACGATCTATTAATCATTCCAACTCCATGATCCTCTCTTAAGATTTATTCAAAAGTTTGCTACAATCTTAAGATTGTAAGGATCTACAAAAAAACCCTCTAGATGTGTCCAACACACTTGTTCTTCTAGAACGAATCAAATTCGGGAAGATGGTTTTGATATCCTACTATTAAATTGACAATTATGAAATGCAACAATTGTCAGTATAATCCGAGTTTATAGAAGCATTGAAACTGGTGCAAAACCTTTTTTCACCAAGTAAGCCTAGAACACATCTTTTTTATTCAAGTCAATTACATTGAAGAGGTCAAACTTCTTCATGTAAATATACCAGTTTATTTACCAGATAATTACGCTTGAACTCTAATTCGGATTAAGATGACTTCTATAGCCATTGCATAGAGTTGAAACTAGAAACAACCTTTTAAACAACCTCTTTGTAAGTAAGAGGTATCATAATTTTTAAATAACGATTTATCATCTCTCATCACTTTCAAAAAAATAACACTTATATACTCATCTCTAAAGAGTGATGGATTTTATCCCGACCTCGTATATTCCGAACAAATATACACTCTATTTGACAATAAGAAAACAATTTTCTTGTGTCATTTGTGGCTCTTCAATATTTTCTCCCACTCTGTCATTTAGAAATAGTCTTCTTTTCTATAAAGACAGCATCATGAGCCACAAACACTTTATTCTCATGAACTTGTAGGATAATTGACCACATGTTTTTATTCGGACAACTTACAAATTAGGTACTATACCTTTCCATATCTAATACGGAGTGAATATGGTTGTTTAAAAGGGTACTTTGACTTAGTGGGAAAAAGAAATTAGTAGACAAAATAGAAAGACCCCAATTATAAAATCAAGTGGCTCAATAAAACTTGACGAAGATAAAAAAAATTATATCGTATAAGTTCTATATTATCTCTTTCCAACCACACATTATCGAATAATGTGTGTTACGGAAAGATTTTAACTTGTGATACGACCAGCCAACTTAGACAAATAGTCGCAAGTCTAAAGAATTGACTCGAAGGAATAATTGAAATCCTCGCCACGACCAGGCAACATAAAGGACTCTATAAATGGTCACTGTCCGACAAAATGTCTCTACATTCTGCCTATGTAATCGACCAACCATCTCTATGGTCATATGACAATCGAACTCGTCATCTATCGCCTTACAATCTAGTCACTCCGAGACGTCACCTCATTAAGTAACTAGGGACACTATACAATGTTAATCCAGTTCACTTAATAGGGTTCGACATTGTCACTACAACCTATTTGGATAAAAACAAAGTATAACTAATATCTAGTTAGCCCTGAATATATAAGAGTTGGAAAAACTCAAAACGATAAATGATATTATCATATATGTAAAAATTGATACACTATCAGATTATTACACATCATATAATCTGCAGCAATTCAATTGCCCTATTTCGATCACATTGAAACGACATGACTATCATGTTTAGCCTTCAACAAAACCTTGGTTTAAAATCAATGACACCTCATTTTATCAAACCAACAATTGTTATTTCCCATTGTTTCACATAACTGAAATCACATGTAACTTAATTAAGTACATGTCTAGACTTAACTCTAGACTATGACACCCTTACCTCGAAGATAGCTCCCACTGTTTTCACAGTATATCATGATAGGATATGCGACTGCATGAGCTACTACTAGTCCTTGCATTATTGTCAAATCCAAGCTACTTCGTATCGCAACATCGAATGTTATGAAGTACTAAATTTCCGTTGTAAAATCCGCAATGTATGACTGCCTGAAACTCTTCCAGCAGATCAACTCCTCATAGCCAATACGGGATTTCAAACAATCCATTTTTTAGATCGCTCAAGTATTTGGGGCAATAATAATAATAATAATAATAATAATTAAAAACGTAATAAACACAAAACAGCCCCCCTCCATCAAAGACTCCACCATGACTCTAACAGCCCCTCTAACCACCTCACGACCGCCTCACTGCTCGCCGACAACCACCCTACGTAACACCCAGACCACCCACTCCAACACTGACACCCACCATCACCGTCGACTCCCTCCAATACGACCGACCAGACACAAACCCAACCCTGGTTCCTTCCCTACACCACGCTGCTACACCCTGAACAACCCCCTGTCGATGCAACCACCAGAGCTTCCACCACATACCACCACCTTCCACGACCTCTTTGACATCTGACTGACAGACCCCTGGTGGTGCCACTGTGTCGACCTCCCCCGAGTCAATAGTGGTACCACCCCCTTACACATCTCTTCGTGAACACCCAACCATACCCAGACTCTAACCCCTACAACAGCCCCATCGAACACCACTTTCTACACCACCCCCTGTCCTTGTAACCACCGAGACCGACCACCCACTACTCTCCTGACCACCGTGAACAAAATAACAGAAACAAGAACTCGAAATAACAACCTAATAACAACCGAGATCTAAACAAAGGTAAGCAGACCAACACGATTATAAACATTGACAAGGCATGACTCACGTACCTGTTTCCCTGACCAAAACGATGGGGTTAGACACGGCCAAAAAGACTGTAGACACTCCCTCTCTCTTCCGTGTGATGGTGGCTGTAAGATCTAGGGTTTTGTTTAGATAAGAAAGCTCTGAAAATAAGAGCACAACACTCTCTTATATGGCGGCTTGAACACGGTTTGAGGTGAGGCTGAGTGTAAGCATTAGATTAGGGTTATGTTGCCATCGTGGGCTGTGGTGTTTGTGCACGGAAACCAAGGCCCAACACCACTCCTTAGAGGTCTTGAGTTCGAAACCCAAGAGGACCCAAGTCACTACCTCGAGAACCCTTGATCGAACCCCATCAAACACATAAACGTAGCCTAAAACTCATATGCAAAGGAAGTATTAAAACCGTATTTAACCTTGTAACAAAATAAATCTCATAACTAAACGTGACAAAAATCGAGGTATTACAGTCTTCCCCCCTTAAAATGAACTTCGTCCCGAAGTTCAACGTCGCTCAGATGGCAACACAATCACCTCAAACGCATTTGGAACATAAAACAACACAAAAGATTCACTTTAATCACAGAATGTTACATGCCACCCCCCTTAAAGAAAAGTTACGTCCGCGTAACTTACCTCAATCGAACAAATGTGGATAACGCTCTCGCATGGATGCCTCAGGCTCCCACGTAGCCTCCTCCTGATTGTGATTCGTCCACAAGACCTTCACCAAGGACGTCTCCCCATTGCGAGTCTTCCGTAATTTCCGGTCCAGAATTTCCTTCGGAGTCTCAATGTAGGCCAACTGCTCATCTACCTCAATCACCTCGTGCTGAAGCACATGTGATGGGTCACTCACATATTTTCTTAACTGCGAGACATGGAACACGTTGTGGACCTTGGATAGAGCTGGAGGTAAAGCTAGTCGGTATGCCACTTCGCCAACTCTGTCCTAGATCTCAAACGGTCCAATAAATTTCTGACTCAACTTGCCACGCTTGCCGAATCTCATCACACCCTTCATTGGAGATACTTTAAGCAGAACTTTCTCGCCAACCTCGAATGAAATATCGCTCCTCTTTAAATCTGCATAACTCTTCTGTCGATGCTGGGCTGCCCTTATTTTCTGCCGTATCACCTGAACCTGCTCTACCATCTCCTGGATCATATCCGGGCCTAAAGTCACGACGTCGGCCCGGTCATCCCAACACACAGGACTTCTACACTTCCTCCCATACAGAGCCTCGAAAGGGGCCATCCCAATACTGGCATGATAGCTATTGTTATAAGAAAATTCTATCAATCCCAGCCGATCATCCCAAGATCCCCCGAACTCCAGTACACAAGCTCTCAACATATCCTCAAGAGTCTGAATCGTTCTCTCAGTCTGACCATCAGTAGCTGGATGGAAAGCTGTACTCATCTTCAATTGGGTACCCAAAGCGGTCTGCAACTCCTGCCAAAACCTAGATATGAACCTCGAGTCTCGATCTGAAACAATGTCCTTGGGTACGCCATGAAGTTTGACCACATTCTGAACATATGACTTGGCCAACTCGGCTTTACTCCAGGTATCTTTCATTGGAATAAAGTGAGCTGACTTAGTCAAACGATCCACGATCACCCAAATCATGTTGTTGCCCCTCTGAGTGCGAGGCAACCCCACGATAAAGTCCATTGAAATATTCTCCCACTTCCACTCTGGCACATCTAAAGGCTGAACTTTCCCTTGAGGTCTCTTATGCTCCCCTTTCACCCTCTGACATGTCAAGCACCTGGACACAAACTCAGCGACTTCCTTCTTCATGTTCGGCCACCAAAACGTCTTCTTAAGGTCTTTATACAGCTTGTCACCCCCTGGGTGAACAGAATAGGGAGTAGCATGAGCTTCAGTCAGAATCTTCTTCTTTAGTCCCTCAACATCCGGAACACACCAACGCCCACTGAACCTCAAGCTACCATCATTATGGATACTGAACTTGGATGCAGTCTCTCCACCCTCACTCTCAACCATCCTGCGCCACTTCTGGATTCTCGTATCATCACCTTGCAACTCCCGAATCTCACCATAAAACTCAGGCTCCACTGTCAAGTCACTAAGGGCATCCCCTTTCCGGATCATGAATATTCCCATCTCCCTTAGTTCACCATGCAACCTCACTCTCGATCTGGCACAACCCAAAGCATGGACAGATTTCCTACTGAGGGCGTCCGCTACCACATTTGCCTTGCCTTCATGATAGACGATCTGCATATCATAGTCTCCAATCAACTCTATCCACCTCCTCTGCCTCATGTTCAGCTCCTTCTGGGTGTAGATATACTTCAGGCTCTTATGATCAGAAAACACCTTAAAAGTGGCTCCATAAAGGTAATGGCGCCACAATTTAAGTGCGAATACTACAGCGCCCAATTCCAAATCATGAGTTGGATAATTTTCTTCGTAGGTCTTCAACTGGCGAGAAGCATATGCTATCACCCTTCCATTCTGCATTAGCACACAACCCAACCCATGCTTCGAAGCGTCAGTATAAACTTCGAAGTTATCACTCCCAACTGGCAAGGCAAGGATAGGAGCTGTTGTCAGGCGTTCCTTAAGGGTTAGGAATGCCTTCTCACAACTCTCATCCCAGATATAACGGTTCTCCTTCCTCATCAACGACGTCAACGGCTTCGCTATCTTTGAAAAATCCTTGACAAATCTCCGATAATAACCAGCTAAACCCAGAAAGCTTCGAATCTCACTCACATTCTTCGGACTTTGCCACTTAGTCACCGCCTCGATCTTACTAGGGTCAACAGCCACTCCCTCTTTTGAAATTACATGCCCCAGAAATGCTACTTTCTCCAACCAGAACTCACACTTGCTCAACTTAGCGTTGAGCTTATGCTCCTCCAAGGTCTGAAGTACTTTCCTCAAATGGTCTTCGTGCTCTTCTGCATTCTTGGAATATACCAGGATATCATCGATAAATACCACCACAAACTTGTCCAGATACGGGCTGAAGACTCGGTTCATCAAGTCCATGAACACAGCTGGAGCATTAGTCAATCCAAAGGGCATAACCACAAATTCATAGTGGCCATACCTCGTTCGGAAAGCGGTCTTCGGAATATCTTCATCCTTTATTCTCAACTGGTGATACCCGGATCTCAAATCAATCTTGGAGAAAACCCCAGCTCCACTTAGCTGATCGAACAAGTCATCAATTCTCGGCAAAGGATAACGGTTCTTGATGGTCACGTTGTTCAGCTCTCGGTAGTCAACACATAGTCTCAGACTACCATCCTTCTTCTTCACAAACAAAACGGGTGCTCCCCAGGGCGACACACTGGGTCGGATGAACCCTTTCTAAGCTAGTTCACCCAACTGCTTCTTCAACTCCTCCATCTCTTTCGGTCCCATACGGTACGGTGATTTAGATATTGGTCCCGCCCCTGGTTTTAGGTCGATGGAGAATTCCACTTCCCTCCTTGGCGGTAACCCCGGAACGTCGTCACGAAAAACTCCCTCAAACTCCCGTACCACAGGTATCTCACTAGTCTTGGGGGTCTCAGCCTCACAATCCCACATTTGACATAAGATCAGGCTCTCTCCTTTCCTCAAGCTAGATTTCAAGGTGTTGACAGAAATGAATTTGATTTTTGGTTTGATTCGATATCCCTTGTAAGACACCCTCACCCCCTTAGGTCCTTTCAAGGAAATTTTCTTTTGATAGCGGTCGATACTTCCCTAGCCAGTCCATTCCCAAAATCACCTCAAAGCCCCCCAGAGGAAACTCTATGAGGTCACAATAGAAAATTGCTTCCCCGATTTTGATGGGTACACTACCATATACTCTATTACAGACTATCGACTCGCCTGATGGTATGGTCACTGGATCCGCGATCCAATCAAATCTCTCAAGTCCCAAAGCCTTAACATGATCTCTAGACACAAACGAATGGGTGGCACCAGAATCGAAAAGTACGAAAGTAGGCTTAGAGTTCACAAGAAAAGTACCGGTTACCACATGCGCATCCTCCTGAGCTGCCTGCTTTCCCATGGCAAAGAGCTTGCCACTGGACTTGACTCCACTCTGGCTGGCAGAAGATGTCCTCGCCTGCTGATTTCCTCCCGTTCCTGTCTTTTGGTTGCTTTCACTTCAATTGAACTGATTCTGGTACGGGCGGCTCTGGTAATTGTTATAGTTCCTCTGATAATTGCTGCTCCCTCCAGATTTCGCACCCCCACCATAGTTTGTCGTGGGTGTCCGATAGCCACTGCTACCATAGGACTGAGTACGGGATCCCTGGTATCCGGATGTAGGCATACGATAGCCCCCAGACTGATTTCCTCCAAACGAACGACACACCGCCTGCTTATGTCCCCTCTTTCCACAGCCAAAACACACAATTCCTGCTGAACCACTGCCAGAAACCCCACTCATGTGATTGCCCCCACCTTGGTTTCTCCCACCACCAGAGGCACTACTCCCGAAGTACCCACTGAACTTGTTAGAGCTCTGCTTTTTCGATCCTGAACCCTCAGCTACTGATTCAGCCTTCCTCTTTTCAGACTTGGACTTTTTGTCCTCCTTGATCATCTCTGAAAGCCTCTCCGCCGCCCCAGCCCTTAAGTAGATGTCACGGACTGTGGTGGGCGGAGCTGCAATCAGTCTCTTCTTGATGGCGATTGATAACCCCCTCTCAAACTTCATTGCCAGCATGGCATCATCAAACCCCATGTCTCCCACATAGTGCACCAACTGGATGAATTTCCTGTAATAAGCCTCTACGGTCATTTCCTCCGACATCTTGAATGAGTCGAACTCCTCTCTCAGTTTGCTCTTTTGGAATTCTGGTAGAAACACCTCGTTCAAGACCCCCTTGAATGCGTCCCAAGGAACAAAAGCGGTTCCATCCTCTGTAGCTGCTTCCCGGATCTCTCCCTTATTCGCGGTCCACCAATCTCCAGCCAGTCCCCTCAGATAGTGGGCTGCCTGGTCAACCCTCAGTTCTTCGGGACAATTCACCAGTTCGAACAAGTTACTAAATTCTCTGCACCAGGCTCCAAGCAAATGAGGTTCCCCCTCCCCAGTGAATTGGGTAGGATGGTGCCTCGCGATTATCGTGCTCATCTTAGCGGAGTCCATCTGTTTAGCCTTTAGGGCCGCATTCTCAGCTCGTAATTGGTCTAACTCCTCTTGAGTGATGTTAGCGAGGTTGTCTCTTCGCGGAGGCATACTATAATACAACAGAAAAGAAATGAGTCCCGACTCATGTGGGTACCCATTAGGATTAGGGCTAAAATCCCTAAACGATAAAGTCTAGCATCAACTATCAGATTGAGTATTACAAAGCTATAACATGGCTCGGGATCACATAACCGCATATCACTAGACATGATGAGAAGGGAAATGAAAGCATTTACTGATATGTTTCAAGATACTTCACATAACCACATAAGTTCACACCTCTTTATTCAACAATTAAAATCCCTTTCATGTTCATGCCCCTCCCGGCTATTCCAATTAGTTTCATATACTCAAGTTTGCATAGATACTTTATCACAATATACCATTACTTCCATCCTTTCCTACTCTACCCTTATTCTCTCGTATTTTCACTCCAGGTTCCCGGGTAAAACTGATAGGGCCAATGGTTCGGTGTGAGGGGGCCCCAGACTCATACTTCCCCTTTCGTGTGCTCCTAACAGTCCTATCCCGGGGTTCATTTTATTTAGACTCTCCTACATTCATTGGGTTAATTAGTTTAGGCCTGAGGATCGTTCGCTCTGATACCACTTTGTAACACCCCCATTTATTCAAGGGCCTGAACTAGGACTCCTCAGATAAATGAGGGTGTTACCATCTCGGTTTCCCGAGGCAGTAGATACAAAGGAAGATAAACAGTACTTTAAATTAACTTTAAACTCAAAACATGTTCTTACATATCCAAAGGTCTTAACGACATAAATAAAGTACAACTCGTATTAAACTGACTAAGGTGATCTAGACATCTAATCTGGTCCGGATCCAAGCTCTTCCTCCCATAGCTCCCCCTTAGTCTCAGCACCTGTCAATCTGCTCCCCAATAATTGGTTCATCACAGGTGATCACGAATACACAGGGTCAACCACGAGGTTGAGTAGGGAAAACAATAATTATAACAATATAGTAAACTCCGCACCGATCCAACGCCATATATATACTCCGCACCGATCCAACACCATATATACTCCGCACCGATCCAACACCATATATACTCCGCACCGATCCAACACCATATATACTCCGCACCGATCCAACACCATATCACAAGACCCAATATATATATATATATTCACATCGTAACAATGTCTCAAAAGATATAAATAGCACAATATAACGTTCACATGAGATTATAACATAAACATGCTTATTAACACATAAGAACAGATTACACATTATTGTACCAGTATTTTCCCCTACCTGAAATAGCAGGGACGTAGACACAATCCGAGGTATGCTTAGAAATGTTCCACTCGAAATTCGCTCCCTAAACAGATATATGTAACCAATTAACAACTTATACGACACCCTTAACAGTCACACTTACTAAAAGAAATGGCAACCCCCATAAGTAGAAAGTTTCCATAAATAGAAACTTCCCGATATAGCAACTTCCAAAAATAGCAACTTCTAAATATAACAACTTTGTTTGAATTTCAAATTATTCTATATAGTACCACCATAACCAAAATTCTCATAAATAAAATAATCTTTACCATAAATAAAACAATACAACCATAATTACAATTTATATTACTAAAAATAATAATAATAATAATAATAATAATAATAATAATAATAATAATAATAATAATAATAATAATAATAATAATAATAATAATAATAATAATAATAATAATAATAATAATAATAATAATAATAATTAAAAACGTAATAAACACAAAACAGCCCCCCTCCATCAAAGACTCCACCATGACTCTAACAGCCCCTCTAACCACCTCACGACCGCCTCACTGCCCGCCGACAACCACCCTACGTAACACCCAGACCACCCACTCCAACACTGACACCCACCATCACCGTCGACTCCCTCCAATACGACCGACCAGACACAAACCCTGTGGGGAATAAAACGCGTATTCGCCCTAAACTTGCAGGATTATAATGAAAAATACAATCGTGAATATGGTCATAAGATTAAAAAGCATAAGAAAAGAAGTACAACCTTTAGTCCTTGTGCGAAGGGCCTAAGAACAGGAATTAACACAAATTCCCTCCTATAACTTGCACCCAAGACTTAGAATGAGACGTGGCCGCGTGTGCTAGAAATCCTCTCCAACTGCCTTGCAATATTGGGAGAGCTATTTAGGTTTTAGATGTGAGATCTGAGGTTTTGTGAGAAGAAAGCTCTCAAAACCCTAATATTACCTTGAGATTATCTTAATCAGTGCAACAAGAGTAACTGACATAAGGAGAGTCCTCCTCCTTATGTAGTTGTTTTGGCCGAAAATTCTAATAGGGTAGGAGTGGGCTTTCCACTCTTACCTTATTCTAATTCGTGATTCGACCCATTTAACTTTAAGTTGTTCGCGGTATTTTTAATTATAAATCGTAACATGTTATCAGATATTAATACAGTCGATATATTAATAATGGTCTGACAAAATACGACATTGTATAATTACCCAAATTAATATAACTGTTTATATTAATACGCGAATACAATATTTAATTAAATATAACCGTTCATATTTAATTTACGAATTAATCATGTAATCCGTATTAGCTAAATTTATTTAATCCGTATTAAATAATAATCTCAACATCTTATTGACTAATTTAGTAGTCAATACCTCTGACTAACCGTTTAGTCATATACGGCAAAATGTGACTGTATTTTCATACCTTCACATCTCTCAAACGTGTCCTATAGGTGTGACGTATAGGGACCAGTTGATCACCGCCATCCGTATGACAATAACGTCAAACTTATCTAGCAAGCCAACCGTTATTGATAAACGTGGATCAACTGGTAATAATACTGAAGTATGCCCTTGTGATCCTTAAAGAGATTTAATAAGTCATTGTACTTAATTGTCAAGGACACCAGCCCCAACAATCTCCCACTTGTCCGTACAAGGGTATGTGCAATGACGTTATCACACTACATGTGGAGGACACAAGCTCCAACAAACTCCCACTTGTCCGTACAAGTGTAGGTGCGATAACCGATTCTCATATCCTTTTAAAATTTCTCGCACTCAATGTAAGACAATTTGCAAATCCGCATTCGCAAAGGTCGTATCTCACAAGCGATCAGTATCAAGAGTGGTTTCCCCGACTAGAGAGTAACTTAACTGATAAAACGAATCTGTATTCGAGCATGGCCATGCATTTCAGTTACTACTCCTCGAGTGGCCCTGAGAAATGATAAAATCCTGATAAGGGTTTGGATATTTCCCTCAACTCGAATCCTGCCGATATCGCGCAGCATGAAA
The DNA here is from genome assembly GCA_029255685.2 of Silene conica. NCBI lineage: Eukaryota > Viridiplantae > Streptophyta > Magnoliopsida > Caryophyllales > Caryophyllaceae > Silene > Silene conica. The sequence continues at coordinate 47,295,202 of CM055317.2, read as the reverse complement.
TAACCCAGAAAAACTCCTCTTGGCCCCTGTTACGGTGACCGTGGGAAAGAAACCAAAGTTACCCAAAATCTGCCTTAATCTCAAGAAGCAGTTGAAAGTCAAAAGACTCGACTCTAAGGAACACTATGGAGGTCCTATCCACGACCTTGCACCCAATGTTATAAAACATTTAGGACTCCATAACGCTGTCACGGGGTGTCCTACGAGATATCCGTATAACTCGCCTTTGTGATTGGTCAGTCAGCCGGGTGACTTATGGCTCGTTGAACCCACCATCAACCAACGTCACAAAATGATTACCTGAGTTATCAGCTCAAGTGGGTAATCAAGGACCAAAACGATGTAATGTTAATCAGTTCACTTTGTGGTGTTCAAAATTGGCGTACAATTCCACATGAGAAACAAAACATTATATATCATAACAATAAGGTTGAATAGAGTACACGAGAAAATGAATTATTACATGAATTCATAAAAGAGTACTACAACTTAGGGACACATCCAATTCCCATGGAATGAATGTGCCCTTCATGCTTATCACGTGGTAATGCTTTTGTGAGAGGATCAGCTATGTTGTCATCCGTAGCGATCTTATCAATGAAAATCTCCTTTTGCTCCACATAATCTCTGATTAGATGAGCTTTCCGTTGTACATGTCTAGCCTTGCTGCTAGACTTATGCTCCTTAGCTTGGAAGATGGCACCGCTATTGTCACAATAAACGGTGATTGGGTCATTCGAACTAGGCACTACCGAGAGTCCTTGTAAGAATTGACGCATCCATATTGCTTCCTTAGCTGCTTCCGAGGCGGCATAGTACTCGGACTCAGTCGTAGAATCTGCTGTAACACTCTGTTTAGAACTTTTCCAGCTGACAGCAGCGCCATTAAGAGTAAAAACGAATCCAGACTGAGATTTCGAGTCATCTCGATCCGTTTGGAAGCTAGCATCTGCGTAACCCGTGGCGCAGAGCGTCGAGTTGCCTCCGTAAGTCAATCCCCAATCTTTAGTCCTCCGTAGGTACTTAAGAATGTTTTTCACGGCCATCCAGTGTTGTTCACCTGGATGAGCTTGGAATCGACTTGTCATACTCAATGCATATGCAACGTCAGGACGTGTGCATATCATGGCATACATGATTGATCCTATAGCCGAAGCATAAGGGATCCGACTCATGCGCTCTTTCTCTTCCAATGACTTAGCTTCTTGAGTCTTGCTCAAGTGAAGCCCAGGAGTCATAGGAAGGAACCCCTTCTTGGAGTTCGTCATGCTGAATCTCTCCAGAATCTTCTCTATATAAGACTCCTGACTGAGAGACAACATCCGTCGTGATCTATCCCTGTAGATACGGATGCCCAAAATTCTTTGTGCCTCTCCCAGATCTTTCATCTGGAAATGGTTTTTCAACCATGCTTTAACCGAAGATAAGAGAGGTATGTCATTCCCAATCAAGAGTATGTCGTCGACATACAGTACTAGGAATACAATCTTGCTCCCACTCGACTTGATATAGAGACATGGTTCCTCGACTGATCGAATGAACCCATTCTCTTTTATCACTTGGTCGAAGCGATGATTCCAACTCCGCGATGCTTGCTTAAGTCCATAGATGGAACGCTTAAGCTTGCAAACTTTCTTAGGATGTGCTGTATCGATAAAACCCTCGGGTTGTACCATGTACAACTCTTCCTCCAAATAACCGTTTAAGAAGGCGGTTTTAACGTCCATTTGCCATATTTCATAATCATGAAATGCGACGATCGCTAAGATAATCCGAATGGAACGTAGCATGACTACGGGTGCAAAGATCTCATCATAGTGCAAGCCTGGCACTTGAGTGAAACCTTTAGCAACTAGTCTAGCCTTGTGGATATCCTGTTGTCCTTCCACGGCATGCTTTATCTTGTAAAGCCATTTGCATTGAAGGGGACGTACCTTTGCAGGTAGGTCCACAAGATCCCATACGTTGTTCTCATGCATGGAGTCCATCTCGGATTGCATGGCTTCTAGCCATAGCTTTGAGTCAGAACTAGTCATGGCACCTTTATAGGTTTTGGGTTCATTACCCTCTAGGAGTAAGACGTCATCTGTATCATGTTCCTCGACCATACCAATGTATCTGTCCGGTGGAATAGAGACTCTTCCCGACCTCCTAGGTTCCTCAGGGATATCTACTGCAGCCTCGGTTGAAGGAACTGTTTCCTCCAATGGTTGCTCGGTAGTTGGTTCTTGAACCTCCGATAACTCGAAGGTTCTATTACTCGACTTGTTCTCGAGAAATTCTTTCTCTAAGAACGTCGCACTAGCCGCAACAAAAACACGTTGTTCGGTAGGCGAGTAGAAGTAATGACCAAAAGTTCCCTTTGGATAGCCTATAAAGTATGTCTTGACTGATCGCGGGCCGAGCTTATCCTCGTGTCTCCACTTGACATAAGCCTCGCAGCCCCAAACCCGAATAAAGGACAAGTTAGGGACCGTTCCCTTCCATAATTCGTATGGAGTCTTGTCAACAGCTTTAGACGGACTTCGGTTAAGTATTAGAGCGGCCGAGAAAAGAGCATAGCCCCACAATGAATCAGGCACAACGGTGTGACTCATCATGGATCGAACCATATCGAGTAGAGTTCGATTTCTCCGTTCGGACACACCATTTAATTGTGGTGTTCCAGGTGGAGTCAACTGTAGCACGATGCCACAGTCTTTAAGGTGTTGATCAAATTCGTGTGAAAGATATTCACCACCACGATCCGAACGTAGTGCTTTAATCTTTCTACCCAGCTGGTTCTGTACCCGATTCTGGTATTCTTTGAACTTGTCAAAGGATTCACTTTTATGCTTCATTAAATAGACATAGCCATATCTACTTAAATCGTCCGTGAAAGTGATGAAATACCTATAGCCTTCTCGTGCGTTGATCGACTTAGGGCCACATACGTCCGTATGTATGAGTCCTAATAGGTCGGCAGCGCGCATTCCAACACCTTTGAAGGAAATACGAGTCATTTTGCCGATGAGACATGATTCACACGTGCCATATGATTCGAAATCAAAGGGCGATATAGCTCCATTCTGTATGAGCTGTTTTACGCGTTTCTCATTTATGTGTCCCATGCGACAATGCCATAGGTAAGTTTGATCTTTGTCACCTACCTTTAATCTCTTGTTATTCACATGTAATATCTCGGTAGTTTGATCTAAAACATAAATTCCATTCATGGAAACTGCCTTGCCATATATCATATTGTGTAAGGAGAAAATACAGCTATTATTCTCTATTACAAATGAAAAGCCGAGTTTGTCAAGTGCAGAAACTGAAATAATGTTTTTGGACAAACTAGGAACATAATAACAGTTATATAAAAATAACTCGAATCCACTTGGAAGCTGGATCACGTATGTTCCCTTCGAGACTGCAGCAACGCGTGCTCCATTCCCGACACGCAGGTCCACCTCACCCTTGATTAGGGGTTCTTGGTTTCGGAGGCCCTGCACATGATTACATAGATGAGAACCACAACCAGTATCAAGTACCCAAGTTCCGCAACTTGCGTGGTTAATCTCAATCATGTGAATAAAAGAAGAAGAAGACATACCAACAGGAGTAACACGGCCTGCCTTAATGTCCTCGCGATACACGGGGCATGAGCGCCTCCAATGCCCAGTCTTGTGGCAATGGTGACATTCCGTGCTTGTATCCTTGCTCTTTGTCTTGCCCTGTGAGTTGCTCGACTCACCTGGCCCACTCTTAGCAAATCCTGGTTTCTTGAACCTGGGCTTACCTACTGCTAGGTCGCCCTGAGCTTTAGCCTTCCCTTTACCCTTTCCCTTACTGGCGATCATGAGAACATCCTGCTTCATGCTCCCACTTAACTTTAGATCCTTCTCAGTCTGTACGAGAAGGGAGTGGAGCTCATGAGGAGTCTTCTTCATGTCGTTCATGTAGTAGTTGGCCCTAAAGAGGGCGAACCCATCATGAAGCGAATGAAGCATACGATCAACGATTATGTTCTCACTGATCTTGCAGTTTAGGGTCTCCAGTTTCTCGATATTCTCAATCATGTTGAGAATATGTGGGCTAACAGCTTGGCCCTTCTGGAGTTTCGCCTCAAAGAAGCGACAGGTATGCTCATAAGAAACGATTCTCGGAGCCTTGGAGAATTCGTTAGAGAGCGTGGTGAAAATCTTGTTTGCACCATGGGATATGAAGCGTCTTTGCAAATTTGATTCCATTGCATAGATGAGTACGTTCTTTATCGCACCCACTTCCATAACGAAATCGCTATGAGCGCGAATTTCGTTGGCTCTAGCTCCAGTTCCTGGGTGTGCCGGAATGGGCTCAGTTAAATACTTAAGCTTTCCGTCAGCAATGGCAGCATTCCGTAGTGCTGCCTCCCAGTCAGAGAAGTTTGACCCATCATTCCTCAGTCTAGTTGACTGATTCATGGAGTCCATGAAGGCCTTTAGCCAGGATTCACGTGCTAGCTTGGCACTTGGCATTGGGTCTTCACCAGCCATTTTAGTTATACAGCAGTTTTAATGAACGTGTTCTACACTGAAAAGGAAGATAAAACAAAACCATATAAGCAACTTATTGTTGTGATTTAAGTCTATATTAAATTGAATTTAAACTCGTAGACTCATGCATTTATATAATTGATCTCCCTCAAGAATTATATAAACGATCCCAAGACTCAATTTCCGTATATTGATAAGCCCACAGTTTGGCTAATTCCAATCGTTGGAACTCTTGGTCGATAGATTTCCGTAAATCCTATCTATTAGTCCATCTCAGTCACTAGATATTATCGAGTGACCATGATGTTGAGATAAAATAAATCATCTGTTCCCACTTACCCGACGTAGAAGGGGTCATATTATGCCTACCGACGAAGAAGGGATTCATGGGAGGCTGATTTATAAAGACTAATCTCAATTTTTGGTTATACGAGGAAGACCCCATCAACTTTTATTTATCCATATTTAAGTGAACTAAAAACTAGCATTTGCGTGAATGAATTAAATAAAGTGATGGCTTTGCAATTGACATGTGACATCTGTATTGTCACAGAAAACTAACGCGTGACCTCTACATGAGTCAGTTTTCAGGCATGATATAGGTGGTTTGGTTTTTAGGCGGAATATGATGCAAGCTATTATCGATGAAAGCATAAAGATAAATGCAATAAACGTAAATAAAAGTCCTAGTGTGGCCTATCCTACCAAAATAAACATAAAACAACTTGGAATCCACCGTTGGACCCTAGAAGCTTGTCTTGATGTTCCATTTTGGTCCTTGCAGCGGGAGTGAGCATCCGGTCTCCGTCTTTGCTTTGGTCTTCACAAAATTACTAATTTAAATTACAAAAGTAGTCCTAGATACATTCTAATTTAAATACAAAAGTAATTACATGGCAAAAACCCAAAACGGAGATTCAAGATCTCAAAATTACAAGCAAGATCGTGTCCCATCATTACGGTGACACAATCTTCTAAGGCCACACTAAGTTACAACCGTTTGCAAAAATTAAATACGTTATTGAAAGCATTCAAGGCATTCACAAGACGATAAATAAAATGCATCAACTAAATAAAATTTATACATGACATAATACTGTTATTATGATTAATAAATTTATACCAAACCACCTTTTAAGATTAAAATTATGTGACTATACCGCTTTAATCACCAATTTTAATAAACATATAATCCATTATTTTAAACTGTTTTAAAACAATATGTATCAAACGAGGGTGAACCGTTTCACTAAATAATATACTATTTCCGTATACAGTATATTATTTTAAGCCATGTGAAAATAAGAAAACAAGTTATTTTCGAAAACAAACTGCCCGAAACGAGAGCACTCGATCGAGCAACAGGGGCACTCGATCGAGTGTCAGTGTCACTCGATCGAGTGCAGCAGGGCTCGATCGAGTGGCTCGTAAAAACTATAAATCGCTGCACTTTTAAATCAAACCAAGTTTTTATCTTGATATAAAACTTGTAAATCAAAAATAAAAACAACAAAAGATCCACATATTGCTCAAAATATCGATTAATTAACAATATGCAAATAAGAATCGAAAACAAGATCGATTGCAACCCTAAAATCACACGCACGAGGCCTGGTACAAGGGCACTCGATCGAGTGCAACAAAGACTCGATCGAGTGCCAAGGCAGAATGCACGGTTTTTCAAAATTTTAAATCTTATGAAAGACACAATTGTAAAATTTCATGGCCTAAGTCTCTAATACCACTTATGGGGAATAAAACGCGTATTCGCCCTAAACTTGCAGGATTATAATGAAAAATACAATCGTGAATATGGTCATAAGATTAAAAAGCATAAGAAAAGAAGTACAACCTTTAGTCCTTGTGCGAAGGGCCTAAGAACAGGAATTAACACACATTCCCTCCTATAACTTGCACCCAAGACTTAGAATGAGACGTGGCCGCGTGTGCTAGAAATCCTCTCCAACTGCCTTGCAATATTGGGAGAGCTATTTAGGTTTTAGATGTGAGATCTGAGGTTTTGTGAGAAGAAAGCTCTCAAAACCCTAATATTACCTTGAGATTATCTTAATCAGTGCAACAAGAGTAACTGACATAAGGAGAGTCCTCCTCCTTATGTAGTTGTTTTGGCCGAAAATTCTAATAGGGTAGGAGTGGGCTTTCCACTCTTACCTTATTCTAATTCGTGATTCGACCCATTTAACTTTAAGTTGTTCGCGGTATTTTTAATTATAAATCGTAACATGTTATCAGATATTAATACAGTCGATATATTAATAATGGTCTGACAAAATACGATATTGTATAATTACCCAAATTAATATAACTGTTTATATTAATACGCGAATACAATATTTAATTAAATATAACCGTTCATATTTAATTTACGAATTAATCATGTAATCCGTATTAGCTAAATTTATTTAATCCGTATTAAATAATAATCTCAACATCTTATTGACTAATTTAGTAGTCAATACCTCTGACTAACCGTTTAGTCATATCCGGCAAAATGTGACTGTATTTTCATACCTTCACATCTCTCAAACGTGTCCTATAGGTGTGACGTATAGGGACCAATTGATCACCGCCATCCGTATGACAATAACGTCAAACTTATCTAGCAAGCCAACCGTTATTGATAAACGTGGATCAACTGGTAATAATACTGAAGTATGCCCTTGTGATCCTTAAAGAGATTTAATAAGTCATTGTACTTAATTGTCAAGGACACCAGCCCCAACAATCTCCCACTTGTCCGTACAAGGGTATGTGCAATGACGTTATCACACTACATGTGGAGGACACAAGCTCCAACAAACCCAACCCTGGTTCCTTCCCTACACCACGCTGCTACACCCTGAACAGCCCCCTGTCGATGCAACCACCAGAGCTTCCACCACATACCACCACCTTCCACGACCCCTTTGACATCTGACTGACAGACCCCTGGTGGTGCCACTGTGTCGACCTCCCCCGAGTCAACAGTGGTACCACCCCCTTACACATCTCTTCGTGAACACCCAACCATACCCAGACTCTAACCCCTACAACAGCCCCATCGAACACCACTTTCTACACCACCCCCTATCCTTGTAACCACCGAGACCGACCACCCACTACTCTGCTGACCACCGTGAACAAAATAACAGAAACAAGAACTCGAAATAACAACCTAACAACAACCGAGATCTAAACAAAGGTGAGCAGACCAACACGATTATAAACATTGACAAGGCATGACTCACGTACCTGTTTCCCTGACCAAAACGATGGGGTTAGACACGGCCAAAAACACTGTAGACACTCCCTCTCTCTTCCGTGTGATGGTGGCTGTAAGATCTAGGGTTTTGTTTAGATACGAAAGCTCTGAAAATAAGAGCACAACACTCTCTTATATGATGGCTTGAACACGGTTTGAGGTGAGGCTGAGTGTAAGCATTAGATTAGGGTTATGTTGCCATCGTGGGCTGTGGTGTTTGTGCACAGAAACCGAGGCCCAACACCACTCCTTAGAGGTCTTGAGTTCGAAACCCAAGAGGACCCAAGTCACTACCTCGAGAACCCTTGATCGAACCCCATCAAACACATAAACGTAGCCTAAAACTCATATGCAAAGGAAGTATTAAAACCGTATTTAACCTTGTAACAAAATAAATCTCATAATTAAACGTGACAAAAATCGAGGTATTACACCAACAATCTCCCACTTGTCCTCACAAGTGTGGATCACCGATTCTCTTGTTTTATTACATCATCTCCCACTCAATGCAAGGTGTCTTTCAGTTCGTACTTGCACGTGATCAAATCAATAGTGGTTTTTCTCGATATGGAGTGTAACTGATAGACCGGAATTATCTACCATAGATAGTCTCCGAGCGTGGCCACGCATTTCCAATTCACTACTCCTCGAGTGGCCTTGAGATTTAAGATAACCCTGACAAGAGGCAGAACAATTCCTTTCCAACTGTTCTCCTTGGCCAACATCATCCATTGTGACCCAAAATATATCCATTTGACCCCTTTTACGGAAGATCGTAGAATATAAATTAAAGTCATTCTGAATAATGTCACCTCTAGAGCAGCCAGTCTCTAGTCAAAGAATCGACTCATAAGAATATATATATAGCAGCTCTTGCCACGACCAGGCTCCATTGAATTCTAAAGAACTCTATAAGCGGTCACTGCCCGACACAAGTGTACTTTACAGTTTTTCTATATGATCGACTAGTCATCCCTTATGACTCTATGGTGTCAGAACTCACCATCAATCGCATCATAATCTAGTCACTTCGAGACGTCACCTCATATAAGTGACTAGGGGCAATACTAAGTTAATCCAGTTCACTTCTACAGGGTTCAACAATTGTCTTACAATCCTGTTTGGATTTAACAAAGTATATATAAAATAAACAAGTTGTATAAACCTTTAAATGATGAACGAGATTATCTTATATGAACGTAAAAACAACATTTTTCATTTCATATCGTATAATCGATTACACATTGGGTAAACTCTTAAGACCCATAGAACGAGCATGAGAATCATGCTTAGCTTGCGACAAGGGTTTGGTTAAAGGATCAGCCACATTATCGTCTGTCCCAACCTTACATATCGCTATTTCCTTCCTATCAATGAAATCCCGAATTACATGATATTTTCTTGGTACATGTCTAGATTTATTACTAGACTTCGGCTCCTTAGCTTGAAAGACAGCACCACTATTATCACAGTACAGAGTGATAGGATCTTCAGCATTTGGAACTACTCTTAGTCCCTCGATAAATTGCCTTATCCATACTGCCTCCTTAGCAGCTTCTGATGCTGCAATGTACTCTGCTTCCGTTGTAGAATCCGCAACGACTGGTTCTTTGAAGCTCTTACAACTAATGGTACCACCATTCAAGATAAAGACAAATCCAGCCTGGGATTTAAAATCGTCTTTATCTGTTTGGAAGCTTGCATCTGTGTAACCCTTCACACACAAATCTTCTTCCCCTCCAAACACTAAGTATGAATACTTAGTTCTTCTTAAGTACTTAAGGATGTTCTTGACTGCAATCCAGTGACTTTCACCTGGATTTGCTTGATATCTACTAGTCATGCTCAAGGCATATGAGACATCAGGACGCGTGCATATCATGGCGTACATGATAGATCCCACGGCGCAAGCATAAGGAATCATTTTCATGCGTTCAAAATCCTTGGGCTCTGTGGGTGATTGAGACTTTCTCAATATAATGCCACTTCCCATGGGGATAAACCCTCTCTTGGAATTTCCCATGCTGAACCGTCGAAGAATCTTATCGATATAAGGTTCTTGACTTAGTGCCAATATCCTCATGGATCTATCTCTATAGATCCGGATACCCAATATGCATTTTGCATTTCCTAGATCTTTCATCTGAAAATGGTTACCTAACCATCCTTTTACCGATGAAAGCATTGGAACATCATTTCCAATGAGTAGTATGCCATCCACATACAAGATTAGGAATACAACATTGCTCCCACTGAATTTCATATATAGACAAGGTTCCTCGACACTTCGAGTGAAACCATTTTCTTTTATGACTTCATTGAAGCGATGATTCCAACTCCTCGATGCTTGCTTAAGACCATAGATGGATCTCTTAAGCTTGCATACCTTGTTAGGATTTTTAGGATCTTCAAAACCCTCAGGTTGTATCATATACACATCCTCCTTTAAATGCCCATTTAAGAAGGCGGTTTTGACGTCCATTTGCCACACTTCATAATCATGAAATGCGGCAATCGCTAACATTATCCTAATGGATCTTAGCATGGCTACCGGAGAAAAAGTTTCATCATAATGAAGACCTTGGACTTGGGAAAACCCCTTAGCTACTAGCCTAGCTTTATAGACATCATCATGTCCTTCTATGCCATTCTTCACCTTGAAGATCCACTTGCATTGGAGAGGTCTCATCTCCTTAGTCAAGTCTACCAAGTCCCATACTTGGTTTTGATGCATAGAATCCATCTCGGATAGCATGGCCTCATGCCATTTGGCGGAGTCGGGACTAGAGATTGCAGCTTTGTAAGTGGTAGGCTCATCACTTTCCAAAAGTAATACGTCTAGGCTACCATCTTCCTCAATTAGTCCAACATACCTATCAGGTTGATGTGGGACCCTACTCGACCTCCTGGGTGGAATAGGTACCGAAGTGGAAGAAGAAGGAACATCTTCATCTGTCTCAGCTTCAGTTTGTGGCTTTGAACTTCTCGAACTTCATTAAGTTCAAAATTTCTCCCACTCTGTCTCTTAGAAATAAACTCCTTTTCTAAGAAGACAGCCTCAGAAGACACAAACACTTTGTTTTCATGAGGTTTGTAGAAGTGGTAGCCACGTGAGGTGGTTGGATAACCAACAAATATGCATTTTTCGGATCTTGGTGCGAGTTTGTCATCGTTTTTAGACTTGACATAAGCATCGCACCCCCATATCTTCATATAGGATAAGTTAGGAACCTTTCCTTTCCACATCTCATAAGGAGTCTTATCGGTCGCTTTCGTTGGACTATTGTTCAACGATTTGATGGCTGTGAGGATCGCAAATCCCGAAAATAAATTAGGTAAATCAGTTTGGCTCATCATTGATCGGACCATATCCAATAAGGTTCGATTCCTCCTTTCTGCCACACCATTATGTTGTGGTGTTCCTGGAGGTGAAAGTTGTGACACAATGCCACACTCCTTTAGATGTGAATCAAATTCATTACTAAGATATTCTCCACCACGATCGAATCGTAATGTTTTAATCTTCCTGTCGAGTTGGTTCTCTACTTCATTCGGAAATTCTTTAAATTTCGTAAATGCTTCACTCTTATACTTCATTAAGTAGATATACCCATACCTACTTAAGTCATCGGTGAAGGTGATGAAATAGTCATAATTGCCTCTAGCGGTGATTGATAGTGGTCCGCATACATCCGTATGTATTAGTCCCAATAACCGACTTGCTCGTGTCCCTTTACCACTAAAGGGATTACGAGTCATCTATCCTAGAAGGCAAGCTTCGCATGTACCATAAGATTCATATTCGAATGGTTTAATTATGTTGGTCTTTACCAATCTTTTAATGCGATTCTCATTTATGTGACCAAGTCGACAATGCCAAACATATGATTCATTTGGATCACTCGTTTTAATCCTTTTGTTATTAACGTTGCAGACATTATTAGACGAGTCGAAATTTTCCAAAACATAGATTCCATTAATTGAATTGGCACGGCCAACTACCATGTCATTCTTTGAAATTACACAACAATTGTTTTTAATGGAAAAATCATATCCCTCAATGTCTAACATTGCAACAGAAATTATGTTTTTGGAAAGAGACGGTACAAAATAACAATTATTAAGTTTTAGCTCATATCCACTCGTCAAGGCAAGAGTGCAAGTTCCTTTTGAAGTGGCCGCTACCCGAGCTCCATTTCCAAGTCGGAGATCCATATCACCCTTGTCCACCTTCTCCACTTCTCTTAAACCCTGCAAACGATTACAAAGGTGAGAACCACATCCGGTATCCAATAACCATGATGTGTTGGATGTAAAATTTATGTCAATAACAAAAATTTCAGATTTGGAATTACCTAACGGAATCACAAGACCTTCTTGGATATGACGTAAGTACTTGGGGCAATTCCTCCTCCAATGGCCCATGACACTACAATAGTGGCATCGCCCTTTCTCTAACTTTCTCTTCTTCTTCTTATTCTTTGCAAGACATTTCTTGCTAGAACTCCTACTGGCTTCATCATAAGCCCTTTCTTTCAAGTACAAGGCATCCAATTCTTCATTTAGCTCATCTATATAAGCCGTGTCAAGAAGTGGTCCCCTTTTGGGAGGTGGGAAAGAAGTAATTATTTAACACTGCCATCCGGACCCGTTCCGAAATGAACTTCTCTAGTAGTATCAATGTTGTTTTGGTTGCAAATTTCGTCGAAAACATTGTGACAAGAATCAATAGTGATAGGGTTGAATGAATCCATTGCGATAAAATAACTACAAAAACGGAAACGAAGGAAAATTAACGTTCATCATTTTAATACTTGTTAAACATTTTAAACAAGTTAAGTATTTACTTAACGATCTCTTACACAATTAAGTAAATAAACCCGAGACCCAAACCCATACTAATCCGGGCACGGTGTAGCCGATTCAACCCGTATAGGTATAATTTGGTGGATTAACCCTTTAATCGGTTCTACTCTTAGAACTCTCGGTCGACAATTTTCTTAAAATTATCTTTAGCCCGAACTTATTGCAACTACAGTTACGAATACTTTCGTTGAGATCGACCAAATTTCAAGGTGTAATCGTCATTACCCCACTTACCCAACGTGACAATTTTAGTACCCCGGTTTAGCCGAGCCTACATATTTGTGAATAAGGGATTCATGGGTCCATACTCTTTGGTAAGGCTAAGTCTCAATATTTTAAACGTAAGAGATCTTATCAATTATTATCTATCTCCTTTTAACTGAACTAATTAGGTGAATTATCGATAATAAAATGATACGTTGAAGACCCGATACTCGATATGCATGACATGTTAATGGCGATTTGGCTATGCATGCAACATATTAAAACAAAATAAAGCAAACGAAAAATTCCTAGTATGGCCTTATCCTAGAAAAGAAATAATAAGAGTACAAATTCGGAAACCAACTCCTTTGGTCCTTTGAACTTGACGTGGCACGCAAATCGAGGCAAACACCGTCTTGATTGGAACTCCTTTCCGAATGGCACCGTCTTCAAGGTTCTCCGGAAATTACAAGAATTACAACTTTTCTAGTCTACTTTATACATTATAAAATAGAAATAAATTACAATTGGGTGATTCGAGATCACAAAATTACAACCGAATCGATAACCCCTTACATTACGGGAAATACCGATTTAAAAACTAAGGCCATACTAGAATACTTACAAGATTCAAAATAATGCAATATTATATGACATTCATAAGAAAAATGCAGCAATATATATATGTTATGAATATGTTCATTTTAATGCCAAATCGCCCTAATAACTTATTATGTCGAAATTAACCCGGTTTTATGAGATTTTAGCATTTTTAACTCTTTCAAAATGCATAAATTAAAACATAAACAACTTATGTTCTAAATAATATCCTAACACATTTTAGGATTCAAAATTAGTCATAAATAATTTTGATAATAATTAACACTTTAATTATATTAATATTGTTCATAATGCCTTAAAATGCATAACATTTACGAATTAAATCCAAACAAATATAAAATTTCGAAATTTTGGATTTTCATTTTCACTAACATTCTGAAAATATTACATTAATATTTATAATGTAAAAATTTTGGTCATTTTATTCGAAAATTAACTCGAAATATCATATATTAATGGCCAAAATCACCTCTTAATACGGTTTTAACTATAAAATCGTAAAACATGCTATACAAGATCATATTGTACCAAATTTTACATACATTAAGTAAAATAAGCACGTGAGGTCGTGTGAAAATTACAAGGCTAGAAACATTTTCTTTCTTATTTAATCATTTAACTCGATTTTATCATAAAAATGCATATTAAACGATTAAATCTATATTATGAACAATATATTAAATCTCATAAATTATCAATATAACCTAAAAACGTTTTAGGACCAGATTTAATTAATCATGCCAAAAGTCGAGTGATATACATATGGGTCTTGAAATATTAGTTTTGTTTTAAGTCTCAAAAACTAGGAAAAACTATAAACCGATTAAGCATGCAACAACATACGCTCTGATACCAATTGTTAGGTTCTTATACCTATTTAGTCATACTAATATTAATTATCTTATAATTAGTAGATCTTATGCATGCTTAACATAATATATGTCGAGATATATGAAGAAGAACAAGCTTCCTTACATTGATAATCTCGGTTAATATAGGGCACAAGTGAAGTCACCTTCTTCTCTTGTTCTTGAGCTTATCACACGGATGATCCTCCTTGAACCTTCAAAGAGATGATGGCCACCAAAAGATGAACACCAAGACACACTTACTCTCAACTATTTGTATGTTATTATGCTAGAATCAACACACAAAGTCTCTAGATAGTGCAAGGAGGCACACGGTTTTAGGGTTAGAAAATATGAATTTATTTTCTTTCTTTTGTTCTCTCTAAACAACCAAAACCCTAAGTGTAGTTTGAATGAATGATTTGAATGTAGAACCAAAGAACAAAACTCTCTTTTGTTCCTTCATTTGGTTCGGCCGTGAGCCATGGGTAGAGTGCCCAATGGTTGGCACCTCTATAACATCAAATGTTTCCCATGCTTGCCTTTACATTTAAGCCCTTGTCTTTCTAATGTTCCCATATTAAAATGTGTATGTTTGTTTGTGTGTGTGAGATCACACGGTCCATGTCACACAATGGACCCATACGAACATTAGCTAGAATAACATAATTTACGTAGTTTGTAGTTTAACATTTAAACTCTTTATCGTAAATTATAAGTAATTATAAGTAATCAATTAATTATTTATAATATATTTTGTTACTACAACAAATGTAAATAATTCATTCAACAACTTTATGTTTCATAAACATACAAATTATAGTGATGACATTTCAATCACTAAAATAATTTATAATCTTATTATAAATTATCTCCTTATTTTATTCATAATCTAGAAATGAACTAACTCGTATCATATACAGTTATTTCATTTATTATTGAGAGAGTTGTCCTAAAGGTGTAACCTAAAGGGATCAACTGGTCACCACCGTCATTACGACAGTAATGTCAAACTCTAGCAAGCCAATCATTACCGATTAATGTTGACCAGTTGACTTATGATAAAGAATCATCCCATGAATATTCTTTTATAGAGATTTGTCAATTTAATATATAATTGACGTGATCACATTATTGTCGAGGACACTTACTCCAACAATAATATGAGATAGAAGGAGACCAAAATTTGTAAGTTGTGGAATCATGAATAAAAGGTTTATTCGCAAAACACTAATACAAATTGATGATCGTGCATTAAATGCAATGAAATAGTATTGACTGTTTTTGCATGACAATGTAATTTGAGTTATAATTAACTCACAATAAAAGATACTTTGTCAAAATCCAAATGGGTTGTAAGAAACAATTTTGAACCCCATAAAGTGAACTGGATTGACTTAGTATAGCCCCTAACCGCTTATATGAGGTGACATCTCAAAGCGACTGGAATGTGAGGCGACTGATGGCAAGTTCAAATGCCATAGAGTCATATGTGATGACTAGTCGATCACACAGGCAGACTGCAAGAGACACTCTGTCGGGCAAAGTGACCGATTATAGAGTTCTGGAAATTTTATAATAGCCCAGTCGTGGCAAGAGCTGCTATAGTATTCTTATGAGTCAATTCTTAGACTAAAGATTACTCGCCTCAGATGGCATAGTTCTGACATAGCCTTGATTCATTCTCTACGACTTTTTGTAACTGGAGTCAAATGGGATTGTTTTGGGTTGTGATAGGCTGTGGCTAGTCGAAGGGATTAGTGCGATAGGAATTGTCCACCCCTTTGTCAGGGTTGTTCAAATCTCAAGGCCACTCGAGGAGAAGTTAACTGGAAATGCGTGGCCACGCTCGGAAGGTATCTATGGTAGATAATTCCGGTCAAACAGTTATCTCCAGATCGAGGAAACCACTTAAGATATGATCAAATGCAAGTACGACCAGAGAGACAACTTGCATTGAGTGGGAGATTGTAATAGGACACGAGAATTGGTGACGCGCACTTGTCGAGGACAAGTGGGAGATTTTTGGGAAATGTGTCCTCAACAATAGTGCGATCACATAATTAAATCTCATGACGAGAATGCGCAAGGGATGATACAAAATTATATAGTCAACTGACCAACATTAATCGGTAATGATTGGCTAGCTAGAGTTTGACATTACTGCCGTATGACGGTGGTGTTGGGAAATGTGTCCTCAACAATATTGCGATCATGTAATTAAATCTCATGACGAGAATGCGCAAGGGATGATACGAAATTATATTAGTCAACTGACCAACATTAATCGGTAATGATTGGCTAGCTAGAGTTTGACATTAATGTCGTCTGACGGTGGTCGTCAGTTGATCCCTTTAGGTCACACCTATAGGATAATTCCCTTAATTGATAAAATGATCAAATGTATATTGATACGAGTTGACCATATTCCTTAAACTCGTATACCGAGAAATCAGAGGTTAAATCTTATTGTAAGATTTATGTTTATAATTGAAACGTGTCAATTATTAAAGATTGAACGATATTTTACAATATCGAAATTAGAATGAATCGGGTTGTGTATTAATACAAAGGTTGTAAATCTTATTGACGATTATCATAAATAACCATTTTATACTAGTAATTATGAATTGCTTGTCAATTGATAACTGTGATTTATTTAATCTATAAACAATATTTATTTGATGAATATATATGTTTTAAATTAAGTAATTGTATTTTATTACATTGTGACATATTGTATGTCACATAATGTACAAATTATACAATTGACAAAGTTATAAAATGATGTCCATTTTAGCTAAGGTGGGACGGCTAGTGGAGGTGGTTGTGGGTGATTAGTGTGTGTTAAATACACTTTAATCATTGTGTTTAAAGCAAGCCTTGGAAACACTACTTATGACCACCCTAAGGAGCATGGGTAAGATAAAATGTCTCCCTTTGGAGCTCCCCATGTCCGGCCATCCCAACCCCAAGGCAAACACAATAAAACTTGTGATTGCTCTCATAATTCATTCATTCTAATCTATTGTAAAATTTTCTATGTAAAGAAAACCAAATAAAACCTCTCAAAATATTACAAGATAATATTTTACTAAAACCTATAATATTTGTATTATTAGTTTTAGTAGTTCTAATTAGTAATTAGAACATAGTTTAAGGAAACCGATTCTTGTACTAGCATACATCAAAGTGTCGGTTATATTAAGGGTGTCTTGGGTGCATCTAGAAGGAGGTGTTCTAGTTGAATACTAAGGAGGATCATCCTTGCTCCGGTTTCGTCGAATTGTAAGCATTCGATTCTTATATTTTCCGCATATATACTAGCATGCATAAGATCTAAAATATAATAATTAAAATGTTAATTATATAGTTACTTAGTATGACTAATATTATTAGGTTATGAGATAATTAAACCTAACATGTGGTGGTCAGTGGATCCCTTTAGGTCACACCTATAGGACAATTCCCCTTATTGATAAATTGATCAAGTGTATACAGATACGAGTTGATCAGATTCCTTAAACTCATATATCGAGAAATCAGAGGTTAAATCTTAATGTAAGATTTATGTTTGAAATTGAAACGTGTCAATTGTCAAACATTAAACGATATTTATGAAATATCGTAATTAGAATGAATCGGGTTGTATATTATTACAAGTGTTGTAAATCGTATTGACGATTAATGAAATGACCATTTTATATATATTAGTAATTATGAATTACTAGTAAATTTGTTAAATATGATTTATTTAATTTATAAATGATATTTATTTGATAAATATGCATTTTAAATTAAGACAATTGTTTCTTATAATATTGTGACATAGTGTATGTCACATATGTACAATTGTACAAATGACAAAAATTATAAAATGGAATCCATTTTATGTGTGGTATGTCGGTTTGGGTGAGTGATGGGAGAAGTATTGTGTGTTATTAATTAACCCAACATTATGATTAATAGCATGCTTAGCTTTAATCAGCCAAGAGCCACCCTAGTTCATCGGTAAGCTAAAAAAGGAGCTCTCCTCTCCCCTTCCCTAGACCTTGAGCACGGCAACCACACAGAACAACCATCAAAAGTGTGAAATGTTATGATATCTCATTCATTCCATCCTTAGGCAATTTTTTCTAGTATGAGAAAAATTCCAAAACCTCTCTAAAATTATTTCATAATATTTTCATATAATAGGATTATATTAATAATACTACAATTCTTGTAGTATTAATACTTATTATTCTAATAAGAGATTAGAATATAGTTTAAGGAAAACCGATTATATCACCTAGCTCGTGTGTTGTTTCGGTTTTAAAGGAGTTATCTTGGGTGCATCTTGAAGGAAGTATTCTACTTGGATACTAAGGGTTGGAGGATCATCCTTGCATCATTCTTGTCGAAATAATGAGCTTTCGATTCTTTTTCCGCATTATAATTAGCATGCATAAGATCTAAAATTCATATAATTAAAATGTTAATTATCAACCTTTTTAGTATGACTAAAATATTAGGTTTTGAGATATTTAAACCTTACACGTTCATTTATTGTTCTAACTTGTTCTAATTATTACTACTTCATTGTTCCAGATCTACAAATTCATATTCCGCTGCAACCTTAGTATTATTGTTGATTTGTCTACCGAGTTATCTAAAGAATACGCATCAACGTGTCCGAAATCGAATCAAGACGTATCTTATTCGATTCTAGACCCTAGAAACTACTATAAATCACCTTTACGAGGTTATCCAATTTTCGGCCAAAACTGGTTTATAGTATACCGGTAACGACAATGTCTTCTGATGTTTTCAAAAAAAATGTGTGCCCGCTTTATCTGACTCGATTAACTATCCGTGCGATTTTCGTACATATTTGTCCCGGGAGCTCAATGGCCTAAAAACCGTGTATTATACACTTCAATTTGACCCGTTTCGGGTGGTCGGAGCGGCCAGTTTTATTTTTCAATCATTTTTTATAACACGTGTCCGAAATCGCATCATGAGGTATCTTATTCAATTGTAGACCCTAAAAACTACTATAAATCACTTTTACACGGTTATCCGATTTTCGACCGAAACTGGTATATAACATACCGGTAACCTTAAATGTTTTCCGATGTATTTGAAAAGTTTTGTGCCCGCTTTATCAGACTTATTTGATTCTAGACCCTATAAGCTACTATAAATCTCTTTTACACGTTTATCCGATTTTCGACCGAAACTGGTTTATCGCATACCGGTAACGACAATTTCTTCCGATGTTTTTGAAATTTTTTGTGCCCGCTTTATCTGACTCGATTAACCATCCGTAAGATTTTCGCACATTTTTGTTCCGGGAGCTCGAAGGCCTAAAAAACGTGTATTGTACACTTCAATTCGACCGTTTCGGTGGTCGTAGCGGCCATTCTTTTTTTTAAGGCATGATTTACAATACGTGTCTGAAATCACTTCATGAGGTATCTTATTCGATTCTAGACGCTAAAAACTATTATAAATCACTTTTTCACGGTTATCCGATTTTTGACCGAAACAGGTTTATAGGATACCGGTAACGTCAAATGTGTTCCGATGTTTTTCAAAAAAATTTGTGCTCGCTTTATCTGACTTGATTAACCTTCCGTGCGATTTTCGTACATTTTTGTTAGGGAGATCAGAAGCCTAAAAAACGTGTATTACACTTCAATTCGAGCCGTTGCGGGTGGTTGGAGCGGCCATTTTTATTTTTCAGCCTGTTTTTACACCACGTGTCCGAAATCACATCATGACGTATCTTATTCGATTCTGGACCCTGTAAACTACTATAAATCACCTTTACGAGGTTATCCTATTTTCGGCCAAAACTGGTTTATGGTACACCGGTAACGTCCAATGTCTTCTGATGTTTTCAAAAACAATTTGTGCCCGCTTAATCTGACTCGATTAACCATCCGTGCGATTATCGCATATTTTTGTTTCGGGATCTCGGAGGCGTAAAAAACGTGTATTGTACAATTCAATTCGAGCCGTTTCGGTGGTCGTAGCGGCCATTTTTATTTTTCAGGCATGATTTACACCACGTGTTCGAAATCGCATCATGAGGTATCTTATTCGATTCTAGACCCTAAAAACTACTATAAATCACTTTTACACGGTTATTTGATTTTCGACCAACACCGGTTAATAGCATACCAGTAACGTCAAATTGTCTTCCGATATTTTAAAAAAAAAATTGTGCGCGCTTTATCTGACTAGATCAACCGTCCTAGCGATTTTCGTACATTTTTGTTAGGGAGCTCAGAGGCCTAAAAAACGTGTATTACACTTCAATTCGAGCCCTTGCGGGTAGTTGGAGCGGCTATTTTTATTTTTCAGCCTGTTTTTATACCATGTGTCCGAAATCGCATCATTGACGTATCTTTTTCGATTCTGGTCCCTATAAACTACTATAAATCACCTTTACGAGGTTATCCAATTTTCGGCCAAAACTGGTTTATGGTATATTGGTAACGTCCAATGTCTTCTGATGTTTTCAAAAAAAATTTGTGCCCGCTTTATCTGACTCGATTAACCATTCGTGAGATTTTCGTACTATTTTGATCCGGGAGCTCAATGGCCTAACAAACGTGTATTATACACTTTAATTCGACCCGTTTCGGGTGGTCGGAGCGGCCAATTTTATTTTTCAGCCTGTTTTTATACCACGTGCCCGAAATCGAATAATGAGATATCTTATTTGATTCTAGACCCTATAAGCTACTATAAATCTCTTTAACACGTTTATTCCATTTTCGACCAAAACTGGTTTATCGCATACTCGTAATGACAATGTCTTCCGATGTTTTTGAAAATTTTTGTGCCCACTTTATCTAACTAGATTAACCATCCGTGCGATGATCGCACATTTTTGTTCCAGGATCTCGGAGGCCTAAAAAAGTCTATTGTACACTTCAATTCGAGCCGTTGCGGGTGGTTGGAGCGGCCATTTTTATTTTTAAGCCTGTTTTTATACCACGTGTCCGAAATCGCATCATGACGTATCTTATTCAATTCTTGACCCTATAAACTACTATAAATCACCTTTACGAGGTTATCCTATTTTCGGCCAAAACTAGTTTATGGTATACCGGTAACGTCCAATGTCTTCAGATGTTTTCAAAAACAATTTGTACCCGCTTTATCTGACTCGATTAACCATCCGTGCGATTTTTATACATTTTTTATCCGAGAGCTCAATGGCCTAACAAACGTGTATTATACACTTCAATTCGACCCGTTTCGGGTGGTCGGAGCGGCCAGTTTTATTTTTCAGCCTGTTTTTATACCATGTGTCCGAAATCGCATCATGAGGTATCTTATTTGATTCTAGACCATGTAAGCTATTATAAATCTCTATTACACGTTTATCCGATTTTCGATCGAAACTAGTTTATCGCATACCTGATGCGTGTCTGTTTTATGATGTTTTACATCTATTTTTACACGCATTTGGTCGCGCATTTACTATGTTTTAGCCTTTATTTCCCAACAATTGTGCACTTTCGTATTTTTATGCACTTTTGCAGATTTGTGCGGAAAAAAGGACAATTTTACACCAAACTTATGCCTTCGAGATTTTTGCATAACTAGGGATCGAAGAAAGTCAACTGGAATCACTAATCAAGTACCAAAAGTCAAACAGAGACGAATCAAAGCAATCTAACGCGGAAACGGGTCGACCGACCTATTACTTGGGTCGGCCGACCAGATATCTGTTATGAAAGCCCAGAATTTTCCTGAAGCCCGTAAAGAGGTCGACCGACCCACATAGTAGGTCGACCGACCTCAGCGAAGCCCAGAAGCTTTCCGGAAGTCCATTAGAAGTGTTGGAGTCTTTAGGAAACTCTTAATTGCCGCCCTATATAAGCTAATCTTTCGTTTAGGATTAATTATCTAGTTCGACATTCAGCTTTATTTAATTTTATTCAGTTTTTAGTTTAATTACAATCTTTCAATATTCTCGAAGCACTTTAGTTGTTCATCAATCATTCAAGCATTCAATAAAGTTTGTTCCTTTTCATCTTAATTCCAATTTCTGGTAATTCTTCCTTAATTTAGTTCTATTATTGTTCTTATTATTATCGCATTAGGTTTAAGATAGAATCATAGAGCTTTATCGTAAATTGCATGTTTAGATTGATAATTGTTATGATTGCCATGTTTATCCCCGTTTTCATTGTTGTTTTAATAATCATGTGTAGCTAAATACTTATGTTAGGATGTAGGGGATGAATATGCGTAGGTAATATAAAGTTTCGAGACCGACCTGTAGCAGGGCCGTGGTCGGCCGACTCACATAATGGGTTGGTTGACCAAGGCGGTGGTCGGCTGACTGGGCTAGCCGGTCGGTCGACCCTCTCGCGTATGTTTTCTGTTCCGTTTTAATTCGTAGACTATAATAACCTACAATGAGACTGAAAGGAGACTTGTAGGATGTTAGTAATGACCTACCCAAGATTCAGAGATACGGGAAGGGCATTGGTTTACACCTTAAGACGGCTAGGTTACTCAAGACTGAAAGTTATGTGACCTAGGATTTAGGAATCACCCTTATTGTTGACACCCAATAATTGTGAGACCTAGGAACTAATAGCATAGGCCGAAAGGAGCTATTAGGTACCATAGACCGAAAGGATATGTTACACCCCTAGCTTACGCGACTGCAATACATGTTGACCTTAGGATTTATATTACCTTAGCTATTTATTACCCAAACATCCTAGCATCCCTTTTAATATAGTTTTAATCCCAATTTTAATTACTTGTTTATTTTATTCTTTGCCTTAGACTTAGTAAACAACTATTCAAACCCCCAAAACTGTTACTTTAAACATTAACACCAAACAATAAACATTCCCCACCTCCTTGTGGTTCGACCCTGACTTTCACTATCTATAGTTAAAGTTTAGGAATTATAAATTTTATCTTTGGTACCCTCAACGACGGGCATAAAATTTTGGCGCCGTTGCCGGGGAGGTGATGTAAAACCCCTCGCGAAAGCGGGAATAATAAACATACAAAGTACTAAAATTGCAGCGGAATTAAAACTTTTTAACATAACTAAACATGCGAGGCGTCCTACTACAAAACTGAAACATAAATAAGTACATAAGTGTAATATAAAAGCAGCCCGGGATGGCACATCCCTACAGGCACTCAAGAAATGAAATGTAAATCTAAAGTCTAGCTAACGTAAAGGTGTAAGTCAATCGATGAAGGATCATCGCTCGCTAGCTCCATGCAACCCCTCTGCCAACCTGTCATGTACCTACATACATGTAAACATGTACGCCACAATCAGTGGGGAGTGACTAGAGTTCTCCTAGCCACCTCTTGTAACGACACGTAACAAGCAAAGAAAAAAGAATACTCCAACATATATAAACATGTGAAGCATATCAATATCTCAATAACTGAAATCATATCATCATGCAATCACTAATGCACGGCTCTCAACCAACTTCAGAAACTATTTGGAAGGAGAGCCGGTTTCCCTACCGGTTGCCCGGTTGGTGGGTCGTTCAGTCCAAACCATTGACGAAACTGACTAAAGAGTCATCCAATGCCTTGGATGAACAATATCAAAGTCAAGGTACCGTAAACATCACTATCATCATACATATCTGACACTGTACCAACTCAAGGCAAGCAGATAAAAACAGCAAGTATAAGGTTCAGCGGTCAACTTAAGACATAACCTAAATACCAATCATTCAGCAAGTATAAAGGTTCAGCGGTCAACTTAAGACATAACCTAAATACCAATCATTCAGCAAGTATAAAGGTTCAGCGGTCAACTTAAGACATAACCTAAATACCAATCATTCAGCAAGTATAAAGGTTCAGCGGTCAACTTAAGATATAACCTAAATACCAATCATTCAGCAAGTATAAAGGTTCAGCGGTCAACTTAAGACATAACCTAAATACCAATCATTCAGCAAGCAAGGACTCAGAGGCCAACTTAAGGCATAGACCTGCCAATCAGCAAGACACTAGACTCAGAGGCCAACTTAAGGCATAGACTAGCACCCAAAAGTAAAGGACTCAGAGGCCAGCTTAAGGCATGTCCCTTCACTACATCACAAGACACTAGACTCAGAGGCCAGCTTAAGGCATGTTCTAGCATCAAACATCTGCACTCCGGGTGAGGTGTTACGACCTAAATGCCCCGTTGTGCAGCTGCTCTATTCGTCAGACTCAGAGACCAACTTAAGGCATGTTCCAACGCGATCACAATCAAACATGTCTGGACTCAGAGGCCAGCTTAAGGCATGTCCCAGACACGACAAACATACACATATAGGGCTCAGAGGCCAGCTTAAGGCATATCCCCATATATGACAAACAACTCACGTATTAAGTTCAGAGGCCAGCATAAGGCATAACTTAATACGCATCAATACAATATCATCAAAGTCTATGAACTAAAGTATAGTTCTACTTTCTTAACTTCTAATCAACACTTAATTGACCCCGGGAACTAAGTTGAGGGAGAGCCGGTTTCCCTTTCGGTTACCCGACCGGGGGGTCTCTATCCGCTCTCCATTCCCGAACCCAATATAGTGTCGCCCATCCTCCGGGTGTTAGGTTTAACTAGTTGCTCATAAACTAATTTAGTCATACTAACAAAACCTTTTAATTAACTTTTAATTAACATGTTAATAAACTCGTTTATTAGATCTTATGCATGCTAAAAATGCGGAATAGAGGAGAAAATAAACCCTTACACACGGTCCAAGAATGTACTAGGATGATCCTCCGAGTACCCAAATTAGAATACCTCCTCCGGATGCACCAAGACAAGCCCTTAAGAACCGAACCCTTATTAGTGCTAGACAAGAAATCGGTTTTCTCCTTAAACTTATTCTAATCACTCTTATTAGAATAATATATGAATACTACTTTTAGTATAAGTTATTATCTTATAATATGTATTTTAGAGGTAGAAAATTTTCTCTCTTCTTGTGTAGTATTTCGGCTAGGGCAACAACAAGAAGAAGAAGTGGTGAATGAATATGATATATCTTTATATATATCAAGCATGCTTATTAAGATAATCAAATTAACTATAAGCATGGTTTATGGGGAAGGGGTTGCCGGTTTTGGGATGCCTCAAAGGGGAACACATTCACTTCTCAAGACACTAGGGAAGCATCTAGGTTAGTGTTCTCAAGGTGGTCTTTTAATGATTGTGTTTTGTACATTAAACCCACACAACCAACCCCACTTAACCGGCCCCTTAATCCTTAAAAAGGATTTCATTTTACAACTTTGTAAAATGTATAATTTATACAAAGTGTGACATCCTATATGTCATATAATATGTTTTAGTACATTTAAAACATATAAATATTTATCATATAAATATTATACATAAATAAATCATATTTATTAATCAATAAGTAATTCGAAATTACAAATGTAAAATGATCATTTATCGTCAATACGATTTACAACCTTTGTATTAATTTCAACCCAATTCATTCTAATAACGATATAATAAAATATCGTTTGATGTTTAACAATTGACACGTTTCAATTTTAAACATAAATCTTACATTAAGATCCAACCTCTAATTTCTCGACATTCGAGTTTAAGGAATATGATCAAATCGTATCAATATACATTTGATCACTTTATCAATTAAGGGAATTGTCCTAAAGGTGTGACCTAAAGGGATCAACTGACCACCACCGTCATACGACAGTAATGTCAAACTCTAGCTAGCCAATCATTACTGATTAATGTTGGTCAGTTGACTAATAATTCGTATCATCCCTTGCGCATTCTTGTTATGAGATTTAATTACGTGATCGCACTATTGTTGAGGACACATTTCCCAACAATCTCCCACTTGTCCTCGACAAGTGTGCGTCACCAATTCTCTTGTCCTATTACAATCTCCCACTCAATGCAAGATGTCTCTCTCTGGTCGTTCTTGCATTTGATCATATCATGAATGGTTTCCTCGATCTGGAGAATAACTGTCTGACCGGAATCATCTACCATAGATACCTTCCGAGCGTGGCCACGCATTTCCAGTTAACTTCTCCTCGAGTGGCCCTGAGATTTGAACAACCCTGACAAGGGGTGGACAATTTCTATCGCACTACTTCCTTCAACTAGTCACAGTTAGTCACAACCCAAAACAATCCCATTTGACTCCAGTTACGAAAAGTCGTAGAGAATGGATCAAAGTTATGCCTAAACTGTACCATCTTGGGAGAGTAGTCTTTAGTCAAAGAATTGACTCACAAGAATACTATAGTAGCTCTCGCCACGACCCGGCTATAAAATTTCCAGAACTCTATAAGCGGTCACATTGCCCGACAGAGTGTCTCTTACAGTCTGCCTATGTGATCGACTAGTCATCACATATGACTCTATGGCACTTGAACTTGCCATCAATCGCCTCACACTCTAGTCGCTTTGAGACGTCACTTCATGTAAGCGGCTAGGGGCTATACTAAGTCAATCCAGTTCACTTATGGGGTTCAATATTGTCTCATACAACCCATTTGGATTCTGACAAAGTATCTTTTACTTTGAGTTATTAATAACTCAAATGATGTTGTCATGCAACAATAGTCAACATTATTACATTGCATTTTGATGCACAATCATCTATTTGTATTAGTGTTTTGCGAATAAACCTTTTATTCATGTGAATAACCTTTATTCATGAATGCAAAACTTACAACTTTGGTCTCCTTTATTCTCATATTATCTCGTATAATATGATTCTATTTGAGTACATATCTAGAACTCTTTCTAGATTTTGAGTTTCCTTTCCGGAGGAAAGCTCCCACTGTTATCTTATAACTTGTGACGTATCGATATACTGGAGGGATTAAAAATCACTCTCTATAGTCACTTATGTACTGAAATCTATATTGTAGTCTATTTATGATTTCATCATTTTTACAATTTTCAAACATCTTGGCTATTTGATAATGGTTTTATTCATCGTTATGAATAATATATCCAACCATTCTAACTTCTAGTGGGCGACCTTTTATTATCCATATAATAAACCTTCCCATAAGCTCCATCATCTTATGATATAAATTATTTGATCATCTAGAATAGAAAACCTCTTATTCTTTACTCCTTAAAGAATCACCCATTCTCTCTAAATGGTAGGCTTAATTCTTTTTATGAAAATCGCTCCCACTAAAATCAATATCTTTCGATATCTCAAATGAACATTTCATTTCTCGCATGTTAAACTATTACTTGAATCATTATCACTATCACTATCCCTATAGTGATCTGTTTCCATTCAATCAATCATCACCTTCTTATCATGTCTTCGTTTCCTTGAGACGAAAATGACATGATAATTTCTTTATAACTACATAGGAACCGATTTCCTACCGATGATTTCATACGGGGTTTCAAGTTTCCTCTCTACCAAACAATGAACACAAAGAACCTTTCTTCGAGTGTCCTCCCGTAGTTTCTTCAAATCACTTAGGGCTCTTTGTTTCCTCTCTATGAAACAATGAACACAAAGAACCTTTCTTCGAGTGTCCTCCCGTAGTTTCTTCAAATCACTTAGGGTTCTTCTTAAGACTCCCAAGTAAGAATCTTCTCTAAGATCCTTCCTTTATTTACATCATTGGTTTGTGAGCGAAATATTTTCTCCCACTCTATCCTTCTAACAACAACCTTTATTCGTTTAAGGATAGCTATTTCGATTAACCAATGTATTTGAATGTTTGAAGTTTGATAGGTGTGATGAATACATTCTCATTTTCACTTAAAATGAAAATCTTATAATGAACTGATATAGTCTCATTTTGATTGAATCTATCTCATGGGGTGTAGTTCTCCGTTTTAATCAACTCTTTGATTCTCTTATACTTGATCGTATCAATATTTATTGCGTGATTAAATCACTATCATTCATGTTTAAACAAGGCTTGCTATTTATTTGAGAAATCAAAACATTGATTAAGAACAAAAGTAGTGACTCGGGTTGAAAACCAAGTCACTAATATCCAAAATACAACCATTGTTTTAGGATTTTAATCCTTGTCTTACAAGAAAATTAAATTGTTCCATAAATAAATGCAAAATATGAAAGAAGACGATATGAAAATTTAGAGCCTAGCTCTTCAAGTCTTCGATCAATTGGATGCTACCGGAGCCATCCAAGTAAGGAACTTCAAGCTTCCTTGTCCTTTCCCTTATCATTATTCGGGGGTGGCCCTTTAAAACAATTAAAAAGGGTAAATATCAACACATTTGTATCACTATACATAAGTTGATAAAAACGATATGAATTATACGCGAGAATTATTACCTACGGCGGTAGCTTTCCCATTTTTGAGATCACTTAAGTACTTGGGGCAATTTCGCTTCCAATGACCGATCCTCGTGCAATAATGGAACTTGTCTTGCTCTTTAGAAGACGAGGTGGAAGCGCCTTTCGAAAAGGTCTTTTCTTTGGTCGCCTTGGGCTTGAACGTTTTCTTGCCCTTGCCTTTAGAGGCATTTCTTTTGAAGCTCGTTTTCCCTTTCTTTTCGATGTTCAAAACATCCTTGGTGGAACTTTCATGAAGTCCCATGTCCCTTTCGGCTTGGACTAGCATCTTATGCAACTCGTCTAACGAGGTCTCTTGGTTTCGCATATTGAAATTCACCCGGAATTGAGCATACGCCTTAACCTTATTGAGCGAGTGAAGAACTCGGTCAATGATAAGAGAGTCGGGAACATCAACATCTTGAGCTTTGAGAGTCTCCGCGAGCTCAACTAGTTTGAGCACATGAGGGCTTATCTTTTGCCCTTCCTTGAATGTTATGTCAAAGAATGCGGAAGCCACCTCATATTGAATCACCCTTGGAGTTTGCGAAAACATGGTCGCAAGTTTGGTGTAAATTTCATATGATGTGGTCAACTTGATCATACTCCTTTGGAGATCCGGCTCCATGGAGAAGATGAGCACATTTTTAAGAGCGGAGGACTCTTTCATGTAGGCTTCATAGGCCTCACGAGTTTGGACCGACGAACGAGCGGTCGGAGCGGGAGGAGCGGCTTCGGATAGGTAACGACTCTTATCGTCACCTTGAGCGGCCAAAAGTAATTGCGCATCCCAATCCTTAAAATTGGAACCATGCTTATTGAGTTTGCAACGATCCATAAAGGATCGAAGCCACGATACGTTAGAGAGAGGTGGAGCGTTGGTTGCCATAGTCGATGTTGAAAATTAAACTACAATAATAAAAGGAAAAAACAACATCATTTTAAATTCATAATTTAAACTAAAAACTTTAAGTTTAGTTATGTATTTACTTAATGATCTCTTACCCAATTAAGTAAACAATCCCGAGACCCAAACCCATACTAATCCGGGCACGGTGTAGCCGATTCAACCCGTATTGGTATAATTTGGTGGATTAACTCTTTAATCGGTTCTACTTTTAGAACTCTCGGTCGACAATTTTCTTAAAATTATCTTTAGCCCGAACTTATTGCAACTACGGTTACGAATACTTTCGTTGAGATCAACCAAATTTCAAGGTGTAATCTTATTACCCCACTTACCCAACGTGATAATTTTAGTACCCCGGTGTAGCCGAGCCTACGTTCTTGTGAAGAAGGGATTCATGGGTCCGTACTTTTTGGTAAGGCTAAGTCTCAATATTAAAATGTAAGAGATCTAGTCAAAATATTATCTATCTCCGTTTAAGTGAACTAAGTCGGTGAATTATCGATAAAATAAAAGACTAGGTCGACTAGGTCGAAACATGCATGATACGATGTATGACGATTTGGCTATGCATGCAAACATATAAAAAGCAAAAATAAAAGCATAAATAAACCCTAGTATGGCCTTTCCTAGAAAAGAAATAACAAAGTACAAATTCGAAAACCAACTCCTTTGGTCCCTTGAGCTTCACACGGCACGCACTTCGAGGTAAACACCGTCTTGATCGGAACTCCTTTCCGAATGGCACCGTATTCAAGGAACTCCGAATTTTACAAAAATTACAACTTTTCTAGTCTACTTTATACATTATAAAATAGAAATAAATTACAATTGGGTGATACGAGATCACAAAATTACAACCGAATCGGTAACCCCTTACATTACGGGAAATACCGATTTAAAAAACTAAGGCCATACTAAGTAAATTACATAATTCCCAAAATTACGTAAATAAAATCATGACATTCATAATATAAATATGCAATGCTTATATAAATATGAATTAACATGCAAATCCTAAGCCAAATCGTCCTATTTAAAACACTTATTTAAATAGTTATCGTAAACCTCGGTTTTTATGGAATTGCGTGTTTTAACGTTTAACAATACTATGCATTAAATGAAACGGTTTTCATCCTTAAGTTAATCATCCTAACTCGCATAGGATTCAAAATTTAGTCTTACTCAAACTTTGAACATGAATTAACTTAATATATTATAATATTGATCGGTATTACTCGGTTTTTCGGGAAAAATAATATAAAATTCAAAAGAGACATTAAAATTTCGAAAATTCAAAATTCAAATTTTGAAAAATCCAGAATGTTCTTAAAATTTCCAGAAAGTTAAAATATTAGTATTTTATACGGTTTTATAATTATTTCGAAAATAACACGTAAAACGAGCAATTTAAGTCGGAAAATTCAGCATGCTAGAATGTCACGTGTTCGACCCCTACATAGTTTATTACCTATTTATATATTACACTCACATTTCACCAAAAAAAAAAAAAAAAAAAAAAAAAAAAAATTAACTTCATAGCCGAAATTTTAATAATTAACTTCATAAATGCAAATTAAATACTAATAATATTTTTATACCTTCCAAGACATTTTAAGAACACAAGATGGACAGAAAATTAAATGGCACATTGCCCCATAGCCGAAATTTTAAAGCATGCCTCCTTTTATTTAATTTTAAATGCTACTTTTAACAAATCAAAATTAAATCAATGCAAATCAAATCTGAAACTTTAGGCACCCAAGAATATTTTCATGATGAACATATCACATATGACTAAAATGGGTTATATTTTCGGCCATTTTTAACAACATTTGCAAATTTTAACGATTTACGTCATATATCATACGATTTTAACATTTAAAATTATTTCTCAAGCATAAAATAAGATAAAATTCTCGAAAATTTTATACATGCTGGAAATAATATATATGACATCGTGTTAAATTTTTATGGCCAAATTCCAACTTAAACTATTAAAGTCGAAATTATGTCACTAATTACCCGATTTTTACATTAAAAATCTATAATATTGCAATATTTGAGATAAATTTCTGGAAAATTCAACATAAATTTTAAATATTGCATGTGACATCCTCATAAATTTTTATAGTCAAATTCATAATATAACTATTTTAACCCATTTTTATTCATCTTTTTGCATTTTAACCATTAAAATTCATATCACACGATTTAAAGGTCTATAATTTACGAAAATTCATATTCATATTATAGAAAATACATGTGATATCATACTGAAAAATCTCGGCCAGAAGCTTATTTTAACTATTTTTCCCAAAATTAATCATTTTTAACCATTAAAACGTATTAAAAACCGAAATAAAAATACCAATGATCAATATTCATGCAAAAATTATTCCAAATATTCTAAATCATATTAGAAAACAGTAGGTATGATGCTAAATTAATTTCGTGCATATCATATATCAAAACGAAAATTATCAAGTTTTATTTTGTTATCCTAATAACTCCGTAAAAACGAAACGGAAAGCATGCAAACAACCCTTTTGCTCTGATACCAATTGTTAGGTTTAACTAGTTGCTCATAAACTAATTTAGTCATACTAACAAAACCTTTTAATTAACTTTTAATTAACATGTTAATAAACTCGTTTATTAGATCTTATGCATGCTAAAAATGCGGAATAGAGGAGAAAATAAACCCTTACACACGGTCCAAGAATGTACTAGGATGATCCTCCGAGTACCCAAATTAGAATACCTCCTCCGGATGCACCAAGACAAGCCCTTAAGAACCGAACCCTTATTAGTGCTAGACAAGAAATCGGTTTTCTCCTTAAACTTATTCTAATCACTCTTATTAGAATAATATATGAATACTACTTTTAGTATAAGTTATTATCTTATAATATGTATTTTAGAGGTAGAAAATTTTCTCTCTTCTTGTGTAGTATTTCGGCTAGGGCAACAACAAGAAGAAGAAGTGGTGAATGAATATGATATATCTTTATATATATCAAGCATGCTTATTAAGATAATCAAATTAACTATAAGCATGGTTTATGGGGAAGGGGTTGCCGGTTTTGGGATGCCTCAAAGGGGAACACATTCACTTCTCAAGACACTAGGGAAGCATCTAGGTTAGTGTTCTCAAGGTGGTCTTTTAATGATTGTGTTTTGTACATTAAACCCACACAACCAACCCCACTTAACCGGCCCCTTAATCCTTAAAAAAGATTTCATTTTACAACTTTGTAAAATGTATAATTTATACAAAGTGTGACATCCTATATGTCATATAATATGTTTTAGTACATTTAAAACATATAAATATTTATCATATAAATATTATACATAAATAAATCATATTTATTAATCAATAAGTAATTCGAAATTACAAATGTAAAATGATCATTTATCGTCAATACGATTTACAACCTTTGTATTAATTTCAACCCAATTCATTCTAATAACGATATAATAAAATATCGTTTGATGTTTAACAATTGACACGTTTCAATTTTAAACATAAATCTTACATTAAGATCCAACCTCTAATTTCTCGACATTCGAGTTTAAGGAATATGATCAAATCGTATCAATATACATTTGATCACTTTATCAATTAAGGGAATTGTCCTAAAGGTGTGACCTAAAGGGATCAACTGACCACCACCGTCATACGACAGTAATGTCAAACTCTAGCTAGCCAATCATTACTGATTAATGTTGGTCAGTTGACTAATAATTCGTATCATCCCTTGCGCATTCTTGTTATGAGATTTAATTACGTGATCGCACTATTGTTGAGGACACATTTCCCAACACCGGGGACTTCAAATACACATCAAAGGTACAAGAAACGAGTTTCATTCAAAACCGAATAAGCCTTTGAAAGTTATAAATAAAACAATGGGAACAGGGGCTCTCAGCCGGTCTCAGACCGTCTGCCGGTCCACCGGCTGGGAGTCCCTTCCCATGCCTAACAACCGTCTGAAAAACAAGAGAATAGGCTCTCAGCCGGTGGACCGTCCGCCGGCCAGCCGGCTGGGAGTCCCTTCCCCAATAGCCAAACTTCAAAACTTAACACGAGGAGTGACTCTCAGCCGGTGTACCGGCCTGCCGGCTGGGAGTCACTTCCCAAGCCCTTTGCAAAACTTGAAAAACACCAAGAAGAATTCTGAGCCGGTCGACCGGCGGCCGACTGACCGGCTCAGAAACCTTTCTCAATTTCTGAACAACCAAAATAAACAACCCCGACTCTGAGCCGGCCGACCAGCTGCCGGTCAGTCTGCCGGCTCAGAGGCCGCTGTACGCAGAACGCAAATTCCCTAACAAATGCAATTCATCTCAAATTGATCCCAAACCTCTAAATTAGCAACAACAAATGTTTACCCAACATATATAAACACCAAATACACTATCTATCAGCAATTAATCCCACAAACAATCCTCAATAAGAATGTGATTTGTATCCGTCTTAAGCATGAATTTCTGAAAATTAAGCAATAAGCATATGAAACATCATCTAAGCATGTAATCATCTCATGGGAACTTTCCTATCATGTTACTAAGTTCAAACAACAACAATAACCTTAAAAATCAGAAGCTTAAACCAATTCAAACAAGAAAAGTACTAATATATACAATAAGGCCGAGTTTCTCATTATCCTCACCTTATAACTTCTTAAACCAACATGAATCCGACTCCAATCTACTCCTTTTGTCCAAGTCCGCGCTACAAAACACAACAAACATCCGTAAACCTCGAAAAACGTGACCTTAGGGTCACGGCCAGAATATAAGACGGAATTATTTTGGGTAGAAACTTACCTAGAAAGATGGAGGGCGAGAAGAGGAATCCGTGGCCGCGAAAATCGCCTCAATCGGATAAGAAACGAAGATTCTATGAGAGTTTTAAGATTGAAGGAGGAGGAAATCAAAAATGGTGTTTTGTTTAAATCTGAAAAATGAATTGGAGGAGGAAGGTAGAAGATGGTGGGGTTAGGGTTTTGTGAGGAAAAAGAGGGGAAATGGGTTCATTAACAAGTCAGGCCCATAAGACAAGTTTTAAGACGGTTTAAGCTAAAAACACCGACTTAAGGTAATTATAAACTTAAGATGATATAAATATTTCCGGACTATGAAATTAAATTGTTAAGACGTAAATTATGAAATTAAATGAAACCTTATTTTAAATCCTTTAAAATAATATCACATAAATTAATTAGTTATTTAGAAGAAATTCCAAAAATTACGAAATATAAATTATTTCTCGAACTTGGACTTAAAATCATTAAACTTCCAAGTCCCGAAATATTGGGATGTTACAATCACCCCATCTTTCAAAAAGTTTCGTCCTCGAAACTTGAAAACAGAAGTAAGTACGAAAACAACTTTAACTACCAAAACGTACTACCGGGTTATGGTAACCCAAAACTTTATCTTTCAAAAATTTCGCAGAAGAAAAAGATTTTAAGGCACCAGTCTCTGTCAATGGACATTGAGATTCTCGTTACGTATTCAAGAGTCCGACATTCCAAATCTGAGACAAGTCCCAAATTTAAATCAGTCAAAATTCAAAATTTAGATTGATTCGGTGTTGATAAGCACAGCACAGGTTATCAGACGTCTCCAATAACAAGTTCCAGTGGCAATCAACGCTGAAATCCCTCAATGTTGTAAAACATTCGGCTCTTTCAAACAAGGTTTCCTTCAAAATTAACTTTTATTCTCAAATTCTTGAAAGAGTAAAATTGTAAAAATGACAAAAGGTTACCTCCAACGGAAGAGGAAATAGTTTCAAACTCCAAAAGCAGTAAGATTTTCAAAAAACAGCAAATTTAGAGTCAACAATAGGGAAACGAATTTCAAAAACAGTCGATGGGAGCGCAAAAACAGTCATAGAGATTAACTTCGACACGAAGGATTAAGAGTTCCTAGTTTCACATCTGACAGAACGTACAAGGAGGATCGAAGGAACGGTAACAATCAGGCTAAAGGTCAAGGAAGATGGTAACTCTTGCTAAACATGGGTCCTAGACCAAGGTTCACGCACTTCCGAAACTCTAACCCAAAATCCTCATTACCATAACATCGAACCTCAAAACTCAAGATATGGTATTCATTATTCTGTAACCTCTCCCATTGGGGACCATAACAAAATTCCATAACTTCAATTTTTAAACAGCTTGATCCCAACAACTTATTCCACAAGGTGCTTCGAAATCCTAAATTCCCAAATTTTATTACCACAGTGAACATTCAAATCACGACCTTACTAAGGTAACAACTTCTAAATCCTCTGGTTACTAACCACTTACCAACAGTATACATCCCAAGGCAAAGTTCCAAGGAAGTAGCAACCTTCACTCCCATAGTTTCAGTAAGACTTAGTTATTCACATTCCGAGATTCATCAAATGATATTACTGAACACTTACAAGTTGCAAATCTCTACACTATGATTACTACAAACATCAATGGTTACCCATCAATCACCATTGAAGTATTATTAAGCGAACGGGGTCTTATTATCCCACAAGTTATCATAAACGATTCACCTAACAGTGGGTGTATTTCCCAATTTCATTAAGTACTTCAATAGGTAACGCGGAGGTTCAATAAGTAACTTAAGGCCAAACACTCAGTCAACTCCATAAGTTAAATCGCAAATGTCTCAACATTGTCACACCGTTACCAATAACTCTCGTTCCTCAAATATGATCCTTTCCACATTACAACAATTCCCTAAGATTAAGTAGCCCTGACTTACCTCATTCCTCTAATCAACTGCATCATTATCTTCAGCATGTTCCTCCAAAATCATCTAGCATTCTAAGTATTTTATTTAAACTTTCAATTGGTACTTCCAAATCTACAATTACCACCTACATCTAGCCACTTAACATGAAACTCTCAAGACGGCACACTATCCCACATCGTCCGAACATTATTCTCACCCACTCTCTCAACCAAATCCTGACAACGCAAAATCAAGCATTCCTCCAGGCGTGAGTCACTACTCCAAGAGCAAGTCGATCTCGCCACTAATCTAAATGAAAAGGAATAAGGCTCATAGAAGAGGAGATGAGATACGAACTTTAGGGACAAACACGATACAGATTTCGAGAAAGACACACGGAAAACGACTCGAGGAACAACGAGATGACAAGGTAAGGAACTCTAGGCTATGGACTCCAATAAAATTGAAGTCAAGATAAGAAGGAGAAGTAAAGGAGAAGAAGGGAGAGAAGCGACATGAAGGAACGTTTACGAAAATCTTTCGAGGTGCGGGTCTCTCACTATTCTCACGGGGTACTCACTTCTTACTTTCCAAACCAAGTCATTCAATTAGCGGTTCTCACGAACAATTCCTCCAATGATTTCTATACCCTAATCTACTAAACTTTAAACGATGTCATCATTATAACCACCTATTCCCAAAAGTTTGAGATGGCACATCTCTGCTAGTTCCTCAAATGACAATTCAATAACACTTTCAGGTCACCACCCCTATGTCATATACACTTTACTTACCTCACTGTCCACCAGATAACAATTCTTAAACCATCAAGTTTTTCCGAACTTTCCTCTCCCAATGACTTACTTTATTCCATTCACAAAGTGGCGGTGCATCCTCAAGTTTCCTTTAAGTTCATCAATAGAAGAACGGTTAAGATCCATTAAATAACCTAAGGCCAGATAATGATTCACTTCTTCCAAGTCTAAATCATAAATCGAGTACTCAACTATTATAGCCAATGATTCGTATTCCTCAACAACGGACCTTTCTCAGCTCAATCACTCACATAAGTCAAGTGATACTAACTCACTTCAATTGTCTATTCTTCATCATTAGCATCTTAAGCCCATTATTTCAGGTTGCTCTATAACCTCAAGTATCTTATCTAACTCCTTAAACAATACTCTTCAATTCACAAATTTTCACAATCTAAGTATGGTTCTCAAGATTAAGCTCCACAAAAGACTACATATACAACTCACCCTTCAAGCAAGTATCCTATCACTCACTTTCACTCTCCCAATTGGATAGACAACTAGACCCTTGGATCACCAAAACATGTCTCTCGACACCTCTTAAGTTATTCCTCAAATAACAGTATTTCTCATAACACAGCTTACGGTTATCCTAAGACTAGTTCCTCCAAATCCAATAAAAGGGAACGTTACCTAGAGGGCACCTTAAGAAAGCAAGCAACAAGGTTAAGCTGAAAAGATATGAAGATCTGTTCAAGCAAGATAGACAAGTATTCTAAAAGAAGGATGTGCATCCGGAGTTATCAAAGAAGGTGATGCACAAAGAAGGAGGAGTATCTTCAAGGTTCAGAAGCATTCTCCAACAATAGCACGAATCTTCTATCTTCGGTAGAAACTCCGATCTCCACCGCCAAATGGATAAGCCCACGGTTCGTCGATTGAAAGGCATAAGAGTAAAATTAACGACAATCAATAAACAAGTTAGAGCCTAATGAGAGCAATCACAAAACAGACTACAATAT
Organism: Silene conica; assembly: GCA_029255685.2. Taxonomy (NCBI): domain Eukaryota; kingdom Viridiplantae; phylum Streptophyta; class Magnoliopsida; order Caryophyllales; family Caryophyllaceae; genus Silene; species Silene conica. Next base: position 47,257,129 of record CM055317.2, on the reverse strand, counting down.
AAGTCCTTAAATCTACCCCATCTCTCATTCATTATTCAATTATATGGTCAAGTTAAGGTTGGGGGTTACATGAGTGCGTCGGGAGCGATAACGCTCTGATACCAACTGTAAAACCCCTCGCGAAAGCGGAAATAATAAACATACAAAGTACCAAAATTGCAGCGGAATTAAAACTTTTTAACATAACTAAACATGCGAGGCGTCCTACTACAAAACTGAAACATAAATAAGTACATAAGTGTAATATAAAAGTAGCCCGGGATGGCACATCCCTACAGGCACTCAAGAAATGAAATATAAATCTAAAGTCTAGCTAACGTAAAGGTGTAAGTCAATCGATGAAGGATCATCGCTCGCTAGCTCCATGCAACCCCTCTGCCAACCTGTCATGTACCTACATACATGTAAACATGTACGCCACAATCAGTGGGGAGTGACTAGAGTTCTCCTAGCCACCTCTTGTAAAGACACGTAACAAGCAAAGCAAACAGAATACTCCAACATATATAAACATGTGAAGCATATATCAAAATGTCTGGACTCAGAGGCCAGCTTAAGGCATGTCCTAGACACGACAAACATACACATATAGGGCTTAGAGGCCAGCTTAAGGCATATCCCCATATATGACAAACAACTCACGTATTAAGTTCAGAGGCCAGCTTAAGGCATAACTTAATACGCATCAATACAATATCATCAAAGTCTATGAACTAAAGTATAGTTCTACTTCCTTAACTTCTAATCAACACTTAATTGACCCCGGGAACTAAGTTGAGGGAGAGTCAGTTTCCCTTTCGGTTACCCGACCGGGGGGTCTCTATTCTCTCTCCATTCCCGAACCCAATATAGTGTCGCCCATCCTCCGGGGACCTCAAATACGCATCAAAGGTACAAGAAACGAGTTTCAATCAAAACCGAATAAGGCTTTGAAAGTTATAAATAAAACAATGGGAACAGGGGCTCTCAGCCGGTCCCAGACCGTCTGCCGGTCCACCGGCTGGGTGTCCCTTCCCATGCCTAAAAACCGTCTGAAAAACAAGAGAAGAGGCTCTCAGCCGGTGGACCGTCCGCCGGCCAGCCGGCTGGGAGTCCCTTCCCCAATAGCCAAACTTCAAAACTTAACACGAGGAGTGACTCTCAGCCGGTGTACCGGCCTGCCGGCCTGCCGGCTGGGAGTCACTTCCCAAGCCCTTTGCAAAACATGAAAAACACCAAGAAGAATTCTGAGCCGGTCGACCGGCGGCCGACTGACCGGCTCAGAAACCTTTCTCAATTTCTGAACAACCAAAATAAACAACCCCGACTCTGAGCCGGCCGACTGGCTGCCGGTCAGCCTGCCGGCTCAGAGGCCGCTGTACGCAGAACGCAAATTCCCTAACAAATGCAATTCATCTCAAATTGATCCCAAACCTCTAAATTAGCAACAACAAATGTTTACCCAACATATACAAACACCAAATACACTATCTATCAGCAATTAATCCCACAAACAATCCTCAATAAGAATGTGATTTGTATCCGTCTTAAGCATGAATTTCTGAAAATTAAGCAATAAGCATATGAAACATCATCTAAGCATGTAATCATCTCATGGGAACTTTCCTATCATTTTACTAAGTTCAAACAACAACAATAACCTTAAAAATCAGAAGCTTAAACCAATTCAAACAAGAAAAGTGCTAATATATACAATAAGGCCGAGTTTCTCATTATCCTCACCTTATAACTTCTTAAACCAACATGAATCCGACTCCAATCTACTCCTTTTGTCCAAGTCCGCGCTAGAAACACAACAAACATCCGTAAACCTCGAAAAACGTGACCTTAGGGTCACGGCCAGAATATAAGACGGAATTATTTTGGGTAGAAACTTACCTAGAAAGATGGAGGGCGAGAAGAGGAATCCGTGGCCGCGAAAATCGCCTCAATCGGATAAGAAACGAAGATTCTATGAGAGTTTTAAGATTGAAGGAGGAGGAAATCAAAAATGGTATTTTGTTTAAATCTGAAAAATGAATTGGAGGAGGGAGGTAGAAGATGGTGGGGTTAGGGTTTTGTGAGGAAAAAGAGGGGAAATGGGTCCATTAACAAGTTAGGCCCATAAGACAAGTTTTAAGACGGTTTAAGCTAAAAATACCGACTTAAGGTAATTATAAACTTAAGATGATATAAATATTTCCGGACTATGAAATTAAATTGTTAAGACGTAAATTATGAAATTAAATGAAACCTTATTTTAAATCCTTTAAAATATTATCACATAAATTAATTAGTTATTTAGAAGAAATTCCAAAAATTACGAAATATAAATTATTTCTCGAACTTGGACTTAAAATCATTAAACTTCCAAGTCCCGAAATATTGGGATGTTACAGGTGACGCCAGTGTTTATTGTTTATTGTTTTTGTTTCTTTTGTTTAAGGAACTTTTGTTCCTTAAACCTTCTCACTTTTTTCTTGTTGTTTCCATCTTATGCGCAGGTCTGTCCAAGGAGAACTCCTACCACTTGACCACCAGCTTCCTTATTCCAAGAAGACATCTTTGAACAACCACCATTACCATCTTCACTAAAAACTCCAACTTCACAACCAAATTCACCCAACAATCCACCTTCACCAAAAACACCATCTTATACCTACTTGCAAGTTTTCCCAAAAGAAGAAGAAAACATGACAGAGGAAGCTACTATTGCCAGTCACTCCATGCCTCAGGCAAAGGACCTATACAAAGGGTTCACTTTACCTGCAGGTACTGGGAAGCCATTCGAGGCCAAGCGTGCCTATATTACCATGGTTGAGAGAAACCAATTTGGAGGCTCAGCGAATGAGGATGCTGCAAAGCATATTGAAATCTTCACAGATTACATATGCTCTATTGCACCCCCAGAAGGAGTGACACGGGACCAGATTAAACAAACCATGTTTATCTTCTCTCTTAGGGATTCTGCAAGGGAATGGTACAGAGACCTAGACCGCACTGCTGCGGAAATCACGGATTGGAATACCCTAGCCTTAGCATTCTACAGAAAATACTACTCTGCATCCAAGACAAATGCTTTAAGGGCGCAGATTACAAATTTCAAGCAGGGGCCTAATGAGGATTTTAGTGAGGCTTGGGACAGGTTCAAGAGACTTGTTCGATCCATACCACACCATGGATTCGAACAATGGTTTCTTTGTAACCAGTTCTACAATGGCCTCTATGATGACAACAGGGCCTATTTAGATGCTGCGGCCAATGGATGGTTCCAGGACAATTCCGGAGAGACTAAGGGTCTCAAGTTAATAGAGGATGTTGCTGTGCACCGTGCTGAACATGGAACTTCCCGAGGTAATCAAAGGAAAGATGAGTATAACGTAGCTGCTATTGACGCCTTGATGGCCAAGTTAGAGAAGCTAGAGAGTGGAGGGAAGTTAGACATAGGGAGCGGGAGCAAAGGAGGTTTGTATCAGGTGAATGCCGTTCAGGACGGACCCTTTGCTTGTGAGAGGTGTGGTGGAGAGGGGCACGTGTCAAAATTTTGTACCTCATCTAATGAGACATGTGCCGCCTTTCAGCATTATAGAGGGAACAACTTTTATGACCCGAATAACAATAATGTCCACCCCAACATGAGGTGGACAAGCCAGAATGTTCTCAACCCACAACACCTGCAACCTCAGCAAAATCCCACATACACCCCTCCACATAAGCAGGGTTTCCAAAAACCACCCTTCAACCCTCAACCACCTTCCAACCCACCACCAAACACAGATGCTCTTATCCAAAATCTCATTGGGTTGGTCCAGAAGGAATCTCAGGCTAGGGAAGCGGGGATGAAGATGTTAGAATCTCAGATTGCTCAAATCGCGAGCAAGAACGATACCAGGGCTCCGGGTCAACTTCCGACCAAGACGGACCAGAAAAAAGAGACTCTAAGCATCATATCCTTAAGAAGTGGAACTAAGGTGGGAGGCGAGAAGCAAAAAGGAAAACAACCGAAGCCGATTGACAGCGAGGAAGGTCGACCGACCCAGGAGCCAGGTCGACCGACCTCTGAGCAGAGTCTGGAAAATCCCGCTGTACAGGAACCAGGTCGATCGACCGAGGAAGAGGGTCGACCGACCCCCGATGCGGAACAGGAGGCTGCCTTTCGTCCCGAGTTGCCAAACAACTTAAGAGATTTTCTTTTTCGGGGTGACAAGACCCCTGGATTTCTGAGAAGGGCTGCAAATACTGACTCTTCAGTCCCTCCTTTCCCGGAGAGACTCATACCTACAAAGGAACAGGTATCTTTTGACAAATTCAAAGACGTAATTCGTTCACTGAATGTTCAAGTTCCGTTTTTAGAATTGGTTCAGCAGGTTCTTTCTTACCTTAAATTTATGAGACAACTTTTGTCAAGAAAGAGGTCTTTAGATAAAGTTGAGTCAGTTGCCCTAACTGAGGAGTCCTCCAGTTTCCTATCACATGTCATTGCCCCTCATAAGCTGGAGGATCCTGGCAGTTTTTCTGTCCCTTGCAATATAGGAACTTTTCCTGTGAAAAAGGACCTATGCGACTTAGGAGCTAGTATCAGTGTTATGCCCCTTAGTGTAGCCTTAAAACTTGGAATGACCAATTTTGCTGTGACTAGTATGACTGTCCAGATGGCGGACCGTACGTCTATGGAACCCGTAGGGGTGTTGGAAAACATCCCTGTGCGTATAGACAGGTTCTTCTTCCCTATAGACTTCGTAGTTTTGGACATCCCAGAGGATGCCCATATACCCATAATACTAGGAAGACCCTTCCTCCACACTACGGGAGCCATCATAGATGTGGGCACTGGGACTTTAACTTTCAAAGTAGGAAAGCATTCCATTATGTATGGCCTATCTTATAGGAAAAAGGAGTCTATGACCCCTATAACTTGTAATGCTATTGCTTCTGAAAAGAAGTACAAGGTCATCACTACTTCTCCTATTTTATTGCCTACTCCTATACCTGTTTTTACACCTCCGCCCCAGATTGGGAGCAATATGGAGGATATTTCTACTGTAACTAATGCAGGAGTTGGTTTGGGGAAACCCAAAATAAAGGAGGCCACCGTGCAAAGAGGAGGAATGGGATTGTTAAGCTACAAGGAAGATGAAGACCCAGATATGAAGGATAAAGAGGACAAAGGAAAGAGAGGACAAGCTCAAAAGAAGAGTCCGTCGCATATGCTTTGCGGCGGAGAGGAGATGTGTTTTGCTATTCAAGCAAACACTGTCGAGACTACGGCATGTCGTCAAAAGCCGTGGTCGGAGATATTCCGCATCTTTAGCGGATAGTTGTTTCAATTTTCAGTTTTTAAGACAATTTACATTTATTGTTGAGACTTTTTAAGTTTGCTTGCTTTTTAGAACTTCTTCCGTTGTGCTTGCGTAGTTAAGACTTTGAACTTGTTTCTGGCATCTCGCGCATTTGCTGGGCATATATATAAATACTTTTTCAGGTTTTACGAAGAAACGAAGACCGCTGTACAGCAGAGGGGTCGACCGACCTGAAATATGGGTCGATCGACCTGGTCCCTGAATTACTGGAGTTCTTGCAGTCTGCGGGAAGGTCGGTCGACCCAAAATATAGGTCGGTCGACCTACCCGTCCGTCACAGCATGTTCGTTTTTTCCTCGGGAATCGTGCACCAATCTTGGTTACTTGAGTGGCACTGCTGGCCACTAAAACCGCCCAGCTTACGCTGGTTTGGGGAGGTTTTTCACGCGCTTTATAACCCAGTGAGTTCTTTCCAGTTTTTCCTTAGTTTTTATTTACTTGTATCTTTCTTTTAATTTTCTGAAACCTTTACTTAGGCTGATGCACAATGAGGACATTGTGCGGGTTGGTTTGGGGAATGGTTTCGTGTCACATGCATTGTATTCCGTCAAACGTTTATTGCATTTCCGTATTGCATTGTTTTTCTTTATTTCTCTTGCATATACAAAAGAAAAAATAAAAATAAATGAAAAAATGAAAAAATTCAAAAAAAATGCACGCTTATTTTAGCATATAGGTCGAGTCGGAACGAAAGTATTTCAAGGATGATTTAGCTATCTTACATGTTTATGCCTTTACCTTGCCTTGTCAACCTGTTTTAGTATGAGAGTCTTTTGCATATCTACGAGTTTTTGTTAACTTGCATATCTTGAGACTTGACTTATACCTTGGCAACCTACCATACATTCTAAGGTTTAGAGCTTATTTCCTGGTTTCATTTTTAAACTAGTGGTCTAGGATGTGAGTAGTACTCCCCTTGGAACATGTTACATCAATATGCATAAACATGAACTTGAATTGCTATATACTTGTTTTACTATCTCGTTTTGTGAATCTTGGTACGTGCATTTGGGATCCCTTTTCTCATATTTACCCATAAGCTTCACATAGCCAAAATTGCCTTTTTATTCCCCCAAAACTACATCCCATACTCAGCCTACCCTTCCAAGCTAGTATTTGTGGTCTTTGGTTTATTTTGAGGTATCTTGGTTTGTATGCTATCATGAGCAAAAAGAGAAAAGAAAGAAAGAAAGCAAGAAAAGAGAAAAAGAACAGAAAAATTCAGAAAAAGAAAGAAAGAAAAGAAAAACGAAAAAAAAAAATCAAACGTACACAGGAAATAAGTCGACCGACCACCTTATTGGGTCGGCCGACCACCTGACAGCATCAGAATGAAAAAAATTTCGTTCCAAATTCCCTTTCTTTTATGTGTTATCACTCCCGTACTTCATTCAAAATATTTGGGAGTCCTTTCTTATTCATAATGTGAGAGTTGTGCTACAAAAGAGCACTTTCTTAATATCAAAAAGTTGTGAATTATGTTGTTGGGAAACGGTTTTACTAGCTTGGCTACTAACCCCACAAGTCCAAAAACATCTTAACCACTTTTTACCTTTTACCTCACATATCTTTCATTACCTCAATTGCATGTATCTGGGTCATTTAATGAGTTTGTTATACATAGTTGTAGAATTCTTATTCCTGTTAGATTGCAGGCATGTTTTCATGGGTCACAGTTAGGTGAGTGTCATGACAATATACTTCCTTCTATCTTTTACATATACTCACCCTTTGCTTCATGAGTGTCTCGAGCGTACCGCGAGAGTCCATGGTATAAAGTCTCTATAGTCTCTAGTTTTGCAAAGTTTGACGACACCATAACTCGTTTGCATGATTTAAATACTCTCTCATTTTGTACTTAGCATTGGTTTAGGCTTACATGTAAATTTCGCTCTGAGATTGAAATCGTTCCATTCGTTAAGATCGAGGCTATTTCTTGCTTGAGGGCAAACAAGGTTTGGTTTGGGGAATTTGATGCGTGTCAATTTTATGATGTTTTACATCTATTTTTACACGCATTTGGTCGCTCATTTACTATGTTTTAGCCTTTATTTCCCAACAATTGTGCACTTTCGTATATTTTTGCACTTTTGCAGATTTGTGCGGAAAAAAGGACAATTTTACACCAAACTTATGCCCTCGAGATTTTTGCATAACTAAGGAACGAAGAAAGTCAATTGGAATCACTAATCAAGTAACAAAAGTCAAACCGAGACGAATCAAAGCAATCTAACGCGGAAACGGGTCGACTGACCTATTACTTGGGTCGGCCGACCAGATATCTGTTATGAACGCCCAGAATTTTCCTGAAGCCCGTAAAGAGGTCGACCGACCCACATAGTAGGTCGACCACCTCAGCGAAGCCCAGAAGCTTTCCGGAAGTCCATTAGAAGTGTTGGAGTCTTTAGGAAACTCCTAATTGCCGCCCTATATAAGCTAATCTTTCGTTTTGGGTTAATTATCTAGTTCGACATTCAGCTTTATTTAATTTTATTCAGTTTTTAGTTTAATTACAATTTTTCAATATTCTCAAAGCACTTTAGTTGTTCATCAATCATTCAAGCATTCAATAAAGTTTGTTCCTTTTCATCTTAATTCCAATTTCTGGTAATTCTTCCTTAATTTAGTTCTATTATTGTTCTTATTATTATCGCATTCGGTTTAAGATAGAATCATAGAGCTTTATCGTAAATTGCATGTTTAGATTGATAATTGTTATGATTGCCATGTTTATCCCCGTTTTCATTGTTGTTTTAAGAATCATGCGTAGCTAAATACTTATGTTAGGATGTAGGGTATGAATATGCGTAGGTAATATAAAGTTTCGAGACCGACCTGTAGCAGGGCCGTGGTCGGCCGACTCAAATAATGGGTCGGTCGACCAAGACGGTGGTCGGCCGACTGGGCTAGCCGGTCGGTCGACCCTCTCGCGTATGTTTTCTGTTCCGTTTTAACTCGTAGACTATAATAACCTACAATGAGACTGAAAGGAGACTTGTAGGATGTTAGTAATGACCTACCCAAGATTGAGAGATACGGGAAGGGCATTGGTTTACACCTTAAGACGGCTAGGTTACTCAAGACTGAAAGTTATGGGACCTAGGATTTAGGAATCACCCTTATTGTTGACACCCAATAATTGTGAGACCTAGGAACTAATAGCATAGGCCGAAAGGAGCTATTAGGTACTATAGACCGAAAGGATATGTTACACCCTTTACGCGACTGCAATACATGTTGACCTTAGGATTTATATTACCTTAGCTATTTATTACCCAAACATCCTAGCATCCCTTTTAATATAGTTTTAATCCCAATTTTAATTACTTGTTTATTTTATTCTTTGCCTTAGACTTAGTAAACAACTATTCAAACCCCCAAAACTGTTACTTTAAACATTAACACCAAACAATAAACATTGCCCACTTCCTTGTGGTTCGACCCTGACTTTCACTATCTATAGTTAAACTTTAGGAATTATAAATTTTATCTTTGGTACGCTCAACGACGGGCATCAATGTTGGGAAATGTGTCCTCAACAATAGTGCGATCACGTAATTAAATCTCATGACGAGAATGCGCAAGGGATGATACGAAATATATTAGTCAACTGACCAACATTAATCGGTAATGATTGGTGAGCTAGAGTTTAACATTACTGTCGTATGACTGTGGTGGTCAGTTGATCCCTTCAGGTCACACTTATAGGACAACTCTCTCAATGATAAATAAAATTACTGTATATTGATACGAGTCAATTTATGTAATACCCCGTATTTTAGCCTCGGTCAACGGCAGTCAAATTCTGTTTTTATACAAGTATTTCAAACAGAATGTTTATAAAGTATTTTACGAAAACTATTATTATTTTATAAATCGTATTTTTACGATTATTTCGTATTTCTTTATTTTTATGATATAATTATAATTAAATATATTTCATATTAAATTCTCATCTAAACTTAATTTCTATTCTTGTTAAGTTGTAATTGTATTTAAATCCTATATTTCTATATATTCTTATTCTTATGAAAGTCCTAATAATTTTATCTTTTTATATTATTTTAATTAATATTTATTAATACTAAATTACAAGATTTAATTAGTATAAATAATTTTACGTACAACGTTATTTTTTTAAGCTACAAGTCGAGTATAATCCTTGAAAAACGTGATGGGCTTGGACTTGAGTAAGTTATGAGAACCGGATAACCTAGGAGCTTTGGGAACCGTGTAACCACAAACTTAGCCCTAACAGATCCATCGACATGTACACAAAGTAAAACCCTAATTCCCACACATACACATCGACATGTACACAATTTCAAGAGCATCGACATCCATCCCAAAACAACCCTAATTCCCTATCACGCATCCGACCTCCATCAACGCAAGACAAAACCATCCTCACATCTTCATCTGCCTTCTTACTCCATCACACTCAAGACCTCACCGTGATTTTGAAGAAGATCAAAGAGAAAGAGGAAGAAAAAACGAGAAAGAGCAGCCATCACCATCGTTGTTTGTAAGTAGTTTATAAAACCTTTTTAGACCTTCGAATCTGGGTTGTTTGGTTGTGGGTATTCCTTGTGGTATGAATAATATATATTTCGTCAATAGGCAGCCATAGGGCCACTGTAACCGTCGTCGATGACGTACTGAATGCAGGCAGTACACAACGTTATTTTTCTTACTTTGTTCTAAGCGTGTTCAATCCATTTCGTTCCTGCTGCTTCTGTTCTTAGTTTCGCGTTCATTTATAGTAGTGGGTCATGAGTACTGGTCTTATGGGGTTAGTCGGATATGGTGGTGGTGTTGGGATGGAGCGTGGTGGTCGAGAAGGGCCTTAGTCGACAGTCGTTTAGGGGTTTAAAGCTGATCAAAAACAGGGGATGGTGGTAGCGTGTGTGGGTGTTTTATGCGACTATTTCAGGGAGTTGGAGTGGTGTCGGTGGCTGGTGTTTGGCATCAAGGGCGAGAGTGTGGTTTGGGGTGTCGAGTCTGGTGGTTGGTTAGGATAGGGGTGGTGTTAGATGGTGGTTAATAGCGTGTTTACAGGCTAGGTGGAGCACGGGTTGGTTCAGGAACTGGGTTACTTGTGGTGACCAGGGTGTTTGGAGCTGATGTCGACGGCTTATAGGGTCGGGTTAGGGTCAATGGTTGGTGCCATTGGATGCGTCATGGTACAGTAGTGGCAGCGGTCGTGGTTTGGTGGTGGTGCAGGCACGGTATGGTGGTTGAGGGGGTTGTTTTTGGGAGCTGTCAGAAGGTTTTGGTGTCGGTGGGCTGTTCGTGTTAGCTTTTGTTGTCGCTGTACGTGTTGCTTGTTTTATGCACTTCTAATGTTTTGCTTTATTATCATTATGATTACTACATTATTAAATTATGTTCATAGACTTAATACTATTATTATTATTGTGGCTACTATTATTGTAATTGTTGTTGTTTGTTAACAACATATTATTATAATTACTAAATATGTTAATTATTCATGTATTACATTATGATTATATGCTAGTTTTATTATTGTCAATATTATTGTATTGTTATTATTAGTAATAGTATGTTTATTATTATTAACAATATTGCTCATAATATTTAATTATTAAGTTTTTGAATATTATAATTATACGAGAAAGTGACGGTTATCAATAGTTCGATAATATTTCTATGATCGATTGTTTAATTGAGGTAGTCATGTAATACGGTCTCATTATGTGTAATATCTTATTTATGTCATTATTTTCAATAGTTGATAGATTATATTAGTTGGTGTAATCGTGTTAGTTAGTAATTAAGTATATTGTTGGTTTAGGTGTTGATTATGTGACAGAGTGATGCTATTGATTGGACGTTAGCTGCATGATTGGATTATATTGCTATCCAGGTAGGATACACTGGCACTATACTCTATGAAGTGTTGTGAATGGATGTTTACTCTGTGATGTGTTATGAATGGATGTTGCGTTGTATATTATGGATGCAAGTATAAGTTATATAAGCATGGTATTTAATAGTCATTTATTTTGGTGTTGCATTCATGAGCATGGCATATGCATTGGTTACTGAGAAAGATATGGATCAGATATTGTTCTGATATAAAGCCCAGGGTGGTTCTGCAGAACAGGCCTGGTGTCTTATCAGCTATTGAGCTGGTGTTCGGCGACGGCCGATTATAGTCTGCCGGGAGGTTCGGTATGGCTGGGTGTTACGGGTTTCAGATTGAGAATGAGATTGAGCTCGAGCATATCATGACATTTGCATATCATCTTTGTTGTATTATTTATTATTGTGTTACCCTACTCAACCGCGAGGTTGACAGTGTATTCGTGTACACCTACGATGATCCGGAATGGGGAGTAGATTCTACAGGTCAGAGAGATATGGACTAGGAGCTTGGGCAAGGAGTGAGACATGGCGTGGACCTACTTAGAATTAGATCATATCTAGAGAAGTCATCAGTTGTATTTTCTTTTCCCTTATGTAGTAACTGTAATAACCAAAAGTTTAAATTTTATCAGTTTATATAAAGTACTTTGGTTTGTTTAATTTGTTATTCACTATCTCGGACATTCCGAGAAGGTAACAGCCCTATTTATTTGAGAATGTCTTGCTAAAGGCTCTTAAATAAATGGGGGTGTTACAAAGTGGTATCAGAGAGAACGATCCTCAGGCCTAAACCAAATGAATAATAATGAACGTAGGAAGAGTCTAATAAAATGAACCCCAGGTTAGTAACTGTTAGGAGCCCCAGGATTGGGATGAGTTAGGGGCCCCCTCAAACCAAGCCACTGGCCCTTTCAGTCTAATCTGGTAACCCATGAGAGATGTAGAGCGTGGGTAGTATAGAATAAAGGACAGGACCCAATATATATATATATCGTACCAACGTTTGCGCAGAAAAGCAATGAGGTAAGTATGATGTGATATATGGTTGATGGAGAATTATATTGAATGATTCATTGAGATATATGATTTCCAAGTATTGAGAACAGGAGTTTTGAAAATGAGTTGAAATATAAGCTTGACTTGCATGATGATGTGTATTAGAGGAATATGACAGATATTGAAATGCTGATTGATCTGAATGATTGCATTAAAATTTTAGAGAATGGATGTGTATTTATTGAACAATAATTTAGAGTGATACATTCGATTTTGGTGTTCGAAATGTCTATATGATATCTGGTTATTAAATGACTATCGCAATTATGTAATATATTGTTTGGTATTTGTATAGGAATGATCAGATTTGTATGTTATATATTAATCCATATCTGGTGATATGCATGCGGCTATATGATCCTTGAACCCATAGGTGGAGATATAGTAAAATGATATGTGTAACGAGTTGCTGATAAGTAGCACCTTAGTGACTTCTATGATATATTTACGTACTTAAATAAGCTGTGATTGTTACGATGGTAGAAACTAATGCATTGTTATGCATACATGATTATTGAGTTGTTTAGTTAAGTTTATTTTCGGTTCGCCATCTTTACCGTTTTCTAGATGGCAGTTATATGTTAAATAGTGCAATGTGATTTCTATGCTTCAATATATGCGTCAACATGTTTTTGAGAATAGTTGTGTTTTAATATGACGATGTAAAGTAATAATGTGAAATATTAAAGTAACCAACGTTGTAATAAGTTCCCAGAATGTTACCTATTTGTACGGGTTGCCGTTTAAAATGTGTCCTCTATATGAATGTGAAAATTTTATGTATGATGACCTTATGAGTTAGCTTTCTTATGATTTTGATTTCATGTTTAAACGACTTATATTTTGACAGGAATAAATATTTTGGTTAACAGTGGTCAGACTGTTACTGCACAGTTCTGTTTTGACCCATGTCTTTGCAAAGGAAACCATTTAAAACGTATTTAATGTTTATCCATAATTCCAACTCCACTGTTTAGAATATTCAGTCATGTTTTCAAAATGATAAGGCATGTAAAATCTTAACGAGTCTTTAATTTTTGGAAGTTGTTGTGTGATGTGTGATTGTTGAAATGGTAAAGTTTTAAATATAAAAGTTTAAATCAAATATGATTTATGCTATGTAATCATGTAATATTTCGATATGACATTAGTAGCATGAATAGTAGACATATTATATGGATATGAACTTTTGGTATATAATAATATAACCTTAATTATTATTGGTGAGTTCCTACAAAATTAGTTCCTTTTATATCGACGCTATTGGTTGTGCCACAAGGTGAATTACATATTGTTATGTTTGAGTCTGATCACAATATATTGAATTAGTAATTTGGTGACTCGTGAATTGTATGAATGCTAGTGTTGTTTTCGATCTATAACTTGTAAAATCGTTAGTTGATTCGTGTTTATAAATTGTCATTAATTACAACTTCATTGTTTTGAAAGTTTCGAAATGTTTTCAACTTGATAATCCATGATAAAGTTGATGTTTGATAATTATGGTAATTGTTTTGCAACAGGAAGAATGTGTAGCTACATGATTATACAATTTTTGCGTAAATATGAAATTGTTGATATAAACTCCTTATTCTGCACGTTATATCCATTACTGGATTTATGATTGATGTAAATTGAGTAGATGAGAAATGCACCTATGTGGTTCTAACTTATTTATACCTAGAAATGTTAAGCTGACCTGCTAGTCTAAGATTGGTGTATATCTTGTCAAATAAGCCAATGCTCCATGTTTAATTATATTGGTTAAATTTTGCCTTATGTCTTTTCTAGAATATGATTTCGTTTCTATAATATGATTATGAGCATGAAATGTTTTGATTTGTCAATTTTGAACTATGAGTTAGCTGATTACCTACATTGGTGTAAATACGTTAAGTTTGTGTTAAAATTTAAGGGTATACAAGTACTAATAGTTACCTTGATTTTGTTTTACTGCGTAGCATGAAATTGACAAATATGATGGTTGCTTCAAAAGTCGGATGCTAGGGGTAATTACCTTATCATATGAATTGTGACACTTCTTGAGCATTGGATGTAAAATTTTGTAATGGGGTTACGAGGACGTAACCATGTTTTAAGGAGGATAGGATTGTAAAATCTTGATGCTTTATGATATGGCTAGTTGATAATGATAATTAGTATGTCGTGATTGTTTGAATATATATATTTGATAATCCTGTTTACTTCTGTTATGCATTATGCCATGATTCGTGATGTATCTTTTAACTTAGTTATGCGTTAAACTTTGAGGACAAAGTTTTCTTAACGAGGGTAGAATGTAACGTTTCGTGTTTTTAAGACTATATAAGTGCTACTTGTGTTTGTTTCCTGCTGTTATATGTTCCTTACCGTTATGGGGTAGCGAACTTCGGGACGAAGTTCATTTTAAGGAGGGAAGACTGTAATACCCCGTATTTTAGCCTCGGTCAACGGCAGTCAAATTCTGTTTTTATACAAGTATTTCAAACAGAATGTTTATAAAGTATTTTACGAAAACTATTATTATTTTATAAATCGTATTTCTACGATTATTTCGTATTTCTTTATTTTTATGATATAATTATAATTAAATATACTTCATATTAAATTCTCATCTAAACTTAATTTCTATTCTTGTTAAGTTGTAATTGTATTTAAATCCTATATTTCTATATATTCTTATTCTTATGAAAGTCCTAATAATTTTATCTTCTTATATTATTTTAATTAATATTTATTAATACTAAATTACAAGATTTAATTAGTATAAATAATTTTACGTACAACGTTATTTTTTTAAGCTACAAGTCGAGTATAATCCTTGAAAAACGTGATGGGCTTGGACTTGAGTAAGTTATGAGAACCGGATAACCTAGGAGCTTTGGGAACCGTGTAACCACAAACTTAGCCCTAACCAATCCATCGACATGTACACAAAGTAAAACCCTAATTCCCACACATACACATCGACATGTACACAATTTCAAGATCATCGACATCCATCCCAAAACAACCCTAATTCCCTATCACGCATCCGACCTCTGATGCCCGTCGTTGAGGGTATCAAAGATAAAATTTATAATTCCTAACTTTAACAATAGATAGTGAAAGTCAGGGTCGAACCACAAGGAGGTGGGGGAATGTTTATTGTTTGGTGTTAATGTTTTAAGGTAACAATTTTGGGTTTTGATTGGTTATTGCTAAGTATAGAAACAGAGATAAAAATAAAGCAAGTAAATAAAGATGATAATAAAACAATAGTAAAAGAGATGCTAGGATGATCGGGTAATAAATAGCTAAGGTAATATAAATCCTAAGGTCAACATGTATTGCAGTCGCGTAAGGGGTGTAACATATCCTTTCGGCCTATGGTACCTAATAGCTCCTTTCGGCCTATGCTATTAGTTCCTAGGTCTCACAATTATTGGGTGTCAACAATAAGGGTGATTCCTAAATCCTAGGTCACATACCTTTCAGTCTTAAGTAACCTAGCCGTCTTAAGGTGTAAACCAATGCCCTTCCCGTATCTCTCAATCTTGGGTAGGTCATTACTAACGTCCTACAAGTCTCCTTTCAGTCTCATTGTAGGATATTATAGTCAACAAGGAAAGACGAAACAGAATTCATACGCGAGTGGGTCGACCGACCGGCTATTCCAGTCGGCCGACCACCGCCTTGGTCGACCGACCCATTAATTGAGTCGGCCGACCACGGCTCTGCTACAGGTTGGTCTCGGAATTTACGTTACCTATGCATATTCATCCCCTACATCCTAACATATGAAATTTAGCTACTCAAGAAGATTGAAACGATAATGAAAATAGTAATAAACATGGAAATTATAAAGAACATCAATATACACATGCAATAGAAATAAAGGCTTGGGATTCTAACTTAACCGTATGCAATACTTATAAACTAATAATAATAAAACATAAATTAAGAGAGGAATTACCGGAAATAATGATTAAGGCGGAAAAGAACAAGCTTTATTGACTAATGTTGAAAGATTGATGAAGAACAAAATATAAAACTAAAGAAAAGTGTTTGATGATTATGGAAAGATTAAAACTAAAACTAGATGTGAGATTTGATAGGTAAAGCTGAATAACCCTAATCACGAAATTCGGCTTAAATAGATGGAAATAAAGAGTTTCCCAATGACCTAAACACTTTAATGGGCTTCGCGGAAACTCCTGGGTCTGTGCTGTGGTCGGTCGACCCAAATAGTAGGTCGGTCGACCCAGTTGTCGGGACTACAGCGCGCGTCGATCTTAAAACAGCTGCCATTTATTCGTTACTTATCGTAATCAAGCGATTCTTGCGGCGTTGGAAAGCTAAGAGGATAAGCTTTCACCTCCAGCTGGAATCACTCCATTATCAGCTCTATAACTCGAGATATAGCCATTTGAAACAGGCTGCAATGTCGTGGATCGATTCTTTGCTTGTTAAAGCTATCTTCAGGCCTTGAAATGTGCGCTAGGCTTCGTTCCTTCTTGTCCTTAGTCATAAAAAAAATCCCGAGGGCATAAATTTGGTGCAAAATCGTCCCTTTTCCGTATAAATCTGCAAAAGAGCATAAAAATACGAAAGTGCACAATTGTTGGGAAAAAGGGGCTAAAACATAGTAAATGAGCGACCAAATGCGTGTAAAAATAGATGAAAAACATCATAAAATAGACACGCATCAAATTCCCCAAACCAAACCCTTGCTTGCCCTCAAGCAAGAAATAGACTCGATCTTAACTAGTGGAACGATTTCAATCTCAGAGCGAAATTTACATGTCAGCCTAAACCAATACCAAGTACAAAATGAGAAAGTATATAAATCATGCAAACGAGTTATGGTGTCGTCAAACTTGCAACACTAGAGACTATAGAGACTTTATACTATGGACTCTCGCGGTACGCTCGAGACACTCATGAAGCAAAGGGTGAGTATATGTAAAAGATAGAAAGAAGTATATTTGTCATGACACTCACCTAAGTACGACCCATGGAAACATGCCTGCAATCTAACATGAACATGAATTCTACAACTTTGTATAACAATCTTATTAAGTGACCCAGATACATGCAATTGAGGTAATGAAAGATATGTGAGGTAAAAGGTAAAATTGGTTAAGATGTTTTTGGATTTGTGGGGTTAGTAGCCAAGCTAGTAGAACCGGTTTCCATCAACATATTTCACAACTCTTGAAATTAAGAAAGTGCTCTTTTTGTGGCACAACTCTCACATTGAATATAAGAAAGGACTCCCAAATATTTTGAATGAGGTACGGGAGTGATAACATATAAAAGAAAGGGATTTTGGAACGATTATTTTTCATTCTGATGCTGTCAGGTGGTCGGCCGACCCAAGAAGGTGGTCGGTCGACTTCTTTCATGTACGTTTTGATTTTTTTTTCCTTTTCTTTCTTTTCTTTCTTTCTTTTTCTGAATTTTTCTGTTCTTTTTTTCTTTTTCTTTCTTGCTTTCTTTCTTTTCTCTTTTTGTTCAAGATAGCATACAAACCAAGATGCCTCAAAAAAATAATCCAATGACCACAAATACTAGCTTGGAAGGGTAGGCTAAGTATGGGATGTAGTTTTTTGGGAAATAAAAAGGCAATTTTGGCTATGTAAGGCTTATGGGTAAATAAGAGAAAGGGATCCCAAATGCACGTACCAAAACTCACAAAACGAGATAGTAAAATATGTATATAGAAATTCAAGTTCATGTTTATGCATATTGATGTAACATGTTCCAAGGGGAGTACTACTCACATCCTAGACAACTAGTTTAAAAATGAAACCAGGAATAAGGCTCTAAAACTTAGAATGTATAGTAGGTTGCCAAGGTATAAGTCAAGTCTCAAGATATACAAATTGACAAAAACTCGTAGATATGCAAAAGACTCTCATACTAAAGCAAGTTGACAAGGCAGGGTAAAGGCATAAACATGTAACAAAGCAAAATCATCTTTGAAATACTCTCGTTCCGACTCGACCTATATGCTAAATTAAACGTGCATTTTTTTTGAAATTTTTGAATTTTTCTAGTTTTTTTGGATTTTTTTTTTCTTTTGTATAGGTAAGAAAAATTAAGAAAAGAACAATGCAAGAAGGAAATGCAATAAACGTGTGACAAAAAATGCAATGCATGTGACACGAAACCATTCCCCAAACCAACCCGCACAATGTCCCCATTGTATATTAGCCTAAGTAAAGGTTTCAGGAAATTAAAGTAAAGATGCAAAGAGAATAAAAATTAAGGAAAAACTGGAAAGAACTCACTGGGTTATGAAGCGCATGAGAAAAACCTCCCCAAACCAGCGTAAGCTGGGAGGTTTTGGTGGCCAGCAGTGCCACTCAAGTACCCAAGATGGTGCACGAATTCCGAGGAAGAAGCGAACAGGGTGTGACGGACGGGTAGGTCGACCGACCCATATTTTAGGTCGACCGACCTTCCTGCAGACTGCAGGAATTCCAATATTACAGGGACTAGGTCGACCGACCCGTGTATCTGGTCGGTCGACCCCTCTACGTCACAGCGGTCTTCGTTTCTTTGTTGAACCTGAAAAAGCAATAGATATGCGCCTAACAAATGCGCGAGATCCCAGAACAAGTCCAAAAAGTCTTAACTACGCAAACACGAAAAAGTTGTCCTAAAAACTTAAAGAAAGCAAGCTCGAAAGTCTTAGCAAAACAAAAAAAAATGTCTTAAGAAAAACAGAAACGAGCAAAAAGAAGAAGTCATCCGCGAAGAATTTGGCGTTTCTTTGACCAAGGGCTCTGACTACAGGCTACTCCTTCAGCTATGGTGATTTGGGTAGATGAGTTTCTCTCCACCATGTAGATGGGTGGGTCATCATCCACAGCTCTAGCCATCCATCTCCCGGAGTTGTTGACTCCCAAGTCGTGGGCCAACACTTTCCTCGGCTTCTTCTTCTTAGGGCTCTTTTCTTCAGCCAAATAATCACTTGCTTGAGTGACCTCGTTCTCTACATCATTTGATCGAGTAAGTGGTACTACTCGATCGAGAACATCTCTCTTCCTATCGCCTATAGACTCTATTACTAGAGTCGCAATTTCTGGAGCATCCAAATCAGCTTCAAAACACATCAAAGCCTCCGAAGGATCCTTTTTAAAGGATCCTGGTACATAACATTCACTAATATTATTAAAAACATCAGGAATGTCAAAAAATGAATCCTGCAAAAAACAAGGTTCATCAACCGAAGGTTCAAACATGTCAGGAACATGTTCATCACTAACACCTACAGAAATAGGTTGGTCAGTTAAGGGGTAAATTTCTAACTCATCATCTGTATCTAAATCCAAGTCAGTATCATCAACGGGGAGGCAGAGAGAATCAAATAACCTATCATTCTCATCCTTAAGAATGAGCGACTCTTCAGTAATGGGTGTGATAGGATCACACTCAACAGGAATACCGGGTTACTAATATCAATGCCCTCATACCCCTCCGTATCTACACCGGCTCGGATTAGGTGTTTGAGAAGCTCCCATTGCTTCTCACAGGGTAGGTCTAAAAATTCCCATCCGCAATTTCTCTCAATCTCGATCAAGGTCTTACCAGTAACTCCATCATATAAGATACGACAAACCTCCCCAATACTAATAGGATAGCCAAATTGAGAAAGGAAAGAGATTAATCTATCACAATAGAAATACAAAGGTTCATGCTCGAGTTGTGGGAAAGGGGCGATGGTCATGACAGCGAAAGAAAAAAGGGAAAACATAAACAAAAAACAATAAACACTGGCTTCACCTCCCCGGCAACGGCGCCAAAATTTGATGCCCGTCGTTGAGGGTATCAAAGATAAAATTTATAATTCCTAACTTTAACAATAGATAGTGAAAGTCAGGGTCGAACCACAAGGAGGTGGGGGAATGTTTATTGTTTTAAGGTAACAATTTTGGGTTTTGATTGGTTATTGCTAAGTATAGAAACAGAGATAAAAATAAAGCAAGTAAATAAAGATGATAATAAAACAATAGTAAAAGAGATGCTAGGATGATCGGGTAATAAATAGCTAAGGTAATATAAATCCTAAGGTCAACATGTATTGCAGTCGCGTAAGGGGTGTAACATATCCTTTCGGCCTATGGTACCTAATAGCTCCTTTCGGCCTATGCTATTAGTTCCTAGGTCTCACAATTATTGGGTGTCAACAATAAGGGTGATTCCTAAATCCTAGGTCACATACCTTTCAGTCTTAAGTAACCTAGCCGTCTTAAGGTGTAAACCAATGCCCTTCCCGTATCTCTCAATCTTGGGTAGGTCATTACTAACGTCCTACAAGTCTCCTTTCAGTCTCATTGTAGGATATTATAGTCAACAAGGAAAGACGAAACAGAATTCATACGCGAGTGGGTCGACCGACCGGCTATTCCAGTCGGCCGACCACCGCCTTGGTCGACCGACCCATTAATTGAGTCGGCCGACCACGGCTCTGCTACAGGTTGGTCTCGGAATTTACGTTACCTATGCATATTCATCCCCTACATCCTAACATATGAAATTTAGCTACTCAAGAAGATTGAAACGATAATGAAAATAGTAATAAACATGGAAATTATAAAGAACATCAATATACACATGCAATAGAAATAAAGGCTTGGGATTCTAACTTAACCGTATGCAATACTTATAAACTAATAATAATAAAACATAAATTAAGAGAGGAATTACCGGAAATAATGATTAAGGCGGAAAAGAACAAGCTTTATTGACTAATGTTGAAAGATTGATGAAGAACAAAATATAAAACTAAAGAAAAGTGTTTGATGATTATGGAAAGATTAAAACTAAAACTAGATGTGAGATTTGATAGGTAAAGCTGAATGAATAACCCTAATCACGAAATTCGGCTTAAATAGATGGAAATAAAGAGTTTCCCAACGACCTAAACACTTTAATGGGCTTCGCGGAAACTTCTGGGTCTGTGCTGTGGTCGGTCGACCCAAATAGTAGGTCGGTCGACCCAGTTGTCGGGACTGCAGCGCGCGTCGATCTTAAAACAGCTGCCATTTCTTCGTTACTTATCGTAATCAAGCGATTCTTGCGGCGTTGGAAAGCTAAGAAAATAAGCTTTCACCTCCAACCGGAATCACTCCATTATCAGCTCTAGAACTAGAGATATAGCCATTTAAAACAGGCTGAAATGTCGTGGATCGATTCTTTGCTTGTTAAAGCTATCTTCAGGCCTTGAAATGTGCGCTAGGCTTCGTTCCTTCTTTTCCTTAGTCATAAAAAAAATCCCGAGGGCATAAATTTGGTGCAAAATCGTCCCTTTTCCGTATAAATCTGCAAAAGAGCATAAAAATACGAAAGTGCACAATGGTTGGGAAAAAGGGGCTAAAACATAGTAAATGAGCGACCAAATGCGTGTAAAAATAGATGAAAAACATCATAAAATAGACACGCATCAACCTCCATCAACGCAAGACAAAACCATCCTCACATCTTCATCTGCCTCCTTACTCCATCACACTCAAGACCTCACCGTGATTTTGAAGAAGAGCAAAGAGAAAGAGGAAGAAAAAACGAGAAAGAGCAGCCATCACCATCGTTGTTTGTAAGTAGTTTATAAAACCTTTTTAGACCTTCGAATCTGGGTTGTTTGGTTGTGGGTATTCCTTGTGGTATGAATAATATATATTTCGTCAATAGGCAGCCATAGGGCCACTGTAACCGTCGTCGATGACGTACTGAATGCAGGCAGTACACAACGTTATTTTTTTTACTCTGTTCTAAGCGTGTTCAATCCATTTCGTTCCTGCTGCTTCTGTTCTTAGTTTCGCGTTCATTTATAGTAGTGGGTCGTGAGTACTGGTCTTATGGGGTTAGTCGGATATGGTGGTGGTGTTGGGATGGAGCGTGGTGGTCGAGAAGGGCCTTAGTCGACAGTCGTTTAGGGGTTTAAAGCTGATCAGAAACAGGGGACGGTGGTAGCGTGTGTGGGTGTTTTATGCGACTATTTCAGGGAGTTGGAGTAGTGTCGGTGGCTGGTGTTTGGCATCAGGGGCGAGAGTGTGGTGTGGGGTGTTGAGTCTGGTGGTTGGTTAGGATAGGGGTGGTGTTAGATGGTGGTTAATAGCGTGTTTACAGGCTAGGTGGAGCACGGGTTGGTTCAGGAACTGGGTTACTTGTGGTGACCAGGGTGTTTGGAGCTGATGTCGACGGCTTATAGGGTCGGGTTAGGGTCAATGGTTGGTGCCATTGGATGCGTCATGGTACAGTAGTGGCAGCGGTCGTGGTTTGGTGGTGGTGCAGGCACGGTATGGTGGTTGAGGGGGTTGTTTTTGGGGGCTGTCAGAAGGTTTTGGTGTCGGGGGGCTGTTCGTGTTAGCTTTTGTTGTCGCTGTACGTGTTGCTTGTTTTATGCACTTCTAATGTTTTGCTTTATTATCATTATGATTACTACATTATTAAATTATGTTCATAGACTTAATACTATTATTATTATTGTGGCTACTATTATTGTAATTGTTGTTGTTTGTTAACAACATATTATTATTATTACTAAATATGTTAATTATTCATGTATTACATTATGATTATATGCTAGTTTTATTATTGTCAACATTATTGTATTGTTATTATTAGTAATAGTATGTTTATTATTATTAACAATATTGCTCATAATATTTAATTATTAAGTTGTTGAATATTATTATTATATGAGAAAGTGACGGTTATCAATAGTTCGATAATATTTCTATGATCGATTGTTTAATTGAGGTAGTCATGTAATACGGTCTCATTATGTGTAATATCTTATTTATGTCATTATTTTGAATAGTTGATAGATTATATTAGTTGGCGTAATCGTGTTAGTTAGTAATTAAGTATATTGTTGGTTTAGGTGTTGATTATGTGACGGAGTGATGCTATCGATTGGACGTTAGCTGCATGATTGGATTATATTGCTATCCAGGTAGGATACACTGGCACTATACTCTATGAAGTGTTGTGAATGGATGTTTACTCTGTGATGTGTTATGAATGGATGTTGCCTTGTATATTATGGATGCATGTATGAGTTATATAAGCATGGTATTTAATAGTCATTTATTTTGGTGTTGCATTCATGAGCATGGCATATGCATTGGTTACTGAGAAAGATATGGATCAGATATTGTTCTGATATAAAGCCCAGGGTGGTTCTGCAGACCAGGCCTGGTGTCTTATCAGCTATTGAGCTGGTGTTCGGCGACGGCCGATTATAGTCTGCCGGGAGGTTCGGTATGGCTGGGTGTTACGGGTTTGAGATTGAGAATGAGATTGAGCTCGAGCATATCATGACATTTGCATATCATCTTTGTTGCATTATTTATTATTGTGTTACCCTACTCAACCGCGAGGTTGACAGTGTATTCGTGTACACCTACGATGATCCGGAATGGGGAGTAGATTCTACAGGTCAGAGACAGATGGACTAGGAGCTTGGGCAAGGAGTGAGACATGGCGTGGACCTACTTAGAATTAGATCATATCTAGAGAAGTCATCAGTTGTATTTTCTTTTCCCTTATGTAGTAACTGTAATAACCAAAAGTTTAAATTTTATCAGTTTATATAAAGTACTTTGGTTTGTTTAATTTGTTATTCACTACCTCGGATATTCCGAGAAGGTAACAGCCCTATTTATTTGAGAATGTCTTGCTAAAGGCTCTTAAATAAATGGGGGTGTTACAATTTATGTCTAGTTTATATATATTATATAAAGGGATGAAATATAATATGATTATAAATTATAGTGATTGAAATGTTGTCACTAATATAAGTATGTTTATGAAACATATTTAAATGAATGAATTTTATTAAATATACAATTGTTGTAAACGGATATAGGCTAATGGATAATTGTAATTATGAATTACTAATTTTATGATTAATTGTTTAAATGTTAAAATACGAGAATCATAAAATGTAAGATTGTCGAAGTAATGTATACGTCTGTAAAACCCCTCGCGAAAGCGGAAATATAAACATCCAAAAGTACCAAAAATGCAGCGGAATTAAAACTTTTTAAAGAAACAACATGCGAGAAGTCTTAAACTGAAAACTGGAAACAGAACTGTTATAAACAACAATAGATAAGTAGCAGTTCTAAGTATCAAACCAAAACATAAATACAAGCCTGGGATGGAACATCCCTACAGGCACCCAAAGCAAATGTATCAAAAGTCTAACAGTCTAGCTAACGATAGGGTATAAGTTAAATGATGAAGGATCATCACTCGCTAGCCCTCCTGTGATCCCATCTCCAACCAGCATGTACCTACATACATGAAAACATGTACGCCACAATCAGTGGGGAGTGACTAGAGTTCTCCTAGCCACCTTTTGTGACAACACGTAACACATAATACAATACAGAATACTCCAACATATAACAACATGTGAAGCATAAACAACTCATCATCTGATCTTTTACTATCATGCGATTACAATGCACGACTCTCAACCAACTTCATAAACAAATAGGAAGGAGAGCCGGTTTCCCTACTGGTTACCCAGTCGGGGGGTCTTTCAATCCAACTATTTATGAAACCGAACTAAGAGTCATCCAATGCCTTGGATGATTTAACCACAAATCAAATAAACATCAATAACTCATCATGCATATCTGACACTGTACCATTATCTAGGCAAGCAGATAAAACATCCATAACACTAGCAACTGGTCCAGAGGTGAACTTCACACATATCCCATTTGTAACAACCCGACCCACCACGGTCATAACGCAACCCCAATAAGATGGGATGTGTACCTTTGGGCCAAATACTTGTCCTCACTTAAGCCCAAAAGCACAAGGCCTTGTTACTACATGGTGGGTGGAAGCTATTATAAACATATCATAAGCCTCACATTCTACCAATGTGGGACAAATCTCCACACAATCTCATCTCATACTCTTGGGGTGTTACAAACTCCCCCACTTAAAGAAGACAACGTCCTCGTTGTGCCTCAAACTTGACCACAACCAGGGCCAGAATCCTCCCCGCTAGGTGTGTGACCCGGGTACTCCCGACCACAGGCTCACCACACGGTCGCAGGGTCGCTCTGATACCATTTGTAACAACCCGACCCACCACGGTCATAACGCAACCCCAATAAGATGGGATGTGTACCTTTGGGCCAAATACTTGTCCTCACTTAAGCCCAAAAGCACAAGGCCTTGTTACTACATGGTGGGTGGAAGCTATTATAAACATATCATAAGCCTCACATTCTACCAATGTGGGACAAATCTCCACACAATCTCATCTCATACTCTTGGGGTGTTACACATTACTAAACTATGTCGGGTCCAGAGGTGAACTTAACACATATCCCAACATCCAATCAAGTAAAGGGTCCAGAGGTGAACTTAACACATATCCCTAAACTTACAATCATGAAAAGGGTCCAGAGGTGAGCTTAACACATATCCCTAATCATCCAAAAGCAAAGGGTCCAGAGGTGAGCTTAACACATATCCCGATGCTACACACAAGTATTGGGTCCAGAAGTGAGCTTAACACATATCCCAATACACAGCTACCGCACAACGGGCCCAGAGGTGAGCTTAACACATATCCCGTGTACGACAACCGATCACGTGTCAGGTCCAGAGGCGAGCTTAACACATATCCAGACACGCCCAAGCAAAACACGTAACGGGTCCAGAGGTGAGCTTAACACATATCCCGTCACGCGACATATAAACACGTAGTGGGTCCAGAGGTGAGCTTAACACATATCCCACCACGCGACAACCATTGTAACCACTAACATCCAAAGGTAGAAACTAACCTATAGTTCTAACTTCTTAAACCTCTAATCAACACTTAATTGATCCCGGGAACTAAGACGAGGGAGAGTCGGTTTCCCTTTCGGTTACCCGACCGGGGGGTCTCTATCCTCACTCCATTCCCGAACCCAATATAATGTTGCCCGTACACCGGGGACCTCAAATATATATCACGGGTATACAAAACGTGTTTCAATTAAAACTGATTAACCGTTTGAAAGTTACACATGAAAACAATTCGAAACAGCCTTCAGGGACTCCCAGCCGGTCGGCAGGCAGCCGGTCGGCCGGCTGGCAATCCACTCAGCCGGCTGGCAATCCACTCAGCCTATGCCTTTCTCAAAACCAAGGAACATCACAAAGGACTCCCAGCCGGTCGGCCGGCTGGGACTCCATTCCTTAGCGTTCTCTATTTCGCAAACCACCCCATATGCACTCCCAGCCGGCTGGCAGGCGGCCGGTCTGCCGGCTGGGCTCCCATCCTACTTATGTTCTCGCAAAACGTACCTAACACAAAATGACTACCAGCCGGTCGGCAGGCAGCCGGTCGGCCGGCTGGCAGTCCAAGGCCATTTTTCTCAAAAGCTATGAAAACCACACAAATGCTCTCCCAGCCGGTCGACCGGCGGCCGGTCGGTCGACCGGCTCAGAGAGCCTGTAACGGGATTTCGCAAAATCGCAACATATCGAAAACTTCATAAATCGACCTACAAACTTCAAAATTGCTACACATGATGTTTACCCAACATTACTAATCCTCGATTACATCCTATCTAGCAGCAAACAAGTCCCATAAAAATCCTCAAACGAATTTAGCAAGTATCCGTCGCAATTTATGAAAAACTGAAAATGAACTTAAGAACACAAAACAACATCTTAGAACTTGAATCCTTCACATATTAAACATCCTAAACATGTTACTATGACCTTTGAACAATAAACATCAACCAAAAACAGAAATTCACACATGAATCACAACAAAAGTGCTAATATACATATAAAGGCCGAGTTATCTCATTATCGTCACCTTTCAAGCTTTTCCGGCTAAAGATCCTCCTCAACCAAGTAGCTATCGACCTCCGGATCGTCTAAGCCCACTCCTACAAACAAAGAAAACGGAATTTAGGACATAAACGATTCCTTACCAAAACTGACAGATTTTTCGAAATGAAAGAAATGGAAAACTAAAGTGATAGATGGCTTGGAAATCGAATGAGGATTCCGAAAATGATATTTTTACCTTGATTCGAGTACCGGATGATGAAGAATTTCTCAAAAGAAGGAGGAATAAAATGGAGGTTTTTATGAGAAGTTGTTTAACAGTGGAAATGAGTTGAGGAGAAGCAATATGTCGACATTGGGGTTTATAAGGGTTTAAGTGAGTTGTCCTTTCCGTATTATGAAACGGGTCGGATTATTAGAACGGATATTTAGGTCGGATGTTTAAATGTTGCCAAGTTTGTATTCATCTTAAGGACTTGAGGTTCTTAAGACGGATCTTACTTATTAAATTAAAACCTTTCGAAATACATTATTAAAATATTATTTTATTACATAAAATAATTTAAAACGCTTAAATTAGATTTTACGAAAATACGGGATGTTACAATGTCTCTATGTAACGTATACAATAGTCCATTTACGAATTAAGTGGACCGTGTGACAATGTGATTGTCCTAGACATTTTACATACATTAACACATTATATGATAAATATGTGTTGGGGACATCTTATTAATAGCATTGTCTTAATGGGAGACATTGTAGATTATTAAGGTGCCATCCATTGGGCACCCTAATCCACACCACCCGGCCACCTCCTTGGCTAGAACAAAAAAGGTTTTGTTCCCTCTTGACTATTCATTCATAAGTGGTATTAGGGTTTTGTTTAGAGAGAACAAAAGAGAGAAAGAAAATTACTTCCTAATTTTCTAACCCTAAATCGTGAGCCTCCCTAGCAAACTAGCAATTTTGTATCAAGTTTTCTAGCAAAATACATACAAAATATTGAGAGTAGTGTGTCTTGGGTGCATCTTGGAGGAGGTGTTCTTGTTGAATACTTTGGAGGATCATCCTTGCTATTACTTGGACCGTATGTAAGGCTCGAAATTTCTCCTATTTCCGCATTATTTTAGCATGCAAAAGATCTAATTAAAATGTTAATTAAAGGATTATGTTAGTATGACTAAAATTATTAGTTTATGAGTAACTAAAACCTAACAATTGGTATCAGAGCAACTAGGTTGTTTGCATGCTTTCCGTTTACGTTTTTACGGAGTTATTATGATAACAAAATAAAATTTGGAATTTCGTTTGATATAAGATATGGCCGAAATTATTTAGCATGAATACCTACTTTTTTCTAAAATGTTTTAGAATGTTTGGAATATATTTTGCATGAATATTGGTTATTGGTATATTAAATCTCGGTTTTATTAAGTTTTAATGGTTAAAAATCGTTTATTTTTGGAAAAATAGTAAAAATGATCCTTTGGCGGAGATTTTTCAGTATGTTTTCACATGTATATCCTATGTTATTAATATGAATTTTCGTAAATTATGGACTTATAAAACATGTGATATGAATTTTAAATGTTAAAATGCAATAAGATGAATAAAAATGGGTTTGTATAGTTATATTAAGAATTTGACTATAAAAATTTATGAATGTGCCACATGCAATATTTAAAAAGAATGCTAAATTTTCCAGAAATTTATCTCATATATTGCATTATTATAGATTTTTAATGTAAAAATCGGGTGATTAGTGACATTATTTCGACTTTAATAGTTTAAGTTGGAATTTGGCCATAAAAATTTAACACGATGTCATATATATTATTTCCAGCATGTACAAAAATTTCGAGATTTTTATCTTATTTTATGCTTGAGAAATAATTTTAAAGGTTAAAATCGTACGATATATGACGAAAATCGTTAAAATTTGCAATAGTTGTTAAAATGGCCGGAAACTTTAACCCATAATAGTCATATATGATATGTTCATCAATAAATTATTCTTGGGAGCCAAAAGTTTCTGTTTTGATTTAATTTTAATTGTTAAAATGTTGCATTTAAAATTGAATTAAAAGAGTCATATTTATTAAAAATGTCGGGTATAGGGCAATGTGCCATTTAATTTTCTGTCCATTTTATGTTATTAAAATGTTTTGGAAAGTGTAAAAATATTGTTATTATTTTATTTGCATTTATGGAATTAATTATTGAATTTTCCGACTTAAAATGCTTGTTTTACGTCTTATTTTCGAAATAAATGTTAAAACCGTTTAAATACTAATATTTTTAAAGTTCTGAAATTTTAAGAACATTCCAGATTTTTCAAAATTTGAATTTTGAAATTTTCGAAATTTTTATGACTCTTTTGGATTTTTATATTATTTTTCCCGTAAAACCGAGTAATACCGAACAATATTAAAATATATTAAGTTAGGTCATGTTCAAAGTTTGAGTAAGACTAAATTTTGAAACCTATATGAGTTGGGATGATTAACTTAAGAATGAATACCGATTCATATTATGCATAGTGTTGTTAAACGTTAACACACGCAATTCCATAAACCGAGGTATACGATAACTATTTATATAATTGATATTTAAATAGGACGATTTGGCTTAGGGTTTGCATGATAGTTCATATATTCATAAGCATTGCATATTTTAATTATGAATGTCATGATTTTATTTACGTAATTTTGGAATTATGTAATTTACTTAGTATGGCCTTAGTTTTAAATCGGTATTTCCCGTAATGTAAGGGGTTACCGATTCGGTTGTAATTTTGTGATCTCGTATCACCCAATTGTAATTGTATACTAGAAAAGTTGTAATTTTTGTAAAATCCGGAGTTCCTTGAAGACGGTGCCATTCGGAAAGGAGTTCCGAACAAGACGGTGTTTACCTCGAAGTGCGTGCCTCGTGAAGTTCAAGGGACCAAAGGAGTTGGTTTCCGAATTTGTACTTTATTATTTCTTTTCTAGGAAAGGCCATACTAGGGTTTATTTTATGCTTTTATTTTTGCTTTTTATATGTTTGCATGCATAGCCTAATCGTCATATATCGTTTCATGCATTTTCGAAGTAGTCGATCTAGTCATTTATTTTATCGATAATTCACCGACTTAGTTCACTTAAACGGAGATAGATAATAATTTGACTAGATCTCTTACATATAAATATTGAGACTTAGCCTTACCAAAAAGTACGGACCCATAAATCCCTTCTTCACAAAAACGTAGGCTCGGCTACACCGGGGTACTAAAATTGTCACGTTGGGTAAGTGGGGTAATAAGATTACACCTTGAAATTTGGTTGATCTCAACGAAAGTATTCGTGACCGTAGTTGCAATAAGTTCGGGCTAAAGACGATTTTTAGAAAATTGTCGACCGAGAGTTCTAAGGTAGAACCGATTAAAAGGTTAATCCAGCAAATTATAACGATACGGATTGAATCGGCTACACCGTGCCCGGATTAATATGGATTTGGGTCTCGGGATTGTTTACTTAATTGGGTAAGAGATCATTAAGTAAATATACTTAACTTGTTTAAGTTTTTAGTTTAAATTATGAATTTTAAAATGATGTTGTTTTATTTCCTTCATTTCATTGTAGTTTTATTTTCAACATCATCAATGGCAACCAACGCTCCACCTCTCACTAACGTATCATGGCTTCGGTCCTTTATGGATCATTGAAAACTCGATAAGCATGGTTCCAATTTTAAAGATTGGGATGCGCCATTACTTTTGGCCGCTCAAGGTGACAATAAGAGTCGTTACCTATCCGAAGCCACTCCTCCCACCCCAACCGCTCGTTCCGCGGTCGGAACTCGTGAGGCCTATGAAGCCTACATGAAAGAGTCCTCCGCTCTTAAAAATGTGCTCATTTTCTCCATGGAGCCAGATCTCCAAAGAAGTATGATTAAGTTGACCACATCGTATGAGATATACACCAAGCTTGCGACCATGTTTTCGCAAACTCCAAGGGTGATCCAATATGAGGCGGCTTCCGCCTTCTTCGACATTACGTTGAAGGAAGGGCAAAAGATAAGCCCTCATGTGCTCAAACTCGTTGAGCTCGCGGAGACTCTAAAAGCGCAAGACGTTGATGTTCCCGACTCTCTCATTATTGACCGAGTTCTTCACTCGCTCAATAAGGTAAAATCGTATGCTCAATTCCGGGTGAATTTTAATATGCGAAACCAAGAGACAACATTGGATGAGTTGCATAAGATGCTCGTCCAAGCCGAAAGGGACATGGGACTTCATTAAAGTTCCACCAAGGATGTTTTAAACATCGAAAAGAAAGGGAAAACGAGCTTCAAAAGGAATGCCTTTAAAGGCAAGGGCAAGAAAACGTTCAAGCCCAAAGCGACTAAAGAAAAGACCTTTTCGAAAGGCGTTTCCACCTCATCTTCAAAGGTTGAAGACAAGTGCCTTTATTACACAAGAATAAATCTTAGGAAACGGAATTGCCCCAAATACTTGACCGATCTTAAAAGTGGAAATGTTCTTGCAGTAGGTTATAATTCTCGTTTACTTTCATGTTATTTTGTTAACTTTTGTATGGCGATACAAGTTGTTGACTATCACCCCTTTTAAATTGTTTTAAAGGGGCATCTTATAAAGATAAGGGCAAGGAGAAGGAAGTATGAGGTTCCTTACTTGGATGGCTATGGTAGCATCCAATTGATCGAAGACTTGAAGAGCTAGGCTCTAATTTTCATATCGTCTTCTTTCATATTTTGCATTTTATTTATGGACAATTTGTTTTCTTGTAAGACAAGGATTAAAATCCTAAAACAATGGTTGTAATTTTGGATATTGGTGACTTGGTTTTCAACCCGAGTCAGTACTTTTGTTCTTAATCAATGTCGTGATTTCTCAAATAAATTGCATACCTTGTTTAAACATGAATAATGGTGATTTTATCACGCAATAAACCTTGATACGATCAATATAATATAATCAAAGTGTTGATTAAAACGGAGAACCACACCCCATGAGATACTTTCAATCAAAATGAGACAACATTAGTTCATTATAAGATTTTCATTTTAAGTGAAAATGAGAATGTATTCATCACACCTATAAAACTTCAAACATTCATATGCATTGATTAATCGAAATAGCTATCCTTATATGAATAAAGGTTATTGTTAGAAGGATAGAGTGGGAGAAAATATTTCGCTCGTAAACCAATGATAAAAATAAAGGATCTTAGAGAAGATTCCTACATGGGAGTCTTAGGAAGAGCCCTAAAATGAATGAATTGAAGAAACTACGAGAGGACACTGAAGCAACTACGGGAGGACACTCGAAGAAAGTTCCTTATGTTCATTGTTTCAGTGGGAAACCCCGTATGAATTCGGAAGGGATATCGGCTCCTTGAGATAATGATTTTTTAAAGATTATAAGAAAATAGAGGAGAAATCATCTATCTATATGGGGGAGAGACCGGTTCCTTAATAAATGATTTTTCTAAGTTTATAAGATAAAAGAGAAGAAATCATCTCAATCCTCTCAATGTAGTTATAAGTGAATGTCATGTTATATTCGTCTCGAGGGAACGAAAACATGAAAAGCGGGTGATGATTGATTGAATAAAAATAGATCACTATAGGGATAGTGATGGTGATAATGATTCAAGTGATAAATAAAGATTTACATGCAAGAAATGAAAGGTTCATTTAAGAGATTGAGTAATATTGATTTTAGTGGGAGCGATGTTCATTAAAAGAATTAAGCCTACCATTTAGAGAGGATGGGTGATTCTTTAAGGTGTAAAGAATAAGAGGTTTTCAATTCTAGATGATCAAATACCTTATATCATACGATGATGGAGCTTTACGGGAAGGTTTATTATATTGATAATAAAAGGTCGCCCATTAGAAATCAAAATGGTTAGATATGAATAACCTTAATAAAATAGCCAAGCTGTTTGAAAATAGTAAGAGTGATGAAATAACTACAATATAGATTTCAGCACATAAGTGACTAGATAATTTCGAGTGATTCTTTAATCTCTCTAGTATATCAATACGTCACGAGTTATAAGATAACAGTGGGAGCTTTCCTCAGGAAAGGAAACTCAAAATCTAGAAAGGGTTCTAGATATGTGCTCAAATAAGATCATATTATGTGGGATAATATGAGTCGGAAGGAGACCAAAATTTGTAAGTTTTGCAATCCTGAATAAAAGGTTTATTCGCAAAACACTAATACAAATAGATGATCGTGCATCAAATGCAATGAAATAGTATTGACTGTTTTTGCATGACAATGTCATTTGAGTTATAACTAACTCAAGATGAAAGATACTTTGTCAAAATCCAAATGGGTTGTAAGAGACAATTTTGAACCCCATAAGTGAACTGGATTGACTTAGTATATCCTCTAGCCGCTTACATGAGGTGACATCTCAAAGCGACTGGAATGTGAGGCGATTGATGGCAAGTTCAAGTGCCATAGAGTCATATGTGATGACTAGTCGATCACATAGGCAGACTGCAAGAGACACTCTGTCGGGCAAAGTGACCGCTTATAGAGTTCTGGAAATTTTATAATAGCCGGGTCGTGGCAAGAGCTGCTATAGTATTCTTGTGAGTCAATTCTTAGACTAAAGACTACTCTCCCAAGATGGTACAGTTTAGGCATAACCTTGATCAATTCTCTACGACTTTTCGTAACTGGAGTCAAATGGGATTGCTTTGGGTTGTGACTGACTGTGACTAGTTGAAGGAAGTAGTGCGATAGAAATTGTCCACCCCTTGTCAGGGTTGTTCAAATCTCAAGGCCACTCGAGGAGAAGTTAACTGGAAATGCATGGCCACGCTCGGAGGGTATCTATGGTAGATAATTCCGGTCAGACAGTTATTCTCCAGATCGAGGAAACCACTCATGATATGATCGAATGCAAGTACGACCTCAGAGAGACATCTTGCATTGAGTGGGAGATTGTAATAGGACAAGAGAATTGGTGACGCACACTTGTCGAGGACAAGTGGGAGATTGTTGGGAAATGTGTCCTCAACAATAGTGCGATCACGTAATTAAATCTCATGACGAGAATGCGCAAGGGATGATATGAAATATATTAGTCAACTGACCAACATTAATCGGTAATGATTGCGCTAGCTAGAGTTTGACATTACTGTCGTATGACGGTGGTGGTCAGTTGATCCCTTTAGGTCACACCTATAGGACAACTCTCTCAATGATAAATAAAATGACTGTATATTGATACGAGTCAATTTATGTCTTGTTTATATATATTATATAAAGGGATGAAATATAATATGATTATAAATTATAGTGATTAAAATGTTGTCACTAATATAAGTATGTTTATGAAACATATTTAAATGAATGAATTTTATTAAATATACAATTGTTGTAAACGGATATAGGCTAATGGATAATTGTAATTATGAATTACTAATTTTATGATTAATTGTTTAAATGTTAAAATACGAGAATCATAAAATGTAAGATTGTCGAAGTAATGTATACGTCTCTATGTAACGTATACAATAGTCCATTTACGAATTAAGTGAACCGTGTGACAATGTGATTGTCCTAGATATTTTACATACATTAACACATTATATGATAAATATGTGTTGGGGACATCTTATTAATAACATTGTCTTAATGGGAGACATTGTAGATTATTAAGGTGCCATCCATTGGGCACCCTAATCCACACCACCCGGCCACCTCCTTGGCTAGAACAAAAGAGGTTTTGTTCCCTCTTGACTATTCATTCATAAGTGGTATTAGGGTTTTGTTTAGAGAGAACAAAAGAGAGAAATAAAATTACTTCCTAATTTTCTAACCCTAAACCGTGAGCCTCCCTAGCAAACTAGCAATTTTGTATCAAGTTTTCTAGCAAAATACATACAAAATATTGAGAGTAGTGTGTCTTGGGTGCATCTTGGAGGAGGTGTTCTTGTTGAATACTTTGGAGGATCATCCTTGCTATTACTTGGACCGTATGTAAGGCTCGAAATTTCTCCTATTTCCGCATTATTTTAGCATGCAAAAGATCTAATTAAAATGTTAATTAAAGGATTATGTTAGTATGACTAAAATTATTAGTTTATGAGTAACTAAAACCTAACAATCAATACCGGTAACGACAATGTCTTCCGATGTTTTCGAAACTTTTTGTGCCCGCTTTTATCTTACTCGATTAACCATCCGTGCGATTTTCGCACATTTTTGTTCCGGGAGCTCGGATGCCTAAAAAACGTGTATTGTACTATTCAATTCGAGCCGTTTTGGTAGTCGTAGCTCCCATTTTTATTTTTCAGGATTGATTTACACGAAGTGTCCGAAATCGCATCATGAGGTATCTTATTCGATTCTCGACCCTAAAGAAAAGAATATATTTAAAAAGGTTTCAAAGTGCTAACTATATCAACAAGTTTAAGTTTCAATTTCGGTAGCTCATCATAAGAACTCCACAGTTAAGCGTGCTCAGGCGAGAGTAGTCTTGAGATGGGTGACTGATGCGGGAGCATGTCTAAACTTTCCTAATAACAAGTCCAAGTCAAGGTTCACACCAAATGGGTTCGAACATGGATCCGTAAGACAATTCAAGTTAGCTCTGCATGGAATACAAGAAGATTCAAGAAGGTTCCGGAAGACCTTGGAACATCCAAGGAAGTAAACCTAGAGCACGAAGATCACCTTAGGACGCGCGCCTAAGGCACGGCCACGTCTTGGGTTTCGGCCACGCTAGGGTTTTGTTTTGTTTATTTTATTTAGGTTAAGAATAAAATAAGATTGGGAAGGTATGTTTACTAGTCTTAGTAGGATTAATATTTAAGTTTCCTAGTAGAAGTAGGTTTCACAATCCTATTAGAAGTAGGAGTCCTAATTGTAATAGGATTTATAGTTCTAGTAGGATAAAGAATCCTAGTTGTTATAGGATTCATAACTATATTAGGAATAAGAGTCTTAATCCTAGTCAAACTATTTGTTTGAACCTAAGTAGGATTAGGGTTTTCTAGTTAGGATTATTTAAGGTATTCCTACCTTAATTATAGTAGGTTTTACACGATTTAAGGCATATATAAGGCAGCCGTTTTCTTTCGTTTTTGATAAAAGTTTGAGCATTGATTATTCAATAAAATTCATAAGTTTCTGTGTGAATTTTTGAGAGATATTAATTAAGTTTGCGAGCTTAGTTTTTAGGATCGACCTTGCGAGGTTGATTTGCAGGGTGTTAGCCAATTCCATCTTTTGCGAGAGAAGGTTGAGGAGACATCATCTATCCATCGACATCCATCATCCACGGTACATCAAGATTTCGTCCATCTTCCATTGTTTACAAAACCGTTCGTCCAAGCCTTGAAGATCGAGCCTTGTTCGTTTATCACTTCATTCGTTCATCAAGTTCATCATTCACCAGTGTTGTTCATCAAGTTCATCGTTCGTTCATCCATTCGTTCATTCATTATTTGTGTTATTTCATTGAAGTTACTAACAAGTTCATTATTTATCTTAAGAGTGTAATTCCGCTGCACATCAATAATTAAGAAAGGATCATCTACATCAATTCAAGCTAGAGATTCGCATCAAATTGGTATCAGAGCTTCGGCTCTTGGTTTTAATTTTATCAAGATCTATCTTTGGAGGAAGTAATAATGGTGAATCCTAGTAAAAATAGCGATGCAACAAGCAAGCCATGGGAAGCAGGTCAAGAAGAGATTAAAGCTCAAATGAATCAAATGAGCTATGTCCTAAAGAATATTGCTTCCATGTTAAACAAGAAGGGTTTTAAAGCTGAGGCGGATGATGCGTCGTCTAGGGCAAGTGATGGTGAGGAAGAAGCACCGAAATTCCAAACCTACAACAAGAAAGATGATGATCGTGGCCTAAAGTTAGACATACCCGAATTCAAGGGAGATTTGGATCCCGAAGAGTTTCTAGATTGGATACGACAAACGGAGAGAGTTTTCGAATACAAGGAGTATGATGATAAAAGGCAATTCAAGTTAGCTATTCTCAAGTTTACAAAATATGCATCCTTGTGGTATGAAAATCTCAAGAAACAAAGGAAGCGTGACGGTAAATCAAAACTTAATTCTTGGGTTAAGTTCAAGAAGCACCAAATGAAACGATTCCTACCTAAGGATTATAATTAATCAAGAGAACTACATTAAGTTACAACCCCTAACTCATGGAGGGATGTCCGTGAATGATTATATTAAGGAGTTTGAGAGGATGTCCATCGTTTGTGATCTAGAGGAAAAGGAGGAACTAAGAGTGTAATACTCCGTATTTTATTATATTTCTTTTTATATTTTATTTATGATTGATGATTCGATAGATTATATTCGATAATTAATTTATCGAATAGCGTAACTATACCTTATATGTTATGGGTGAAGTGTCAAGTACGGGTAATTAGTTATCGAATCGTGTTTTAATATTGCTATAAGACCTCGGTATGTGTGCTAATGACTGGATGGGCCTCGTATTGAGTGCCAAAGAGTAAACAACCCAACTCGTCATCTCATAATATGAATACACTCCCCTCAGTCTGCCGCCTAAAAAGCATCACCAAAACTCCAACCCTAACCCTAACGAGACCTAGCTACCCACACACAATTGCTGCCGCCGCAACAGAGGACATGAAGGGACGTGTTCACGGTGGTCTGGGGTGGTCCGTGGTGGTTCGTTTGCCCTGGTAATAGGGTATGCTCACCGTTTTTTTCTGGTTTTCACAGCTTTGTTGTTCCTTTATTTCGCATTGTTCAAATCGTATAAACACGTTATGTTGCTGATCCTTTGTGTAATAACGAATCATGATGTTTAGTAGCCATGTTTAGACCAAGCTAGTGTCGTCGTTGACCACCGTTGACCGTCGTGAATAGGGTTTTGTCAGCCGAGTTAGAATGTTCTTTTTCGTTTTCAAAACAGGGTATGGACCGGGTATGTTTACTCTTTAATTCGAATGAGTTCCTGGTGGTTACGGTTATGGGTATTTGAGTTTTTGGAGGGGTTGTAGTCAGGTGGTTTGTATGGTGGTAGTCACGGTGGTTAGGGGTCGTCGTGTCAGCTAATTAAGTAGGTTTCGTTTTGGGGTCTGCTGTCTTGAGAACCGGGCAGTTTCACGACAGTACTTTGGGGACGGTTGTTGAGCGGTGTTTGGGGTAGTCGACGGCCACTGACTTCGTCCTTGGAACCACCGTGGCTCAGAGGCGAGCCTGGTGCTGCCAGTGGGGAAGCCAGGGGTTGCGGTTGGTGTTGGGGATGGCGTTTGTCGGGGCTGTTGGTCACGGGGAAGGGGGCTGCTGTTGCATTCGGGTCTGCGTGTTGTTATGTTCGAAGGGTTGTGAGACGTTGTGTTATTCTTTATGCTTTATTAGTATTATTCTCATTATGATTTTAATTATTGGTTGGGTTATTTTTTATCATTATGTTTTGGTATAGTATGATAACAATGTGTTTAGTATTATTATTCTTATTATTATCATTATTGTTATGGTTGATATTATTATTATTATTAATTTTACTATGGTTAGTATTTTTAACATGTAACCTATGGTTATTAGTATTATTATGTTATTAATAATTATTTTATTCAAATTAATAATAATTGGTTGTTAGAATTGTATATTAATAATTATGGCTATTAATATTATTATGGTTAGTCAATGTATTTGTTTATGTACTATTTTGGTGATATTGTATTGTGACGCTTATTTATATGTGGTTAAGTTAATAATTGAGAACATGAATAATTTGGTAGTACTTCCGTTTGTGGGCAAGGTTTCTATTTCGGGAAAGTTTCTATTACAGGAAACTTTCCACTTTTGGAAAGTTACTATATGTAGTATGTGGTTACTGTATAAAATGGGGGTCTAGTGGAGATTTATTAATCGTTAAATAATATTTATTTAGGTGACGGTGTCTGCGTGGAACATTACTAGCAGCTGTTGGTTATCTTTCTGCAATTGAGGTAGGGGAATATCTATGACTGTGATGGTGATCTGACATGAGAACACTCGGTATCTGACTGATATATTTAATTGTGATATATTGTGATTGATTGCTTATTACTGCTCATTGTGGAGAACGGAGATGTGAAATGGGTCTTGTGATATGGGTCTTGTGATATGGGTCTTGTGATATGGGACTTGTGATATGGCCATGGGAGGTGTGATGTGATGGAAGGTGTGGTGTGATGGGAGGTGTGGTGTGACGGAGGTGTGGAGTGGTGGAGGTGAAGTGGATTGATGATATGGATATGGAGGAAGATGCAATTCTATTATTGTTTATCTTTTATCTAGTTTTTCTACTCAACCTCGTGGTTGACCCTGTGTATTCGTGTGACACCTACGATGATCCGGAATGGGGAGTAGATTTTTACAGGTCAGTGACAGATGGATTAGGAGCTTGGGCATGGAGAGAGACATGGCTTCGACCTACTTAGAGTTAGATCACACTTAGATATCTTCAGTTGTACTTTTAGTTTATTAAAGTTTGGATCTCGTAGTTGTTGTAACATCAAGTTTAAATTTAATCAGTTTTTATATAAAGTACTTTGGTTTGTTTACTTTATTATTCGCTACCTCGGATATTCCGAGATGGTAACAGCTCTATTTATTTGAGAATGTCTTGCTAAAGGCTCTTAAATAAATGGGGGTGTTACAAAGTGGTATCAGAGCGAACGATCCTCAGGCCTAAACCAAATGAATAATAATGAACGTAGGAAGAGTCTAATAAAATGAACCCCAGGATAGTAACTGTTAGGAGCCCCAGGATTGGGATGAGTTAGGGGCCCCCTCAAATCAAGCCACTGGCCCTTTCAGTCTAACCTGGTTACCTTGAGAGATGTAGAGCGTGGGTAACATAGAATAAAAGGACCCAATATATGTTGTACTAACAGTTGCAGGAGCGGAATGAGGTAAGTAATGATGTGTATATGGTTAATGATGCATTGTGATCTATGAGTTTGATATTGAAAGTGATTGAGAAATGTATTACTTCAAGTATTGAGGACATGAAAATTGAAATACGAGTTTGAAATATAAGCTTGGCTAGTATGATGATGTGCATAAGAAGAATGCGACTGATATTGAAACGCTGATTGATCTGAATAATTGAATCGAAATTTTCAGGAATGGGTGTATATTTATTGTATAATAAACTAGAGTGATATAATCATGTGATTTTGATGTCTCGAATTGTCTATAGGATATCTGGATTATAAATGACTAACGTAATTTTGCAATATATTGTTTGGTATTTGATATGACCGATCAGATTTAAATGTTATAGTAATTCATGTCTAGTGATATGCGGAATGTGCTGCCCCAAGCCATGAGTGTCATATAGTTATGTGTTACATTTGTATATACATGTATAAATATCCAGTCATTTAGATGATCTACTTTTCTGTTACGCAACCTTTACCGTGTTTTAGATGACTATTACAGAATGAAATGATGAATAAATGTTATTATGGTGCAACGTGATTTCTATGCTTCGATGGTATGTCAACATGTTTTGGAGGAATAATGTTTGTGTTTAATATGATAATATGAAATAATTTTGATGGAACCAAAATTTTAATAAAAGACCGGAATGTTACCCTGTTTGTACGGGTTGTCATCTAAAATGTGTCCTTATATGCATATGAAAATGTTATGTGTGATAACCTGCTGATTCAGCTTTCCAATGCATTTGGTTTCAAGTTAATGTGAATTATATTTTGAGAGAAATAAATGTTTTAGTCGACAGTGGTCAGACTGTCACTGCACAGTTCTGTGTTACCCATGTTTCTGAACGAGGAACCATTTAAAATGTATCTATTGTTTATGTATAATTCCAACTCCAATGTTTAATATGTTCATTCACGTTCCCAAATGATAAATCACGTAAAATCTTAACAAGTTGTTAATTAGTAGTGATTTTTGCAAGTTGCTCGGTTTCCTGTTTTATTGCCGTAAAGTTCTGTTCAGACCAATTCGTTATAAATAATTTCCTTAAGCTTTGCATTTTATTCTTTTTCCTATGATTAGAGAATCTCAAAAAAAATATACTGGTTAACAAAATGGCTGAACATTTATTTAATTATAATTTGTTTTTTTTTTTGCAACATGATGTTTAATTGTTGGAATCGTAAGTTATGAAAGTTTATATAAAAGTTTAATCAAATATGAAATTGTGTGATGTGACCACGTGGTATCCTGATATGGCATTAATAACATGTATAGTAGACATTTGGGATGAATATGAACCTCACGATATGATAATGCAACCTGGCTGATTTCGTCAAGTTTATATAAAATCGTTTCAGTAATACAAACGCTCTTATTTTCTAATTTTATGACCTCAATATAATGAAGTGATATTCGTGTGTGATGTTAAAATCATGTTTAACAGAGACGAGTCTTAACAAGGGGTAGAATGAAAGTTGGCTGGTAAACTCATTAGCATGATATAACAATCTAATTGTTATCGTTAATGGTGATAATTTTGAACGATGAGAATCGTGTTGATGTTCTAGAATATATTTATGGTGTATCATTGTCTGGCTCACTGAGATAATAATCTTTATAACACCTTTATGTATATTGTTATGTCACAAACTGAAATGCATAGCTATGTTTAAATCTGATCATAATATCTTGAGGTATTAACTGGTGGACGTGTGATTTATGGAAGTACTAGTCTTGTGAATCGTTTACTTTTATCGTTAAATTTCATAGTTCATGAGCTACAAATTACAAGATCAATGTTTTAGTAAAGAAGAGTCAGAATGTCTCTATGTAGTCTTGTTTCGATCTATAGCTTGCAAATTGTCTTTGATTCATGTTTATAAATTGCCACCAATTACCGCTTCAATGTTGCCAAAGTTTCAAAATACTTCCAGGTGATGATTATCCATCGTAACACTTAATGTTTTGATAATTGTAATGATTGTTTGCAACATGACAAATTCTGTAGCTACGTGTTGACGAAATTCTGCCCGAATGCTAATGGATGCGTGTTATATAAAACCTCATGATAAATGATGTAAGTTGAGTTATACCTAAGTGATCTTGCTAACTTATTAATACCTGGCAATGTTAAACGGCCTTGTGAGTCCATAAATTGTGTATATCCTGTGAGATGTGTCGATGCCCCATGTTTAATTACGTTAATAAATTTTGTCCTATGTTTTTTTTTTTTTTCTATAATATGTTTACAAACATGAAATGTTTTAATTTTTTTTTTCAATTGTGAACTATGAGTCTCTTGATTGCTTACATTGTGGTAAATATATTGATTTTGTGTTAAATTTCAATGGTGTGCAAGCGTTAGCCACTTTGATACTGTTTTGCTACGTAACCCGATTTCTATCGATCCTAATACTCATGTTATGGCTCAAGGATATATGATTAGTTTGAGTTATGTATAATGATACTGTATTGGATTGGTTTGGTGTAGTCTGCAAGTTCTTGTTTTATGAACTGTGTAATTACAAGTATACATACAAGCCTGTTAATGAGATTGGTAAAGGTAAGTATAATGACATGTTAAATAGCCGATGAGATTGATTCTGAGGGGATAGAGTTGCTCGTGAGTTAACAAAGACCTGGCTTTTTATATTGAGAGTGGGATTGCAGTTCAGTGTTATATCGAGTCGCTGCATTCTTTGATCTCGACACGTGGGTGAGTAGCTTAGCATTTTGTTCTCTAAGTGTTGACCAGATCCTTTAATGGAATAACTGACAATATTGATATTGGAATTGAGATGAGAATTGTTACTGGCGTTAAGTTATGAGTTATAAGGCCGTTGTGCCATACTGTGTTAAGGTCCAGTGTGACCTTGGATATTGAGTTATATTCGGAATTTGAGATCGATATTGAGATGGAAGTTTGAATTGCGGTTTTACTTCGCCAGTTCACTCACCCCTTGTCGTTGGTCTTAGATGCGACGATGAGTACGATACTTGGTTACTTGGAGTTAGATTTTATTTTTTGGTGTTAGATTTTATGAGATAAAGTAATGAGTGAGATGGGGTACAGTGTTAGAATGTTTATGGGGTTACGGGGACGTAACCATACTTTAAGGAGGATAGGATTGTAAAATCGTATTGATGTATGATGTGACTAATTGTTATGACATGGCTTTTGGTATGGGGTGATTGTTTGAATGAATAGGACATAATCCTGATTACTTCTGTCATGCAGATTTTTTGTGTTTTGTGAAGTATCCCTCTAACTTCGTTATACGTTAAACTTTGGGGACAAAGTTTTCTTAACGAGGGTAGAATGTAACAGTTCGCATTTTGAACTTTATAAGTGCTACTAGTGATGGTTGCATGCTTGTTAGGGGTTTTGTCACTGTTATGGGATGGTGAACTTCGGGACGAAGTTCATTCTAAGGGGAGAAGACTGTAATACTCCGTATTTTATTATATTTCTTTTTATATTTTATTTATGATTGATGATTCGATAGATTATATTCGATAATTAATTTATCGAATAGCGTAACTATACCTTATATGTTATGGGTGAAGTGTCAAGTACGGGTAATTAGTTATCGAATCGTGTTTTAATATTGCTATAAGACCTCGGTATGTGTGCTAATGACTGGATGGGCCTCGTATTGAGTGCCAAAGAGTAAACAGCCCAACTCGTCATCTCATAATATGAATACACTCCCCTCAGTCTGCCGCCTAAAAAGCATCACCAAAACTCCAACCCTAACCCTAACGAGACCTAGCTACCCACACACAATTGCTGCCGCCGCAACAGAGGACATGAAGGGACGTGTTCACGGTGGTCTGGGGTGGTCCGTGGTGGTTCGTTTGCCTTGGTAATAGGGTATGCTCACCATTTTTTTCTGGTTTTCACAGCTTTGTTGTTCCTTTATTTCGCATTGTTCAAA
Organism: Silene conica; assembly: GCA_029255685.2. NCBI lineage: Eukaryota > Viridiplantae > Streptophyta > Magnoliopsida > Caryophyllales > Caryophyllaceae > Silene > Silene conica. The sequence continues at coordinate 47,213,127 of CM055317.2, read as the reverse complement.
TCGTATAAACACGTTATGTTGCTGATCCTTTGTGTAATAACGAATCATGATGTTTAGTAGCCATGTTTAGACCAAGGTAGTGTCGTCGTTGACCACCGTTGACCGTCGTGAATAGTGTTTTGTCAGCCGAGTTAGAATGTTCTTTTTCGTTTTCAAAACAGGGTATGGAGCGGGTATGTTTACTCTTTAATTCGAATGAGTTCCTGGTGGTTACGGTTATGGGTATTTGAGTTTTTGGAGGGGTTGTAGTCAGGTGGTTTGTATGGTGGTAGTCACGGTGGTTAGGGGTCGTCGTGTCAGCTAATTAAGTAGGTTTCGTTTTGGGGTATGCTGTGTTGAGAACAAGGCAGTTTCACGACAGTACTTTGGGGACGGTTGTTGAGCGGTGTTTGGGGTAGTCGACGGCCACTGACTTCCTCCTTGGAACCACCGTGGCTCAGAGGCGAGCCTGGTGGTGCCAGTGGGGAAGCCAGGGGTTGCGGTTGGTGTTGGGGATGGCGTTTGTCGGGGCTGTTGGTCACGGGGAAGGGGGCTGCTGTTGCATTCGGGTCTGCGTGTTGTTATGTTCGAAGGGTTGTGAGACGTTGTGTTATTCTTTATGCTTTATTAGTATTATTCTCATTATGATTTTAATTATTGGTTGGGTTATTTTTTTATCATTATGTTTTGGTATAGTATGATAACAATGTGTTTAGTATTATTATTCTTTTTTTTTTTTTTTTTTGATAAAAGGTAAGTATATATTATATCAAGAACAAAAGTACATTATGAGACAACTTCAAATACATGGATACTAACTCCATGTAGTTCCGTCTTACACAACCAGAGAGGTCATCCAAAAACTTACGCTAAATCCTTAATGACTCTAAGCCAAATGGCACAAAAAGACAAAGGGAAATCACACGTAATTGCCCAGCCATCTTGTTTTGTACACTACGCCACTTCGATGTCCTTATGCCATGCTAAAAGCCAAGCATACTCCAGCCTAATTTCTATGCTGTGACAACCAAAATAAGGCCAGGAAGTGCAAGCCCTACTGCAAAGCAACGGAATGCGGGACATTATTACTTGCCCTCGCTTCCACATCACCTGCACTAGCAGCCTGCCCCTTCTTGGCTCCATTCGTCTTGATCCCAGCACCCCTTCGCTTACTCCCTGCCCCAAGTGAGACAGCCGTGTCCAAAGTTGGAAAGTGCGCGTCATCCAGCGGTGCAGCGGAGTCCCCTTTGGTACCCACAATACCTTATGTACCTTCTGTCCTCTTATGAGTTAGCACCTCAGTATAAGTTTGTGCACCAAAACCGGGAACAGAAGCTTCATTACCGGCTCGTTGTCCCCCCTTAACCTGCCATTCCTTTCTAGTCTGATTCACCTTAAGCACTTATTTCCTGCAATGAAGAGTGTCATGACCCAAGCCCTTACATGCTTGGCAGGTAATAGGCTTCCATTCATATTCAACTTGCACCCGTATTACATCTCCATTCTCGTCCTTAAAGGCTATCTGATCAGGGAACTTTTGGTCCAACACTAATTCCACCATCACCCGTGCATACCCCAACCGAGTCCTACCCTCAGTGACCGCATCTTTCTTCACATATTTTCCAACAATAGAAGCTATTTTAGGAAGACCTTTCCCCCAACATTTCAGAGGCAGCTGATGCAATTGAATCCAAGCAGGGACGGCTTGAAGCGCATCCAAGCGCATATCCAAATCCACGGATATTATTCTTATTATTATCATTATTGTTATGGTTGATATTATTATTATTATTAATTTTACTATGGTTAGTATTTTTAACATGTAACCTATGGTTATTAGTATTATTATGTTATTAATAATTATTTTATTCAAATTAATAATAATTGGTTGTTAGAATTGTATATTAATAATTATGGCTATTAATATTATTATGGTTAGTCAATGTATTTGTTTATGTACTATTTTGGTGATATTGTATTGTGACGCTTATTTATATGTGGTTAAGTTAATAATTGAGAACATGAATAATTTGGTAGTACTTCCGTTTGTGGGCAAGGTTTCTATTTCGGGAAAGTTTCTATTACAGGAAACTTTCCACTTTTGGAAAGTTACTATATGTAGTATGTGGTTACTGTATAAAATGGGGGTCTAGTGGAGATTTATTAATCGTTAAATAATATTTATTTAGGTGACGCTTTCTGCGTGGAACATTACTAGCAGCTGTTGGTTATCTTTCTGCAATTGAGGTAGGGGAATATCTATGACTGTGATGGTGATCTGACATGAGAACACTCGGTATCTGACTGATATATTTAATTGTGATATATTGTGATTGATTGCTTATTACTGCTCATTGTGGAGAACGGAGATGTGAAATGGGTCTTGTGATATGGGTCTTGTGATATGGGACTTGTGATATGGCCATGGGAGGTGTGATGTGATGGGAGGTGTGGTGTGATGGGAGGTGTGGTGTGACGGAGGTGTGGAGTGGTGGAGGTGAAGTGGATTGATGATATGGATATGGAGGAAGATGCAATTCTATTATTGTTTATGTTTTATCTAGTTTTTCTACTCAACCTCGTGGTTGACCCTGTGTATTCGGGTGACACCTACGATGATCCGGAATGGGGAGTAGATTTTTACAGGTCAGTGACAGATGGATTAGGAGCTTGGGCATGGAGAGAGACATGGCTTGGACCTACTTAGAGTTAGATCACACTTAGATATCTTCAGTTGTACTTTTAGTTTATTAAAGTTTGGATCTCGTAGTTGTTGTAACATCAAGTTTAAATTTAATCAGTTTTTATATAAAGTACTTTGGTTTTTTTACTTTGTTATTCGCTACCTCGGATATTCCGAGATGGTAACAGCTCTATTTATTTGAGAATGTCTTGCTAAAGGCTCTTAAATAAATGGGGGTGTTACAAAGAGTGGCTAGGTTTATCAAGGGTTTAACACCAACCCTATCAGCTAGTGTCGAAGTTCAAAACTATGAGGAGTTTAATGATGTCTGTCGTATAGCCCTAAAAATCGAGAAGCACAATGATGCCCGTCGTTTAGTGTACCAAAGATAAAATTTATAAATCCTAACCTTTAACTATAGATAGGGAAAGTCAGGGTCGAAGCACAGAGAGGTGGGGAATGTTTATTGTTTGAATGTTAATGTTTAAAGGTAATAAAATTAGGGGTTGATTGGTTGATCACTATATCTAAGGCAAAGATAAAAATAAAACAAGAATTAAAAGATGAGAATAAAATATAACAAAAAGGGATGCTAGGATGTTTGGGGTAATAATTAGCTAAGGTAATATAAGTCCTAAAGTCAACATGTATTGCAGTCGCGTAAGGGGTTGTAACATATCTTTTTAGGTCTATGCTACCTAATAGCTCCTTTCGGCCTATGCTATTAGTTCCTAGGTCTCACAATTATTGGCTGCCAACAATAAGGGTGATTCCTAAATCCTAGGTCACATACGTTTCAGTCTTGAGTAACCTAGCCGTCTTAAGGTGTAAACCAATGCCCTTCCCGTATCTCTCAATCTCGGGTAGGTCATTACTAACATCCTACAAGTCTCCTTTCAGTTTCATTGTAGGGTATTATAGTAAACAAAGAAAGACGGAACAAGATACAAACGCGAGTGGTCGACCGACCAGCTATTCCAGTCGGCCGACCACAGCCTCGGTCGACCGACCCACTATTTGAGTCGGCCGACCGTGGCTCTGCTACAAGTCGGTTTCGGAATTTATTCTACCTATGCATATTATCCCCTACATCCTAACATATGAAAATTAGCTACTCATGGTTGTTAAGACGATTATGAAAACGGGATTAAACATGGTAAACATAGTGAATAATCTAAACATGCAAGAATTAATGAGGCTTGAGATTCTGACTTAAACGAATGTAATAAAAATAATAACAATAATAAAGCTAGATTAAAAGTGTAATTACCACAATCGGAATTAGGGCAGAAAGGAACAAACTTTATTGAATGCTTGAGAATTGTTGAAAGATTACAAAACTAAAATTCTTCTAAATAAAACTGGATGCTAAAACTGAATCTGAAACTCAATTGATAAAAACTAGATACTAATTGATACTCGATATCTTGATGATAAACCCTAACTACAAGATTAGCTTATATAGGGCACAACTTAGAGTTTCCTAAAGACTCTACTTCTAATTTATTTCCGAAAAGAATTGTTCTGGGCTTCGCTGAGGTCGGTCGACCACTTTGGTGGGTCGGTCGACCTCCTTTACGGACTTAGTTGAATTCTTGGGCTTTCTTCAGATTTGGACTTTTATGGAGATCAGGGCTGGTCGGTCGACCCGTTTAGCTGGTCGGTCGACCGCCTCCGTATGAAATTCTTCGGTTTTCTTCTTGTTTTGACTTTTGGTACTTAAATAAAGATTCCAGTTGACCTTTCGTTAGTCCTTAAGTATGCAAAAGACTTGAGGATAAGGATTTGGTGCTAAATCGTCCCTTTTCCGCATAAATCTGCAAAAGTGCATAAAAATACGAAAGTACACGATTGTTGGGAAATAAAGGCTAAAACATAGTAAATGAGCGACCAAATGCGTGTAAAAATAGATGAAAAACATCATAAAATAGACACGCATCAAATTCCCCAAACCAAACCCTTGCTTGCCCTCAAGCAAGAAGTAGACTCGATCTTAACTAATGGAACGATTTCAATCTCAGAGCGAAATTTACATGTTAGCCTAAACCAATACCAAGTACAAAATGAGGAAGTATATAAATCATGCAAACGAGTTATGGTGTCGTCAAACTTGCAACACTAGAGACTATAGAGACTTTATACTATGGACTCTCGCGGTACGCTCGAGACACTCATGAAGCAAAGGGTGAGTATATGTAAAAGATAGAAAGAAATAATTTTGTTGAGACACTCACCTAACCGCGACCCATGAAAACATGCCTGCAATCTAACATGAACAAGAATTCTACAACTTTGTATAACAATCTCATTAAGTGACTCGGATACATGCAATTGAGGTAATGAAAGATATGTGAGGTAAAAGGTAAAAAGTGGTTAAGATGTTTTTGGATTGTGGGGTTGGTAGCCAAGCTAGTAAAACCGTTTCCCAACAACATATTCACAACTTTTTGATATTAAGAAAGTGCTCCCTTGTAGCACAACTCTCACATTAAATATAAGAAAGGACTCCCAAACATTTTGAATGAGGTACGGGAGTGATAACATATAAAAGAAAGGGATTTTGGAACGATTTTTTTTCAATCTGATGCTGTCAGGTGGTCGGCCGACCCAAGAAGGTGGTCGGTCGACTTCTTTCCTGTACGTTTTGATTTTTTTTTTCGTTTTTCTTTTCTTTCTTTTTTTTTTCTGAATTTTTCTGTTCTTTTTTTTTTCTTTCTTGCTTTCTTTCCTTTCTCTTTTTGTTCAAGATAGCATACCAAAGACCACAAATACTAGCTTGGAAGGGTAGGCTAAGTATGGGATGTAGTTTTGGGGAAATAAAAAGGCAATTTTGGCTATGTGAAGCTTATGGATAAATATGAGAAAAGGGATCCCAAATGCACGTATCAAGACTCACAAAATGAGAAAGTAAAACAAGTATATAGCAATTCAAGTTCATGTTTATGCATATTGATGTAACATGTTCCAAGGGGAGCACTACTCACATCCTAGACAACTGGTTTGAGGATGAAACCAGGAATAAGGCTCTAAAACTCAGAATGTATAGTAGGTTGCCAAGGTATAAGTCAAGTCTCAAGATATACAAATTGACAAAAACTCGTAGATATGCAAAAGACTTTTATACTAAAACAAGTTGACAAGGCAAGGTAAAGGCATAAACATGTAAGATAGCTTAAATCATCCTTGAAATACTTTCGTTCCGACTCGACCTGTATGCTAAAATAAACGTGCATTTTTTTTGAATTTTTGAATTTTTTGAATTTTTTTTGGATTTTGTATATGCAAGGAAAATAAAGAAAAGAAAAATGCAAGACAGAAATGCAATAAACGTGTGACAAAATGCAATGCATGTGACACGAAACCATTCCCCAAACCAACCCGCACAATGTCCCCATTGTGCATTAGCCTAAGTAAAGGTTTCAGAAAATTAAAAGAAAGGATGCGAATAAAATAAAAACTAAGGAAAAACTGGAAAGAACTCACTGGGTAAATAGATGTATGAGAAAAACCTCCCCAAACCAGCGTAAGCTGGGAGGTTTTGGTGGCTAGTAGTGCCACTAAAGTACCAAAGACGGTTGCACGGTTCCCGAGGAAGAAAACGAAAGACTGCGACGGACAGAAGGTCGACCGACCCAGATAACAGGTCGACCGACCTTCCTGTAAACTACAGAAAGTTTCAGCAATACGGCGACTAGGTCGACCGACTAGTGTATCTGGTCGGTCGACCGTCTGTGTCCCAGCGGTCTTCTTTTCTTCGTAGAACCTGAAAAAGCAAGAAAAGTGTATGCGCCCGCAAATGCGCGAGATCCCAGAAACAAGTCTAAAGTCTTCAACTACGTAAGCATAAAGTTCTAAAACTACGAGCACACTTAAAATAAAAAGTCTCACACAACAAAAGTAAATTGTCTTAAAACTGAAACTTAGAAAAACTATCCGCTAAAGATGCGGAAAATATCCGACCACGGCCTTTGACGATATGCCGTAGTCTCCACGGTGTTTGCTTGAGTAGCAAAACACATCTTCTTTCCGCCGTCGCAAAGCATATGCGACGGTCTCTCCTCTTGAGCTGGCCTCCTCTTCTTCTTCTCCTCTCGATCCACAATGTCTGGGTCCTCATCTTCTTTATAGCTTAGACATCCCATTCCTCCTCTCTGAACTATGACTTCCTTTACTTTGGGTTTCCCCAAACCAATTCCTGCACTAGCCACAATAGAGGTATCCTCCATATTGCTCCCAATCTGGGGCGGAGGTGTAAAAACAAATATAGGAACAGGTAATAAAGTAGGAGAAGTAGTGATGACCTCATACTTATTTTCAGAAGTGATAGCATTACATGTAATGGGGGTCATAGCATCCTTTTTCCTATAAGATAGGCCATATATAATAGAATGCTTTCCTACTTTAAAGGTCAAAGTCCCAGTGCCTACATCTATAATGGCACCTGCGGTGTGAAGGAAAGGTCTTCCTAGAATTATAGGTATATGGGCATCCTCTGGAATGTCCAAAACTACGAAATCAACGGGGAAGAAAAACCTGTCAATACGTACAGGGATGTTTTCCAACACTCCTATAGGTTCCATAGATGTACGATCTGCCATCTGGACTGTCATACTGGTCACTGCAAATTCGGTCATTCCTAGTTTTAAGGCAACGCTTAGGGGCATGACACTTATACTAGCACCTAAGTCGCATAGAGCCTTCTTAACTGGGAAGGTTCCTATATTGCAGGGGACAGAAAAACTACCAGGGTCTTCTAATTTGTGAGGGGCAATGACATGTGATAAAAAGCTAGATGACTCTTCAGTGAGGGCCACCGACTCAACCTTTTCTAGAGACCTCTTTCTTGACAAAAGTTGTCTCATAAATTTAAGATAAGAAGGAACTTGTTGAACTAATTCTAGAAAAGGGACCTGAACATTTAATGAACGAATCACATCCTTAAATTTGTCAAAAGATACCTGATCCTTTGAAGGTACAAGCCTTTCTGGGAAAGGAGCGGCTGAAGACTCAGTATTTGCAGCCCTTTTCAGAAACCTAGGGGTATTATCACCCCTAAAAAGAAAATCCCTTAAGTTATCTGGCAATTCTGGACGAAAAGGAGTCTATGGCTCTGCCTCGGCGGTCGGTCGACCATCAGCTTCGGTCGGTCGACCGCTCTCCTGTTCAGCGGAAATTTCCGGATTCTGTTCTGTGGTCGGTCGACCTGGATCTTCGGTCGGTCGACCGCTCTTTCTGCTATTCTTCTGTTTTTCTTTCTCAACCCCCACTTTGGCTCCACTTCTTAAGGATACGACGTTTAGAGTCTCTTTTTTCTGGTCCGGTTTGGTCGGAAGTTGACCCGGAGCCCTAGTATCATTCTTGCTCGCGATTTGAGCAATCTGAGACTCTAACATCTTCATCCCTGCCTCTCTAGCCTGTGACTCCTTCTGAACCAACCCAATAAGATTTTGGATAAGAGTTTCTGTGTTGGGTGGTGGAATAGAAGGTGGTTGAGGGTTGAAGGGTGGTTTTTGAAAACCTTGCTGATGTGGGGGGATATATGTGGAATTTTACTGAGGTTGCATATGTTGTGGGTTAAGAACATTCTGGCTTGTCCACCTTAGGTTGGGATGAACATTATTATTATTCGGGTCATAGAAATTGTTCACACGATAATGTTGAAAAGCGGCACATGTTTCATTGGATGAAGTACAGAATTTTGACACGTGCCCTTCTCCACCGCACCTCTCACAAGCAAAGGGTCCGTCTTGAACGGCGTTCACCTGATAAATATCGCCCTTGCTTCCACTCCCTAGATCGAATTTTCCTCCAGCCTCAAATTTTTCCAACTTGGCTGTCAAGGCCTCAATTCCTGATAGGTTGTATTCAGATTTCCCTTGATTTCCTCTGGAAGTGCCATGCTCAGCACGGTGTACAGCAACATCTTCTATCAACTTGAGACCCTTAGCCTCTCCTGAATTATCTTGGAATCTCCCATTAGCTGCAGCATCTAGATAGGCCATGTTGTCATCGTAGAGGCCATTGTAGAACTGGTTGCAAAGAAACCATTGTTCGAATCCGTGATGTGGTATGGATCGAACAAGTCTCTTGAACCTGTCCCACGCCTCACTAAAATCTTCATTGGGGCCTTGCTTGAAATTTGTAATCTGCGCTCTTAAAGCATTAGTCTTTGATGCAGAATAGTATTTCATGTAGAATGCTAAGGCTAGGGTGTTCCAATCTGTGACTCCCGCAGCAGTGCGGTCTAGATCTCTGTACCACTCTCTCGCAGAGTCCCTAAGGGAGAAGATAAACATGGTTTGCTTAATCTGGTCCTGCGTCACTCCTTCTGGGGGTGCAATAGAGCATATGTAATCTGTGAAGATTTCGATATGCTTTGCAGCATCCTCATTGGCCGAGCCTCCAAATTGGTTTCTTTCAACCATAGTAATGTAGGCAGGCTTGGCCTCGAATGGCTTCCCAGTACCTGCAGGTAAAGTGAACCCTTTGTATAGGTCCTTTGCCTGAGGCATGGAGTGACTGGCAATAGTAGCTTCTTCTGCCATATTCTCTTCTTCTTTAGGAAAAACTGGAAAGTAGGTAAAAGGTGGTGTTTTTGGTGAAGGTGGATTGTTGGGTGAATTTGGTTGTGAAGGTGGTGTTTTTGGTGAAGATGGTAAAGATGGTTGTTCGAAAAGGTCTTCTTGAAATAAGGAAGATGGTGATCCTCCTTCCTGATTTGCTAGAAGTTGCTTTCTCCTTTCTCTAAGAGTCCTCTCTAGCTCGTGGTCCAGTGGTAGGAGTTCTCCTTGAACTGACCTGCGCATAAGATGGAAACTATAAGAAAATGGTGAGAAGGTTTAAGGAACGAAAAGTTCCTTAAACAAAGAGAAACAAAAACAAAAACAATAAACACTGGCGTCACCTCCCCGGCAACGGCGCCAAAATTTGATGCCCGTCGTTGAGGGTACCAAAGATAAAATTTATAAATCCTAACCTTTAACTATAGATAGCGAAAGTCAGGGTCGAACCAAAGAGAGGTGGGGAATGTTTATTGTTTGAATGTTAATGTTTAAAGGTAATAAAATTGGGGGTTGATTGGTTGATTACTATATCTAAGGCAAAGATAAAAATAAAACAAGAATTAAAAGATGAGAATAAAATATAACAAAAAGGGATGCTAGGATGTTTGGGGTAATAATTAGCTAAGGTAATATAAGTCCTAAAGTCAACATGTATTGCAGTCGCGTAAGGGGTTGTAACATATCTTTTTAGGTCTATGCTACCTAATAGCTCCTTTCGACCTATGCTATTAGTTCCTAGGTCTCACAATTATTGGGTGTCAACAATAAGGGTGATTCCTAAATCCTAGGTCACATACCTTTCAGTCTTGAGTAACCTAGCCGTCTTAAGGTGTAAACCAATGCCCTTCCCGTATCTCTCAATTTCGGGTAGGTCATTACTAACATCCTACAAGTCTCCTTTCAGTTTCATTGTAGGGTATTATAGTAAACAAAGAAAGACGGAACAGGATACAAACGCGAGTGGTCGACCGACCAGCTATTCCAGTCGGCCGACCACAGCCTCGGTCGACCGACCCACTATTTGAGTCGGCCGACCGTGGCTCTGCTACAAGTCGGTTTCGGAATTTATTCTACCTATGCATATTATCCCCTACATCCTAACATATGAAAATTAGCTACTCATGGTTGTTAAGACGATTATGAAAACGGGATTAAACATGGTAAACATAGTGAATAATCTAAACATGCAAGAATTAATGAGGCTTGAGATTCTGACTTAAACGAATGTAATAAAAATAATAACAATAATAAAGCTAGATTAAAAGTGTAATTACCACAATCGGAATTAGGGCAGAAAGGAACAAACTTTATTGAATGCTTGAGAATTGTTGAAAGATTACAAAACTAAAATTCTTCTAAATAAAACTGGATGCTAAAACTGAATCTGAAACTCAATTGATAAAAACTAGATACTAATTGATACTCGATATCTTGATGATAAACCCTAACTACAAGATTAGCTTATATAGGGCACAACTTAGAGTTTCCTAAAGACTCTACTTCTAATTTATTTCCGAAAAGAATTGTTCTGGGCTTCGCTGAGGTCGGTCGACCACTTTGGTGGGTCGGTCGACCTCCTTTACGGACTTAGTTGAATTCTTGGGCTTTCTTCAGATTTGGACTTTTATGGAGATCAGGGCTGGTCGGTCGACCCGTTTAGCTGGTCGGTCGACCGCCTCCGTATGAAATTCTTCGGTTTTCTTCTTGTTTTGACTTTTGGTACTTAAATAAAGATTCCAGTTGACCTTTCGTTAGTCCTTAAGTATGCAAAAGACTTGAGGATAAGGATTTGGTGCTAAATCGTCCCTTTTCCGCATAAATCTGCAAAAGTGCATAAAAATACGAAAGTACACGATTGTTGGGAAATAAAGGCTAAAACATAGTAAATGAGCGACCAAATGCGTGTAAAAATAGATGAAAAACATCCTAAAATAGACACGCATCACACAACAAGAATCGTAGGACTTATCCATCGAGAGTTGTGACCCAAGGAGAGGGTTCGAGTAACCAAGCTATCCCAACCAAGCCCAAGGAGTCGGTCAAGGACGAGTCTAAGGATAAGGGGAAGGGAGTTGTGGTCGAGTCTAAGGGGAATCCTATGAGGAGGTGTTTCAAGTGTCAAGGGTACGGTCACATAGCCCATGAGTACCCACAAAAGAGAGCTCTAACCATCCAAGAATTACAAGACCTTATTCCAAACTTTGTTGTACCCGAAGTAGAGGTGAAGGGCGCGGAAGTCGAGGATGTTAAGGGGACGGTTGATGTGGAGCTGGAAATTGAGAGTGAAGGTGAGTGTTTGGTCATTAGGAGTCTTCACATTGAGGCGACTAACGAAGAGGCCGAACAAAGGGAGAAGTTGTTCCATACTAGATATAATATTTGAGGGAAGAAGTGCGATCTAATAGTGGATAGTGGTTCATGTACTAACGTTGTGGCTAAAGGGTTAGTTGATGAGCTAGGGTTAACCACTAGGGTTAGGTCGAAACCCTACAAGTTACATTGGTTGGATGGAGACAAAGGGGTGAGTTTAAGGGACCAAGAGTTGGTGGGCTTGAGTCTAGGTCCGTATAAGGATGAAGTGTGGTGCGATGTAGTGCCTATGAGTGTGTGCCATGTGTTGTTGGGCAGGCCTTGGCAATACGATCGTGATGTTACACACGATGGGAGGTTAAACATCTATCGAGTTGTTAAGGATAACGTTACCTACAATCTAAAACCAATGACAACTACAAATACCAAAGACTCCCAATATAAGAAGGAGAGCTTGTTCATAACCTTAGGAGATTTCATGGAGGGCCGTATGCGTGAGGGTCGAGAACGAAGGGTGGATGAGGAGTCTCGGAGGGAGATCGTGGATGAGGTGCATAATGAGCGGATTGATCATGGTGAGGCCGAGAGTCTTGGAGGAGATGAAGAGCGTGTACCAAACGTAGACAAGGAGTCCATGATTGCAATTATGGGTGAAGAGCTCGTTGGTGTCGGTTCTTGTCTAGGTCAAGAGGCAAATGTCGTGGGTCAAGACGAGGTGAAAGTTGTGCAGGAAGGGGAGTGTGGCGTGAGGAAGGAAGCATGTAACCCTAATTGGATGGGAATATCAACATTAGGGATGTTACTACTTCAAATCCTACGATAAGTAGGAATAACATTACACTAAAACCTATGCTTTACAATTCATTATTGCAAGGAACTTGGAATATAGCAAGGGACAAGAGGAAGAATGAGATTGAGCCGAGAAAGAAGCAAGGGGTTTGAGTTCACACTAATTGTTCTAAGCCTATAGTGCCTAAGTTAATACGTGAAGCACAATGGTAAAGCGGGAATGGTTCGACCAAGAATAGCACGAGACAAAATTTGAGGTCAACTTTTTCAAAAGAAGGAGAGTATGATGCGGGAGCATGTCTAAACTTTCCTAATAACAAGTCCAAGTCAAGGTTCACACCAAATGGGTTAGAACATGGATCCGTAAGACTATTCAAGTTAGCTTTGCAAGGAATACAAGAAGATTCTAGAAGGTTCCGGAAGACCTTGGAACATCCTTGGTTGATATTTCCTAAAGGCTACATGAAGAAAGGTGTGTATGAAGCTTCCAAGGAAGTAAACCTAGAGCACGAAGATCACCTAGGGACGCGCACCTAAGGCACGGCCACGTCTAGGGTTTCGGCCAAGCTAGGGTTTTGTTTTGTTTATTTTATTTAAGTTAAGAATAAAATAAGATTGGGAAGGTATGTTTCCTAGTCTTAGTAGGATTAATATTTAAGTTTCCTAGTAGAAGTAGGTTTCACAATCTTATTAGAAGTAGGAGTCCTAATTGTAATAGGATTTATAGTTCTAGTAGGATAAAGAATCCTAGTTGTTATAGGATTCATAACTATATTAGGAATAGGAGTCTTAATCCTAGTCAAACTATTTGTTTGAACCTAAGTAGGATTAGGGTTTTCTAGTTAGGATTAATTAAGGTATTCCTACCTTAATAATAGTAGGCTATACACGGTTTAAGGCCTATATAAGGCAGCCGTTTTCTTTCGTTTTTGATAAAAGTTTGAGCATTGATTATTCAATAAAATTCATAAGTTTCTGTGTGAACTTTTGAGAGATATGAAGGAAAACGTGAGTCTTACTAGTTAACCTAATATATTAGTCTTCCTAATTTTACTAATTAATCTCATATTAATTTAGTCAATCTTATGCATGCAAAATCATATGCGGAATAATAATGAAAAGGGCCTTACAAACGGTCCGAAATAGTGCTAGGACGATCCTCCACGGAGCAACCAAATTAGCTTCCCTCCTTTACGATGCACCAAGACCTACCCTTAACACCGTAGACCGAACCTGAGCTAGGAGACGGAATCGGTTTACTTAAAACCGTGTACTAATAATAATATTAGTATACTACAAATATTATCTAAATAATATTTTAAGAGGTTTTGTAATAGTTTTATTTTCTTACACTAGAAAATGATACTAGCATATGGTTTTTATGATTCTAACACTAGAATAATAAAACTTCGGTTAGAATGATTATGTGAAGCTATCACATATATAGAGGGAGGGTAAGGTTGAGTGTGGTGTGCATGTGTGCCGTGATATCCTTGCTTAGTAAGGCCAATTTTGTTGCTTGTCTTACACATGCAATTAGGTTTGCATGCCTAGTAATAGGCATCAACCTATTCTAATCAATATGCCTTTTTGATGCACTTACTCAAACAAATTAGTCCTTATAACACACACCATCACACGCCACTTTTGGGTAAAATGGACTTTCATTTTACAAATTGTAATTTGTACAATTGTGTGATATGTGACATCCTATGTGACATAATACAATTGTATTAATTTAAAATATATTTATCATATAAATATTATTTCTAAATTAATTAAATTATATTTAACAAATTTTATTTAGTAATTCATAATTACCGTCTCACTATATGGTTATTTAATAATCGTCAATACGATATACAACCTTTGTTATAACCACGGACCCTTCTCATTCTAATTTCGACATTTCATAAATATCGATTAATATTTGACAATTGACACGTTTCAATTTCAAATATAAATCTTACTTTAAGATTCAGCCTCTAATTTCTCGATATACGGTTTTAAGGAGATCAATCAATTCGTATCATATACAATTGATCAATATATTATTTAAGGGGTTAGTCCTATAGGTGTGACCTAAAGGGATCAACTGACCACCACCGTCATACGACAGTAATGTCAAACTCTAGTCAGCCAATCATTACCGATTAATGTTGGTCAGTTAACTATATCAAATATCGGATCGTCCCTTGCATATTCATTTCATAAGTTTTATGACAATGATTTATATCACTGTCGTGATCGCAATATTGTTGAGGACACATTTCCCAACAATCTCCCACTTGTCCTCGACAAGTGTGCGTCACCAATTCTCTTGTCCTATTACGTCATCTCCCACTCAATGCAAGGTGTCTTCCAGGTCGTACTTGCATTTGATCATATCTTGAGCGGTTTTCTCGATCTGGAGATTTAACTGCTTTGACCAGAATTATCTACCATAGATACCTTCCGAGCGTGGCCACGCATTTTCAGTTAAACTTCTCCTCGAGTGGCCCTGAGATTTAAGACAACCCCGACAAGGGAATGGACAATTCCTATCCTACTATTCCCTTCGACTAACACAGTCCATCATGACCCAGAAGAAGCCCATTTGACCCCCTTTAACGGTTGATCATAGAACTAAAATCAAAGTCAATATGAGGCTATGTCACCTTGGGCGAACAGTCTCAAGTCTAAGAATCGACTCATGTGAATAATATACACTACCACAAAATATGGCAAAGAAACCTGTTGTAAAAGGCCTTAGACACCTGTTTATAACAGGTGTCTAGGTCGTAGGTTTCTTTGACTTATACCTGTTATCAATTATGTCTGGTGTCTTTGGTATATAACTATGACACCACTCTCAATTATGTTCGGTGTCTTTGGTATATAACTATGGCACCACTCTCATCTACATCCGGTGTCTTTGGTATATAAAAATGGTATATAACAATGAAACCACGCCCATCTACAACCGGTGTCTTTGCTTTTGGCGTTTTTTATTGGTTTTTTTTATTAAATGCAGCTACATACAGCATTTGCTACTACATAACGTACCTATTACGTTTATGGAAATACATACGAAATACATACATTTGCACCTCATAATCATTTCTTTGTATTGAAAATCAAAATAAGCTAAATTGTTCCAAATTAAATATATATCCAAGTCTTCTGACCAAAACAACAATTGCTTTCACCAATAATAAAGAAATAATCTCAACATATACATAGTTCGTATTTTTCAACTAAGAAAGTTGGACAAAAGCACACTAGCTACCTGCAAATAAACTAATAACTTTAACAAATTCGACAACTAATATAATCCATTCACGGTTGACGAGCACACATCTTGTCAATATCATCATTGTCCTCTTCTTCGTCATCTTCAATTTGGCTGAAGAAATATTCCGCCCATATATCTTTTAACTCGTCAATTGACTCTTGTGAATAAGTGCTAGGAGTTCCAAGCAAATACTACATTACAAGTCAATGTCAAATAATATTAGTGTGTGCAAATTGATTATGTACACACGTACACATACATCACATATATATATGGTCAATAGAAAAAACGTCCTTTACCAAACTACAAACCACACATACACACATATACTCCACTTTTGCATCCCAAGCACTTCCTCTATTATAACAATCGAAACTTAGTACATTCAACAAAGTATTACGGAATCCAAACAAACAGAAAAAAGTGGATATACAAATTAAAGAAAGTCTCGGTTAAAATATTGTAATTCTCCTGCATCTAACCCTTAAATTGGCGCATCTTTGATCTCAAACTAAAAAGGACCCATGGCTGGGGAGATTTATTTTTTAAAAGACAAGGTTTGTAAGGAAAAAAACCACAACTTTGACTTCGGATAAGGTAAAATACCACGGCTTTGAATTGTAAACAACATAACATAAGGAGGGAGACGGAATGAAGGTTACCTGATCAGGAACAATTGGTCGTCTAGTTTCGATAATCTCAATTATGTAACGACACACATAATATCCACAATCCTTCATGCCTTAGGCTTGGAGAGAACACTGTTATAATGAAAGTCGAATTAATCAAGTCTCACTATAAATCAACATAAAGGACCAAACCCAGATACAACTAATGTTAATTATTAATCCTGAAATTATAAATCATCCTCTTAACGATACAACTAATGTTAATTATCAAAACCGTTCTTTTATTCACCATAGCTCATATATCCTTGAATCCATATTCTGCTGAAGGAGTCAACTACCCCTCATTAATCATTATTTTATTCGTGCAGATGAATTAAAGTAAAAACCATTAACTATATTAGACATATATACTCATATAATGATACATACATACAACGGGTCCACCATATTTATCTTAAGAGGCAAACTGGGAATTCATTTCTAAAATGAACATTGTTGCTGACAGTAACTGATGGACTGGTACAGCCTGATTTGCATAATTCAATGAATACAAATAAGAAGCTTTACATAGCTATGTATTATTCTAGTATCAAAACAGGTACCATGAATTGATGTACATATCAAAACAGACAAAATGTGTGTATTCAGGCTCATACAGACCAAATCTGTGTATCAAAACAGAGCAAAACAGAATATGTGGGGCAGCATGCCAGCATTAAAACATTAGATAGCGGCGTGCAAAGCACCAGCCTGTTGGGGCTGGTGTCCTTGACAATTAAGTACAATGACTTATTAAATCTCTTTAAGGATCACAAGGGCATACTTTTGTATTATTACCAGTTGATCCACGTTTATCAATAACGGTTGGTTTGCTAGATAAGTTTGACGTTATTGTCATACGGATGGCGGTGATCAACTGGTCCCTATACGTCACACCTATAGGACACGTTTGAGAGATGTGAAGGTATGAAAATACAGTCACATTTTGCCGGATACGACTAAACAGTTAGTCAGAGGTATTGACTAATAAATTAGTAAATAAGATGTTGAGATTATTATTTAATACGGATTAAATAATTTTAGCTAATACGGATTACAAGATTAATTCGTAAATTAAATATAAACGGTTATATTTAATTAAATATTGTATTCGCGTATTAATATAAACAGTTATATTAATTTGGGCAATTATACAATATCGTATTTTATCAGACCGTTATTAATATATCGACTGTATTAATATCTGATAACATGTTACGATTTATAATTATAAACCCGCGAATTATATTTAAGCAATTGGGTCGAATCACGCATTGGGATAAGGTAAGAGTGGAAAGCCCACTCCTACCCAAACCCTATTTCGGCCGAAACAAGAGGCTACATAAGGAGAGTGCTTCTCCTTATGTAGACTACTCTTGTTGCACTGTCAAATAATCTCAAGGTAAAAATTAGGTTTTTGAGAGCATTCTTCTCCCAAAACCTCAGATCTCACATCTAAAACTCAATAGCTCTCCCAATATTGCAAGGCAGTTGGAGAGGATTTCTAGCACAGGCGGCCTCGTCTCATTCTAAGTCTTGGGTGCAAGTTATAGGAGGGAATTTGTGTTAATTCCTGTTCTTAGGCCTTTTGCGCGAGGACTAAAGGTTGTACTTCTTTTCTTATGCTTTTTAATCTTATGACGATATTCACGACTGTAATTTTCATTATAATCCTGCAATTAAAGGGCGAATACACGTTTGATTCCCCACAAGTGGTATCAGAGCAAGGATACAAGCATGGAATGTCACCATTGCCACAAGACTGGGCATTGGAGGCGCTCATGCCCCGTGTATCGCGAGGACATTAAGGCAGGCCGTGTTACTCCTGTTGGTATGTCTTCTTCTTCTTTTATTCACATGATTGAGATTAACCATGCAAGTTGCGGAACTTGGGTACTTGATACTGGTTGTGGTTCTCATCTATGTAATCATGTGCAGGGCCTCCGAAACCAAGAACCCCTAACCAAGGGTGAGGTGGACCTGCGAGTCGGGAATGGAGCACGCGTTGCTGCAGTCTCGAAGGGAACATACGTGATCCAGCTACCAAGTGGATTCGAGTTATTTTTATATAACTGTTATTATGTTCCTAGTTTATCCAAAAACATTATTTCAGTTTCTGCACTTGACAAACTCGGTTTTTCATTTGTAATAGAGAATAATAGCTGTATTTTCTCCTTACACAATATGATTTATGGCAAGGCAGTTTCCATGAATGGAATTTATGTTTTAGATCAAACTACCGAGATATTACATGTGAATAATAAAAGATTAAAGGTAGGTGACAAAGATCAAACTTACCTATGGCATTGTCGTATGGGACACATAAATGAGAAACGCGTAAAACAGCTCATACAGAATGGAGCTATATCGCCCTTTGATTTCGAATCATATGGCACGTGTGAATCATGTCTCATCGGTAAAATGACTCGTATTTCCTTCAAAGGTGTTGGAATGCGCGCTACCGACCTATTAGGACTCATACATACGGACGTATGTGGCCCTATGTCGATCAACGCACGAGAAGGCTATAGGTATTTCATCACTTTCACGGACGATTTAAGTAGATATGGCTATGTCTATTTAATGAAGCATAAAAGTGAATCCTTTGACAAGTTCAAAGAATACCAGAATCGGGTACAGAACCAACTGGGTAGAAAGATTAAAGCACTACGTTCAGATCGTGGTGGTGAGTATCTTTCACACGAGTTTGATCAACACCTTAAAGACTGTGGGATCGTGCTACAGTTAACTCCACCTGGAACACCACAATTAAATGGTGTGTCCGAACGGAGAAATCGAACTTTACTTGATATGGTTCGATCCATGATGAGTCACACCGTTGTGCCTGATTCATTATGGGGCTATGCTCTTTTGTCAGCCGCTCTAATACTTAACCGAAGTCCGTCTAAAGCTGTTGACAAGAATCCATACGAATTATGGAAGGGAACGGTCCCTAACTTGTCCTTTATTCGGGTTTGGGGCTGCGAGGCTTATGTCAAGTGGAGACACGAGGATAAGCTCGGCCCGCGATCGGTCAAGACATACTTTATAGGCTATCCAAAGGGAACGTTTGGTCATTACTTCTACTCGCCTACCGAACAACGTGTTTTTGTTGCGGCTAGTGCGACGTTCTTAGAGAAGGAATTTCTCGAGAACAAGTCGAGTAATAGAACCTTCGAGTTATCGGAGGTTCAAGAACCAACTGCCGAGCAACCATTGGAGGAAACAGTTCCTTCAACCGAGGCTGCGGTAGATATCCCTGAGGAACCTAGGAGGTCGGGAAGAGTCTTTATTCCACCGGACAGATACATTGGTATGGTCGAGGAACACGATACAGATGACGTCTTACTCCTAGAGGGTAATGAACCCACAACCTATAAAGGTGCCATGACCAGTTCTGACTCAAAGCTATGGCTAGAAGCCATGCAATCCGAGATGGACTCCATGTATGAGAACAACGTGTGGGATCTTGTGGACCTACCTGCAAAGGTACGTCCCCTTCAATGCAAATGGCTTTACAAGATAAAGCATGCCGTGGAAGGACAACAGGATATCCACAAGGCTAGACTAGTTGCTAAAGGTTTCACTCAAGTGCCAGGCTTGCACTACGATGAGATCTTTGCACCCGTAGTCATGCTACGTTCCATTCGGATTATCTTAGCGATCGCCGCATTTCATGATTATGAAATATGGCAAATGGACGTTAAAACCGCCTTCTTAAACGGTTATTTGGAGGAAGAGTTGTACATGGTACAACCCGAGGGTTTTATCGATCCAGCACATCCTAAGAAAGTTTGCAAGCTTAAGCGTTCCATCTATGGACTTAAGCAAGCATCGCGGAGTTGGAATCATCGCTTCGACCAAGTGATAAAAGAGAATGGGTTCATTCGATCAGTCGAGGAACCATGTCTCTATATCAATTCGAGTGGGAGCAAGATTGTATTCCTAGTACTGTATGTCGACGACATACTCTTAATTGGGAATGACATACTTCTCTTATCTTCGGTTAAAGCATGGTTGAAAAACCATTTCCAGATGAAAGATCTGGGAGAGGCACAAAGAATTTTGGGCATCCGTATCTACAGGGATAGATCACGACGGATGTTGTCTCTCAGTCAGGAGTCTTATATAGAGAAGATTCTGGAGAGATTCAGCATGACGAACTCCAAGAAGGGGTTCCTTCCTATGACTCCTGGGCTTCACTTGAGCAAAACTCAAGAAGCTAAGTCATTGGAAGAGAAAGAGCGCATGAGTCGGATTCCTTATGCTTCGGCAATAGGATCGATCATGTATGCCATGATATGCACACGTCCTGACGTTGCATATGCATTGAGTATGACTAGTCGATTCCAAGCTCATCCAGGTGAACCACACTGGATGGCCGTGAAAAACATTCTTAAGTACCTACGGAGGACTAAAGATTGGGGATTGACTTATGGAGACGACTCAACGCTCTGCGCCACGGGTTACGCAGATGCTAGCTTCCAAACGGATCGAGATGACTCGAAATCTCAGTCTGGATTCGTTTTTACTCTTAATGGCGCTGCTGTCAGCTGGAAAAGTTCTAAACAGAGTGTTACAGCAGATTCTACGACTGAGTCCGAGTACTATGCCGCCTCGGAAGCAGCTAAGGAAGCAATATGGATGCGTCAATTCTTACAAGGACTCTCGGTAGTGCCTAGTTCGAATGACCCAATCACCGTTTATTGTGACAATAGCGGTGCCATCTTCCAAGCTAAGGAGCATAAGTCTAGCAGCAAGGCTAGGCATGTACAACGGAAAGCTCATCTAATCAGAGATTACGTGGAGCAAAAGGAGATTTTCATTGATAAGATCGCTACGGATGACAACATAGCTGATCCCCTCACAAAAGCATTACCACGTGATAAGCATGGAGGGCACATTCATTCCATGGGAATGGATGTGTTCCTAAGTTGTAGTACTCTTTTATGAATTCATGTAATAATTCATTTTCTCGTGTACTCTATTCAACCTTATTGTTATGATATATAATGTTTTGTTTCTCATGTGGAATTGTACGCCAATTTTGAACACCACAAAGTGAACTGATTAACATTACATCGTTTTGGTCCTTGATTACCCACTTGAGCTGATAACTCAGGTAATCATTTTGTGACGTTGGTTGATGGTGGGTTCAACGAGCCATAAGTCACGCGGCTGACTGACCAATCACAAAGGCGAGTTATACGGATATCTCGTAGGACACCCCGTGACAGCGTTATGGAGTCCTAAATGTTTTATAACATTGGGTGCCAGGTCGTGGATAGGACCTCCATAGTGTTCCTTAGAGTCGAGTCTTTTGACTTTCAACTGTTTCTTGAGATTAAGACAGATTTTGGGTAACTTTGGTTTCTTTCCCACGGTCACCGTAACAGGGGCTAAGAGGATTTTTTCTGGGTTATTTCATGCTGGGCGATATCGGCAGGATTCGAGTTGAGGGAAATATCCAAACCCTTATCAGGATTTTATCATTTCTCAGGGCCACTCGAGGAGTAGTAACTGAAATGCATGGCCATGCTCGAATACGGATTCGTTTTATCAGTTAAGTTACTCTCTAGTCGGGGAAACCACTCTTGATACAGATCGCTTGTGAGATACGACCTTTGCGAATGCGGATTTGCAAATTGTCTTACATTGAGTGGGAGAAATTTTAGAAGGATATGAGATTCGGTTATCGCACCTACACTTGTACGGACAAGTGGGAGTTTGTTGGAGCTTGTGTCCTCCACATGTAGTGTGATAACGTCATTGAACATACCCTTGTACGGACAAGTGGGAGATTGTTGGGGCTGGTGTCCTTGACAATTAAGTACAATGACTTATTAAATCTCTTTAAGGATCACAAGGGCATACTTTTGTATTATTACCAGTTGATCCACGTTTATCAATAACGGTTGGCTTGCTAGATAAGTTTGACGTTATTGTCATACGGATGGCGGTGATCAACTGGTCCCTATACGTCACACCTATAGGACACGTTTGAGAGATGTGAAGGTATGAAAATACAGTCACATTTTGCCGGATACGACTAAACAGTTAGTCAGAGGTATTGACTAATAAATTAGTCAATAAGATGTTGAGATTATTATTTAATACGGATTAAATAATTTTAGCTAATACGGATTACAAGATTAATTCGTAAATTAAATATAAACGGTTATATTTAATTAAATATTGTATTCGCGTATTAATATAAACAGTTATATTAATTTGGGCAATTATACAATATCGTATTTTATCAGACCGTTATTAATATATCGACTGTATTAGTATCTGATAACATGTTACGATTTATAATTATAAACCCGCGAATTATATTTAAGCAATTGGGTCGAATCACGCATTGGGATAAGGTAAGAGTGGAAAGCCCACTCCTACCCAAACCCTATTTCGGCCGAAACAAGAGGCTACATAAGGAGAGTCCTTCTCCTTATGTAGACTACTCTTGTTGCACTGTCAAATAATCTCAAGGTAAAAATTAGGTTTTTGAGAGCATTCTTCTCCCAAAACCTCAGATCTCACATCTAGAACTCAATAGCTCTCCCAATATTGCAAGGCAGTTGGAGAGGATTTCTAGCACACGCAGCCTCGTCTCATTCTAAGTCTTGGGTGCAAGTTATAGGAGGGAATTTGTGTTAATTCCTGTTCTTAGGCCTTTTGCGCGAGGACTAAAGGTTGTACTTCTTTTCTTATGCTTTTTAATCTTATGACGATATTCACGACTGTAATTTTCATTATAATCCTGCAATTAAAGGGCGAATACACGTTTTATTCCCCACACAGCCAACATTAGAACATTAGATAACTCACTTTTGTTTGTTGGTGTCTGACTAGAGAGCGAGCTCTGAAGAGGCGATTTCAAGGTGAATTCATGGCATCCATGGCTGCAGATTCTGCCTCCAAATCACCTCCTTTGCATAATATTACAAGCAGACAATCAAGAAATAAGAACACAAAGGATTCTAGAGATGATAATGACACCAATAGAACCAGAATAATACCTGATACTAAAAAGCCTGTTAAGGAAAAATCAATCCAGGCCATTGCTCAGGGAACACTGGCCACTCCTCCTGCGAGTAAACCGGATGACTTGGTTGCATACTTGACTCAGACACCTGATACAAAAAGAACTGTTATCCCCTCATACATGCATAAATTAAGAGAGAATTTAAGGTCCAATGCTAGGCCTAAACAGGTACACCAGCCTTCTACCAGTTCCCAATGATGAATATTGGGTTTTGGAACGTGAGGGGGCTCAATTGTATAACTAAGCAGAGAGAGGTAAATAATTTTTTGATGGACAATAATGTAGGTTTATTTGCGTTATTAGAGACAAAAGTCAAAGCAACTAATCAAAATAAAGTAGCTAGTAGCATGAACAATAACTGGAGTATTACGTCTAATACTCACTACATAAAGAAGATCGTATTTGGATTCTTTGGGATCCAATCAAATGCAACATGGTTCCTTTGAAGTATACCACACAGCTAATTCATTGTAAAATAGAGGATATTCAACATGGAAGAGAATTTCACATTACTATGGTCTATGCTTTTAACCATATTCAGGAGAGGGAAGCTCTCTAGACAGATTTATTAGCCATTGCTGCTAACACACATGGGCCATGGATAGTAGGAGGGGACTTCAATTGTGCCCTAAACCAAGATGAGAGATATGGGGAGGTTTTGATACCGTTGAAGATGCCCCATTCCAAGCATGTATTGATGAATGTGAACTGATGTATAGTCCAGCCATGGGTGCCTTGTACACATGGACCAATAAACAAAAACCAGAGGATAAGGTGTATAGCAGGATTGATAGATGTTTGGTCAATGAGCAACGGTTACATACCTATCCAAATGCTGAAGTTCATTTCCATCCAAGGGGCCATTTTGACACAACCCCTGTGTCATGACTCATAAAAATAGCACTGCTTAGAATAAGGGAGGATTCAAATATTATAATTTGTGGAGCACAAGTCCTAGATTTGAAGAGATTGTTACCACTGGCTGGAGTACTATGATCCAGGGTACCAAAATGTTTAGACTGGTTAAGAAACCACGAGGCTTAAAAATACATATGATAATGTCTACTTTCAAACATACCTTACCTTTGATATTTTCTATCTCACTTGAAACAAAAAATTTAACCTTGCAACATCAACAGAAGATATGTTACTTTAGTAGAAAGATGGTTTCATTGGCAGAATTGTAAATGATGGGTACACTAAGTGGTACATCTCAGTTACTTGGGTTAAGTAACTTCCATTACCTCAACATCATCATTATTCTCAGGTAATGAATTAAAAAAATTGATGAACAATGGAGTTAACCCTAATTTTCCTCTCACTCAATTTGATACTACATTTAATTTCTATGTAACAATCAATAGAGAACAGAACTGAGCAATGAACGAAAAAATTGAATAACACAACTGAAAATTAAAATAACAAATCAAAACCTAAACAGGAAAAATCCCAAATTAAGGTACGATATAGAGGAATTGACAAGTACCGATCGATACACTACCACAATTTAAGGCTAAGAGAACGCCGCTTTAAGAACGGTTACGTGCGGAACCGGTCTGTTTTGAAACTTTACTTTTGGCGCTCATATATGACTCCAAAAGAGAACGGTTATTTGTATGAACCATTCTCGTAGATTAACAACGAGAACGGTTATGTTTGACCAACCGTCTTTATATATCAATATATCAACAAAGATAACGCTTATTATGTATGACCGTTCTCATTGATTAACAAAGAGAACGCTAAGCATGTATGACCGTTCTCGTAGATTAACAAAGACAACGATTATTGTGTATGACCGTCTTAATATATAACATATTAATAAAGATAACCCTTATTAAATAAGACCATCCTCTTTGTAAAATTTAATCGCATATGATGAATAAAAGTGACTTAATAATAACATTTTTTTATCAGTTTATCACTTATATAATCAAACAATTAATACCATATACAACTATACATACGAGTCTCTAACTATTAACTTAACAAAAAAATTATTAATAACAATTCTCAATAATTTACTGCCAAACGAAAGAATTATTTACTATTTAAAAAAAAAAAAATATAAGATTCAATTATCAGATCACTGCCAAACGCTTATACATAATTTCTCATCACTGCCAAAAAGAGGAAATTTCTCAATAACAATTCCTTTAAAACGACATCTGAACTTGCGCCACCACTGTCATTTGATCTTGCGCCACCACCGTCATCTCTAATCTTGCGCGCTACCCGACCAATTTTAGTTGAAACAATAACGAGAACGGTCATTTCCAACCACCGTCATCTTTCTCATCTGAAATCAACAAAGAGAACAGGTAACCAACAACCGTCCTCTTTGTAAATTCATTTATTCCAATTCCAATTGTGCCTTTAATAACAAAGAGAACGGTTAGGATAACCAACCGTTCTCTATGATTCTTTAATAACAGAGAGAACATACTAGTAGAAAGAGTATTATTGACATCGCCATTATAACATCGGTTCTTACTAAAAACGATGTTAACTATTTAAATATTTATTATTCACATCAGTTGTTTACATTGGTTGTTATAAAACCGATGTTAATTTCTTAAGTTGCAGCGGTTTTAATAAAACCAATGTCAAGAAGGTATTGGTGGCGGTTTTAATTAAGAACTGACGTGATAAAAAAACAATTTCTGGCAGTTTTATATAAAAACCGCCACTATTAAGTTTTTTTGGCGGTTTAATTTGTTTGGGTTTAGTTATCTCATAAACTAATTATTTTAGTCATACTAAACAAAACTATTAATTAACATTTTAATTAAACAAACTTTAGATCTTATGCATGCTATATATATGCGGAAATAATGAGATCCGAACCCTTACATACGGTCCAAATAAAATGCAAGGATGATCCTCCAAGTATTCAACAAGAACACCTCCTTTGTGATGCACCAAGACAACTTAAATGATCCGAAATCTCGAGTATGCTAGTACAAGAAACGGATTTTCCTTAAACAATATACTAATCTTATTAGAAATATTAATCAAAATACTATCACTATTATAGTATAAATATTATTATCTCTATAATAATTTAAGAGGTTTTGTTGGAGTTTTTCTTACTTAGGAAAAATTTGCGAAAGGATTAGAATGAATCATTTAGTGATCTAATCACATTATTTATGGTGTGTTTGCATGGGAAGGGGTGGCCGGGTATTGGGAGGAGAAAAGAGGGAACAAGTTCTCTTTTCAAGGCTCATAGGGTGGCTATAGGGTGTGAGTTCTCAAGACATCATTTAAACATAATGATTAAGGAACAATTAACACTTAAAACACCCTACAACCACCTCCACTAATTCGGCCAACCTTAGCTTAATATGGTCATCCATTTTACAAGATTGTCAATTGTAAAATTGTACATTATGTGACATCTTATATGTCACATAGTAATAAAATACAATTATCTCAATTTAAAACATATAAATATTTATCGTATAAATATTGTATATAATTAAATAAATCATATTTATCAATTGACAAGTAATTCATAATGAAAATTATAAAATGGTTATTTTTGATAATCGTCAATACGATTTACAACCTTTGTATTAATACACAACCCGATTCATTCTAATTACGATAATATAAAATATCGTTTATTGTTTAATAATTGACACGTTTCAATTTTAAACATAAATCTTACAATAAGATTTAACCTCTGATTTCTCGGTATACGAGTTTAAGGAATATGATCAAATCGTATCAATATACATTTGATCACTTTATCAATTAAGGGAATTGTCCTATAGGTGTGACCTAAAGGGATCAACTGACCACCACCGTCATACGACAGTAATGTCAAACTCTAGCTAGCCAATCATTACCGATTAATGTTGGTCAGTTGGCTAATATAATTCGTATCATCCCTTGTGTATTCTCGTCATGAGATTTAATTACGTGATCGCACTATTGTTGAGACACATTTCCCAACAATCTCCCACTTGTCCTCGACAAGTGTGCGTCACCAATTCTCTTGTCCTATTACAATCTCCCACTCAATGCAAGATGTCTCTCTGAGGTCGTACTTGCATTCGATCATATCATGGGTGGTTTCCTCGATCTGGAGAATAACTGTTTGACCGGAATTACCTACCATATACCTTCCGAGCGTGGCCACGCATTTCCAGTTAACTTCTCCTCGAGTGGCCTTGAGAGTTGAACAACCCTGACAAGGGGTGGACAATTTCTATCGCACTACTTCCTTCAACCAGTCACAGTCAGTCACAACCCAAAGCAATCCCATTTGAATCCAGTTACGAAAAGTCGTAGAGAATGGATCAAGGTTATGCCTAAACTGTACCATCTTGGGAGAGTAATCTTTAGTCTAAGAATTGACTCACAAGAATACTATAGCTGCTCTTGCCACGACCCGGCTATTATAAAATTTCCAGAACTCTGTAAGCGGTCACATTGCCCGACAGAGTGTCTCTTGCAGTCTGCCTATGTGATCGACTAGTCATCACATATGACTCTATGGCAGTTGAACTTGCCATCAGTCGCCTCATATTCTAGTCGCTTTGAGATGTCACCTCATGTAAGCAGCTAGGGGCTATACTAAGTCAATCCAGTTCACTTATGGGGTTCAATATTGTCTCTTACAACCCATTTGGATTTTGACAAAGTATCTTTCATTTTGAGTTAATTATAACTCAAATGACATTGTCATACAAAATAGTCAATACTATTTCATTGCATTTGATGCACGATCATCTACTTATATTAGTGTTTTGCGAATAAACCTTTTATTCATGATTGCAAAACTCACAAATTTTGGTCTCCTTCTGACTCATATTATCTCACATAATATGATCTTATTTGAGCACACATACATCTAGAATTCATTCTAGATCTTGAGTTCCCTTTTCTGTGGGAAGCTCCCACTGTTATCTTATAACTCGTGACGTATGGATATGTTAGAGGGATTAAAGAATCACTCGAAATTATCTAGTCACTTATGTGCTGAAATCTATATTGTAGTTATTAATGATTTCATCACTCCAATAATTTTCAATCATCTTGGCAATTGATCATGGTTTTATTCATCAATATGAGTCATATCTAACTATTTTGATTTCTAATGGGCGACCTTTTATTATCAATATAATAAACTTTCCCGTAAAGCTCCATGATCTTATGACATAAGGTATTTGTTCATTTAGAATTTAAAACCTCTTATTCTATACACTTTAAAGAATCACCCATCCTCTCTAAATGGTAGGTTCAATTCTTTAATGAATATCGCTCCCACTAGAAACAATATCACTCGATCTCTTAAATGAACCTTTCATTTCTCGCATGTAAATCTTTATTTATCACTTGAATCATTATCACTACCACTATCCCTATAGTGGTCCATCTTTATTCAATCGACATCTCATGAATTCCTAATATCACTTTTCGATACAACATATACTACTGTCGAGGGAACTGAGATGATTTCTTCTCTTTTATGTTATAATTTTGAGAATATCATTATTCCAAGGAACCGATTTCCTTCCAATTTCATACGGGGTTTCATGTCTCCTCTCTTTGAAACAATGAACATAAGGAACATTTCCACTAGTTTCCTCCCGTAGTTTCTTCAGTGTCCTCTCGTAGTTTCTTGGTTTCTTCATTTAGGGTTCTTCTTAAGACTCCCTTGTGGGATTCTTCTCTGAGATCCTACATTTATATCATTGGTTTGCGGGCGAAAAATCTTTCTCCCACTCTATCCTTTTAACAATAACCTTTATTCGTATAAGGATAGCTATTTTCGATTTAACCAATGTATTTTAATGATTGAAAATTTATATAGATGTGTTGAACTCATTCTCATTTTCACTTAAAATGAAAATCTTATAATGAACTGATGATGTCTCATTTTGATTGAAAGTATCTCATGGGGTGTAGTTCTCCGTTTTAATCAACACTTTGATTATATTATATTGATCGTATCAATGTTTATTGCGTGACAAGATCACTATTATTCATGTTTTAACAAGGTATGCAATTTATTTTAGAAATCAAGTAATTGATTAAGAACAAAAATAGTGACTTGGGTTGAAAACCAAGTCACTAATATCCAAAATTACAACCATTGTTTTAGGATTTGAATCCTTGTCTTACAAGAAAATAAATTGCAAAATATGAAAGAAGACAATATGAAAATTAGAGCCTAGCTCTTCAAGTCTTCGATCAATTGGACGCTACCATAGTCATCCAAGTAAGGAACTTCACGCTTCCTTCTCCATGCCCTTATCATTAGGAGGTGGCCCTTTAAAACAATTAAAAAGGGTAAATATCAATAAATTTGTATCACTATACATAAGTTGATAAATGACATGAATTTAAATGAGAATTATTACCTACGGCGGTTGCTTTCCCATTTTTGAGATCGCTTAAGTATTTGGGGCAATTTCGCTTCCCATGAAAATTTCGAAATTTAAATTTTGAAAATTCTAGAATGTTCTTAAAATTTCAGAACTTTAAAATATTAGTATTTATACGGTTTTATCATTTATTTCGAAAATAAGACGTAAAACGAGCATTTTAAGTCGGAAAATTCAATAATTAGATCCATAAATGCAAATAAAATACTAACAATATTTTCACACTTTCCAAAACACTTTAAGAACATAAAATGGACAGAAAAATAAATTACACACCGCCCAATTAGCCGAAATATCAATAAATATGACTCTTATTATTCAATTTTAAATGCAACTTTTCAACAAATTAAAATTAAATAAAACAGAAACTTTTGGCTCCCAAGATAATTATGGTGATGTACATATCATATATGACTAATATGGGTTAAATTTTCCAGCCATTTTAACAACTATTGCTAATTTTAACGATTTTCGTCACATATCGTACGATTTTAACCTTTAAAATTATTTCTCAAGCACAAAATAAGATAAAAATCTCGAAATTTTTATACATGCTCGAAATAATATATATGACATCGTGTTAAATTTTTATGGCCAAATTCCAACTTAAACTATTAAAGTCGAAATAATGTCACTAATTACCCGATTTTTACATTAAAAACCTATAATAATGCAATATATGCGATACATTTCTGGAAAATTTCGCATACATTTTAAATATTGCATGTGACATACTCATAAATGTTTATAGTCAAATTCCAAATATAACTATACAAACCCATTTTTATTCATCTTATTGCATTTTAACCTTTAAAAATCATATCCCATGTATAATAAGTCCATAATTTACAAAAATTCATATTCATAACATAGGATATACATCTGAAAACATACTGAAAAATATCGGCCAAAAGATGATTTTAACTATTTTTCCCAAAATAAACAATTTTTAACCATTAAAAACTAATAAAACCGAAAATAAATATTCCAATGAACAATATATATATGGAAAATATATTCCAAATATTCTAAAAACATTTTAGAAACAGTAGGTATTCATGCTTAAATAATTTCGGCCATATCATATATTAAACGAAATACGAAATTTTATTTTGTTATCCTAATAACTGCGTAAAAACGTAAACAGAAAGCATGCAAACAACCTAGTTGCTCTGATACCAATTGTTTGGGTTTAGTTATCTCATAAACTAATTATTTTAGTCATACTAAACAAAACTATTAATTAACATTTTAATTAAACAAACTTTAGATCTTATGCATGCTATATATATTCGAAAATAAGGAGATCCGAACCCTTACATACGGTCCAAATAAAATGCAAGGATGATCCTCCAAGTATTCAACAAGAACACCTCCTTTGTGATGCACCAAGACAACCCTTAAATGATCCGAAATCTCGAGTATGCTAGTACAAGAAATGGATTTTCCTTAAACAATATACTAGTCTTATTAGAAATATTAATCAAAATACTATCACTATTATAGTATAAATATTATTATCTCTATAATAATTTAAGAGGTTTTGTTGGAGTTTTTCTTACTTAGGAAAAATTTGCCAAAGGATTAGAATGAATCATTTTGTGATCTAATCACATTATTTATGGTGTGTTTGCATGGGAAGGGGTGGCCGGGTATTGGCAGGAGAAAAGAGGGAACGAGTTCTCTTTTCAAGGCTCATAGGGTGGCTATAGGGTGTGAGTTCTCAAGACATCATTTAAACATAATGATTAAGGAACAATTAACACTTAAAACACCCTACAACCACCTCCACTAATTCGGCCAACCTTAGCTTAATATGGTCATCCATTTTACAAGATTGTCAATTGTAAAATTGTACATTATGTGACATCTTATATGTCACATAGTAATAAAATACAATTATCTCAATTTAAAACATATAAATATTTATCGTATAAATATTGTATATAATTAATTAAATCATATTTATCAATTGACAAGTAATTCATAATTACTATTATAAAATGGTTATTTTTGATAATCGTCAATACGATTTACAACCTTTGTATTAATACACACCCTGATTCATTCTAATTACGATAATATAAAATATCGTTCATTGTTTAATAATTGACACGTTTCGATTTTAAACATAAATCTTACAATAAGATTTAACCTCTGATTTCTCGGTAAACGAGTTTAAGGAATATGATCAAATCGTATCAATATACATTTGATCACTTTATCAATTAAGGGAATTGTCCTATAGGTGTGACCTAAAGGGATCAACTGACCACCACCGTCATACGACAGTAATGTCAAACTCTAGCTAGCCAATCATTACCGATTAATGTTGGTCAGTTGGCTAATATAATTGTAACATCCCAATATTTCGGGATTCGGAAGTTTAAAGATTTTAAGTTCAAGTTCGAGAAATAATTTATATTTCGTAATTCTTGGAATTTCATTTAAATAACTGATTTATTTATGTGAGAATATTTTTAAAAGGAGTTAAATAAGATTTCATTTAATTGCGTAATTTACGTCTTAGCAATTTAATTTCATAATCCGGAAAATATTTATATCGTCTTAAGTTTATAGTGACCTTAAGTCGGTGTTTTTAGCTTAAACCGTCTTAAAACTTGTCTTATGGGCCCAACTTGTTAATGCCCATTTCCCCTCTTTTTCATCACAAAACCCTAACCCCACCATCTTCTACCTCTCTCCTTCATCTCATTTTTCAGATTTGTAAATTTAACAACAAACACCATTTTTGCATTTTTCTCCTTCAATCTTAAAATGTTCATAAAATCTTCGTTTCTCATCCGATTGAGACGATTTTCGCGGCCACGGATTCCTTGTCTCGAGCCCGTCGTTTTAAGGTAATCAATCTTGCAATTTGTGACAGTTGGATTTTCGGTCTGTTCACATAATTTCGAAATTCGTGATTTTCTCCGATGTTTGTGTTGTTTTAGACGGTGTTTGTGTTAGCCCGGAAGAGGACTTGGTGCTTATTGAACAAGATCTTGAAGGTTTCGCTAAGTAAAGGTGACGATAATGAGAAACTCGGCCTTATTGTATACATTAGCACTTTTCTTGCTTGAATTGGTTTAAGTTTCTGATTCGTAAGGTTATTGTTGTTGTTTGAATTTAGTAACATGATAGGAATGTTTTTACTTGATGATTTCATGCTTAGATGATGTTTCTTAGGCTTATTGTTAAGTTTTTCAGAAATTTATGCTTAAGACGGATACAAACCATGTTCTTATTGAGGATTGTTTGTTGGATTAATTGCTGATAGATAGTGTATATGGTGTTTATATGTGATGGGTAAACATTTGTTGTTGTTAATTTAGAGGTTTGGGATCAATTTGAGATGAATTGCACTTGTTAGGGAATTGTCTTTCTGCGTACAGCGGCCTCTGAGTCGGCAGGCTGACCGGCAGCCGGTCGGCCGGTTCAGAGTCTGGGTGTCGTCTTTTGAAAGTTTAGAAATCAGAGAAAGGTTTCTGAGCCGGTCAGTCGGCCGCCGGTCGACCGGCTCAGGATCCTTCTTAGTGTTTTCAATGTTGCAAAGGCATGGGAAGTGACACCCAACCGGTAGGCCGGCAGCCGGTACACCGGCTGAGAGTCACTCCTCACATTTAAGTGTGTTTGAGGTCCCCGGAGGATGGACGACACTATATTGGGTTCGGGAATAGAGAGAGGATAGAGACCCCCCGGTCAGGTAACCGAAAGGGAAACCGACTCTCCCTCAACTTAGGTCCCGGGATCAATTAAGTGTTGATTAGAAGTATAAGAAACTAGATCTATAGATTAGTTTCTATATTTGGATGACATTGTATTGATGCGTATTAAGTTATGCCTTAAGCTGGCCTCTGAACTTAATACGTGAGTTGTTTTTCATATATGGGGATATGCCTTAAGTTGGCCTCTGAGCCCTATATGTGTATGTTTGTCGTGTCTGGGACATGCCTTAAGCTGGTCTCTGAGTCCAGACATGTTTGATTGTGATCGCGTTGGAACATGCCTTAAGTTGGCCTCTGAGTCTGACGTGTAGAGCAGCTGCACAACGGGATAGCTAAGGAACTGACACCTTGCCCGGAGTGCAGTTGTTTGATGCTAGGACATGCCTTAAGCTGGCCTCTGAGTCTAGTATCTTGTGATGTAGTGAAGGGACATGCCTTAAGCTGGCCTCTGAGTCCTTTACTTTTGGGTGCTAGTCTATGCCTTAAGTTGGCCTCTGAGTCTAGTGTCTTGGTGATTGGCGGGTCTATGCTTTAAGTTGGCCGCTGAGTCCTTACTTGCTGAATGTTTTGGTGTTTAGGTTCTGTCTTAAGTTGACCGCTGAACCTTTACACTTGCTGAATGATTGGTGTGTAGGTTATGTCCTAAGTTGACCGCTGAACCTTATACTTGCTGAGTTTTATCTGCTTGCCTTGAGTTGGTACGGTGTCAGATATAGATGATATTGATGATACAGATATTGATATTGATGATATGGATGTTGGGAAATGTGTCCTCAACAATAGTGCGATCACGTAATTAAATCTCATAACGAGAATGCGCAAGGGATGATACGATTTTTTATTAGTCAACTGACCAACATTAATCGGTAATGATTGGCTAGCTAGAGTTTGACATTACTGTCGTATGACGGTGGTGGTCAGTTGATCCCTTTAGGTCACACCTTTAGGACAATTCCCTTAATTGATTAAAATGATAAAATGTATATTGATACGATTTGCTCATATTCCTTAAACTCGTATATCGAGAAATCAGAGGTTAAATCTTAATGTAAGATTTATGTTTGAAATTGAAACGTGTCGATTATCAAACAATAAACGATATTTATGAAATATCGTAATTAGAATGAATCGGGTGGTATATTATCACAAGTGTTGTAAGTCGTATTGACGATTATTGAAATGACCATTTTATACATTAGTAATTATGAATTACTAGTCAATTTGTTAAATATGATTAAATTAATTTATGAATAATATTTATTTGATAAATATGTATTTTAAATTAATACAATTAACCTTATGTTAGTGACATGTTGCATGTCACACATGAAATTGTACAAATGACAAACTGTTAAATGGATGTTCATTTTAAGTTAATGGTACCGGTTTTGTGATAGGTTAATATTGTTGTTGTGTGTTAATTTATTAACCCCAACATATTATAAAAGCATGTCTACCTTATTAAATAGGGTGTTCCCTTGAGCCACTCTAATTTTATCTTTGGTAAGACAAAAAGCACCATTGTGGTGCTCCCCATGTATTTGTCACGGCCAACCACCCAAACCCACTAAAACATGTGAAAGATGTTCATATGAGTATTCATTCTAAGTTAGCCAACTTTTCTAGTGTGAGAAAACAATAACAAAACCTCTAAGTATTATAAGATAATAATACATACTAATTGTAGTATTGAGATAATATTCTAATTAGAGAGATTAGAATAAGTTTAAGGAGAAACCGGTTTTGTGCTAGCTTGTTCAAGATCTCGGTTGGTTAAGGGTTGTCTTGGTGCATCCAAAGGAGGTATTCTTATTTGGGTACTAGGAGGATCATCCTTGCCATACTTTCGGACCGTGTGTAAGGGTTCGAGAACTCTCTTATTTCCGCATTTTAGCATGCTTAAGATCACTTATAATATGTTAATTAAAAGGTTAATTAAAAGATTATGTTAGTATGACTAAAGATTAGTTTATGAGTAACTAATAAACCTCACAATTGGTATCAGAGCAATAGGTTGTTTGCATGCTTTCCGTTTACGTTTTTACGGAGTTATAGTGATAACAAAATAAAATTTGAATTTTCGTTTAATATATGATATGCACGAAATAATTTGAGCTTGATTACCTACTGTTTTATAAAATGTTTTAGAATATTTGGAATATATTTTGCATGAATATTGATTAATGGTATATTAAATCTCGGTTTTTATAAAGTTTTAATGGGTAAAATCGTTTATTTTGGGAAAAATAGCTAAAATCATCTTTTGGCCGAGATTTTTCAGTATGTTATCACATGTATTTTCTATAATATGAATATGAATTTTCGTAAATTATGGACTTATAAAAAGTGTGATATGAATTTTAAGGGTTAAAATGCATTAAGATGAATAAAAATGGGTTAAAATAGTTATATTATGAATTTGACTATAAAAAAATTTATGAGGATGTCACATGCAATATTTAAAATTTATGTTGAATTTTCCAGAAATTTATCTCAAATATTGCAATATTATAGATTTTTAATGTAAAAATCGGGTATTTAGTGACATAATTTCGACTTTAACAGTTTAAGTTGGAATTTGGCCATAAAAATTTAACACGATGTCATATATATTATTTCCAGCATGTATAAAAATTTCGAGATTTTTATCTTATTTTATGCTTGAGAAATAATTTTAAAGGTTAAAATCGTACGATATATGACGAAAATCGTTAAAATTTGCAAAAGTTGTTAAAATGGCCAAAAAATTTAACCCATATTAGTCATATATGATATTTTCATCATGAAAATATTCTTGGGAGCCAAAAGTTTCAGATTTGATTTAATTTTAATTTGTTAAAAGTTGCATTTAAAATTGAATTAAAAGAGTCATGTAATTAAAAATTTCGGCTCTTGGGCAGTGTGTAATTTATTTTTCTGTCCATTTTATGTTCTTAAGGTGTTTTGGAAAGTGTAAAAATATTATTAGTATTTTATTTGCATTTATTGAGTTAATTATTGAATTTTCCGACTTAAAATGCTCGTTTTACGTATTATTTACGAAATAATGTTAAAACCGTATAAATACTAATATTTTTAAGGTTCTGAAATATTAAGAACATTCTGGAATTTTCAAAATTTGAATTTTGAATTTTTCGAAATTTTTATGATTCTTTAGGATTTTTATAATATTTTTCCCGAAAAACCGAGTAATACCGAACAATATTAAAATATGTTAAGTTAAGTCATGTTCAAAGTTTGAGTAAGACTAAATTTTGAAACCTATATGAGTTGGGATGATTAACTTAAGAATGAATACCGATTCATATAATGCATAGTGTTGTTAAACGTTAAAACACGCGATTCCATAGACCGAGGTATACGATAACTATTTATATTTATTTAAATAGGACGATTTGGCTTAGGATTTGCATGTTTGTTCATATATTTATAAAGCACTGCATATTTTAATTATGAATGTCATGATTTTATTTACGTAATTTTGGGAATTATGTAATTTACTTAGTATGACCTTAGTTTTTAATCGGTATTTCCCGTAATGTAAGGGGTTACCGATTCGGTTGTAATTAATGTGATCTCGTATCACTTTATTTATCGCTTTCTATTTTATAATGTATAAAGTAGACTAGAAAAGTTGTAATTTTTGTAATATTTTCGGAGAGCCTTGAAGACGGTGCCATTCGGAAAGGAGTTCCGAACAAGACGGTGTTTACCTCGAAATGCGTGCCTCCTGAAGTTCAAGGGACCAAAGGAGTTGGTTTCCGAATTTGTACTTTTATTATTTCTTTTCTAGGAAAGGCCATACTAGGGTTTATTTTATGCTTTTATTTTTGCTTCTTATATGTTTGCATGCATAGCCAAATCGTCATACATCGTATCATGCATGTTTCGACCTAGTCGACCTAGTCTTTTATTTTATCGATAATTCACCGACTTAGTTCACTTAAACGGAGATAGATAATAATTTGACTACATCTCTTAATATAAATATTAAGACTTAGCCTTACCAAAAACTACGGACCCATGAATCCCTTCTTCACAAGAACGTAGGCTCGGCTACACCGGGGTACTAAAATTGTCACGTTGGGTAAGTGGGGTAATAAGATTACACCTTGAAATTTGGTTGATCTCAACGAAAGTATTCGTAACCGTAGTTGCAATAAGTTCGGGCTAAAGACGATTTTTAGAAAATTGTCGACCGAGAGTTCTAAGAGTAGAACCGATTAAAGGGTTAATCCACCAAATTATACCGATACGGGTTGAATCGGCTACACCATGCCCGGATTAGTATGGGTTTGGGTCTCGGGATTGTTTACTTAATTGGGTAAGAGATCATTAAGTGAATATATAACTAAACTTGTTAAAGTTTCTAGTTTAAATTACGAATTTTAAAATGATGTTGTTTTTCCTTTTATTATTGTAGTTTAATTTTCAACATCATCAATGGCAACCAACGCTCCACCTCTC
The DNA here is from genome assembly GCA_029255685.2 of Silene conica. Classification (NCBI taxonomy): domain Eukaryota; kingdom Viridiplantae; phylum Streptophyta; class Magnoliopsida; order Caryophyllales; family Caryophyllaceae; genus Silene; species Silene conica. Next base: position 47,175,220 of record CM055317.2, on the reverse strand, counting down.
ACTAACGTTTCATGGCTTCGGTCTTTTATGGACCGTTGCAAACTTGATAAGCATGGTTCCAATTTTAATGATTGGGATGCGCAATTGCTTTTGGCCGCTCAAGGTGACGATAAGAGTCGTTACCTATCCGAAGCCGCTCCGACCGCTCGTTCGTCGGTCCAAACTCGTGAGGCCTATGAAGCCTACGTGAAAGAGTCCTCCGCTCTTAAAAATGTGCTCATCTTCTCCATGGAGCCGGATCTCCAAAGGAGTATGATTAAGTTGACCACATCATATGAAATTTACACCAAGCTTGCGACCATGTTTTCGCAAATTCCAAGGGTGATTCAATATGAGACGGCTTCCGCCTTCTTTGACATTACGTTGAAGGAAGGGAAAAAGATAAGCCCTCATGTGCTCAAACTCGTTGAGCTCGCGGAGACTCTAAAAGCTCAAGATGTTGATGTTCCCGACTCTCTTATTATTGACCGAGTTCTTCACTCGCTCAATAAGGTTAAATCGTATGCTCAATTCCGGGTGAATTTTAACATGCGAAACCAAGAGACTACGTTGGATGAGTTGCATAAGATGCTCGTCCAAGCCGAAAGGGACATGGGACTTCATGAAAGTTCCACCAAGGATGTTTTGAACATCGAAAAGAAAGGGAAAACGAGCTTCAAAAGGAATGCCTCTAAGGGCAAGGGCAAGAAAACGTTCAAGCCCAAAGCGACTAAAGAAAAGACCTTTTCGAAAGGCGCTTCCACCTCGTCTTCGAAATCCGAAGATAAGTGCCATTATTGCACGAGGATCGGTCATTGGAAGCGTAATTGCCCCAAATACTTAAGCGATCTCAAAAATGGAAAGGCAACCGCCGTAGTTTATAATTCTCGTTTACTTTCATGTTCTTTTGTTAACCTTTGTATGGCGATACAAGTTGTTGACTATCACCCCTTTTAAATTGTTTTAAAGGGGCATCGTATAAAGATAAGGACAAGGAGAAGGAAACATGAAGTTCCTTACTTGGATGGCTATGGTAGCATCCAATTGATCGAAGACTTGAAGAGCGAGGCTCTAATTTTCATATCGTCTTCTTTCATATTTTGCATTTTAATTATGGAACAATTTACTTTCTTGTAAGACAAGGATTAAAATCCTAAAACAATGGTTGTAATGTTGGATATTAGTGACTTGGTTTTCAACCCGAGTCACTACTTTTGTTCTTAATCAATGTTTTGATTTATCAAATAAATTGCATACCTTGTTAAAACATGAATAATAGTGATTTTATCACACAATAAACATTGATACGATCAAGTATAAAATAATCAAAGAGTTGATTAAAAACGGAGAACTATACCACATGAAGGTACTTTCAATCATTTTGAGAAGATGTTAATTCATTATACGATGATCATTTTGAGTGAAAATGAGAATGAATTAATCATACCATAAACTTATATACATTGGTTGGATCGAAATAAGCTATCCTTGTACAAATAAGGGTTATTTTAAAGGATAGAGTGGGAGAAAATATTCGACCTACAAACCAATGATATAGGATCTTAGAGAAGATTCCTGAAAGGGTTCTTAAGAAGAAACCTAAATAAGATAACAAAAGAAACTACAAGAGGACACTGAAGAAACTACGGGAGGATACTCGAAGAAAGGTTCTTTATGTTCATTGTTTCAGTGGGAAACCCCGTATGAATTCGGAAGGAAGATCGGCTCCATGAGATAATGATTTTTCAAAGATTATAAGATAATAGAGGAGAAATCATATATCTATTCGGAGGCAAGACCGATTCCTTGAAGGTATGATTTTTCTATGATTATAAGATAATAAAGGAGAAATCATCTCAGTCCCCTCGACAGTAGTTTATGTTGTGTCTAAAGGTATGATCTGAAAAGATGGATCACTATAGAGATAGTGATAATGATTCGAGTAATAGTTTAACATGCGAGAAATGAAAGGTTCATTTAAGAAATCGAGGGATATTGTTTTCAGTGGGAGCAATATTCATTAATGAATTGAGACCTACCATTTAGAGAGAATGGGTGATTCTTTAAGATTAAAGAATACTAGGTACTCAATTTAGATGAATAAAATAATTTATATCATAAAATGATGGAGCTTTAACGGGAAGGTTTATTATATGGATAATAAAAGGTCGCCCATTAGAAGTTAGAATGGTTGGATACGTTATTCATAATGATGAATTAAACCATTATGAAATAGCCAACATGAGTGAAAATTATTAGAATGATGAAATCATAAATAGACTATAATGTAGATTTCAGTACATAAGTGACTAAAGAGAGTGATTCTTTAATCCCTCCAGTATATCGATACGTCACAAGTTATAAGATAACAGTGGGAGCTTTCCTCCGGAAAGGAAACTCAAAATCTAGAAAGAGTTCTAGATATGTACTCAAATAGAATCATATTATACGGGATAATATGAGAATGAAGGAGACCAAGATTTGTAAGTTTTGCAATCATGAATAAAAGGGTTTATTCGCAAAACATTAATACAAATAGATGATCATGCATCAAATGCAATGAAATAGTATTGACTATTTTTGCATGACAATGTCATTTGAGTTTTGATTAACTCAAGATGAAAGATACTTTGTCGAAATCCAAATGGGTTGTGAGAGACAATATTGAACCCCATAAGTGAACTGGATTGACTTAGTATAGCCCCTAGCTGCTTACATGAGGTGACATCTCAAAGCGACTAGAATGTGAGGCGATTGATGGCAAGTTCAAGTGCCACAGAGTCATATGTGATGACTAGTCGATCACATAGGCAGACTGCAAGAGACACTCTGTCGGGCAAAGTGACCGCTTATAGAGTTCTGGAAATTTTATAATAGCCGGGTCGTGGCGAGAGCTGTTATAGTATTCTTGTGAGTCAATTCTTAGACTAAAGACTACTCTCCCAAGATGGTACAGTTTAGCCATAACCTTGATCCATTCTCTACGACTTTTCGTAACTAGAGTCAAATGGGACTGCTTCAGGCTGTGACTGACTGTGACTAGTCAAAGGAAATAGTGCGATAGAAATTGTCCACCCCTTGTCAGGGTTGTTCAAATCTCAGGGCCACTAGAGGAGAATTTAACTAGAAATGCGTGGCCACGCTCGGAAGGTATCTATGGTAGATAATTCCGGTCAAACAGTTATTCTCCAGATCGAGGAAACCATTCATGATATGATCAAATGCAAGTACGACCTCAGAGAGACATCTTGCATTGAGTGGGAGATTGTAATAGGACAACAGAATTGGTGACGCACACTTGTCGAGGACAAGTGGGAGATTGTTGGGAAATGTGTCCTCAACAATAGTGCGATCACTTAATTAAATCTCATAACGAGAATGCGCAAGGGATGATACGATTTTTTATTAGTCAACTGACCAACATTAATCGGTAATGATTGGCTAGCTAGAGTTTGACATTACTGTCGTATGACGGTGGTGGTCAGATGATCCCTTTAGATCACACCTTTAGCACAATTCCCTTAATTGATTAAAATGATAAAATGTATATTGATACGATTGCTCATATTCCTTAAACTCGTATATCGAGAAATCCGAGGTTAAATCTTAATGTAAGATTTATGTTTGAAATTAAAACGTGTCGATTATCAAACAATAAACGATATTTATGAAATATCGTAATTAGAATGAATCGGGTGGTATATTATCACAAGTGTTTTAAATCGTATTGACGATTATTGAAATGATCATTTTATACATTAGTAATTATGAATTACTAGTCAATTTGTTAAATATGATTTAATTAATTTATGAATAATATTTATTTGATAAATATTTATTTTAAATTAATATAATTAACCTTATGTTAGTGACATGTTGCATGTCACACATGAAATTGTACAAATGACAAATTGTTAAATGGATGTTCATTTTAAGTTAATGGTACCGGTTTTGTGATGGGTTAATATTGTTGTTGTGTGTTAATTTATTAACCCCAACATATTATAAAAGCATGTCTACCTTATTAAATAAGGGTGTTCCCTTGAGCCACTCTAATTTTATCTTTGGTAAGACAAAAAGCACCATTGTGGTGCTCCCCATGTATTTGTCACGGCCAACCACCCAAACCCACTAAAACATGTGAAAGATGTTCATATGAGTATTCATTCTAAGTTAGCCAACTTTTCTAGTGTAAGAAAACAATAACAAAACATCTAAGTATTATAAGATAATAATACATACTAATTGTAGTATTGAGATAATATTCTAATTAGAGAGATTAGAATAAGTTTAAGGAGAAACCGGTTTTGTGCTAGCTTGTTCAAGATCTCGGTTGGTTAAGGGTTGTCTTGGTGCATCCAAAGGAGGTATTCTTATTTGGGTACTAGGAGGATCATCCTTGCCATACTTTCGGACCGTGTGTAAGGGTTCGAGAACTCTCTTATTTCCGCATTTTAGCATGCTTAAGATTACTTATAATATGTTAATTAAAGGGTTAATTAAAAGATTATGTTAGTATGACTAAAGATTAGTTTATGAGTAACTAATAAACCTCACAATGGATGTTTTGACTTGTTGTTGTTCATCCAAGGCATTGGATGACTCTTAAGTCAGTTTCGTAAATGGTTTGGACTGAAAGACCCCCCGGCCGGGCAACCGGAAGGGAAATCGGCTCTCCTTCCAAATAGTTTCTGAAGTTGGTTGAGAGCCTTGCAGTAGTGTTTGCATGATGATATGAGTTTCAGTTGATGAGATATTTATGCTTCACATGATTATATATGCTGGAGTATTCTGTTTGTATTTATGTGTTACGTGTCGTTACAAAAGGTGGCTAGGAGAACTCTAGTCACTCCCCACTGATTGTGGCGTACATGTTTACATGTATGTAGGTACATGACAGGTGTTTGGCAGAGGGTTGCATGGAGCTAGCGAGCGATGATCCTATTCATCGATTGACTTACACGTTTACGTTAGCTAGACTTAGTTTACATTTCAGTTTTGAGTGCCTGTAGGGATGTGCCATCCCAAGCTGATTGTATATATATATTTTTTACTTTCAGTTTCAGTTTTAATTCACCTCGCATGTTAGTTATGTTAAAAAGTTTTAAATTCCGCTGCATTTCTAGTATTTTGTATGTTCTATATTTCCTCTTTCGCGAGGGGTTTTACAGTTGGTATCAGAGCATTATTGCTCCCGACGCACTCATGTGACCCCCAACCTTAACTTGACCAAATAAACAAATATTGAATGAGAGATGGGGTAGATTTAAGGACTTATATTGTAGTCTGTTTTGTGATTGCTTCTATTAGGCTCTAACATGTTTGTTGATTGTCATTGGTTTCACTTTTATATCTTTTAATCGACGAACCGTGGGATTATCCATTTGGCGATGGAGACCGGAGTTTCTACCGAAGATAGAAGATTTGTGCTACTGTTGGAAAATACTTCTGAGCCTTGAAGATACTCCTCTTTCCTTGTGCATCACTTTCTTTGATAACTCGGGATGCACATCCTCCTTTTAGAATATTTGTCTATCTTGGTTGAACAGATCTTCATATCTTTTCAGCTTAACCTTGTTGCTTGCTTTCTTAAGGTGCCTTGTAGGTAACCTTCCCTTTTATTGGATTTGGAGGAACTAGTCTTAGGATAACCGTAAGTTGTGTTATGAGAAATATTGTTATTTGAGGAATAACTTAAGAGGTATCGAGAGACATGTTTTGGTGATCCAAGGGTCTAGTTGTCTATCCAATTGGGAGAGTGAAAGTGAGTGATAGGATACTTGCTTGAAGGTTGAGTTGTATACTTAGTATTCCGTGGGACCTACCTTGAGAACCATGCTTAGATCGTGAAAGTTTGTGGATTGTAGAGTACTGTTATGGAGTTAGATAAGATAATTGAGGATATAGAGCGACCTAGAAGAATAGGCTTAAGATGATAATGAAAAAGAATAGATGAGTAAAGTGAGTTAGTCAATTGACTCAGGTGAGTGATCGAGTTGAGAAAGGTCCGTTGTTGAGGAATGCGAATCATTGGCTACAATGGTTGAATACTTGAAGAGTTATTGACTTAAGCTTAGAAGAAGTGAATCATTACTTTACCCTAGGCTGCCTATCGAATCTTAACGTTTGTTTAATGAAAAACTTAAGAGAAACTTGAGGATGCACCGCTAGTTTGTGAATGGAATAAAGTAATTCATTGAGAGATGTAAGTTCAGGAAAAACTTGATGGTTTAAAAATTGTTAACTTGTGGACAGTGAGGTAAGTAAAGTGGATATAGCATATAAGGGTGATGACCTAAAAGTATTATTGAATTGTCATTTGAGGGACTAGCAGAGATGAGACCTCTCAAACTTTTGGGAATAGGTAGTTATAATGATGATACCGTTTAGAGTTGAAAGATAAGGGTATATGAATCATTGGAGGAATTGTTCGTGAGAACCGATAATTGAATGACTTGATGTGGAAAGTAAGAAGTGAGAACCCCGTGAGAATAGTGAGAGACCCGCACCTTGGGAGATGTCCGTAATCATTTCTTTCATATCGCTTCTCTCCTTTCCTCTCCTTTGCTTCTCCTTCTGATCATGGCTTCAATTTTATTGGAGTCCATAGCCTAAAGTTTCTTACTGACACCCGTCGTTGAGGGGTGTCAAAGATAAGATTTATAAAACCTCAGCTTAAACTTAGATAGGATAAGTCAAGGGTCGAACCACAAGGAGACAAGGTTAATTATGTTTGCGAATTTAAAGTCTATTACAAGTAACCAAAAAGGGGGGGGGGGGGGTTTGATTTAAGGTTTGAACTAACAACTAAAAGAGCAAATAAACAAGAGAATTAAAATAAGATAAAAAGGAGATTAGGAACTTTGGTTCCCCATGGTTAAAACAAGTCAATGAAAGGTAAAATAACCAAATAACACAATCCCAAGGAACAAAGAATAAACCTTTAGGTCAATATTATACCCAATCCTTACGGTCTTAGGGTTCCTAGAAAAGCACTAAACTTTCGTTCATATGACAATCCCAAAGTTGTTGTTAAACTAATCCTAATAATCTTTCAATCTTAAGGACTAGTTCACCAACAACAATGGGGGATTGGTAATTCAATCATTAAACTATCAAAATCAATTCTTTACCATGGTTCCCCTGATTCCTAATCACAAGAATTAACTATGCATACTTTTAATTATGAAACTAACAATAACTAAGAACATCAAAGGAATCAACATAATTAAAGATGACAATAAAAGGGAAAACATGAATTAAGAAATAACAATAAGATGAACAACAAGATTAAATTAAAAGGGAAGATTAATTGTGGCAAACTTACAACTTAATTGGAATTCAAGAACAAAGATGAAAACTTGGGATAAAAATCTCTTTCTAACTATGGAGTTTTGATTAACATGGAGTACTTAACTAACATAGATTGCTTCTCTAATAAAATTGCTTGACCTAATTATAGAGTTTAGGTTTTCTTAAATAAGTTCTAATTACAAGATTAGGTAAGTAAAACACGAAACAAAAGTCGCGGGTACAGCTCCTGGGTCGGTCGACCTCTTCTGCGGGTCGGTCGACCGCTTCTGTCGATGCTGGGCTTTTCCGTGAATTGGGCTTAGGTCGGTCGACCTCTCTGATGGGTCAGTCGACCGCTTCTTATTCGTATCAGCTTGAATCTGGCCCAACAACAACACTCGGGTGCACAATCTGGATCCTTGCTCCGCATTATCACTCAAAACAGCTTCCGAAAGGCAAATAAAGTTCAGTTTTGCTTACTTCCGCGTATTCCTACATTTAAAACATAGAAACGCCAAAGTAAACCGTTTCGGGAGAAAAAGCAACTAAAAGTCACGAAAATATAAGAAAATACGTGCCAAAAGAATAAATAAAATGCATAAAATAGGCACGTATCAAACTCCCCAAACCAAACCTTGCTTGTCCTCAAGCAAGCACTAAGACTCAAAAGAAAAGAAAAACTTCTAATGGAACGGATTTCACACTTTTTACAACCAAACACAACACTATGCTTAACCAATTTAATGCAACCTTCAAAAATAATCAATCATAATGTCAAGAGCAAAACGAATTGGACATGTTGGAATAGCATGCTAAATTTTCAACCTTGCAAGACTCATTCTAATTGGACTCTCGCGGTACGCTCGAGACACTCATGAAAGCAAAGGGTCAAATGTATATGTGAAAGATAAGAAGATAAATAAAAGTAAAGACTCTCACCTTTCTGCGACCCGTAAGAACATGCCTGCAATCTAACATGAATAAAATCTCTACAACCGTACATATGCATTCCCACACTAGATAACCATGACACATGCCGAGGCGATTTTTGGAATTGTGAGGCTAAAGGTAAGAAGGGGTTAAAATAAGTTATGGCAAGAGGGGTTAAACCGAGCTAACAACCATCTGTCCATACTATAAGATCACTTCTTATTACTTTTCAAAATATACCAATGCTCAAAAATTGGGAGCAAAAATCACAACTTTTCCAATTTTCTCCTTCCTCCTTTTTTTTTTTTTTTCTTTCTTCCTTTCTCTTTTTTTTTTTCAGAAACAGCCTGCTCAATGATCGTGGTCGACCGACCCAGAATGCAGGTCGACCGACCACCCTTGAAAACAGGCAGACTCGTTTTTTTTTTTTCTTTCTTTCTTTCTTTTTTTTTCATTTGATTCCTTATTATTTTTTTCGTATCTTTTTCTTTTCTTTTTCTCCTTTCTACCATTCTCACAAAATCAATATCTAACAATGAAGCACAAACCAAAGGATGGCCAAAACAGTCCCATCACTATATTACTAGCTCGGCTAGGGTAGGCAATTTTTTAGGATGTAGCAAATGGGTTAAAAGATTCAATTTGGTTATGTGAGGATTATGGGTAAAATGAGAAAGAGGGACCTCTACCACATGTGTCAACAAACCACAAACCCGAATGCATATAGGTATTAAGTAAACAAAATTCATGCTTATGCACATTGATATGACATGTCTCAAGGGGAGAAACTACTCACAAACCTACAAGAAATCGGTCATGGATGTCACCGATTTATTAAGCTCTAATCCTTAGAATATGTAGTAGCTTGCCAAGAAGAGAGTCAAGTCTAATAATTTAGTATGAAATCAACAAAACTTCGTAGATAATGCAAAAGACTAGCTTGAAAGTTTTTGAAAAAATGCAAGGCAAGGCAATATGTGATATGTGAGGCATAAATTGTATTCGTCCGTTCCGACTCGACCTAAAAACTTAAGACAGAGAAGAACGCGCGACAGGGAAGAACACGCGACAAAAGAAAACGAAAATAAGAAAAACACCTAAATGAATGAAAAAACAAAAGACACAAAGACAATTGCATACTCACAAAGGAGTATGCAAACACCCTCCCCAAACCAAAACGCACAATGCCCCCATTGTGCTCATCAGCATACAACCATAGCATAGGGATGGGGGTAGGCAGAAAAGAAACAAAAAAAGAAAGGAAAAGGAAAAAGACTAGAAATTACAAAAAGAATATAAGGAGGAAGGAGGGGAAAACTGGAAATCTAGAGTAGAAAACTACTTACAAAACAAATGTGGACCTCCCCAAACCGAACCAAAGAATGGGGACCTCCCCAAACCGAACCCCAAAGAGGGTAAGGTCAAGCATGTCCCTAGGACTCTGAGTCGAAATCCGGCTCAGAGTCCTCTCCTCCTTCCTCCTCCTCGTCCTCCTCTTCAGACCCTATGCCTGTTCCCGAGGCAGAGCCTGAAGCTTCATCGTGGACATGACCGCCTGCGAGAGGTGTGTACCAGGTGGGGTGAGTCCATGGGCCGGTAGGGAGCCTACCCTGAGTGGCATACTCCCTGTAAACCGGATATTGGCAAAGACTATCGTTCAACTGTTTTTGGTTGAACTGTCTGCAAAGGCTCGCCATCATTTGTGGCAGAGATCTGTCATCAACAAAAGGAGGAACATAAACATTAGGAGCAGCAGTAAAATCAGCGGGGTACCCCGTCCCAGATGCGTTATAGTGGGCACCGGGAGCAGGGACCCTATGGCCTCTAAAGGCGCCTCCTCTAAGTGGGAGGCGGTAAGACGGGAGTAGTGGTCTGGGCTCCCCTATAACATTAAAAAGGGGTAACATAGGGGGAACCGTGGTGATGGGGATGCGATCACTGAGGTAAGTGTCTACCTTCCAATAATCTCTCCTGTTCACCCAACGTGATACGTGTCTATTTTATGATGTTTTACATCTATTTTTACACGTATTTGGTCGCTCATTTACTATGTTTTAGCCTTTATTTCCCACAAATCGTGTATTTTCGTATTTTTTTGCACTTTTGCAGGTTTATGCGGAAAAGAGACGATTTAGCACCAAATCCGTATCCTCTAGTCTTTTGCTTAATTAAGGAATAAATGGAAAGTCAACTGGAGTCAAAGTCAAAGTATCCAAAGTCAAAATAAGAAGAAAATAGAAGAAATTCTTCGGGGAGCGGTCGACCGACCGACAGTATAGGTCGACCGACTGACCCTGTTCTTTAATAAAGCCCAAATCTCAAGGAGGGCCGGAAATAAAAAGAAGCCCAACAAGAAGCGGTCGACCGACCCACTTAGTAGGTCGACCGACCGCAGCGGAAGCCCAGACGACTCTTTTTCGGAAATAAAATAGAATTAGAGTGTTTAGGAAACTCTAATCTCTTGCCCTATATAAGCTAATCTTGTAGTTAGGGTTTTGCATCCATTATTATTCAGTTTGAGAAAGATTCAAGAATTCAGTTATTTATTCAGTTATTATTAAAGTTTGTAATCTTTCAATAATTCCCAAGCATTCAATAAAGTTAGTTTCTTTCTGCCCTAATTCCAATTGTGGTAATTACTCTTTTAATTTTGCTTTATTATCGTTCTTGTTTTTATTACAATTGTTAAGTTAGAATCCCAAACTTTATTGAATCTTGCATGTTTAGATTATTTACTAGGTTTACCATGTTTAATTCCATTTTCATATTCATCTTAACAACCATGAGTAGCTAATTTTCATATGTTAGGATGTAGGGGAGCGGTATGCGTAGGTAAATAAAATTCGGAAGACCGACTTGTAGCAGGACCACGGTCGGCCGACTGGAATAGCTGGTCGGTCGACCACCCGCGTATGTTTTCTTATTTCGTCTTTTCTTGTTAATTATAATATCCTGCAATGAGACCATAAGGAGACTTGTAGGATGTTAGTAATGACCTACCCAAGATTGAAAGATACGGGAAGGGCATTGGTTTACACTTTAAGACGGATAGGTTACTCAAGGCTGAAAGGTATGTGACCTGGGATTTAGGAATCACCCTTATTGTTGACACCCAATAATTGTGAGACCTAGGAACTAATAGCATAGGCCGAAAGGAGCTATTAGGTAGCATAGACCTAAAAAGATATGTTACACCCCCTTACGCGACTGCAATACATGTTGACCTTAGGATTTATTTTACCTTAGCTATTTATTACCCGAACATCCTAGCATCCCCTTTTATATAGTTTTAATCTCATCTTTATTTTCTTGTTTTATTTTTATCTTTACTTTAGACTTAGTAATCAACCAATTCAAACCCCCAAAATTGTTACTTTAAACATTCACATCAAACAATAAACATTCCCCACCTCCTTGTGGTTCGACCCTGACTTTCACTATCAATTGTTAAAGTTAGGAATTATAAATTTATCTTTGGTACCCTCAACGACGGGCATCAAATTTTGGCGCCGTTGCCGGGGAGGTGACGCCAGTGTTTATTGTTTTTTGTTTTTGTTTCTCTTTGTTTAAGGAACTTTTTGTTCCTTATACCTTCTCACTGTTTTCTTGTAGTTTCCATCTTATGCGCAGGTCAGTTCAAGGAGAACTCCTACCACTTAACCTCGAAATTGAGAGGACTCTTAGAGAAAGAAGAAAGCAACTTCTAGCAAATCAGGAAGGAGGTTCACCATCTTCCTTATTTCAAGAAGACTTATTCGAACAACCATCATTACCATCTTCACCAAAAACACCACCTTCACAACCAAATTCACCCATCAATCCACTTTCACCAAGATCACCACCTTTTACCTACTTTCCAGTTTTTCCTAAAGAAGAAGAGAACATGACAGAGGAAGCTACTATTGCCAGTCACTCCATGCCTCAGGCAAAGGACCTATACAAAGGGTTCACTTTACCTGCAGGTACTGGGAAGCCATTCGAGGCCAAGCCTGCCTATATTACTATGGTTGAAAGAAACCAATTTGGAGGCTCGGCCAATGAGGATGCTGCTAAGCATATTGAAATCTTCACCGATTACATATGCTCTATAGCACCCCCAGAAGGAGTGACGCAGGACCAGATTAAACAGACCATGTTTATCTTCTCCCTTAGGGACTCTGCGAGAGAGTGGTACAGAGATCTTGACCGCACTGCTGCGGGAGTCACAGATTGGAACACCTTAGCCTTAGCATTCTACAGGAAATATTATTCCGCGTCAAAGACTAATGCTTTAAGAGAGCAGATCACTAATTTCAAGCAAGGTCCCAATGAAGATTTTAGCGAGGCGTGGGACAGGTTCAAGAGACTTGTTCGATCCATACCACATCACGGATTTGAACAATGGTTTCTTTGCAACCAGTTCTACAATGGCCTCTACGATGACAACAGGGCCTATTTCGATGCTGCAGCTAATGGGAGATTCCAAGATAATTCGGGAGAGACTAAGGGTCTCAAGTTAATAGAAGATGTTGCTGTACACCGTGCTGAGCATGGTACTTCCAGAGGAAATCAGAGGAAAAATGAGTACAACCTGTCAGCAATTGAGGCCTTGACAGCCAAGTTAGAAAAATTTGAGGCTGCAGGAAAGCTTGATCTAGGGAGTGGAAGCAAGGGAGGAATATACCAAGTGAACGCCGTTCAGGACGGACCCTTTGCTTGTGAGAGGTGCGGTGGAGAAGGGCATGTGTCGAAATTCTGTACTTCATCTAATGAAACATGTGCCGCTTTTCAGCATTACCGTGGGAACAATTTCTATGACCCGAATAATAATAATGTACATCCCAACTTAAGATGGACAAGCCAGAATGTTCAAAACCCACAACACATGCAACCTCAGCAAAATTCCACCTATGTACCCCCACATAAACAAAATTTCCAAAGACCACCTTTCAACCCTCAACCACCTTCTAATCCACCACCCAACACAGATGCTCTTATCCAAAATCTTATTGGGTTGGTTCAGAAGGAGTCACAGGCTAGAGAGGCGGGAATGAAGATGTTAGAGTCCCAGATTGCTTAAATTGCAAGCAAGAATGATACTAGGGCTCCGGGTCAACTTCCGACCAAGCCGGACCAGAAAAAGGAGACTCTGAACGTCGTAACCTTAAGAAGTGGAGCTAAAGTGGGGGCTGAGAAGGAAAAACAGGCGAGTAGCAGCGAAGGCGGTCGACCGACCGAAGTTTCTGGTCGACCGACCACAGATCAGGACCCGAAAATTTTACCTGAAAAGGAGACAGGTCGACCGACCGAAGATACTGGTCGACCGACCACTGAAGCAGAACCCGAAGTTCCCTTTCGTCCAGATTTGCCAAATAACTTGCGGGATTTTCTTTTCCGGGGTGACAAGACCCCCAGGTTTCTAAAAAGGGCTGCAAATACTGAATCCTCAGCTGCTCCTTTCCCAGAAAGACTCATGCCTTCAAAGGATCAGGTATCTTTTGACAAATTTAAGGATGTGATTCGTTCATTAAATGTTCAAGTCCCGTTTTTAGAATTAGTTCAACAAGTTCCTTCCTATCTTAAATTTATGAGACAGCTCTTGTCAAGGAAGAGGTCTTTAGAAAAGGTTGAGTCGGTGGCTCTCACTGAAGAGTCATCCAGTTTTTTAACACATGTCATAGCCCCTCATAAACTAGAGGACCCTGGTAGTTTTTCTGTCCCCTGTAATATAGGAACCTTCCCAGTTAAGAAGGCTTTGTGCGACTTAGGTGCTAGTATAAGTGTCATGCCCCTAAGCGTTGCCTTAAAACTAGGAATGACCGAATTTGCAGTGACCAGTATGACAGTCCAGATGGCAGATCGCACATCTATGGAACCTATAGGAGTGTTGGAAAACATCCCTGTCCGTATTGACAGGTTTTTCTTCCCAGTCGACTTTGTAGTTTTGGACATCCCAGAGGATGCCCATATACCTATAATTCTAGGAAGACCTTTCCTTCACACTGCAGGTGCCATTATAGATGTAGGCACTGGGACTCTAACCTTCAAAGTAGGCAAGCATTCTATTATCTATGGCCTATCTTATAGGAAGAAGGATGCTATGACCCCCATCACGTGTAATGCTATCACTTCTGAGAAGAAGTATGAGGTCATCACTACTTCTCCATCTTTATTACCTGTTCCTGTGTCTGTTTTTACACCTCCGCCCCAGACTGGGAGCAATAGGGAGGACACTTCTATTATGACTATTGCAGGAACTGGTTTGGGGAAACCCAAAGTGAAGGAAGTCATCATCCAAAGAGGAGGGATGGGATGCCTAAGCTATGAAGAAGATGAGGATCCAGACGTCGTGGATCGGGAGGAAAAGAAGAAGAGAAGGCAAGCTCAAGAGGAGAGACCGTCGCATATGCTTTGCGACGGCGGAAAGAAGATGTGTTTTGCTACTAAAGCAAAAACCGTGGAGACTACGGCATGTTGTCAGAAGCCGTGGTCGGATATTTTCCGCATCTTTAGCGGATAGTTGTTTTAGTTGCAGTTTTTAAGACAATTTAATTTTTGTTGTGTGAGACTTTTTAATTTTGTTTGCTCGTAGTTTTAGATCCTTTCCTTTATGTTTGAGTAGTCAAGACTTTAGAATCGTTTTTGGCATCTCGCGCATTGTTCGGCGCGCATATTTTCTTGCTTTTTCAGGATTTACGCAGAAACAAAGACCTCCAGGGACGCAGAGGGTCGACCGACCAGAAACATCAGTCGGTCGACCAGAGACGCTGTATCGCAAGATTTTCCGTAATTCACAGGAGGTCGGTCGACCAGAAATATCAGTCGGTCGACCTGCTCTCTGCTGCGGTCTTTCGTTTCTCTTCCTTGGAAATCGCGAAATTGACTTGGTTACTTGAGTGGCACTGCTGGCCACCAAAACCTCCCAGCTTACGCTGGTTTGGGGAGGTTTTTCTCATGCGCCTATTAATCCAGTGAGTTCTTTCCAGTTTTTCCTTAGTTTTTATTTTCGCATCTTTTCTTTAATTTTCTGAAACCTTTACTTAGGCTAATGCACAATGGGGACATTGTGCGGGTTGGTTTGGGGAATGGTTTCGTGTCACATGCATTGCATATCGTCACACGTTTATTGCATTTCTGTCTTGCATCGTTCTTTTCTTTATTTTCCTTATATATACAAAAATCCAAAAAAAAAATTAAAAAATTCTAAAAAATTCCAAAAAAATGCACGTTTATTTTAGCATATAGGTCGAGTCAGAACGAAAGTATTTCAAGGATGATTTAGCTATCTTACATGTTTATGCCTTTATCTTTCCTTGTCAACTTGTTTTAGTATGAGAGTCTTTTTGCATATCTACGAGTTTTTGTCAACTTGCATATCTTGAGACTTGACTTATACCTTGGCAACCTACTATACATTCTAAGGTTTAGAGCTTATTTCCTGGTTTCATTCTTAAACCAATTGTCTAGGATGTGAGTAGTACTCCCCTTGGAACGTGTTACATCAATATGCATAAACATGAACTTGAATTGCTATATACTTGTTTTACTTTCTCGTTTTGTGAGTCTTGATACGTGCATTTGGGATCCCTTTTCTCATATTTACCCATAAGCTTCACATAGCCAAAATTGCCTTTTTATTCCCCCAAAACTACATCCCATAGTTAGCCTACCCTTCAAAGCTAGTATTTGTGGTCTTTGGTTTATTTTTTGAGGCATCTTGGTTTGTATGCTATCATGAGCAAAAAGAGAAAAGAAAGAAAGAATGCAAGAAAAGAAAAAGAACAGAAAAATTCAAACAAAGAAAGAAAAAGGAAAACGAAAAAAAAAAATCCGGAAAATACGGTAGTCAGTCGACCGACCAACTTCTTGGGTCGGCCGACCACCTGACATCATCAGAAAAAAAATTCGTTCAAAAAATCCCTTTCTTTTATATGTTATCATTCCCATACTTCATTCAAAATTTTTGGGAATCCTTTCTTATATTCAATGTGAGAGTTGTGTCACAAAAAGAGCACTTTCTTAATATCCAAAGTTGTGAAATATGTTGTTGGGAATCGGTTTTACTAGCTTGGCTATTAACCCCACAAATCCAAAAACATCTTAACCACTTTTACCTTTTACCTCACATATCTTTCATTACCTCAATTGCATGTATCTAGGCCACTTAATAAGATTGTTATACAAAGTTGTAGAATTCCTGTTCATGTTAGATTGCAGGCATGTTTTCATGGGTCGCAGTTAGGTGAGTGTCATGACAAATATACTTCTTCCTATCTTTTACATATACTCACCCTTTGCTTCATGAGTGTCTCGAGCGTACCGCGAGAGTCCATGGTATAAGTCTCTATAGTTTCTATTTTTGCAAGTTTGACGACCCTATAACTCGTTTGCATGATTTAAATACTTTCTCATTTTGTACTTAGCATTGGTATAGGTTTACATGTAAATTTCGCTCTGAGATTGAAATCGTTCCATTAGTTAAGATCGAGTCTATTTCTTGCTTGAGGGCAAGCAAGGGTTTGGTTTGGGGAATTTGATACGTGTCTATTTTATGATGTTTTACATCTATTTTTACACGTATTTGGTCGCTCATTTACTATGTTTTAGCCTTTATTTCCCACAAATCGTGTATTTTCGTATTTTTTTGCACTTTTGCAGGTTTATGCGGAAAAGAGACGATTTAGCACCAAATCCGTATCCTCAAGTCTTTTGCTTAATTAAGGAATAAATGGAAAGTCAACTGGAGTCAAAGTCAAAGTATCCAAAGTCAAAATAAGAAGAAAATAGAAGAAATTCTTCGGGGAGCGGTCGACCGACCGACAGTATAGGTCGACCGACTGACCCTGTTCTTTAATAAAGCCCAAATCTCAAGGAGGGCCGGAAATAAAAAGAAGCCCAACAAGAAGCGGTCGACCGACCCACTTAGTAGGTCGACCGACCGCAGCGGAAGCCCAGACGACTCTTTTTCGGAAATAAAATAGAATTAGAGTGTTTAGGAAACTCTAATCTCTTGCCCTATTTAAGCTAATCTTGTAGTTAGGGTTTTGCATCCATTATTATTCAGTTTGAGAAAGATTCAAGAATTCAGTTATTTATTCAGTTATTATTAAAGTTTGTAATCTTTCAATAATTCCCAAGCATTCAATAAAGTTAGTTTCTTTCTGCCCTAATTCCAATTGTGGTAATTACTCTTTTAATCTTGCTTTATTATCGTTCTTGTTTTTATTACAATTGTTAAGTTAGAATCCCAAACTTTGTTGAATCTTGCATGTTTAGATTATTTACTAGGTTTACCATGTTTAATTCCATTTTCATATTCATCTTAACAACCATGAGTAGCTAATTTTCATATGTTAGGATGTAGGGGATAAATATGCGTAGGTAAATAAAATTCGAAAGACCGACTTGTAGTAGGACCACGGTCGGCCGACTGGAATAGCTGGTCGGTCGACCGAGGCCGTGGTCGGCCGACTGGAATAGCTGGTCGGTCGACCACCCGCGTATGTTTTCTTATTTCGTCTTTTCTTGTTAATTATAATATCCTGCAATGAGACCATAAGGAGACTTGTAGGATGTTAGTAATGACCTACCCAAGATTGAAAGATACGGGAAGGGCATTGGTTTACACTTTAAGACGGATAGGTTACTCAAGGCTGAAAGGTATGTGACCTGGGATTTAGGAATCACCCTTATTGTTGACACCCAATAATTGTGAGACCTAGGAACTAATAGCATAGGCCGAAAGGAGCTATTAGGTAGCATAGACCTAAAAAGATATGTTACACCCCCTTACGCGACTGCAATACATGTTGACCTTAGGATTTATTTTACCTTAGCTATTTATTACCCGAACATCCTAGCATCCCCTTTTATATAGTTTTAATCTCATCTTTATTTTCTTGTTTTATTTTTATCTTTACTTTAGACTTAGTAATCAACCAATTCAAACCCCCAAAATTGTTACTTTAAACATTCACATCAAACAATAAACATTCCCCACCTCCTTGTGGTTCGACCCTGACTTTCACTATCTATTGTTAAAGTTAGGAATTATAAATTTATCTTTGGTACCCTCAACGACGGGCATCACAACGCACGGACCTGACATAAGCCATATCCATGAACCGGGAGAGAGTGTCAATCGCATCCTCATAGCGAGGGAACTGGGGGACAAGAGAGCAGGCTAATCGAGTGACTAGCCCACCATAAACAATAGTAGTCAAAGAAGTTCCCTCGCCCACCGACATGAAGTGAGAGGCGACCAAATAAGCAGTGTTATAAAACTGCTGACCCGTACGTCTGATGTTAAGATAACCAGACAAAATGGAGAGCTCAATGTTGTTAACATTTTGAGACTCTTTGCGGCCGAAAACAGTGTTGGCCAAAAGACGCAAATAATAACGGGGGGCGGGTAGGTGAACGGTACTGTTTTTCTTCTTCCCATTGCTGGAATCAGAAAGACAGGACCACAAATCATTATATGACCCAGTGGGGTCATCCGTAAGACCCGTAGAAGATAAGCCTAGAAACTGAGCAAATTGGTTTAAAGTTAAAGAAAATGTTTCATTGAACAAACGAAAAGAAATGCAAATGTTATCATAGCCGGGGTGATATTCTTGAAAATCAAAAGTAAAGGAAGAAAAGAACTCAAGAGTGAGAAGGAAATAAGTGAACTCATCCATAGTGACAAGTCCTGAAAAACCCGTCCCATTGAGCAAGGACACCACCTCATCATGACATCCCAAGGCTTGCAAGGTTGGAACACAGAGGAACCGGGTTACCACTACCAAGCAATAAGCGGAGAGATGGAGGAATCGGGCTTTTTGAGCCGGAGTGCTAAAAATGATTTGCGGATAGTTTGGTAGACTATCTGTGTCTTGCACCGTCAATTCTCTCGACCTAGGAGCACGGCCTCTGGAGGTGCTTGCACCGGAAGTGCGGGAGCGCTTTCCGCCTTGTTCACGGCTAGACATTGTAAGTCTGAAAGGTTCAATAAAATTTTAGTCTTGTGCAAATATTGAAACATTTCTTTAACTAAATTAGGAACGAAAACGTAGAACAGAAAATTTTGTAACAAACATGGGTCGGCCGACTTCACAGAGAAGTCGGTCGACCACTTTCGCGAGAAAAATCAAAGTTCCTGTAGCACAACAGGTCGGCCGACCGCAAACCTAGGTCGGTCGACCAACTATCAGAAGAAAATTCAGAATCTGCAAAATACGAAACTTAGGAAAATCATAGTTTGGTCGGCCGACCTCCGTTTTGGGTCGGTCGACCGTGAACAGTGCCAGAATCAGAATTTCAGGACTGAAATCGTGCGGAAAAATGGCATAAAAATTGAAAAGAAGACTTAAACTAACCCTAACAGCACGAAATCACACACAAATTACAGATCTGAGATTATAAAACCTAAAGGACGAAGAAAACTAAAAGAGAAACACTTAAACAAGCATGAAAACGAAATTAAGAGCAAAAATAAACTCAAAAAGACAAACTAATACTACCTAGAACGGAATTAAGATGCTATGGAACGAAAAAGAGACAAAGAAAACTAAGAAAAACATACCTTGAAGGAGAAAAATGAAAGAAGGCAAGCAAATTAGTGAAGGGTGAAGAAGGTGGGTGTTTTTTAGGGTTTTTAAGAGAGAAAGCGGAGTGGAAAAAGTGTGAGCAAATGAGGGTAAAAATTGTGTTTTCAAAACACACAACAACCGTGACTCTGATTCTAAAAAAAACCAGACAAAACACCCGCGGTCGGTCGACCGAGATTCTGGGTCGGTCGACCTCCGTCCTGCAAACCTGTTCTGTAAATTTGACTTAACCTGTCAGAATGAATTTAAAGCTGCCAGAGAGTCGGTCGACCTAGTAATTGGGTCGGTCGACCGCTGTACTGACGAATTCTCCTATTTTCCTGCAGAAACTTAAAATCTCATCAAGGATAAAAAACGGAAATAATAATAAAAAAAAAAAAAAAAAAAACGTAAACTTAAGCTAGAGCACGGGTTGCCTCCCGTGCAGCGCTGGTTTAAGAGGTCCCGCCCGACCTTTTTACCTATCAAGAAGCATCCTAAAAAGGGTCAAAGTAAGAAACTTCAACCTTACCGACAAATTCATTTTCTCCTCGGAAGTGCTTCACATACTGGCCATTGACTTTGAACCTCTCACCAGATGAGGTTTCTAACTCTATCGACCCGAATTTTGAGACAGCTGTGATGGTGTAGGGTCCGCTCCACCTGGATTTCAGCTTACCAGGGAAAAGACGAATACGAGCGTTAAAAAGCAACACCCTATCACCTACATGAAAATCACGCCTAATGATTCTCTTGTCGTGCCAGGGCTTTGTTTTCTCTTTGTAAATCCTGGCATTGTCATAAGCTAACAACCTGAATTCTTCTAACTCATTGAGCTGCAACAAACGTTTCTCACGGGAAAGATTAGGGTCTAAATTAAGATCACATATAGCCCACCAAGACTTACGTTCTAACTCTACTGGTAAATGACAAGTCTTACCATAAATCAATCGGAATGGTGACATTCCTATTGGGGTTTTGAACGCGGTTCTATAGGCCCATAAAACATCATCAACTTTTAGACTCCAATCTTTCCTAGACTTAGAAACAACTTTGGCTAGGGTCTCCTTGAGTTCTCTATTAGAGATCTCAACTTGGCCACTAGTCTGAGGGTGATAAGCTAAACCCCTACGGTGTTGGACACCGAATTTATTTAACAGGTCACCTAAGCGTTTCTCCTTAAAATGCATACCTCCATCACTTATGACAACCCTAGGGACACCAAAACGAGGAAATATGATTTTTTTAAACATCTTAATAACAGCCTTTGCATCACAATGGGGAGTAGCAATAGCTTCTACCCACTTAGACACATAATCAACAGCCACAAGAATATACCTGTTACCTTGACTACTAAGAAAAGGTCCTTGATAATCAATGCCCCAGACATCAAAAATCTCTACCTCTAAAATACCAACCTGCGGCATCTCATGTCTTTTTGAGACATTCCCAGTTCTTTGACAAGCATCACAGTTACCTACAAAATTCCTACAGTCAGCATGCAAAGTAGGCCAATAGAAACCAGACTGTAATACCTTGGCCACGGTCCTAGATGGACCGTGGTGACCACCATATGCAGAAGAGTGACATGCTTCCAGAATGTCCTTCACTTCCCACTGGGGGACGCATCTCCGGATGAGTCCATCTCCGCATTCTTTAAAAACATAAGGGTCATCCCAAAAATACTGTTTTGCATCGAACATAAATCTCTTCTTTTGTTGCCATGACAACTCAGGAGGGATTTTACCTGTGACAGCAAAGTTAGCAAAATCAGCATACCAAGGAGGGGGATAAGAACCTAAACTATTAATGATAAATAAGCTCTCATCAGGAAATGAATCATCAATAGGTAAAGAATCTTCCCCATCAGTCAGCTGTAGGCGAGATAGGTGGTCAGCTACCACGTTTTCCGCGCCTTTCTTGTCCCTAATCTCAATGTCAAACTCTTGGAGAAGGAGTATCCATCTTAAAAGCCTTGGCTTTGAATCCTTCTTCTGAAAAAGACCTTTCAAAGCTGCATGGTCAGTGTAAACAATTCCCTTATTACCTACTAAATAGGACCTGAATTTTTCTAAGGCAAATATTACAGCTAGCATCTCCTTGTCAGTGGTGAAATAGTTGACTTGAGTCTCATCTAAGGTGCGGCTCGCATAGTACATAGCATTAAGAGCCTTATTCTTCCTTTGACCTATCACAGCACCTACAGCGTAGTCACTAGCATCGCACATGATCTCAAATGGGAGATCCCAATCTGGTGGCTGAATGATTGGTGCTGAGGTCAAAGCTTCCTTCAACCTGTTAAAAGCTGAGAGGCATTCATCAGTAAAATCAAAGATGGCATCTTTAAGAAGCAATTGTGTAAGTGGTTTAGCAATCTTAGAGAAGTCCTTAATGAAACGCCTGTAAAAACCTGCGTGTCCTAAGAAACTTCTCACCCCCTTGACATTAACAGGAGGGTGTAATTGCTCAATCACCTGCACTTTTGCTTTATCTACATGTATACCTTTGTTAGAAATTAGATGCCCTAACACTACCCCTTCAGTAACCATAAACTGACACTTTTCCCAGTTTAAGACAAGGTTTACATCAATACATCGCTGCAAGACTTTATCAAGATTAGCTAAGCATTGATCAAAAGCATTACCATAGACAGAGAAATCATCCATAAGTACCTCCATAATGTTTTCTATAAAGTCAGAAAAGATACCCATCATACACCTTTGAAAGGTAGCGGGAGCATTGCATAACCCAAAAGGCATCCTGCGATAAGCAAAAACACCCTGTGGACATGTAAAAGTAGTCTTACTCTGATCATCAGGATGGATGAGAATTTGGAAAAAACCTGAATAACCATCTAGAAAACAGAAGAATTTATTAGAAGCCAGTCTTTCAGTCATTTGGTCAACAAAAGGAAGGGGGAAATGGTCTTTCTTGGTGGCGGCATTTAACTGTCTATAATCAATGCACATCCGCCACCCAGTTACAACTCTAGTTGGTATTAACTCATTTTTATCATTCTTAACCACTGTGGTTCCTCCTTTCTTAGGAACCACCTGAACTGGGCTAACCCACTTAGAGTTGCCAACTGAATAGATAATACCTGCATCAAGAAGTTTCATTACCTCAGCCATAACCACATCCTGCATTTTAGGATTTAACTTACGCTGTCCTTGTCTATAAGGCTTATGCCCTTCCTCTAACTCTATCATATGCATGCAAACATCAGGGCTTATGCCCTTAATATCATCCAAAGAATAACCTAGAGCTTTCCTATTCTTTTTGAGAACAGTCATTAAGGCAGAAAGTTGGTCAGGATTAAGTTTAGAACTAACAATTGCAGGGTACTGTTCAGTATCATCTAAGAAAACATACTTAAGATTAGGAGGAAGTGGCTTACGCTCTGGTACCTTTACCTCAACGGCCTGAACAGAATCAGTACTAATGGAATAGCACATGTTTACCAGATTTGCATTAGCTAGGCTTATGAGCTTTTCATTCTCTTCTTCAGTGAACTCATACTCCTCTTCCTCTTCTTCTATCTCATCCAGCTCTTCAGCTGTAATACTCCGTATTGTATCGTATTCTATTTTATTCATTTGTATTATATTACTTTAACGTGTGATAATTAGTTGAATGTTTTAGATCGATAATTAGTTTATCGCATAAGTTTCTTATATTTTGTATAAGAATAGTGAAGTGTCGGGTACGGGTTTTAGTATCGAGTCACGCTCTAGTTGTGCTTTAAGGTTTAGGGATGCATGCAAGGGTGTCGATTGGGCCTCGAGATGCGTGTTAAGGCTAAAACAGCCCAACTCGACACATCACCCACTGCTCAAACCACAACAAATTCTATCTGCTGCCTATACTTTAAGCTCCTCGAAAACCTAACCCTAAACCTAAAGCGCCTCCCACTCTCACATCATCTCAGAGCCGACACATCATAGTTCAAGAAGGAGGGATCAGTTGGTGGTTTATGGTGGTCCTTGGTGGCTCGATTGGCGTCTAAAATAGGGTACACGCAATATTCCTCTGGTTTCTTTCAGTTTCTGTCCAACTTTAAGTCGTTAATTCGTGTATGTAATCATGCTTATATGGTCTGATCTTTGTTTAGTTTTAATCTATGAGGTTCAATTGTCGTATTTGGGTCATAGTTGAGTCACCGTTGGCCTTGTTGGCCGTCGTTTTGTGGTGGTTTAAAGCCTCTGTCAGAGTCGTGGTACAGCAGTTTTATTTGAATCGTGGTGTATGAGGGTGTTTGTGTCGTGTTTAATTTTATTATCTGTTAATAATTTGTATGTTGGTTAGGGTCAGTTGAAAGGTGGTAGTCAGGGGTACGTAGGGTGGTTATGGTGGTGGTATTTGGGGTGTCGTGAGGGTTTCTTATATAGGGCTCGTTTGGGAGACCCATGTTGTTAGAATGACGTATCAGAATAACAGTTCTGGGCAGGGATTTTGTATGGGTCTTCGTTGACAGTGGGATCGGTTTTTGGGATAAGTGTTAGGGTAGGTTGTTAGGGGGGAGCATGGGGTATGTAATGGTGGCTGTTGCGGAGATTCGTGGTGGCTGAGGTTGTTGGTACATGGGGTTTTGTTTTGTGTCAGAAAAATGTAAAACAGGTGTTGTGGTGGTGTTGTTGTGTTTGGTACGTCGGTGTGGCGGTTATAGGGAGAACCAGGCAGGGAGATGACCACCCCTGGAACCACCGTGCGTCAGTGGTGACAATGGTGGTGGCCAGAGGTGGTGTGGGTCACGGTGGAGAGAGAGAGGAACGTGAGCATAGAGGAGGTTGGAGTGTGTCGCTGAAAGTAGAGAGGGTTGTGAGTGTGCAGGCTGTTTTGGGCTATCATGGTGGTAGCTGTGGTGGCCGCTGGTGGCGTACGAGGCGTGGAAGTGGTAGTTGGGAGTACATAGTTCAATTTAGGACAGTTGGTGGTAGCCGTGGGTGGCTTGGTCGGTGGTGGTGACGCGGTAAAGTAGGCTGGGCATGGGCTATTGTCTCGGGTTTTGGAGGGAGACCTGTTTGTGTTTTAGTCACGGCTAAGCATGGTTGTTGTCTTGTTGTTGTTCTTATTATTATTATTATTATTATTATTATTTTAATATTGTAAAGTAAGTTGTATTGTTTTATCGTGTGGGCTTATAAGTGTTCGATAACTTAACTATCGAAGTAACGAGTATTATTACTGGCATTATTTTATTATTATTCCTCTTAAGTATTATTCATATTATTACTAAAATTATTTATCATTGTTGCGATTATAAATATTTAATACTGGTATTATTATTATTATGTTGGTGTTGGTGGTAAAGTAAGTTGTTTTATTAAAGCTATGGTCGTTGTGATGCTTGTTATCATTATTGTTATTAGTACTAATATATGTTGTGTCTATGGTTAATTAATTAAATCACTGTTATTATGGGTTTTATAATGATTGTTTAAATTAATCGTATGACATGTTGGTAAGTCTATATTTAGTAAGTTATACTTGGCTAGTGGTGATTGATACGACTAAGGAGTTAATATTAGTTGACATATATATATATATATATATATATATATATATATATATATATATATATATATATATATATATATATATATATATATATATATATATATATATATATATATATATATTTACAAGGTGTGATAGGTATCACTTGTGAACATGATAGAATAAATGTGGTAATGTTTGATGGTATGGTTAGCATTAATATTAAGTATTATTATAGGAATTGAATTCGAGGTGGAACGATTCTAGCAGCTGTCGGTTGTCATTCTGCAACTTCAGGTAGGGGAAATATATTATGATTCATGTTATGACATGAAATGTGTAAGTGATACTTATTACGAGTTTGATATAATTGATTATTACTGACTGTGGATCGTATTATTATTATTGATCACTGTGGAGATCAGGAGGTGTGAAATGGGTCTTGTGATATGGGTCTTGTGATATTGGGTCTTGTGATATGGGACTTGTGATATGGCCATGGGAGGTGCGGTGTGATGGTGGTGTGATGTGATGGAGGTGTGGTGGTTGATTGGATGATATGGAGGTGGAGGAGGATACTGTTCTATTGTTAATTATGTCTTATCTGTTTTTACCTACTCAACCTCGCGGTTGACCCTGTGTATTCGTGTGAGACCTACGATGATCCGGAATGGGGAGTAGATTTTTTTCAGGTCAGTGACAGATGGATTAGGAGCTTGGGCATGGAGAGAGACTTGGCATGGACCTACTTAGAATTAGATCACATTTAGATATCGTCAGTTGTATTGTCATTTTATTAATTTTGGACCTCGTAGTTGTTGTAACGCCAAGTTTAAATTTAATCAGTATTTATATAAAGTACTTTGGGTTTGTTTACCTTGTTATTCACTACCTCGGATATTCCGGGATGGTAACAGTCCTATTTATTTGAGAATGTCTTGCTAAAGGCTCTTAAATAAATGGGGGTGTTACAAAGTGGTATCAGAGCGAACGATCCTCAGGCCTAAACTAAAATGGAACTAATGAACATAGGAGTGTCTAAATAAAATGAACCCCAGGCTAGTAACTGTTAGGAGCTCCAGGATTGGGATGAGTTAGGGGCCCCCTCAAACCAAGCCACTGGCCCTTTCAGTCTAGCCTGGTCACCATGAGAGATGTAGAGCGTGGGTAGTATAGAATAAAGGACAGGACCCAATATATATATATTGAACTAACGTTTGCGCAGAAAAGCAATGAGGTAAGTATGATGTGAAATATGGTTGGAGATCTGTGTTGTATGAGAACTATATTGAATGATTGATTGAGATATATGATTTCCAAGTATTGAGAACAGGAGTTTTGAATATGAGTTTGAAATATAAGCCTGACTGCATGCTGATGTACATTAGAAAAATATGACAGATATTGAAATGCTGATTGATCTGAATGATTGCATTGAAATTTTAGAGAATGGATGTATATATATATTTTAAACAATGATTGGAGTGATATTATCATATGATTGTGGTGTTTAGAAATTTTCATATGATATCTGGTCATCAAATGACTATCGTAACTATGTAATATATCATTTTGAATTTTAATGTGAATGATCAGATTTACATGTTATAGTAATCCATGTCTAGTGATATGCGGAATGTGTTGCCCCAAGCCATGAATGTCATATAGCTAGGTGTTACATTTGTATATACATGTATAAATGTTGATTTAATTAGTTGATCCTATCTTTCAGTTTTGCAATCTTTATCGCTTTCTTGATGGCAAGTACAAATTGAAATAATGAATAAATAATAATATGAAGGAATGTCATTTCTATGCCTCAATATACGCGTCAACATGTTTTTGAGAATAGTTGTGTTTTAATATGACGACGTAAAGTAATAATGAGAAATATGAAAGTAACTAACGTTGTACTAAGTTTCCAGAATGTTACCTATTTGTACGGACTGTCGTTTAAAATGTGTTCTCTATATGAATGTGAAAATTTTATGTATGATGACCTTATAAGTTAGCTTTCTAACGATTTTGACTTCATGTTAAAACGACTTATATTTTGAAGGAAATAAATATTTTGGTTAACAGTGGTCAGTTTGTTACTGCACAGTTCTGTTCTGACTCACGGTGTTGAAAAAGAAATCGTTTACAACGTGACTACTGTTTATGCATAATCTTAATGAGTCGTTATTTAATGGTGATTTTTGCAAGTTGGTCAAATTTCGATCTAAGTGTTGTAAAGTTTTTGTTCAGACCAACTAAGTTGTAAAATTTGTTATAAATAATTTCCTTAAGCTTTGCAATTCATTCTTTTACCATGATCGGTTAATTCCTTATATTTTCTAAAAACCATAATAACTCGCAATTAGCTAAACGGTTATTTAATTATAAATTTTATAAGTTGTGGCATAATGTTTAATTGGTTAAGTTGTGAATTATGTAAGTTTATATAAAAGTTTAATCAAATGTGAATTATGTGATGTGACCACGTGATATCCTGTTATGGCTTTAGTAACATGAACAATAGTCATATGATAAGAATATGGACCTTACTACGTGGTAATGTAACCTTGCTTATTTCATTGGGTTTTATATAAAATAGTTTCAATTATACGGACGTTCCTACTTTCTATGGTATGACCTCAAAATAATTATGTGATGTTCCTATGTGATGTTAAAATCATGTTCATCAGAGAGGAGTCTTGACAAGTGGTAGAATGGAATTTAACTAGTAAGATAATTAGCATGATGTCATGAGTAAAAGTTATATAGCAATTTAATTGTTATAATTAATGTTGGTTATTTTGAACAACGTGAACCTTGTTGCTATTCTTTCATATATTTATGGTATATCGTTGTCTAGATCGTTGAGACAATAACCTTTATAACACCTTCATGTATATTGTTATGTCACAAACTGAACTGCATTTGCTCTGTTTAAAAGTCTGACCATACTAGTTTGAGTTATTAATTAGTTGACATGTGAAATATGAAGTACTAGTCTTGTGAATTCGTTACTTTTATCGTTAAAGTTTTCATAAGTCATGAGGAACAAGAACAATGTCCTAGAAAAGAAGAATCAGAATGCCTCCATGTAGTCTTAAATCTGAGTTGTAGATGGTAAGATTGTCCTGAATTGAGTTTATAACTGTCACAAACTACCTTTTATTGCTCTAAACATTTTAAAATATTTTCAAGGTGACAAACAAGGAAAAAGCTTGATGTTTGATAATTATGATGATTGTATGCAAATGACAATTCTGTAACTATGTGTAGATGAAACCCGGCTTGAATGTTAATTGCTGCGCATCGTATAGATCTCTTATTGTACAAATCATGTATAATAATAATAGCTCCATGATAAATGATGTAATATGAGTGGACAGGAATGTACCTAAGTGAAATATACTGACTAATTGATATCTGGGAATGTTAAACGATCTTGCGAAGTCTAAGAATTATGAATATCTTGTGAGGCATGTCCATGTTCCATGTTTAATTACGCGCTATGTCTTTTCCTAAATATGGTGTTGCATCAAAATATGGTTATGAACATGAAACCTTTTAAATTGTCAATTAGGAACTATGAGTCTCCTTGATAATTTAGGTAGTTGTAAATACCGGCTTGCGTTGAAATTTCACGAGTGTGTAAGTGTTACCTATTCCGAATCTGTTTTACTGCGTAACATGATCTTATCGACCCTAATACTTTATTATTGTTCGAGGTTATATGTTATATGATAGTTGATGAGCCTCTTTTGAGTACCGATTTGAGTTGAATATTAACAGTTATCCTTTTATTCTGATAGTTAAAATTTTCTGTTGATGTGATAATTCTGTTGGTTGTTAGTAAGTGATTAGTCTGAATTATGTACAAGTTCATGTTTTATGGCGTACACGTTCGTGTTTTATGAATAAGTGGAATGATGAGTAGGTATACAAGTACGTCAATGGACTTTGAAGGTAAGTACTGATGAGATTGAGTTGATAAGGTCAGTTTGGTATAGCAGTTTCTTAAATGGAATATTTGACAATATTGATATCGAGATTGGGATGAGAATTGGTTGCTGGTTTGAGTTATGAGTTATTAGGCCGTTGTGCCACGTTGTGTCTATGGTCCAGTATGACCTTGGTAATTGAGTTCTGTCCTGAGTTTGATATAGATATTGAGGTGGATATATTGATTTGCGGTCTAGAAACTTTATACTGAGGTTACGGGGACGTAACCATGTTTTAAGGAGGATAGGATTGTAAAATCTTAATGATTTTATGGTATGTCTTGTTGTTATGACATGGTTATTTGGTATGTTGTGATTGTTGAATACATTTGATAATTCTGTTTACTTCTGTTGTGCAATTTTATTTTAATGGTGTTCCGTGAGGTATCCTTTAACTTAGTTATACGTAGAATGTGATAACTCGTGTTTTGAAGTACTTTATTAGTATTTGATGTTATATGATGACCAGTTTGTTGACCATGGGATGGTGAACTTCGGGACGAAGTTCATTTTAAGGGGGGAAGACTGTAATACTCCGTATTGTATCGTATTCTATTTTATTCATTTGAATTATATTACTTTAACGTGTGATAATTAGTTGAACGTTTTAGATCGATAATTAGTTTATCGCATAAGTTTCTTATATTTTGTATAAGAATAGTGAAGTGTCGGGTACGGGTTTTAGTATCGAGTCACGCTCTAGTTGTGCTTTAAGGTTTAGGGATGCGTGCAAGGGTGTCGATTGGGCCTCGAGATGCGTGTTAAGGCTAAAACAGCCCAACTCGACACATCACCCACTGCTCAAACCACAACAAATTCTATCTGCTGCCTATACTTTAAGCTCCTCGAAAACCTAACCCTAAACCTAAAGCACCTCCCACTCTCACATCATCTCAGAGCCGACACATCATAGTTCAAGAAGGAGGGATCAGTTGGTGGTTTATGGTGGTCCTTGGTGGCTCGATTGGCGTCTAAAATAGGGTACACGCAATATTCCTCTGGTTTCTTTCAGTTTCTGTCCAACTTTAAGTCGTTAATTCGTGTATGTAATCATGCTTATATGGTCTGATCTTTGTTTAGTTTTAATCTATGAGGTTCAATTGTCATATTTGGGTCATAGTTGAGTCACCGTTTGCCTTGTTGGCCGTCGTTTTGTGGTGGTTTAAAGCCTCTGTCAGAGTCGTGGTACAACAGTTTTATTTGAATCGTGGTGTATGAGGGTGTTTGTGTCGTGTTTAATTTTATTATCTGTTAATAATTTTTATGTTGGTTAGGGTCAGTTGAAAGGTGGTAGTCAGGGGTACGTAGGGTGGTTATGGTGGTGGTATTTGGGGTGTCGTGAGGGTTTCTTATATAGGGCTCGTTTGGGAGACCCATGTTGTTAGAATGACGTCTCAGAATAACAGTTCTGGGCAGGGATTTTGTATGGGTCTTCGTTGACAGTGGGATCGGTTTTTGGGATAAGTGTTAGGGTAGGTTGTTAGAGGGGAGCATGGGGTATGTAATGGTGGCTGTTGCGGAGATTCGTGGTGGCTGAGGTTGTTGGTACAGGGGGTTTTGTTTTGTGTCAGAAAAATGTAAAACAGGTGTTGTGGTGGTGTTGTTGTGTTTGGTACGTCGGTGTGGCGGTTATAGGGAGAACCAGGCAGGGAGATGACCACCCCTGGAACCACCGTGCGTCAGTGGTGACAATGGTGGTGGCCAGAGGTGGTGTAGGTCACGGTGGAGAGAGAGAGGAACGTGAGCATAGAGGAGGTTGGAGTGTGTCGCTGAAAGTAGAGAGGGTTGTGAGTGTGCAGGCTGTTTTGGGCTATCGTGGTGGTAGCTGTGGTGGCCGCTGGTGGCGTACGAGGCGTGGAAGTGGTAGTTGGGAGTACATAGTTCAGTTTAGGACAGTTGGTGGTAGTCGTGGGTGGCTTGGTCGGTGGTGGTGACGCGGTAAAGTAGGCTGGGCATGGGCTATTGTCTCGGGTTTTGGAGGGAGACCTGTTTGTGTTTTAGTCACGGCTAAGCATGGTTGTTGTCTTGTTGTTGTTATTATTATTATTATTATTATTATTATTATTATTATTATTATTATTATTATTATTATTATTTTAATATTGTAAAGTAAGTTGTATTGTTTTATCGTGTGGGCTTATAAGTGTTCGATAACTTAACTATCGAAGTAACGAGTATTATTACTGGCATTATTTTATTATTATTCCTCTTAAGTATTATTCATATTATTACTAAAATTGTTTATCATTGTTGCGATTATAAATATTTAATACTGGTATTATTATTATTATGTTGGTGTTGGTGGTAAAGTAAGTTGTTTTATTAAAGCTATGGTCGTTGTGATGCTTGTTATCATTATTGTTATTAGTACTAATATATGTTGTGTCTATGGTTAATTAATTAAATCACTGTTATTATGGGTTTTATAATGATTGTTTAAATTAATCGTATGACATGTTGGTAAGTCTATATTTAGTAAGTTATACTTGGCTAGTGGTGATTGATACGACTAAGGAGTTAATATTAGTTGACATATATATATATATACATATATATATATATATATATACATATATATATACATATATACATATATATATATATATATACATATATATACATATATATACATATATATATATACATATATATATATATATGAGTATGTTGATATATATATATATTTACAAGGTGTGATAGGTATCACTTGTGAACATGATAGAATAAATGTGGTAATGTTTGATGGTATGGTTAGCATTAATATTAAGTATTATTATAGGAACTGAATTCGAGGTGGAACGATTCTAGCAGCTGTCGGTTGTCATTCTGCAACTTCAGGTAGGGGAAATATATTATGATTCATGTTATGACATGAAATGTGTAAGTGATACTTATTACGAGTTTGATATAATTGATTATTACTGACTGTGGATCGTATTATTATTATTGATCACTGTGGAGATCAGGAGGTGTGAAATGGGTCTTGTGATATGGGTCTTGTGATATTGGGTCTTGTGATATGGGACTTGTGATATGGCCATGGGAGGTGCGGTGTGATGGTGGTGTGATGCGATGGAGGTGTGGCGTGATGGAGGTGTGGTGGTTGATTGGATGATATGGAGGTGGAGGAGGATACTGTTCTATTGTTAATTATGTCTTATCTGTTTTTACCTACTCAACCTCGCGGTTGACCCTGTGTATTCGTGTGACACCTACGATGATCCGGAATGGGGAGTAGATTTTTTTTCAGGTCAGTGACAGATGGATTAGGAGCTTGGGCATGGAGAGAGACTTGGCATGGACCTACTTAGAATTAGATCACATTTAGATATCGTCAGTTGTATTGTCATTTTATTAAGTTTGGACCTCGTAGTTGTTGTAACGCCAAGTTTAAATTTAATCAGTATTTATATAAAGTACTTTGGGTTTGTTTACCTTGTTATTTACTACCTCGGATATTCCGGGATGGTAACAGTCCTATTTATTTGAGAATGTCTTGCTAAAGGCTCTTAAATAAATGGGGGTGTTACATCAGCATCCTCAGCTGGATTACCTGCACACTTATCCAAAACTGTCAGTTCATCTAAGGGATCCTTGGTCAAGGATTCCCTCCAATTAAGGATAACATTCCTGTCTATAATATCAATGGAGCAACAAGTATCATCAGTAGGAATAGTTGCCTTATGGGCAAGACTAAACTCGATAGTGTCATCTCCAATCTCTAGAGTAATGATCCCGCGTTTGACATCTATTACAGCCCCAGCTGTGTGTAAAAATGGTCTACCTAAAATAATAGGTATTTGACTATCCTCAGCAATGTCTAAAACAACGAAATCAACAGGAATAAAGAACTTTCCCACTCTAACTGGGACATCCTCCAAGACCCCTAATGGTCTTTGGGTTGATCTATCAGCCATCTGTAGAGTAATATTGGTGACTTTAAGTCTACCTAAACCAAGTCTTTCACATACAGAATAAGGTATAACACTGACACTAGCCCCTAGATCACAAAGGGCTTTCCCTATAACATGATTACCTATAGTACAAGGGATAGAAAAGCTACCTGGGTCCTTTAAATTGGGTGCTATATTATTTTGTGAAAGAACATAACATTCTTCCACAAAAGCAACAGCACCGTCGTCCTGAAAATTCCTCTTTTGACTCAAAATATCTTTCATGAATTTAGCATAAGAAGGTACCTGGGTAATTAAATCAGTAAAAGGGATGGTTACCTCAAGATTCTTCACCATCTCCAAAAACTTACCGAATTTCCGATCCTCTTTTGAATTTTTCAGTCTTTCGGGATAAGGAACGGTGACATTGGCTATAGGATCAGCAACCTTTGGCTTTTTCAATTGTAATATCTCGGTGAGGCCTTAAATGAAGGAGGAATCCAACGATTCCGGAGTTAAAACAGCATTCTGCTCAGGAACGTCGGTCGGTCGACCTACAGCAGGGGTTGGCCGACCAGACTCTGCAACATCTGAAATTTTCTGTTCTCCAGGAATTGATATCTCGTCAGGAATCGAGGTCGGTCGACCTATAGTAGGGGTCGGTCGACCTCCTAACCTGTTGACGGGATCAGTTTCTTTGTTTTGAACTTCGGCAGAATTATCTTTTTGGGCTGATCCTTCACAAACACGGCCACTCCTAAGATTTATGGCGTTCAACGTCTCCATGGGTCCGTCACAACTAGCTGGAGAGCTAGTTATTCAGTTGGCTATGTTTATCAAGTGTTCTTCAAAAGCCTTTGTGGAGGCAATTTGAGCCTTTCCCATCTCTATAACCTGTTTTGTTAGAACATTAACAAGAGCTCTCAATCTCTCAATCTCACCCGTGTTGTCAACCGTAGTAACTAGGTTCGCACTTTCAAGCTTCAGCTGGGTTGCCTCAAGCTTTTCAAAACGGGCTTCAACTGTCGTCTCAAGAGCCATCACTCTATTCATCTCCACATTCAGCCTTCGCGAATTCCCACGTGAACTCTTAAAGGCAGCCCTATGTACCGCCATGTCTTCAATGGTTTCCCAACCTTTCATATGGTCGGTGTTATTCTGGAATCTCCCATTGGCGGCCGCATCAAGAATCATCTTATAGTCATCGTAAAGTGCGTTGTAAAATTGGTTACATAAGTACCATCGTTGAAAGTTATGGTGAGGGATAGAACGGACCAATTTCTTGAACCGATCCCATGCTTCACAAAATCCTTCATCAGGCCCTTGTTGAAAGTTAGTGATTTGGCTTCTCAAGTCCTCGGCTTTTGCAAGGGGAAAGTATTTCTTATAAAAAGCCAATGCTAAGGAAGTCTAATCCGTAACCTTCTCAGCTGCCCTATCAAGGTAGCGGTACCAATCTCGCGCGGCATCTTTTAATGAGAACAGGAACATCATTGCCAGCACCTCATCTCGAGTCACCCCGTCAGGTATGGGTATGGAACAGTAATAATCCGTGAAGGTCGTAACATGCTTCAATGGATCCTCGTTGGGTAGACCATAAAACTGACTCCGTTCCACCATAAAGATGTTATTTGGGTAGAGCACAAAGGAGTCAGTGGTGGGGGTGGGCAAGGTGAATCCTTTTGGTAAATCTTGAGCCTTTGGCTGTAGGTGGTCATAAATAGAATCCATATCTAAACAAGAGAGTACTCAAGCCTTCCTCTCAAAAACCTGTCTTCTAAAGCAAAACTAGAAGAAAAGGTAAGTAACGGTCTTAAGGAACCTAAGTTCCTTAAGACAAGAAAAATAAACTAATAATTAACAAACAAAATTATACCGTCTCCCCGGCAACGGCGCCAAAATTTGACACCCGTCGTTGAGGGGTGTCAAAGATAAGATTTATAAAACCTCAGCTTAAACTTAGATAGGATAAGTCAAGGGTCGAACCACAAGGAGACAAGGTTAATTATGTTTGCGAATTTAAAGTCTATTACAAGTAACCAAAAAGGGGGGGTTTGATTTAAGGTTTGAACTAACAACTAAAAGAGCAAATAAACAAGAGAATTAAAATAAGATAAAAAGGAGATTAGGAACTTTGGTTCCCCATGGTTAAAACAAGTCAATGAAAGGTAAAATAACCAAATAACACAATCCCAAGGAACAAAGAATAAACCTTTAGGTCAATATTCTACCCAATCCTTACGGTCTTAGGGTTCCTAGAAAAGCACTAAACTTTCGTTCATATGGCAATCCCAAAGTTGTTGTTAAACTAATCCTAATAATCTTTCAATCTTAAGGACTAGTTCACCAACAACAATGGGGGATTGGTAATTCAATCATTAAACTATCAAAATCAATTCTTTACCATGGTTCCCCTAATTCCTAATCACAAGAATTAGCTATGCATACTTTTAATTATGAAACTAACAATAACTAAGAACATCAAAGGAATCAACATAATTAAAGATGACAATAAAAGGGAAAACATGAATTAAGAAATAACAATAAGATGAACAACAAGATTAAATTAAAAGGGAAGATTAATTGTAGCAAACTTACAACTTAATTGGAATTCAAGAACAAAGATGAAAACTTGGGATAAAAATCTCTTTCTAACTATGGAGTTTTGAATAACATGGAGTACTTGACTAACATAGATTGCTTCTCTAATAAAATTGCTTGACCTAATTATAGAGTTTAGGTCTCCTTAAATAAGTTCTAATTACAAGATTAGGTAAGTAAAACACGAAACAAAAGTCGCGGGTACAGCTCCCGGGTCGGTCGACCTCTTCTGCGGGTCGTCGATGCTGGGCTTTTCGGTGAATTGGGCTTAGGTCGGTCGACCTCTCTGATGGGTCGGTCGACCGCTTCTTATTCGTATCAGATTGAATCTGGCCCAACAACAACACTCGGGTGCACAATCCGGATCCTTGCTCCGCATTATCACTCAAAACAGCTTCCGAAAGGCAAATAAAGTTCAGTTTTGCTTACTTCCGCGTATTCCTACATTTAAAACATAGAAACACCAAAGTAAACCGTTTCGGGAGAAAAAGCAACTAAAAGTCACGAAAATATAAGAAAATACGTGCCAAAAGAATAAATAAAATGCATAAAATAGGCACGTATCACTTACCTTGTCATCTCGTTGTTCCTCGAGTCGTTTTCTTATGACCCTCTCGGAATCTGTATCGTGTTTGTCTCTGAGGTTCGTATCTCATCTCTTCTTCCGTGAGCCTTGTTCCTTTTCATTTAGATTAGTGGCGAGATCGACCTGTTCTCGGGGTAGAGATACATGCCTTGAGGAATGATTGGTTTTGCGTTGTCAGAATTTGGTTGAGAGAGTTTATGATAATAATATTCGGGTGATATTGGACAGTGTGCCATCTTGAAAGTTTCATGGTTAGTGGCTAGATGTAAGTGGTATTTGTAGATTTTTAAGCACCATTTGAGGATTTGAATAGAATGCTTGGAGTTATAGATGAATTTAGAGGAATGTGCCTTAGATAATGATGATGTGGTCAAATGGATGAATGAGGTAAGTTAGTGCTACTTGATCTTGAGGAATTGCTTAATTGCAGAAGGGACCACATACTTGAGGAGCGAAAGTTATTGGTAACGGTGTGAGAATATTGAGACATTTACAAGTGGACTTATAGAGCTGACTGAGTGTTGACCTTGAGTTACTTATGGAACCTCGGCATTTGCCTATTGATGTACTTACAGGTAACCGTTGATGTTTGATGTAATCGTAGAGTAGAAATTTGAAACTTATAAGTGTTCATAAATATCAATTGAGGAATCTCGGAATGTGAATGCCTAAGTCTTATGGAAACTATAAGAGTGAAAGTTGTTACTTCTTTCGAACTTTCTTTGAGATGTATATTGTTGGTAAATGGTTGGAAATCAGAGGATTTAGAAGTTGTTACCTTAGTAAAATCTTGTTTTGAATGTTCATTGTGATAATGAAGATTTGGGAATTTAAGATATCGAACCTTGTGGAATAGGTTTTCTAGGATCGAACTGTTAAGGATTTAAGGTTATAGGATAACGAATGCCCTATCTTGGGTTTTGAGGTTCGTTGTTATGGTATTAGAATCCCGGTCCAGAGATTTGAAAGCCTTCTTGTTGAGGAATACCTTGTTCTGTGGATGAGATAATGGTAAGAGGGATCGTGAAACCATTGAGAGTTTAGAGATCACTTGAATTGTCCTCCTAGGGATATATTGGGAATCGTTGTAACGATGCTTTGATTATGGATCGAGTGATTAGTGACCCCATGTTTGACAAGAGTTACCGTCTTCCTTGATCTCTAACCTGGTTATTTCATTTCTTCGATCTTTCCTTGTATGTTCTGTCAGCTGTGAAACTTGAAACTCTCAATCCTTCGTGTCGAAAGTAATCTCTATGATCGTTTCTACGCTCCCGGTGACTCTTTTTGGAATTTGTTCACTATTGTAACCTTAAAAGTTGTAATTTTTGGAAAACCTTAATTGTTTTGAGGATTGGGAAACTGCTCCCTCTTTTGTTGAAAGTAAATAAAAGTCGATTTTAAAGAAAACTTGATTTTAAAGAGCAGAACGTTTTACAACTTTGATGGATTTCAGCGTTGGTTGCTACTGGAACGTTTTATT
This sequence comes from Silene conica, assembly GCA_029255685.2. NCBI lineage: Eukaryota > Viridiplantae > Streptophyta > Magnoliopsida > Caryophyllales > Caryophyllaceae > Silene > Silene conica. Next base: position 47,137,418 of record CM055317.2, on the reverse strand, counting down.
GGAGACGTCTGATAACCTGTTGATACGTGTCTATTTTATGATGTTTTACATCTATTTTTACACGTATTTGGTCGCTCATTTACTATGTTTTAGCCTTTATTTCCCACAAATTGTGTACTTTCGTATTTTTATGCACTTTTGCAGATTTATGCGGAAAAGGGGCGATTTGGCACCAAATCCGTATCCTCAAGTCTTTTGCTTAATTAAGGAATAAATGGGAAGTCAACTGGAGTCAAAGTCAAGAGTCCAAAGTCAAAATAAGAAGAAAATAGAAGAAATTCTTCGGGAAGCGGTCGACCGACCGACAGTCTAGGTCGACCGACTGACCCTGATCTTTATAAAATTTCAAATCTGAAGAAAAGCCCAAGAATTTAAGAAGTCCAGCAAGAAGCGGTCGACCGACCCAAATAGTAGGTCGACCGACCACAGCGGAAGCCATACGATTCTTTTTCGGAAATAAAATAGAATTAGAGTGTTTAGGAAACTCTAATCTCTTGCCCTATATAAGCTAATCTTGTAGCTAGGGTTTATTAAGAAGTTTTATCAAGGAGTATCGATTAGTATCTATCTTTTACCATCTTTTAGTTTTGTAATCTTTCAACAATTCCCAAGCATTCAATAAAGTTAGTTTCTTTCTGCCCTAATTCCAATTGTGGTAATTACTCTTTTAATCTTGCTTTATTATCGTTCTTGTTTTTATTACAATTGTTAAGTTAGAATCCCAAGCTTTATTGAATCTTGCATGTTTAGATTATTTACTATATTTACCATGTTTAATCCCGTTTTCATAATCGTCTTAACAACCATGAGTAGCTAATTTTCATATGTTAGGATGTAGGGGATAATATGCATAGGTAAATAAAATTCGAAAGACCGACTTGTAGCAGGACCACGGTCGGCCGACTGGAATAGCTGGTCGGTCGACCGAGGGCGTGGTCGGCCGACTGGAGTAGCTGGTCGGTCGACCACTCGCGTATGTTTTCTTATTTCGTCTTTTCTTGTTAATTATAATATCCTGCAATGAGACCATAAGGAGACTTGTAGGATGTTAGTAATGACCTACCTAAGATTGAAAGATACGGGAAGGGCATTGGTTTACACCTTAAGACGGATAGGTTACTCAAGGCTGAAAGGTATGTGACCTGGGATTTAGGAATCACCCTTATTGTTGACACCCAATAATTGTGAGACCTAGGAACTAATAGCATAGGCTGAAAGGAGCTATTAGGTAGCATAGACCTAAAAAGATATGTTACACCCCCTTACGCGACTGCAATACATGTTGACCTTAGGATTTATTTTACCTTAGCTGTTTATTACCCAAACATCCTAGCATCCCTTTTATTATATTTTATTCTCATCTTTATTTCTAGTTTTTATTTTAATCTTTGCCTTAGATATAGTAATCAATCAATCAAACCCCCAAATTTGTTACCTTTAAACATTAACATTAAGACAATAAACATTCCCCACCTCCTTGTGGTTCGACCCTGACTTTCACTATCTATTGTTAAGGTTAGGAATTATAAATTTATCTTTGGTACCCTCAACGACGGGCATCAAATTTTGGCGCCGTTGCCGGGGAGGTGACGCCAGTGTTTATTGTTTTTTGTTTTTGTTTCTCTTTGTTTAAGGAACTTTTTGTTCCTTAAACCTTCTCACTTTTTTCTTGTAGTTTCCATCTTATGCGCAGGTCAGTTCAAGGAGAACTCCTACCACTTGACCTCGAAATTGAGAGGACGCTTAGAGAAAGAAGAAAGCAACTTCTAGCAAACCAGGAAGGAGGCTCACCATCTTCCTTATTTCAAGAAGACTTATTCGAACAACCATCATTACCATCTTCACCAAAAACACCACCTTCACAACCAAATTCACCCCTCAATCCACTTTCACCAAGATCTCCACCTTTTACCTACTTTCCAGTTTTTCCTAAAGAAGAAGAGAACATGACAGAGGAAGCTACTATTGCCAGTCACTCCATGCCTCAGGCAAAGGACCTATACAAAGGGTTCACTTTACCTGCAGGTACTGGGAAGCCATTCGAGGCCAAGCCTGCCTACATAACTATGGTTGAAAGAAACCAATTTGGAGGCTCGGCCAATGAGGATGCTGCTAAGCATATTGAAATCTTCACAGATTACATATGCTCTATAGCACCCCCACAAGGAGTGATGCAGGACCAGATTAAACAGACCATGTTTATCTTCTCCCTTAGGGACTCTGCGAGAGAGTGGTACAGAGATCTTGACCGCACTGCTGCGGGAGTCACAGATTGGAACACCTTAGCCTTAGCATTCTACAGGAAATATTATTCCGCGTCAAAGACTAATGCTTTAAGAGCGCAGATCACTAATTTCAAGCAAGGTCCCAATGAAGATTTTAGCGAGGCGTGGGACAGGTTCAAGAGACTTGTTCGATCCATACCACATCACGGATTCGAACAATGGTTTCTTTGCAACCAGTTCTACAATGGCCTCTACGATGACAATAGGGCCTATTTAGATGCTGCAGCTAATGGGAGATTCCAAGATAATTCAGGAGAGACTAAGGGTCTCAAGTTGATAGAAGATGTTGCTGTGCACCGTGCTGAGCATGGTACTTCCAGAGGAAATCAGAGGAAAAATGAGTACAACCTGTCAGCAATTGAGGCCTTGACAGCCAAGTTAGAAAAATTTGAGGCTGCAGGAAAGCTCGATCTAGGGAGTGGAAGCAAGGGAGGAATTTACCAAGTGAACGCCGTTCAGGACGGACCCTTTGCTTGTGAAAGTTGCGGTGGAGAAGGGCATGTGTCGAAATTCTGTACTTCATCTAATGAAACATGTGCCGCTTTTCAGCATTACCGTGGGAACAATTTCTATGACCCAAATAATAATAATGTCCATCCCAACTTAAGGTGGACAAGCCAGAATGTTCAAAACCCACAACACATGCAACCTCAGCAAAATTCCACCTATGTACCCCCACATAAACAAAATTTCCAAAGACCACCTTTCAATCCTCAACCACCTTCTAATCCTCCACCCAACACAGATGCTCTTATCCAAAATCTTATTGGGTTGGTTCAGAAGGAGTCACAGGCTGGATGTAACACCCCCATTTATTTAAGAGCCTTTAGCAAGACATTCTCAAATAAATAGAGCTGTTACCATCTCGGAATGTCCGAGGTAGTGAATAACAAATTAAACAAGCCAAAGTACTTTATATAAACTGATAAAATTTAAACCTTTGGTTATTACAGTTACTACATAACGGAAAAGAAAAATACAACTGATGACTTCTCTAGATATGATCTAATTCTAAGTAGGTTCACGCCATGTCTCACTCCTTGCCCAAGCTCCTAGTCCATCTGTCTCTGACCTGTAGAATCTACTCCCCATTCCGGATCATCGTAGGTGTACACGAATACACTGTCAACCTCGCGGTTGAGTAGGGTAACACAATAATAAATAATGCAACAAAGATGATATGCAAATGTCATGATATGCTCGAGCTCCATCTCATTCTCAATCTCAAACCCGAAACACCCAGCCATACCGAACCTCCCGGCAGACTATAATCGGCCGTCGCCGAACACCAGCTCAACAGCTGATAAGACACCAGGCCTGGTCTGCAGAACCACCCTGGGCTTTATATCAGAACAACATCTGATTCACATCTTTCTCAATAACCAATGCATATGCCATGCTCATGAATGCAACAATACTCTTAATCAATCATGTTATTAAATAATAAAATGCTCATGCCAATAATAACAATTAACACTCAATCCAACCAATATCCTTCCCATGTAAATCATGCTTAACATCCAATGCACACAACCCAACATCCATTCATAAAACATCATAGAGTATGGTGTCAGTGTATCCTACCTGGATAGCAATATAATCCGATAGTGAGCCAGCGAGTCAATAGAATAATGTCACCTCAACACCGTCACCTAACAATTATAAATTATCCGATTACTAATTATTACAATGTTCTTTTCTCATAACTATTATTATCTCATATAACTACTCGTAGACAAAAGTCATATGAACTCATATAAAAACATGTAACTATTATGTACACTAATACCAAAAACGACTCCAATAATATAAAATCCTTTATAATTAATTATTCTTTACTATAAAATTACATGCTCCAATAATAGTACGACGAATAGCGAGTAAAACCGTCTCAACACTAATCTTTAACAACACCGGCTATTAACAACAATTAAATAGAAAATGCTATAAAATGTATTACTAATAATAATATCAACATATAATAACAACCATAACAATTATCAATAACAATGATAGTAGTAGTACTAACAATAATAATATTAATAATCAATAATATTAATAATAACAACAACCAACATGTTAAACCAAATAACAATAATAATGTAACACTACATAAACATAATAATAATAGTTTAATAATAATAATAATAGTTTAATAATAGTGCACACTAATACAACCAACCAGAAGCCATACTACGTATACTGTAGGTCTATTGACATCCCCGACAGCGCCTAAACAACACCTTCTCGAAGCCCCTTAAACCGTCTAAACCACCACTATCTCACCGTGGCTGCCACCCTTGCACCACAGCACACTCTTGCACGCTACTCCCGACATCTCTCTCGCCCAAACCTGCCATCGACAACCCTTTTAACAACCGAAGCAACAACAACACATCGTCGACGCATCGTCACGTATACACTAACCCGTACACCCTACTTTACGACACCACCCTCACGGTTCTAGCCACTATCGACCACCAACACTGGTCCCCGCCTCTAGTACGCACTACCAGCCACGACTTACACCACCTGGCCACCACTCTCAGCCCTCAGAAACGCTACAAACTTCTGCCAAAACCTTGTACACGCGCGGCAAACAGAGGTACTCTGTTTCTTCGCCGGCTACACCCCACTAACCACCAGTAACCACCACCTAAACACCTACCCATAAACACCCTAAGACAACCACCTGTTCCCCCATGGCCGCCGGCATCCTCGTGGCCTCCACCATGAGGAACAACCTCCTACACTAACGCCATTACCACTCGTAACTGCCCCTGTTTTATAGAATTATGTTGCTTGCCATCACGGTGGCCCTTACAGCCACCATACGTCACCAACTACATTAACTACAACAACCTAATAGACTCTTTTCTTCGTCTACCCAAAGACATGTATCAAAACGAGACCATACAACAATTCAAAAAGAAATTAAAACGAAAATAGAGTAACGTTACCGCGATGATGAGATGATGGTGAAGATGATGATGGACTCTTTCTCGCTTCTCTCAATCTCACGGTGATGCAGGGTGTCAGTGTTGAGTTTTGATTGTCGATGTTGGGAGGTAGGGTTTTGTTTTGGTAGATGGTATGGTTGGTATATCGACACAAAGAGATTTAGAGTTGGGGTAAAAGTTGGACTAGTCCATTTATTTTATTACTCAGTCCATCACGCATCTCGAGGCTATATCCCGCTCTCAACCCGTAACTTAAAATAAACGAGAACGTATAAATTATTTATGCTAATTAGATTATGTAATTAGTACTAGTAAATATAAAATAAATTAATTATAATAGTATATAAAGAATATAGAATTTAAATATAATTACGACATAAATAAAAATATAAATTAAGTTTTAGATGAGAATTAAATGTTAAATAGGAAAATATATATTTAATTATAAATATATTATTAAAATTAAAGAAATACAAGTGAATGTCATTTTACAAAATAATCAAATATAAAATTGATTATGAAATAAGAAATAACCGTAGAAATACGATTTATAAGATAATAACGGTTTACGTAAAATAGTTAATAAACATTTCATTTGAAATACTTGCATAAAACACGGTTTGACTGTCGTTGACCAAGGCTAAAATATGGGGTATTACAGTCTTCCCTCCTTACAAAGAACTTCGTCCCGAAGTTCATCACCCCGTACTGATAACAAAACACCTCTCCAGTATAAGACACACACAAGCCGTACATATATATAAACTCTAAAAGGCGAAGTGTTATAACATACCAGTCAGCCAATCATAACATACCACTTAGCCAGATCGTAAACCATCAAGATTTTACAATCCTATCCTCCTTAAAACATGGTTACGTCCCCGTAACCCCATTATAAAATTTGGCATTCAAAGTTCAAGAAGATCGCCAAAACAACAGTCACAAACATCCGATACGTTAGGTACTCTATACTAGCATTCGGCTTTTAAAGCAACAAGACATATTTGTCAATTTCATGCTACGCAATAAAACAAAATCAAGGTAACTAACACCTATACACTTGAAAATTTCGACACAAACTTTACACATTTACACCAATGTAGACAATCAGCTAACTCATGGTTCATACTTGACGACTTAGAACATTTATATTAGTATTCACATTATAGAAGTAAATTCATATTTCTACAGTTTAGAGAAAGACAATAGGCAAAATTCAAGCGAGGTAATATCGTGTATAATTGAAACTACTTTATATAAGACTCACCAAAATAAGCAAGGTCATATTATCATATAACAAGGTTCGTATTCGTATCATATGCCAACCTTTCATGTTACTAATGTCATATCAGAGTATCACATGGTTACATCACATAATGCATATTTGATTAAACTTTTATATTTAAACTTTACCATTTCAACAATCATACATCACGCAACAACTTCCAAAAATCATAATTAAATAACTGTTTAGCTATTTTGCTAGCTATTATAGTTTTTTTTTTTTTTTTTTTTTTTTTTTTTTGAAAATATAAGGAATCACTATTCATAGGAAAAAGAACCAAATGCAAAGCTTAAGGGAATTATTTATAACAAATTTTACAACTCAATTGGTCTGAACAAAAACTTTACAGCAATTAAACAGAAAATTTGGGCAACTTGCAAAAATCACTATTAAATAACGACTCGTTAAGATTTTATGTGGCTTATCGTTTTGAAAACGTGAATGAATATTATAAACAGTCGAGTTGGAATTTTGCATGAATAGTAAATACATTTTAAATGATTCCTTTACAAAAACATGGGTCACAACAGAACTGTGCAGTAACAATTTGACCAATGTCAACTAAAATATTTATTCCTCTCAAAATATAACTCGTATTAACATGAAAAGAAAAACATTGGAAAGCTAACTCAGAAGGTTATCCTGCATAAAATTTTCTTCTTCATATATGAAACACATTTCAAATGGTTGCCCGTACAAATAAGGTAACATTCTGGATATTTATTAAAATTTTAGTTCCTTTAAAATCACTTCACATTATCACAATTAAATATAACCATTCTTCTTCCAAAACATGTTGACATATCATTTGAAGCATTGAAATCACATTGTATCATATTAACATTTATTCATCATATCAAGCTGTAATTGTCATGTAGATAGAACACAGTAAATATTACGAAACAGAAGAGTAGATCAACTAAATGACTCAATATTTATACATGTATATACGAATGTAACTCTTAACTATATGACACTCATGGCTTGGGGCATCACATTCCGCATATCACTAGACATGGATTACTATAACATATAAATCTGATCATTCAAATCCAAATACCAACCAATATATTACATAGTTACGATAGTCATTTAATAACCAAATATCATATGGACATTTCGAAACACCACAATCATATGATCTTATCACCCAAATTATTGTCCAATAAATATACATCCATTCTCTGAAGATTCCACATTCACTCATTCAGATCAATCAGCATTTCGGTATCAATCACATTCTTCCAATACACACATTAACCAAACTCACATCATTACTTACCTCATTCCGCTCCTGCAAAACTGTTAGTACAATATAGGCAAGGTCTGATCTTTTATTTTGTTACTACCCACTCTCTGCATCACTCACGGGTTACCAGGTTAGACTGAAAGGGCCAGTGGCTTGGTTTGAGGGGGCCCCTAACTCATCCCAATCCTGGGGCTCCTAACAGTTACTAGCCTGGGGTTCATTTTATTGACTCTTCCTATGTTCATTATTTTTCATTTGGTTTAGGTCTGAGGATCGTTCGCTCTGATACCACTTTGTAACACCCCCATTTATTTAAGAGCCTTTAGCAAGACATTCTCAAATAAATAGAGCTGTTACCATCTCGGAATGTCCGAGGTAGTGAATAACAAATTAAACAAGCCAAAGTACTTTATATAAACTGATAAAATTTAAACCTTTGGTTATTACAGTTACTACATAACGGAAAAGAAAAATACAACTGATGACTTCTCTAGATATGATCTAATTCTAAGTAGGTTCACGCCATGTCTCACTCCTTGCCCAAGCTCCTAGTCCATCTGTCTCTGACCTGTAGAATCTACTCCCCATTCCGGATCATCGTAGGTGTACACGAATACACTGTCAACCTCGCGGTTGAGTAGGGTAACACAATAATAAATAATGCAACAAAGATGATATGCAAATGTCATGATATGCTCGAGCTCCATCTCATTCTCAATCTCAAACCCGAAACACCCAGCCATACCGAACCTCCCGGCAGACTATAATCGGCCGTCGCCGAACACCAGCTCAACAGCTGATAAGACACCAGGCCTGGTCTGCAGAACCACCCCGGGCTTTATATCAGAACAACATCTGATTCACATCTTTCTCTATAACCAATGCATATGCCATGCTCATGAATGCAACAATACTCTTAATCAATCATGTTATTAAATAATAAAATGCTCATGCCAATAATAACAATTAACACTCAATCCAACCAATATCCTTCCCATGTAAATCATGCTTAACATCCAATGCACACAACCCAACATCCATTCATAAAACATCATAGAGTATGGTGTCAGTGTATCCTACCTGGATAGCAATATAATCCGATAGTGAGCCAGCGAGTCAATAGAATAATGTCACCTCAACACCGTCACCTAACAATTATAAATAATCCGATTACTAATTATTACAATGTTCTTTTCTCATAACTATTATTATCTCATATAACTACTCGTAGACAAAAGTCATATGAACTCATATAAAAACATGTAACTATTATGTACACTAATACCAAAAACGACTCCAATAATATAAAATCCTTTATAATTAATTATTCTTTACTATAAAATTACATGCTCCAATAATAGTACGACGAATAGCGAGTAAAACCGTCTCAACACTAATCTTTAACAACACCGGCTATTAACAACAATTAAATAGAAAATGCTATAAAATGTATTACTAATAATAATATCAACATATAATAACAACCATAACAATTATCAATAACAATGATAGTAGTAGTACTAACAATAATAATATTAATAATCAATAATATTAATAATAACAACAACCAACATGTTAAACCAAATAACAATAATAATGTAACACTACATAAACATAATAATAATAGTTTAATAATAATAATAATAGTTTAATAATAGTGCACACTAATACAACCAACCAGAAGCCATACTACGTATACTGTAGGTCTATTGACATCCCCGACAGCGCCTAAACAACACCTTCTCGAAGCCCCTTAAACCGTCTAAACCACCACTATCTCACCGTGGCTGCCACCCTTGCACCACAGCACACTCTTGCACGCTACTCCCGACATCTCTCTTGCCCAAACCTGCCATCGACAACCCTTTTAACAACCGAAGCAACAACAACACATCGTCGACGCATCGTCACGTATACACTAACCCGTACACCCTACTTTACGACACCACCCTCACGGTTCTAGCCACTATCGACCACCAACACTGGTCCCCGCCTCTAGTACGCACTACCAGCCACGACTTACACCACCTGGCCACCACTCTCAGCCCTCAGAAACGCTACAAACTTCTGCCAAAACCTTGTACACGCGCGGCAAACAGAGGTACTCTGTTTCTTCGCCGGCTACACCCCACCAACCACCAGTAACCACCACCTAAACACCTACCCATAAACACCCTAAGACAACCACCTGTTCCCCCATGGCCGCCGGCATCCTCGTGGCCTCCACCATGAGGAACAACCTCCTACACTAACGCCATTACCACTCGTAACTGCCCCTGTTTTATAGAATTATGTTGCTTGCCATCACGGTGGCCCTTACAGCCACCATACGTCACCAACTACATTAACTACAACAACCTAATAGACTCTTTTCTTCGTCTACCCAAAGACATGTATCAAAACGAGACCATACAACAATTCAAAAAGAAATTAAAACGAAAATAGAGTAACGTTACCGCGATGATGAGATGATGGTGAAGATGATGATGGACTCTTTCTCGCTTCTCTCAATCTCACGGTGATGCAGGGTGTCAGTGTTGAGTTTTGATTGTCGATGTTGGGAGGTAGGGTTTTGTTTTGGTAGATGGTATGGTTGGTATATCGACACAAAGAGATTTAGAGTTGGGGTAAAAGTTGGGCTAGTCCATTTATTTTATTACTCAGTCCATCACGCATCTCGAGGCTATATCCCGCTCTCAACCCGTAACTTAAAATAAACGAGAACGTATAAATTATTTATGCTAATTAGATTATGTAATTAGTACTAGTAAATATAAAATAAATTAATTATAATAGTATATAAAGAATATAGAATTTAAATATAATTACGACATAAATAAAAATATAAATTAAGTTTTAGATGAGAATTAAATGTTAAATAGGAAAATATATATTTAATTATAAATATATTATTAAAATTAAAGAAATACAAGTGAATGTCATTTTACAAAATAATCAAATATAAAATTGATTATGAAATAAGAAATAACCGTAGAAATACGATTTATAAGATAATAACGGTTTACGTAAAATAGTTAATAAACGTTTCATTTGAAATACTTGCATAAAACACGGTTTGACTGTCGTTGACCAAGGCTAAAATATGGGGTATTACACTGGAGAGGCAGGAATGAAGATGTTAGAGTCCCAGATTGCTCAAATTGCAAGCAAGAATGATACTAGGGCTCCGGGTCAACTTCCGACAAAACCGGACCAGAAAAAGGAGACTCTGAACGTCGTAACCTTAAGAAGTGGAGCCAAAGTGGGGGCTGAGAAGGAAAAACAGGCGAGTAGCAGCGAAGGCGGTCGACCGACCGAAGTTTCTGGTCGACCGACCACAGATCAGGACCCGAAAATTTTGCCTGGACAGGAGACTGGTCGACCGACCGAAGATTCTGGTCGACCGACCACTGAAGGAGAACCCGAAGTTCCCTTTCGTCCAGATTTGCCAAATAACTTGCGGGATTTTCTCTTCCGGGGTGACAAGACCCCCAGGTTTCTAAAAAGGGCTGCAAATACTGAATCCTCAGCTGCTCCTTTCCCAGAAAGACTCGTGCCTTCAAAGGATCAGGTATCTTTTGACAAATTTAAGGATGTGATTTGTTCATTAAATGTTCAAGTCCCGTTTTTAGAATTAGTTCAACAAGTTCCTTCCTATCTTAAATTTATGAGACAGCTTTTGTCGAGGAAGAGGTCTTTAGAAAAGGTTAAGTCGGTGGCCCTCACTGAAGAGTCATCTAGCTTTTTGTCTCATGTCATTGCCCCTCATAAACTAGAGGACCCTGGTAGTTTTTCTGTCCCCTGTAATATAGGAACCTTCCTAGTTAAGAAGGCTTTATGTGACTTAGGTGCTAGTATAAGTGTCATGCCCCTAAGCGTTGCCTTAAAACTAGGAATGACCGAATTTGCAGTGACCAGTATGACAGTCCAGATGGCTGATCGCACATCTATGGAACCTATAGGGGTGTTAGAAAACATCCCTGTGCGGATTGACAGGTTTTTCTTCCCAGTTGACTTTGTAGTTTTGGACATCCCAGAGGATGCCCATATACCTATAATTCTAGGAAGACCTTTCCTTCACACTGCGGGTGCCATTATAGATGTAGGCACTGGGACTCTAACCTTCAAAGTAGGCAAGCATTCTATTATCTATGGCCTATCTTATAGGAAGAAGGATGCTATGACCCCCATCACATGTAATGCTATCACTTCTGAGAAGAAGTATGAGGTCATCACTACTTCTCCATCTTTATTACCTGTTCCTGTATCTGTTTTTACACCTCCGCCCCAGATTGGGAGCAATAGGGAGGACACTTCTATTATGACTATTGCAGGAACTGGTTTGGGGAAACCCAAAATGAAGGAAGTCATCGTCCAAAGAGGAGGACTGGGATGCCTAAGCTATGAAGAGGATGAGGATCCAGACGTCGTGGATCGGGAGGAAAAGAAGAAGAGGAGGCAAGCTCAAGAGGAGAGACCGTCGCATATGCTTTGCGACGGCGGAAAGAAGATGTGTTTTGCTACTAAAGCAAAAACCGTGGAAACTACAGCATGTCGTCAGAAGCCGTGGTCGGATATTTTCCGCATCTTTAGCGGATAGTTGTTTTTGGTTGCAGTTTTAAGACAATTTATTTTTTTTGTTGTGTGAGACTTTTTAATTTTGTTTGCTCGTAGTTTTAGATCCTTTCCTTTATGTTTGAGTAGTTAAGACTTTAGAATCGTTTTTGGCATCTCGCGCATTGTTGGGCGCGCATATTTTCTTGCTTTTTCAGGATTTACGCAAAAACAAAGACCTCCAGGGACGCAGAGGGTCGACCGACCAGAAACATCAGTCGGTCGACCAGAGACGCTGTATCGCAAGATTTTCCGTAATTCACAGGAGGTCGGTCGACCAGAAATATCAGTCGGTCGACCTGCTCTCTGCTGCGGTCTTTCGTTTCTCTTCCTTGGAAATCGCGAAATTGACTTGGTTACTTGAGTGGCACTACTGGCCACCAAAACCTCCCAGCTTACGCTGGTTTGGGGAGGTTTTCCTCATGCGCCTATTAATCCAGTGAGTTCTTTCCAGTTTTTCCTTAGTTTTTTTTTTCGCATCTTTTCTTTATTTTTCTGAAACCTTTACTTAGGCTAATGCACAATGGGGACATTGTGCGGGTTGGTTTGGGGAATGGTTTCGTGTCACATGCATTGCATATTGTCACACGTTTACTGCATTTCTGTCTTGCATCGTTCTTTTCTTTATTTTCCTTATATATACAAAAATCCAAAAAAAAATTAAAAAATTCAAAAATTCCAAAAAATGCACGTTTATTTTAGCATATAGGTCGAGTCGGAACGAAAGTATTTCAAGGATGATTTAGCTATCTTACATGTTTATGCCTTTACCTTGCCTTGTCAACTTGTTTTAGTATGAGAGTCTTTCGCATATCTACGAGTTTTTGTTAACTTGCATATCTTGAGACTTGACTTATACCTTGGCAACCTACTATACATTCTAAGGTTTAGAGCTTATTTCCTGGTTTCATTCTTAAACCAGTTGTCTAGGATGTGAGTAGTACTCCCCTTGGAACATGTTACATCAATATGCATAAACATGAACTTGAATTGCTATATACTTGTTTTACTTTCTCGTTTTGTGAGTCTTGATACGTGCATTTGGGATCCCTTTTCTCATATTTACCCATAAGCTTCACATAGCCAAAATTGCCTTTTTATTCCCCCAAAACTACATCCCATACTTAGCCTACCCTTCCAAGCTAGTATTTGTGGTCTTTGGTTTATTTTTTGAGGCATCTTGGTTTGTATGCTATCATGAGCAAAAAGAGAAAAGAAAGAAAGAAAGAAAAAGGAAAACGAAAAAAATCAAAACGCACAGGAAAGCAGTCGACCGACCACCTTCTTGGGTCGGTCGACCGCCTAACAGCATCAGAATGCAGATTTCGTTCCAAAATCCCTTTCTTTTATATGTTATCACTCCCGTACCTCATTCAAAAATATTTGGGAGTCCTTTCTTATTTTTAATGTGAGAGTTGTGCCACAAAAAGAGCACTTTCTTAATATCCAAAGTTGTGAAATATGTTGTTGGGAATCGGTTTTACTAGCTTGGCTATTAACCCCACAAATCCAAAAACATCTTAAACACTTTTACCTTTTACCTCACATATCTTTCATTACCTCAATTGCATGTATCTAGGCCACTTAATGAGATTGTTATACAAAGTTGTAGAATTCTTGTTCATGTTAGATTGCAGGCATGTTTTCATGGGTCGCAGTTAGGTGAGTGTCATGACAAATATACTTCTTCCTATCTTTTACATATACTCACCCTTTGCTTCATGAGTGTCTCGAGCGTACCGCGAGAGTCCATGGTATAAGTCTCTATAGTTTCTATTTTTGCAAGTTTGACGACCCTATAACTCGTTTGCATGATTTAAATACTTTCTCATTTTGTACTTAGCATTGGTTTAGGCTTACATGTAAAATTCGCTCTGAGATTGAAATCGTTCCATTAGTTAGGATCGAGTCTATTTCTTGCTTGAGGGCAAGCAAGGGTTTGGTTTGGGGAATTTGATACGTGTCTATTTTATGATGTTTTACATCTATTTTTACACGTATTTGGTTGCTCATTTACTATGTTTTAGCCTTTATTTCCCACAAATTGTGTACTTTCGTATTTTTATGCACTTTTGCAGATTTATGCGGAAAAGGGGCGATTTGGCACCAAATCCGTATCCTCAAGTCTTTTGCTTAATTAAGGAATAAATGGGAAGTCAACTGGAGTCAAAGTCAAGAGTCCAAAGTCAAAATAAGAAGAAAATAGAAGAAATTCTTCGGGAAGCGGTCGACCGACCGACAGTCTAGGTCGACCGACTGACCCTGATCTTTATAAAATTTCAAATCTGAAGAAAAGCCCAAGAATTTACGAAGTCCAGCAAGAAGCGGTCGACCGACCCAAATAGTAGGTCGACCGACCACAGCGGAAGCCAGACGATTCTTTTTCGGAAATAAAATAGAATTAGAGTGTTTAGGAAACTCTAATCTCTTGCCCTATATAAGCTAATCTTGTAGCTAGGGTTTATTAAGAAGTTTTATCAAGGAGTATCGATTAGTATCTATCTTTTACCATCTTTTAGTTTTGTAATCTTTCAACAATTCCCAAGCATTCAATAAAGTTAGTTTCTTTCTGCCCTAATTCCAATTGTGGTAATTACTCTTTTAATCTTGCTTTATTATCGTTCTTGTTTTTATTACAATTGTTAAGTTAGAATCCCAAGCTTTATTGAATCTTGCATGTTTAGATTATTTACTATATTTACCATGTTTAATCCCGTTTTCATAATCGTCTTAACAACCATGAGTAGCTAATTTTCATATGTTAGGATGTAGGGGATAATATGCATAGGTAAATAAAATTCGAAAGACCGACTTGTAGCAGGACCACGGTCGGCCGACTGGAATAGCTGGTCGGTCGACCGAGGGCGTGGTCGGCCGACTGGAGTAGCTGGTCGGTCGACCACTCGCGTATGTTTTCTTATTTCGTCTTTTCTTGTTAATTATAATATCCTGCAATGAGACCATAAGGAGACTTGTAGGATGTTAGTAGTGACCTACCTAAGATTGAAAGATACGGGAAGGACATTGGTTTACACCTTAAGACGGATAGGTTACTCAAGGCTGAAAGGTATGTGACCTGGGATTTAGGAATCACCCTTATTGTTGACACCCAATAATTGTGAGACCTAGGAACTAATAGCATAGGCCGAAAGGAGCTATTAGGTAGCATAGACCTAAAAAGATATGTTACACCCCCTTACGCGACTGCAATACATGTTGACCTTAGGATTTATTTTACCTTAGCTGTTTATTACCCAAACATCCTAGCATCCCTTTTATTATATTTTATTCTCATCTTTATTTCTAGTTTTTATTTTAATCTTTGCCTTAGATATAGTAATCAATCAATCAAACCCCCAAATTTGTTACCTTTAAACATTAACATTAAGACAATAAACATTCCCCACCTCCTTGTGGTTCGACCCTGACTTTCACTATCTATTGTTAAGGTTAGGAATTATAAATTTATCTTTGGTACCCTCAACGACGGGCATCACCTGTGCGGTGTTTATCAACACCGAATCAATCTAAATTTTGAATTTTAATGATTTAATTTTGGGACTTGTCTCAGATTTGGAATATCGGACTCTTGAATACGTAACGAGAATCCCAATGTCCATTGACACAGACTTGTACCTTAAACACCTTTTTCTCCTTGGAAATTTTTGAAAGATAAAGTTTTGGGTTACCATATATAACCCAGGTATTACGTTTTGGTAGTTAAAGTTGTTTTCGTACTTACTTATGTTTTCAAGTTTCGAGGACGAAACTTTTTGAAAGATGGGGTGATTGTTGTTAGGTTTAACTAGTTGCTCAAAAACTAATTTAGTCATACTATCAAAACCTTTAATTAACCTTTAATTAACAAAAAATAATAAACTCTTTTATTAGATCTTATGCATGCTACTAAAAGCGGAAATAAGGAGTAAACCGTGTTCTTACACTCGGTCCAAGTATAATGCAAGGATGATCCTCCGAGTACCCAATATAGAATACCTCCTCCGGATGCACCAAGACAAGCCCCAAAAGAACCGAAACTTTGTATGCTAGACTAGGAATCGGTTTTTCCTTAATTTATTTCCAATCTCTCTTATTAGAAATATATTTTTAATACTACTCTTAGTATATATTTTATTATCGTATAATAACTTATTAGAGGTTAAACAATCTCTTCTTACTAGGGTAGAATTTCGGCTAGGGTTAGAAGAAGAGAAGAAGAATGAATGAATATGATATATCCTTATATATCTAATGAGCATGCCTCTTAATTATCATATAAACTAACTTAGGCATGCTCACTTGGGAAGGGGGTAGCCGGCTTAGGGAGTGTCAAAGAGGGAACAAGTTGTGTTCTCAAGACATTAGGGTGTTTACTAGGTTGGTGTCTCAAGAACAATGTCTCAAGCAATGATTAAAGAGCAATTAACATACTAATTAACCACACAACCATCACCATTTAGCCGTGCCATATAGTCCATAATATGGACTTTATTTTACAATTTGTCAAATGTATAATTGTATAAAGTGTGACATCTTATATGTCATTTAGATATAAAATATTTTAGTACATTTGAAATATGTAAATATTTATCCCATAAATATTATACATAATTAAATAAATCATATTTATTTAATTAACAAGTAATTCGAAATTACCATTGTAAAATAACACTTTATCGTCAATACGATTTACAACCTTTGTATTAATTTCAACCCAATTCATTCTAATTTCGATATCTTAAAATATCGTTTAATGTTTAACAATTGACACGTTTCAATTTTAAACATAAATCTTACATTAAGATTTAACCTCTAATTTCTCGATATACGAGTTTAAGAAATATGATCAAATCGTATCACTATACATTTGATCACTTTATCAATTAAGGGAATTGTCCTAAAGGTGTGACCTAAAGGGATCAACTGACCATCACCGTCATACGACAGTAATGTCAAACTCTAGCTAGCCAATCATTACCGATTAATGTTGGTCAGTTGACTAATAATTCGTATCATCCCTTGCGCATTCTCGTTATGAGTTTTAATTACGTGATCGCACTATTGTTGAGGACACATTTCCCAACAATCTCCCACTTGTCCTCGACAAGTGTGCGTCACCAATTCTCTTGTCCTATTACAATCTCCCACTCAATGCAAGATGTCTCTCTCTGGTCGTTCTTGCATTTGATCATATCATGAATGGTTTCCTCGATCTGGAGAATAACTGTCTGACCGGAATTATCTATCATAGATACCTTCCGAGCGTGGCCACGCATTTCCAGTTATCTTCTCCTCGAGTGGCCCTGAGATTTGAACAACCCTGACAAGGGGTGGACAATTTCTATCACACTACTTCCTTCAACTAGTCACAGTTAGTCACAACCCAAAACAATCCCATTTGACTCCAGTTACGAAAAGTCGTAGAGAATGGATCAAAGTCATGCTTAAACTGTACCATCTTGGGAGAGTAGTCTTTAGTCAAAGAATTGACTCACAAGAATACTATAGCAGCTCTCGCCACGACCCGGCTATAAAATTTCCAGAACTGTATAAGCGGTCACATTGCCCGACAGAGTGTCTCTTACAGTCTGCCTATGTGATCGACTAGTCATCACATATGACTCTATGGCACTTGAACTTGCCATCATTCGCCTCACACTCTAGTCACTTTGAGACGTCACCTCATGTAAGCGGCTAGGGGTCATACTAAGTCAATCCAGTTCACTTATGGGGTTCAATATTGTCTCATACAACCCATTTGGATTCTGACAAAGTATCTTTTATTTTGAGTTAATCATAACTCAAATGATGTTGTCATGCAACAATAGTCAACACTATTTCATTTGCATTTTGATGCATAATCATCTATTTGTATCAATGTTTTGCAAATAACCTTTATTCATGCGAATAACCTTTATTCATGATAGCAAAACTTACAACTTTTGGTCTCCTTTATTCTCATATTATCCCTTATAATATGATTCTATTTGAGTACATTTCTAGAACTCTTTCTAGGTTATGAGTTTTCTTTCCTGAGGAAAGCTCCCACTGTTATCTTATAACTTGTGACGTATCGATATACTGGAGGGATTAAAAATCACTCTCTATAGTCACTTATGTACTGAAATCTATATTGCAGTTTATTAGTGATTTCATCACTCTTACAATTTTCAAACATCTTGGCTATTTTGATAATGGTTTCATTCATCATTATGAATAATGTATCCAACCATTCTAACTACTAGTGGGCGACCTTTTATTATCCATATAATAAACCTTCCCGTAAAACTCCATCATCTTATGATATAAGGTATTTGATCATCTAGAATTGAAAACCTCTTATTCTTTACACCTTAAAGAATCACCCATTCTCTCTAAATGGTAGGCTTAATTCCTTTTATGAAAATCGCTCCCACTAAAATCAATATCTCTCGATATCTTAAATGAACCTTTCATTTCTCGCATGTTAAACTATTACTTGAATCATTATCACTATCACTATCCCTATAGTGATCTGTTTCCATTCAATCATTCATTACCTTCTTATCATGTCTTCGTTTCCTCGAGACGAAAATGATAATTACTACATAGGAACCGTTTTCCTACCGATGATTTCATACGGGGTTTCAAGTTTCCTCTCTATGAAACAATGAACACAAAGATCCTTTCTTCGAGTGTCCTCCCGTAGTTTCTTCAAATCACTTAGGGCTCTTTGTTTCCTCTCTATGAAATAATGAACACAAAGAACCTTTCTTCGAGTGTCCTCCCGTAGTTTCTTCAAATCACTTAGGGTTCTTCTTAAGACTCCCAAGTAAGAATCTTCTCTAAGATCTCTCCTTTATTCACATCATTGGTTTGTGAGCGAAATATTTTCTCCCACTCTATCCTCCTAACAATAACCTTTACTTGTTTTAAGGATAGCTATTTCGATCAACCAATGTATTTGAATGTTTGAAGTTTGATAGGTGTGATGAATACATTCTCATTTTCACTTAAAATGAAAATCTTATAATGAACTGATATAGTCTCATTTTGATTGAATCTATCTCATGGGGTGTAGTTCTCCGTTTTAATCAACACTTTGATTATCTTATACTTGATCGTATCAATATTAAATTACTATTATTCATGTTTAACAAGGTATGCAATTTATTTGAGAAATCAAAACATTGATTAAGAACAAAAGTAGTGACTCGGGTTGAAAACCAAGTCACTAATATCCAAAAATTACAACCATTGTTTTAGGATTTTAATCCTTGTCTTACAAGAAAATTAAATTGTTCCATAAATAAATGCAAAATATGAAAGAAGACGATATGAAAATTAGAGCCTAGCTCTTCAAGTCTTCGATAAATTGGATGCTACCGGAGCCATCCAAGTAAGGAACCTCAAGCTTCCTTCTCCTTGCCCTTATCATTATTCGGGGGTGGCCCTTTAAAACAATTAAAAAGGGTAAATATCAACACATTTGTATCACTATACATAAGTTGATAAACGACATGAATTATACGCGAGAATTATTACCTACGGCGGTTGCCTTCCCATTTTTGAGATCACTTAAGTACTTGGGGCAATTTCGCTTCCAATGACCGATCCTCGTGCAATAAAGGCACTTGTCTTGCTCTTTAGAAGACGAGGTGGAAGCGCCTTTCGAAAAGGTCTTTTCTTTGGTCGCCTTGGGCTTGAACGTTTTCTTGCCCTTGCCTTTCGAGGCATTCCTCTTGAAGCTCGTTTTCCCTTTCTTTTCGATGTTCAAAACATCCTTGGTGGAACTTTCATGAAGTCCCACGTCCCTTTCGGCTTGGACGAGCATCTTATGCAATTCTTCCAACGTGGTCTCTTGGTTTCGCATATTGAAATTCACCCGGAATTGAGCATACGCCTTAACCTTATTGAGCGAGTGAAGAACTCGGTCAATAATTAGAGAGTCGGGAACATTAACATTTTGAGCTTTTAGAGTCTTCGCGAGCTCAACGAGTTTGAGCACATGAGGGCTTATCTTTTGCCCTTCCTTGAAAGTAATGTCAAAGAAGGCGGAAGCCGCCTCATATTGAATCACCCTAGGAGTTTGCGAAAACATGGTCGCAAGCTTGGTGTAAATTTCATACGATGTGGTCAACTTAATCATACTCCTTTGGAGATCCGGCTCCATGGAGAAGATGAGCACATTTTTAAGAGCGGAGGACTCTTTCATGTAGGCTTCATAGGCCTCACGAGTTTGGACCGACGAACGAGCGGTCGGAGCGGGAGGAGCGGCTTCGGATAGGTAACGACTCTTATCGTCACCTTGAGCGGCCAAAAGCAATTGCGCATCCCAATCCTTAAAATTGGAACCATGCTTATCGAGTTTGCAACGATCCATAAAGGACCGAAGCCATGATACGTTAGTGAGAGGTGGAGCGTTGGTTGCCATAGTCGATGTTGAAAATTAAACTACAAAAATAAAAGGAAAAACAACATCATTTTAAATTCATAATTTAAACTAAAAACTTTTAGTTATATATATTTACTTAATGATCTCTTACCCAATTAAGTAAACAATCCCGAGACCCAAACCCATACTAATCCGGGCACGGTGTAGCCGATTCAACCCGTATTGGTATAATTTGGTGGATTAACTCTTTAATCGGTTCTACTCTTAGAACTCTCGGTCGACAATTTTCTTAAAATTATCTTTAGCCCGAACTTATTGCAACTACGGTTACGAATACTTTCGTTGAGATCAACCAAATTTCAAGGTGTAATCTTATTACCCCACTTACCCAACGTGACAATTTTAGTACCCCGGTGTAGCCGAGCCTACGTCCTTGTGAAGAAGGGATTCATGGGTCCGTACTTTTTGGTAAGGCTAAGTCTCAATATTTATATGTAAGAGATCTAGTCAAAATATTATCTATCTCCGTTTAAGTGAACTAAGTCGGTGAATTATCGATAAAATAAAAGACTAGGTCGACTAGGTCGAAACATGCATGATACGATGTATGACGATTTGGCTATGCATGCAAACATATAAAAAGCAAAATAAAAGCATAAATAAACCCTAGTATGGCCTTTCCTAGAAAAGAAATAACAAAATACAAATTCGGAAACCAACTCCTTTGGTCCCTTGAACTTCACGCGGCACGCACTTCGAGGTAAACACCGTCTTGATTGGAACTCCTTTCCGAATGGCACCGTCTTCAAGGAACTCCGGATATTACAAATATTACAACTTTTCTAGTCTACTTTATACATTATAAAATAGAAATAAATTACAATTGGGTGATACGAGATCACAAAATTACAACCGAATCGGTAACCCCTTACATTACGGGAAATACCGATTTAAAAACTAGGCCATACTAAGTAAATTACATAATTCCCAAAATTACGTAAAAATAAATCATGACATTCACAATATAAATATGCAATGCTTATATAAATATGAATTAACATGCAAATCCTAAGCCAAATCGTCCTATTTAAAACGCTTATTTAAATAGTTATCGTAAACCTCGGTTTTTATGGAATTGCGTGTTTTAACGTTTAACAACACTATGCATTATATGAAACGGTTTTCATCCTTAAGTTAATCATCCTAACTCGCATAGGATTCAAAATTTAGTCTTACTCAAACTTTGAACATGACTTAACTTAATATATTTTAATATTGATCGGTATTACTCGGTTTTACGGGAAAAATAATATAAAATCCAAAAGAGACATTAAAATTTCGAAAATTCAAAATTCAAATTTTGAAAAAATCCAGAATGTTCTTAAAATTTTCAGAAGGTTAAAATATTAGTATTTTATACGGTTTTATTATTATTTCGAAAATAACACGCAAAACGAGCAATTTAAGTCGGAAAATTCAATAATTAACTTCATAAATGCAAATTAAATACTAATAATATCTTTATATCTTCCAAAACATTTTAAGAACACAAGATGGACAGAAAATTAAATGGCACATTGCCCCATAGCCGAAATTTTAAAGCATGCCTCCTTTTATTTAATTTTTAATTGCTACTTTTAACAAAACAAAATTAAATCAATACAAATCAAATCTGAAACTTTAGGCACCCAAGATAATTTCCAAGATGAACATATCATATATGACTAATGTGGGTTACATATTTCGGCCATTTTAACAACATTTGCAAATTTTAACGATTTACGTCATATATCGTACGATTTTAACCTTTAAAATTATTTCTCAAGCATAAAATAGGATAAAATTCTCGAAAATTTTATACATGCTGGAAATAATATATATGACATCGTGTTAAATTTTTATGGCAAAATTCCAACTTAAACTATTAAAGTCGAAATTATGTCACTAATTACCTGATTTTTACACTAAAAATCTATAATATTGCAATATTTCGAGATAAATTTCTGAAAATTCAAAATAAATTTTAAATATTGCATGTGACATCCTCATAAATTTTTATAGTCAAATTCATAATATAACTATTTTAACCCATTTTTATTCATCTTTTTGCATTTTAACACTTAAAATTCATATCACACGATTTAAGGGTCTATAATTTACGAAAATTCATATTCATATTATAGAAAATACATGTGATATCATACTGAAAAATCTCGGCCAGAAGTTTATTTTAACTATTTTTCCCGAAATTAATCATTTTTAACCATTAAAACGTATTAAAAACCGAAATTAAAATACCAATGATCAATATTCATGCAAAAATTATTCCAAATATTCTAAATCATATTAGAAAACAGTAGGTATCATGCTAAATTAATTTCGTGCATATCATATATTATACGAAAATTCAAGTTTTATTTTTGTTATCATAATAACTCCGTAAAAACGAAACGGAAAGCATGCAAACAACCCTTTTGCTCTGATACCAATTGTTAGGTTTAACTAGTTGCTCAAAAACTAATTTAGTCATACTATCAAAACCTTTAATTAACCTTTAATTAACAAAAAATAATAAACTCTTTTATTAGATCTTATGCATGCTACTAAAAGCGGAAATAAGGAGTAAACCGTGTTCTTACACTCGGTCCAAGTATAATGCAAGGATGATCCTCCGAGTACCCAATATAGAATACCTCCTCCGGATGCACCAAGACAAGCCCCAAAAGAACCGAAACTTTGTATGCTAGACTAGGAATCGGTTTTTCCTTAATTTATTTCCAATCTCTCTTATTAGAAATATATTTTTAATACTACTCTTAGTATATATTTTATTATCTTATAATAACTTATTAGAGGTTAAACAATCTCTTCTTACTAGGGTAGAATTTCGGCTAGGGTTAGAAGAAGAGAAGAAGAATGAATGAATATGATATATCCTTATATATCTAATGAGCATGCCTCTTAATTATCATATAAACTAACTTAGGCATGCTCACTTGGGAAGGGGGTAGCCGGCTTAGGGAGTGTCAAAGAGGGAACAAGTTGTGTTCTCAAGACATTAGGGTGTTTACTAGGTTGGTGTCTCAAGAACAATGTCTCAAGCAATGATTAAAGAGCAATTAACATACTAATTAACCACACAACCATCACCATTTAGCCGTGCCATATAGTCCATAATATGGACTTTATTTTACAATTTGTCAAATGTATAATTGTATAAAGTGTGACATCTTATATGTCATTTAGATATAAAATATTTTAGTACATTTGAAATATGTAAATATTTATCCCATAAATATTATACATAATTAAATAAATCATATTTATTTAATTAACAAGTAATTCGAAATTACCATTGTAAAATAACACTTTATCGTCAATACGATTTACAACCTTTGTATTAATTTCAACCCAATTCATTCTAATTTCGATATCTTAAAATATCGTTTAATGTTTAACAATTGACACGTTTCAATTTTAAACATAAATCTTACATTAAGATTTAACCTCTAATTTCTCGATATACGAGTTTAAGGAATATGATCAAATCGTATCACTATACATTTGATCACTTTATCAATTAAGGGAATTGTCCTAAAGGTGTGACCTAAAGGGATCAACTGACCATCACCGTCATACGACAGTAATGTCAAACTCTAGCTAGCCAATCATTACCGATTAATGTTGGTCAGTTGACTAATAATTCGTATCATCCCTTGCGCATTCTCGTTATGAGTTTTAATTACGTGATCGCACTATTGTTGAGGACACATTTCCCAACAATTGTAACATCCCAATATTTCGGGATTCGGAAGTTTAAAGATTTTAAGTTCAAGTTCGAGAAATAATTTATATTTCGTAATTCTTGGAATTTCATTTAAATAACTGATTAATTTATGTGAGAATATTTTTAAAAGGATTTAAATAAGATTTCATTTAATTGCGTAATTTACGTCTTAGCAATTTAATTTCATAGTCCGGAAAATATTTATATCGTCTTAAGTTTATAGTGACCTTAAGTCGGTGTTTTTAGCTTAAACCGTCTTAAAACTTGTCTTATGGGCCCAACTTGTTAATGGACCCATTTCCCCTCTTTTTCCTCACAAAACCCTAACCCCACCATCTTCTACCTCTCTCCTTCATCTCATTTTTCAGATTTGTAAACTTAACAACAAACACCATTTTTGCATTTTTCTCCTTCAATCTTAAAATGTTCATAAAATCTTCGTTTCTTATCCGATTGAGACGATTTTCGCGGCCACGGATTCCTTGTCGTTTTAAGGTAATCAATCTTGTAATTTGTGACAGTTGGATTTTCGGCGTGTTCACATAATTTCGAAATTCGTGAT
This sequence comes from Silene conica, assembly GCA_029255685.2. Classification (NCBI taxonomy): domain Eukaryota; kingdom Viridiplantae; phylum Streptophyta; class Magnoliopsida; order Caryophyllales; family Caryophyllaceae; genus Silene; species Silene conica. The sequence continues at coordinate 47,112,302 of CM055317.2, read as the reverse complement.
TTTCTCCGATGTTTTTGTTGTTTTAGACGGTGTTTGTGTTAGCCCGGAAGAGGACTTGGTGCTTATTGAACAAGATCTTGAAGGTTTCGCTAAGTAAAGGTGACGATAATGAGAAACTCGGCCTTATTGTATACATTAGCACTTTTCTTGCTTGAATTAGTTTCAGTTTCTGATTCTTAAGGTTATTGTTGTTGTTTGAATTTAGTAACATGATAGGAATGTTCTTACTTGATGATTTCATGCTTAGATGATGTTTCTTAGGCTTATTGTTAAGTTTTTCAGAAATTTATGCTTAAGACGGATACAAACCATGTTCTTATTGAGGATTGTTTGTTGGATTAATTGCTGATAGATAGTGTATATGGTGTTTATATGTGATGGGTAAACATTTTTTGTTGTTAATTTAGAGTTTTGGGATCAATTTGAGATGAATTGCATTTGTTAGGGAATTTGCTTTCTGGGTACAGCGGCCTCTGAGCCGGCAGGCTAACCGGCAGCCGATTCAGAGTCTGGGTGTCGTCTTTTGAAAGTTCAGAAATCAGAGAAAGGTTTGTGAGCCGGTCAGTCGGCCGCCGGTCGACCGGCTCAGGATCCTTCTTAGTGTTTTCAATGTTGCAAAGGCATGGGAAGTGACCCCCAGCCGGCAGGCCGGCAGCCGGTACACCGACTGAGAGTCACTCCTCACATTTAAGTTTTCAAGGTTTTAGCATTTGGGAAGGGACTCCCAGCCGGCTGGCCGGCGGACGGTCCACCGGATGAGAGCCTCTTCTCTTGTTTTTCAGACGATTAATGGGCATTTCAAGGGACTCCCAGCCGGTGGACCGGCAGACGGTCTAGGGCCGGCTGAGAGCCCATGTTCCCATTGTTTTGTTTATAACTTTCAAAGGCTTATTTGGTTTTGATCGAAACTCGTTCCTTGTACCTTTGATGTGTGTTTGAGGTTCTCGGCGGATGGGCGACACTATATTGGGTTCGGGAATGGAGAGAGGATAGAGACCCCCCCGGTCGGGTAACCGAAAGGGAAACCGGCTCCCACTCAACTTAGTTCCCGGGATCAATTAAGTGTTGATTAGAAGTATAAGAAACTAGATCTATAGATTAGTTTCTATATTTGCATGACATTGTATTGATTCGTATTAAGTTATGCCTTAAGCTGGCCTCTGAACTTAATACGTTTGTTGTTTGCCATATATGGGGATATGCTTTAAGTTGGCCTCTGAGCCCTATATGTGTATGTTTGTCGTGTCTGGGACATGCCTTAAGCTGGCCTCTGAGTCCAGACATGTTTGATTGTGATCGCGTTGGAACATGCCTTAAGTTGGCCTCTGAGTCTGACGAGTAGAGCAGCTGCACAACGGGATAGCTAAGGAACTGACACCTTGCCCGGAGTGCAGTTGTTTGATGCTAGGACATGCCTTAAGCTGGCCTCTTAGTCTAGTATCTTGTGATGTAGTGAAGGTACATGCCTTAAGCTGGCCTCTGAGTCCTTTACTTTTGGGTGCTAGTCTATGCCTTAAGTTGGCCTCTGAGTCTAGTGTCTTGGTGATTGGCGGGTCTATGCCTTAAGTTGGCTTCTGAGTCATTGCTTGCTGAATGTTTTGGTGTTTAGCTTGTGTCTTAAGTTGACCGCTGAACCTTTACACTTGCTGAATGATTGGTATGTAGGTTATGTCTTACGTTGACCGCTGAACCTTATACTTGCTGAGTTTTATCTGCTTGCCTTGAGTTGGTACGGTGTCAGATATAGATGATATTGATGATACAGATATTGATATTGATGATATGGATGTTTTGACTTGTTGTTGTTCATCTAAGGCATTGGATGACTCTTAAGTCAGTTTCGTAAATGGTTTGGACTGAAAGACCCCCCGGCCGGGCAACCGGAAGGGAAATCGGCTCTCCTTCCAAATAGTTTCCGAAGTTGGCTGAGTGCCTTGCAGTAGTGTTTGCATGATGATATGAGTTTCAGTTGATGAGATATTTATAGTTCACATGTTTATATATGTTGGAGTATTCTGTTTGTATTTTTGTGTTACGTGTCGTTACAAAAGGTGGCTAGGAGAACTCTAGTCACTCCCCACTGATTGTGGCGTACATGTTTACATGTATGTAGGTACATGACAGGTGGTTGGCAGAGGGTTGCATGGAGCTAGCGAGCGATGATCCTATTCATCGATTGACTTACACGTTTACGTTAGCTAGACTTAGTTTACATTTCAGTTTTGAGTGCCTGTAGGGATGTGCCATCCCAGGCTGATTGTATAAATATATATTTTACTTTCAGTTTCAGTTTTAATTCACCTCGCATGTTAGTTATGTTAAAAAGTTTTAAATTTCGCTGCATTTTTAGTATTTTGTATGTTTTATATTTCCGCTTTCGCGAGGGGTTTTACAGTTGGTATTAGAGCATTATTGCTCCCGACGCACTCATGTGACCCCCAACCTTAACTTGACCAAATAAACAAATAATGAATGAGAGATGGGGTAGATTTAAGGACTTATATTGTAGTCTGTTTTGTGATTGCTTCTATTAGGCTCTAACATGTTTGTTGATTGTCATTGGTTTCACTTTTATCTCTTTTAATCGATGAACCGTGGGATTATCCATTTGGCGATGGAGACCTGAGTTTCTACCGAAGATAGAAGATTTGTGCTACTGTTGGAAAATACTTCTGAGCCTTGAAGATACTCCTCTTTCCGTGTGCATCACTTTCTTTGATAACTCTGGATGCACATCCTCCTTTTAGAATATTTGTCTATCTTGCTTGAACAGATCTTCATATCTTTTCAGCTTAACCTTGTTGCTTGCTTTCTTAAGGTGCCCTCTAGGTAACCTTCCCTTTTATTGGATTTGGAGGAACTAGTCTTAGGATAACCGTAAGTTGTGTTATGAGAAATATTGTTATTTGAGGAATAACTTAAGAGGTATCGAGAGACATGTTTTGGTGATCCAAGGGTCTAGTTGTCTATCCAATTGGGAGAGTGAAAGTGAGTGATAGGATACTTGCTTGAAGGTTGAGTTGTATACTTAGTATTCCTTGGAACCTACCTTGAGAACCATGCTTAGATCGTGAAAGTTTGTGGATTGTAGAGTACTGTTAAGGAGTTAGATAAGATAATTGAGGATATAGAGCGACCTAGAAGAATAGGCTTAAGATGATAATGAAAAAGAATAGATGAGTAAAGTGAGTTAGTCAATTGACTCAGGTGAGTGATCGAGTTGAGAAAGGTCCGTTGTTGAGGAATGCGAATCATTGGCTACAATGGTTGAATACTTGAAGAGTTATTGACTTAAGATTAGAAGAAGTGAATCACTACTTTACCCTAGGCTGCCTATCGAATCTTAACGTTTGTTTAATGAAAAACTTAAGAGAAACTTGAGGATGCACCGCTAGTTTGTGAATGGAATAAAGTAATTCATTGAGAGATGTAAGTTCGGGAAAAACTTGATGGTTTAAAAATTGTTAACTTCTGGACAGTGAGGTAAGTAAAGTGGATATAGCATATAAGGGTGATGACCTAAAAGTATTATTGAATTGTCATTTGAGGGACTACCAGAGATGAGACCTCTCAAACTTTTGGGAATAGGTAGTTATAATGATGATACCGTTTAGAGTTGAAAGATAAGGGTATATGAATCATTGGAGGAATTGTTCGTGAGAACTGATAATTGAATGACTTGATGTGGAAAGAAAGAAGTGAGAACCCCGTGAGAATAGTGAGAGACCCGCACCTTGGGAGATGTCCGTAATCGTTTCTTTCATATCGCTTCTCGCCTTTCCTCTCCTTTGCTTCTCCTTCTGATCATGGCTACAATTTTATTGGAGTCCATAGCCTAAAGTTTCTTACCTTGTCATCTTGTTGTTCCTCGAGCCGTTTTCTTATGACTCTCTCGGAATCTGTATCGTGTTTGTCTCTGAGGTTCGTATCTCATCTCTTCTTTCGTGAGCCTTGTTCCTTTTCATTTAGATTAGTGGCGAGATCGACCTGTTCTCGGGGTAGAGATACATGCCTTGAGGAATGCTTGGTTTTGCGTTGTCAGAATTTCGTTGAGAGAGTTTATGATAATAATATTCGGGTGATATTGGACAGTGTGCCATCTTGAAAGTTTCATGGTTAGTGGCTAGATGTAAGTGGTATTTGTAGATTTTTAAGCACCATTTGAGGATTTGAATAGAATGCTTGGAGTTATAGATGAATTTAGTGGAATGTGCCTTAGATATTGATGATGTGGTGAAATGGATGAATGAGGTAAGTTAGTGCTACTTGATCTTGAGGTATTGCTTAATTGCAGAAGGGACCACATACTTGAGGAGCGAAAGTTATTGGTAACGGTGTGAGAATATTGAGACATTTACAAGTGGACTTATAGAGCTGACTGAGTGTTGACCTTGAGTTACTTATGGAACCTCGGCATTTGCCTATTGATGTACTTACAGGTAACCGTTGATGTTTGATGTAATCGTAGAGTAGAAATTTGAAACTTATAAGTGTTCATAAATATCAATTGAGGAATCTCGGAATGTGAATGCCTAAGTCTTATGGAAACTATAAGAGTGAAAGTTGTTACTTCTTTCGAACTTTCTTTGAGATGTATATTGTTGGTAAATGGTTGGAAATCAGAGGATTTAGAAGTTGTTACCTTAGTAAGATCTTGTTTTGAATGTTCATTATGATAATGAAGATTTGGGAATTTAAGATATCGAACCTTGTGGAATAGGTTTTCTAGGATCGAACTGTTAAGGATTTAAGGTTATAGGATAACGAATGCCCTATCTTGGGTTTTGAGGTTCGTTGTTATGGTATTAGAATCCCGGTCCAGAGATTTGAAAGCCTTCTTGTTGAGGAATACCTTGTTCTGTGGATGAGATAATGGTAAGAGGGATCGTGAAACCATTGAGAGTTTAGAGAATTGTCCTCCTTGGGATATATTGGGAATCGTTGTAACGATGCTTTGATTATGGATCGAGTGATTAGTGACCCCATGTTTGACAAGAGTTACCGTCTTCCTTGATCTCTAACCTGGTTATTTCATTTCTTCGATCTTTCCTTGTATGTCCTGTCAGCTGTGAAACTTGAAACTCTTAATCCTTCGTGTCGAAAGTAATCTCGATGATCGTTTCTACGCTCCCGGTGACTCTTTTTGGAATTTGTTCACTATTGTAACCCTAAAAGTTGTAATTTTTGGAAAAACTTAATTGTTTTGAGGATTGGGAAACTGCTCCCTCTTTTGTTGAAAATAAATAAAAGTCGATTTTGAAGAAAACTTGATTTTAAAGAGCAGAACGTTTTACAACTTTGATGGATTTCAGCGTTGGTTGCCACTGGAACGTGTTATTGGAGACGTCTGATAACCTGTGCGGTGTTTATCAACACCGAATCAATCTAAATTTCGAATTTTAATGATTTAATTTTGGGACTTGTCTCAGATTTGGAATATCGGACTCTTGAATACGTAACGAGAATCCCAATGTCCATTGACACAGACTTGTACCTTAAACACCTTTTTCTCCTTGGAAATTTTTGAAAGATAAAGTTTTGGGTTACCTTATATAACCCAGGTATTACGTTTTGGTAGTTAAAGTTGTTTTCGTACTTACTTCTGTTTTCAAGTTTCGAGGACGAAACATTTTGAAAGATGGGGTGATTGTAACATCCCAATATTTCGGGATTCGGCAGTTTAAAGATTTTAAGTTCAAGTTCGAGAAATAATTTATATTTCGTAATTCTTGGAATTTCATTTAAATAACTGATTAATTTATGTGAGAATATTTTTAAAAGTATTTAAATAAGATTTCATTTAATTGCGTAATTTACGTCTTAGCAATTTAATTTCATAGTCCGGAAAATATTTATATCGTCTTAAGTTTATAGTGACCTTAAGTCGGTGTTTTTAGCTTAAACCGTCTTAAAACTTGTCTTATGGGCCCAACTTGTTAATGGACCCATTTCCCCTCTTTTTCCTCACAAAACCCTAACCCCACCATCTTCTACCTCTCTCCTTCATCTCATTTTTCAGATTTGTAAACTTAACAACAAACACCATTTTTGCATTTTTCTCCTTCAATCTTAAAATGTTCATAAAATCTTCGTTTCTTATCCGATTGAGACGATTTTCTCGGCCACAGATTCCTTGTCTCGAGCCCGTCATTTTAAGAAATCAATCTTGCAATTTGTGACAGTTGGATTTTCGGCCTGTTCACATAATTTTGAAATTCGTGATTTTCTCCGATGCTTTTGTTGTTTTAGACGGTGTTTGTGTTAGCCCGGAAGAGGACTTGGTGCTTATTGAACAAGATCTTGAAGGTTTCGCTAAGTAAAGGTGACGATAATGAGAAACTCGGCCTTATTGTATACATTAGCACTTTTCTTGCTTGAATTGGTTTAAGTTTCTGATTCTTAAGGTTATTGTTGTTGTTTGAATTTAGTAACATGATAGGAATGTTCTTACTTGATGATTTCATGCTTAGATGATGTTTCTTAGGCTTATTGTTAAGTTTTTCAGAAATTTATGCTTAAGACGGATACGAACCATGTTCTTATTGAGGATTGTTTGTTGGATTAATTGCTGATAGATAGTGTATATGGTGTTTATATGTGATGGGTAAACATTTGTTGTTGTTAATTTAGAGGTTTGGGATCAATTTGAGATGAATTGCATTTGTTAGGGAATTTGCTTTCTGCGTACAGCGGCCTCTGAGCCGGCAGGCTGACCGGCAGCCGGTCGGCCGGTTCAGAGACTGGGTGTCGTCTTTTGAAAGTTCAGAAATCAGAGAAAGGTTTCTGAGCCGGTCAGTCGGCCGCCGGTCGACCGGCTCAGGATCCTTCTTAGTGTTTTCAATGTTGCAAAGGCATGGGAAGTGACCCCCAGCCGGCAGACCGGCAGCCGGTACACCGGCTGAGAGTCACTCCTCACATTTAAGTTTTCAAGGTTTTAGCATTTGGGAAGGGACTCCCAGCCGGCTGGCCGGCGGACGGTCCACCGGCTGAGAGCCTCTTCTCTTGTTTTTCAGACGATTAATGGGCATGGGAAGGGACTCCCAGCCGGTGGACTGGCAGACGGTCTAGGACCGGCTGAGAGCCCATGTTCCCATTGTTTTGTTTATAACTTTCAAAGGCTTATTCGGTTTTGATTGAAACTCGTTCCTTGTACCTTTGATGTGTGTTTGAGGTCCCCGGAGGATGGGCGACACTATATTGGGTTCGGGAATGGAGAGAGGATAGAGACCCCCCGGTCGGGTAACCGAAAGGGAAACCGGCTCTCCCTCAACTTAGTTCCCGGGATCAATTAAGTGTTGATTAGAAGTATAAGAAACTAGATCTATAGATTAGTTTCTATATTTGGATGACATTGTATTGATGCGTATTAAGTTATGCCTTAAGCTGGCCTCTGAACTTAATACGTTTGTTGTTTGTCATATATGGGGATATGCCTTAAGTTGGCCTCTGAGCCATATATGTGTATGTTTGTCGTGTCTGGGACATGCCTTAAGCTGGCCTCTGAGTCCAGACATGTTTGATTGTGATCGCGTTGGAACATGCCTTAAGTTGGCCTCTGAGTCTGACGAGTAGAGCAGCTGCACAACGGGATAGCTAAGGAACTGACACCTTGCCCGGGGTGCAGTTGTTTGATGCTAGGACATGCCTTAAGCTGGCCTCTGAGTCTAGTATATTGTGATGTAGTGAAGGGACATGCCTTAAGTTGGCCTCTGAGTCCTTTACTTTTGGGTGCTAGTCTATGCCTTAAGTTGGCCTCTGAGTCTAGTGTCTTGGTGATTGGCGGGTCTATGCCTTAAGTTGGCCTCTGAGTCCTTGCTTGCTGAATGTTTTGGTGTTTAGGTTGTGTCTTAAGTTCACCGCTGAACCTTTACACTTGCTAAATGATTGGTATGTAGGTTATGTCTTAAGTTGACCGCTGAACCTTATACTTGCTGAGTTTTATCTGCTTGCCTTGAGTTGGTACGGTGTCAGATATAGATGATATTGATGATACAGATATTGATATTGATGATATGGATGTTTTAACTTGTTGTTGTTCATCCAAGGCATTGGATGACTCTTAAGTCAGTTTCGTAAATGGTTTGGACTGAAAGACCCCCCGGCCGGGCAACCGGAAGGGAAATCGGCTCTCCTTCCAAATAGTTTCCGAAGTTGGTTGAGAGCCTTGCAGTAGTGTTTGCATGATGATATGAGTTTCAGTTGATGAGATATTTATAGTTCACATGTTTATATATGCTGGAGTATTCTGTTTGTATTTATGTGTTACGTGTCGTTACAAAAGGTGGCTAGGAGAACTCTAGTCACTCCCCACTGATTGTGGCGTACATGTTTACCTGTATGTAGGTACATGACAGGTGGTTGGCAGAGGGTTGCATGGAGCTAGCGAGCGATGATCCTATTCATCGATTGACTTACACATTTACGTTAGCTAGACTTAGTTTACATTTCAGTTTTGAGTGCCTGTAGGGATGTGCCATCCCAGGCTGATTGTATATATATATTTTACTTTCAGTTTCAGTTTTAATTCACCTCGCATGTTAGTTATGTTAAAAAGTTTTAAATTCCGCTGCATTTTTAGTATTTTGTATGTTTTATATTTCCGCTTTCGCGAGGGGTTTTACAGTTGGTATCAGAGCATTATTGCTCCCGACGCACTCATGTGACCCCCAACCTTATCTTGACCAAATAAACAAATAATGAATGAGAGATGGGGTAGATTTAAGGACTTATATTGTAGTCTGTTTTGTGATTGCTTCTATTTGGCTCTAACATGTTTGTTGATTGTCATTGGTTTCACTTTTATATCTTTTAATCGACGAACCGTGGGATTATCCATTTGGCGTTGGAGACCGGAGTTTCTACCGAAGATAGAAGATTTGTGCTACTGTTGGAAAATACTTCTGAGCCTTGAAGATACTCCTCTTTCCTTGTGCATCACTTTCTTTGATAACTCTGGATGCACATCCTCCTTTTAGAATATTTGTCTATCTTGCTTGAACATATCTTAATATCTTTTCAGCTTAACCTTGTTGCTTGCTTTCTTAAGGTGCCCTCTAGGTAACCTTCCCTTTTATTGGATTTGGAGGAACTAGTCTTAGGATAACCGTAAGTTGTGTTATGAGAAATATTGTTATTTGAGGAATAACTTAAGAGGTATCGAGAGACATGTTTTGGTGATCCAAGGGTCTAGTTGTCTATCCAATTGGGAGAGTGAAAGTGAGTGATAGGATACTTGCTTGAAGGTTGAGTTGTATACTTAGTATTCCGTGGAACCTACCTTGAGAACCATGCTTAGATCGTGAAAGTTTGTGGATTTTAGAGTACTGTTAAGGAGTTAGATAAGATAATTTAGGATATAGAGCGACCTAGAAGAATAGGCTTAAGATGATAATGAAAAAGAATAGATGAGTAAAGTGAGTTAGTCAATTGACTCAGGTGAGTGATCGAGTTGAGAAAGGTCCGTTGTTGAGGAATGCGAATCATTGGCTACAATGGTTGAATACTTGAAGAGTTATTGACTTAAGCTTAGAAGAAGTGAATCACTACTTTACCCTAGGCTGCCTATCGAATCTTAACGTTTGTTTAATGAAAAACTTAAGAGAAACTTGAGGATGCACCGCTAGTTTGTGAATGGAATAAAGTAATTCATTGAGAGATGTAAATTCGGGAAAAACTTGATGGTTTAAAAATTGTTAACTTGTGGACAGTGAGGTAAGTAAAGTGGATATAGCATATAAGGGTGATGACCTAAAAGTATTATTGAATTTTTATTTGAGGGACTAGCAAAGATGAGACCTCTCAAACTTTTGGGAATAGGTAGTTATAATGATGATACCGTTTAGAGTTGAAAGATAAGGGTATATGAATCATTGGAGGAATTGTTCGTGAGAACCGATAATTGAATGACTTGATGTGGAAAGTAAGAAGTGAGAACCCCGTGAGAATAGTGAGAGACCCGCACCTTGGGAGATGTTCGTAATCGTTTCTTTCATATCGCTTCTCTCCTTTCCTCTCCTTTGCTTCTCCTTCTGATCATGGCTTCAATTTTGTTGGAGTCCATAGCCTAAAGTTTCTTACCTTGTCATCTCGTTGTTTCGAGTCGTTTTCTTATGACTCTCTCGGAATCTGTATCGTGTTTGTCTCTGAGGTTCGTATCTCATCTCTTCTTTCGTGAGCCTTGTTCCTTTTCATTTAGATTAGTGGCGAGATCGACCTGTTCTCAGGGTAGAGATACATGCCTTGAGGAATGCTTGGTTTTGCGTTGTCAGAATTTGGTTGAGAGAGTTTATGATAATAATATTCGGGTGATATTGGACAGTGTGCCATCTTGAAAGTTTCATGGTTAGTGGCTAGATGTAAGTGGTATTTGTAGATTTTTAAGCACCATTTGAGGATTTGAATAGAATACTTGGAGTTATAGATGAATTTAGAGGAATGTGCCTTAGATAATGATGATGTGGTCAAATGGATGAATGAGGTAAGTTAGTGCTACTTGATCTTGAGGAATTGCTTAATTGCAGAAGGGACCACATACTTGAGGAGCGAAAGTTATTGGTAACGGTGTGAGAATATTGAGACATTTACAAGTGGACTTATAGAGCTGACTGAGTGTTGACCTTGAGTTACTTATGGAACCTCGGCATTTGCCTATTGATGTACTTACAGGTAACCGTTGATGTTTGATGTAATCGTAGAGTAGAAATTTGAAACTTATAAGTGTTCATAAATATCAATTGAGAAATCTCGGAATGTGAATGCCTAAGTCTTATGAAAACTATAAGAGTGAAAGTTGTTACTTCTTTCGAACTTTCTTTGAGATGTATATTGTTGGTAAATGGTTGGAAATCAGAGGATTTAGAAGTTGTTACCTTAGTAAGAACTTGTTTTGAATGTTCATTGTGATAATGAAGATTTGGGAATTTAAGATATCGAACCTTGTGGAATAGGTTTGCTAGGATCGAACTGTTAAGGATTTAAGGTTATAGGATAACGAATGCCCTATCTTGGGTTTTGAGGTTCGTTGTAATGGTATTAGAATCCCGGTCCAGAGATTTGAAAGCCTTCTTGTTGAGGAATACCTTGTTCTGTGGATGAGATAATGGTAAGAGGGATCGTGAAACCATTGAGAGTTTAGAGATCCCTTGAATTGTCCTCCTAGGGATATATTGGGAATCGTTGTAACGATGCTTTGATTATGGATCGAGTGATTAGTGACCCCATGTTTGACAAGAGTTACCGTCTTCCTTGATCTCTAACCTGGTTATTTCATTTCTTCGATCTTTCCTTGTATGTTCTGTCAGCTGTGAAACTTGAAACTCTCAATCCTTCGTGTCGAAAGTAATCTCTATGATCGTTTCTACGCTCACGGTGACTCTTTTTGGAATTTGTTCACTATTGTAACCCTAAAAGTTGTAATTTTTGGAAAACCTTAATTGTTTTGAGGATTAGGAAACTGCTCCCTCTTTTGTTGAAAGTAAATAAAAGTCGATTTTGAAGAAAACTTGATTTTAAAGAGCAGAACGTTTTACAACTTTGATGGATTTCAGCGTTGGTTGCCACTGGAACGTGTTATTGGAGACGTCTGATAACCTGTGCAATGTTTATCAACACCGAATCGATCCAAATTTCGAATTTTAATGATTTAATTCTGGGACTTGTCTCAGATTTGGAATATCGGACTCTTGAATACGTAACGAGAATCCCAATGTCCATTGACACAGACTTGTACCTTAAACACCTTTTTCTCCTTGGAAATTTTTGAAAGATAAAGTTTTGGGTTACCATATATAACCCAGGTATTACGTTTTGGTAGTTAAAGTTGTTTTCGTACTTATTTCTGTTTTCAAGTTTCCAGGACGAAACTTTTTGAAAGATGGGGTGATTGTAACATCCCAATATTTCGGGATTCGGAAGTTTAAAGATTTTAAGTTCAAGTTCGAGAAATAATTTATATTTCGTAATTCTTGGAATTTCATTTATATAACTGATTAATTTATGTGAGAATATTTTTAAAAGGATTTAAATAAGATTTCATTTGATTGCGTAATTTACGTCTTAGCAATTTAATTTCATAGTCCGGAAAATATTTATATCGTCTTAAGTTTATAGTGACCTTAAGTCGGTGTTTTTAGCTTAAACTGTCTTAAAACTTGTCTTATGGGCCCAACTTGTTAATGGACCCATTTCCCCTCTTTTTCCTCACAAAACCCTAACCCCACCATCTTCTACCTCTCTCCTTCATCTCATTTTTCAGATTTGTAAACTTAACAACAAACACCATTTTTGCATTTTTCTCCTTCAATCTTAAAATGTTCATAAAATCTTCGTTTCTTATCCGATTGAGACGATTTTCGCGGCCACAGATTCCTTGTCTCGAGCCCGTCATTTTAAGGTAATCAATCTTGCAATTTGTGACAGTTGGATTTTCGGCCTGTTCGCATAATTTCGAAATTCGTGATTTTCTCCGATGTTTGTGTTGTTTTAGACGGTGTTTGTGTTAGCCCGGAAGAGGACTTGGTGCTTATTGAACAAGATCTTGAAGGTTTCGCTAAGTAAAGGTGACGATAATGAGAAACTCGGCTTTATTGTATACATTAGCACTTTTCTTGCTTGAATTGGTTTAAGTTTCTGATTCTTAAGGTTATTGTTGTTGTTTGAATTTAGTAACATGATAGGAATGTTCTTATTTGATGATTTCATGCTTAGATGATGTTTCTTAGGCTTATTGTTAAGTTTTTCAGAAATTTATGCTTAAGACGGATACAAACAATGTTCTTATTGGGGATTGTTTGTTGGATTAATTGCTGATAGATAGTGTTTATGGTGTTTATATGTGATGGGTAAACATTTGTTGTTGTTAATTTAGAGGTTTGGGATCAATTTGAGATGAATTGCATTTGTTAGGGAATTTGCGTTCTGCGTACAGCGGCCTCTGAGCCAGCAGGCTGACCGGCAGCCGGTCGGCCGGTTCAGAGTCTGGGTGTCGTCTTTTGAAAGTTCAGAAATCAGAGAAAGGTTTCTGAACCGGTCCGTCGGTCGCCGGTCGACCGGCTCAGGATCCTTCTTAGTGTTTTCAATGTTGCAAAGGCATGGGAAGTGACCCCCAGCCGGCAGGGCGGTACACCCGCTGAGAGTCACTCCTCACATTTAAGTTTTCAAGGTTTTAGCATTTGGGAAGGGAATCCAAGCCGGCTGAGAGCCTCTTCTCTTGTTTTTCAGACGATTAATGGGGATGGGAAGGGACTCCCAGCCGGTGGACTGGCAGACGGTCTAGGACCGGCTGAGAGCCCATGTTCCCATTGTTTTGTTTATAACTTTCAAAGGCTTATTCGGTTTTGATTGAAACTCGTTCCTTGTACCTTTGATGTGTGTTTGAGGTCCCCGGAGGATGGGCGACACTATATTGGGTTTGGGAATGGAGAGAGGATAGAGATCCCCCGGTCGGGTAACCGAAAGGGAAACCGGCTCTCCCTCAACTTAGTTCCCGGGATCAATTAAGTGTTGATTAGAAGTATAAGAAACTAGATCTATAGATTAGTTTCTATATTTGGATGACATTGTATTGATGCTGTTGGAGCTTGTGTCCTCCATATGTAGTGTGATAACGTCATTGAACATACCCTTGTACGGACAAGTGGGAGATTGTTGGGGCTGGTGTCCTTGACAATTAAGTACAATGACTTATTAAATCTCTTTAAGGATCACAAGGGCATACTTCAGTATTATTACCAGTTGATCCACGTTTATCAATAACGGTTGGCTTGCTAGATAAGTTTGATGTTATTGTCATACGGATGGCGGTGATCAACTGGTCCCTATACGTCACACCTATAGGACACGTTTGAGAGATGTGAAGGTATGAAAATACAGTCACATTTTGCCGGATATGACTAAACAGTTAGTCAGAGGTATTGACTACTAAATTAGTCAATAAGATGTTGAGATTATTATTTAATACGGATTAAATAATTTTAGCTAATACGGATTACATGATTAATTCGTAAATTAAATATAAACGGTTATATTTAATTAAATATTGTATTCGCGAATTAATATAAACAGTTATATTAATTTGGGTAATTATACAATATCGTATTTTATCAGACCGTTATTAATATATCGACAGTATTAATATCTGATAACATGTTACGATTTATAATTAAAATCCCGCGAATAACTTATAGCTAAATGGGTCGAATCATGAATTAGAATAAGGTAAGAGTGGAAAGCCCACCCATACCCTATTCAAATATTTCGGCCAAGTGTAGTATATAAGGAGGAGACTTCTCCTTATGTAAATACTCTTGTTGCACTGATTAATATAATCTCAAGGTAAAATTAGGGTTTTGAGAGCTTTCTTCTCCCAAAACCTCAGATCTCACATCTAAAACCTTAAATAGCTCTCCCAATATTGCAAGGCAGTTGGAGAGGATTTCTAGCACACGCGGCCACGTCTCATTCTAAGTCTTGGGTGCAAGTTATAGGAGGGAATTTGTGTTAATTCCTGCTCTTAGGCCATTCGCACAAGGACTAAAGGTTGTATTTCTTTTCTTATGTTTTTTAATCTTATGACGATATTCACGACTGTAATTTTCATTATAATCCTGCAATTAAAGGGTGAATACACGTTTTATTCCCCACAAGTGGTATCAGAGCCTTAGGCCATGAAATTTTACAATTGTGTCTTTCATAAGATTTAAAATTTTGAAAAACCGTGCATTCTGCCTTGGCACTCGATCGAGTCTCTGTTGCACTCGATCGAGTGCCCTTGTACCAGGCCTCGTGCGTGTGATTTTAGGGTTGCAATCGATCTTGTTTTCGATTCTTATTTGCATATTGTTAATTAATCGATATTTTTAGCAATATGTGGATCTTTTGTTGTTTTTATTTTTGATTTACACGTTTTATATCAAGATAAAAACTCGGTTTGATTTAAAAGTGCAGCGATTTGCAGTTTTTACGAGCCACTCGATCGAGCCCTGCTGCACTCGATCGAGTGACACTGACACTCGATCGAGTGCCCCTGTTGCTCGATCGAGTGCTCTCGTTTCGGGCAGTTTGTTTTCGAAAATAACTTGTTTTCTTATTTTCACATGGCTTAAAATAATATACTGTATACGGAAATAGTATATTGTTTAGTGAAACGGTTCACCCTCGTTTGATACATATTGTTTTAAAACAGTTTAAAATAATGGATTATATGTTTATTAAAATTGGTGATTAAAGCGGTATAGTCACATAATTTTAATATTAAAAGGTGGTTTGGTAAAATTTATTAATCATAATAACGGTATTATGTCATGTATGAATTTTATTTTAGTTGATGCATTTTATTTATCGTCTTGTTGAATGCCTAATGAATGCTTTCTATAACGTATTTAATTTTGCAAACAGTTGTAACTTAGTGTGGCCTTAGAAGATTGTGTCACCGTAATGAAGGGACACGATCTTGCTTGTAATTTTGAGATCTTGAATCTCCGTTTTGGGTTTTTGCCATGTAATTACTTTTGTATTTAAATTAGAATGTATCTAGGACTACTTTTGTAATTTAAATTAGTAATTTTGTGAAGACCAAAGACAAGACGGAGACCGGATGCTCACTCCCGCTGCAAGGACCAAGATGGAACATCAAGACAAGCTTCTAGGGTCCAACGGTGGATTCCAAGTTGTTTTATGTTTATTTTGGTAGGATAGGCCACACTAGGACATTTATTTACGTTTATTGCATTTATCTTTATGCTTTCATCGATAATAGCTTGCATCATATTCCGCCTAAAAACCAAACCACCTATATCATGCCTGAAAACTGACTCATGTAGAGGTTACGCGTTAGTTTTCTGTGACAATACAGATGTCACATGTCAATTGCAAAGCCATCACTTTATTTAATTCATTCACGCATATGCTAGATATTAGTTCACTTAAAATGAATAAATAAAAGTTGATGGGGTCTTCCTCGTATAACCAAAAATTGAGATTAGTCTTTATGAATCAGCCTCCCATGAATCCCTTCTTCGTCGGTAGGCATAATATGACCCCTTCTACGTCGGGTAAGTGGGAACAGATGATTTATTTTATCTCAACATCATGGTCACTCGATAATATCTAGTGACTGAGATGGACTAATAGATAGGATATACGGAAATCTATCGACCAAGAGTTCCAACGATTGGAATTAGCCAAACTGTGGGCTTATCAATATACGGAAATTGAGTCTTGGGATCGTTTATATAATTCTTGAGGGAGATCAATTATATAAATGCATGAGTCTACGAGTTTAAATTCAATTTAATATAGACTTAAATCACAACAATAAGTTGCTTATATGGTTTTGTTTTATCTTCTTTTTCAGTGTAGAACACGTTCATTAAAACTGCTGTATAACTAAAATGGCTGGTGAAGACCCAATGCCAAGTGCCAAGCTAGCACGAGAATCCTGGCTAAAGGCCTTCATGGACTCCATGAATCAGTCAACTAGACTGAGGAATGATGGGTCAAACTTCTCTGACTGGGAGGCAGCACTACGGAATGCTGCCATTGCTGACGGAAAGCTTAAGTATTTAACTGAGCCCATTCCGGCACACCCAGGAACTGGAGCTAGAGCCAACGAAATTCGCGCTCATAGCGATTTCGTTATGGAAGCGGGTGCGATAAAGAACGTACTCATCTATGCAATGGAATCAAATTTGCAAAGACGCTTCATATCCCATGGTGCAAACAAGATTTTCACCACGCTCTCTAACGAATTCTCCAAGGCTCCGAGAATCGTTTCTTATGAGCATACATGTCGCTTCTTTGAGGCGAAACTCCAGAAGGGCCAAGCTGTTAGCCCACATATTCTCAACATGATTGAGAATATCGAGAAACTGGAGACCCTAAACTGCAAGATCAGTGAGAACATAATCGTTGATCGTATGCTTCATTCGCTTCATGATGGGTTCGCCCTCTTTAGGGCCAACTATTACATGAACGACATGAAGAAGACTCCTCATGAGCTCCACTCCCTTCTCGTAGAGACTGAGAAGGATCTAAAGTTAAGTGGGAGCATGAAGCAGGACGTTCTCATGATCTCCAGTAAGGGAAAGGGTAAAGGGAAGGCTAAAGCTCAGGGCGACCTAGCAGTAGGTAAGCCCAGGTTCAAGAAACCAGGATTTACTAAGAGTGGGCCAGGTGAGTCGAGCAACTCACATGGCAAGACTAAGAGCAAGGATACTAGCATGGAATGTCACCATTGCCACAAGACTGGGCATTGGAGGCGCTCATGCCCCGTGTATCGCGAGGACATTAAGGCAGGCCGCGTTACTCCTGTTGGTATGTCTTCTTCTTCATTTATTCACATGATTGAGATTAACCACGCAAGTTGCGGAACTTGGGTACTTGATACTGGTTGTGGTTCTCATCTATGTAATCATGTGCAGGGCCTCCGAAACCAAGAACCCCTAATCAAGGGTGAGGTGGACCTGCGTGTCGGGAATGGAGCACGTGTTGCTACAGTCTCGAAGGGAACATACGTGATCCAGCTTCCAAGTGGATTCGAGTTATTTTTATATAACTGTTATTATGTTCCTAGTTTGTCCAAAAACATTATTTCAGTTTCTGCGCTTGACAAACTCGGCTTTTCATTTGTAATAGAGAATAATAGCTGTATTTTCTCCTTACACAATATGATTTATGGCAAGGCAGTTTCCATGAATGGAATTTATGTTTTAGATCAAACCACCGAGATATTAAATGTGAATAATAAAAGATTAAAGGTAGGTGACAAAGATCAAACTTACTTATGGCATTGTCGTATGGGACACATAAATGAGAAACGCGTAAAACAGCTCATACAGAACGGAGCTATCTCGCCCTTTGATTTCGAATCATATGGCACGTGTGAATCATGTCTCATCGGCAAGATGACTCGTATTTCCTTCAAAGGTGTTGGAATGCGCGCTGCCGACCTATTAGGACTCATACATACGGACGTATGTGGCCCTATGTCGATCAACGCACGAGAAGGCTATAGGTATTTCATCACTTTCACGGATGATTTGAGTAGATATGGCTATGTCTACTTGATGAAACATAAAAGTGAATCCTTTGACAAGTTCAAAGAATACCAGAATCGGGTACAGAACCAGCTGGGTAGAAAGATTAAAGCACTACGTTCGGATCGTGGTGGTGAATATCTTTCACACGAGTTTGATCAACACCTTAAAGACTGTGGGATCGTGCTACAGTTGACTCCACCTGGAACACCACAATTAAATGGTGTGTCCGAACGGAGAAATCGAACTCTACACGATATGGTTCGATCCATGATGAGTCACACCGTCGTGCCTGATTCATTGTGGGGCTATGCTCTTTTGTCGGCCGCTCTAATACTTAACCGAAGTCCGTCTAAAGCTGTAGACAAGACTCCATACGAATTATGGAAGGGAACGGTCCCTAACTTGTCCTTTATTCGGGTTTGGGGCTGCGAGGCTTATGTCAAGTGGAGACACGAGGATAAGCTCGGCCCGCGATCGGTCAAGACATACTTTATAGGTTATCCAAAGGGAACTTTTGGTCATTAATTACTTCTACTCGCCAACTGAACAACGTGTTTTTGTTGCGGCTAGTGCGGCGTTCTTAGAGAAAGAATTTCTCGAGAACAAGTCGAGTAATAGAACCTTCGAGTTATCGGAGGTTCAAGAACCAACTGCCGAGCAACCATTGGAGGAAACAGTTCCTTCAACCGAGGCTGCGGTAGATATCCCTGAGGAACCTAGGAGGTCGGGAAGAGTCTCTATTCCACCGGACAGATACATTGGTATGGTCGAGGAACATGATACAGATGACGTCTTACTCCTAGAGGGTAATGAACCCACAACCTATAAAGGTGCCATGACCAGTTCTGACTCAAAGCTATGGCTAGAAGCCATGCAATCCGAGATGGACTCCATGTATGAGAACAACGTGTGGGATCTTGTGGACCTACCTGCAAAGGTACGTCCCCTTCAATGCAAATGGCTTTACAAGATAAAGCATGCCGTGGAAGGACAACAAGATATCCACAAGGCTAGACTAGTTGCTAAAGGTTTCACTCAAGTGCCAGGCTTGCATTATGATGAGATCTTTGCACCCGTAGTCATGCTACGTTCCATTCGGATTATCTTAGCGATCGCCGCATTTCATGATTATGAAATATGGCAAATGGACGTTAAAACCGCCTTCTTAAACGGTTATTTGGAGGAAGAGTTGTACATGGTACAACCCGAGGGTTTTATCGATCCAGCACATCCTAAGAAAGTTTGCAAGCTTAAGCGTTCCATCTATGGACATAAGCAAGCATCGCGGAGTTGGAATCATCGCTTCGACCAAGTGATAAAAGAGAATGGATTCGTTCGATCAGTCGAGGAACCATGTCTCTATATCAAGTCGAGTGGGAGCAAGATTGTATTCCTAGTACTGTATGTCGACGACATACTCTTGATTGGGAATGACATACCTCTCCTATCTTCGGTTAAAGCATGGTTGAAAAACCATTTCCAGATGAAAGATCTGGGAGAGGCACAAAGAATTTTGGGCATCCGTATCTACAGGGATAGATCACGACGGATGTTGTCTCTCAGTCAGGAGTCTTATATAGATAAGATTCTAGAGAGATTCAGCATGACGAACTCCAAGAAGGGGTTCCTTCCTATGACTCCTGGGCTTCACTTGAGCAAGACTCAAGAAGCTAAGTCATTGGAAGAGAAAGAGCGCATGAGTCGGATTCCTTATGCTTCGGCAATAGGATCGATCATGTATGCCATGATATGCACACGTCCAGACGTTGCATATGCATTGAGTATGACTAGTCGATTCCAAGCTCATCCAGGTGAACAACACTGGATGGCCGTGAAAAACATTCTTAAGTACCTACGGAGGACTAAAGATTGGGGATTGACTTATGGAGGCGACTCAACGCTCTGCGCCACGGGTTACGCAGATGCTAGCTTCCAAACGGATCGAGATGACTCGAAATCTCAATCTGGATTCGTTTTTACTCTTAATGGTGCTGCTGTCAGCTGGAAAAGTTCTAAACAGAGTGTTACAGCAGATTCTACGACTGAGTCCGAGTACTATGCCGCCTCAGAAGCAGCTAAGGAAGCAATATGGATGCGTCAATTCTTACAAGGACTATCAGTAGTGCCTAGTTCGAATGACCCAAGCACCGTTTATTGTGATAATAAAGGTGCCATCTTCCAAGCTAAGGAGCATAAGTCTAGCAACAAGGCTAGGCATGTACAACGGAAAGCTCATCTAATCAGAGATTACGTGGAGCAAAAGGAGATTTTCATTGATAAGATCGCTACGGATGACAACATAGCTGATCCTCTCACTAAAGCATTACCACGTGATAAGCATGAAGGACACATTCATTCCATGGGAATTAGATGTGTTCCTAAGTTGTAGTACTCTTTTATGAATTCATGTAATAATTCATTTTCTCGTATACTCTATTCAACCTTATTGTTATGATATAAAATGTTTTGTTTT
The DNA here is from genome assembly GCA_029255685.2 of Silene conica. Lineage (NCBI taxonomy): Eukaryota > Viridiplantae > Streptophyta > Magnoliopsida > Caryophyllales > Caryophyllaceae > Silene > Silene conica. The sequence goes on along the minus strand of CM055317.2, from coordinate 47,091,794 downwards.
TAATGTGGAATTGTACGCCAATTTTGAACACCACAAAGTGAACTGATTAACATTACATCGTTTTGGTCCTTGATTACCCACTTGAGCTGATAACTCAGGTAATCATTTTGTGACGTTGGTTGATGGTGGGTTCAACGAGCCATAAGTCACGCGGCTGACTGACCAATCACAAAGGCGAGTTATACGGATATCTCGTAGGACACCCCGTGACAACGTTATGGAGTCCTAAATGTTTTATAACATTGGGTGCCGGGTCGTGGATAGGACCTCCATAGTGTTCCTTAGAGTCGAGTCTTTTGACTTTCAACTGTCTCTTGAGATTAAGGCAGATTTTGGGTAACTTTGGTTTCTTTCCCACGGTCACCGTAACAGGGGCCAAGAGGATTTTTTCTGGGTTATTTCATGCTGCGCGATATCGGCATGATTCGAGTTGAGGGAAATATCCAAACCCTTATCAGGATTTTATCATTTCTCAGGGCCACTCGAGGAGTAGTAACTGAAATGCATGGCCATGCTCGAATACAGATTCGTTTTATCAGTTAAGTTACTCTCTAGTCGGGGAAACCACGCACTCTTGATACAGATCGCTTGTGAGATACGACCTTTGCGAATGCGGATTTGCAAATTGTCTTACATTGAGTGGGAGAAATTTTAAAAGGATATGAGAATCGGTTATCGCACCTACACTTGTACGGACAAGTGGGAGTTTGTTGGAGCTTGTGTCCTCCATATGTAGTGTGATAACGTCATTGAACATACCCTTGTACGGACAAGTGGGAGATTGTTGGGGCTGGTGTCCTTGACAATTAAGTAGAATGACTTATTAAATCTCTTTAAGGATCACAAGGGCATACTTCAGTATTATTACCAGTTGATCCACGTTTATCAATAACGGTTGGCTTGCTAGATAAGTTTGACGTTATTGTCATACGGATGGCGGTGATCAACTGGTCCCTATACGTCACACCTATAGGACACGTTTGAGAGATGTGAAGGTATGAAAATACAGTCACATTTTGCCGGATATGACTAAACAGTTAGTCAGAGGTATTGACTACTAAATTAGTCAATAAGATGTTGAGATTATTATTTAATACGGATTAAATAATTTTAGCTAATACGGATTACATAATTAATTCGTAAATTAAATATAAACGGTTATATTTAATTAAATATTGTATTCGCGAATTAATATAAACAGTTATATTAATTTGGGTAATTATACAATATCGTATTTTATCAGACCGTTATTAATATATAGACAGTATTAATATCTGATAACATGTTACGATTTATAATTAAAATCCCGCGAATAACTTATAGCTAAATGGGTCGAATCATGAATTAGAATAAGGTAAGAGTGGAAAGCCCACCCATACCCTATTCAAATATTTCGGCCAAGTGTAGTATATAAGGAGGAGACTTCTCCTTATGTAAATACTCTTGTTGCACTGATTAATATAATCTCAAGGTAAAATTAGGGTTTTGAGAGCTTTCTTCTCCCAAAACCTCAGATCTCACATCTAAAACCTTAAATAGCTCTCCCAATATTGCAAGGCAGTTGGAGAGGATTTCTAGCACACGCGGCCACGTCTCATTCTAAGTCTTGGGTGCAAGTTATAGGAGGGAATTTGTGTTAATTCCTGCTCTTAGGCCATTCGCACAAGGACTAAAGGTTGTATTTCTTTTCTTATGTTTTTTAATCTTATGACGATATTCACGACTGTAATTTTCATTATAATCCTGCAATTAAAGGGTGAATACACGTTTTATTCCCCACAGATGCGTATTAAGTTATGCCTTAAGCTGGCCTCTGAACTTAATACGTGAGTTGTTTGTCATATATGGGGATATGCCTTAAGTTGGCCTCTGAGCCCTATATGTGTATGTTTGTCGTGTCTGGGATACGCCATAAGCTGGCCTCTGAGTCCAGACATGTTTGATTGTGATCGCGTTGGAACATGCCTTAAGTTGGCCTCTGAGTCTGACGAGTAAAGCAGCTGCACAACGGGATAGCTCAGGAACTGACACCTTGCCCGGAGTGCAGATGTTTGATGCTAGGACATGCCTTAAGTTGGCCTCTGAGTCTAGTATCTTGTGATGTAGTGAAGGGACATGCCTTAAGCTGGCCTCTGAGTCCTTTTTCATTTGGGTGCTAGTCTATGCCTTAAGTTGGCCTGTGAGTCTAGTGTCTTGCTGATTGGCGGGTCTATGCCTTAAGTTGGCCTCTGAGTCCTTGCTTGATGAATGTTTTGGTGTTTAGGTTATGTCTTAAGTTGACCGCTGAACCTTTACACTTGCTGAATGATTGGTATGTAGGTTATGTCTTAAGTTGACCGCTGAATCTTATACTTGCTGAGTTTTATCTCCTTGCCTTGAGTTGGTACGGTGTCAGATATAGATGATATTGATGATACAGATATTGATATTGATGATATGGATGTTTTGACTTGTTGTTGTTCATCCAAGGTATTGGATGACTCTTAAGTCAGTTTCGTAAATGGTTTGGACTGAAAGACCCCCCGGCCGGGCAACCGGAAGGGAAATCGGCTCTCCTTCCAAATAGTTTCCGAAGTTGGTTGAGAGCCTTGCAGTAGTGTTTGCATGATGATATGAGTTTCAGTTGATGAGATATTTATACTTCACATGTTTATATATGCTGGAGTATTCTGTTTGTATTTATGTGTTACGTGTCGTTACAAAAGTTGGCTAGGAGAACTCTAGTCACTCCCCACTGATTGTGGCGTACATGTTTACATGTATGTAGGTACATGACAGGTGGTTGGCAGAGGGTTGCATGGAGCTAGAAAGCGATGATCCTATTCATCGATTGACTTACACGTTTACGTTAGCTACACTTAGTTTACATTTCAGTTTTGAGTGCCTGTAGGGATGTGCCATCCCAGGCTGATTGTATATATATATATATATATATATATATATATATATATATATATATATATATATATATATATATATATATATATATATATTACTTTCAGTTTCAGTTTTAATTCACCTCGCATGTTAGTTATGTTAAAAAGTTTTAAATTCCGCTGCATTTTTAGTATTTTGTATGTTTTATATTTCCGCTTTCGCGAGGGGTTTTACAATAATTCGTATCATCCCTTGCGTATTCTCGTCATGAGATTTAATTACGTGATCGCTGATACGTGCCTATTTTATATATTTTATTTATTCTTTTGGCACGTATTTTCTTATATTTTCGTGACTTTTAGTTGCTATTTCTCCCGAAACGGTTTACTTTGGCATTTCTATGTTTTAAATGTAGGAATACGCGGAAGTGAGCAAAACTGAACTTTATTTGCCTTTCGGAAGCTGTTTTGAGTGATAATGCGGAGCAAGGATCCGGATTGCACACCCGAGTGTTGTCATTGGGCGAGATTCGAGCTGATACGAACAAGAAGCGGTCGACCGACCCATCAGAGAGGTCGACCGACCTAAGCCCAAATCTCGGAAAAGCCCAGCATCGACAGAAGCGGTCGACCGACCCGGAAGAGAGGTCGACCGACCCAGGAGCTGTTTCCGCATCGTTTGTTCCGTGTTTTACTTACCTAATTTGTAATTATAACTTATTTAAGGAGACCTAAGCAACTTTATTAGAAAAGCAATTTTATTAGAGAAACAATTTATGTTAGAAAGCATTCCATGTTATTCAAGAACTCCATAGTTAGAAAGAGATTTTTATTCCATGTTTTCATCTTTTGTTCTTAATTCCAATTAAGTTGTAAGTTTGCTACAATTAATCTTTCCTTTTAATTTAATCTTGTTGTTCATCTTATTGTTGTTTCTTAATTCATGTTTTCCCTTTTATTGTCATCTTTAATTATGTTAATTCCTTTGATGTTCTTAGTTATTGTTAGTTTCATAATTAAAAGTATGCATAGCTAATTCTTGTGATTAGGAATTAAGGGAACCATGGTAAAGACTTGATTTTGATAGTTTAATGATTGAATTACCAATCCCCCATTGTTGTTGGTGAACAAATCCTTAGGATTGAAAGTTTATTAGGATTAGTTTAACAACAACTTTGGGATTGCCATATGAACGAAAGTTTAGTGCTTTTCTAGGAACCCAAAGACCGTAAGGATTGGGTAGAATATTGACCTAAAGGTTTATTCTTTTTTCCTTGGGATTGTGTTATTTGGTTATTTTACCTTTCATTGACTTGTTTTAACCATGGGGAACCAAAGTTCCTAATCTCCTTTTTACCTTGTTTTATTTCTCTTGTTTATTTTGTCCTTTTAGTTATTAGTTTAAATCTCAAATCAACCCCCCCTTTTTGGTTACTTGTAATAGACTTTAAATTCACAAACATAATTAACCTTGTCTCCTTGTGGTTAGACCCTTGAGTTATCCTATATAAGTTTAAGCTGAGGTTTTATAAATCTTATCGTTGGCACCCCTCAACGACGGGTGTCAAATTTTGGCGCCGTTGCCGGGGAGACGGTATAATTTTGTTGTTTAATTTTTAGTTTATTTCTCTTGTCTTAAGGGACATAGGTTCCTTAAGACCGTTACTTACCTTTTCTTCTAGTTTTGCTTTAGAATACAGGTTTTTGAGAGGAAGGCTTGAGTACTCTCTTGTTTAGATATGGATTCTATTTATGACCACCTACAGCCAAAGGCTCAAGATTTACCAAAAGGATTCACCTTGCCCACCCCCATGTGGGGAATAAAAACGCGTATTCACCCCAAAATTACAGGATTATAATGAAATATACAATTGCGAATATCGTCATAAGATTAAAAAGCATGAGAAAAGAAGTACAACCTTTAGTCCTCGCGCAAAAGGCCTAAGAACAGGAATTAATGCAAATTCCCTCCTATAACTTGCACCCAAGACTTAGTTTGAGACGTGGCCGCGTGTGCTAGAAATCCTCTCCAATTGCCTTGCAATATAGGGAGAGCCCTTGAGGTTTTAGATGTGAGATCTGAGGTATTTGAGAAAAGAATGTCTCAAAACCCTAATTTTCTTTTCAGATAATTAAACAGTGCACCAAGAGTAACTGATATAAGGAGAGTCCTCCTCCTTATATAGTTATTTCGGCCGAAATTAGAGTTTGGGTAGGAGTGGGCTTTCCACTCTTACCTTATTCTAATTCGTGATTCGACCCAATTAGCTTTAATATATTTCGCGGGTTTATGATTATAAATCGTAACATGTTATCAGATATTAATACAGTCGATATATTAATAATGGTCTGATAAGATACGATATTGTATAATTACCTAAATCAATATAACTGTTTATATTAATTCGCGAATACAATATTTAATTAAATATAACCGTTTATATTTAATTTACGAATTAATCTTGTAATCCGTATTAGCTAAAATTATTTAATCCGTATTAAATAATAATTCTCAACATCTTATTGACTAATTTAATAGTCAATACCTCTGACTAACCGTTTTAGTCATATCCGGCAAAATGTGACTGTATTTTCATACCTTCACATCTCTCAAACGTGTCCTATAGGTGTGACGTATAGGGACCAGTTGACCACCGCCATCCGTATGACAATAACGTCAAACTTATCTAGCAAGCCAACCGTTATTGATAAACGTGGATCAACTGGTAATAATACAGAAGTATGCCCTTGTGATCCTTAAAGAGATTTAATAAGTCATTGTACTTAATTGTCAAGGACACCAGCCCCAACAATCTCCCACTTGTCCGTACAAGGGTATGTTCAATGACGTTATCACACTACATGTGGAGGACACAATCTCCAACAAACTCCCACTTGTCCGTACAAGTGTAGGTGCGATAACCGAATCTCATATCCTTTTAAAATTTCTCCCACTCAATGTAAGACAATTTGCAAATCCGCATTCGCAAAGGTCGTATCTCACAAGCGATCTGTATCAAGAGTGGTTTCCCCGACTAGAGAGTAACTTAACTGATAAAACGAATCTGTATTCGAGCATGGCCATGCATTTCAGTTACTACTCCTCGAGTGGCCCTGAGAAATGATAAAATCCTGATAAGGGTTTGGATATTTCCCTCAACTCGAATCCTGCCGATATCGCCCAGCATGAAATAACCCAGAAAAAATCCTCTTGGCCCCTGTTACGGTGACCGTGGGAAAGAAACCAAAGTTACCCAAAATCTGTCTTAATCTCAAGAAACAGTTGAAAGTCAAAAGACTCGACTCTAAGGAACACTATGGAGGTCCTATCCACGACCTGGCACCCAATGTTATAAAACATTTAGGACTCCATAACGATGTCACGGGGTGTCCTACGAGATATCCGTATAACTCGCCTTTGTGATTGGTCAGTCATCCACGTGACTTATGGCTCGTTGAACCCACCATCAACCAACGTCACAAAATGATTACCTGAGTTATCAGCTCAAGTGGGTAATCAAGGACCAAAACGATGTAATGTTAATCAGTTCACTTTGTGGTGTTCAAAATTGGCGTACAATTCCACATGAAAAACAAAACATTTTATATCATAACAATAAGGTTGAATAGAGTACACGAGAAAATGAATTATTACATGAATTCATAAAAGAGTACTACAACTTAGGAACACATCCAATTCCCATGGAATGAATGTGCCCTTCATGCTTATCACGTGGTAATGCTTTTGTGAGAGGATCAGCTATGTTGTCATCCGTAGCGATCTTTTCAATAAAAATCTCCTTTTGCTCCACGTAATCCCGGATTAGATGAGCTTTCCGTTGTACATGCCTAGCCTTGCTGCTAGACTTATGCTCCTTAGCTTGGAAGATGGCACCGCTATTGTCACAATAGACGGTGATTGGGTCATTCGAACTAGGCACTACTGATAGTCCTTGTAAGAATTGACGCATCCATATTGCTTCCTTAGCTGCTTCTGAGGCGGCATAGTACTCGGACTCAGTCGTAGAATCTGCTGTAACACTCTGTTTAGAACTTTTCCAGCTGACAGCAGCGCCATTAAGAGTAAAGACAAATCCAGACTGAGATTTCGAGTCATCTCGATCTGTTTGGAAGCTAGCATCTGCGTAACCCGTGGCGCAGAGTGTCGAGTCGCCTCCAAAAGTCAATCCCCAATCTTTAGTCCTCCGTAGGTACTTAAGAATGTTTTTCACGGCCATCCAGTGTTGTTCACCTGGATGAGCTTGGAATCGACTTGTCATACTCAATGCATATGCAACGTCTGGACGTGTGCATATCATGGCATACATGATCGATCCTATTGCCGAAGCATAAGGAATCCGACTCATGCGCTCTTTCTCTTCCACTGACTTAGCTTCTTGAGACTTGCTCAAGTGAAGCCCAGGAGTCATAGGAAGGAACCCCTTCTTGGAGTTCGTCATACTGAATCTCTCCAGAATCTTCTCTATATAAGATTCCTGACTGAGAGACAACATCCGTCGTGATCTATCCCTGTAGATACGGATGCCCAAAATTCTTTGTGCCTCTCCCAGATCTTTCATCTGGAAGTGGTTTTTCAACCATGCTTTAACCGAAGATAAGAGAGGTATGTCATTCCCAATCAAGAGTATGTCATCGACATACAGTACTAGGAATACAATCTTACTCCCACTCGACTTGATATAGAGACATGGTTCCTCGACTGATCGAATGAACCCATTCTCTTTTATCACTTGGTCGAAGCGATGATTCCAACTCCGCGATGCTTGCTTAAGTCCATAGATGGAACGCTTAAGCTTGCAAACTTTCTTAGGATGTGCTGAATCGATAAAACCCTCGGGTTGTACCATGTACAACTCTTCCTCCAAATAACCGTTTAAGAAGGCGGTTTTAACGTCCATTTGCCATATTTCATAGTCATGAAATGCGGCGATCGCTAAGATAATCCGAATGGAACGTAGCATGACTACGGGTGCAAAGATCTCATCGTAGTGCAAGCCTGGCACTTGGGTGAAACCTTTAGCAACTAGTCTAGCCTTATGGATATCTTGTTGTCCTTCCACGGCATGCTTTATCTTGTAAAGCCATTTGCATTGAAGGGGACGTACCTTTGCAGGTAGGTCCACAAGATCCCACACGTTGTTCTCATACATGGAGTCCATCTCGGATTGCATGGCTTCTAGCCATAGCTTTGAGTCAGAACTGGTCATGGCACCTTTATAGGTTGTGGGTTCATTACCCTCTAGGAGTAAGACGTCATCTGTATCGTGTTCCTCGACCATACCAATGTATCTGTCCGGTGGAATAGAGACTCTTCCCGACCTCCTAGGTTCCTCAGGGATATCTACCGCAGCCTCGGTTGGAGGTACTGTTTCCTCCAATGGTTGCTCGGTAGTTGGTTCTTGAACCTCCGATAACTCGAAGGTTCTATTACTCGACTTGTTCTCGAGAAATTCTTTCTCCAAGAACGTCGCACTAGCCGCAACAAAAACACGTTGTTCGGTAGGTGAGTAGAAGTAATGACCAAACGTTCCCTTTGGGTAGCCTATAAAGTATGTCTTGACCGATCGCGGGCCGAGCTTATCCTCGTGTCTCCACTTGACATAAGCCTCGCAGCCCCAAACCCGAATAAAGGACAAGTTAGGGACCGTTCCCTTCCATAGCTCGAATGGAGTCTTGTCAACAGCTTTAGACGGACTTCGGTTAAGTATTAGAGCGGCCGACAAAAGAGCATAGCCCCATAATGAATCAGGCACAACGGTGTGACTCATCATGGATCGAACCATATCAAGCAAAGTTCGATTTCTCCGTTCGGACACACCATTTAATTGTGGTGTTCCAGGTGGAGTCAACTGTAGCACGATCCCACAGTCTTTTAGGTGTTGATCAAACTCGTGTGAAAGATACTCACCACCACGATCCGAACGTAGTGCTTTAATCTTTCTACCCAGCTGGTTCTGTACCCGATTCTGGTATTCTTTGAACTTGTCAAAGGATTCACTTTTATGTTTCATCAAGTAGACATAGCCATATCTACTCAAATCATCCGTGAAAGTGATGAAATACCTATAGCCTTCTCGTGCGTTGATCGACATAGGGCCACATACGTCCGTATGTATGAGTCCTAATAGGTCGGCAGCGCGCATTCCAACACCTTTGAAGGAAATACGAGTCATTTTGCCGATGAGACATGATTCACACGTGCCATATGATTCGAAATCAAAGGGTGAAATAGCTCCATTCTGCATGAGCTGTTTTACGCGTTTCTCATTTATGTGTCCCATACGACAATGCCATAGGTAAGTTTGATCTTTGTCACCTACCTTTATTCTTTTATTATTCACATGTAATATCTCGGTAGTTTGATCTAAAACATAAATTCCATTCATGGAAACTGCCTTGCCATAAATCATATTGTGCAAAGAGAAAATACAGCTATTATTCTCTATTACAAATGAAAATCCGAGTTTGTCAAGTGCAGAAACTGAAATAATGTTTTTGGATAAACTAGGAACATAATAACAGTTATATAAAAATAACTCGAATCCACTTGGAAGCTGGATCACATATGTTCCCTTCGAGACTGCAGCCACACGTGCTCCATTCCCGACTCGCAGGTCCACCTCACCCTTGATTAGGGGTTCTTGGTTTCGGAGGCCCTGCACATGATTACATAGATGAGAACCACAACCAGTATCAAGTACCCAAGTTCCGCAACTTGCGTGGTTAATCTCAATCATGTGAATAAAAGAAGAAGAAGACATACCAACAGGGGTAACGCGGCCTGCCTTAATGTCCTCGCGATACACGGGGCAGGAGCGCCTCCAATGCCCAGTCTTGTGGCAATGGTGACATTCCATGCTTGTATCCTTGCTCTTTGTCTTGCCTTGTGAGTTACTCGACTCACCAGGCCCACTCTTTGTAAATCCTGGTTTCTTGAACCTGGGCTTACCTACGGCTAGGTCACCCTGAGCTTTAGCCTTCCCTTTACCTTTCCCCTTACTGGAGATCATGAGAACATCCTGCTTAAGACTCCCACTCAACTTAAGATCCTTCTCAGTCTGTACGAGAAGGGAGTGGAGCTCATGGGGAGTCTTCTTCATGTCGTTCATGTAGTAGTTGGCCCTAAAGAGGGCGAACCCGTCATGAAGCGAATGAAGCATGCGATCAACGATGATGTTCTCACTGATCTTGCAGTTTAGGGACTCCAGTTTCTCGATATTCTCAATCATGTTGAGAATATGTGGGCTAACAGCTTGGCCCTTCTGGAGTTTCGCCTCAAAGAAGCGACAGGTATGCTCATAAGAAACGATTCTCGGAGCCTTGGAGAATTCGTTAGTGAGCGTGGTGAAAATCTTGTTTGCACCATGGGTTATGAAGCGTCTTTGCAAATTGGATTCCATTGCATAGATGAGTACGTTCTTTATCGCACCCGCTTCCATAACGAAATCGCTATGAGTGCGAATTTCGTTGGCTCTAGCTCCAGTTCCTGGGTGTGGCGGAATGGGCTCAGTTAAGAACTTGAGCTTTCCGTCAGCAATGGCAGCATTCCGTAGTGCTGCCTCCCAGTCAGAGAAGTTTGACCCATCATTCCTCAGTCTAGTGGACTGATTCATGGAGTCCATGAAGGCTTTTAGCCAGGATTCACGTGCTAGCTTGGCACTTGGCATTGGGTCTTCACCAGCCATTTTAGTTTTACAGCAGTTTTATTGAACGTGTTCTACACTGAAAAGGAAGATAAAACAAAACCATATAAGCAACTTATTGTTGTGATTTAAGTCTATATTAAATTGAATTTAAACTCGTAGACTCAAGCATTTATATAATTGATCTCCCTCAAGAATTATATAAACGATCCCAAGACTCAATTTCCGTATATTGATAAGCCCACAGTTTGGCTAATTCCAATCGTTGGAACTCTTGGTCGATAGATTTCCGTAAATCCTATCTATTAGTCCATCTCAGTCACTGGAATATTATCGAGTGACCATGATGTTGAGATAAAATAAATCATCTGTTCCCACTTACCCGACGTAGAAGGGGTCATATTATGCCTACCGACGAAGAAGGGATTCATGGGAGGCTGATTTATAAAGACTAATCTCAATTTTTGGTTATACGAGGAAGACCCCATCAACTTTTATTTATTCATATTTAAGTGAACTAAAAACTAGCATTGCGTGAATGAATTAAATAAAGTGATGGCTTTAAATGACATGTGACATCTGTATTGTCACAGAAAACTAACGCGAGACCTCTACATGAGTCAGTTTTCAGGCATGATATAGGTGGTTTGGTTTTTAGGCGGAATATGATGCGAGCTATTATCGATGAAAGCGTAAAGATAAATGCAATAAACGTAAATAAAAGTCCTAGTGTGGCCTATCCTACCAAAATAAACATAAAACAACTTGGAATCCACTGTTGGACCCTAGAAGCTTGTCTTGATGTTCCATCTTGGTCCTTGCAGCGGGAGTGAGCATCCGGTCTCCGTCTTGTCATTGGTCTTCACAAAATTACTAATTTAAATTACAAAAGTAATCCTAGATACATTCTAATTTAAATACAAAAGTAATTACATGGCAAAAACCCAAAACGGAGATTCAAGATCTCAAAATTACAAGCAAGATCGTGTCCCATCATTACGGTAACACAATCTTCTAAGGCCACACTAAGTTACAACCGTTTGCAATAATTAAATACGTTATTGAAAGCATTCAAGGCATTCACAAGACGATAAATAAAATGCATCAACTAAAAACAATTTATACATGACATAATACCGTTATTATGATTAATAAATTTATACCAAACCACCTTTTAAGATTAAAATTAAGTGACTATACCGTTTTAATCACCAATTTTAATAAACATATAATCCATTGTTTTAAACTGTTTTAAAAACAATATGTATCAAACGAGGGTGAACCGTTTCACTAAATAATATACTATTTCCGTATACAGTATATTATTTTAAGCCATGTGAAAATAAGAAAACGAGTTATTTTCGTAAATTAATACCCCGAAACGAGAGCACTCGATCGAGTAACTGGGGCACTCGATCGAGTGTCAGGGTCACTCGATCGAGTGCAGCAGGGCTCGATCGAGTGGCTTATAAAATTTGCAAATCGCTGCACTTTTACATAAAAACGAGTTTATAACTTGGATTTAAAACTTGTAAATCATATATAAACAAAACAAAAGATTCACATATTGCTAAAAATATCGATTAATTAACAATATGCAAATTATAATCGAAAACAAGATCGATTTCTCACAAAAATACACGCACGGCAGCCTGGTACGGGGGCACTCGATCGAGTGTCACATGGACTCGATCGAGTGCCTAGGCAGATGCACGGTTTTCTCAAAATTTTGATTTTATGAAAGACACAATTGTAAAAATTTCATGGCCTAATGCTCTGATACCACTTGTGGGGAATAAAAACGCGTATTCACCCCAAAATTACAGGATTATAATGAAATATACAATTGCGAATATCGTCATAAGATTAAAAAGCATGAGAAAAGAAGTACAACCTTTAGTCCTCGCGCAAAAGGCCTAAGAACAGGAATTAATGCAAATTCCCTCCTATAACTTGCACCCAAGACTTAGTTTGAGACGTGGCCGCGTGTGCTAGAAATCCTCTCCAATTGCCTTGCAATATAGGGAGAGCCCTTGAGGTTTTAGATGTGAGATCTGAGGTATTTGAGAAAAGAATGTCTCAAAACCCTAATTTTCTTTTCAGATAATTAAACAGTGCACCAAGAGTAACTGATATAAGGAGAGTCCTCCTCCTTATATAGTTATTTCGGCCGAAATTAGAGTTTGGGTAGGAGTGGGCTTTCCACTCTTACCTTATTCTAATTCGTGATTCGACCCAATTAGCTTTAATATATTTCGCGGGTTTATGATTATAAATCGTAACATGTTATCAGATATTAATACAGTCGATATATTAATAATGGTCTGATAAGATACGATATTGTATAATTACCTAAATCAATATAACTGTTTATATTAATTCGCGAATACAATATTTAATTAAATATAACCGTTTATATTTAATTTACGAATTAATCTTGTAATCCGTATTAGCTAAAATTATTTAATCCGTATTAAATAATAATTCTCAACATCTTATTGACTAATTTAATAGTCAATACCTCTGACTAACCGTTTTAGTCATATCCGGCAAAATGTGACTGTATTTTCATACCTTCACATCTCTCAAACGTGTCCTATAGGTGTGACGTATAGGGACCAGTTGACCACCGCCATCCGTATGACAATAACGTCAAACTTATCTAGCAAGCCAACCGTTATTGATAAACGTGGATCAACTGGTAATAATACAGAAGTATGCCCTTGTGATCCTTAAAGAGATTTAATAAGTCATTGTACTTAATTGTCAAGGACACCAGCCCCAACACCCCACCACTGGCTCCTTTGTGCTCCACCCAAATAACATCTTTATGGTGGAAAGGAGTCAGTTTTCTGGTCTACCCAACGAGGATCCATTGAAGCATGTTACGACCTTCACTGATTATTGCTATTCCATACCCATACCTGACGGGGTGACTCGAGATGAGGTGCTGGCAATGATGATCCTGTTCTCATTAAAAGATGCCGCGCGAGATTGGTATCGCTACCTTGATAGGGCAGCTGAGAAGGTTACGGATTGGACTTCCTTGGCATTGGCTTTTTACAAGAAATACTTTCCCCTTGCAAAAGCCGAGGACTTGAGAAGCCAAATCACTAACTTTCAACAAGGGCCTGATGAAGGATTTTGTGAAGCATGGGATCGGTTCAAGAAATTGGTCCGTTCTATCCCTCACCATAACTTTCAACAATAGTACTTATGTAACCAATTTTACAACGCCCTTTACGATGACTATAAGATGATTCTTGATGCGGCCGCCAATGGGAGATTCCAGAATAACACCGACCATATGAAGGGTTGGGAAACCATTGAAGACATGGCGGTGCATAGGGATACCTTTAAGAGTTCACGTGGGAATTCGCGGAGGCTGAATGTGGAGATGAATAGAGTGATGGCTCTTGAAACAACAGTTGAAGCCCGTTTTGAAAAGCTTGAGGCAACCCAGCTGAAGCTTGAAAGTGCGAACCTAGTTACTACGGTTGACAGCACGGGTGAGATTGAGAAATTGAGAGCTCTTGTTAATGTTTTACACTACAACAAAATGGCACTTGCGTCACGATTTATGTCACGGGAATTCATAATTCGTGACCTAAATTTGCTTAGTCACGGGAAAAAAAAGTGCCCTTCCTTCAAAATTAATTGGTAAAAAAATTTATGTCACGGGAAAATATATCTGTGACAAATAATTGTTTTTAGTCACGAATTAAGCCATGACCATGGCTAACAAATGCGTTTAGTCACGCATCAAGTCACGAACGTGGCTAATAATTATTTTTAGCCACAATGTCGTGGCTAATTATGATTTATTGTCACAGGTAAGTTAACCGTGACTAATTAGTGTGCTTAGCCACACTGAATTCTTAACGTGACTAATTATGATTTATTGTCACAGCTAAATTATCCGTGACCATATTGCTCTTAGCCACACACTGAATTCTTATCGTGGCTAATTGTGATTTATTGTCACAAGTAAATTACCCGTGACTAATTATTGCTCTTAGCTACGCACTGGATTTTTACCGTGACTAATATTTTTGATATGATAACAAATAATAGTACAAAATTAGTAGTGCAACATGATGTGTACTGTGACATCAAGATGATTGCACCGTATTATTGCGAGATGTGAACACTATTCGTACTTAATGTTCTTCGCTATTGACGTAAATGATCTTATTATGATTATTCTTATTATTGGATTTAGTCTGTCACAAGTGAGAATTTGTGCAATTTATTATGATATTCTTATTAACGCTACTGACTTGAACATGATTATGTTTATATGAATAAATGATTGTTGTTTAACAATTTATTTTGCTTTATTTTCGTTGAATGCTGTTTAAAAAAATCAATATAGAAAACATTTTAATTATTGAAAATGAGTGTATCACACCGAAAAGTAAAATGGAAATTAAAATAATAGATTTACATGTGTAAATAATGTGAAATTTTGTTGACAAAAAGAAATATCAAGAATAATGAAAAGAAATCAATTTATAGAAAACAAAAATTTGTACGATCTTTTATGTGTTTTTTGGGCAAAAACTAATTATTTTCGATTTAATAATGTCTTGGTCATTTATTTCAGTAATAAAACTCGGTCATTGATATTCATATGTAATCATTATTCAAAAGTGAGCATTATTTAATAAAATGTGATTAAACTTTTTTTCGTTACAAATACGACGATCTTACAAATAGTATTTGTGTGGAAAAATATATGAAAAAATGGATAAAAGAGACGTAAAATAAAAATGCAGACAAATGATAAAAAAATAAAAAAAAATATATTAGGGAAAAATATATAAGGAAAATTTGATTAAATAGTTTGGAGAAAATGGTTTTGTTGACTCGGGCAAAAAATGACCCGAGCATCATTAGTTGGGAGGTCAACATTGAAAACTCGAGTAATTTGAGAAAAAATAATATTTTTTCGCAAAAATATGTAAATCATTTATTATTTTTTCGCAAAAATAATAGCGAAGGTAGTTTAGAAGAAAAGAATATAATTTAAGAGGTTTCAAAGTGTTAACTATATCAACAAGCTTAAGTTTCAATTTCGGTAGCTCATCATAAGAACTCCACAGTTAAGCGTGCTCAGGTGAGAGTAGTCTTGGGATGGGTGACCTCCTAGGAAGGATATATGATTCGCAAAAGTGAATGACCTGTGATTGTAAGTAACGAGTTGAGATAACTAGCCAAACAAGGATTAAAGCTTGACAAGATTTCATATCTAACCAAATGTGTTTGGTAGTGTGGTGGTTGCTCACCTCATCCCTTAACCACGAGGTCATGGGTTCGATCCCTACCCATGTGAATGGAGCAACACTTTGGCCAGCCGTTTACCTCTTCGTGAGAGCACCCGCGGTGAGGGGATTACACACCGTTGTCGGGGGTGGACACCCCGGGGTGAAAATATTTTCGTTATAAGTAAAAAATAATATTTTACATTTTGTTTATTTATTTATTTTTTTTGTTAGCCACGGGAATAATTTTGGCCACGAGGATTAATTTTTGGCCACGGGAATTATTAGCCACGTGCGAATCTGTGGCTAAAAATATAATTTTAGCCACGTTCTTGTTTTTCCCGTGGCTATCTGTTAGCCACGCCCACTTGGGCCACGGAAGGTATTTCCGTGGCAAAAAGCTTTAGCCACGAGAAATTAGTACTTGCGCCACGAATTTAGCCGTGGCCCAAGTGCTCAATTGTAGTAGTGTTAACAAAACAGGTTATAGAGATGGGAAACGCTCAAATTGCCTCCACAAAGGTTTTTGAAGAACACTTGATAAACATAGCCAACCGAACAACTAGCTCTCCAGCTAGTTGTGACGGACCCATGGAGACGTTGAATGCCATAAATCTTAGGAGTGGCCGTGTTTGTGAAGGATCAACCCAAAAAGACAATTCTGCCGAGGTTCAAAACAAAGAAACTGATCCCGTCAACAGGTCAGGAGGTCGACCGACCCCTACAGTAGGTCGACCGACCCCTACAGTAGGTCGACCGACCTCGATTCCTGACGTGAGATCAATTTCTGGAGGACATAAAATTTCAGATGTTGCAGAGTCTGGTCGGCCGACCCCTGCTGTAGGTCGACCGACCGACGTTCCTGAGCAGAATGCTGTTTTAACTCCGGAATCGCTGGATTCCTCCTTCATTCAAGGCTTCACCGAAATATTACAACTGAAAAAGCCAAAGGTTGTTGATCCTATGGCTAATGTCACCGTTCCTTATCACGAAAGACTGAAAAATTCAAAAGAGGATTGGAAATTTTGTAAGTTTCTGGAGATGGTGAAGAATCTTGAGGTAACCATCCCTTTCACTGATTTAATTACCCAGGTACCTTCTTATGCTAAGTTCATGAAAGATATTTTGAGTCGTAAGAGGAATTTTCAGGACGACGGTGCTGTTGCTTTTGTGGAAGAATGTTATGTTCTTTCACAAAATAATATAGCACCCAAGTTAAAAGACCCAGGTAGTTTTTCTATCCCTTGTACGATAGGTAATCATGTTATAGGGAAAGCCCTTTGTGATCTAGGGGCTAGTGTCAGTGTTATACCTTATTCTGTATGTGAAAGACTTGGTTTAGGTAGACTTAAAGTCACCAATATTACCCTACAGATGGCTGATAGATCAACCCAAAGACCATTAGGAGTCTTGGAGGATGTCCCAGTAAGAGTGGGAAAGTTCTTTATTCCTGTCGATTTCGTTGTTTTAGACATTGCTGAGGATAGTCAAATACCTATTATTTTAGGTAGACCATTTTTACACACAGCTGGGGCTGTAATAGATGTCAAACGCGGGATCATTACTCTACAGATTGGAGATGACACTATCGAGTTTAATCTTGCCCATAAGGCAACTATTCCTACTGATGATACTTGTTGTTCCATTGATATTATAGACAGGAATGTTATCCTTAATTGGAGGGAATCCTTGACCAAGGATCCCTTAGATGATCTGACAGTTTTGGATAAGTGTGCAGGTAATCCAGCTGAGAATGCTGAAGAGCTGGACGTGATAGAAGAAGAGGAAAAGGAGTATGAGTTCACTGAAGAAGAGAATGAGAAGCTCATAAGCCTAGCTAATGCGAATCTGGTAAACATGTGCTATTCCATTAGTACTGATTCTGTTCAGGCCGTTGAGGTAAAGGTACCAGAGCGTAAGCCACTTCCTCCTAATCTTAAGTATGTTTTCTTAGATGATACTGAACAGTACCCTGCGATTGTTAGTTCTAAACTTAATCCTGACCAACTTTCTGCCTTAATGACTGTTCTAAAAAAGAATAGGAAAGCTCTAGGTTATTCTTTGGATGATATTAAGGGCATAAGCCCTGATGTTTGCATGCATAGAATAGAGTTAGAGGAAGGGCATAAGCCTTATAGACAGGGACAGCGTAAGTTAAATCCTAAGATGCAGGATGTGGTTATGGCTGAGGTAATGAAACTTCTTGATGTAGGTATTATCTATTCAGTTGGCAACTCTAAGTGGGTTAGCCCAGTTCAGGTGGTTCCTAAGAAAGGAGGAACCACAGTGGTTAAGAATGATAAAAATGAGTTAATACCAACTAGAGTTGTAACTGGGTGGCGGATGTGCATTGATTATAGACAGTTAAATGCCGCCACCAAGAAAGACTATTTCCCCCTTTCTTTTGTTGACCAAATGACTGAAAGACTGGCTTCTAATAAATTCTTCTGTTTTCTAGATGGTTATTCATGTTTTTTCCAGATTCCCATCCATCCTGATGATCAGAGTAAGACTACTTTTACATGTCCACAGGGTGTTTTTGCTTATCGCAGGATGCCTTTTGGGTTATGCAATGCTCTTGCTACCTTTCAAAGGTGTATGATGGGTATCTTTTCTGACTTTATAGAAAACATTATGGAGGTATTTATGGATGACTTCTCTGTTTATGGTAATGCTTTTGATCAATGCTTAGCTAATCTTGATAAAGTCTTGCAGCGATGTATTGATGTAAACCTTGTCTTAAACTTGGAAAAGTGTCATTTTATGGTTACTGAAGGGGTAGTGTTAGGGCATCTAATTTCAGATAAAGGTATACATGTAGATATAGCAAAGGTGCAGGTGATTGAGCAATTACCCCCTCCTGTTAATGTCAAGGGGGTGAGAAGTTTCTTAGGACACGCAGGTTTCTACAGGCGTTTCATTAAGGACTTCTCTAAGATTGCTAAACCGCTTACACAATTGCTTCTTAAAGATGCCATCTTTGATTTCGCTGATGAGTGCCTTTCAGCTTTTAACAGGTTGAAGGAAGCTTTGATCTCAGCACCAATCATTCAGCCACCAGATTGGGATCTCCCATTCGAGATCATGTGCGATGCTAGTGACTACGCTGTAGGTGCTGTGCTAGGTCAAAGGAAGAACAAGGCTCTTAATGCTATATACTATGCGAGCCGCACCCTAGATGAGACTCAAGTCAATTATTTCACTACTGAGAAGGAGATGCTAGCCGTCATATTTGCCTTGGAAAAATTCAGGTCCTATTTAGTAGGTAATAAGGTAATTGTTTACACTGACCATGCAGCTTTGAAAGGTCTTTTTCAGAAGAAGGATTCAAAGCCAAGGATTTTAAGGTGGATACTCCTTCTCCAAGAGTTTGACATTGAGATTAGGGACAAGAAAGGCGCGGAAAACGTGGTAGCCGACCACCTATCTCGCCTACAGCTGACTGATAGGGAAGATTCTTTACCTATTGATGATTCATTTCCTGATGAGAGTTTGTTTATCATTAATAGTTCAGGTTCTTATCCCCCTCCTTGGTATGCTGATTTTGCTAACTTTGCTGTCACAGGTAAAATCCCTCCTGAGTTGTCTTGGCAACAAAAGAAGAGATTTATGTTCGATGCAAAACAGTATTTTTGGGATGACCCTTATGTTTTTAAGGAATGCGGAGATGGACTCATCCGGAGATGCGTTCCCCAATGGGAGGTGAAAGACATTCTGGAAGCATGTCACTCTTCTGCATGTGGTGGTCACCACGGTCCATCTAGAACCGTGGCCAAGGTATTACAGTCTGGTTTGTATTGGCCTACTTTGCATGCTGACTGTAGGAATTTTGTAGAAAACTGTGATGCTTGTCAAAGAACTGGGAATGTCTCAAAAAGACATGAGATGCCGCAGGTTGGTATTTTAGAGGTAGAGATTTTTGATGTCTGGGGCATTGATTATCAAGGACCTTTTCCTAGTAGTCAAGGTAACAGGTATATTCTTGTGGCTGTTGATTATGTGTCTAAGTGGGTAGAAGCTATTGCTACACCCCATTGTGATGCAAAGGCTGTTATTAAGATGTTTAAAAAAATCATATGCCCTCGTTTTGGTGTCCCTAGGGTTGTCATAAGTGATGGAGGTATGCATTTTAAGGAGAAACGCTTAGGTGACTTGTTAAATAAATTCGGTGTCCAACACCGTAGGGGTTTAGCTTATCACCCTCAGACTAGTGGTCAAGTTGAGATCTCTAATAGGGAACTCAAGGAGACCCGAGCCAAAGTAGTTTCTAAGTCTATGAAAGATTGGAGTCTAAAACTTGATGATGTTTTATGGGCCTATAGAACCGCGTTAAAAACCCCAATAGGGATGTCACCATTCCGATTGATTTATGGTAAGACTTGTCATTTACCAGTAGAATTAGAACGTAAGTCTTGGTGGGCTATATGTGATCTTAATTTAGACCCTAATCTTTCCCGTGAGAAACGTTTGTTGCAGCTCAATGAGTTAGAAGAATTCAGGTTGTTAGCCTATGACAATGCCAGGATTTACAAAGAGAAAACAAAGCGCTGGCACGACAAGAGAATCATTAGGTGTGATTTTCAGGTAGGTGATAGGGTGTTACTTTTAACGCTCACATTCGTCTTTTTCCTGGTAAGCTGAAATCCAGGTGGAGCGGACCCTACACCATCACAGCTGTCTCAAAATTCGGGTCGATAGAGTTAGAAATCTCATCTGGTGAGAGGTTCAAAGTCAATGGCCAGTATGTGAAGCACTTCCGAGGAGAAAATGAATTTGTCGGAAAGGTTGAAGTTTCTTACTTTGACCCTTTTTAGGATGCTTCAGGATAGGTAAAAAGGTCGTGCGGGACCTCTTAAACCAGCGCTACACGGGAGGCAACCCGTGCTCTAGCTTAAATTTACGTTTTGTTTATTTCCGTTTTATCCTTGATGAGATTTTAAGTTTCTGCAGAAAAATAGAAGAATTCGTCAGGACAGCGGTCGACCGACCCAATTACTAGGTCGACCGACCTTCTGGCAGCTTTAAATTCATTCTGACAGGTTAAGTAAAATTGGCAGAGCAGGTTTGAAGGACAGAGGTCGACCGACCCAGAAGTTTGGTCGACCGACCGCGGTTTTTTTTTTCGTCCGGTTTTTTTGAAAAAATAAGAGTCACGGTTGTTGTGTGTTTTGAAAACACAATTTTTACCCTCTTTTGCTCACTCTTTCTGCATTCCTCTTTCTCTCTTAAAAACCCTAAAATCACCCACCTTCTTCATCCTTCATTTCCTTGCTTTCTTTCAATTTTCTCCATTCAAGGTATGTTTTCTTAGTTTTCTTTCTCTCTTTTTTGTTTCCTAGCATCTTAATTCCGTTCTAGGTAGTATTAGTTTGTCTTTTTGAGTTTAATTTTGCTCTTAAGTTCGTTTCCATGCTTGTTTGTGTGTTTTTCTCTAAGTTTTCTTCTTCCTTTAGATTTTATAGTCTCAGATCTGTAATTTGTGTGTGATTTCGTGCTGTTAGGGGTAGCTTAATTCTTCATTTCAATTTTTATGCCATTTTTCCGCACGATTTCAGTCCCGAAATTCCGATTCTGACACTGTTCACGGTCGACCGACCCAAAACGGAGGTCGGCCGACCAAACTATGATTTTCCTGAGTTTCGTAATTTGCAGATTTTGAATTTTCTTCTGATAGTTGGTCGACCGACCTAGGTTTGCGGTCGGCCGACCTACTGTGCTACAGGAATTTTGATTTTTCTCGCGAAAGTGGTCGACCGACTTCTCTGTGAAGTCGGCCGACCCATGTTTGTTACAAAAGTTTCTGTTCTGCGTTTTTCGTTCCTAATTTTGTTAAAAAAATGTTTCCATATGTGCACAAGACTTACGCTTTATTGAACTTTTCAGATTTACAATGTCTAGCCGAGAACAAGGTGGAAAGCGCTCCCGCACTTCCGGTGCAAGCACCTCCAGAGGCCGTGTTCCTAGGTCGAGAGGATTGACGGTGCAAGACACGGATAGTCTACCAAACTATCCGCAAATCATTTTCAGCACTCCGGCCTAAAAAGCCCGATTCCTCCATCTCACCGCTTATTGCTTGGTAGTGGTAACCCGGTTCCTCTGTGTTCCGACCTTGCAAGCCTTGGGATGTCATGATGAGGTGGTGTCCTTGCTCAATGGGACGGGTTTCTCAGGACTTGTCACTATGGATGAGTTCACCTATTCCCTTCTCACTCTTGAGTTCTTTTCTTCCTTTACTTTTGATATTAGAGCATATCACCCCGGCTATGATAACGTTTGCATTTCTTTTCGTTTGTTCAATGAAACATTTTCTTTAACTTTAAACCAATTTGCTCAGTTTCTAGGCTTATCTTCTACGGGTCTTACGGATGACCCCACTGGGTCATATAATGATTTGTGGTCCTGCCTTTCTGATTCCAGCGATGGGAAGAAGAAAAACAGTACCGTTCACCTACCCGCCCCCCGTTATTATTTGCGTCTTTTGGCCAACATTGTTTTCGGCCGCAAAAAGTCTCAAAATGTTAACAACATTGAGCTCTCCATTTTGTCTGGTTATCTTAACATCAGACGTACGGGTCAACAGTTTTATAACACTACTTATTTGGTTGCCTCTCACTTCATGTCGGTGGGCGAGGGAACTTCATTGACTACTATTGTTTGTGGCGGGCTAGTCACTCGATTAGCCCGCTCTCTTGTCCCCCAGTTCCCTCGCTATGAGGATGCGATTGACACTCTCTCCCGGTTCATGGACATGGCTTATGTCAGGTTCGTGCGTTGGGTGAACAGGAGAGATTATTGGAAGGTAGACACCTACCTCAGTGATCGCATCCCCATCACCGCGGCTCCCCCTATGTTACCCCTTTTTAATGTTATAGGGGAGCCCAGACCACTACTCCCGTCTTACCGCCTCCCACTTAGAGGAGGCGCCTTTAGAGGCCATAGGGTCCCTGCTCCCGGTGCCCACCATCACGCATCTGGGACGGGGTACCCAACTGATTTTACTGCTGCTGATAATGTTTATGTTCCTCCTTTTGTTGATGACAGATCTCTGCCACAAATGATGGCGAGCTTTTGCAGACAGTTCAACCAAAAACAGTTGAACGATAGTCTTTGCCAATATCCGGTTTACAAGGAGTATGCCACTCAGGGTAGGCTCCCTACCGGCCCATGGACTCACCCCACCTGGTACACACCTCTCGCAGGCGGTCGTGTCCACGGTGAAGCTTCAGGCTCTGCCTCGGGAACAGGCATAGGGTCTGAAGAGGAGGACGAGGAGGAGGAAGGAGGAGAGGACTCTGAGCCGGATTTCGACTCAGAGGGCTAGGGACATGCTTGACCTTACCCTCTTTGGGGTTCGGTTTGGGGAGGTCCCTCCATCTTGTAAGTAGTTTTTCTTTTATTTTCCCTTTAGATTTCCAGTTTTTCCCTCTAGATTTCCAGTTTTTCCATTCGATTTCCAGTTTTCCTCTCCTTCCTCCTTAGACTCTTTTTGTAATTTCTAGTCTTTTACCTTTTCCTTTCTTTGTTTGTTTCTTTTCTGCCTACCCCCATGCCTATGTTGTGGTTGTATGCTGATGAGCACAATGGGGGCATTGTGCGTTTTGGTTTGGGGAGGGTGTTTGCATACTCCTTTGTGACTCTGCAATTGTCTTTGTGTCTTTTGTTTTTCATTCCTTTAGGTGTTTGTCCTTTTCTCGTTTTCTTTTGTCGCGTGTTCTTCCCTGTCGCGCGTTCTTCTCTGTCTTAAGTTTTTAGGTCGAGTCGGAACGGACGAATACAATTTATGCCTCACATATCAGATATTGCCTTGCCTTGCATTTTTTCAAAAATTTTCAAGCTAGTCCTTTGCATTATCTACGAGTTTTTGTTGATTTCATGCTAAATTATTAGACTTGACTCTCTTCTTGGCAAGCTACTACATATTCTAAGGATTAGAGCTTAATAAATCAGTGACATCCATGACCGATTTCATGTAGGTTTGTGAGTAGTTTCTCCTCTTGAGGCATGTCACATCAATGTGCATAAACATGAATTTTGTCTACTTAATACCTGTATGCATTCGGATTTGTGGTTTGTTGACACATGGTAAAGGTCCCTCTTTCTCATTTTACCCCATTATCCTCACATAGCCAAATTGAATCTTTTTAACCCGTTTGCTACATCCAAAAATTGCCTACCCTAGCCGAGCTAGTAATGTAGTGATGGGACTGTTTTAGTTATCCTTTGGTTGTGCTTCATTGATAACTCGTGATCTTGTGAGAACGATGGAAAGAAGAAAAAGATGAGAATGAAAAAAAAAAATATATAAAAAAAAAAAAAAAAATATATTGAAAAAAAAGGGGAAGAAAAGAAATGAAAAAATGAAGAAAAATGCAAAAGACTAATGAGCCTGTTTTCAAGGCTGGTCGGTCGACCTGCATTCTGGGTCGGTCGACCAGGACCATTGAACAGGTTATTTCTGGAAAAAAAAACAGAGGAAGAAAGAAAGAAAGGAAAGGAGAAAATTGGAGAAATTGTGATTTTTGCTCCAAAACTTTGAGCATTGACATGTATGGAAAAGTAATAGAAGTGATGTTATAGTATGGATAGACGGTTGTTAGCTCGGTTTAACCCCTCTTCCCATAACTTATTTTAACCCCTTCTTACCTTTAGCCTCACAATTCCAAAATCGCATCGGCATGTGTCATGGTTATCTAGTGTGGGAATGCATATGTACGGTTGTAGAGAGTTTATTCATGTTAGATTGCAGGCATGTTCTTACGGGTCGCAGATAGGTGAGAGTCTTTACTTTTATTTATCTTCTTGTCTTTCACATATACTTTTGACCCTTTGCTTTCATGAGTGTCTCGAGCGTACCGCGAGAGTCCAATTAGAATGAGTCTTGCAAGGGTGAAAATTTAGCATGCTATTCCAACATGTCCAATTCGTTTTGCTCTTGACATTATGCTTGATTATATTTGAAGGTTGCATTAAATTGGTTAGGCATAGTGTTGTGTTTGGTTGTAAAAAGTGTAATATCCGTTCCATTAGAAGTTTTTCTTTTCTTTTGAGTCTTAGTGCTTGCTTGAGGACAAGCAAGGTTTGGTTTGGGGAGTTTGATACGTGCCTATTTTATGCATTTTATTTATTCTTTTGGCACGTATTTTCTTATATTTTCGTGACTTGTAGTTGCTATTTCTCCCGAAACGGTTTACTTTGGCATTTCTATGTTTTAAATGTAGGAATACGTGGAAGTGAGCAAAACTGAACTTTATTTGCCTTTCGGAAGCTGTTTTGAGTGATAATGCGGAGCAAGGATCCGGATTGCACACCCGAGTGTTGTCATTGGGCGAGATTCGAGCTGATACGAACAAGAAGCGGTCGACCGACCCATCAGAGAGGTCGACCGACCTAAGCCCAAATCTCGGAAAAGCCCAGCATCGACAAAAGCGGTCGACCGACCCAGGAGTTGTTTCCGCATCGTTTGTTCCGTGTTTTACTTACCTAATTTGTAATTATAACTTATTTAAGGAGACCTAAGCAACTTTATTAGAAAAGCAATTTTATTAGAGAAATAATTTATGTTAGAAAGCATTCCATGTTATTCAAGAACTCCATAGTTAGAAAGAGATTTTTATTCCAAGTTTTCATCTTTTATTCTTAATTCCAATTAAGTTGTAAGTTTGCTACAATTAATCTTTCCTTTTAATTTAATCTTGTTGTTCATCTTATTGTTGTTTCTTAATTCATGTTTTCCCTTTTATTGTCATCTTTAATTATGTTAATTCCTTTGATGTTCTTAGTTATTGTTAGTTTCATAATTAAAAGTATGCATAGCTAATTCTTGTGATTAGGAATTAGGGGAACCATGGTAAAGACTTGATTTTGATAGTTTCATGATTGAATTACCAATCCCCCATTGTTGTTGGTGAACTAATCCTTAGGATTGAAAGATTATTAGGATTAGTTTAACAACAACTTTGGGATTGCCATATGAACGAAAGTTTAGTGCTTTTCTAGGAACCCTAAGACCGTAAGGATTGGGTAGAATATTGACCTAAAGGTTTATTCTTTGTTCCTTGGGATTGTGTTATTTGGTTATTTTACCTTTCATTGACATGTTTTAACCATGGGGAACCAAAGTTCCTAATCTCCTTTTTACCTTGTTTTATTTCTCTTGTTTATTTTGTCCTTTTAGTTATTAGTTTAAATCTCAAATCAACCCCCCCTTTTTGGTTACTTGTAATAGACTTTAAATTCACAAACATAATTAACCTTGTCTCCTTGTGGTTCGACCCTTGAGTTATCCTATCTAAGTTTAAGCTGAGGTTTTATAAATCTTATCTTTGGCACCCCTCAACGACGGGTGTCAAATTTTTGCGCCGTTGCCGGGGAGACGGTATAATTTTGTTTGTTAATTTTTAGTTTATTTCTCTTGTCTTAAGGGACTTAGGTTCCTTAAGACCGTTACTTACCTTTTCTTCTAGTTTTGCTTTAGAAGACAGGTTTTTGAGAGGAAGGCTTGAGTACTCTCTTGATTAGATATGGATTCTATTTATGACCACCTACAGCCAAAGGCTCAAGATTTACCAAAAGGATTCACCTTGCCCACCCCCACCACTGGCTCCTTTGTGCTCCACCCAAATAACATCTTTATGGTGGAAAGGAGTCAGTTTTCTGGTCTACCCAACGAGGATCCATTGAAGCATGTTACGACCTTCACGGATTATTGCTGTTCCATACCCATACCTGACGGGGTGACTCGAGATGAGGTGCTGGCAATGATGATCCTGTTCTCATTAAAAGATGCCGCGCGAGATTGGTATCGCTACCTTGATAGGGCAGCTGAGAAGGTTACGGATTGGACTTCCTTGGCATTGGCTTTTTACAAGAAATACTTTCCCCTTGCAAAAACCGAGGACTTGAGAAGCCAAATCACTAACTTTCAACAAGGGCCTGATGAAGGATTTTGTGAAGCATGGGATCGGTTCAAGAAATTGGTCCTTTCTATCCCTCACCATAACTTTCAACAATGGTACTTATGTAACCAATTTTACAACGCCCTTTACGATGACTATAAGATGATTCTTGATGCGGCCGCTAATGGGAGATTCCAGAATAAAACCGACCATATGAAGGGTTGGGAAACCATTGAAGACATGGCGGTGCATAGGGATACCTTTAAGAGTTCACGTGGGAATTCGCGGAGGCTGAATGTGGAGATGAATAGAGTGATGGCTCTTGAGACAATAGTTGAAGCCCGTTTTGAAAAGCTTGAGGCAACCCAGCTGAAGCTTGAAAGTGCGAACCTAGTTACTACGGTTGACAGCACGGGTGAGATTGAGAAATTGAGAGCTCTTGTTAATGTTTTAACAAAACAGGTTATAGAGATGGGAAAGGCTCAAATTGCCTCCACAAAGGTTTTTGAAGAACACTTGATAAACATAGCCAACCGAACAACTAGCTCTCCAGCTAGTTGTGACGGACCCATGGAGACGTTGAACGCCATAAATCTTAGGAGTGGCCGTGTTTGTGAAGGATCAACCCAAAAAGACAATTCTGCCGAGGTTCAAAACAAAGAAACTGATCCCGTCAACAGGTCAGGAGGTCGACCGACCCCTACAGTAGGTCGACCGACCTCGATTCCTGACGTGAGATCAATTTCTGGAGGACAGAAAATTTCAGATGTTGCAGAGTCTGGTCGGCCGACCCCTGCTGTAGGTCGACCGACCGACGTTCCTGAGCAGAATGTTGTTTTAACTCCGGAATCGCTGGATTCCTCCTTCATTCAAGGCCTCACCGAAATATTACAACTGAAAACGCCAAAGGTTGCTGATCCTATGGCTAATGTCACCGTTCCTTATCCCGAAAGACTGAAAAATTCAAAAGAGGATCGGAAATTTTGTAAGTTTCTGGAGATGGTGAAGAATCTTGAGGTAACCATCCCTTTCACTGATTTAATTACCCAGGTACCTTCTTATGCTAAGTTCATGAAAGATATTTGGAGTCGTAAGAGGAATTTTCAGGACGACGGTGTTGTTGCTTTTGTGGAAGAATGTTATGTTCTTTCACAAAATAATATAGCACCCAAGTTAAAAGACCCAGGTAGTTTTTCTATCCCTTGTACGATAGGTAATCATGTTATAGGGAAAGCCCTTTGTGATCTAGGGGCTAGTGTCAGTGTTATACCTTATTCTGTATGTGAAAGACTTGGTTTAGGTAGACTTAAAGTCACCAATATTACCCTACAGATGGCTGATAGATCAACCCAAAGACCATTAGGGGTCTTGGAGGATGTCCCAGTAAGAGTGGGAAAGTTCTTTATGTGGGGAATAAAACGTGTATTCGCCCTAAACTTGCAGGATTATAATGAAAATTACAGTCGTGAATATCGTCATAAGATTAAAAAGGATAAGAAAAGAAGTACAACCTTTGGTCCTTGTGCGAAAGACCTAAGAACAGGAATTAACACAAATTCCCTCCTATAACTTGCACCCAAGACTTAGAATGAGACGTGGCCGCGTGTGCTAGAAATCCTCTCCAACTGCCTTGCAATATTGGGAGAGCTATTCAGGTTTTAGATGTGAGATCTGAGGTTTTGG
Organism: Silene conica; assembly: GCA_029255685.2. Classification (NCBI taxonomy): domain Eukaryota; kingdom Viridiplantae; phylum Streptophyta; class Magnoliopsida; order Caryophyllales; family Caryophyllaceae; genus Silene; species Silene conica. Next base: position 47,063,412 of record CM055317.2, on the reverse strand, counting down.
GAGAAGAATGCTCTCAAAACCCTAATTTTCTTTTGAGATTTATTAAACAGTGCAACAAGAGTGAATCACATAAGGAGAGTCCTCCTCCTTATATAGTCCACACGGCCGAATTGGATGTCGGGTAGGAGTGGGCTTTCCACTCTTACCTTATTCCAATGCGTGATTCGACCCAATTAGCTATAAGATGTCCGCGGGTTTTATTTATAAATCGTAACATGTTATCAGTTATTAATACAGTCGATATATTAATAATGGTCTGACAAAATACGATATTGTATAATTACCCAAATTAATATAACTGTTTATATCACTAGTAGAAAAATACTTATTTGAGGCGTCAAAAATGAGGTCGTTTGCGGCGTTTTTAGTGAAGCAGCAAATAAGGGGGCCGCAAATAGAAAAAGTCATTTGCGGCGAAAAAAAACGCCGCAAATAAGAGGTTATTTGAGGCGTTTTTCCAAAAAAACGCCGCAAATAGAAAAGGCTATTTGAGGCGTTTTGTTCAAAAAACGCCGCAAATAGGTCCTCTATTTGAGGCGTTTTTTGAAAAAAACGCCGCAAATAGGGTAAAAAAAAAATTGCTGAGGATAGTCAAATACCTATTATTTTAGGTAGACCATTTTTACACACAGCTGGGGCTGTAATAGATGTCAAACGCGGGATCATTACTCTACAGATTGGAGATGACACTATCGAGTTTAATCTTGCCCATAAGGCAACTATTCCTACTGATGATACTTGTTGTTCCATTGATATTATAGACAGGAATGTTATCCTTAATTGGAGGGAATCCTTGACCAAGGATCCCTTAGATGATCTGACAGTTTTGGATAAGTGTGCAGGTAATCCAGCTGAGAATGCTGAAGAGCTGGACGTGATAGAAGAAGAGGAAAAGGAGTATGAGTTCACTGAAGAAGAGAATGAGAAGCTCATAAGCCTAGCTAATGCGAATCTGGTAAACATGTGCTATTCCATTAGTACTGATTCTGTTCAGGCCGTTGAGGTAAATGTACCAGAGCGTAAGCCACTTCCTCCTAATCTTAAGTATGTTTTCTTAGATGATACTGAACAGTACCCTGCGATTGATAGTTCTAAACTTAATCCTGACCAACTTTCTGCCTTAATGACTGTTCTAAAAAAGAATAGGAAAGCTCTAGGTTATTCTTTGGATGATATTAAGGGCATAAGCCCTGATGTTTGCATGCATAGAATAGAGTTAGATGAAGGGCATAAGCCTTATAGACAGGGACAGCGTAAGTTAAATCCTAAGATGCAGGATGTGGTTATGGCTGAGGTAATGAAACTTCTTGATGCAGGTATTATCTATTCAGTTGGCAACTCTAAGTGGGTTAGCCCAGTTCAGGTGGTTCCTAAGAAAGGAGGAACCACAGTGGTTAAGAATGATAAAAATGAGTTAATACCAACTAGAGTTGTAACTGGGTGGCGGATGTGCATTGATTATAGACAGTTAAATGCCGCCACCAAGAAAGACTATTTCCCCCTTCCTTTTGTTGACCAAATGACTGAAAGACTGGCTTCTAATAAATTCTTCTGTTTTCTAGATGGTTATTCAGGTTTTTTCCAGATTCCCATCCATCCTGATGATCAGAGTAAGACTACTTTTACATGTCCACAGGGTGTTTTTGCTTATCGCAGGATGCCTTTTGGGTTATGCAATGCTCCTGCTACCTTTCAAAGGTGTATGATGGGTATCTTTTCTGACTTTATAGAAAACATTATGGAGGTATTTATGGATGACTTCTCTGTTTATGGTAATGCTTTTGATCAATGCTTAGCTAATCTTGATAAAGTCTTGCAGCGATGTATTGATGTAAACCTTGTCTTAAACTGGGAAAAGTGTCATTTTATGGTTACTGAAGGGGTAGTGTTAGGGCATCTAATTTCAAATAAAGGTATACATGTAGATATAGCAAAGGTGCAGGTGATTGAGCAATTACCCCCTCCTGTTAATGTCAAGGGGGTGAGAAGTTTCTTAGGACACGCAGGTTTCTACAGGCGTTTCATTAAGGACTTCTCTAAGATTGCTAAACCGCTTACACAATTGCTTCTTAAAGATGCCATCTTTGATTTCGCTGATGAGTGACTTTCAGCTTTTAACAGGTTGAAGGAAGCTTTGATCTCAGCACCAATCATTCAGCCACCAGATTGGGATCTCCCATTCGAGATCATGTGCGATGCTAGTGACTACGCTGTAGGTGTTGTGCTAGGTCAAAGGAAGAACAAGGCTCTTAATGCTATATACTATGCGAGCCGCACCCTAGATGAGACTCAAGTCAATTATTTCACTACTGAGAAGGAGATGCTAGCCGTCATATTTGCCTTGGAAAAATTCAGGTCCTATTTAGTAGGTAATAAGGTAATTGTTTACACTGACCATGCAGCTTTGAAAGGTCTTTTTCAGAAGAAGGATTCAAAGCCAAGGCTTTTAAGGTGGATACTCCTTCTCCAAGAGTTTGACATTGAGATTAGGGACAAGAAAGGCGCGGAAAACGTGGTCGCCGACCACCTATCTCGCCTACAGCTGACTGATAGGGAAGATTCTTTACCTATTGATGATTCATTTCCTGATGAGAGTTTGTTTATCATTAATAGTTCAGGTTCTTATCCCCCTCCTTGGTATGCTGATTTTGCTAACTTTGTTGTCACAGGTAAAATCCCTCCTGAGTTGTCTTGGCAACAAAAGAAGAGATTTATGTTCGATGCAAAACAGTATTTTTGGGATGACCCTTATGTTTTTAAGGAATGCGGAGATGGACTCATCCGGAGATGCGTTCCCCAATGGGAGGTGAAAGACATTCTGGAAGCATGTCACTCTTCTGCATGTGATGGTCACCACGGTCCATCTAGAACCGTGGCCAAGGTATTACAGTCTGGTTTGTATTGGCCTAATTTGCATGCTGACTGTAGGAATTTTGTAGAAAACTATGATGCTTGTCAAAGAACTGGGAATGTCTCAAAAAGACATGAGATGCCGCAGGTTGGTATTTTAGAGGTAGAGATTTTTGATGTCTGGGGCATTGATTATCAAGGACCTTTTCCTAGTAGTCAAGGTAACAGGTATCTTCTTGTGGCTGTTGATTATGTGTCTAAGTGGGTAGAAGCTATTGCTACTCCCCATTGTGATGCAAAGGCTGTTATTAAGATGTTTAAAAAAATCATATGTCCTCGTTTTGGTGTCCCTAGGGTTGTCATAAGTGATGGAGGTATGGATTTTAAGGAGAAACGCTTAGGTGACTTGTTAAATAAATTCGGTGTCCAACACCGTAGGGGTTTAGCTTATCACCCTCAGACTAGTGGTCAAGTTGAGATCTCTAATAGGGAACTCAAGGAGACCCGAGCCAAAGTAGTTTCTAAGTCAATGAAAGATTGGAGTCTAAAACTTGATGATGTTTTATGGGCCTATAGAACCGCGTTAAAAACCCCAATAGGGATGTCACCATTGCGATTGATTTATGGTAAGACTTGTCATTTACCAGTAGAATTAGAACGTAAGTCTTGGTGGGCTATATGTGATCTTAATTTAGACCCTAATCTTTCCCGTGAGAAACGTTTGTTACAGCTCAATGAGTTAGAAGAATTCAGGTTGTTAGCCTATGACAATGCCAGGATTTACAAAGAGAAAACAAAGCGCTGGCACGACAAGAGAATCATTAGGTGTGATTTTCAGGTAGGTGATAGGGTGTTACTTTTAACGCTCGCATTCGTCTTTTTCCTGGTAAGCTGAAATCCAGGTGGAGCTGACCCTACACCATCACAGCTGTCTCAAAATTCGGGTCGATAGAGTTAGAAACCTCATCTGGTGAGAGGTTCAAAGTCAATGGCCAGTATGTGAAGCACTTCCGAGGAGAAAATGAATTTGTCGGAAAGGTTGAAGTTTCTTACTTTGACTCTTTTTAGGATGCTTCAGGATAGGTAAAAAGGTCGTGCGGGACCTCTTAAACCAGCGCTACACGAGAGGCAACCCGTGCTCTAGCTTAAATTTACGTTTTGTTTATTTCCGTTTTATCCTTGATGAGATTTTAAGTTTCTGCAGAAAAATAGAAGAATTCGTCAGGACAGCGGTCGACCGACCCAATTACTAGGTCGACCGACCTTCTGGCAGCTTTAAATTCATTCTAACAGGTTAAGTAAAATTGGCAGAGCAGGTTTGAAGGACAGAGGTCGACCGACCCAGAAGTTTGGTCGACCGACCGCGGTTTTTTTTTTCGTCCGGTTTTTTTGAAAAAATAAGAGTCACGGTTGTTGTGTGTTTTGAAAACACAATTTTTACCCTCTTTTGCTCACTCTTTCTGCATTCCTCTTTCTCTCTTAAAAACCCTAAAATCACCCACCTTCTTCATCCTTCATTTCCTTGCTTTCTTTCAATTTTCTCCATTCAAGGTATGTTTTCTTAGTTTTCTTTCTCTCTTTTTTGTTTCCTAGCATCTTAATTCCGTTCTAGGTAGTATTAGTTTGTCTTTTTGAGTTTAATTTTGCTCTTAAGTTCGTTTCCATGCTTGTTTGTGTGTTTTTCTCTAAGTTTTCTTCTTCCTTTAGATTTTATAGTCTCAGATCTGTAATTTGTGTGTGATTTCGTGCTATTAGGGGTAGCTTAATTCTTCATTTCAATTTTTATGCCATTTTTCCGCACGATTTCAGTCCCGAAATTCCGATTCTGACACTGTTCACGGTCGACCGACCCAAAACGGAGGTCGGCCGACCAAACTATGATTTTCCTGAGTTTCGTAATTTGCAGATTTTGAATTTTCTTCTGATAGTTGGTCGATCGACCTAGGTTTGCGGTCGGCCGACCTACTATGCTACAGGAATTTTGATTTTTCTCGCGAAAGTGGTCGACCGACTTCTCTGTGAAGTCGGCCGACCCATGTTTGTTACAAAAGTTTCTGTTCTGCGTTTTTCGTTCCTAATTTTTTTAAAAAAATGTTTCCATATGTGCACAAGACTTACTCTTTATTGAACTTTTCAGATTTACAATGTCTAGCCGAGAACAAGGTGGAAAGCGCTCCCGCACTTCCGGTGCAAGCACCTCCAGAGGCCGTGTTCCTAGGTCGAGAGGATTGACGGTGCAAGACACGGATAGTCTACCAAACTATCCGCAAATCATTTTCAGCACTCCGGCCTAAAAAGCCCGATTCCTCCATCTCACCGCTTATTGCTTGGTAGTGGTAACCCGGTTCCTCTGTGTTCCGACCTTGCAAGCCTTGGGATGTCATGATGAGGTGGTGTCCTTGCTCAATGGGACGGGTTTCTCAGGACTTGTCACTATGGATGAGTTCACCTATTCCCTTCTCACTCTTGAGTTCTTTTCTTCCTTTACTTTTGATATTAGAGCATATCACCCCGGCTATGATAACGTTTGCATTTCTTTTCGTTTGTTCAATGAAACATTTTCTTTAACTTTAAACCAATTTGCTCAGTTTCTAGGCTTATCTTCTACGGGTCTTACGGATGACCCCACTGGGTCATATAATGATTTGTGGTCCTGCCTTTCTGATTCCAGCGATGGGAAGAAGAAAAACAGTACCGTTCACCTACCCGCCCCCCGTTATTATTTGCGTCTTTTGGCCAACACTGTTTTCGGCCGCAAAGAGTCTCAAAATGTTAACAACATTGAGCTCTCCATTTTGTCTGGTTATCTTAACATCAGACGTACGGGTCAGCAGTTTTATAACACTGCTTATTTGGTTGCCTCTCACTTCATGTCGGTGGGCGAGGGAACTTCATTGACTACTATTGTTTGTGGCGGGCTAGTCACTCGATTAGCCCGCTCTCTTGTCCCCCAGTTCCCTCGCTATGAGGATGCGATTGACACTCTCTCCCGGTTCATGGACATGGCTTATGTCAGGTCCGTGTGTTGGGTGAACAGGAGAGATTATTGGAAGGTAGACACCTACCTCAGTGATCGCATCCCCATCACCGCGGCTCCCCCTATGTTACCCCTTTTTAATGTTATAGGGGAGCCCAGACCACTACTCCCGTCTTACCGCCTCCCACTTAGAGGAGGCGCCTTTAGAGGCCATAGGGTCCCTGCTCCCGGTGCCCACCATCACGCATCTGGGACGGGGTACCCAACTGATTTTACTGCTGCTGATAATGTTTATGTTCCTCCTTTTGTTGATGACATATCTCTGCCACAAATGATGGCGAGCCTTTGCAGACAGTTCAACCAAAAACAGTTAAACGATAGTCTTTGCCAATATCCGGTTTACAAGGAGTATGCCACTCAGGGTAGGCTCCCTACCGGCCCATGGACTCACCCCACCTGGTACACACCTCTCGTAGGCGGTCGTGTCCACGGTGAAGCTTCAGGCTCTGCCTCGGGAACAGGCATAGGGTCTGAAGAGGAGGACGAGGAGGAGGAAGGAGGAGAGGACTCTGAGCCGGATTTCGACTCAGAGGGCTAGGGACATGCTTGACCTTACCCTCTTTGGGGTTCGGTTTGGGGAGGTCCCTCCATCTTGTAAGTAGTTATTCTTTTATTTTCCCTTTAGATTTCCAGTTTTTCCCTCTAGATTTCCATTTTTTCCTTTCGATTTCCAGTTTTCCTCTCCTTCCTCCTTAGACTCTTTTTGTAATTTCTAGTCTTTTACCTTTTCCTTTCTTTGTTTGTTTCTTTTCTGCCTACCCCCATCCCTATGTTGTGGTTGTATGCTGATGAGCACAATGGGGGCATTGTGCGTTTTGGTTTGGGGAGGGTGTTTGCATACTCCTTTGTGACTATGCAATTGTCTTTGTGTCTTTTGTTTTTCATTCCTGTAGGTGTTTGTCCTTTTCTCGTTTTCTTTTGTCGCGTGTTCTTCCCTGTCGCGCGTTCTTCTCTGTCTTAAGTTTTTAGGTCGAGTCGGAACGGACGAATACAATTTATGCCTCACATATCACATATTGCCTTGCCTTGTATTTTTTCAAAAATTTTCAAGCTAGTCTTTTGCATTATCTACGAGTTTTTGTTGATTTCATGCTAAATTATTAGACTTGACTCTCTTCTTGGCAAGCTACTACATATTCTAAGGATTAGAGCTTAATAAATCAGTGACATCCATGACCGATTTCATGTAGGTTTGTGAGTAGTTTCTCCTCTTGAGGCATGTCACATCAATGTGCATAAACATGAATTTTGTCTACTTAATACCTGTATGCATTCGGATTTGTGGTTTGTTGACACATGTGGTAAAGGTCCCTCTTTCTCATTTTACCTCATTATCCTCACATAGCCAAATTGAATCTTTTTAACCCGTTTGCTACATCCAAAAATTGCCTACCCTAGCCGAGCTAGTAATGTAGTGATGGGACTGTTTTAGTTATCCTTTGGTTGTGCTTCATTGATAACTCGTGATCTTGTGAGAACGATGGAAAGAAGAAAAAGATGAGAATGAAAAAAAAAATATATAAAAAAAAAATATATATATATATATTGAAAAAAAGGGGAAGAAAAGAAATGAAAAAATGAAGAAAAATGCAAAAGACTAATGAGCCTGTTTTCAAGGCTGGTCGGTCGACCTGCATTCTGGGTCGGTCGACCAGGACCATTGAACAGGTTATTTCTGGAAAAAAAAAAAACAGAGGAAGAAAGAAAGAAAGGAAAGGAGAAAATTGGAGAAATTGTGATTTTTGCTCCAAAACTTTGAGCATTGACATGTATGGAAAAGTAATAGAAGTGATCTTATAGTATGGATAGACGGTTGTTAGCTCGGTTTAACCCCTCTTCCCATAACTTATTTTAACCCCTTCTTACCTTTAGCCTCACAATTCCAAAATCGCCTCGGCATGTGTCATGGTTATCTAGTGTGGGAATGCATATGTACGGTTGTAGAGATTTTATTCATGTTAGATTGCAGGCATGTTCTTACGGGTCGCAGATAGGTGAGAGTCTTTACTTTTATTTATCTTCTTGTCTTTCACATATACTTTTGACCCTTTGCTTTCATGAGTGTCTCGAGCGTACCGCGAGAGTCCAATTAGAATGAGTCTTGCAAGGTTGAAAATTTAGCATGCTATTCCAACATGTCCAATTCGTTTTGCTCTTGACATTATGCTTGATTATATTTGAAGGTTGCATTAAATTGGTTAGGCATAGTGTTGTGTTTGGTTGTAAAAAGTGTAATATCCGTTCCATTAGAAGTTTTTCTTTTCTTTTGAGTCTTAGTGCTTGCTTGAGGACAAGCAAGGTTTGGTTTGGGGAGTTTGATACGTGCCTATTTTATGCATTTTATTTATTCTTTTGGCACGTATTTTCTTATATTTTCGTGACTTGTAGTTGCTATTTCTCCCGAAACGGTTTACTTTGGCATTTCTATGTTTTAAATGTAGGAATACGTAGAAGTGAGCAAAACTGAACTTTATTTGCCTTTCGGAAGCTGTTTTGAGTGATAATGCGGAGCAAGGATCAGGATTGCACACCCGAGTGTTGTCATTGGGCGAGATTCGAGCTGATACGAACAAGAAGCGGTCGACCGACCCATCAGAGAGGTCGACCGACCTAAGCCCAAATCTCGGAAAAGCCCAGCATCGACAGAAGCGGTCGACCGACCCAGGAGTTGTTTCCGCATCGTTTGTTCCGTGTTTTACTTACCTAATTTGTAATTATAACTTATTTAAGGAGACCTAAGGAACTTTATTAGAAAAGCAATTTTATTAGAGAAACAATTTATGTTAGAAAGCATTCCATGTTATTCAAGAACTCCATAGTTAGAAAGAGATTTTTATTCCAAGTTTTCATCTTTTATTCTTAATTCCAATTAAGTTGTAAGTTTGCTACAATTAATCTTTCCTTTTAATTTAATCTTGTTGTTCATCTTATTGTTGTTTCTTAATTCATGTTTTCCCTTTTATTGTCATCTTTAATTATGTTAATTCCTTTGATGTTCTTAGTTATTGTTAGTTTCATAATTAAAAGTATGCATAGCTAATTCTTGTGATTAGGAATTAGGGGAACCATGGTAAAGACTTGATTTTGATAGTTTCATGATTGAATTACCAATCCCCCATTGTTGTTGGTGAACTAATCCTTAGGATTGAAAGATTATTAGGATTAGTTTAACAACAACTTTGGGATGGCCATATGAACGAAAGTTTAGTGCTTTTCTAGGAACCCTAAGACCGTAAGGATTGGGTAGAATATTGACCTAAAGGTTTATTCTTTGTTCCTTGGGATTGTGTTATTTGGTTATTTTACCTTTCATTGACTTGTTTTAACCATGGGGAACCAAAGTTCCTAATCTCCTTTTTACCTTGTTTTATTTCTCTTGTTTATTTTGTCCTTTTAGTTATTAGTTTAAATCTCAAATCAACCCCCCCCCCCCTTTTTGGTTACTTGTAATAGACTTTAAATTCACAAACATAATTAACCTTGTCTCCTTGTGGTTCGACCCTTGAGTTATCCTATCTAAGTTTAAGCTGAGGTTTTATAAATCTTATCTTTGGCACCCCTCAACGACGGGTGTCAAATTTTTGCGCCGTTGCCGGGGAGACGGTATAATTTTGTTTGTTAATTTTTAGTTTATTTCTCTTGTCTTAAGGGACTTAGGTTCCTTAAGACCGTTACTTACCTTTTCTTCTAGTTTTGCTTTAGAAGACAGGTTTTTGAGAGGAAGGCTTGAGTACTCTCTTGATTAGATATGGATTCTATTTATGACCACCTACAGCCAAAGGCTCAAGATTTACCAAAAGGATTCACCTTGCCCACCCCCACCACTGGCTCCTTTGTGCTCCACCCAAATAACATCTTTATGGTGGAAAGGAGTCAGTTTTCTGGTCTACCCAACGAGGATCCATTGAAGCATGTTACGACCTTCACGGATTATTGCTGTTCCATACCCATACCTGACGGGGTGACTCGAGATGAGGTGCTGGCAATGATGATCCTGTTCTCATTAAAAGATGCCGCGCGAGATTGGTATCGCTACCTTGATAGGGCAGCTGAGAAGGTTACGGATTGGACTTCCTTGGCATTGGCTTTTTACAAGAAATACTTTCCCCTTGCAAAAGCCGAGGACTTGAGAAGCCAAATCACTAACTTTCAACAAGGGCCTGATGAAGGATTTTGTGAAGCATGGGATCGGTTCAAGAAATTGGTCCGTTCTATCCCTCACCATAACTTTCAACAATGGTACTTATGTAACCAATTTTACAACGCCCTTTACGATGACTATAAGATGATTCTTTATCCGGCCGCTAATGGGAGATTCCAGAATAACACCGACCATATGAAGGGTTGGGAAACCATTGAAGACATGGCGGTGCATAGGGATACCTTTAAGAGTTCACGTGGGAATTCGCGGAGGCTGAATGTGGAGATGAATAGAGTGATGGCTCTTGAGACAACAGTTGAAGCCCGTTTTGAAAAGCTTGAGGCAACCCAGCTGAAGCTTGAAAGTGCGAACCTAGTTACTACGGTTGACAGCACGGGTGAGATTGAGAAATTGAGAGCTCTTGTTAATGTTTTAACAAAACAGGTTATAGAGATGGGAAAGGCTCAAATTGCCTCCACAAAGGTTTTTGAAGAACACTTGATAAACATAGCCAACCGAACAACTAGCTCTCCAGCTAGTTGTGACGGACCCATGGAGACGTTGAACGCCATAAATCTTAGGAGTGGCCGTGTTTGTGAAGGATCAACCCAAAAAGACAATTCTGCCGAGGTTCAAAACAAAGAAACTGATCCCGTCAACAGGTCAGGAGGTCGACCGACCCCTACAGTAGGTCGACCGACCTCGATTCCTGACGTGAGATCAATTTCTGGAGGACAGAAAATTTCAGATGTTGCAGAGTCTGGTCGGCCGACCCCTGCTGTAGGTCGACCGACCGACGTTCCTGAGCAGAATGTTGTTTTAACTCTTGAATCGCTGGATTCCTCCTTCATTCAAGGCCTCACCGAAATATTACAACTGAAAACGCCAAAGGTTGCTGATCCTATGGCTAATGTCACCGTTCCTTATCCCGAAAGACTGAAAAATTCAAAAGAGGATCGGAAATTTTGTAAGTTTCTGGAGATGGTGAAGAATCTTGAGGTAACCATCCCTTTCACTGATTTAATTACCCAGGTACCTTCTTATGCTAAGTTCATGAAAGATATTTGGAGTCGTAAGAGGAATTTTCAGGACGACGGTGCTGTTGCTTTTGTGGAAGAATGTTATGTTCTTTCACAAAATAATATAGCACCCAAGTTAAAAGACCCAGGTAGTTTTTCTATCCCTTGTACGATAGGTAATCATGTTATAGGGAAAGCCCTTTGTGATCTAGGGGCTAGTGTCAGTGTTATACCTTATTCTGTATGTGAAAGACTTGGTTTAGGTAGACTTAAAGTCACCAATATTACCCTACAGATGGCTGATAGATCAACCCAAAGACCATTAGGGGTCTTGGAGGATGTCCCAGTAAGAGTGGGAAAGTTCTTTATGTGGGGAATAAAACGTGTATTCGCCCTAAACTTGCAGGATTATAATGAAAATTACAGTCGTGAATATCGTCATAAGATTAAAAAGGATAAGAAAAGAAGTACAACCTTTGGTCCTTGTGCGAAAGACCTAAGAACAGGAATTAACACAAATTCCCTCCTATAACTTGCACCCAAGACTTAGAATGAGACGTGGCCGCGTGTGCTAGAAATCCTCTCCAACTGCCTTGCAATATTGGGAGAGCTATTCAGGTTTTAGATGTGAGATCTGAGGTTTTGGGAGAAGAATGCTCTCAAAACCCTAATTTTCTTTTGAGATTTATTAAACAGTGCAACAAGAGTGAATCACATAAGGAGAGTCCTCCTCCTTATATAGTCCACACGGCCGAATTGGATGTCGGGTAGGAGTGGGCTTTCCACTCTTACCTTATTCCAATGCGTGATTCGACCCAATTAGCTATAAGTTGTCCGCGGGTTTTATTTATAAATCGTAACATGTTATCAGTTATTAATACAGTCGATATATTAATAATGGTCTGACAAAATACGATATTGTATAATTACCCAAATTAATATAATTGTTTATATTAATACGCGAATACAATATTTAATTAAATATAACCGTTTATATTTAATTTACGAATTAATCATGTAATCCGTATTAGCTAAAATTATTTAATCCGTATTAAATAATAATCTCAACATCTTATTGACTAATTTAATAGTCAATACCTCTGACTAACTATTTAGTCATGTCCGGCATAAATGTGACTGTATTTTCATACCTTCACATCTCTCAAACGTGTCCTATATGTGTGACGTATAGGGACCAGTTGATCACCGCCATCCGTATGACAATAACGTCAAACTTATCTAGCAAGCCAACCGTTATTGATAAGCGTGGATCAACTGGTAATAATACAAAAGTATGCCCTTGTGATCCTTAAAGAGATTTAATAAGTCATTGTACTTAATTGTCAAGGACACCAGCCCCAACAATCTCCCACTTGTCCGTACAAGGGTATGTGCAATGACGTTATCACACTACATGTGGAGGACACAATCTCCAACAAACTCCCACTTGTCCGTACAAGTGTAGGTGCGATAACCGAATCTCATATCCTTTTAAAATTTCTCCCACTCAATGTAAGACAATTTGCAAATCCGCATTCGCAAAGGTCGTATCTCACAAGCGATCTGTATCAAGAGTGGTTTCCCCGACTAGAGAGTAACTTAACTGATAAAATGAATCTGTATTCGAGCATGGCCATGCATTTCAGTTACTACTCCTCGAGTGGCCCTGAGAAATGATAAAATCCTGATAAGGGTTTGGATATTTCCCTCAACTCGAATCCTGCCGATATCGAGCAGCATGAAATAACCCAGAAAAAATCCTCTTGGCCCCTGTTACAGTGACCGTGGGAAAGAAACCAAAGTTACCCAAAATCTGCCTTAATCTCAAGAGACAGTTGAAAATCAAAAGACTCGACTCTAAGGAACACTATGGAGGTCCTATCCACGACCTGGCACCCAATGTTGTAAAACATTTAGGACTCCATAACGCTGTCACGGGGTGTCCTACGAGATATCCGTATAACTCGCCTTTGTGATTGGTTAGTCAGCCGCGTGACTTATGGCTAGTTGAACCAACCATCAACCAACGTCACAAAATGATTACCTGAGTTATCAGCTCAAGTGGGTAATCAAGGACCAAAACGATGTAATGTTAATCAGTTCACTTTGTGGTGTTCAAAATTGGTGTACAATTCCACATGAGAAACAAAACATTATATATCATAACAATAAGGTTGAATAGAGTACACGAGAAAATGAATTATTACATGAATTCATAAAAGAGTACTACAACTTAGGAACACATCCAATTCCCATGGAATGAATGTGCCCTTCATGCTTATCACGTGGTAATGCTTTTGTGACAGGATCAGCTATGTTGTCATCCGTAGCGATCTTATCAATGAAAATCTCCTTTTGCTCCACGTAATCTCTGATTAGAAGAGCTTTCCGTTGTACATGCCTAGCCTTGTTGCTAGACTTATGCTCCTTAGCTTGGAAGATGGCACCTTTATTATCACAATAAACGGTGATTGGGTCATTCGAACTAGGCACTACTGATAGTCCTTGTAAGAATTGACGCATCCATATTGCTTCCTTAGCTGCTTCTGAGGCGGCATAGTACTCGGACTCAGTCGTAGAATCTGCTGTAACACTCTGTTTAGAACTTTTCCAGCTGACAGCAGCGCCATTAAGAGTAAAAACGAATCCAGACTGAGATTTCGAGTCATCTCGATCCGTTTGGAAGCTAGCATCTGCGTAACCCGTGGCGCAGAGCGTCGAGTCGCCTCCGTAAGTCAATCCCCAATCTTTAGTCCACCGTAGGTACTTAAGAATGTTTTTCACGGCCATCCAGTGTTGTTCACCTGGATGAGCTTGGAATCGACTTGTCATACTCAATGCATATGCAACGTCAGGACGTGTGAATATCATGGCATACATGATCGATCCTATTGCCGAAGCATAAGGAATCCGACTCATGCGCTCTTTCTCTTCCAATGACTTAGCTTCTTGAGTCTTGCTCAAGTGAAGCCCAGGAGTCATAGGAAGGAACCCCTTCTTGGAGTTCGTCATGCTGAATCTCTCTTGAATCTTATCTATATAAGACTCCTGACTGAGAGATAACATCCGTCGTGATCTATCCCTGTAGATACGGATGCCCAAAATTCTTTGTGCCTCTCCCAGATCTTTCATCTGGAAATGGTTTTTCAACCATGCTTTAACCGAAGATAAGAGAGGTATGTCATTCCCAATCAAGAGAATGTCGTCGACATACAGTACTAGGAATACAATCTTGCTCCCACTCGACTTGATATAGAGACATGGTTCCTCGACTGAACGAATGAACCCATTCTCTTTTATCACTTGGTCGAAGCGATGATTCCAACTCCGCGATGCTTGCTTAAGTCCATAGATGGAACGCTTAAGCTTGCAAACTTTCTTAGGATGTGCTGGATCGATAAAACCCTCGGGTTGTACCATGTACAACTCTTCCTCCAAATAACCGTTTAAGAAGGCGGTTTTAACGTCCATTTGCCATATTTCATAATCATGAAATGCGGCGATCGCTAAGATAATCCGAATGGAACGTAGCATGACTACGGGTGCAAAGATCTCATCATAGTGCAAGCCTGGCACTTGAGTGAAACCTTTAGCAACTAGTCTAGCCTTGTGGATATCTTGTTGTCCTTCCACGGCATGCTTTATCTTGTAAAGCCATTTGCATTGAAGGGGATGTACCTTTGCAGGTAGGTCCACAAGATCCCACACGTTGTTCTCATACATGGAGTCCATCTCGGATTGCATGGCTTCTAGCCATAGCTTTGAGTCAGAACTGGTCATGGCACCTTTATAGGTTGTGGGTTCGTTACCCTCTAGGAGTAAGACGTCATCTGTATCATGTTCCTCGACCATACCAATGTATCTGTCCGGAGGAATAGAGACTCTTCCCGACCTCCTAGGTTCCTCAGGAATATCTACCGCAGCCTCGGTTGAAGGAACTGTTTCCCCCAATGGTTGCTCGGTAGTTGGTTCTTGAACCTCCGATAAGTCGAAGGTTCTATTACTCGACTTGTTCTCGAGAAATTCTTTCTCTAAAAACGTCGTACTAGCCGCAACAAAAACACGTTGTTCGGTTGGCGAGTAGAAGTAATGACCAAAAGTTCCCTTTGGATAACCTATAAAGTATGTCTTGACCGATCGCGGGCCGAGCTTATCCTCGTGTCTCCACTTGACATAAGCCTCGCAGCCCCAAACCCGAATAAAGGACAAGTTAGGGACCGTTCCCTTCCATAATTCGTATGGAGTCTTGTCAACAGCTTTAGACGGACTTTGGTTAAGTATTAGGGCGGCTGACAAAAGAGCATAGCCCCACAATGAATCAGGCACGACGGTGTGACTCATCATGGATCGAACCATATCGAGTAGAGTTCGATTTCTCCGTTCGGACACACCATTTAATTGTGGTGTTCCAGGTGGAGTCAACTGTAGCACGATGCCACAGTCTTTAAGGTGTTGATCAAACTCGTGTGAAAGATACTCACCACCACGATCCGAACGTAGTGCTTTAATCTTTCTACCCAGCTGGTTCTGTACCCGATTCTGGTATTCTTTGAACTTGTCAAAGGATTCACTTTTATGTTTCATCAAGTAGACATAGCCATATCTACTCAAATCATCCGTGAAAGTGATGAAATACCTATAGCCTTCTCGTGCGTTGATCGACATAGGGCCACATACGTCCGTATGTATGAGTCCTAATAGGTCGGCAGCGCGCATTCCAACACCTTTGAAGGAAATACGAGTCATCTTGCCGATGAGACATGATTCACACGTGCCATATGATTCGAAATCAAAGGGCGAGATAGCTCCGTTCTGTATAAGCTGTTTTACGCGTTTCTCATTTATGTGTCCCATACGACAATGCCATAAGTAAGTTTGATCTTTGTCACCTACCTTTAATCTTTTATTATTCACATGTAATATCTCGGTGGTTTGATCTAAAACATAAATTCCATTCATGGAAACTGCCTTGCCATAAATCATATTGTGTAAGGCGAAAATACAGCTATTATTCTCTATTACAAATGAAAAGCCGAGTTTGTCAAGCGCAGAAACTGAAATAATGTTTTTGGACAAACTAGGAACATAATAACAGCTATATAAAAATAACTCGAATCCACTTGGAAGATGGATCACGTATGTTCCCTTCGAGACTGCAGCAATACGTGCTCCATTCCCGACACGCAGGTCCACCTCACCCTTGATTAGGGGTTCTTGGTTTCGGAGGCCCTGCACATGATTACATAGATGAGAACCACAACCAGTATCTAGTACCCAAGTTCCGTAACTTGCATGGTTAATCTCAATCATGTGAATAAAAGAAGAAGAAGACATACCAACAGGAGTAACGCGGCCTGCCTTAATGTCCTCGCGATACACGGGGCATGAGCGCCTCCAATGCCCAGTCTTGTGGCAGTGGTGGCATTCCATGCTAGTATCCTTGCTCTTTGTGTTGCCCTGTGAGTTGCTCGACTCACCTGGCCCACTCTTAGTAAATCCTGGTTTCTTGAACCTGGGCTTACCTACTGCTAGGTCGCCCTGAGCTTTAGCCTTCCCTTTACCCTTTCCCTTACTGGAGATCATGAGAACATCCTGCTTCATGCTCCCACTTAATTTCAGATCCTTCTTTGTCTGTACGAGAAGGGAGTGGAGCTCATGAGGAGTCTTTTTCATGTCGTTCATGTAGTAGTTGGCCCTAAAGAGGGCGAACCCATCATGAAGCGAATGAAGCATACGATCAACGATTATGTTCTCACTGATCTTGCAGTTCAGGGTCTCCAGTTTCTCGATATTCTCAATCATGTTGAGAATATGTGGGCTAACAGCTTGGCCCTTCTGGAGTTTCGCCTCAAAGAAGCGGCAGGTATGCTCATAAGAAACGATTCTCGGAGCCTTTGAGAATTCGTTAGTGAGCGTGGTGAAAATCTTGTTTGCACCATGGGTTATGAAGCGCCTTTGCAAACTGGATTCCATTGCATAGATGAGTACGTTCTTTATCGCACCCGCTTCCATGACGAAGTCGCTATGAGCGCGAACTTCGTTAGCTCTAGCTCCAGTTCCTGGGTGTGCCGGAATGGGCTCAGTTAAATACTTAAGCTTTCCGTCAGCAATGACAGTATTCCGTAGTGCTGCCTCCCAGTCAGAGAAGTTCGACCCATCATTCCTCAGTCTTGTGGACTGATTCATGGAGTCCATGAAGGCTTTTAGCCAGGATTCACGTGCTAGCTTGGCACTTGGCATTGGGTCTTCACCAGCCATTTAGTTATACAGCAGTTTAATTGAACGTGTTCTAGACTGAAAAGAAGATAAAACAAAACCATATAAGCATCTTATTGTTGTGATTTAAGTCTATATTAAATTGAATTTAAACTCGTAGACTCATGCATTTATATAATTGATCTCCCTCAAGAATTATATAAACGATCCCAAGATTCAATTTCCGTATATTGATAAGCCCACAGTTTGGCTAATTCCACCGTTGGAACTCTTGGCCGATAGATTTCCGTATATCCTATCTATTAGTCCATCTCAGTCGCTAGATATTATCGAGTGACCATGATGTTGAGATAAAATAAATCATCTGTTCCCACTTACCCGACGTAGAAGGGGTCATATTATGCCTACCGACGAAGAAGGGATTCATGGGAGGCTGATTTATAAAGACTAGTCTCAATTTTTGGTTATACGAGGAAGACCCCATCAACTATTATTTATTCATATTAAGTGAACTAATATCTAGCATATGCGTGAATGAATTAAATAAAGTGATGGCTTTGCAATTGACATGTGACATCTGTATTGTCACAGAAAACTAACGCGTAACCTCTACATGAGTCAGTTTTCAGGCATGATATAGGTGGTTTGGTTTTAGGCGGAATATGATGCAAGCTATTATCGATGAAAGCATAAAATGAAAGCAATAAACGTAAATAAAAAGTCCTAGTGTGGCCTATCCTACCAAAATAAACATAAAACAACTTGGAATCCACCGTTGGACCCTAGAAGCTTGTCTTGATGTTCCATCTTGGTCCTTGCAGCGGGAGTGAGCATCCGGTCTCCGTCTTGTCTTTGGTCTTCACAAAATTACTAATTTAAATTACAAAAGTAATCCTAGATACATTCTAATTTAAATACAAAAGTAATTACATGGCAAAAACCCAAAACGGAGATTCAAGATCTCAAAATTACAAGCAAGACTGTGTCCCATCATTACGGTGACACAATCTTCTAAGGCCACACTAAGTTACAACCGTTTGCAAAATTAAATACGTTATTGAAAGCATTCACAAGGCATTCACAAGACGATAAATAAAATGCATCAACTAAATTAAAAAATTCATACATGACATAATACTGTTATTATGATTAATAAATTTTTACCAAACCACCTTTTAATATTAAAATTATGTGACTATACCGCTTTAATCACCAATTTTAATGAACATATAATCCTATTATTTTAAACCGTTTTAAAATAATATGTATCGAACGAGGGTGAACCGTTTCACAAAAATAATACACTATTTCCGTATACAGTATATTATTTTAGGCCATGTGAAAATAAGAAACAAGTTATTTTCGAAAAAGAGAGCCTGAAACATGAGCACTCGACCGAGCAACAGGGGCACTCGATCGAGTGTCAGTGTCACTCGATCGAGTGCAGCAGGGGCTCGATCGAGTGACTCGTTAAAACGCAAACGCTGCACTTTAAATCTAAACAAGTTTTTATCTTTTGATATAAAACATGAAAATCAAAAATAAAAACAACAAAAGATCCACATATTGCTAAAAATATCGATTAAATAACAATATGCAAATAAAAATCGAAAACAAGATCGATTTCTCACAAAAAGAGGCACTCGGCCGAAGCACTCGATCGAGTGTAGGTAGTACTCGATCGAGTGCTCGTAAAAAACAGTACGTTTTTTTTTTTAAATTTTTAAATCTTACGAAAAACACAATTGTAAAATTTCATGGCCTAAGGCTCTGATACCACTAGTGGGGAATAAAACGTGTATTCGCCCTAAACTTGCAGGATTATAATGAAAATTACAGTCGTGAATATCGTCATAAGATTAAAAAGGATAAGAAAAGAAGTACAACCTTTGGTCCTTGTGCGAAAGGCCTAAGAACAGGAATTAACACAAATTCCCTCCTATAACTTGCACCCAAGACTTAGAATGAGACGTGGCCGCGTGTGCTAGAAATCCTCTCCAACTGCCTTGCAATATTGGGAGAGCTATTCAGGTTTTAGATGTGAGATCTGAGGTTTTGGGAGAAGAATGCTCTCAAAACCCTAATTTTCTTTTGAGATTTATTAAACAGTGCAACAAGAGTGAATCACATAAGGAGAGTCCTCCTCCTTATATAGTCCACACGGCCGAATTGGATGTCGGGTAGGAGTGGGCTTTCCACTCTTACCTTATTCCAATGCGTGATTCGACCCAATTAGCTATAAGTTGTCCGCGGGTTTTATTTATAAATCGTAACATGTTATCAGTTATTAATACAGTCGATATATTAATAATGGTCTGACAAAATACGATATTGTATAATTACCCAAATTAATATAACTGTTTATATCACTAGTAGAAAAATACTTATTTGAGGCGTCAAAAATGAGGTCGTTTGCGGCGTTTTTAGTGTAGCAGCAAATAAGGGGGCCGCAAATAGAAAAAGTCATTTGCGGCGAAAAAAAACGCCGCAAATAAGAGGTTATTTGAGGCGTTTTTCCAAAAAAACGCCGCAAATAGAAAAGGCTATTTGAGGCGTTTTGTTCAAAAAACGCCGCAAATAGGTCCTCTATTTGAGGCGTTTTTTGAAAAAAACGCCGCAAATAGGGTAAAAAAAAAAAAAAAAAAATTTTTTTGTTTTTTTTTTATATATGAAAAAATGCAGACAGATTATTTAAATATGATAACTCTCAAATGTATTTTTTTCACAAGAGAATCTTACATGTTTTTTGTAATTATTCTAAAAATATATACAATGCTAAAAAAACTACAATCGAAATCAAGAGCAATCGCTTTGCATTCTAGTAGCTTGATGCAGCACCAGCAGGCCAGTAGGATTCCAGTACCTTCCTGGACTCGGAACAGCAAGGCAACGACAAGCGATAGTGGACGGGTTGAGGGACAGTGTGCTCAGCTTCTCGAATCATATATACCTGTGGAGTGTAGGCTATTTAATTTACAAAAGATTGACATCAATTCAAGTACCAAAACAATCACTCTATATTAAAGGCCAATTGCCCTTTCCCAAAGCACCCTTCTTCTTCAATACATTTTCAATAATGACCCTTCAAAATCAAACTAAGACGACCTATGTGATTTTATCAAATCTGATATGCAGACAAGTTAGTAAAACTTACAGCGATGTTTCTCTCTGTTTCTCGGGAATTTCAGCATGAGTTGGCAAAAGGTTAAGGAAACTCCCTTGAGCAGGCTGGCTGGAATTGGAGTGGGACTGAGGCTCATCGTCTGTAAGAAGAATAGGGTTACGATAAGCAATTAGTCTCTTGGAAGACGGTCTCATGTTAATATAAGATCAAAACAAACCAGAGTTAACTATATATCTTGCGACTTGCGCATATAGACACATTAACCAAAGAGTAAGTACCCTTTAACTCTCATATGGGTCAGTCTCATACTCTCATGCGACACTCGCTTTATATATGAGCAGTAGTGTGGGAATTTGATAAAACTAGCGTCATATAGAAAAAAGAATTAACAGATGAAAAAGCTAGAATAATTCGAAGTCACGATAGCAGAGAGAACCAGTCTTTTCATTGAACTGTTTTGAGCATACAATAGACGCAATGGGAATAACTTAGACCCGAAGAAGCAACCAGGAATTCAAATTTACCCAACAATACCAGCTCTTGGACCAAATTCGACCAATCTTAAATGACCTGACTCAAAAACGACACCATCAGAATTGACCAGTATTAAATCCTAAGTGACATGATTGACCCATTTACCAAACCAAACTGAGCAAAATTACCCTTTTTTAGTATGATGTCACACATCTGAAATGTACTACAATCGTGGACATGCCATGAGAAGTAAAATTATGTTAACCAAATTGCCCCTCATTCAGAGTCATAAATGACCCAATAAACTAGCACTGCAAAAGATAATCAATCCTAGGGAAAAATGACAGAGCTGCTGCAGCTTTTATAAGTCTCTCCTTCTTTGCAGCCCTGCCCTCAGGTCTGTACTTCAGGAAAAGCTTGAAAAGGTTATTGGAGGTTGCATAATTAAAGACAATTACTATGAAACTTGGGGCGATGTTCGGTAGAAGTCAAGACCCTTGGCTTTAAATCTAAATTAATCAAGTATCATTGTTTTTTTTTTAAAAGTTAGATGACATGACTAACCTTCTCTGTACAATCTCCTGAAAAATAGAGATACCAACAGCCAGGATTACAGCATCAGCTTTGATCCTGTCATTCCCACAAAGCACTTCAGAAATGCAACCTGTTTTCTCATTGAAGAAGAAATCTGTAACTCCTCTTCCTCTGCGAAATTCACACCCGTTGCTTTTCAACAATCCTCTCCATGGTTCGAATATCTTTTCCCTCACACTTCCACGACAAAAGACCATATCAAAGTTTTTCTGCCCGTATTACAAAATTGTTAGTTTTTTCATTCCCAGTAATGTCAAAAACGTTATGGACAAAGGATAGCAAAATGGCTCACTAAATGCAATTTTAATTCTGAACTTTTCCAGTCAATCTGTGTTGCTAAGACAGGTAATGTACTGTGGTTTACATTTGAGCCTCTTACCTTGCCATATATGGGATCCCTTGCGGCATTAATGTAATGTAATTGTTGTTTATTACCTCCTTCGTATAGGTCATTTGTTTACCTTTACGGCTTTACTAGACCAAGAAGGAATTAGTAGACCCATTTTAGCTATTGTCCTTAGACGGCAAATGGACCAAAATTCCTTTTGGAAAACCAATTTACATATTAAAAACATTTTCAAAGTAGAAAAGTAAGCAAATGACGACTAAGACACCTAAGATTGAGTAACTAAACAAATGATTTGAACGGAGGTGGCTAATAGATAGGATTCATGATTATTTAATGACTAACGGGGAAACAAGAACCAAATGCATCAAACCTGGTGAGCAGCAACATAATAGTATAGCGCAGCCAGAGTTGATGCTGCACTGAGTTGCTCAGCCGGTGCATATAAAAAAAAAACAATGATACTTGATTAATTTCGAGTTCGGTCAGGTGTCGAATGTGCTACAATCGGGTCATTTTGGATACGAGTCAGATGGTACATGTTTCGGTGTCAATAGGGAATGAGCCGGGTCATCTCAAGTCATGTCTATTAGGTCCCTGATATTGTTACGTAAAAAGGTGACAATTTCAAATTAATCACGGGAATTTCCTATATCGGGTCATTTCCCGACCAGTAAAGTTTAGGCAGTGTAAAGATATGGATTACGTCAACTCAGGATTTGATATATTCAGGATATATTCTGGTTCTATTCAGGTTAAGCTGAGTTTTTTTCTTTGAGCTGTTCGGTCTAATATCTGAGTACCTGACAGCCATTCAACAAATGCAATGCAGATGTTAAGTAGGTACAAGGAACTTACCCTAGAAACGATCCCCAGCCTCTCCAATCTCCGGACTGCAGCATCCACTTCGAAGTTGCACCTCTCACTAAACTCTTCCTTGATTAATTCCTCACAGCGTATATCAAGATCCTACATCAGGTCACCATAACTCAAGAAGATCAATATGAATGCAAATAGCCATACAATAGATTTTTGTATGAGAACATGAAAGGTGTCTGAAAACAGATAGCATATGAAACTTGACTAAACCAATCAAGAAAAGAGGAGATCTTACTTTTTGAATCACACGACACCCATACATCTGCAAATTGAGATTTAGAACATGATTATCAAGCTTGTTTGCAAGTTCTCTTCTCTAAGCATCCATTCCATGCTCAAAAAACAGAAATTAGGACAAGCGCATTGAAGTTAAAGCACAGTAATAACTAATAAGCAAGTAAAAACAATAGGTTGAAATCTTGAAGACTATATACCGCTCACAATTTATTGTTTCAAAAGCGTATGCAATACATTGACACAATTGCTAACAATGAATTATCTTAGGTATGCTAGCAATATGTGCAGCATATTCAGTTGATCTCAAGTATTGATGATACATAGCATCTTGAAGAGTTCCCTGATTTCCAATCCGGCCCGATCCCACAGCAAAAGTTTGTGCAGAACCATCCAAACCACATTTTCAAGCATTATACATAACCATATCTTTTTCATTTATGTTAAGTTCAAGAAGAATAATCGAATAATTGTGGCAACTTAATTAATTAGTGACCTACTGACTAAATTAAGCAAAAGTAAACAAAAGTAACCAGCATCTTTAAAATATCAATAAAAAGTGCTTAAATTTTTCACCAATATGTTCAGATCATAACTTGTTCGACATTTGAGATGATATGACACATTGAAACAACTTAACCCCTTCTTTATTGAGGCTCATAAACCCTAAAATAGATAATTAACACTGAATCAACACTCTTATTAACAAAATGATATACATAAACCCTAACAAAAGATAATTAATCCAAAAAAAAGAATAAAACCTAACAATAACACCGAATTTAATTAAAAACATAAACAAATTAACACTGACTTTACTTACCTAATATCCAAATAATAGAAGAAAGGTCGAATTCCGGCGAATAAACACGGTGGTGGTGAGGCACGCGGTGGTGGTGACGAAGAATGGTGGAGAGGCACGCGATGGTGACAAACTTCGCGGAGGAGAATGGGTTTTAGTTTGTTTTGGTAGTGTAATGAGAAGACGAATAGAGTATATTAACCTCTGCTATTTGCTGCGTTTATTAATTAAAACGCCTCTTATGAGTTAAATGCGGCGTTTCCATAAAAAAACGCCTCAAATAAGAATATAATTTTTAAAATTCTGAAATTATTTGCGGCTACTAGGCTAAAACGCCTCAAATAGATAGCCGCAAAAAGATGTTTTTCTACTAGTGTATTAATACGCGAATACAATATTTAATTAAATATAACCGTTTATATTTAATTTACGAATTAATCATGTAATCCGTATTAGCTAAAATTATTTAATCCGTATTAAATAATAATCTCAACATCTTATTGACTAATTTAATAGTCAATACCTCTGACTAACTGTTTAGTCATGTCCGGCATAAATGTGACTGTATTTTCATACCTTCACATCTCTCAAACGTGTCCTATAGGTGTGACGTATAGGGACCAGTTGATCACCGCCATCCGTATGACAATAACGTCAAACTTATCTAGCAAGCGAACCGTTATTGATAAACGTGGATCAACTGGTAATAATACAAAAGTATGCCCTTGTGATCCTTAAAGAGATTTAATAAGTCATTGTACTTAATTGTCAAGGACACCAGCCCCAACAATCTCCCACTTGTCCGTACAAGGGTATGTGCAATGACGTTATCACACTACATGTGGAGGACACAATCTCCAACACTTTATTCCTGTCGATTTCGTTGTTTTAGACATTGCTGAGGATAGTCAAATACCTATTATTTTAGGTAGACCATTTTTACACACAGCTGGGGCTGTAATAGATGTCAAACGCGGGATCATTACTCTACAGATTGGAGATGACACTATCGAGTTTAATCTTGTCCATAAGGCAACTATTCCTACTGATGATACTTGTTGTTCCATTGATATTATAGACAGGAATGTTATCCTTAATTGGAGGGAATCCTTGACCAAGGATCCCTTAGATAATCTGACAGTTTTGGATAAGTGTGCAGGTAATCCAGCTGAGAATGCTGAAGAGCTGGACGTGATAGAAGAAGAGGAAAAAGAGTATGAGTTCACTGAAGAAGAGAATGAGAAGCTCATAAGCCTAGCTAATGCGAATCTGGTAAACATGTGCTATTCCATTAGTACTGATTCTGTTCAGGCCGTTGAGGTAAAGGTACCAGAGCGTAAGCCACTTCCTCCTAATCTTAAGTATGTTTTCTTAGATGATACTGAACAGTACCCTGCGATTGTTAGTTCTAAACTTAATCCTGACCAACTTTCTGCCTTAATGACTGTTCTAAAAAAGAATAGGAAAGCTCTAGGTTATTCTTTGGATGATATTAAGGGCATAAGCCCTGATGTTTGCATGCATAGAATAGAGTTAGAGGAAGGGCATAAGCCTTATAGACAGGGACAGCGTAAGTTAAATCCTAAGATGCAGGATGTGGTTATGGCTGAGGTAATGAAACTTCTTGATGCAGGTATTATCTATTCAGTTGGCAACTCTAAGTGGGTTAGCCCAGTTCAGGTGGTTCCTAAGAAAGGAGGAACCACAGTGGTTAAGAATGATAAAAATGAGTTAATACCAACTAGAGTTGTAACTGGGTGGCGGATGTGCATTGATTATAGACAGTTAAATGCCGCCACCAAGAAAGACTATTTCCCCCTTCCTTTTGTTGACCAAATGACTGAAAGACTGGCTTCTAATAAATTCTTCTGTTTTCTAGATGGTTATTCAGGTTTTTTCCAGATTCCCATCCATCCTGATGATCAGAGTAAGACTACTTTTACATGTCCACAGGGTGTTTTTGCTTATCGCAGGATGCCTTTTGGGTTATGCAATGCTCCTGCTACCTTTCAAAGGTGTATGATGGGTATCTTTTCTGACTTTATAGAAAACATTATGGAGGTATTTATGGATGACTTCTCTGTTTATGGTAATGCTTTTGATCAATGCTTAGCTAATCTTGATAAAGTCTTGCAGCGATGTATTGATGTAAACCTTGTCTTAAACTGGGAAAAGTGTCATTTTATGGTTACTGAAGGGGTAGTGTTAGGGCATCTAATTTCAGATAAAGGTATACATGTAGATATAGCAAAGGTGCAGGTGATTGAGCAATTACCCCCTCCTGTTAATGTCAAGGGGGTGAGAAGTTTCTTAGGACACGCAGGTTTCTACAGGCGTTTCATTAAGGACTTCTCTAAGATTGCTAAACCGCTTACACAATTGCTTCTTAAAGATGCCATCTTTGATTTCGCTGATGAGTGCCTTTCAGCTTTTAACAGGTTGAAGGAAGCTTTGATCTCAGCACCAATCATTCAGCCACCAGATTGGGATCTCCCATTCTTGATCATGTGCGATGCTAGTGACTACGCTGTAGGTGTTGTGCTAGGTCAAAGGAAGAACAAGGCTCTTAATGCTATATACTATGCGAGTCGCACCCTAGATGAGACTCAAGTCAATTATTTCACTACTGAGAAGGAGATGCTAGCCGTCATATTTGCCTTGGAAAAATTCAGGTCCTATTTAGTAGGTAATAAGGTAATTGTTTACACTGACCATGCAGCTTTGAAAGGTCTTTTTCAGAAGAAGGATTCAAAGCCAAGGCTTTTAAGGTGGATACTCCTTCTCCAAGAGTTTGACATTGAGATTAGGGACAAGAAAGGCGCGGAAAACGTGGTAGCCGACCACCTATCTCGCCTACAGCTGACTGATAGGGAAGATTCTTTACCTATTGATGATTCATTTCCTGATGAGAGTTTGTTTATCATTAATAGTTCAGGTTCTTATCCCCCTCCTTGGTATGCTGATTTTGCTAACTTTGTTGTCACAGGTAAAATCCCTCCTGAGTTGTCTTGGCAACAAAAGAAGAGATTTATGTTCGATGCAAAACAGTATTTTTGGGATGACCCTTATGTTTTTAAGGAATGCGGAGATGGACTCATCCGGAGATGCGTTCCCCAATGGGAGGTGAAAGACATTCTGGAAGCATGTCACTCTTCTGCATGTGGTGGTCACCACGGTCCATCTAGAACCGTGGCCAAGGTATTACAGTCTGGTTTGTATTGGCCTACTTTGCATGCTGACTGTAGGAATTTTGTAGAAAACTGTGATGCTTGTCAAAGAACTGGGAATGTCTCAAAAAGACATGAGATGCCGCAGGTTGGTATTTTAGAGGTAGAGATTTTTGATGTCTAGGCCATTGATTATCAAGGATCTTTTCCTAGTAGTCAAGGTAACAGGTATATTCTTGTGGCTGTTGATTATGTGTCTAAGTGGGTAGAAGCTATTGCTACTCCCCATTGTGATGCAAAGGCTGTTATTAAGATGTTTAAAAAAATCATATGTCTTCGTTTTGGTGTCCCTAGGGTTGTCATAAGTGATGGAGGTATGTATTTTAAGGAGAAACGCTTAGGTGACTTGTTAAATAAATTCGGTGTCCAACACCGTAGGGGTTTAGCTTATCACCCTCAGACTAGTGGTCAAGTTGAGATCTCTAATAGGGAACTCAAGGAGACCCGAGCCAAAGTAGTTTATAAGTCTATGAAAGATTGGAGTCTAAAACTTGATGATGTTTTATGGGCCTATAGAACCGCGTTCAAAACCCCAATAGGGATGTCACCATTCCGATTGATTTATGGTAAGACTTGTCATTTACCAGTAGAATTAGAACGTAAGTCTTGGTGGGCTATATGTGATCTTAATTTAGACCCTAATCTTTCCCGTGAGAAACGTTTGTTGCAGCTCAATGAGTTAGAAGAATTCAGGTTGTTAGCCTATGACAATGCCAGGATTTACAAAGAGGAAACAAAGCGCTGGCACGACAAGAGAATCATTAGGCGTGATTTTCAGGTAGGTGATAGGGTGTTACTTTTTAACGCTCGTATTCTTCTTTTTCCTGGTAAGCTGAAATCCAGGTGGAGCGGACCCTACACCATCACAGCTGTCTCAAAATTCGGGTCGATAGAGTTAGAAACCTCATCTGGTGAGAGGTTCAAAGTCAATGGCCAGTATGTGAAGCACTTCCGAGGAGAAAATGAATTTGTCGGAAAGGTTGAAGTTTCTTACTTTGAACCTTTTTAGGATGCTTCAGGATAGGTAAAAAGGTCGTGCGGGACCTCTTAAACCAGCGCTACACGGGAGGCAACCCGTGCTCTAGCTTAAATTTACGTTTTGTTTATTTCCGTTTTATACTTGATGAGATTTTAAGTTTCTGCAGAAAAATAGAAGAATTCGTCAGGACAGCGGTCGACCGACCCAATTACTAGGTCGACCGACCTTCTGGCAGCTTTAAATTCATTCTGACAGGTTAAGTAAAATTGGCAGAGCAGGTTTGAAGGACAGAGGTCGACCGACCCAGAAGTTTGGTCGACCGACCGCGGTTTTTTCTTTTCGTCCGGTTTTTTTGAAAAAATAAGAGTCACGGTTGTTGTGTGTTTTGAAAACACAATTTTTACCCTCTTTTGCTCACTCTTTCTGCATTCCTCTTTCTCTCTTAAAAACCCTAAAATCACCCACCTTCTTCATCCTTCATTTCCTTGCTTTCTTTCAATTTTCTCCATTCAAGGTATGTTTTCTTAGTTTTCTTTCTCTCTTTTTTGTTTCCTAGCATCTTAATTCCGTTCTAGGTAGTATTAATTTGTCTTTTTGAGTTTAATTTTGCTCTTAAGTTCGTTTCCATGCTTGTTTGTGTGTTTTTCTCTAAGTTTTCTTCTTCCTTTAGATTTTATAGTCTCAGATCTGTAATTTGTGTGTGATTTCGTGCTATTAGGGGTAGCTTAATTCTTCATTTCAATTTTTATGCCATTTTTCCGCACGATTTCAGTCCCGAAATTCCGATTCTGACACTGTTCACGGTCGACCGACCCAAAACGGAGGTCGGCCGACCAAACTATGATTTTCCTGAGTTTCGTAATTTGCAGATTTTGAATTTTCTTCTGATAGTTGGTCGACCGACCTAGGTCTGCGGTCGGCCGACCTACTGTGCTACAGGAATTTTGATTTTTCTCGCGAAAGTGGTCGACCGACTTCTCTGTGAAGTCGGCCGACCCATGTTTGTTACAAAAGTTTCTGTTCTGCGTTTTTCGTTCCTAATTTTGTTAAAAAAATGTTTCCATATGTGCACAAGACTTACACTTTATTGAACTTTTCAGATTTACAATGTCTAGCCGAGAACAAGGTGGAAAGCGCTCCCGCACTTCCGGTGCAAGCACCTCCAGAGGCCGTGTTCCTAGGTCGAGAGGATTGACGGTGCAAGACACGGATAGTCTACCAAACTATCCACAAATCATTTTCAGCACTCCGGCCTAAAAAGCCCGATTCCTCCATCTCACCGCTTATTGCTTGGTAGTGGTAACCCGGATCCTCTGTGTTCCGACCTTGCAAGCCTTGGGATGTCATGATGAGGTGGTGTCCTTGCTCAATGGGACGGGTTTCTCAGGACTTGTCACTATGGATGAGTTCACCTATTCCCTTCTCACTCTTGAGTTCTTTTCTTCCTCTACTTTTGATATTAGAGCATATCACCCCGGCTATGATAACGTTTGCATTTCTTTTCGTTTGTTCAATGAAACATTTTCTTTAACTTTAAACCAATTTGCTCAGTTTCTAGGCTTATCTTCTACGGGTCTTACGGATGACCCCACTGGGTCATATAATGATTTGTGGTCCTGCCTTTCTGATTCCAGCGATGGGAAGAAGAAAAACAGTACCGTTCACCTACCCGCCCCCCGTTATTATTTGCGTCTTTTGGCCAACACTGTTTTCGGCCGCAAAGAGTCTCAAAATGTTAACAACATTGAGCTCTCCATTTTGTCTGGTTATCTTAACATCAGACGTACGGGTCAGCAGTTTTATAACACTGCTTATTTGGTTGCCTCTCACTTCATGTCGGTGGGCGAGGGAACTTCATTGACTACTATTGTTTGTGGCGGGCTAGTCACTCGATTAGCCCGCTCTCTTGTCCCCCAGTTCCCTCGCTATGAGGATGCGATTGACACTCTCTCCCGGTTCATGGACATGGCTTATGTCAGGTCCGTGCGTTGGGTGAACAGGAGAGATTATTGGAAGGTAGACACCTACCTCAGTGATCGCATCCCCATCACCGCGGCTCCCCCTATGTTACCCCTTTTTAATGTTATAGGGGAGCCCAGACCACTACTCCCGTCTTACCGCCTCCCACTTAGAGGAGGCGCCTTTAGAGGCCATAGGGTCCCTACTCCCGGTGCCCACCATCACGCATCTGGGACGGGGTACCCAACTGATTTTACTGCTGCTGATAATGTTTATGTTCCTCCTTTTGTTGATGACAGATCTCTGCCACAAATGATGGCGAGCCTTTGTAGACAGTTCAACCAAAAACAGTTGAACGATAGTCTTTGCCAATATCCGGTTTACAAGGAGTATGCCACTCAGGGTAGGCTCCCTACCGGCCCATGGACTCACCCCACCTAATACACACCTCTCGCAGGCGGTCGTGTCCACGGTGAAGCTTCAGGCTCTGCCTCGGGAACAGGCATAGGGTCTGAAGAGGAGGACGAGGAGGAGGAAGGAGGAGAGGACTCTGACCCGGATTTCGACTCAGAGGGCTAGGGACATGCTTGACCTTACCCTCTTTGGGGTTCGGTTTGGGGAGGTCCCTCCATCTTGTAAGTAGTTTTTCTTTTATTTTCCCTTTAGATTTCCGGTTTTTCCCTCTAAATTTCCAGTTTTTCCCTCTAGATTTCCAGTTTTTCCTTTCGATTTTTAGTTTTCCTCTCCTTCCTCCTTAGACTCTTTTTGTAATTTCTAGTCTTTTACCTTTTCCTTTCTTTGTTTGTTTCTTTTCTGCCTACCCCCATTCCTATGTTGTTGTTGTATGCTGATGAGCACAATGGGGGCATTGTGCGTTTTGGTTTGGGGAGGGTGTTTGCATACTCCTTTGTGACTATGCAATTGTCTTTGTGTCTTTTGTTTTTCATTCCTTTAGGTGTTTGTCCTTTTCTCGTTTTCTTTTGTCGCGTGTTCTTCCCTGTCGCGCGTTCTTCTCTGTCTTAAGTTTTTAGGTCGAGTCGGAACGGACGAATACAATTTATGCCTCACATATCACATATTGCCTTGCCTTGCATTTTTTCAAAAAATTTCAAGCTAGTCTTTTGCATTATCTACAAGTTTTTGTTGATTTCATGCTAAATTATTAGACTTGACTCTCTTCTTGGCAAGCTACTACATATTCTAAGGATTAGAGCTTAATAAATCAGTGACATCCATGACCGATTTCATGTAGGTTTGTGAGTAGTTTCTCCTCTTGAGGCATGTCACATCAATGTGCATAAACATGAATTTTGTCTACTTAATACCTGTATGCATTCGGATTTGTGGTTTGTTGACACATGTGGTAAAGGTCCCTCTTTCTCATTTTATCCCATTATCCTCACATAGCCAAATTGAATCTTTTTAACCCGTTTGCTACATCCAAAAATTGCCTACCCTAGCCGAGCTAGTAATGTAGTGATGGGACTGTTTTAATTATCCTTTGGTTGTGCTTCATTGATAACTCGTGATCTTGTGAGAACGATGGAAAGAAGAAAAAGATGAGAATGAAAAAAAAAATAATATATATAAAAAAAAAAAAATATATATATATATATTGAAAAAAAAGGGGAAGAAAAGAAATGAAAAAATGAAGAAAAATGCAAAAGACTAATGAGCCTGTTTTCAAGGCTGGTCGATCGACCTGCATTCTGGGTCGGTCGACCAGGACCATTGAACAGGTTATTTCTGAAAAAAAAAACAGAGGAAGAAAGAAAGAAAGGAAAGGAGAAAATTGGAGAAATTGTGATTTTTGCTCCAAAACTTTGAGCATTGACATGTATGGAAAAGTAATAGAAGTGATCTTATAGTATGGATAGACGGTTGTTAGCTCGGTTTAATCCCTCTTCCCATAACTTATTTTAACCCCTTCTTACCTTTAGCCTCACAATTCCAAAATCGCCTCGGCATGTGTCATGGTTATCTAGTGTGGGAATGCATATGTACGGTTGTAGAGATTTTATTCATGTTAGATTGCAGGCATGTTCTTACGGGTCGCAGATAGGTGAGAGTCTTTACTTTTATTTATCTTCTTGTCTTTCACATATACTTTTGACCCTTTGCTTTCATGAGTGTCTCGAGCATACCACGAGAGTCCAATTAGAATGAGTCTTGCAAGGTTGAAAATTTAGCATGCTATTCCAACATGTCCAATTCGTTTTGCTCTTGACATTATGCTTGATTATATTTGAAGGTTGCATTAAATTGGTTAGGAATAGTGTTGTGTTTGGTTGTAAAAAGTGTAAAATCCGTTCCATTAGAAGTTTTTCTTTTCTTTTGAGTCTTAGTGCTTGCTTGAGGACAAGCAAGGTTTGGTTTGGGGAGTTTGATACGTGCCTATTTTATGCATTTTATTTATTCTTTTGGCACGTATTTTCTTATATTTTCGTGACTTGTAGTTGCTATTTCTCCCGAAACGGTTTACTTTGGCATTTCTATGTTTTAAATGTAGGAATACGCGGAAGTGAGCAAAACTGAACTTTATTTGCCTTTCGGAAGCTGTTTTGAGTGATAATGCGGAGCAAGGATCCGGATTGCACACCCGAGTGTTGTCATTGGGCGAGATTCGAGCTGATACGAACAAGAAGCGGTCGACCGACCCATCAGAGAGGTCGACCGACCTAAGCCCAAATCTCGGAAAAGCCCAGCATCGACAGAAGCGGTCGACCGACCCAGGAGTTGTTTCCGCATTGTTTGTTCCGTGTTTTACTTACCTAATTTGTAATTATAACTTATTTAAGGAGACCTAAGCAACTTTATTAGAAAAGCAATTTTATTAGAGAAACAATTTATGTTAGAAAGCATTCCATGTTATTCAAGAACTCCATAGTTAGAAAGAGATTTTTATTCCAAGTTTTCATCTTTTGTTCTTAATTGCAATTAAGTTGTAAGTTTGCTACAATTAATCTTTCCTTTTAATTTAATCTTGTTGTTCATCTTATTGTTGTTTCTTAATTCATGTTTTCCCTTTTATTGTCATCTTTAATTATGTTAATTCCTTTGATGTTCTTAGTTATTGTTAGTTTCATAATTAAAAGTATGCATAGCTAATTCTTGTGATTAGGAATTAGGGGAACCATGGTAAAGACTTGATTTTGATAGTTTAATGATTGAATTACCAATCCCCCATTGTTGTTGGTGAACTAATCCTTAGGATTGAAAGATTATTAGGATTAGTTTAACAACAACTTTGGGATTGCCATATGAACGAAAGTTTAGTGCTTTTCTAGGAACCCTAAGACCGTAAGGATTGGGTAGAATATTGACTTAAAGGTTTATTCTTTGTTCCTTGAGATTGTGTTATTTGGTTATTTTACCTTTCATTGACTTGTTTTAACCATGGAGAACCAAAGTTCCTAATCTCCTTTTTACCTTGTTTTATTTCTCTTGTTTATTTTGTCCTTTTAGTTATTAGTTTAAACCTCAAATCAACCCCCCCTTTTCGGTTACTTGTAATAGACTTTAAATTCACAAACATAATTAACCTTGTCTCCTTGTGGTTCGACCCTTGACTTATCCTATCTAAGTTTAAGCTGAGGTTTTATAAATCTTATCTTTGGCACCCCTCAACGACGGGTGTCAATCGCACTATTGTTGAGGACACATTTCCCAACATAATTAAGAACCGACATAAAAAGTTTGTGACATTTTTATTGAAAAACCATTGTTATAGGCCTTTTATACCTTTTTTTATGAAACCGACGTAAATAATAATATAAAATTACCCCAAATAATCAATGTTTGACTAGTTGTCTATCTATCTATTGATTTTCGCCAGTTCATATTCGTTAAACATCACGAGGGCATAATAATTAGAAACTCTCAATACTCTGCCTCATCAACACCACCACCACCACCATCACATGTGACGCCATATACCTTTCTCCCTCCTTCATATTCCCTTCCGATGCCACCATTGTTTGCATCCGTCGTCGCTTTCTTATGTCCAACGCCATCGTTTTCTGCCACCACTCCCTCTTTTTCTGGTAAATTTACATGGCCATTTCGGTTTTTGAATTTTATTTTTCCCCAATTTCTCAAACGCTAATTATATTAAATTATATTTGTGAATGAGTCTACTTCAACATCAAATAAATTGAAATGCCAAAATCATACGACTTGATACCACTGCTACAATTAGTAGAATAAATAACACTAAATAGAGAACATCTCAATTGGATAAGCGTCTTCTAGATTAGTAGAGAATACTTTAAACCCAATACTGTTATTTAAAACTATAATATAAAACACCTAAGATAATAACCATTATTTATGTGATGGGAACAACATACAACGAAACGCCTATTCCCTTCTTTATTATCATATTAATTTATTAATTATTAATTATTAATTATTAATTATTAATTATTAAACTTTTATATTTTTATAACAAATCCTAAAAACTCTAAACACAATCTTAGCTTTATGCAGTTTATACATCCTTCGTGCGTCTTCCTCAACATTTCTCGCGCAGCTTTGTCTCCTTCAATTGCTGCACTCGCCATCTCCATCATCCGCTTCAAATGGTAAGTTTGCTATTCTTGTCTAATTTTCCATTCACTATTCAGATAAACCCTATTTCCCAATTTCTCAATTTGTGTTCATCTCTTGTGGGTTAGTTTTCAATTGTTAATTTGATATAATTGCTCATTTTGTTGAAATTAATGTTTTTGTAGAATAATCTAAAATATCATATCTTAGTAATTAGTACTAAACATATTTCGATCGAACTAGCCAAGCATTGTCTCGGTAACTGGTTAAAGAAAGTAGTTTTTGAATGCCAATCCGAAACTCTGGTATGGACATTCTCTTTCGGGGAGTCGCCCGCCTCTCATTACTCAGAAACTTCTCGCTCACGATAATATAATATCCCTAAGTTAAGAGTTTCGTCATATTGTCTCAGAGTTAGGTTGGACATGCTTTTCTTGTCTTTAAGCCATCTTTCGTCTTTAAATTAGATATCCCCAAAGTTTTCTTTCTATTTGCATTGGTGAGAAGATCCCCTCCTACGTTACCTTTTTTCATAAATAGAGTGACCGCGGATTCGGGCGATCCCATTGCTCAGTGACTTGATGAAAACAAATCTCATCAGAACAATACTTATAGTAGGACAGAGGACTTATAGAACAAGACTTCAGCGCCGCGCGACTAAAGTTGTCATTAAGAGGCGACTGACTTCCATGCCGATATTTTTCTCGGGTATTAAACTCTTCTTATTAGTACTCGGCCTATTCTTTATCTGTAGCGGGAGAAGACTTCCCTCTTGTGTAAAGGAAATCGGGCAATGTCGCTATATTTATTTCTCTTTAAGCTATACTGTTACTAACTATCTCAGGTCGCAGCACAGACCCCTCTTTCATACTCTTATTTCGTTGATGCCAGATATTGTAAATGAGACTGTTGATTACCCCATTAATCAATCCTCGTTTCAGCTTGGATCCCCTGAACTTTAAACGCCATGTTGGGTATATTCTCTGGAATTCGATGGTGCAGGCATGCTGATACTTGGTGAACCAGCTTCTTGATGTAAGTATGATTGAGTTGCTTTTCATTTAAAGTATGATGAAAGTATAATTGAGTTTCTTTTCATTTTCTTGCGCGAGTCAGCAGTTTGAGAAGGATGTTGTGCACGGTGTAGAAGGAAGTATATCAGTGACTTATGCGAGTCAGCATTTATTCCTATTCCTATACTGTTTCAAGGCTTATTATAGGAGATTGAAAATATTATTGGGAGATATACCTTACTTGCACCTTCTGCTTCCGTGCTACATTAAGTAGAAGAACTAGTAGTTTATGGGTTCCCGTACTGATAGGTAAACGCCTGTGTTCTAATGATGTTTTTGCTTGCTAATACGTGAGTTTTTTCGCTTTTTTTTTGCCAGGCATTAGTAAATCTTGAGTTCTCGCTTGATTCTCCTACCTTTTATACAGCTTGTAAGGTGATGCATATATATTCTCTCCGTCTTTGAGATTTCTTGGATACATTACTTAAAGCAAGCGGTTGTAGATAGCTTTGTCCATTTCTAATTAGTTTTCTGAAGTTCATTTGGCTCATTAATATGGTATTCCTATTTCTAGCTAGCTAGCTTAAACACCAACTTTATATTTCTTTGGGTCCTATCTGAATTTTATCACTTTATATGTTTGTCAGTTATCTCACTTAGGTTTGATTATTATGTGTACTTATGCTAGTTAGCAATAGGTTCGTATGTTTCCTGACATTGATCACCCTTTACTTAATTAAAATTCCATGAGTACATAGTATCCCAATTTTTGTACGTGGCATTGTGCCTGGACATCCCAAAGACGCAACTATCTTGAGAGGTACATGTCTTTTGATGGCCAAATGATCACTGTAGTACAGTAACATGCCTAGTAATGGGCTGCTTGAAAGTTACCAAATTGATTTTTTGTTTG
This sequence comes from Silene conica, assembly GCA_029255685.2. NCBI lineage: Eukaryota > Viridiplantae > Streptophyta > Magnoliopsida > Caryophyllales > Caryophyllaceae > Silene > Silene conica. The sequence goes on along the minus strand of CM055317.2, from coordinate 47,027,057 downwards.
CTTTTGCTTTTGCTTTGCTCTTTGAATTACTAACCATGTTCGTCCCTCTGTGTTTTGGTTTCAAGTGGGCCAAAAGGGAAGTACAATATTGGGGGTTGGAGGATTCGAACTTGGAACCTATTCTCCACTTTCCCATGGCTTTTAATCAGCATATTTTTACTTAGTTTTTACTATTGCTGGATGCACTAAAAGGAATCGGGAGAGGCCTCATTCCTTCTCAGGGTTGTTTGTGTACTTTTGAGGAATTAAAAGCTACTCTAGGATTTAACAAGTACTATGAAGAGGAGAATCTTTATGCCTTGTCAAAAAATTAATATTAGTTACAGCTGTTATAATGTTTGCACGTATTTTTGTATTTTTTGTCTAAATGAATTTATTCATTATGAATTCAAATGAAATATAATAAAGGTTTTAGTTGAGTAAAACATGTTGGACTTTCTGAATTGTAATGCATGTTTAATTTTTTTGAGCTATACGATTCAATCATTTAGGGGTTGCGGAAGAAACAGAATTATTTTTTTTTTAAAAAAAGTGGGAACGAGGACGGTTCCTTGTATAGCATGTTCTCTTTGACAATAACAAACAGTACGGTTGTAACATTAATCGCTCTCTTTGAAAATAACAAAACAAAATGTGCCAAATAAATCAGTCTTATCAAAGAGACTGGTGCCGTGTGAAACTGTCCTCTATGATATATCAACAAGCACGGGTATTGAGCATAACTGTTCTTATTGTTGTTACAACAAGACCGGTTACGTGTTAAACCGTCCTCTATGATATATAAACGAGCACGACTGTGGAGGATGACCGTTCTTATTGTAGTTACAACGAGACCGGGTTGACTTAATTTTAACCGTTCTCTTTGATCAACGAGAACGCCTGGCCACAGGACGGTCCAAAACAGCTTTAAGAACGTTTTGTAACCGTTCTCTTTGATCAAATTTGTAGTAGTGATAATGGAGCAGCCGAGTTAGAGGAGTAGCCAAATTAGATGATTGGTGATGGACAAGCAGCCGAGTTGATGATGATCGATGATGGACAAGCAGTTGTGTATGTGTTTTACGGTGGAGAAGAAGGAAATTTGGGAAAAATAATGAAAACAAATTGAATATGTATAGTATAATGAAAAATAAGACACAGGTTGTAAATGTAACATATTTCTTATCTTACCATGAAAAACCGGTTTTGGGAAATAAGCGGTTTCTTATGTTAAGACACCGGTTAGATATCTAACCGGTGTTATATTAGTGGTATCTTATTGGTTTTTTGTAGTAGTGATAGTAGCTCTCGCCACGACCAAGCTAATTATAAAATTTCCAGAACTCTATAAGCGGTCACTTAATGCCCGACAAAGTGCCTCTTGCAGTCTGCCTATGTGATCGACTAGTCATCCCATATGACTCTATGACATTTGAACTTGCCATCAATCGCCTCACACTCTAGTCGCTTCGAGACGTCACCTCATACAAACGACTATGGGCTATACTAAGTTAATCCAGTTCACTTATGGGGTTCAAAAATTGTCTCTTACAACCTATTTGGATTTCACAAAGTATATTAAAATTGTGAGTTAATAATAATAACAACTCAAACGATAAGAGTGATTGTTAAGTGCCTCCACATTAACAATCTTTGATGCTCATACATCAATTTGTATTAATGGTTTACTATGTGAATATACCATATGTTCACATCCTTAAACCTACAAATTTCGGCTTCCTTGTGACTCATATTATCTTGTATAATATGATCTTATTCAAGTAAATTTCAAGTCCTTATACTCGACTCGAGTCTCCTTACCTTAAGGAAGCTCCCACTGTTTTCATAAAACTCGTGACATGTCGTTCTTACGAATATTGTCACACTGTACTAGAATTCATATTGTAGTTTACCTAGATTCGATCCACTAGTTCTCCTCGAGAAACTTATATCGAAATAAGGTTTTGTTTTCAACTCTTGGCATTTTGATCAAGGTTATATGAATTAACATTTTCATATCTTGGATTCATATCCAAACCTTGTAAACTAATCCGTGACGTTTCATTATCATATAATAAACTCACTTATGTTTTATGTTCTTAACATACATTCATTCTAGAATTGAAACCTCACATTCTTTAACTTTTAAAGAATCACCATTCTCTCTTAATGGTAGGTTCCGTTTCTTTAATAACTTTTCCCCCACTGAATTTCGTATCACTATCTTATAGTTTAATAACTCCCACTATCTTCATAGTGATTAGGCATCTTCAAACATCTTCTCAACTCAAAATGAACATTTCATTTTCATTTACTTCAAACATCTTCTCAACTCACTATGAACATTTTATTTTCATTTTCCTTCCCACGGAAAGAATCTTAGTATTATTACGAGAACGGGAGACGATTTCTCTTCTATTATCTTCATAATAACAGAAACATTAACATCATGGAAACGATTTCCTTCCGTTAACACTCGCGGTTTCCTTTGTCCTCTCTAGGAACTAATGAAAACATATGGAACATTTTTCCTATTTTGTCCTCGCGTAGTTTCTTCTGTGTCCTCTCGTAGTTTCTTCTATCCAATCTTTTAAAGTTCTTCTCAATGACCTTATAGGACTCTTCTCTAAAATCCTATATTTATCTCATTGGTTTGCGGGCGTAGAATTTCTCCCACTCTATCCTTTAAAATAACCTTTATTTAAGAAGGATAGCCCTTTCGCCCGTCAACAATGTATTGGATAAAGAATTATGTGAGTATTGAGACATTAGTACTCTCATTCATTTAAGGTGAAAATCTTATAATGAACGAATGTTCTTATGTTTGAATTTGAAGTATTTCACGGGGTGTAATTCTCGTTTTAAGTAAGTCGTATTACTTTAATAATGATCAAATCATGTCTATTGTACGGTGAATCATTCAAGGTACTTTATTACGATCTATGAAAATCGTATCAACTCATGTTATGTATCATAAAAGCATTTTAAAACCAACATGTTTGATTAAGAACAAAAGGATGACTTGGGTTGAAAACAAAGTCACCACTATTACAACCATTGTTTCAACAAGATTCTTGTCGTACGAGAAATAGAAAGTTCTTAAATTAAAATGCAAAATGAAAGAAGACATCAAAATGAAAAATTAGAGCCATGCTCTTCATGCTTCAATCTCAGATGCTACCTTAGCTATCCATGGAAGGAACTTCAAGTTTCCTTCTCCTTCTCCTTGCCTTTGTCTTTGGTAGGAGCCCCTTTAAAACAATTTATAAATGGGTAAGAATCAATAACTTGTATCAATATACTTAGTTTGCATTTAGTTTGCTTGAGGACAAGCAAATGTTTGGTTTGGGAAAGTTTGATGTGTGCATTTCTTATAGACTTTTTAGTCCCATTTTGGCACACATTTTCATACAAATAGGTGATTTATTATCAGTTTATGCCCCGCATATGCTACTTTGTGTTTTTCTTACTATTTTGTAGGAATAAGCGCGAAAGTGATGTAAACCGAGCCAAAGTTGTCCCAAGTATGCTCTTTTAGAAGATGGAAGTTGAAATAAGCCTTACAAGCATTGGGAAGCGCCAATCGTCCAAGTCAAAAGCCATTTTGAGATGCGCATAGAAGCAACAAAGTCTATCAGGTGGTAAGTCCCTAAGCACAGCATTGTTGCTTGGATGTACTTTCATCAGGCAATGAACACAAAGCACAAGCTGAAAACTATCAACATCATCAATGATGATCAGTGCTGCATCAGTGCAGCTGAACTGGAGCATATTCAACATTTATTCTATCAATGCCGGTATAGCAGACTCATTCTGAAAGAGATTAAGGAGTGGATGACATTCAGCATTGATAACTCATTGACTTGGTAGAGAAAAATGCGTTTCAAAGGCTCAAAACTCCAAATGGCAGTGAGAAATGGGGCTATGAATGCTCTAGTATATCATGTTTGGCATCAAAGAAATCGAACTAGATGTCAGAACACGTTGGATAGACCTTCAACTGTTGTAGGCAGAATTAAACAAGAACTAGGTGCTCTCTATAAAAGTCGTATGCAATGTAATTATAGCAACCGAGATCAAGCCTTCCTTCGAGGCCTTTTCTAGGTGCATCTTGTAATCTCTTTTGATATATAATACTTACCCTTTACAAAAAAAAACAACGTCTATCAAGGAAAGGAAGAGCTTCAATTTACTAGTGCATACTTTGAGGGGTCATATCTCGATTTATAGAATAGCTAATCAGGTGATTCGAATTGGATATGAAAGCTTATCCTCTTAGCTTTCCAACACCACCAAGAACTCTTGATTTAAGCAAGTAACGAAGAAATCACAGCCATTTGAAGTTTAGTGCGCAGTGCTGGAAACATGCGACGAGAAGTGCTCGATCGAGTACTTTAGTTGCTCGATCGAGTACTTTAGTTGCTCGATCGAGAGCTTTAGTTGCTCGATCGAGAGCTTTTCTTCTCGATCGAGAGGGTTTGCTGCTTAACCTTCTCGATCGAGAGGTTTGGGTACTCATTCTTCTCGATTAAGAGCTTTTTCTCCTCGATCGAGAAGTTACCTGACTGTTGAGTTTCTCGTATGGCGTCATCGTCAGTTTTGGGTACTGTTTTATTTATAAAAGCAATTGAAGAACAGAAAAAAAATCATTCCTCACTTCCAGAAACTCACGGCCCCTGCTACTCCTGAAACGAATATGGATAGGGCATCAGTTCGTTATCATGATCAAAGGACGATGGGGCAAGTTTTTTTTTTTTTGATAAAATGTGAGTATAATATATATCAAAAACCAGTACCAGCCAAACAATTTACAAGCTTAAGTGCAGGTTCGAATCCCTGTGCACTTCATAAAACAAAACAGACAAACAAACTTTAGGACCTGAAATCCTTTACAGAAACTCTGTGTCAACTACACACGATTACTCTTGTGTCTTGTATCTAATTCTGGCTGTGACTTCTCTGATGATGGTCATAGCAGTTATCTCAGGTCTCACAAGAGTACCATTCACACGGGCATTGTTGCGTTGCATCCAAAGATGATAGTAGAGGCCAGTGATGATCAGTGCCAGTTTCTTCCATTGAGGATCACTAGTTTGTCCCTGAAACATTATAAGCTCTGAAGGAATAATGAGTTGCATAGACCTCTCAATAGCTTCCTTAACCTTACCACTATAAGGGCAGTCCAGGAACAAGTGATCCCTGGTTTCAGCAGCAGCCCCACAAGTGCAGCACAAATCATCACTACAACATCCGAATCTGAAAAGCTTGACCTTCAGATTCAGACCTTGAGTATATGTAAACCAGCTGATGACAGATTGTTTAGGAATATTCCAGTTGCTCCAGCAGAGATTAGTCCAGTCTGGTAGAGCAATGGGGGGGACTAACCATTCATAGCCGTGCTTGACAGTGTAACCCAGGGGGTGAGAGAGCCTAACATCATTAACATAACCATTCTTCAGGGCCTCTTTTGCTTTGCAGACACTCTTCCAAGTCCAAGGGGAATCTGGAGGAGGATGATAGGTATCCCATTGTTTGTCTTTCAAGTATAGTTGATGTACCCATCTTATCCAAAGTCTATCAGACTTACAATAGAGCCAGTTAACTAGCTTCCCTACAGCAGCACAATTCCATTCAGCCAGTTTTTTGATCCCCAATCCTCCTTCTGCCTTTGTTCTAGTGACAGTGTCCCAGGCCACCATGGGAACTCTATGATAGTCACAACTCCCATCCCATAAAAAATTTCTGCAAATGGCCTCTATTCTTTTGATGAGTGCCTTTGGTAAGATAAAAATGGAAGCCCAGTAGCAATGCAAAGTGTTAAGGACAGAAGTGATGAGTGTTAGCCTGCCTGCATAAGAAAGCTTCTTTGCACCAAGACCCCTAATTCTACTAACTAGCTTCTCAGTAAGCTTATGGCAGTCTTGCTTACTAATCTTGCCAGGTTGTATGGGTACTCCCAAGTATCTGAAGGGAAAAGTCCCCTCTCTAAAGCCTGTAACCCTTTGGATATCAGATTTCAAATCTTCAGACATGCCCTTGAAATATATATCAGACTTAGCAGAATTAAGCTTAAGACCAGAAGCATCTGAAAAGGAGTGAAAAGCCCTCATAAGAAGGAGGATGGACTGAGCATTACCTTTACAGAACATGAGAAGATCATCTGCAAACATGAGGTGGGTAAGTTTGAGATGTTTGCACATGGGATGGTACTGGAAGGGTCCCCTATTTGTGGCATAGATGAGTAGTCTTGAGAAATACTCCATACACATGGTAAAGATGAGAGGAGAGATAGGGTCCCCCTGTCTGAGCCCTCTCTTGCCTTTGAAATAGCCAAACATACTCCCATTCAAAGTGAGGGAGAAGGTAGGTGAGGTTATACATGCCATCACCAATTTGATGAAATGTTCAGGCATATGGAACTTGTGTAACAGTTGTGCAACAAAACCCCATTCAATGGTATCATAAGCCTTCTGTAAATCAATCCTGAATAAGCATCTTGGGGAAGCATTCTGCCTTGAGTACATATGTATTAAGTCTTGGCAAATAAGGACATTCTCAATGATTGACCTGCCTTTAATGAAAGCTCCCTGGTTTTCTTGTATAAGGTCAGGTAACACTAGTGCTAGCCTGTTACACAACAATTTGGATATGGCTTTATACAGTACATTACAGCAAGCTATTGGCCTAAATTGGGTCACAGAGTTAGGTCTCTCACACTTTGGAATAAGTGTGATATTAGTAGCATTCACCTGCTGTAGTAACTCTCCTGAACTGAAGAAATCTGCCACAGCAGCACAGACATCTGAGCCAATGATAGACCAGGAATCCTTGAAAAACTGGCTACTATAACCATCTGGCCCAGGGGCCTTTGTGTTAGGGATGGAAAATATGGCATCCTTGATTTCCTGAACAGTGACTGGCCTATTGAGAATAGTACAGTGACTGTCAGAGCATACACTGCCTGTGGCCATTACTACATTTTTGACCTGATCAGTGGTAGAACTGCAGCCCAGCAAGGATTCCTTGATTTCCTGAACAGTGACTGGCCTATTGAGAATAGTACAGTGACTGTCAGAGCATACACTACCTGTGGCCATTACTACATTTTTGACCTGATCAGTGGTAGAACTGCAGCCCAGCAAGGATTGGTAGTATTGCAGGAATGAGATGGGGCAAGTTATATTAGCTATTTTAACATTAATTATCATATGGCTAGTATTTTGTCTATTAAAGATTCGTTGGGCCTTAAGACCTTGGGCTAATAAGGTGATATCAAGAATCAATTCAAGACGAAGGGACGCGAAGCTTGGGTGGACGGTCCAAGTTGGAGTAGCACGGCCCACGGCCTACCTCGTGCTCGGCCACGACATGAAGCGTGCCCGGTCATCTCGATTGATGGCTCGGCCATCTTGGGTCCCTAGTAGATATTGGAGTATATCTAATTTTTATGTTATTAAGATTATTAATTTAGTTAGTTATTACTACATTAGTTAAGGTTGTTATTTTGTTAGGTAAGTTAGTTATAAGTTTGTTACAAGGTTGTTACAAATTTATTACTATCTTATTAGTTAGTTATCCTAGGGTTATTAGGATTAGTTATTTAATTCTTTTAATTCCTAAGCTAAGATAGGGTTTTATTTTTAATAAGGATTATATTTAATCCATTAGGATAGATTTAGGACTCCTAGTCGAAGACGGATTCAAGAATCCGAATCCTTGGAGGCATGTGTGTTGGGACGTGTACCTTACTATAAATAGGTACATGGTTCTCTTTTGTTATCAATCAGTTAATTATCAAATAAAATAAATCACAAGTTTTTCTTTTAATGCATTCTTAAAGAAATCTCAAGGACTCATCGAGTGTTGATCCAAACCGTTGATATTTGTCGCGTTTCAAATATTAGCAAGATTTACAAACTATAGGTCTAGGGAGTAAATCACCATTGTTTGAACTATAGGTCTAGGGCAAACAAATATCCTTCTACCTTGGGGATTCACCTCAAGACCGTCACAATTACAATCCACCATCACCAAACGACAGACCATTCACCACCACCATCGACGCCGACCACCACCACCATCAACATCATCTTCATCATTCATCATTATTTCAAGATTCATCCAAGATTGTTCTTTATTTGTCCTATTTTGTTATTTCATTCAAGATTGTTTTCAAGATTTACAAGAAGGCTTCCGCGGACGAGTTCTTTGATCAAGAATTCGTATCATAAGTGGTATTAGAGCTTCGGCTCTTGATTTTCTTTATCTTCAAGACGATCCATGGAGGGAGTTACTATGGAGGGCGTAAGGTTCTAGGGGGAGACCGAGATTAGGGTTCCAAGGACAATTTCAAGAAACCTAATGCTACGTAACCTACAAGTTCAAGCCGACTCAATCTCAATCGATCAAAGAAACCAAATCTTCCATACTAAGTGTCAAGTGAAAGACAAGTGGTGTAGTATGATTATCGATGGGGGTAGTTGTGTAAACATTGCTTCCGAGGAGATGGTGTCCAAACTTGATCTAACAACTACCACACATCAAAACCCATACTTATTGCATTGGTTAGATGATGGGGGTGCTATAAGAGTAACGAGACAGGTTAGGGTGGGAATCACCATGGGATCATATCAAGACAACATAGTATGCGATGTAATACCTATGGAGGCGTGTCATATCCTAGTAGGTCGACCTTGGTTGTTCGATAGCGATGTTTTGCATCGAGGAAGGACCAACGAGTATGAGCTCATGAATAAGGGTAAGAAGATCATTCTAAAACCAATGACTCCACAAGCTATACGAGATATGAATACCGAGAGTAGCAAGCGGGCTAGTCTTGCTGTGATTATGGAGAAAAGGGAAGACGAAGGATCCATCAAGGGAGACAAAAAGGTGGGTGCTTTAGGTTTAGAAGAAGGATCAGCGAAGGAGAAAGTGGTCGAAGAAGAGTCCTCCAATAATAAATTCATTGAACCTCATCAGCCCATTGTGTTAGACCACGGAGAGGTGGTGAGGGTGCATTCGAAGGAGGGGCAGCAGGTTCCTAGCGAAGTGGGAAGTGAACCAAGGGTCAATGGTTCGAGTAAGGTGGCTACAAGGGTGGTTAATCTAGGCAAGGTGGCTACCGCAGTACGTAATCTTAAAAACACAATTGCACGGGCAGAAAGTTGTGGAATTGATATTAACCATGTTGCAGATGATCCATTCCCATATTCGGATGTAGATAGCTTGGTTCGATCCAAGTCGAGAGAAGCGGGGTTTGTTTCGAGTCAAGGGGGTTATGATTCTCCTTTAGATTTGAGCATGGGCCAGATTCCCTATATGAAGAGTAGTGAGGTGAAGCGTGAGCCATGGGCAGCAACTAGTCTCAAAGAGATTGGTAGGTTGTTTCGAGGGGCGAGTGGGGGACGACCCAAGAAACGAGAGATAGAGAGTGTGCTAGGTGAAGGGTGTTGCAATACTTCTATGAAACTAACTGATGCGTGTCTATTTTATGATGTTTTACATCTATTTTTACACGCATTTGGTCGCTCATTTACTATGTTTTAGCCCTTATTTCCCAACAATTGTCTACTTTCGTATTTTTATGCTATTTTGCAGAATTATGCGGAAAAAGGGCGATTTCAAACCAAATCCGTCCTCAAATGATTTTTTATGGCTAAGGACACGAAAGAACAAGCCTAGCGCACATTTCAAGGCCTGAAGATAGCATAAGCAAAGGTGCATATATCAAAGAATCGATCCACGATATTGCAGTCTGTTTCAAATGGCTATACCTTGAGTTCTAGAGCTGATAATGGAGTGATTCCAGTTGGAGGTGAAATATTATTCTCTTAGCTTTCCAACGCCGCGAGAATCGCTTGATTACGATGAGTAACGAAGATATGGCAGCAGGTTTAAGATCGACGCGCGCCGCAGTACCGACATTAGGTCGACCGACCCGCAAAGTAGGTCGACCGACCTCTGCGCTGACCCAGAAGTTTCCGCGAAGCCCATTAAAGTGTTTAGGTCATTAGGAAACTCTTTAATTCCGCCTATTTAAGCTAAATTACGGGATTAGGGTTATATATTCAGTTTTCAATTCAGTTCTTAATCTAGAAATCTTCTATCACCAAGTTCCTAATTTTAGTTTTCTCTTTAAGTTGTAATCTTTCAATAATTCTTAAGTACTTTTAGTTTGTTCTTCAATATTTCAACATTCATCAATAAAGTTTGTTCCTTTTCTGCCTTAATCCTATTTCCGGTAATTACTCTCCTAATTTAAGTTTTATTATTGTTCTTATAATTACTTGTATTCGGTTAAGATATAATCCCAGGCTTTATTATTGATTGCATGTTTAGATTGATGTTCATCATGAATTCCGTTTTTATTAATGTTATTGTTATTATTTCAATTTCCATGAGTAGCAAAATTCCATATGTTAGGATGTAGGGGATGAATATGCGTAGGTAGTATAGGTTCCGAGACCAACCTGTAGCAGGGCCGTGGTCGGTCGCCCCACATAATGGGTCGGTCGACCTAGGCGGTGGTCGGCCGATTAGGCTAGCTTGTCGGTCAACCCACTCGCCTATGTATTCTGTTTCGTCTTTCTTTGTTGACTATAATACCCTACAATGAGACTGAAAGGAGACTTGTAGGATGTTAGTAATGACCTACCCAAGATTGAGAGATACGGGAAGGGCATTGGTTTACACCGTAAGACGGCTAGGTTACTTAAGACTGAAAGGTATGTGACCTAGGATTTAGGAATCACCCTTATTGTTGACACCCAATAATAGTGAGACCTAGGAACTAATAGCATAGGCCGAAAGGAGCTATTAGGTACCATAGACCGAAAGGATATGTTACACCCCTTACGCGACTGCAATACATGTTGACCTTAGGATTTATATTACCGTAGCTTTTTATTACCCAAACATCCTAGCATCTCTTTTAATATAGTTTTAATCTCATCTTTATTTTCTTGTCTTAATTTTAATCCTTGCTTTAGACTTAGTAATCAACAAATCAAACCCCTAAAAATTGTTACCTTAAAAACATTAACATCAAGCAATAAACATTCCCCACCTCCTTGTGGTTCGACCCTGACTTTCACTATCTATAGTTAAAGTTTAGAAATTATAAATTTTATCTTTGATACCCACAACGACGGGCATCAAATTTTGGCGCCGTTGCCGGGGAGGTGACGCCAGTGTTTATTGTTTTTTGTTAATGTTTTCCCTTTTTCTTTCGCTGTCATGACCACCGCCCCTTTCCCACAACTCGAGCATGAACCTTTGTATATCTATTGTGATAGATTAACCTCTTTCCTTTCTAAATCTGACTATCCTATTAGTATTGGGGAGGTTTGTCGTATTATTTATGATGGAGTTACTGGTAAGACCTTGATCGAGATTGAGAGGAAGTGTGGATGGGAATTTTTAGACCTACCCTGTGAGAAGCAATGGGAGCTTCTCAAACACCTAATCCGAGCCAGTGGAGATACGGAGAGGTATGAGGGTATTGATATTAGTAACCCGGATATTTCTGTCGAGTGTGATCCTATCACACCCATTACTGAAGAGTCACTCATTCTTATGGATGAGTACGATAGGTTATTTGATTCCCTCTCCCTCCCCGTTGCCGATACTGACTTGGATTTAGATACAGCTGATGAGTTATAAATTTACCCCTTGACTGACCAACCTATCTTTGTAGGTGTTAGTGATGAACATGTCCCTCACACGTTTGAACCTTCAGTTAATGAACCTTGTTTTATGCAGGATTCAGTTGTCGACTTTTCTGATGTTTTTGATAATATTAGTGAATGTTCTACACAAGGATCCTTTACAAAGGATCCTTCGGAGGCTTTGATGTGTTTTGAGGCACGTTCAAGTGAATCTCTTGCTTAGGAAGCTGATTTGGATGCTCCAGAAATTGCGACTCTAGTGGCAGAGTCTATAGGCGGTAGGAAGAGAGATGTTCTCGATCGAGTAGTACCACTTACTCGATCAAAAGATGTAGAGAACGAGATCACTCAAAGTGATCGTTTGGCTGAAGAAAAGAGCCCTAAGAAGAAGAAACCGAGGAGAGTGTCGGCCCACGACTTGGGAGACGACAACCCCGAGAGATGGATGGCTAGAGCTATGGATGATGACCCACCCATCTACATGGTGGAGAGAAACTCATCTAGTCAAATCACCATAGCTGAACGAGTAGCCTGTAGTCAGAGCCCTGGTCAAAGAAACGCCGAATCCTTCGCGGATGACTTCTTCTTTTTGCTCGTTTCTGTTTTTTCTAAAGACATTTTTTTTGTTTAGTTAAGACTTTCTAGTTTGTTTACTTTAAGTTTTTTAGGAAAATTTTACTTTTGTTGCGTAGTTAAGACAGGTAAGACTTTGGATTTGTTTCTGGCATCTCGCGCATTTGTTGGGCGCATATTTATTGCTTTTTCAGGTTTAACAAAGAAACGAAGACCGCTGTGCAACAGAGGGGTCGACCGACCTGAAATATGGGTCGGTCGACCTGGTCCCTGCATTCCTGGATTTCCTGCAGTCCGCAGGAAGGTCGGTCGACCCAAAACATAGGTCGGTCGACCTGCCCGTCTGTCACAGTCTGTTCGTTTCTTCCTCGAGAATCGTGCACCAATCTTGGTTACTTGAGTGGCACTGCTAGCCACCAAAACCTCCCAGCTTACGCTGGTTTGGGGAGGTTTTTCTCATGCGCTCCATAATCCAGTGAGTTCTTTCCAGTTTTTCCTTAGTTTTTATTCTCTTTGCATCTTTCCTTTAATTTTCTGAAACCTTTACTTAGGCTAATGCACAATGGGGACATTGTGCGGGTTTGTTTGGGGAATGGTTTCGAGTCACATGCATTGCATTTTGTCACACGTTTATTGCATTTCTGTATTGCATCGTTCTTTTCTTTATTTTCTCTACCTATACAAAAGAAAAATACAAAAAAATGAAAAAAATTCAAAAATTTCCAAAAAATGCACGTTTATTTTAGCATATAGATCGAGTCGGAACGAAAGTATTTCAAGGATGATCTATGCTTTTTCACATGTTTATGCCTTTACCTTGCCTTGTCAACTTGTTTTAGTAGGAGAGTCTTTTGCATATCTACGAGTTTTTGTCAATTTGTATATCTTGAGACTTGACTTATACCTTGGCAACGTACTATACATTCTGAGTTTTTAGAGCTTATTTCCTGGTTTCATTTTTAAACCAGTTGCCTAGGATGTGAGTAGTAATACTCCCCTTGGAACATGTTACATCAATATGCATAAACATGAACTTGAATTGCTATATACTTGTTTTACTTCCTCGTTTTGTGAGTCTTGATACGTGCATTTGGGATCCTTTTCTCTATTTTACCCATAAGCTTCACATAGCCAAAATTGCCTTTTTATTCCCCCAAAACTACATCCCATACTCAGCCTACCCTTCCAAGCTAGTATTTGTGGTCCTTGGTTTATTTTGAGGCATCTTGGTTTGTATGCTATCCCGAGCAAAAAAGAGAAAAGAAGGAAAGGAAAGAAAAGAACAGAAAAATTCAGAAAAGAAAGAAAGGAAAAGAAAAAAAAAACGAAAAAGGTAAAAAACATACAGAAGTCAGTCGACCGACCACCATCATAGGACGGCCGACCAACTGACAGCATCAGAATGAAAAAAAAATTCGTTCCAAAATCCCTTTCTTTTATTTGTTATCACTCCCGTACTTCATTCAAAAATATTTGGGAGTCCTTTCTTATTTATAATGTGAGAGTTGTGCTACAAAAGAGCACTTTCTTAATATCAACAGTCGTGAATTATGTTGTTGGGAAACGGTTTTACTAGCTTGGCTACTAACCACAAGTCCAAAAACATCTTAACCACTTTTACCTTTTACCTCACATATCTTTCATTACCTCAATTGCAGGTATCTGGGCCACTTAATGAGATTGTTATACAAAGTAGTAGAATTCTTGTTCATGTTAGATTGCAGGCATGTTTTCATGGGTCGCAGTTAGGTGAGTGTCTCTACAAAATTACTTCTTTCTATCTTTTACATATACTCAACCTTGCTTCATGAGTGTCTCGAGCGTACCGCGAGAGTCCATGGTAATAAGTCTCTATAGTCTCTATTTTTCAAGTTTGACAACACCATAACTCGTTTGCATGATTTGAATGCTTTCTCATTTTGTACTTGGCATTGATATAGGCTTACATGTAAATTTTGCTCTGAGATTGAAATCGTTCCATTAGTTAAGATCGAGTCTAGTTCTTGCTTGAGGACAAGCAAGGGTTTGGTTTGGGGAATTTGATGCGTGTCTATTTTATGATGTTTTACATCTATTTTTACACGCATTTGGTCGCTCATTTACTATGTTTTAGCCCTTATTTCTGTCTACTTTCGTATTTTTATGCTATTTTGCAGAATTATGCGGAAAAAGGGCGATTTCAAACCAAATCCGTCCTCAAATGATTTTTTATGGCTAAGGACACGAAAGAACAAGCCTAGCGCACATTTCAAGGCCTGAAGATAGCATAAGCAAAGGTGCATATAGCAAAGAATCGATCCACGATATTGCAGTCTGTTTCAAATGGCTATATCTTGAGTTCTAGAGCTGACAATGGAGTGATTCCAGTTGGAGGTGAAAGCTTATCCTCTTATCTTTCCAACGCCGAAAGAATCGCTTGATTACGATGAGTAACGAAGAAATGGCAGCTGTTTTAAGATTCGACGCGCGCTGCAGTCCTGACATTAGGTCGACCGACCCGCAAAGTAGGTCGACCGACCTCTGCGTTGACCTAGAAGTTTCCGCGAAGCCCATTAAAGTGTTTAGGTTATTAGTAAACTCTTTAATTCCGCCTATTTAAGCTAAATTACGGGATTAGGGTTATATATTCAGTTTTCTATTCAGTTCTTAATCTAGAAATCTTCTATCACCAAGTTCCTAATTTTAGTTTTCTCTTTAAGTTGTAATCTTTCAATAATTCTCAAGTACTTTTAGTTTGTTCTTCAATCTTTCAACATTCATCAATAAAGTTTGTTCCTTTTCTACCTTAATCCTATTTCCGGTAATTACTCTTCTAATTTAAGTTTTATTATTGTTCTTATAATTACTTGTATTAGGTTAAGATAGAATCCCAAGCTTTATTATTGATTGCATGTTTAGATTGATGTTCATCATGAATTCCCTTTTTATTAATGTTATTGTTATTATTTCAATTTCCATGAGTAGCTAAATTCCATATGTTAGGATGTAGGGGATGAATATGCGTAGGTAGTATAGGTTCCGAGACCAACCTGTAGCAGGGCCGTGGTCGGTCGACCCACATAATGGGTCGGTCGACCCACAAAATGGGTCGGTCGACCTAGGCGGTGGTCGGCCGACTAGGCTAGCTGGTCGGTCGACCCACTCGCGTATGTATTCTGTTTCGTCTTTCTTTGTTGACTATAATACCCTACAATGAGACTGAAAGGAGACTTGTAGGATGTTAGTAATGACCTACCCAAGATTGAGAGATACGGGAAGGGGATTGGTTTACACCTTAAGACGGCTAGGTTACTTAAGACTGAAAGGTATGTGACCTAGTATTTAGGAATCACCCTTATTGTTGACACCCAATAATAGTGAGACCTAGGAACTAATAGTGTTGGAGCTTGTGTCCTCCACATGTAGTGTGATAACGTCATTGCACATACCCTTGTACGGACAAGTGGGAGATTGTTGGGGCTGGTGTCCTTGACAATTAAGTACAATGACTTATTAAATCTCTTTAAGGATCACAAGGGCATACTTCTGTATTATTATCAGTTGATCCACGTTTATCCATAACGGTTGGCTTGCTAGATAAGTTTGACGTTATTGTCATACGGATGGCGGTGATCAACTGGTCCCTATACGTCACACCTATAGGACACGTTTGAGAGATGCGAAGGTATGAAAATACAATCACATTTATGCCGGATATGACTAAACAGTTAGTCAGAGGTATTGACTATTAAATTAGTCAATGAGATGTTGAGATTATTATTTAATACGGATTAAATAATTTTAGCTAATGCGGATTACATGATTAATTCGTAAAATTAAATACAAGCAGTTATATTTAATTAAATATTGAATTTGCGTATTAATATAAACAGTTATATTAATTTGGCCAATTATACAATATCGTATTTTATCAGACCATTATTAATGTATCGACTGTATTAATATCTGATAACATGTGTGCGATTTATAATAAATACCCGCAAATTATATTTTAGCAAAATGGGTCGAATCATGCATTGGAATAAGGTAAGAGTGGAAAGCCCACTCCTACCCAAGACCAATATCGGCCGGCCAAGTATTACAAAAGGAGAGAACTTCTCCTTTTGTGAGACTACTGATTGTTTTACTGATTAAAACAGATCTCAAGAATAATTAGGGTTTTGAGAACATCTTTTTCCCAAAACTCAGATCTCACATCTAAAACCTCAAAAGGCTCTCCCCATATTGCAAGGCAATTGGAGAGTATTTTCTAGCACACGCGGCATCATCTCAATCAAGTCTTGGGTGCAAGTTATAGGAGGGAATTTACTTTAATTCCTGTTCTTAGGCCATAAGCACAAAGGACCAAAGGTTGATTTCTTTTTCATGCTTTTAATTAACTTATGACTATAATCACAATTGTATGTTTCATTATAATCCTGCAAGTTTGGGGCGAATACATGCTTTATTCCCCACAAGTGGTATCAGAGCCAGGCCATGAAAATTTTACCTTTGTGTTTTTCGTAAGTTTTAAAACCTGAAAAATCGTCTCCTGCCGCTTAGTCGGTCGATCGACCCCCCGTTGCGGTCGGTCGACCGCCTCCTGCGTGTTTTTCTGTTTCGACAGTTTATCTTTTGTGAGAAATCGTGTTCAGAAACTCGGTTTCGTGTTTTGTGGTCGGTCGACCAGTTTTTCGGGTCGGTCGACCATTCTGCTTTAAAAAAAAATAAAATAAAATTTTTTTTTTTCGCCAGGTGGTCGGTAGACCTGTTTATTGGGTCGGTAGACCACCCCTGTAACAGACTCGTTTTTTTTATTTTCCGAAAATAACATGTTTTATTTTCACATGGCCTTTAGTAATATACTATATACGGAAATAGTATATTATTAATTTTGTGAAACGGTTCACCCTCGTTTGATACATATTATTTTAAAACGGTTTAAAATAATAGGATTATAAACTTATTAAAATTAAAGTGGTTAAAACGGTATAATCACATAATTTTAATCCTAAAAGGTGGTTTGGTAAACATTTGTTAATCATAATAACAGTATTATGTCATGAATGAATTTTGTTTTAGTTGATGCATTTTATTTATCGTCTTGTTGAATGCCTTGTGAATGCTTTCAATAACGTATTTAATTTTTGCAAACGGTTGTAACTTAGTGTGGCCTTAGAAGATTGTGTCACCGTAATGATGGGACACAATCTTGCTTGTAATTTTGAGATCTTGAATCTCCGTTTTGGGTTTTTGCCATGTAATTACTTTTGTATTTAAATTAGAATGTATCTAGGACTACTTTTGTAATTTAAACTAGTAATTTTGTGAAGACCGAAGACGGAGACCGGATGCTCACTCCCACTGCAAGGACCAAGATGGAACATCAAGACAAGCTTCAAGGGTCCAACAGTGGATTCCAAGTTGTTTTATGTTTATTTTGGTAAGATAGGCCACACTAGGACTTTTATTTACGTTTATCGCATTTATTTTATGCTTTCATCGATAATAGCTTGCATCATATTCCGCCTAAAACCAAACCACCTATTACATTCCTGAAAACTGACTCATGTAGAGGTTACGCGTTAGTTTTCTGTGACAATACAGATGTCACATGTCAATTGCAAAGCCATCACTTTATTTCATTCATTCACGAATATGCTAGATTTTAGTTCACTTAATATGAATAAATATAAGTCGATGGGGTCTTCCTCGTATAACCAAAAATTGAGAATAGTCTTTATAAATCAGCCTCCCATGAATCCCTTCTTCGTCGGTAGGCATAATATGACCCCTTCTACGTCGGGTAAGTGGGAACAAATGATTTATTTTATCTCAACATCATGGTCACTCGATAATATCCAGTGACTGAGATGGACTAATAGATAGGATTTACGGAAATCTATCGACCAAGAGTTCCAACGGTGGAATTAGCCAAACTGTGGGCTTATCAATATACGGAAATTGAGTCTTGGGATCATTTATATAATTCTTGAGGGAGATCAATTATATAAATGCATGAGTCTACGAGTTTAAATTCAATTTAATATAGACTTAAATCACAACAATGAGTTGCTTATATGGTTTTGTTTTATCTTCTTTTCAGTCTAGAACACGTTCAATTAAACTGCTGTATAACTAAATGGCTGGTGAAGACCCAATGCCAAGTGCCAAGCTAGCACGTGAATCCTGGCTAAAAGCCTTCATGGACTCCATGAATCAGTCCACAAGACTGAGGAATGATGGGTCAAACTTCTCTGACTGGGAGGCAGCACTACGGAATGCTGCCATTGCTGACGGAAAGCTCAAGTACTTAACTGAGCCCATTCCGCCACACCCAGGAACTGGAGCTAGAGCTAACGAAGTTCGCGCTCATAGCGACTTCGTCATGGAAGCGGGTGCGATAAAGAACGTACTCATCTATGCAATGGAATCCAATTTGCAAAGACGCTTCATAACCCATGGTGCAAACAAGATTTTCACCACGCTCACTAACGAATTCTCAAAGGCTCCGAGAATCGTTTCTTATGAGCATACCTGTCGCTTCTTTGAGGCGAAAATCCAGAAGGGCCAAGCTGTTAGCCCACATATTCTTCAAATGATTGAGAATATCGAGAAACTGGAGGCGCTAAACTACAAGATCAGTGTGAACATAATCGTTGATCGAATGCTTCATTCGCTTCATGATGGGTTCGCCCTCTTTAGGGCCAACTATTACATGAATGACATGAAGAAGACTCCTCATGAGTCCACTCCCTTCTCGTACAGACCGAGAAGGATCTGAAATTAAGTGGGAGCGTGAAGCAAGATGTTCTCATGATCTCCAGTAAGGGTAAGGGTAAGGGTAAAGCTAAAGCTCAGGGCGACCTAACAGTAGGCAAGCCCAAGTTTAAGAAGTCAGGATTTACTAAGAGTGGGCCAGGTGAGTCAAGCAACTCACAGGGCAAGACAAAGAGCAAGGATACAAGCATGGAATGTCACCATTGCCACAAGACTGGGTATTGGAGGCGCTCATGCCCCGTGTATCGTGAGGACATTAAGGCAGGCCGTGTTACTCCTGTTGGTATGTCTTCTTCTTCTTTTATTCACATGATTGAGATTAACCATGCAAGTTACGGAACTTTGGTACTAGCTACTGGTTGTGGTTCTCATCTATGTAATCATGTGCAGGGCCTCCGAAACCAAGAACCCCTAATCAAGGGTGAGGTTGACCTGCGTGTCGGGAATGGAGCACGTGTTGCTGCAATCTCGAGGGGAACATACGTGATCCAGCTTCCAAGTGGATTCGAGTTATCTTTATATAACTGTTATTATGTTCCTTGTTTGTCCAAAAACATTATTTCAGTTTCTGCGCTTGACAAACTCGGTTTTTCATTTGTAATAGAGAATAATAGCTGTATTTTCTCCTTACACAATATGATTTATGGCAAGGCAGTTTCCATGAATGGAATTTATGTTTTAGATCAAACCACCGAAATATTACATGTGAATAATAAGAAATTAAAGGTAGGTGACAAAGATCAAACTTACCTATGGCATTGTCGTATGGGACACATAAATGAGAAACGCGTAAAACAGCTCATACAGAATGGAGCTATCTCGCCCTTTGATTTCGAATCATATGGCACGTGTGAATCATGTCTCATCGGTAAGATGACTCGTATTTCCTTCAAAGGTGTTGGAATGCGCGCTGCCGACATATTAGGACTCATACATGCGGACGTATGTGGCCCTATGTCGATCAACGCACGAGAAGGCTATAGGTATTTCATCACTTTCACGGATGATTTGAGTAGATATGGCTATGTCTACTTAATGAAGCATAAAAGTGAATCCTTTGACAAGTTCAAAGAATACCAGAATCGGGTACAGAACCAGCTGGGAAGAAAGATTAAAGCACTACGTTCTGATCGTGGTGGTGAGTATCTTTCACACGAGTTTGATCAACACCTTAAAGACTGTGGCATCGTGCTACAGTTGACTCCACCTGGAACACCACAATTAAATGGTGTGTCCGAACGGAGAAATCGAACTTTACTTGATATGGTTCGATCCATGATGAGTCACACCGTCGTGCCTGATTCATTGTGGGGCTATGCTCTTTTGTCGGCCGCTCTAATACTTAACCGAAGTCCGTCTAAAGCTGTTGACAAGACTCCATACGAATTATGGAAGGGAACGGTCCCCAACTTGTCCTTTATTCGGGTTTGGGGCTGCGAGGCTTATGTCAAGTGGAGACACGAGGATAAGCTCGGCCCGCGATCGGTCAAGACATACTTTATAGGTTATCCAAAGAGAACTTTTGGTCATTACTTCTACTCGCCAACCGAACAACGTGTTTTTGTTGCGGCTAGTGCGACGTTCTTACAGAAAGAATTTCTCGAGAACAAGTCGAGTAATAGAACCTTCGACTTATCGGAGGTTCAAGAACCAACTACCGAGCAACCATTGGAGGAAACAGTTCCTTCAACCGAGGCTGCGGTAGATATTCCTGAGGAACCAAGGAGGTCGGGAAGAGTCTCCATTCCTCCGGACAGATACATTGATATGGTCGAGGAACATGATATGGATGACGTCTTACTCCTAGAGGGTAATGAACCCTCAACCTATAAAGGTGCCATGACCAGTTCTGACTCAAAGCTATGGCTAGAAGCCATGCAATCCGAGATGGACTCCATGTATGAGAACAACGTGTGGGATCTTGTGGACCTACCTGCAAAGGTACGTCCCCTTCAATGCAAATGGCTTTAAAAAATAAAGCATGCCGTGGAAGGTAAACAAGATATCCATAAGGCTAGACTAGTTTCTAAAGGTTTCACCCAAGTGCCAGGCTTGCACTAAGATGAGATCTTTGCACCCGTGGTCATGCTACGTTCCATTCGGATTATCTTAGCGATAGCCGCATTTCATGACTATGAAATATGGCAAATGGACGTTAAAACCGCCTTCTTAAACGGTTATTTGGAGGAAGAGTTGTACATGGTACAACCCGAGGGTTTTGTTGATCCAGAACATCCTAAGAAGGTTTGCAAGCTTAAGCGTTCCATCTATGGACTTAAGCAAGCATCGCAGAGTTGGAATCATCGCTTCGACCAAGTGATAAAAGAGAATGGATTCGTTCGATCAGTCGAGGAACCATGTCTCTATATCAATTCGAGTGGGAGCAAGATTATATTCCTAGTACTGTATGTCGACGACATACTCTTGATTGGGAATGACATACCTCTCCTATCTTCGGTTAAAGCATGGTTGAAAAACCATTTCCAGATGAAAGATCTGGGAGAGGCACAAATAATTTTGGGCATCCTTATCTACAGGGATAGATCACGACGGATGTTGTCTCTCAGTCAGGAGTCTTACATAGATAAGATTCTAGAGAGATTCAGCATGACGAACTCCAAGAAGGGGTTCCTCCCTATGACTCCTGGGCTTCACTTGAGCAAGACTCAAGAAGCTAAGTCATTGGAAGAGAAAGAGCGCATGAGTCGGATTCCTTATGCCTCGGCAATAGGATCGATCATGTATGCCATGATATGCACACGTCCTGACGTTGCATATGCATTGAGTATGACAAGTCGATTCCAAGCTCATCCAGTTGAACAACACTGGATGGCCGTGAAAACATTCTTAAGTACCTACGGAGGACTAAAGATTGGGGATTGACTTATCGAGGCGACTCAACGCTCTGCGCCACGGGTTACGCAGATGCTAGCTTCCAAACAGATCAAGATGACTCGAAATCTCAGTCTGGATTCGTTTTTACTCTTAATGGCGCTGCTGTCAGCTGGAAAAGTTCTAAACAGAATGTTACAGCAGATTCTACGTTTGAGTCCGCGTAAAAGAAGATATTCATTGATAAGATCGCTACGGATGACAACATAGCTGATCCTCTCACTAAAGCATTACCACGTGATAAGCATGAAGGGCACATTCATTCCATGGGAATTAGATGTGTTCCTAAGTTGTAGTACTCTTTTATGAATTCATGTAATAATTCATTTTCTCGTGTACTCTATTCAACCTTATTGTTATGATATAAAATGTTTTGTTTTTCATGTGGAATTGTACGCCAATTTTGAACACCACAAAGTGAACTGATTAACATTACATCGTTTTGGTCCTTGATTACCCACTTGAGCTGATAACTCAGGTAATCATTTTGTGACGTCTGTTGATGGTGGGTTCAACGAGCCATAAGTCACGCGGCTGACTGACCAATCACAAAGGCGAGTTATACGGATATCTCGTAGGACACCCCGTGACAACGTTATGGAGTCCTAAATGTTTTATAACATTGGGTGTCGGGTCGTGGATAGGACCTCCATAGTGTTCCTTAGAGTCGAGTCTTTTGACTTTCAACTGTCTCTTGAGATTAAGGCAGATTTTTGGTAACTTTGGTTTCTTTCCCACGGTCACCGTAATAGGGGCCAAGAGGATTTTTTCTGGGTTATTTCATGCTGCGCGATATCGGCAGGATTCGAGTTGAGGGAAATATCCAAACCCTTATCAGGATTTTATCATTTCTCAGGGCCACTCGAGGAGTAGTAACTGAAATGCATGGCCATGCTCGAATACAGATTCGTTTTATCAGTTAAGTTACTCTCTAGTCGGGGAAACCACTCTTGATACAGATCGCTTGTGAGATACGACCTTTGCGAATGCGGATTTGCAAATTGTCTTACATTGAGTGGGAGAAATTTTAAAAGGATATGAGAATCGGTTATCGCACCTACACTTGTACGGACAAGTGGGAGTTTGTTGGAGCTTGTGTCCTCCACATGTAGTGTGATAACGTCATTGCACATACCCTTGTACGGACAAGTGGGAGATTGTTGGGGCTGGTGTCCTTGACAATTAAGTACAATGACTTATTAAATCTCTTTAAGGATCACAAGGGCATACTTCTATATTATTACCAGTTGATCCACGTTTATCAATAACGGTTGGCTTGCTAGATAAGTTTGACGTTATTGTCATACGGATGGCGGTGATCAACTGGTCCCTATACGTCACACCTATAGGACACGTTTGAGAGATGTAAAGGTATGAAAATACAATCACATTTATGTCGGATATGACTAAACAGTTAGTCAGAGGTATTGACTATTAAATTAGTCAATGAGATGTTGAGATTATTATTTAATACGGATTAAATAATTTTAGCTAATGCGGATTACATGATTAATTCGTAAAATTAAATACAAGCAGTTATATTTAATTAAATATTGAATTTGCGTATTAATATAAACAGTTATATTAATTTGGCCAATTATACAATATCGTATTTTATCAGACCATTATTAATATATCGACTGTATTAATATCTGATAACATGTGTGCGATTTATAATAAATACCCGCAAATTATATTTTAGCAAAATGGGTCGAATCATGCATTGGAATAAGGTAAGAGTGGAAAGCCCACTCCTACCCAAGACCAATCTCGGCCGGCCAAGTATTACAAAAGGAGAGAACTTCTCCTTTTGTGAGACTACTGATTGTTTTACTGATTAAAACAGATCTCAAGAATAATTAGGGTTTTGAGAACATCTTTTTCCCAAAACTCAGATCTCACATCTAAAACCTCAAAAGGCTCTCCCCATATTGCAAGGCAATTGGAGAGTATTTTCTAGCACACGCGGCATCATCTCAATCAAGTCTTGGGTGCAAGTTATAAGAGGGAATTTACTTTAATTCCTGTTCTTAGGCCATAAGCACAAAGGACCAAAGGTTGATTTCTTTTTCATGCTTTTAATTAACTTATGACTATAATCACAATTGTATGTTTCATTATAATCCTGCAAGTTTGGGGCGAATACATGCTTTATTCCCCACAAATAGCATAGGCCGAAAGGAGCTATTAGGTACCATAGACCGAAAGGATATGTTACACCCCTTACGCGAATGCAATACATGTTGACCTTAGGATTTATATTACCTTAGCTTTTTATTACCCAAACATCCTAGCATCTCTTTTAATATAGTTTTAATCTCATCTTTATTTTCTTGTCTTAATTTTAATCCTTGCTTTAGACTTAGTAATCAACAAATCAAACCCCTAAAAATTGTTACCTTAA
Organism: Silene conica; assembly: GCA_029255685.2. Classification (NCBI taxonomy): domain Eukaryota; kingdom Viridiplantae; phylum Streptophyta; class Magnoliopsida; order Caryophyllales; family Caryophyllaceae; genus Silene; species Silene conica. The sequence continues at coordinate 47,002,781 of CM055317.2, read as the reverse complement.
AAACATTAACATCAAGCAATAAACATTCCCCACCTCCTTGTGGTTCGACCCTGACTTTCACTATCTATAGTTAAAGTTTAGGAATTATAAATTTTATCTTTGATACCCACAACGACGGGCATCACTAAGCCTAGGTCACTTTCTTGGGGAGCATGGCCGAGAATTTAAGGAGGAGGGCGAAGTGGTGTCACGTGATGGTATTAGGAGGCGCGGCCACATGATGAGCAACCTAACATATCAACCCTTGTTCATTCTTGCAGGAAATATGTCCCGAGATCAAAAGTTCTTGAATTCTAATCATTAAGAATTGAGGTCAATTCTCTTTCAAGGGGGAGGGGATGAAACGAATATGGATAGGGCATCAGTTCGTTATCATGATCAAAGGACGATGGGGCAAGTTATATTAGCTATTATAACATTAATTATCATATGGCTAGTATTTTGTCTATTAAAGATTCGTTGGGCCTTAAGACCTTGGGCTAATAAGGTGATATCAAGAATCAATTCAAGACGAAGGGACGCGAAGCTTGGGTGGACGGTCAAAGTTGGAGTAGCACGGCCCACGGCCTACCTTGTGCTCGGCCACGGCATGAAGCGTGCCCGGTCATCTCGATTGATGGCTCGGCCATCTTGGGTCCCTAGTAGATATTGGAGTATATCTAATTTTTATGTTATTAAGATTATTAATTTAGTTAGTTACTAAATTAGTTAAGGTTGTTATTAGTCCAGTCTGGTAGAGCAATGGGGGGGACTAACCATTCATAGCCGTGCTTGACAGTGTAACCCAGGGGGTGAGAGAGCCTAACATCATTAACATAACCATTCTTCAGGGCCTCTTTTGCTTTGCAGACACTCTTCCAAGTCCAAGGGGAATCTGGAGGAGGATGATAGGTATCCCATTGTTTGTCTTTCAAGTATAGTTGATGTACCCATCTTATCCAAAGTCTATCAGACTTACAATAGAGCCAGTTAACTAGCTTCCCTACAGCAGCACAATTCCATTCAGCCAGTTTTTTGATCCCCAATCCTCCTTCTGCCTTTGTTCTAGTGACAGTGTCCCAGGCCACCATGGGAACTCTATGATAGTCACAACTCCCATCCCATAAAAAATTTCTGCAAATGGCCTCTATTCTTTTGATGAGTGCCTTTGGTAAGATAAAAATGGAAGCCCAGTAGCAATGCAAAGTGTTAAGGACAAAAGTGATGAGTGTTAGCCTGCCTGCATAAGAAAGCTTCTTTGCACCAAGACCCCTAATTCTACTAACTAGCTTCTCAGTAAGCTTATGGCAGTCTTGCTTACTAATCTTGCCAGGTTGTATGGGTACTCCCAAGTATCTGAAGGGAAAAGTCCCCTCTCTAAAGCCTGTAACCCTTTGGATATCAGATTTCAAATCTTCAGACATGCCCTTGAAATATATATCAGACTTAGCAGAATTAAGCTTAAGACCAGAAGCATCTGAAAAGGAGTGAAAAGCCCTCATAAGAAGGAGGATGGACTGAGCATTACCTTTACAGAACATGAGAAGATCATCTGCAAACATGAGGTGGGTAAGTTTGAGATGTTTGCACATGGGATGGTACTGGAAGGGTCCCCTATTAGTGGCATAGATGAGTAGTCTTGAGAAATACTCCATACACATGGTAAAGATGAGAGGAGAGATAGGGTCCCCCTGTCTGAGCCCTCTCTTGCCTTTGAAATAGCCAAACATACTCCCATTCAAAGTGAGGGAGAAGGTAGGTGAGGTTATACATGCCATCACCAATTTGATGAAATGTTCAGGCATATGGAACTTGTGTAACAGTTGTGCAACAAAACCCCATTCAATGGTATCATAAGCCTTCTGTAAATCAATCTTGAATAAGCATCTTGGGGAAGCATTCTGCCTTGAGTACATATGTATTAAGTCTTGGCAAATAAGGACATTCTCAATGATTGACCTGCCTTTAATGAAAGCTCCCTGGTTTTCTTGTATAAGGTCAGGTAACACTAGTGCTAGCCTGTTACACAACAATTTGGATATGGCTTTATACAGTACATTACAGCAAGCTATTGGCCTAAATTGGGTCACAGAGTTAGGTCTCTCACACTTTGGAATAAGTGTGATATTAGTAGCATTCACCTGCTGTAGTAACTCTCCTGAACTGAAGAAATCTGCCACAGCAGCACAGACATCTGAGCCAATGATAGACCAGGAATCCTTGAAAAACTGGCTACTATAACCATCTGGCCCAGGGGCCTTTGTGTTAGGGATGGAAAATATGGCATCCTTGATTTCCTGAACAGTGACTGGCCTATTGAGAATAGTACAGTGACTGTCAGAGCATACACTGCCTGTGGCCATTACTACATTTTTGACCTGATCAGTGGTAGAACTGCAGCCCAGCAAGGATTCCTTGATTTCCTGAACAGTGACTGGCCTATTGAGAATAGTATAGTGACTGTCAGAGCATACACTACCTGTGGCCATTACTACATTTTTGACCTGATCAGTGGTAGAACTGCAGCCCAGCAAGGATTGGTAGTATTGCAGGAATGAGATGGGGCAAGTTATATTAGCTATTTTAACATTAATTATCATATGGCTAGTATTTTGTCTATTAAAGATTCGTTGGGCCTTAAGACCTTGGCCTAATAAGGTGATATCAAGAATCAATTCAAGACGAAGGGACGCGAAGCTTGGGTGGACGGTCCAAGTTGGAGTAGCACGGCCCACGGCCTACCTCGTGCTCGGCCACGACATGAAGCGTGCCCGGTCATCTCGATTGATGGCTCGGCCATCTTGGGTCCCTAGTAGATATTGGAGTATATCTAATTTTTATGTTATTAAGATTATTAATTTAGTTAGTTATTACTACATTAGTTAAGGTTGTTATTTTGTTAGGTAAGTTAGTTATAAGTTTGTTACAAGGTTGTTACAAATTTATTACTATCTTATTAGTTAGTTATCCTAGGGTTATTAGGATTAGTTATTTAATTCTTTTAATTCCTAAGATAGGGTTTTATTTTTAATAAGGATTATATTTAATCCATTAGGATAGATTTAGGACTCCTAGTCGAAGACGGATTCAAGAATCCGAATCCTTGGAGGCATGTGTGTTGGGACGTGTACCTTACTATAAATAGGTACATGGTTCTCTTTTGTTATCAATCAGTTAATAATCATATAAAATAAAATCACAAGTTTTTCTTTTAAGGCATTCTTAAAGAAATCTCAAGGACTCATAGAGTGTTGATCCGAACCGTTGATATTTGTCGTGTTTCAAATATTAGCAAGATTTACAAACTATAGGTCTCGGGAGTAAATCACCATTGTTTGAACTATAGGTCTAGGGCAAACAAATATCCTTCTACCTTGGGAATTCACCTCAAGACCGTCACAATTACAATCCACCATCACCAAACGACGGACCATTCACCACCACCATCGACGCCGACCACCACCACCATCAACGTCATCTTCATCATTCATCATTATTTCAAGATTCATCCAAGATTGTTCTTTTTTTGTCCTATTTTGTTATTTCATTCAAGATTGTTTTCAAAATTTACAAGAAGGCTTCCGCGGACGAGTTCTTTGATCAAGAATTCGTATCAACTCCTTAGATTAGATTTTTCAATTCGTTTGTATCGCTCGGAACGGATTTTTGTTCTTCCCTACTCTTGTTACTCCCTATTCTCGGTATTTATGATTCTTTGTTTTATTTCAATTCTCTCTTATTTTCTGCTATGTTATCAATCGTTCATTCCGTAGTTATATTCGTTCTTACAACAATTATGCGTAGCTAATTCCTAGGCTAGGATTTAGGGTAGCCATGGCGTAGGATGAATTATTAGTTTATGATACCCGTAATTTGGTTTGTATGTATCCTTCGCATATAATTTTTATTGATTGTTTGAGTCGACGCACTCAATTGACTGTTTAGAAACCCTCTTGGCCCAGATCGGAAGATTGGTTTAGGGTTAGTTCTGCGACGATTATTACGACCATGCTAATAAGGGCGGAAGCTAAGTTAGTATAGTCTTAGGGCAAATAGCGGACCGGAAGGACCTTTTCACTACCCACATACCGAGTTAGGGTATTTTATGACTATTAGTTCAGACTTTAGTAGCCATGGTGAACCGACGATCCTAGTGCTTTTCCTATCTGTTCAATTTCCCTTTTTCTCGTAGTTTTTAGAATTTAAATCAATCAAACCCCCGAATTGTGACTTTACGAACTAGAATGGCATATAGATATTACCTCCCTGTGGAGATCGACTCTATTTACCGCTAGCTTTCGTTAGTAGTATTAGGTTATTATTTTTGGTACTGAAACGACGGTATCAACGTGTTCGAAATCGCATCATGAGCTATCGTATTTTATTCTAGACCCTATAAGCTACTATAAATCTCATTTACACGCTTATCCAAATTTTAACCGAAACTGGTTTATCGCATACCGGTCACGACAATGTCTTCCGATGTTTTCTAAATTTTTTGTGCCCGTTTATCTGACTCGATTAACCATCCGTGCGATTTTCGTACATTTTTGTTAGGAAGCTCAGAGGCCTAAAAAAGGCGTATTACACTTCAATTCGAGCCGTTGCGGGTGGTTGGAGGGGCCATTTTTATTTTTCAGCCTATTTTTATACCACGTGTCCCAAACCGCATCATAACGTATATTATTCGATTCAGGACTCTATAAACTACTATAGATCACCTTTACAAGATAATCCTATTTTCTGCCATACTAGTTTATGATATACCGGTAACGTCCAATGTCTTCTGATGTTTTCAAAAACAATTTGTTCCCGCTTTATCTGACTCGATTAACCATTCGTGCGATTTTCATACATTTTTGTTCCGGGAGCTCAATGGCCAAAAAGATGTGTATTATACACTTCAATTCGACCCGTTTCGGGTGGTCGGAGCGGCCAGTTTTATTTTTCAGCCTGTTTTTATACAACATGTCCGAAATCGCATCATGAGGTATCATATTTTATTCTAGACCCTATAAGCTACTATAAATCTCTTTTACACGTTTATCCGATTTTCGACCGAAACTGGTTTATCGCATACTGGTAATGACAATGTCATCCGATGTTTTTGAAAATTTTTGTGCCCGCTTTAGCTGACTCGATTAACCATCCGTGCGATGATCGCACATTTTTGTTCCGGGATCTCAGAGGCCCAAAAAACGTGTATTGTACACTTCAATTCGCGCCGTTTCGGGGGTCGTAGCTTCCATTTTTATTTGTCAGGCATGATTTACACCACATGTCCGAAATCGCATCATGAGGTATCTTATTCGATTCTAGACCCTAAAAACTACTATAAATCACTTTTACACGGTTATCCAATTTTCGATCGAAACTGGTTTATAGCATACCGGTAACGTCAAATGTCTTCCGTTGTTTTTGAAAGTTTTTCTGCCCGCTTTATCTGACTTCATTAACCATCCATGCGATTTTCGTACACTATTGTTAGGGACCTCAGAGGCCTAAAAAACTTGTGTTACACTTCAATTCGAGCCGTTGCGCGTGGTTGGAGCAACCATTCTTATTTTCAGCTTGTTTTTATACCACGTGTTCGAAATCGCATCATGACGTATCTTATTCGATTCTGGAACCTATAAACTACTATAAATCACCTTTACGAGGTTATCCAATGTTCGGCCAAAACTGGTTTATGGTATACCGGTAACGTCCAATGTCTTCTGATGTTTTCAAAAACAATTTGTCCCCGCTTTATATGACTCGATTAACCATCCGTGCTATTTTCGTACATTTATGTTCCGGGAGCTCAATGGCCGAAAAAACGTCTATTTTATACACTTCAATTCGACCCGTATCTGGTGGTCGGAGCGGCCATTTTTTTTTTCAGCCTGTATTTATACCACGTGTCCGAAATCGCATCATGATGTATCTTATTCGATTCTAGACCCTATAAGCTACTATAAATCTCTTTTACACGTTCATCTGATTTTCGACCGAGACTGGTTTATCGCATACCGGTGACGACAATGTCTTCCGTTGTTTTTGAAATTTTTTGTGCCCGCTTTATCTGACTCGATTAACCATCCGTGCGATTTTCGTACATTTTTGTTAGGAAACTCAGAGACCTAAAAGACGTGTATTACACTTCAATTCGAGCCGTTGTGGATGGTTGGAGTGACCATTTTTATTTTCAGCATGTTTTCATACCACGTGTCCGAAATCGCATCATTACGTGTCTTATTCGATTCTGGACCCTATAAACTACTATAAATCACCTTTACGAGGCTATCCTATTTTTGGCCAAAACTGGTTTCTGGTATACCGGGAACGTCCAATGTCTTTTGATGTTTTCAAAAACAATTTGTGGCCGCTTTATCTGATTCGATTAACCATCTGTACGTTTTTGGTACATTTTTGTTCCCAGAGCTGAATGGCCGAAAAAACGTCTATTTTATACACTTCAATTCGACCCGTTTCGGGTGGTCGAAGCGGCCAGTTTTATTTTTCGGCCAGTTTTTATACCACGTGTCCGAAATCGCATCATGAGGTATCTTATTTGATTTTAGACCTTATAAGCTGCTATAAATCTCTTTTAGACGTTTAGCCGATTTTCGACCGAAACTGGTTTATCGTATACCGATAACGACAATGTCTTCCGATATTTTTGAAAATTTTTGTGCCCGCTTTATCTGACTCCATTAACCATCCGTGCGATTTTCGTACATTTTTTTTAGGTTACTCAGAGGCCTAAAATGTAAAACCCCTCGTCGCAGCGGAAAAATAAAACATACAACATGCCAAAATTTACGCGGAATTTAAACTTTAACATGCATAAAAACGAGGTAAATTAAAACTGAAACTAAAACAACTGATATAAACAGAAACATAGATAAGTATAAGTCTAAGTACTGAAAGTAAATATATACAAACAGCCTGGGATGGCATCCCTACAGGCACTCAAAACTGAAATGTAACTAGAGTCTAGCTAACGCAAATGTGTAAGTCAAAATCGATGAATATGGTCATCGCTCGCTAGCTCCATGCAACCCTCTCCCAACCACCTGTCATATACCTAGACACATGTAAACATGTACGCCACAATCACTGGGGAGTGACTAGAGTTCTCCTAGCCACCTTTTGTAACGACACGTAACACATAAACATACAATATACTCCAACATATACAAAACATGTGAAGCATATAAATCTCAATATCTGAATCTCATATCATCATGCAATTACTATGCAAGGCTCTCAACCAACTTCGGAAACTATTTGGAAGGAGAGCCGGTTTCCCTTACGGTTGCCCGGCCGGGGGGTCTTTCAGTCCAAACCATTTACGAAACTAGCCAAAGAGTCATCCAATGCCTTGGATGAACAATTCTATAATCAAAACACTATACTCATCAATATCAACAACTACATCTGACACTGTACCAATACTAGGCAAGCAGATGCAAAACAGCAAGTATAAAGGTTCAGCGGTCAACTTAAGACATAACCTAGATACCAAATATTCAGCAAGTATAAAGGTTCAGAGGCGACATCTTAACGCATAACCTAGATACCAAAATCACATTCACAAGCAATGGGTCCAGAGGTCAACTTAACACATATCCCACTACCATCAAATGTCAGGTCCAGAGGTGAGCTTAACACATATCCCAACATACATACACAAGCAATGGGTCCAGAGGTGAACTTAACACATATCCCACTGCCACACACAAGTATTGGGTCTAGAGGTGAACTTAACACATATCCCAATACACAGCTATCGCACACTGGGTCCAGAGGTGAGCTTAACACATATCCCAATATACGACAATCGATCATGTTGGTTACTGGAGGTAGTCATACTAGCTAGTTCATATTATTAGTCTTACTAATATAACTAATTAAACTCATATTAATTTAGTTGATCTTATGCATGCAATACAATATGCGGAACAAAGACGAAAGGGCCTTACAAACGGTCCGAGATAGTGCTAGGACGATCCTCCACGGAGCAACCAAATTAGCTTGCCTCCTTTACGATGCACCAAGACCTACCCTTAAACACCGAGACACGAACCCGAGCTAGGAGACGTAATCGGTTAACTTAAAACCGTAAACTAATACTATTATTAGTATACTAAAATATTATGTAAATAATATTAAGAGAGTTTTATTTTCATATGCTTAGAAAATAAACTTAGAGGATTTTAAGTTTTCTTACTCTAGAAAACTAACATAAGGATTAACCTTAAAATGTGATGGATCACATGTACTTATAGACAAAGTAGGTTATGTTGGGTGTTGAGAGTGTGTCGTGTAAGTATAGTATGTAGGAAGAAATTTTTGCTTTTGTTCTTACACATGTCATAAGTGATAAGTCATATCAACACTTACACAATAATAAGATAAATTATCAAATAATGTTATCTTACTACATACATTACACGGTTAACATTTGTAAAAATGGACCTTCATTTTACAAATGTAATTTGTACAATTGTATAATATGTAACATCTTATGTGACATAATTCAATTGTATCAATTTAAAATATATTTATCACATAAATGATATTTCTAAATTAATTAAATCATATTTAACAAATTATTTCGTAATTCGAAATTACTGTCCCAACTATGGTTATCGTAATAATCGTCGATACGATATATTAACAACGTTTGTCATAACCATGAACCATTCATTATACTAATTTCGATATTTCATAAATACCAATTAACATTTGACAATTGACACATTTCAATTTCAAATATAAATCTTACCTTAAGATTCAACCTCTAATTTCTCAATATACGGTTTTAATAATATCAATCAATCTGTATCCTATACAATTAATCAATATACGTTTAAGGGGTCAGTCCTAAAGGTGTGACCTAAAGGGATCAACTGACCACCACCGTCATACGACAGTAATGTTAAACTCTAGTCAGCCAATCATTACCGATTAATGTTGGTCAGTTGACTATATCAATATTGGATCGTCCCTTGCATATTCTTTTCATAAGATTTTATGACAATGATTTTTATCACTGTCGTGATCGCACTATTGTTGAGGACACATTTCCCAACAATCTCCCACTTGTCCTCGACAAGTGTGCGTCACCAATTCTCTTGTCCTATTACGTCATCTCCCACTCAATGCAAGGTGTCTTCCAGGTCGTACTTGCATTTGATCATATCTTGAGCGGTTTTCTCGATCTGGAGATTTAACTGCTTTGACCGGAATTATCTACCATAGATACCTTCCGAGCGTGGCCACGCATTTTCAGTTAAACTTCTCCTCGAGTGGCCCTGAGATTTAAGACAACCCCGACGAGGGACTGGACAATTCCTATCCTACTGTTCCCTTCGACTAACACAGTCCATCATGACCCAAAAGAAGCCCATTTGACCCCCTTTAACGGTTGATCGTAGAGCTAAAATCAAAGTCAATCTGAGGCTGCATCACCTTGGGCGAACAGTCTCAAGTCAAAGAATCGACTTATGTGAATAATATAGTAGCTCTCGCCACGACCAGGCTAATTATAAAATTTCCAGAACTCTATAAGCGGTCACTAAATGCCCAACAGAGTGTTACACAGTCTGCCGATGTGATCGACTAGTCATCCCATATGACTCTATGACATTTGAACTTGCCATCAATCGCCTCACATTGTAGCCGCTTCGAGACGTCACCTCATACAAGCGACTATGGGCTATACTAAGTTAATCCAGTTCACTTATGGGGTTCAAATTGTCTCTTACAACCCATTTGGATTTCACAAAGTATAAATTGTGAGTTAATATTAGTAATAATAACTCAAACGATAAGAGTGATTGTTATGTGCGAACAATCAATACGATATTGTTGCTCCACATAAACAATCTTTGATGATCATACATCAATTTGTATTAATGGTTTGTTATGTGAATATACCTTATCTTCACATCTTTTAAACCTACAAATTTCGGTTTCCTTTTGACTCATATTATCTTGTATAATATGATCTAATTCAAGTACATTTCAAGTCTCTTATACTCGACTCGAGTCTCCTTACTTTAAGGAAGCTCCCACTGTTTTCTCAAAACTCATGACATGTCATCCATATGTACATAGTCATATTGTACTAGAATCTATATTGTAGTTAACCTAGATTCGATCCATTAGTTCTCCTCGAGAACTTATATCGAAATAGGGCTTTATTTCAACTTATGGCATTTTTATCAAGGTTATATGAATTAATATCTTCATATCTCGGATTCAAATCCAAACCTCGTAAGACGTTTCTTTATCATATAATAAACTCACTTATGATTCATGTTCTTAACATATATTCATCTAGAATTGAAAACCTTATATTCTTTAACCTTTAAAGAATCACCATTCTCTCTAAATGGTAGGTTTCGTTTTCTTAATAACTTTTCTCCCACTGAATTTTGTATTACTATCATATAGTTTATAACTCCCACTGATTTCATAGTGATTAGGCAACATCTTCAAACATCTTCTCAACTCATAATGAACTTTTCATTTTGATTAACTTCAAACATTTTCTCAACTCGTTATGAACATTTCATTTTATTTTCTTTCCCACGGAAAGAATCTTCTATTTTCACGAGAACGGGAGATGATTTCTCCTCTTTTATCTTTATAAAACAGAAACATTTACATCATGGAAACGATTTCCTTCCGTTAACACTCGCGGTTCCCTTTGTCCTCTCTAGGAACTTTTGACAACATATGAAACATTTTCCTTTTGTGTCCTCGCGTAGTTTCTTCTGTGTCCTCTCGTAGTTTCTTCTATCCAATTTCTTAGAGTTCTTCTCAAGGACTCCTCATAGAACTCTTCTCTAAGATCCTATGTTTATTTCATTGGTTTACGGGCGTAGAATTTCTCCCACTCTATCCTCTAAAATAACATGTATTTTAGGAAGGATAGCATTTTCGCCCGTCAACAATGTATTGGATACAGAATTATGTGAGTATTGAGATATTAACATATTCTTTCATTTAAGGTGAAAATCTTATAATGAACTGATGTTCTTATGTTTGAATTTGAAGTATTTCACGGGATGCAATTCTCGTTTTTAAGTAAGTCGTATTACTTTTATAATGATCCTATCATTTCTTCCGTACGGTGAATCATTCAAGGTACTTTATTACGATCTATGAAAATCGTATCAATTCATGTTATAAAAGCATTTTAAAACAACCAAACATGTTTGATTTAGAACAAAAGGATGACTTGGGTTGAAAACCAAGTCACCACTATAACAACCATTGTCTCAACAAGATTCTTGTCGTACAAGAAATACAAAGTTCTTTAATTAAAATGCAAAAAGAAAGAAGACATCAAATGAAAATTAGAGCCATGCTCTTCATGTCTTCAATCTCGGATGCTACCTTAGCCATCCATGGAAGGAACTTCAAGTTTCCTTCTCCTTCTCCTTGCCTTTGTCTTTGGTAGGAGCCCCTTTTAAAACAATTTATAAACGGGTGAGAATCAATAACTTGTATCATTATACAAAAATTGATTAAGTAACATGAATTAGACGAGAATTTATACCTACTGCAAGAACCTTTCCGGCTTTGAGGTCATGGAGATACTTCGGGCAATTCCGCTTCCAATGCCCCATCTTAGTGCAATAATGGCACTTGTCTTCAACCTTTGATGACGATGAAGAAGAAGCACCTTTCGTAAAAGTCTTCTCCTTGGGAGATGCGGGTTTGAAGGCTTTAACATTTTTACCCTTGTTGGCCTTGCGCTTAAACTTCCTCTTGCTTTTTGTATCGATATTAAGCACATCCTTTGTGGAACTCTCATTAAGTCCCATATCCCTCTCAGCTTGGACTAACATCTTATGTAACTCGTCCAAGGAGGTTACTTGATTGCGCATGTTATAATTTACCCGAAATTGAACATACGATTTCACTTTGTTGAGGGAGTGAAGGATTTTGTCAATAATAAGCGAGTCGGGAACATTCACCCCTTGCAACTTCAAGGTTTCGGCTAGCTCAACCATTTTGAGCACATGAGGACTAATCTTTTGACCTTCCTTTAAGGTCAAATCAAAGAAGGCGGAGGCCGCCTCATATTGGATTACCCTAGGAGCTTGTGAAAACATGTTCGCAACTCTAGTGTATATCTCATTAGCCGTGGCTAGCTTAATCATTCTTCTTTGGAGATCCGGCTCCATTGAAAATATAAGCACGTTCTTCAAAGCATGCGACTCCTTCATGTAGGCCTCATAGGCTTCACGAGTCGCTTCCGATGAACGAGCACCGGGAGTGGGAGGAGCGGCAATGGTAAGATAACGAGTCTTATCGTCGGCTTCCGCGGCCAACACCAATTGGGCGTCCCAATCTTTAAAATTGGCGCCATGCTTCTCAAGCTTGCAACGATCCATAAAAGACCGAAGCCATGAAACGTGTTGTGGGAGTGGTGGAGCGTTATTTGCCATTTGATGATTGAAAGTCGAAATTGAACTACAATAAAATAAAGGAATTAAAACACAATTATCGTTTTAATAATTAAACTTGTAAATTTTAAACAAGTTATGCATCTACTTAATGATCTCTTACCCAATTAAGTAAATGATCCCGAGACCCAAATACACACTAACTCGGGCACGGTTTAGCCGATACATCCCTCATTAATATGACTCGGTAGATTAACCCCTTAATCAATTCTACTTTTAGAACTCTCGGTCGATAAAATTACACTAATTATTATCTTAGCCCGAACTTATTACCACTACGGTGGCTCGAATACCTTCGTCGAGATCGACCAAATTTCAAGAAAAACGTAATCATATTACCCCACTTCACCAACGTAATAAGGTTTGCACCCCGGTTTAGCCGAGCCTACTCCCTTATGAAGAAGATCCTTCGCGGGTTCTTTACTTTTTGGTAAGGCTATGTCTCGATTTTAAATAACGTAAGAGATCTTGTCAATTTATTATCTATCTCCTTTAAGTGAACTAAGTCGGTGAATTATCGATAAATTTAATTGACACGGTCGATAAAATCGATGAAATGCATGAGTTTGAATGACGATTTGGCTATGCATGCAACATGATAAACATAAATAAAAGCATAAATAAAACCCTAGTATGGCCTTTCCTAAAATAGAAAATAAAGTAAATTACAAATTCGGAAACCAACTCCTTTGGTCCCTTGAACTTCACACGCGGCACGCAACCCAAGGCAAACTCCGTCTTGGTCGGAACTCCTTTCCGAAATGGCACCGTCTTCAAGGATCTCCGGAATTACAAATAATTACAAATTTTCTATCTATTTTATACATTATAAAATAAAACAATAAAATAAAGTGATACGAGATCACATTAAATTACAACCGAATCGATAAACCCTTACATTACGGGAAATATCGATTAAAATCTAAGGCCATACTAAGTAAATTACATAATTCAAAATTACGTAAATAAAATATGACATTCATAAATAATAATTAAATATGCAATGCTTATGTAAAATGCAAAACCTAAGCCAAATCGTCCTATTTAAACACATTTTAAATATCGTTATTCGTAATAACACGGTTTTATGGAATAACGTGATTTAAACTATTTTAAAATCACTAATCACTCTATGAATCACTATTCATGATTTAGTTAAGTTTCCTAACACATTTTAGGATTCAAAATTTAGTCTTACTTAAATTTCGAAAATAACTTAACTTGTTTTAATATTGTTCGGTTTTAATCGGTTTTACGGGAAATAGCATTAAAATAATCAAACGAGTCATAAAATTTCGAAAATTCAAAATTCAAAATTTTGAACATACTGAAAATTTTCTAAAATTTCAGATCCTTAAAATTCAAATATTTTCGAAATATACTTATTTATTTCGAAAAATTGCCGTGTACATGCATAAAATTTCGAAAAATTCAAAACTACTTCAAAAATTATGAAATAAAATACCAATATAATTTTTACATCTTCCTAGACACTCAAAGTATCTGAAAATGCAAAGAAAAAACAGGTACACACTGTTTAAGATCTGAAAAATAATTATGACTCCTTCAACACTCAATCTCCAACTTTAATCTTTTAAAATTAAAACTTAAAGTTTCAGAAACTTTTGGCACTAAATAAAAATATGTTGATGATCATACATAATATGACTATTATGGGTGAATTTTTCGGACCATTTAAGTAACTTTTACTATTTTTAATAATTCGTGTCATATATTACGCGATTTTATCGATTAAAATCATTTCTCATGCAATATTCGAGATTAAAAGCTCAAAATTCACATGCATGCTAGAAATAATATATGTGACACTATATTAAATTTTTATGGTCAAATTCGAACTTAAACTATTTAAGCTAAAATATGTCACTAATATTACGATTTTTACGATAAAAATCAATATTCATGCAATATTAACGAAAAATTTGTGGAAAATTCATCATATATTTTAAATATTGCATGTGACATCTACCAAAATTTTTATAGTTAAATTCATAATATAACTATTTATCCCATATTTAACTCATTTTATGACTATTTAACCATTAAAAATCATAAACCATGCATAAAACCTTCAATAATTTCGAAAATTATATATTCATAATATGTTAAATGCATGTGAGAACATATTTAAAATTCATGGCCAGAAACATTATTTAGCTATTTTTCCCATAATAAAACATTTTTAACCGATTTTTGGCACTAATTAAACATTTTAATTTCAATATTGAACAATATTATTCCATAAATCATCAAAATGACTTAAAACTATTTTAAGACCAGAAATATATACATGCAATAACATTTTCGTGCATATCCTATATGTACTACTCATTTTCGTTTTTAATTAAAATCGTATTTTCTCGCAAAAACGTATAAAATCGAGTTGCATGCAAACAACCTTATGGCTCTGATACCAATTGTTGGTTACTGGAGGTAGTCATACTAGCTAGTTCATATTATTAGTCTTACTAATATAACTAATTAAACTCATATTAATTTAGTTGATCTTATGCATGCAATACAATATGCGGAACAAAGACGAAAGGGCCTTACAAACGGTCCGAGATAGTGCTAGGACGATCCTCCACGGAGCAACCAAATTAGCTTGCCTCCTTTACGATGCACCAAGACCTACCCTTAAACACCGAGACACGAACCCGAGCTAGGAGACGTAATCGGTTAACTTAAAACCGTAAACTAATACTATTATTAGTATACTAAAATATTATGTAAATAATATTAAGAGAGTTTTATTTTCATATGCTTAGAAAATAAACTTAGAGGATTTTAAGTTTTCTTACTCTAGAAAACTAACATAAGGATTAACCTTAAAATGTGATGGATCACATGTACTTATAGACAAAGTAGGTTATGTTGGGTGTTGAGAGTGTGTCGTGTAAGTATAGTATGTAGGAAGAAATTTTTGCTTTTGTTCTTACACATGTCATAAGTGATAAGTCATATCAACACTTACACAATAATAAGATAAATTATCAAATAATGTTATCTTACTACATACATTACACGGTTAACATTTGTAAAAATGGACCTTCATTTTACAAATGTAATTTGTACAATTGTATAATATGTAACATCTTATGTGACATAATTCAATTGTATCAATTTAAAATATATTTATCACATAAATGATATTTCTAAATTAATTAAATCATATTTAACAAATTATTTCGTAATTCGAAATTACTGTCCCAACTATGGTTATCGTAATAATCGTCGATACGATATATTAACAACGTTTGTCATAACCATGAACTATTCATTATACTAATTTCGATATTTCATAAATACCAATTAACATTTGACAATTGACACATTTCAATTTCAAATATAAATCTTACCTTAAGATTCAACCTCTAATTTCTCAATATACGGTTTTAATAATATCAATCAATCTGTATCCTATACAATTAATCAATATACGTTTAAGGGGTCAGTCCTAAAGGTGTGACCTAAAGGGATCAACTGACCACCACCGTCATACGACAGTAATGTTAAACTCTAGTCAACCAATCATTACCGATTAATGTTGGTCAGTTGACTATATCAATATTGGATCGTCCCTTGCATATTCTTTTCATAAGATTTTATGACAATGATTTTTATCACTGTCGTGATCGCACTATTGTTGAGGACACATTTCCCAACAGATCACGTGTCAGGTCCAGAGGTGAACTTAACACTTATCCTGAGACGCCACAAACAAAACACGTAACGGGTCCAGAGGTGAACTTAACACATATCCCATCACGCGACAAGTAGCTCACGTATTAAGCTCAGAGGCCAGCTTAAGGCATACCTTAATACACATCAATACAACATCATACATATAGTAACTAGATCCGTAGTTCTAATCTTCTATACTTCTAAACAACACTTAATTGATCCTGGGAACTAAGTTGAGGGAGAGCCGGTTACCCGATCGGGGGGTCTCTATCCTCTCTCCATTCCCGAACCCAATATAGTGTCGCCCATCCTCCGGGGACCTCAAACACACATAAGCAAGAGATAACCAAGTTCAACAACATTTATGACCAACCTAAGACTTTCCTTCTACAAGTCTAAGGGTCACTAAAACATCTAACTAGGTCCCCTAGGTCTCATTAACAACCTAGGATAAGGTTAACTTAGGAAGAGAAACAACCTTCTAAACATTGTTTACTAACTACCCATTACCATAAGTGAATACTAACATTAGCTAAGATACAACATCCTAAAACGTTGCTTGCTAATTACCCATTAACCATAACCTTAAACATCACAACCTATGATACTTAAGCATGTTAAACAACTTAAAAAGAACCTTACAACAAACAATTGCAAAAGGATCAACATGAGGTAATTAGCTAATCGCTTAACCAAACTTACTTAGCCTAAACATACATATGAAACCAAGTAATTATATTCGTAAACACTTCATAAACATCACTTAAGTAATTGGGAAACAAGTCCCTAAAACAATCACGAAACAATTAAACAACACGAAAGTTACAGCCATATTGCGCAGCCTGTGCAATGGGGTTGCGCAGCTGCGCCTCAATTGCACAGCCTGCGCCCAGTCATGCGCAGCCTCTGCCCCTGCACGGGCAGGCTCAATTCGCGATTTTATTGCACTTTCTCATTTCCTTCAAACTTTCGATAAATGATTTTACACTATGATTTCAAGCCACAAAACTATCCTACCAACACATATAATCCCATAACAATCCCAAATACATATCAAACATGATTTTTGAACAATCGAAACACAAATGAAGGACAAACTTTGTATTCGTCTTAAGAACTTGAAATCTGAAAATAAGCAAATAATCATATGAACACCAAACCAATCATGTGAATATCATCTAAGATCAAACCTTAACATGTTTCTAAGTCTTAAACAACAATAAGCATCATAAAAATCAGAAACTTCAACATTAAACATCAAGAAAATGCTATTTGAACAATAAAGGCCGAGTTTCTCATTATCGTCACCTCAAAAGCGATTATGCTCCGAAAGCTTCTTCTATAACAAAGCTATCAACTTCTGGATCTTCTAAGCCAACCCCTACAACACAGAAAACGGGTTTTAGAAGCTTAAAACGGAAATTACACAAAACAGCCTCTTTTTCAAGTTGAACAAAATCGAAATCGAAAGAGATAGATGTCTTGGAAATTTCGCAAGGATTCCGAAAATGTATAACATACCTTGATTCGGGTTTGGGAAGAGCTCGAAATGTTGAGTTTAAGCTTTGAAGGAAAAGCAAAAAATGGAGGATTTTGGGAAGCAGTGAAATGAGTTGGGAGGATGAAGACGATGTCGACATAAGGGTTTTGTGGTGGGGTTTAAGTAGTCCTTTTTCTTATTTTAAGTCGGGTTTGATTTAGCCAAGTTATTACATCTTATGAACTTAAGGTTTCTTAAGACGGATCTTAACGGAAGATTTAAAAATGACTTAACAAATTTATCTTAAAATATTATTTTATTCCGTAAAATAAATTAAAACCTTTAAAATATAATTTACGAAAATACGGGATGTTACATAAAAAACGAGTTTTACACTTCAATTCGAGCCGTTGTGGGTGGTTGGAGCGGCCATTTTTATTTTCCAGCATGTTTTCATACCACGTGTTCGAAATCGCGTTATGACGTATCTATTCAATTCTGGACCCTATAAGCTACTCCCTCCGTCCCAGTGATATGTTTACACTTCCTTTATTTTTCCCTCACAAAATAAAAGAAGTATAAACATCCCATGGGGACAGAGGTAGTACTATAAATCACCTTTACGAGGTTATCCAATTTTCGGCCAAAACTTGTTTTTGGTATACCGGGAACGTCCAATGTCTTCTGATGTTTTCAAGAACAATTTGTTCCCGCTTTATCTGACTCGATTAACAATCCGTGCGATTTTCGTACATTTTTTGTTCCAGGAGCTCAATGGCCGAAAAAACGTATATTTTATACACTTCAATTCGACCCGTTTCGGGTGGTCGGAGCGGCCAGTTTTATTTTTCAACCTGTTTTTATACCACGTGTCCGAAATCGTATCATGAGGTATCTTATTTGATTCTAGACTCTATAAGCTACTATAAATCTCTTTTACACGTTTACCCGATTTTCGAGCAAAACTGGTTTATCGCATACCGGTAACGACAATGTCTTCTGATGTTTTTGAAAACTTTTGTGCCCGCTTTATCTGACTCGATAAACCATCCGTGGGATTTTCGTCCATTTTTTTAGGTAGCTCAGAGGCCTAAAAAACGTGTATTACACTTCAATTCGAGCCGTTGTGGGTGGTTGGAGCGGCCATTTTTATTTTTCAGCATGTTTTCATACCACGTGTCCGAAATCGCGTTATGACGTATCTTATTCGATTCTGGGCCCTATAAACTACTCCCTCCGTCCCAGTGATATCTTTACACTTCCTTTATTTTCCCCTCACAAAATAAAAGAAGTGTAAACATCCTATGGGGATCGGACAGAGGTAGTACTATAAATCACCTTTACGAGGTTATCCAATTTTCGGCCAAAACTTGTTTCTTGTATACCGGGAACGACCAATGTCTTCTGATGTTTTCAAAAACAATTTGTTCCCGCTTTATCTGACTCGATTAACCATCCGTGCGATTTTCGTACACTTTTTGTTCCGGGAGCTCAATGGCCGAAAAAACGACTACTTTATACACTTCAATTCGACCCGTTTCGGGTGGTCGGAGCGGCCAGTTTTATTTTTCAGCCAGTTTTTATACCACGTGTCCGAAATCGCATCATGAGATATCTTATTTGATTCATGACCCTATAAGCTACTTTAAATCTCTTTTACACGTTTATCCGATTTTCGACCAAAACTAGTTTATCGCATAGGCAATGTCTTCCGAAGTTTTTGAAAATTTTTGTGCCCAATTTATCTGACTGAATTAACCATCCGTGCGATGATCGCACATTTTTGTTCCAGGATCTCGGAGGCCTAAAAAACGTCTATTAGACACTTCAATTTGAGCCGTTTCGGTGATCGTAGCAGCCATTTTTATTTTTCAGGCCTTATTTACACCACGTGTCCGAAATAGCATCATGAGGTATCTTATTCGATTCTAGACCCTAAAAACTACTGTAAATCACTTTTACAGGATTGTCCGATTTTCAACCAGAACTGGTTTATAGCATAACGGTATCGTCAAATGTCTTCCGATGTTTTTGAAAATTTTCTGCCCGCTTTATTTGACATGATTAACCATCTGTGCGATTTTCGTACACTTTTGTTAGGGAGCTCAGAAGCCTAAAAAACGGGTATTACACTTCAATTCGAGCCGTTGCGCCTGGTTGGAGCGGCCATTTTTATTTTTTCAGACATTTTTTATACGACGTGTACGAAATCGCCTCATGACGTATCTTATTCGATTCTGAACCGTATAAACTACTATAAATCACCTTTGCGTGGTTATGTTAGGTTTAACTAGTTGCTCATAAACTAATTTAGTCATACTAACAAACCTTTTAATTAACCTTTAATTAACAAAATAATAAACTCGTTTATTATGATCTTATGCATGCTAATAAAATGCGGAAAGAGGAGAAAACCGTGTTCTTACACTCGGTCCAAGTATTGCAAGGATGATCCTCCGAGTACCCAATATAGAATACCTCCTCCGGATGCACCAAGACAAGCCCCAAAAGAACCGAAACTTTGTATGCTAGACTAGGAATCGGTTTTTCCTTAAACTAATTCTAATCACTCTTATTAGAATTATATTTAAATACTACTCTTAGTATAATTTTTATTATCTTATAATAAGTATTTTAGAGGTAGAAATTTCTCTTCTTGCTTGGGATATTTCGGCTAGGGCAACCAACAAGAAGTGTTAGAATGAATCTTATATCATATATATAGATGAACCAAGTTGTTGCTTAAGATGAGTAAATGGCTTAAGCATGCTCATACTTGGGAAGGGGAGGCCGGCCATAGGGAAGAGCAAAAGGGAACATTTTCCTTTCTCAAGGCTCTAGGGTGGTTACTAGGTTAGTAATCTCAAGGCATATGTCTAACATATGATTATGGAGTGTTTAATACACTAAACACCCATGCCACCTTCTCCTTTTAGCCGTGACACATAGTCCATAAAATGGACTTCATTTTACAATTTGTCAAATGTACAATTGTATAAAGTGTGACATCTTATATGTCATTTAGATATAAAATACTTTAGTACATTTGAAACATGTAAATATTTATCCCATAAATATTATACATAATAAATCATATTTATTCAATTAACAAGTAATTCGAAATTACCATTGTAAAATAATATTTTATCGTCAATACGATTTACAACCTTTGTATTAATTTCAACCCAATTCATTCTAATTTCGATATCTTAAAATATCGTTTAATGTTTAACAATTGACACGTTTCAATTTTAAACATAAATCTTACATTAAGATTTAACCTCTATTTTCTCGATACACGAGTTTAAGGAATATGATCAAATCGTATCAATATACATTTGATCACTTTATCAATTAAGGGAATTGTCCTAAAGGTGTGACCTAAAGGGATCAACTGACCATCACCGTCATACGACAGTAATGTCAAACTCTAGCTAGCCAATCATTACCAATTAATGTTGGTCAGTTGACTAATAATTCGTATCATCCCTTGCGCATTCTCGTTATGAGATTTAATTACGTGATCGCACTATTGTTGAGGACACATTTCCCAACAATCTCCCACTTGTCCTCGACAAGTGTGCGTCACCAATTCTCTCGTCCTATTACAATCTCCCACTCAATGCAAGATGTCTCTCTGAGGTCGTACTTGCATTCGATCATATCATGAGTGGTTTCCTCGATCTGGAGAATAACTGTCTGACCGGAATTATCTACCATAGATACCTTCCGAGCGTGGCCACGCATTTCCAGTTAACTTCTCCTCGAGTGGCCCTGAGATTTGAACAACCCTGACAAGGGGTGGACAATTTCTATCGCACTACTTCCTTCAACTAGTCACAGTTAGTCACAACCCAAAACAATCCCATTTGACTCCAGTTACGAAAAGTCGTAGAGAATGGATCAAAGTTATGCCTAAACTGTACCATCTTGGGAGAGTAGTCTTTAGTCAAAGAATTGACTCACAAGAATACTATAGCAGCTCTCGCCACGACCCGGCTATAAAATTTCCAGAACTCTATAAGCGGTCACATTGCCCGACAGAGTGTCTCTTACAGTCTGCCTATGTGATCGACTAGTCATCTCATATGACTCTATGGCACTTGAACTCGCCATCAATCGCCTCACACTCTAGTCGCTTTGAGACGTCACCTCATATAAGCGGCTAGGGACCATACTAAGTCAATCCAGTTCACTTATGGGGTTCAATATTGTCTCATACAACCCATTTGGATTCTGACAAAGTATCTTTACTTTGAGTTATTAATAACTCAAATGATGTTGTCATGCAACAATAGTCAACACTATAACATTGCATTTTGATGCACAATCATCTATTTGTATTAGTGTTTTGCGAATAACCTTTATTCATAGTAGCAAAACTTACAACTTTTGGTCTCCTTTATTCTCATATTATCTCGTATAACATGATTCTATTTGAGTACATATCTAGAACTCTTTCTAGATTTTGAGTTTCCTTTCCAGAGGAAAGCTCCCACTGTTATCTTATAACTTGTGACGTATCGATATACTGGAGGGATTAAAATCACTCTCTACAGTCACTTATGTACTGAAATCTATATTGTAGCTTATTTATGATATCATCACTCTTACAATTTTCAAACATCTTGGCTATTTGATAATGGTTACATTCATCGTTATGAATAATGTAACCAACCATTCTAACTTCAAGTGGGCGACCTTTTATTATCCATATAATAAACCTTCCCGTAAAGCTCCTATCATCATATGATTTAAAGTATTTGATCATCGAGAATTGAAAACCTCTTATTCTTTACACCTTAAAGAATCACCCATTCTCTCTAAATGGTAGGCTTAATTCTTTTTATGAAAATCGCTCCCACTAAAATCAATATCTCTCGATATCTTAAATGAACCTTTCATTTCTCGCATGTTAAACTATTACTCGAATCATTATTACTATCACTATCCCTATAGTGATCTATTTCCATTCAATCATTCATTACCTTCTTATCATGTCTTCGTTTCCTCGAGACGAAAATGACATGATAATTTCTTTATAACTACATAGGAACCGTTTTCCTACCGATGATTTCATACGGGGTTTCAAGTTTCCTCTCTATGAAGCAATGAACACAAAGAACCTTTCTCCGAGTGTCCTCCCGTAGTTTCTTCAAATCATTTAGGGCTTTGTTTCCTCTCTATGAAACAATGAACACAAAGAACCTTTCTCCGAGTGTCCTCCCGTAGTTTCTTCAAATCACTTAGGGTTCTTCTTAAGACTCCCAAGTAAGAATCTTCTCTAAGATCTCTCCTTTATTCACATCATTGGTTTGTGAGCGAAATATTTTCTCCCACTCTATCCTTCTAACAATAACCTTTACTTGTTTAAGGATAGCTATTTCGATCAACCAATGTGTTTGAATGTTTGAAGTTTGATAGGTGTGATGAATACATTCTCATTTTCACTTAAAATGAAAATCTTATAATGAACTGATATAGTCTGATTTTGATTGAATCTATCTCATGGGGTGTAGTTCTCCGTTTTAATCAACTCTTTGATTCTTTTATACTTGATCGTATCAATATTTATTTCGTGATTAGATCACTATTATTCATGTTTTAACAAGGTATGCAATTTATTTGATGAATCAAAACATTGATTGAGAACAAAAGTAGTGACTCGGGTTGAAAACTAAGTCACTAATATCCAAAATTACAACCATTGTTTTAGGATTTTAATCCTTGTCTTACAAGAAAATTAATTGTTCCATAAATAAATGCAAAATATGAAAGAAGACTATATGAAAATTAGAGCCTAGCTCTTCAAGTCTTCGATCAATTGGATGCTACCGGAGCCATCCAAGTAAGGAACTTCAAGCTTCCTTGTCCTTGCCCTTATCATTATTCGGGGGCGCCCCTTTAAAACATTTAAAAAGGGTAAATGTCAACACATTTGTATCACTATACATAAGTTGATAAACACATGAATTATACGCGAGAATTATTACCTACGGCGGTTGCCTTCCCATTTTTGAGATCACTTAAGTACTTGGGGCAATTTCGCTTCCAATGACCGATCCTCGTGCAATAATGGCACTTGTCTTGCTCTTTAGAAGACGAGGTGGAAGCGCCTTTCGAAAAGGTCTTTTCTTTGGTCGCTTTGGGCTTGAACGTTTTCTTGCCCTTGCCTTTCGAGGCATTCCTCTTGAAGCTCGTTTTCCCTTTCTTTTCGATGTTCAAAACATCTTTGGTGGAACTTTCATGAAGTCCCATGTCCCTTTCGGCTTGGACTAGCATCTTATGCAACTCGTCTAACGAGGTCTCTTGGTTTCGCATATTGAAATTCACCCGGAATTGAGCATACGCCTTAACCTTATTGAGCGAGTGAAGAACTCGGTCAATGATAAGAGAGTCGGGAACATCAACATTTTGAGCTTTTAGAGTCTCCGCGAGCTCAACTAGTTTGAGAACATGAGGGCTTATCTTTTGCCCTTCCTTGAAAGTTATGTCAAAGAAGGCGGAAGCTGCCTCATATTGAATCACCCTAGGAGTTTGCGAAAACATGGTCGCAAGCTTGGTGTATATTTCATATGATGTGGTCAACTTAATCATACTCCTTTGGAGATCCGGCTCCATGGAGAAGATGAGCACATTTTTAAGAGCGGAGGACTCTTTCATGTAGGCTTCATAGGCCTCACGAGTTTGGACCGACGAACGAGCGGTCGGAGCGGGAGGAGCGGCTTCGGATAGGTAACGACTCTTATCGTCACCTTGAGCGGCCAAAAGCAATTGCGCATCCCAATCCTTAAAATTGGAACCATGCTTATCGAGTTTGCAACGATCCATAAAGGATCGAAGCCATGATACGTTAGTGAGAGGTGGAGCGTTGGTTGCCATAGTCGATGTTGAAAATTAAACTACAATAATAAAAGGAAAACAACATCATTTTAAATTCATAATTTAAACTAAAAACTTTAAGTTTAGTTATATATATTTACTTAATGATCTCTTACCCAATTAAGTAAACAATCCCGAGACCCAAACCCATACTAATGCGGGCACGGTGTAGCCGATTCAACCCGTATCGGTATAATTTGGTGGATTAACTCTTTAATCGGTTCTACTCTTAGAACTCTCGGTCGACAATTTTCTTAAAATTATCTTTAGCCCGAACTTATTGCAACTACGGTTACGAATACTTTCGTTGAGATCAACCAAATTTCAAGGTGTAATCATATTACCCCACTTACCCAACGTGACAATTTTAGTACCCCGGTGTAGCCGAGCCTACGTTCTTGTGAAGAAGGGATTCATGGGTCCGTACTTTTTGGTAAGGCTAAGTCTCAATGTTCATATGTAAGAGATCTAGTCAAATTATTATCTATCTCCGTATAAGTGAACTAAGTCGGTGAATTATCGATAAAATAAAAGACTAGGTCGACTAGGTCGAAACATGCATGATACGATGTATGACGATTTGGCTATGAATGCAAACATATAAAAAGCAAAATAAAAGCATAAATAAACCCTAGTATGGCCTTTCCTAGAAAAGAAATAACAAAGTACAAATTCGGAAACCAACTCCTTTGGTCCCTTGAACTTCACGCGGCACGCACTTCGAGGTAAACACCGTCTTGATCGGAACTCCTTTCCGAATGGCACCGTCTTCAAGGAACTCCGGATTTTACAAATATTACAACTTTTCTAGTCTACTTTATACATTATAAAATAGAGATAAATTACAATTGGGTGATACGAGATCACAAAATTACAACCAAATCGGTAACCCCTTACATTACGGGAAATACCGATTAAAAAACTAGGCCATACTAAGTAAATTACATAATTCCCAAAATTACGTAAAAATAAATCATGACATTCATAATATAAAATATGCAATGCTTATATAAATATGAATTAACATGCAAATCCTAAGCCAAATCGTCCTATTTAAAACACTTATTTAAATAGTTATCGTAAACCTCGGTTTTTATGGAATTGCGTGTTTTAACGTTTAACAACACTATGCATTAAATGAAACGGTTTTCATCCTTAAGTTAATCATCCTAACTCGCATAGGATTCAAAATTTAGTCTTACTCAAACTTTGAACATGAATTAACTTAATATATTATTAATATTGATCGGTATTACTCGGTTTTACGGGAAAAATAATATAAAATCCAAAAGAGACATTAAAATTTCGAAAATTCAAAATTCAAATTTTGAAAAATCCAGAATGTTCTTAAAATTTTCAGAAAGTTAAAATATTAGTATTTTATACGGTTTTATTATTATTTCGAAAATAACACGTAAAACGAGCAATTTAAGTCGGAAAATTCAATAATTAACTTCATAAATGCAAATTAAATACTAATAATATTTTTATACCTTCCAAAACATTTTAAGAACACAAGATGGACAGAAAATTAAATGGCACATTGCCCCATAGCCGAAATTTTAAAGCATGCCTCCTTTTAATTTAATTTTAAATGCTACTTTTAACAAAACAAAATTAAATCAATACAAATCAAATCTGAAACTTTAGGCTCCCAAGAATATTTTCATGATGAACATATCACATATGACTAATATGGGTTACATTTTCGGCCATTATTAACAACATTTGCAAATTTTAACGATTTACGTCATATATCATACGATTTTAACATTTAAAATTATTTCTCAAGCATAAAATAAGATAAAATTCTCGAAAATTTTATACATGCTGGAAATAATATATATGACATCGTGTTAAAGTTTTATGGCCAAATTCCAACTTAAACTATTAAAGTCGAAATTATGTCACTAATTACCCGATTTTTACATTAAAAATCTATAATATTGCAATATTTGAGATAAATTTCTGGAAAATTCAACATAAATTTTAAATATTGCATGTGACATCCTCATAAATATTTATAGTCAAATTCATAATATAACTATTTTAACCCATATTTATTCATCTTATTGCATTTTAACCATTAAAATTCATATCACACGATTTGAAGGTCTATAATTTACGAAAATTCATATTCATATTATAGAAAATACATGTGATATCATACTGAAAAATCTCGGCCAGAAGCTTATTTTAACTATTTTTCCCAAAATTAATCATTTTTAACCATTAAAACGTATTAAAAACCGAAATAAAAATACCAATGATCAATATTCATGCAAAAATTATTCCAAATCTTCTAAATCATATTAGAAAACAGTAGGTATCATGCTAAAATAATTTCGTCCATATCTTATATCATACGAAAATTCAAGTTTTATTTTTGTTATCATAATAACTCCGTAAAAACGAAACGGAAAGCATGCAAACAACCATTTTGCTCTGATACCAATTGTTAGGTTTAACTAGTTGCTCATAAACTAATTTAGTCATACTAACAAACCTTTTAATTAACCTTTAATTAACAAAATAATAAACTCGTTTATTATGATCTTATGCATGCTAATAAAATGCGGAAAGAGGAGAAAACCGTGTTCTTACACTCGGTCCAAGTATTGCAAGGATGATCCTCCGAGTACCCAATATAGAATACCTCCTCCGGATGCACCAAGACAAGCCCCAAAAGAACCGAAACTTTGTATGCTA
Source organism: Silene conica (assembly GCA_029255685.2). NCBI lineage: Eukaryota > Viridiplantae > Streptophyta > Magnoliopsida > Caryophyllales > Caryophyllaceae > Silene > Silene conica. The sequence goes on along the minus strand of CM055317.2, from coordinate 46,975,556 downwards.
GACTAGGAATCGGTTTTTCCTTAAACTAATTCTAATCACTCTTATTAGAATTATATTTAAATACTACTCTTAGTATAATTTTTATTATCTTATAATAAGTATTTTAGAGGTAGAAATTTCTCTTCTTGCTTGGGATATTTCGGCTAGGGCAACCAACAAGAAGTGTTAGAATGAATCTTATATCATATATATAGATGAACCAAGTTGTTGCTTAAGATGAGTAAATGGCTTAAGCATGCTCATACTTGGGAAGGGGAGGCCGGCCATAGGGAAGAGCAAAAGGGAACATTTTCCTTTCTCAAGGCTCTAGGGTGGTTACTAGGTTAGTAATCTCAAGGCATATGTCTAACATATGATTATGGAGTGTTTAATACACTAAACACCCATGCCACCTTCTCCTTTTAGCCGTGACACATAGTCCATAAAATGGACTTCATTTTACAATTTGTCAAATGTACAATTGTATAAAGTGTGACATCTTATATGTCATTTAGATATAAAATACTTTAGTACATTTGAAACATGTAAATATTTATCCCATAAATATTATACATAATAAATCATATTTATTCAATTAACAAGTAATTCGAAATTACCATTGTAAAATAATATTTTATCGTCAATACGATTTACAACCTTTGTATTAATTTCAACCCAATTCATTCTAATTTCGATATCTTAAAATATCGTTTAATGTTTAACAATTGACACGTTTCAATTTTAAACATAAATCTTACATTAAGATTTAACCTCTATTTTCTCGATACACGAGTTTAAGGAATATGATCAAATCGTATCAATATACATTTGATCACTTTATCAATTAAGGGAATTGTCCTAAAGGTGTGACCTAAAGGGATCAACTGACCATCACCGTCATACGACAGTAATGTCAAACTCTAGCTAGCCAATCATTACCAATTAATGTTGGTCAGTTGACTAATAATTCGTATCATCCCTTGCGCATTCTCGTTATGAGATTTAATTACGTGATCGCACTATTGTTGAGGACACATTTCCCAACAGGTTATCCAATTTTCGGCCAAAACTGGTTTATCGTATACCGGTAACGTCCAATGTCTTATGATGTTTTCAAAAACAATATGTGCCCGCTTGATCTCACTCGATTAACATCCGTGCGATTTTTGTACATTTTTGTTCCGGGAAGTCAATGGCCGAAAAAACGTGTATCATACACTTCAATTCGACCCGTTTCGGGTGGTCGGAGCGGCCAGTTTTATTTTTCAACCTGTTTTATACCACGTGTCCAAAATCGCATCATGAGGTATCTTATTTGATTATAAACCCTATAAGCTACTATAAAACTCTTTTTACACGTTTATCCGATTTTCGACTGAAATAGGTTTATCGCATACCCGTAACGACAATGTCTTCCGATGTTTTTGAAATTTTTTGTGCCCGCTTTATCTGACACGATTAACCATCCGTGCGATGATCGCACATTTTCGTTTCGGGATCTCGGAGGCCTAAAAAACATGTATTGTTCACTTCAATTCGAGTCGTTTCGTTGGTCGTAGCGGCCATTTTTATTTTCCAAGCCTAATTTACACCACGTATCCGAAATCGCATCATGAGGTATCTTATTCGATTGTAGACCCTAAAAACAACTGTAAATTACTTTTACACGGTTATCCGATTTTCGAGCGGAACTGGTTTATAGCATAAGGGTAACGTCAAATATCTTCCGATGTTTTTGAAAAAATTTATGCCCGCTTTATTTGACTTGATTAACCATTCGTGCGATTTTCGTATTGTTAAAGAGCTCAGAGGCCTAAAAAACGGGTATGAAACTTCAATTCGAGCCGTTGCACCTGGTTGGAGCGGCCATTTTTATTTTTTCAGACATTTTTTATACGACGTGTAAGAAATCGCCTCATGAAGTATCTTATTCGATTCTGGACCCTATCAACTACTATAAATCACCTTTGCGAGGTTATCCAATGATCGGCCAAAACTGGTTTATGGTAAACCGGTAACGTCCAATGTCTTATGATGTTTTCAAAAACAATATGTGCCCGCTTTATTTGACTCGATTGACCATCCGGGCGATTTTTGTACATTTTTGTTCCGGGAGGTCAATGGCCGAAAAAACGTGTATCATACACTTCAGTTCGACCCGTTTCGGGTGGTCAGAGCGGCCAGTTTTATTTTTCAACCTGTTTTATACCACGTGTCCGAAATCGCATCATGAGGTATCTTATTTGATTATAAAACCTATAAGCTACTATAAAACTCTTTTTACACGTTTATCCGATTTTCGACTGAAACAGGTTTATCGCATACCCGTAACGACAATGTCTTCCGATGTTTTTGAAAATTTTTGTGCCAGCTTTATCTTACTCGATTAACAATCCGTGCGATGATTGCACATTTTTGTTCCGGGATCTCGGAGGCCAAAAAAATTGGTATTGTACACTTCAATTCGAGCCGTTTCAGTGGTCGTAGCGGCCATTTTTATTTTCAGGCCTGATTTACACCACGTGTCCGAAATCGCATCACGATGTATCTTATTCGATTCTAGACCCTAAAAACTACTATAAATCACTTTTACACGTTTATCCGATTTTCGACCGGAACTGGTTCATAGCATAATGGTAACGTCAAATATCTTCCGATGTTTTTGAAAATTTTTCTGCCCGCTTTATTTGACTTGATTAACCATCCTTGCGATTTTCGTACACTTTTGTTAAAGAGCTCAGAAGCCTAAAAAACGGGTATTACACTTCAATTTGAGTCGTTGCGCCTGGTTGGAGCGGCCATTTTTATTTTTTCAGACATTTTTTATACGAAGTGTCTGAAATTGCCTCATGACGTATCTTATTCGATTCTGGACCCTATAAACTACTATAAATCACCTTTGCGAGGTGATCCAATGTTCGACCAAAACTGGTTTATGGTATACCGGTAACGTCCAATGTCTTATGATGTTTTCAAAAACAATATGTGCCCGCTTTATTTGACTCGATTAACCATCCGTGCGATTTTTGTACATTTTTGTTCCGGGAGGTCAATGGCCGAAAAAACGTGTATCATACACTTCAATTAGACCCGTTTCGGGTGGTCGGAGTGGCCAGTTTTATTTTTCAGCCAGTTTTATACCACGTGTCCGAAATCGCAGTATGAGGTATCTTATTTGATTCTAAACCCTATAAGCTGCTATAAATCTCTTTTTACACGTTTATCCGATTTTCGACTGAAACTGATTATCGCATACCCGTAACGACAATGTCTTCCGATGTTTTTGAAAATTTTTGTGCCCGCTTAATCTGACTCGATTAACCGAGGATCGCACCTTTTTGTTCCGGGATCTCGGAGGCCTAAAAAACTTGTATTGTACACTTCAATTCGAGCCGTTGCTGGTGGTTGGAGCGACCATTTTTATTTTTCAGTCTGTTTTATACCACGTGTCCGAAATCGCATCATGACGTATCTTATTCGTTTCTGGACCCTATAAACTACTATAAATCACCTTTGCGAGGTTATCCAATGTTCGACCAAAACTGGTTTATGGTATACAGGTAACGTCCAATGTCTTATGATGTTTTCAAAAACAATATGTGCCCGCTTTATTTGACTCGATTAACCATCCGTGCGATTTTTGTACATTTTTGTTCCGGGAGCTCAATGGCCGAAAAAACGTGTATCATACACTTCAATTCGACCTGTTTCAGGCGGTCGGAGCGGCCAATTTTATTTTTCAGCCAGTTTTATACGACGTGTCCGAAATCGCATTTTAAGGTATCTTATTTGATTCTAAACCCTATAAGCTACTATAAATCGCTTTTACACGTTTATCCGATTTTCGACTGAAACTGATTATCGCATACCCGTAAAGACAATGTCTTCCGATGTTTTTGGAAATTTATTTGCCCGCCTTATCTGAATAGATTAACCATCCGTGCGATTATCGCACATTTTCGTTCCGGGATCTCGGAGGCCTAAAAAACGTGTATTGTACACTTCAATTCGAGTCGTTTCAGTGGTCGTAGCGCCCATTTTTACTTTTCAGGCCTGATTTACACCACGTGTCCGAAATCGCATCATGAGTTATCTTATTCGATTCTAGACCCTAAAAACTACTGTAAATCACTTTTACACGGTTATCTGATTTTCGACCGATACTAGTTTATAGCATACCGGTAACGTCAAATGTCTTCTAATCTTTTTGAAAATTTTATGCCCGCTTTATTTGACTTGATTAACCATCTCTGCGATCTTCGTAGACTTTTGTTAGGGAGCTCAGAAGCCTAAAAAACATCACTACTACAAATATAGGTTTAGGAGACGGGGATTAAGGAACGAAAATTTGCGGAACCGTCTTAATTTGTCACAAAAAGTGGGCGCGAGTTTTTAATATAGAAATAGAAGACGGTTCTATAAAATGCCCGTCTTTATAGTTTTAAATAAAACCAAAGAGAACGGTTTAAATACTTAACCGTGCTCTTTGTTATTACAACCAAGACGGTTCAGTGACCAACCGTCCTCTTTGTTATTCATACATAAACAACCAAGACGGTTCAATGACCAACCGTCCTCTTTGTTATTCATACATAATCAACCAGCACGGTTCTTTTTTCAACCGTTCTCTTACATTAACAAAGAGCACGGTTCCTTTATCAACCGGTCTCTTTGGTCTTTCATAATTCGAAACAAAATCACAAAAGAACAGTATACAAATTAAACGTCAGTTTTTGAAAACCTCTCAAACACAAAGACGATACAATCCCAGCAGCCATAGCTTCTCCTTCACTCTTGTTTTCGAAGCAACTGAAGTAATAATACAGTACTACGACAATTTTCGAAGCAACTGAAGCAAGCATCGATAATTCGTACGCCCTCTTTCTCCTTTACTCTTGTTTTCTTTTTTTTCCTCAATTATTCGAATTACCAATTTGATTTGGCCATGATATGAGTTGTTGTTGTGGTTGGGAATGGGTTTCGAAATTTAGTAATGGGGTTCGAAACTTAGTAATTATTTAGTAATGGGTTTGAAATTTATATTGGTAATTCGAAATTTAGTAATGGGTTTCGAAATTTTGTTGAATTTTTGTGTTTGAGATAAACCTAAGATGTAATTGTCAATACCATTGTGTAAATTAGTATATGTAAGTATGCTAATCCTGAATTATGTTGTTAATTGCCTTTGTTTTATTCGTTTTGTGTTATTTTGTGTTATTTTGTGTTATTTTATGTTATTCTATTGCATTGTTTTAATTGTCTTTCGAACTGCTTTCTGATTTTATCTAGATACGAGTACCTGGGTTCTCGTTGTAGGGTGTTCATAGGATATAACGGTTGTGGTAGTGTGGTAATTGGTGGCCGGAGCACAACCAGAGGCCTGGTTGTTTAGGGGCGGCAGAAACAATTATAAAACAGGGACATTCTGGTCAGCCTGTTTACACGGTTTTTCGTGGTGTTTGGGTGGTTTCGAAGGATGGTGCTTTCTACCAGGGAGTCGGGGGTGTTGCGTAGTGTCTAGGGTGGTGTCGGGTCATGGTTAGGTTAGTGGTGGTAGCCGCTAGAGAGGGGGTTGGAGAGAGGGTGTCACACAGGTCGTTTGAGTTGCTGGAAAACGAATAACAGTGTGTGTGTGACGGGTTTTGGGCAGTACGTTAGGGCAGTAATGGTGGGTTCTGGTGGCAGCGAGAAGGTGGTGGTTTGTGTTAATGCTTAAATGGTTAGTTAAGTTGTTGGTCGTGGGGTTTGATCCCTGGATCAAAGGGTAGGGGGATGTTTGTTATTCATGTTTATTTATGATATTATTATTATTATCATTACGGTATTATTATTTGAGTATTGTTGATATTAATATCGTCCTTTTATTGTTGTTTTTAACATTAGTGATATTATTACTATTAGTATTATTATTGCTATTAGTATTATTATCGTTAATAATTGAATTATGAATTTAATAATTGAATTATGTTGTAATTATGTAGCCGAATATGGCTCGTACTTGGATGATTAATGGGAAAAAGGGCGAAGTAGAATATGATGCCGGGTTAGCTGAATTTTATGACTTCGTAATAAAGAACGTGAAAGACAAATCTAGTATGGCGTGCCTTTGTGATATGTGCCGGAATATTAGGTATATGAGCTTTGGAGATGTAAGAATACATTTAAATAAGACAAATTTTAATCCAAAGTACACTTGTTCTATGTATTGATTTCATTTTTTAGCTAACTTCCAGGTCAAAAGTTGGCATGAATTTTGATGAACTCTCTTCTGTTTTTGATAGAAAGAAGATTTAGCTGCCAAGGGAAAACTAGTGGAAAAAGTTGATCGATATTTAACTTGGCTAAAGGCTCACAAGTCAGCGAAAGGGGACATGACTGATTATGATAAGGAAGTTGCTTTGAAAATTGTAAGTTGAACATATTTGTAATTTAACTCGGTTTGGTTCAGTTGTTTAATTTATTAGTGCTATTTATTCATTTTTTTTGGCTGCTAAAAACTTAATTAATATTGCTGATATGCAGGAATCCCTTGAAAAGGATGTTGAGGCTGGTTTATTTGTGCCCGAAGGACGGGAAGACATACTCGCTAAGGCGATAGGCAAGCCTGAGCATCCGGGCCGTGTGCGAGGAATTCCTTAAGGTATTTCAATAACTGAGTATTTTGGTAAGGGACCAAAAAAACCGACAAGAGAAGAGTTGTACGAGAAGATCAATTGCATGCAACTCCAAATTGATGACTTGGAAAAGCTGTAATCAGTAATGATGCAGTTTTGGCTAACTGGTGAGAAGCCAAGTACTAAAGTATTAGACGATTTAATGCACGGAGGAGCATCTATGAGTATTGAGGGATCGACAAATTCTGCATCACTACACGTGAGTGAAGAGCCACGCCCAGAGGAGACACCCCGAGAGGAGACACCCCGAGAGGAGGATTATCAAACACCCAGGACCAATGTTCTGAAGGTTCCTACCATATCACCACGGCAGGTTGTAAAAGGTTTTCATTAAGAAGGATCTGTAAGCTTTGCATTTAAAACACTATCTAGTTGAAAGTTTGAAAACACTAATCTATCTATATATACAGGGGTCTCACAGGCAATCACTCTCACTAAAAGGAGTGCAATCACTACAAGTGACTGAGGATCCACCCCGAGAGGAGGATTACGGTACACCCAAGATTCCTGGCCCAGTAACACAACAGGTATATATATGTAAGCTTTTCATTAAATACGCTACTTTAAAGTAAATGAAAAAAGTTTGAAATTCTACTATAACTTAAATTTTCAGGCTTGGAATGATTGTGTGCTATCACTGCCAAACAAATCATCGAGGATAGTGGCTTCAGGAATGGTATACCTATCAAGTAAGGACGAATTTGTTTCCATTCATGGCAGTGCCCTTCGTGATGGTTTTAGAAAAGTGTCAATCAAGGAAATCTATTCTGGGTCGGAAAATGCTGATTTACCATTGCCTGTTGGTGATATGATAACATTGACTCATGCTAAGGGTTCATTTATTCAGTGGCTGCAAAGTCATATACATAGTCTTGTTGATAAGGTAACTAAGATTTCTAGCTAGTATAATGATATAAGATACACTGAGAGTTATACCATTTATCAACTTATTTATGCCAACATTTAGGTAACCATGAAAAAGAATGATCAAGGAAAAAATAAAGCAGCAGCAAAGAAGTCCAAGCCTCAGAAGTGTTCGCCCTCGATTTCGCCATCTTCTTTCCTTGGAATTGAAGTTAGTCACAATTTTAAGCAAAAGCAGAGGACCATGGATTTGAAGTTATTAGAAACTGAGGCTCGGGTTTTAAAGGCAAGTGGGACAATGATCAATGTTCCCATTGATGAACATGTGTTACACAATAAACAAACTTGCTACCTTAGTTATGAAGAGGTTGTTCATTTGTTAGATGAACAAATGATTGGTGCCTCTCACATTACACTCTTTATGAGGTTCGATCTCTTTGTTTAAGCTGCCCCTTTGCAATCCCATTATTAGTATATATCTGATAATATGCAAACTAGTACTAGATAGTTAATATGGATTCTTATTGTTGTAGGTATTTGAGTGATCTTGCCGATAATATGCAAATTACTAGTTACTATGGATTCTTGTGCCCAGAGACAATGTCCTCAGAATCCATTGCTCCGGATGAAAATTATCGATCCGATTATGTTGCTAGGGCAATGACATGTACCGATTGTGGAAAAGGTCGGAAACTTATATTTGCTCCATATGCCCAGGGGTACGTAATTATAAATTTCTTTTCATAGTATTATTATTGATAACTTGATTAATTATTTTATTATTTTTTGTCAATATTTAAGTTGATATGTTCGTTGTATTTCTCTATAATTTGTAGTAAGCATTGGATGTTGGGCGTGATCAATCCGGCTCAAAGTACAGTCTATTGGTGTGATCCTGCCGGACATACAGAGCCTCGTCAATTTTTCGTGGATACAATTACCCAGTATGTCTAACTTATTTCTGATCTTTTTATTTTGCCTTCATATATTATATATACCTCCCGTTACTCCCCTGCATTTGCCTTAAAATGTTTCTGTAGGCTAGGAACAAAAGTTAAGCCACCCAAAAGCCATCAATCATAGACATTAGCTTGTTTTTCTATTATACTTGAAATTAACGCTTCATTATCAACTAAAACTGAATAAATATATAAACCTGTCTATCTATATATACAGGGCCTTTGAGAAAAGGAACTCTATCGATGCACTTGCAAAATATGAGGCCACCGACGTTGTTTGGAAAAAGATTAAGGTATCTTAACATATTGTTTCTCTTATTAATTGAAGTATAGTGCATGTGAAGTATTTATTTATAATATGAGCTCCCCTTTCAGGCCCCTTTGCAGCCTCTTGGTTCCGTTTTATGTGGATACTATATTTGTCGATACATGTTGGACATCGTCAAAGGAAGATATGTTACGGTTACTCCAAATATATGTTTTTGGATTTTTAGTTCATCTACTTACTTACCTCTATCATTTTACTTATATAGGAGTCTTGGATAGAATTTTTCTAACCAATTTTTGAAAATTTGTTTGTATATAGTTCATGCTTAGAGCCCCAGTGACATATTCGCTTGAGCAAATTGACGAGGTGAGGGATATATGGGCTAACTTTGCGCTCCAATTTAAGTCAGCCATGAACGATGCATGATGAAGTTTAGCTTAAGTCGTAGCTAGAAGTTTAGCTTAAGTACATACGTATGTAGCTAGAATTTGTGGATCGGAAAGTATGTTGATATATATGAATGATGTAGTATTTGGAGATTTTTCTCTATATATGGCTAATTTTTCACCTGAATATAGTTGTTGGAGCAATGTTATTGTACCCTATTAGCGATGTAGCTTATTTGCAGGAAAAATTATATATAATAGGCCGGAAGAATTATAAATTAATTTATAAAAAAAAATAGCAGGTGCAAAGAGAACGGTTATGTTCTCAAGCGTGCTCTATTAATTTAAAAATATGGCACGAAGTTTGAACATGGTGAACAAACGAGAACGGTTCATCTAGGAACCGTGCTGGAAAGTGGGTTAGATGTCAAGCAAAGAGCACGGTTAGTGAACATATAGGACGGAGCAAAGAGACCGGTTCTCCCATGAACCGTGCTGGAAAGGGGGCAAAGAGACCGGTTCTCCCATGAACCGTGCTGGAAAGGGGGTGGAGAAAGAGACCGGTTCCTTTTGGAACCGTTCTGGAAAGTGGGTAAAGAGGACGGTTCCTTTTTGAACCGTGCTGGAAAGTGGACACATAAGAGGACGGTTGAACCGTTCTCTTAGGTAAAGAGGACGGCCATGGGGAGCACGGTTCCGCCACTCATAGGAGAACGGTTTTTAACCGTCTTCGTATCGATATTTTGTAGTAGTGCATGTATTACTCTTTAATTCGAGCCGTTGCTGTTAGGTTCTAAGGTTTCACAAGCCCTAAAACATAGTCTTACTAATATTATTACTAATTAACATTTTAATTAGGTTTTTACAAGATCTTATGCATGCCAAAGATAAAGCGGAATAAAGAATCGAAAGCTCAAATTTCGACAAGAATGGCAAGGATGATCCTCCAACCTTAATATCCAATGTAGGATATCTCCTCTAAGATGCACCCAAGACAACCCTTAAGAACCGAAACTTGAAGTAGCTAGGGCAAGAAACGGTTTTTCCTTAAATAATATTCTAATCTATTATTAGATATATTAAAACTAATACTACAACGATTATAGTATGATTGTTATTATCTTATAATAATATTTGAGGATTTCTTAAAATTTTCTATCACTAGAAAAATGTGGCTAAGGGTTAGAATGAATCATTTGTGAGTTAATCACATGATTTAAAAGAGTTGTGTTGGGGCATGCTTAGCCGGCCATGGGGAGAAGCAAAAGGGGAACATTTTCCCTTTTCAATGTTCTTAGGGTGGCTCTAGGTATGAGTTCTTAAGGAACCCCTTTAATCATTATGTCTTAGGGTAATTAAGATGCAATAATCACACCTTAACCACCCCCAAACCGTCACATTTTAAGGTAAAATGGACATCCATTTTATGTTTGTCAAATTGTACAATTTTACATTTGTGACATACATTATGTCACAATGTTATAAACAATAATTGTTTTAATCTAAAAAATATATTTATCAAATAAATATCATTTATAAATTAATTAAATCACATTTAACAAATTGACAAGTAATTCGAAATTACTAGTACATAAAATGGTTATTATTAATAATCGTCAATACGATTTACAACCCTTGTATAGTATACAACCCGTTCATTCTAATTACGACATTTCATAAATATCGTTCAATGTTTGATAATTGACACGTTTCAATTTCAAACATAAATCTTATAATAAGATTTAACCTCTGATTTCTCGATATACGAGTTTAAGGATTATGATCAACTCGTATCAATATACATTTGATCAGTTTATCAATTAAGGGAATTGTCCTATAGGTGTGACCTAAAGGGATCAACTGACCACCACCGTCATAGGACAGTAATGTCAAACTCTAGCTAGCCAATCATTACTGATTAATGTTGGTCAGTTGACAACATAATTTCGCATTATCCCTTGCGCATTCTCGTCATGAGATTTAATTATGTGATCGCACTATTGTTGAGGACATAAATCCCAACAATCTCCCACTTGTCCTCCACAAGTGTGCGTCACCAATTCTCTTGTCCTATTATAATCTCCCACTCAATGCAAGTTATCTTTCAGGTCGTACTTGCATTTGATCATATCGTGAGTGGTTTCCTCGATCTGGAAAATAACTGTTTGACCGGAATTATCTACCATAGATATTTTCCGAGCGTGGCCACGCATTTTCAGTTAATTTATCCTCGAGTGGCCTTGAGATTTGAACAACCCTGACGAAGGGGTGGACAATTTCTATCGCACTACTCCCTTCAACTAGCCAAAGTCAGACACAACCCAAAACAATCCCATTTGACTCCAGTTACGAAAAATCGTAGAGAATGGATCAAGGTTATGCCAAAACTGTGCCATCTTGGGTGAGCAGTCTTTAGGCTAAGAATTGACTCATAAGAATACTATAGCAGCTCTTGCCACGACCGGGCTATTATAAAATTTCAAGAACTCTATAAGCGGTCACTTTGCCCGACAGAGTGTCTCTTACAGTCTGTCTATGTGATCGACTAGGCATCACATATGACTCTATGACATTTGAACTTGCCATCAATCGTCTCACACTCCAGTCGCTTCGAGATGTCACCTCATACAAGCGGCTAGGGGCTATACTAGGTCAATCCAGTTCACTTATTGGGTTCAAAGTTGTCTCTTACAACCCATTTGGATTTTGACAAAGTATCTTTCATTGTGAGTTAATTATAACTCAAACGACATTGTCATGCAAGAACAGTCAATATTGCTCCATAGCATTTGATATATGATCATCAGTTTGTATTAGTGGTTTGAATTTGCGAATAAACCTTTTTTTCATGTTTTCAAAACCTACAAATTTTGGTCTCCTTCCATCTCAGATTATCTCGCATAATATGATCTTATTTGACTACATATCTAGAACTCATTCTAGATCTTGAGTTTCCTTTCCTGAGGGAAGCTCCCACTGTTATCTTATAACTCGTGACGTATTGGTATGTCAGAGGGATCAAATTATCGCTCTAAAGTACCTAGTCACTTATGTACTGAAATCTGTTTTGTAGTTATTTATGTTTTCATCACTCCAACATTTTCAATTATCTTGGCTACTTAATCAAAAGTTTTAGGTTTATATTCATCAATATGAATAATGTATCCAACCATTTTGATTTATAATGGGTGACCTTTTATTATCAATATAATAAACCTACCCATGAACCTCCATCATTCTATGATATATTATATTTTATTCATCTAGAATTGAAAACTTCTTATTCTTTACACTCTAAAGAATCACCATTCTCTCTTAATGGTATGTTCAATTCTCTAATGAATATCGCTCCCACTAAAACCAATATCACTCTTTCTATAGTGATCGATGTTATTTCTTAAATGAACCTTTCATTTCTCGCATGTTATTCTTTTGCTTCTACTTGAACCAGTATCACTATTCATATAGTGATTTACTTTATCAATCAATTATCACTTCTTAAATGAACTCTTCATTTATTGCGATATTTCCTAATTACATTTTTCGATACAAAAGAGACTACCATCGAGAGAACTGAGATGATTTCTCCTCTATTATCTTATAATTTTGAGAAACATCTTATTTTAAGGAACCGATTTTCCTTCCGATTTGATACAGGGTTTCTTTTAACCTCTCTAAGAAACAATGACATGAGGAACATTTCATTTCGTGTCCCCCCGTAGTTTGTTCTGTGTCCTCTCGTAGTTTCTTCTATCCATTCATTTAGGGTTCTTCTTAAGAATCCCATGTAGGATTCTTCTCTAAGATTCCACATTTATATCATTGGTTTGCGGGCGAAATATTTTAACTCCCACTCTATTCTTTAAAATAACTTTATTTATATAAGGATAGCAATTTTCGTATAACCAATGTATATGAATGTTGAAAAAGCTTTTAGGTGTGACAAATTAATTCTCATATTCACTTAAAATGATCATCATATAATTAATTATATCTCATTTTGATTGAGAGTTTCTCATGTGGTGTAGTTCTCCGTTTTTAATCAACACTTTGATTCTTTTATATTGATCGTATCAATGTTATTTTACAATGAACGTTTCAGGGTACTTGCTTCGAGATTTATTAAGATCACTTTAATTCATGTTTAACAAGGCATGCAATTTATTTTAGGAATCAATAATTTGATTAAGAACAAAAGGAGTGACTTGGGTTGAAAACCAAGTCACTAATATCCAAAATACAACCATTGTTTAAGATTTAAATCCTTGTCTTACAAGAGAAGAAATTGTTCTTGAAAATAAAATGCATAAATGAAAGAAGACAATAATGAAAATTAGAGCCAAGCTCTTCAAGTCTTCAATCACTTGGATGCTACCATAGCTATCCGTGTAAGGAACTTCAAGCTTCCTTCTCCTTGCCTTTGTCACTAGGAGGTGTCCCTTTAAAACAATTGAAAAGGGTGATAGTCAACAACTTGTATAACCATACATAAGTTGACAAAATAACATGAATTTTAAACGAGAATTATTACCTACGACGAGAGCCTTTCCATTTTTGAGATCGGTCAAGTATTTAAGGCAATTACTTTTCCAATGCCCTATCCTCGTGCAATAATGGCACTTGTCTTCAGCCTTTGAAGATGAGGTGGAAGCGCCTTTCGAAAAGGTCTTCACTTTAGCCGGTTTCGGCTTGAACGTTTTCTTGCCCTTGCCTTTGAAGGCACTCCTCTTGAAATACGAGTTTAAGGAATATTGTAACACCTCCATTTATTCAAGAGCCTTTAGCAAGACATTCTCAAATAAATAAAGTTGTTACCATCTCGGAATTTCCGAGGTAGTGAATAACAAAGTAAAACAAACCAAAGTATTTTATACAAGGTTGATTAAATTTACACTTTTGATATACAACTACAACACAAAGAATAAAAATACAACTGATAACCTCTAAGTATGTGATCTAATTCTAAATAGGTCCAAGCTATGTCTCTCTCCATCCCCAAGCTTCTACTCCATCTGTCTCTGACCTGTAAAATCTACTCCCCATTCCGGATCATCGTAGGTGTACACGAATACACTGTCAACCTCGCGGTTGAGTAGGATAACACAATATTTATAATGCAACAGTTGAATTATATGCAAATGCCATGATATGCTCGAGCCCAATCTCAATCTCAAATCTCAAACTCATACCCTTGGACCACGCCATACCGAACCTCCCGGCAGACTATAATCGGCCGTCGCCGAACACCAGCATAACAGCTGAGGTCAACAGGTCTAGTCCTGCAGAACTAGCCTGGGCCCAATAATATATCATCATCTCGAATCCGTATCCAATGCATATGCCATGCTCATGAAAGCAATATTAACATAAACAATTACCAAATATCATTCTCATGTCAATCATGCTCAGCATCCAATATATACAATTCAACACCCATTCATAACACATCATAGAGTATAGTACCAGTGTATCCTACCTGGATAGCAATATAATCCAATCATGCAGCTAACATCCAATCAGTAGCATCACTCCATCACATACTCAACACCTAATACAATAATATACTTAATTACTAACTAATACAATTACGCAACCAACATAATATATCAATCATTCCAATTAATTATCTAAATAATATATCACGCATAACGAGACCGTATTAAACATTACTACTTCAATTACTTAAACAGCTCGTTCTTATTTCTTTAATAACCAATTCCATTTGAATAAACGACTATAGAAAATATACCCGAACTATCGATAACCGTCTCATTCTTGCATAATATAATTACTTAACAACTTTAATAACTAGTAACATGAACAATATTACTAATGATACTAATTATAATATTACTAATATTAGTAACAACAATAACAATAATAATAATATAAATAAAAATAATAATAATGATGACAATGTAACAACACAATAACCACGTATAACACTAACACTAATAATAATAATAAAAAAAAAAAATTAAAATAAAGAAATAATAATAATAATATTAATTACAACATAATAACACTAATAATGTGATAATGATAATAATAATACACATGGGCCAACACTTCTCACGTAATGAATAAACGCAACAGCCTCCAACATTCCGGTGCGCTCAACAGACCTCACGACAAACGCTTCACCCGCACCCATCTTCGCGACATCTCTTCTGCCAGCGAGGCCACTTACAACCACTATCGGCAATCCCAAACTCAACTACACATTACCACCCACGACACTCATTTTATGGACACCACCAGGAGCCAGCATAGCAACCAGCGTAAGCCCTCAAAACCGCCTGCACAACACGTTCTTACACTCTGTTTTCACGCCATATGTCTCTCTCTATTCTTACGCTTTTCTCTCTCTTCACCAGTCCCAACACCACCTCTGGCCACCACCGTTGTCAACAGTGACCCACGGTGGTTCCAGGTGTGGTTACCCACAGGCCTCGTTCCCCCCTTCAACCGACCTACAACCCCACGAAAAAGACTGCTCACTCGTAAAAATACCAATTTTGTTCTGCCTACTCTCGGTTTGGGCGACTACCACCGCCGGCATCCCCCACCTATGACCACCACACCGGTACCAGGATGGTCTCCACTACCCCAACAACCGACTACCCACAACCCAGATGCTGACCCTATCCCAAAAGAAACCAAAAACCGACACTAAACAGTCACCACAGGCAACCCCTATTTCTGGTCTGAACCCAAAGCTAACCAGTTTATGGGGTGCTTCGGCCACCATGTACTACCCTACGACAACCAAGACAACCTATAGACGACTTACTTCGACTACCCAGAGACTTAAAGACAAAACGAGGCTATACAACGAATCGAAAACAAAAGAATTAAAAGAACGAAACAAGGTGTTGTGTCGAAGGTGTATGTCTCTTACCGTGACAATGGGGATGATAATGATATCGAAGATGTCGATCTCTCTCTGGTCCTTCCTCAATCTCACGCTTCTCCTTTGCAAACTAGGGTTATTGGTTTAGTCGATTATGAGGTAGTATGGTATCTCGATAGATTATTTGTGTCGATGGTTATGTTTAGGGTTTCATGTAGTTTAGTCTTGATAACCGGGCCCGTTGCTTATCTTACTCGGCCCATTACAGATATGGATAAACTAATTCGTTATATCTCCTCCCGTAACTTAAAATAACGAGTATGTATAGGTTATTTAAACTAATTAATTTATGTAATTAGTACTAGTAAATATAAATTAAATTAATTATAAGAATATATAAAGAATATAGAATTTGAATATAATTACGACTTAAATTGAAATAGAAATTAAGTATAGATGAGAAATAAATATAAGATAGAAAATATATTAAATTATAAATATATTATTAAAATTAAAGAAATACGAATGAAATATCATTTCATGAAATATGAAATAATCATCGAATATAAAATGATTGTAAAATACGAAATAATCGTAGAAATACGATTTATAAAATAATAATAGTTTACGTAAAATATTTTATAAACATTCCTTTTGAAATACTTGTATACAACATAGTTTGACTGCCGTTGACTTTGACTAAACTACGGGGTATTACAGTCTTCCCTCCTTAAAATGAACTTCGTCCCGAAGTTCGCTACCCCGTAACGATAAAAAAATACCCCACAAGCATAAGACAAACACAAGTAGTACATATACCTAAGCTCTAAAACGCGATGTGTTGCATTCTATCCCCCTTAAGAAACTTTGTCCTCAAAGTTTAACATATAACTAAGTTAAGTATACTTCACGAATCACAATATAATGCATAACAGGAGTGATTAGGATTACCATGTATATTCAAACAATCACGACATACCAGTTTGTCATATCATAAATCATTAAGATTTTACAATCATATCCTCCTTAGGACACGGTTACGTCCCCGTAACCCCATTATAAAAATTCCACATCCAACGCTCAAGAAGATTACTCAAAACAACAATCATAAATCATATGGTAAGTTACTTACTCTATACTGGGCAACTAGCATCCGTCTTTTAAAGCAACAAAACACATTTGTCAATTTCCTGTTACGCATTAAAACAAAATCAGGTAAATAACACTTATATACCCAAAAAAAAAAAAATTTACACCAATGTAGACAAACAACTAACTCGTAGTTCAGAATTGAAAAATCAAAACATTTCATGCTCATAATCATATTATAGAAGCAAATTCATATTCTAGAAAAGGCATAGGGCAAAATTTAATTAATGTAATTAAACACGGAACAACGACATATTTCACGAGATATACACCAATTATAGACTAGCAAGTCAGCTTAGCATTTCTAGGCATACATAGATTAAAATCGGGCACAGTTACATTTCCCATCTACCTCACCTTACATTATTTATCATAAAACCAGTAATAAATATAACTTGCAGAATAAGAGACTCTTATATCACGCGAAACAATTTCATATTCAGGCAAAAATTTCATCAAAACATAGCTACAGATTATGTCATGTTGCAAAACAATTACCATAATCGTCAAACATCAGCTTTATCATGGATTATCACCTTGAAACATTTCTAACTTTCAAAACGATGAAGTTGTAATTAATGACAATTTATAAACACGAAACACCAACGATTTTACAAGTTAGAGATTGAAAACAAATCTAGCATCCCTACAATTCACATGTCAACCATGTTACTAATTCAATATATAGCAATCAGATTTAAACATAACAACACGTAATCTACCTTGTAGTATAACAATAGCGTCAGTATAAATGAAACTAACTTTATGTAAAACTCACCAAGATAATTAAGGTTATATTATTATATAGTAAGGTTCATATCCATATCATATGCGTACTGTTCATGCTATTAATGTATATCAAAATATTACACGGTTACATCACATAATCCATATTTGATTAAACTTTTATATTTAAACTTTACCATTTCAACAATCATATTATATCACGCAGCAACTTCCAAAAATCATAATTAAATAACCGCTTAGCTATTTGGCGAGCTATTATAATTTTTAGAAAATATAAGGAATTAAATAATCATAGGAAAAAGAATCACATGCATATCTTAAGGAAATTATTTATAACAATTTTTACAACTCGGTTGGTTTGAACAGAAACTTTACAGCAATTAGACAGAAAATTTGGGCAACTTGCAAAAATCACTATTAAATAACAACTCATTAAGATTTTACGTGGCTTATCAATTTGAAAACATGAATGAATATTCTAAACAGTGGAGTTGGAATTATGCATTAATAATAAATACGTTTTAAATGGTTTCTTTTGCAAAAATATGGGTCAAAACAGTCTGTGCAGTAACAATCTGACCACTGTCGATTAAAATATTTATTTCTCGCAAAATATAACTCGTATACACATGAAACCAAAAGCATTGGGAAGCTAACTCAGAAGATTACAATACATAAAATTTCCATACTCATATATGAAACACATTTTAAATGACTGCCCGTACAAACAAGGTAACATTCTGGAAAATTTATTACAATTTTGGTTTCAAAAAAAAAAATTGCTTCACATTATCACATATACACAATCATTCCTTCTGTAAAACATGTTGACATATCATTTGAAGCATTGAAATCCCATCGCACCATCTTAACATGTAATTGTCATCTAGAAAACGGTAAAGATTGCGAAACCGAAAACAAAATCAACTAAGTAACTCAATAATCAGGTATGTGTAGACAAAGCATTAGTTTCCACCACCATAACAATCACAACTTATTTAAGTACGTAAATATATCCTAGAAGTCACTAAGGTGCTACTTATCAGCAACTCATTACACATATCATTTTACTATATCTCTACCTACGGGTTCAGGGATCATATAGCCGCATGCATATCACCAGACATGGATTAATATAAGATACAAATCTGATCATTCTTATTCAAATACCAAACAATATATTACATAATTGCGATAGTCATTTAATAACCAGATATCATATAGACATTTCGAACACCAAAATCATGTGATCATATCACTCCAAATTATTGTTCAATAAATATACAACCATTCTCTGAAAATTCCACATTCACTCATTCATATCAATCAGCATTTCGGTATCAATCATATTCTTCCAATACACATATTAACAATAACTCACATCACTACTTACCTCATTCCGCTCCTGCAAAACTGTTAGTACAATATAGACAAGGTCTGATCTTTTATTTTCTTACTACCGACTCTCTACATCACTCACGGGTTACCAGGTTAGACTGAAAGGGCCATTGGCTTTGTTTGAGGGGGCCCCTAACTCATCCCAATCCTGGGGCTCCTAACAGTTACTAACCTGAGGTTCATTTTATTAGACTCTTCCTACTTTCATTATTCATTTGGTTTAGGCGTGAGCATCGTTCGCTCTGATACCACTTTGTAACACCCCCATTTATTCAAGAGCCTTTAGCCAGACATTCTCAAATAAATAGAGCTGTTACCATCTCCGAATGTCCGAGATAGTGAATAACAAAGTAAAACAAACCAAAGTATTTTATACAAGGTTGATTAAATTTAAAGTTTTGATATACAACTACAACACAAAGAATAAAAATACAACTGATAACCTCTAAGTATGTGATCTAATTCTAAGTAGGTCCAAGCTATGTCTCTCTCCATGCCCAAGCTCCTACTCCATCTGTCTCTGACCTGTAAAATCTACTCCCCATTTCGGATCATCGTAAGTGTACACGAATACACTGTCAACCTCGCGGTTGAGTAGGATAACACAACAATTATAATGCAAAAGTTGAATGATATGCAAATGCCATGATATGCTCGAGCCCAATCTCAATCTCAAATCTCAAACTCATACCCTTGCACCAAGCCATACCGAACCTCCCGGCAGACTATAATCGGCCGTCGCCGAACACCAGCATAACAACTGAGGTCGCCAGGTCTAGTCCTACAGAACTAGCCTGGGCCCAATAATATATCATCGTCTCGAATCCGTATCCAATGCATATGCCATGCTCATGAATGCAATATTAACATAAACAATTACCAAATATCATTCTCATGTCAATCATGCTCAGCATCCAACATATACAATTCAACACCCATTCATAACACATCATAGAGTATAGTACCAGTGTATCCCACCTGGATAGCAATATAATCTAATCATGCAGCTAACATCCAATCAGTAGCATCACTCCATCACATACTCAACACCTAATACAATAATATACTTAATTACTAACTAATACAATTACGCAACCAACATAATATATCAATCATTCCAATTAATTATCTAAATAATATATCACGCATAACGAGACCGTATTAAACAATACTACTTCAATTACTTAACCAACTCGTTCTTATTGCTTTTATAACCAATTCCATTTGAATAAATGACTATAGAAAATATACCCGAACTATCGATAACCGTCACATTCTTGCATAATATAATTACTTAACAACTTTAATAACTAGTAACATGAACAATATTACTAATGATACTAATTATAATATTACTAATATTAGTAACAACAATAACAATTATAATAATATAAATAAAAATAATAATAATGATGACAATGCAACAACACAATAACCACGAATAATAATAATAATAATAATAATAATAATAATAATAATAATAATAATAATAATAAGTTTCTCGGGGTCCCACCAACTTCATGTAATTTCTCCTTTGTTTTTAATAAAAGTCCCTGGTTATTACTAAAAAAAAAAAAAAAAAAATTAATAATAATAATAATAATAACACTAATAATGTGATAATGATAATAATAATACACATGGGCCAACACTTCTCACGTAATGAATAAACGCAACAGCCTCCAACATTCCTGTGCACTCAACATACCTCACGACTAACGCTTCACCCGCACCCATCTTCGCGACATCTCTTCCGCCAGCGAGGCCTCTTACAACCACTATCGACAGTCCCAAACTCAACTACACATTACCACCCACGACACTCACTTTATGGACACCACCAGGAGCCACCATAGCAACCACTGTAAGCCCTCAAAACCGCCTGCACAAGACGTTCTTACACTCTGTTTTCACGCCATATGTCTCTCTCTATTCTTACGCTTTTCTCTGTCTTCACCAGTCCCAACACCACCTCTGGCCACCACCGTTGTCAACACTGACCCACGGTGGTTCCAGGGGTGGTTACCCACAGGCCTCGTTCCCCCCTTCAACCGACCTACAACCCCACGAAAAAGACTGCTCACTCGTAACAATACTAATTTTGTTCTGCCTACTCTCGGTTTGGGCGACTACTACCGCCGGCATCCCCACCTATGGCCACCACACCGGTAACAGGATGGTCTCCACTACCCCAGCAACCGACTACCCACAACCCAGGTGCTGACCCAATCCCAAAAGAACCCAAAAACCGACACTAAACAGTCACCACACGCAACCCCTGTTTCTGGTCTGAACCCAAAGCTAACCAGTTTATGGGGTGCTCCGGCCACCATGTACTACCCTACGACAACCAAGACAACTTATAGACGACTTACTTCGACTACCCAGAGACTTAAAGACAAAATGAGGCTATACAACGAATCGAAAACAAAAGAATTAAAAGAACGAAACAAGGTGTTGTGTAACAGCCCATATTTTCGTAAATCTAATTTAATCGTTTTTAAGTATTTTACGTAATAAAATAATATTTTAATAATTTAATTCGGAAATTTTTATGAAATAAATAAGATCCGTCTTAAGAACCTCCAGTTCTTAAGACGAATACAACTTGGCATAGTTAAATATCCGACTCAAGTATTCATTTCATAACCGTTTTAAATATCCGTAACCATTTAAGCAAGTCGGAAAGGACAACTCTCTTGTCTCTTTATAAACCCTTATGTCGACAAACTCATCCTCAACATTCATTTCACTGTAACAATTTTCATCTCAAAACCTCCATAAAACCCTTCCTTCTTTTCAAGCTTTCTTCATCATTCGTTCATCAAATCGCGAAAGTAAGTACATTTTCGGAATCCTCGTTCGATTTCCAAGACATCCATCACTTTCGTTTTTCATTTTATCGACTTCAAAAATCGGGCTGTTTTGCCTTTAATCCGTTTTTAGTGGTTCTAAACCGTTTTCTTTGTTATAGGAGTTGGTCTCGACGATCCCGACGTGGACTCTTACGTGGTTGAGGAGGATCAATTGCCGGAATAAGCTTGAAGGTGACGATAATGAGAAACTCGGCCTTTATTGTGTATATTGGCATGCTTGGTGATTTTGATGTTTGTTCTTCTGATTTTATTCAAGTTTTATGATTATTGGACTTAGTATCATGATTAGGATGTTGTTTATATGGAGAATTCATGATCCAAGATGTGGTTATATGTTCCTTGATTCGTTTTCAGTTTTTCCTAAATTGCGACGGATACTTGTTAATTCCATTTGAGGATTGTTATGGGGATTGTATGCTGATAAGATAGTGATATTAGATGTTATTGATGTTGGGCAAATCATGCTTGTTGTAATTTCTGAAGTTTACATGTCGATTTATGAAGTTTTGTGAAGTTGGAAAATCACGATTTTGGTTGCAGGCTCTCTGAGCCGGTCGACCGACCGGCCGCCGGTCGACCGGCCGGGAGAGCATTTGTGTGTTTCGCGAGTTTTTGGAAAAGTGGCTTAGGACTGCCAGCCGGCCGACCGGCCGCCTGCCGACCGGCTGGTAGTCATTTTGCCTTGTGTTGTTTGCGAAAAACTTATGTAGGATGGGAGCCCAGCCGGCAGACCGGCCGCCTGCCAGCCGGCTGGGAGTACTATTGGGGAAGGGTTGCGAAGTTTGTAAAGCTAAGGGAATGGGTTCCCAGCCGGCCGACCGGCTGCCTGCCGACCGGCTGGGAGTCCCTTTGTGTTGTTTCGTTTTGGAAAAGAAAGAAGGAAGGCTGAGGTGGTCACCAGCCGGCCGACCGGCTGCCTGCCGACCGGCTGGGGACCCCTGTAGGCTATTTTGAAGTTTTTGAAATTAAATCGTAACTTTCAAACGGTTTATCGGTTTTACTTGAAACTTGTTTTGTGTACCTTTGACGTGTATTTGAGGTCCCCGGAGGATGGGCAACATTATATTGGGTTCGGGAATATAGTGAGGATAGAGACCCCCCGGTCGGGCAACCGAAAGGGAAACCGGCTCTCCCTCATCTTAGTTCTCGAGGTCGATCGAATGTTGATTAGAAGTTAAAGGTAGAACTAGAGAGTAGTTCATAGACTTGATTGATATTGTTTTGATGCGTATTAAGTTATGCCTTAAGCTGGCCTCTGAACTTAATACGTGAACTGTTTGTCGTGTATGGGAACATGCGTTGAGTTTTCGCCTCTGAGTTCCATACATGTCTGTTTGTCGTGTCTGGGACATGCGTTGAGTTTTCGCCTCTGAGTCCAGACATGTATGTGTGATCGCGTCAGGACATGCCTTAAGCTGGCCTCTGAGTCTGACGAGTAGAGCAACTGCACGACGGGGCGGTCAGGTTGTCATACCTTACCCGGAGTGCAGGTGTTTGGTGCTAGAACATGCGTTGAGTTTTCGCCTCTGAGTCTAGTATCTTGTGATGTAGTAGGGGTCCATGCGTTGAGTTTTCGCCTCTGAGTTCCTTACTTGTGTTAGTGAATTGAATGTTAGTCCATGCGTTGAGTTTTCGCCTCTGAGTCTAATGTTCAGTGATAGCCGGTCCATGCGTTGAGTTTTCGCCTCTGAGTCCTTGCTTGATGATGTGAACTTGGTATTACGGTTATGCGTTAAGGTGTCGCCTCTGAACCTTTATACTTGCTGATTTATTTAGTACCTAGGTTATGCGTTAAGATGTCGCCTCTGAACCTTTGTACTTGCTGTTTTTTTTATCTGCTTGCCTTGATGATGGTACAGTGTCAGATATGCATAGTATGTTATAGTTGTTATATAAGTTGTGGTTAAATCATCCAAGGCATTGGATGACTCTTAGTTCGGTTTCATAAATGATTAGATTGAAAGACCCCCCGACTGGGTAACCAGTAGGGAAACCGGCTTTCCTTCTTATCTGTTTATGCAGCTAGTTGAGAGCCGTGCATGGTAATCGCATGATAGTAAGAGATCAGATGATGGGTTGTTTATGCTTCACATGTTGACATATGTTGGAGCGTTCTGTATTGTTTTATATGTTACGTGTTGTCACAAAAGGTGGCTAGGAGAACTCTAGTCACTCCCCACTGATTGTGGCGTACATGTTTTCATGTATGTAGGTACATGCAGGGTTGGAGATCGGGGTTGCAGGAGAGCTAGCGAGTGATGATCCGTTCATCAGTTGACTTACCCGTTTACGCTTAGCTAGACTCTTAGACTTTTGTTGTTCTTGTTTTGGTGCCGGTAGGGATGTGCCATCCCCGGCTGATGTATTTACTTATTGTTTCAGTTTGATACTTAGTACGGTTACTTATCTATCTTGGTTTCAGTTTCAGTTTACGTTTCAGTCTAAGACTTCTCGCATGTTTTATCTTTAAAAAGTTCAAATTCCGCTGCATTTTTGGTACTTTTATGTGTTTATATTTCCGCTTTCGCGAGGGGTTTTACAGTTGGTATCAGAGCATTATTGCTCCCGACGCACTCATGTGACCTCAACCTTAACTTGACCAAATAAACAAATAATGAATGAGAGATGGGTAGATCTAAGGACTTATTTTGTAGTCTATTTGTGATTGCTAATTCCTAAGCTAAACCTTGTTTTCTCTTTTAAAAGATGGTGAGACCCAGAGCTGCTGATAACATTGTGCTGCAAGCAATTCAGCATTTGCTTGAGACTCAGAGACAGCAAGCGGGGAATGTTCCACCTCCTCCACCGCCGGGTGGCGAGACTAATCGTCCGGGTAGCTTTTCCTGGATTGCCTCTCAGATGTCCAGAAGCCATGTTAGGACCTATGGAGGCGAGGCTGACCCAGTAGCCCTCACAGAGTGGTTCAGAGAGATGGAAAAGAGCTTCACCTTATACTCAGTCGTTAGGGAGGATAGAGTGCGTTTAGCCGCTCACTTCCTGACATTGGAGGCTGACCGTTGGTGGGCATTGACTGGACCTACCGCTGTTCTTGACCCAGTGTTCGATTGGGAGGCTTTCAAAGACAGGCTTGAGGCGAGGTTCTACCCCAAGGAGTTGAGATCGCAGAGGTTGAAAGAATTTATGGATTTGAAGCAAGGGAAGATGACCGTTCAAGAATTCACTGACAAGTTCAACCAGTTAGCTCACTTTGCATCGAGATTTGTTCGTGATGAGGCGGAGAGGGTGTATTTCTACCGAGGGAAGCTAGGACCGAGGATTGAGAGTATGGTTCGTCGTGACTCTACTTCTTTTGTGGAGGTGTATGACGATGCTATTTGGGCCGAGAGCTCTATTCGTGCCATTGATGCTGAGACCCGTGCCGCTACTTCCAGCTTCACTTCTCACCAGAGATCCGTGTACCAGGGGAAGAGACCATTTGTTCCTTCTACATCTTCGCCTTCTTCTCAGAAGAAGCGTTTTGAGAGGTTCTCTGCTCCGGTTGCTAAGACCACATTTCACACCGACACTGCTTCTACTGTTTGCCGCCGTTGTGGTAAACCGCTTCATCCAGGGTTTGATTGCTTCAAGAATGCCTATAAGTGTTATACTTGTAATGGATTTGGGCATAGATCCTTTGATTGTCCTGAGAAGAATACTGTTCTTGGCAAGGCTGCCACTGCTGCTGCAGCGACCAGAGGAGGAAAACCGAAGGGGAAGATCTTCGTGATGACTAGGGCTGAGGCAGAGGCTCATCCAGACATTGTTGCCGGTATATTTTCTGTTCTTGGCGCTGAGTGCCTTATTTTATTCGATACTGGAGCTTCTTTGTCATTTATATCGACTCAGTTCGCCGACCGTCTAGCTCTTGAGTCTTCATTGGTTGAGGAGACTTCTATTTCCTTACCTTCTGGAGACGTGTTTTCCTGCTCTTCGTCCCATAGGGATGTTCCTATTATTATTGGTCAAGCCACATTTCCAGCGAACTTACTGAGATTTCCTCTCGAGGAGTTTGACATTATCCTCGGTATGGATTGGTTGTCGCGATACCATGCTCGCTTCGAGTGTCGCGACCAGAAAATCTGCTTGAGGAGCACTTCAGGAGTTCGTGTTTCCTATAGGGGAACTCGCCCTCAAAAGGGTGTTCGTGTTATCTCTTCAATGAAAGCTTCTCATCTTCTTAGGAAGGGTTGCCAAGCCTTCCTGTGTGTTGTTACAGCTGCTAAACCATCGCTACCGAAGCTTGAAGATGTAGCCATTGTTCGTGAGTATCCAGATGTGTTCCCAGATGACTTGCCAGGGATACCGCCAGAGAGAGATGTGGAGTTTACCATTGAGCTTGTTCCAGGTACCGGACCGATTTCTAAAGCTCCTTACCGTATGGCTCCGCCAGAGTTGAAAGAGTTGAAGCAGCAATTGGAAGAGATGATCGAGAAGGGTTTCATTAGACCTAGTGCTTCTCCGTGGGGTGCTCCCGTTTTGTTCGTTAAGAAGAAAGATGGTTCCATGAGATTGTGTATCGACTACAGAGAGTTGAACCGAGTGACCGTGAAGAATCGATATCCTTTACCTAGGATAGATGATTTGTTCGATCAGTTGAGAGGTGCTTCGAGGTTTTCTAAGATTGATCTTCGATCAGGTTATCACCAGATTCCAGTGAGAGAGGCTGATATTGCGAAGACTGCATTTCGTACCAGATATGGACATTTTGAGTTTGTAGTTATGCCATTTGGGTTGACTAATGCACCAGCGATTTTTATGGATCAGATGAACCGTACCTTCAGTGAGTATCTTGACACATGTGTTGTGGTATTTATCGATGACATCTTGATTTATTCGAAGACCGATGAGGAACATGCTGAGCATCTTCGATTGATTCTAGGGATTCTGCGCAGACAGAAATGGTTCGCAAAGTTTTCGAAGTGTGAATTTTGGCTCTCGAATGTTGCCTTTTTAGGACATGTGATATCCAGCGAGGGTGTGATGGTAGATCCCGCGAAGATAGAGGCTGTGGTTGATTGGGAGAGTCCTAAGGATGTTGGAGAGATCCGTAGCTTTTTGGGTTTGGCTGGTTATTATCGTAGATTCGTTGAGGATTTTTCGAGATTGGCTCGCCCGATGACTCAGTTACTGAAGAAAGAAGCCAAATTTGTGTGGACCGACAAGTGTGAGAGTTCTTTCCAGGAGTTGAAGACCAGATTGACTTCCGCCCCCGTGTTAGCTTTGCCAGAGATCGGAGTGGACTTCGATGTGTATTGTGATGCTTCGATGCTAGGACTTGGATGCGTACTGATGCAGAGTGGTAAGGTGATAGCATATTCGTCTAGACAGTTGAGAGTTCATGAGGTGAACTATCCGACACATGACTTGGAGTTGGCCGCAGTTGTTCATGCTTTGAAGATGTGGCGTCATTACCTGATTGGATCCCATTGCCGTATTTTCACAGATCACAAGAGTCTTAAGTACATTTTTACTCAGAAAGACCTTAACATGAGACAGAGACGTTGGCTAGAGTTAGTGAAAGATTACGACATTGAGTTGTTATATCATGAGGGAAAAGCCAATGTAGTTGCTGATGCGCTTAGCCGCAAGACTTCTCACTCGATGAGTGCCATGAGAGTATTGCCCGATGAGTTGTGTTCCGAGTTCCGGAAGCTGAGATTAGAGATGGTGGGTAGTGGTTTCGATTGGTTAGCTGCTATGACTGCCGAGCCGTCTTTATATTGGGAGATTCGCCAGAGTTTGCCTTCAGATGCCGATTTCAAGAAGTTCGAGGCTAAGATTTCGAGTGGTGTTGCACCTGAGTTGGTGATTGATGCTGATGGTTTCCTTAGGTTCCGTGGTAGGATGTATGTTCCTGATGTGCCATATTTGAGGAAGAAGGTCCTTGATGAGGCTCATTTGTCACCGTACTCCGTTCATCCGGGTAGAGAGAAAATGCATAAGGATTTGGGACTTACATTTTGGTGGCCCGGGATGAAGAGAGACATCTTGGATTATGTTAGTAGATGCTTGACTTTCCAACAAGTCAAGATAGAGCATAGGAGACCTGGTGGTTTGCTACAGCCGCTTCCCGTTCCTCAGTGGAAGTGGGAGTGCATATCTATGGACTTTGTTACCGCTTTGCCTAAGACCGTGGGAGGCAAGGATGCGATTTGGGTTATTGTTGATCGTCTAACTAAGTGTGCTAGATTCGTGCCGATCAGAGAGACATGGGATATGGATCGTTTAGCTAGGGCTTATATTGCGGAGATAGTCCGATATCATGGTGTCCTGAAGGAGATAGTTTCCGATCGTGACCCGAGGTTTTGTTCCAGGTTCTGGAAGGCTTTGCAGGAGGCTATGGGTAGCCGTTTGTTGATGAGTACTGCTTTTCATGCCGCGACCGATGGTCAGTCCGAGAGGACTATACAGACATTAGAGGATTTGCTCCGTGCTTGTGCCCTCGATTTTCAGAGTTCTTGGGAGCAGTGTTTGCCGTTGGTAGAGTTTTCTTACAACAACAGTTATCATGCTTCCATTGGTATGGCTCCGTACGAGGCTCTTTATGGTAGGAAGTGCCGTAGTCCGATTTGTTGGGATCAGGTTAGTGATGTTCGTGACCTAGGACCGGACCAGTTAGCTGTTACTATTGATCAGGTTCAGCTTATCAGAGGTAGGATGAAGGCCGCACAGGACCGGCAGAAGTCCTATGCTGATGTCCGCCGTAGACCCTTAGAGTTTGAGGTGGGTGATCGAGTTTTCTTGAGAGTTTCTCCGATGAAAGGCGTCAAAAGGTTTGGAGTTAAGGGCAAGTTGAGCCCTAAGTACATTGGACCTTTTGAGATCGTGAAGAGGATTGGTGCTGCTGCTTACCGATTGGACTTGCCTCCTAGTTTGGGAAAGGTTCATAGCGTTTTCCATGTTTCCCAGCTCCGCAGATACATTAGTGACCCGAGTCATGTTTTGCCTAGAGAGATCGAGAACTTGGAGCCGAGTCTTGCTTTCGAGGAGCGTCCTGTGAAGATCCTTGACCGTCAGGATAGGAAGCTTAGGAGCAAGGTGGTGCCGCTAGTGAAGATCCTTTGGCGTTGCGGTGATGTTGAGGAGCAGACGTGGGAGACTGAGGCATCGATGCGTATCGCGCATCCTTCTCTTTTCGATTAAGGTATAGTATATAGATTTATATCCGTTCGAGTTTCGAGGACGAAACTTTTTGAAGTTGGGGTGATTGTAACAGCCCATATTTTCGTAAATCTAATTTAATCGTTTTTAAGTATTTTACGTAATAAAATAATATTTTAATAATTTAATTCGGAAATTTTTATGAAATAAATAAGATCCGTCTTAAGAACCTCCAGTTCTTAAGACGAATACAACTTGGCATAGTTAAATATCCGACTCAAGTATTCATTTCATAACCGTTTTAAATATCCGTAACCATTTAAGCAAGTCGGAAAGGACAACTCTCTTGTCTCTTTATAAACCCTTATGTCGACAAACTCATCCTCAACATTCATTTCACTGTAACAATTTTCATCTCAAAACCTCCATAAAACCCTTCCTTCTTTTCAAGCTTTCTTCATCATCCGTTCATCAAATCGCGAAAGTAAGTACATTTTCGGAATCCTCGTTCGATTTCCAAGACATCCATCACTTTCGTTTTTCATTTTATCGACTTCAAAAATCGGGCTGTTTTGCCTTTAATCCGTTTTTAGTGGTTCTAAACCGTTTTCTTTGTTATAGGAGTTGGTCTCGACGATCCCGACGTGGACTCTTACGTGGTTGAGGAGGATCAATTGCCGGAATAAGCTTGAAGGTGACGATAATGAGAAACTCGGCCTTTATTGTGTATATTGGCATGCTTGGTGATTTTGATGTTTGTTCTTCTGATTTTATTCAAGTTCTATGATTATTGGACTTAGTATCATGATTAGGATGTTGTTTATATGGAGAATTCATGATCCAAGATGTGGTTATATGTTCCTTGATTCGTTTTCAGTTTTTCCTAAATTGCGACGGATACTTGTTAATTCCATTTGAGGATTGTTATGGGGATTGTATGCTGATAAGATAGTGATATTAGATGTTATTGATGTTGGGCAAATCATGCTTGTTGTAATTTCTGAAGTTTACATGTCGATTTATGAAGTTTTGTGAAGTTGGAAAATCACGATTTTGGTTGCAGGCTCTCTGAGCCGGTCGACCGACCGGCCGCCGGTCGACCGGCCGGGAGAGCATTTGTGTGTTTCGCGAGTTTTTGGAAAAGTGGCTTAGGACTGCCAGCCGGCCGACCGGCCGCCTGCCGACCGGCTGGTAGTCATTTTGCCTTGTGTTGTTTGCGAAAAACTTATGTAGGATGGGAGCCCAGCCGGCAGACCGGCCGCCTGCCAGCCGGCTGGGAGTACTATTGGGGAAGGGTTGCGAAGTTTGTAAAGCTAAGGGAATGGGTTCCCAGCCGGCCGACCGGCTGCCTGCCGACCGGCTGGGAGTCCCTTTGTGTTGTTTCGTTTTGGAAAAGAAAGAAGGAAGGCTGAGGTGGTCACCAGCCGGCCGACCGGCTGCCTGCCGACCGGCTGGGGACCCCTGTAGGCTATTTTGAAGTTTTCGAAATTAAATCGTAACTTTCAAACGGTTTATCGGTTTTACTTGAAACTTGTTTTGTGTACCTTTGACGTGTATTTGAGGTCCCCGGAGGATGGGCAACATTATATTGGGTTCGGGAATATAGTGAGGATAGAGACCCCCCGGTCGGGCAACCGAAAGGGAAACCGGCTCTCCCTCATCTTAGTTCTCGAGGTCGATCGAATGTTGATTAGAAGTTAAAGGTAGAACTAGAGAGTAGTTCATAGACTTGATTGATATTGTTTTGATGCGTATTAAGTTATGCCTTAAGCTGGCCTCTGAACTTAATACGTGAACTGTTTGTCGTGTATGGGAACATGCGTTGAGTTTTCGCCTCTGAGTTCCATACATGTCTGTTTGTCGTGTCTGGGACATGCGTTGAGTTTTCGCCTCTGAGTCCAGACATGTATGTGTGATCGCGTCAGGACATGCCTTAAGCTGGCCTCTGAGTCTGACGAGTAGAGCAACTGCACGACGGGGCGGTCAGGTTGTCATACCTTACCCGGAGTGCAGGTGTTTGGTGCTAGAACATGCGTTGAGTTTTCGCCTCTGAGTCTAGTATCTTGTGATGTAGTAGGGGTCCATGCGTTGAGTTTTCGCCTCTGAGTTCCTTACTTGTGTTAGTGAATTGAATGTTAGTCCATGCGTTGAGTTTTCGCCTCTGAGTCTAATGTTCAGTGATAGCCGGTCCATGCGTTGAGTTTTCGCCTCTGAGTCCTTGCTTGATGATGTGAACTTGGTATTAGGGTTATGCGTTAAGGTGTCGCCTCTGAACCTTTATACTTGCTGATTTATTTAGTACCTAGGTTATGCGTTAAGATGTCGCCTCTGAACCTTTGTACTTGCTGTTTTTTTTATCTGCTTGCCTTGATGATGGTACAGTGTCAGATATGCATAGTATGTTATAGTTGTTATATAAGTTGTGGTTAAATCATCCAAGGCATTGGATGACTCTTAGTTCGGTTTCATAAATGATTAGATTGAAAGACCCCCCGACTGGGTAACCAGTAGGGAAACCGGCTCTCCTTCTTATCTGTTTATGAAGCTAGTTGAGAGCCGTGCATGGTAATCGCATGATAGTAAGAGATCAGATGATGGGTTGTTTATGCTTCACATGTTGACATATGTTGGAGCGTTCTGTATTGTTTTATATGTTACGTGTTGTCACAAAAGGTGGCTAGGAGAACTCTAGTCACTCCCCACTGATTGTGGCGTACATGTTTTCATGTATGTAGGTACATGCAGGGTTGGAGATCGGGGTTGCAGGAGAGCTAGCGAGTGATGATCCGTTCATCAGTTGACTTACCCGTTTACGCTTAGCTAGACTCTTAGACTTTTGTTGTTCTTGTTTTGGTGCCGGTAGGGATGTGCCATCCCCGGCTGATGTATTTACTTATTGTTTCAGTTTGATACTTAGTACGGTTACTTATCTATCTTGGTTTCAGTTTCAGTTTACGTTTCAGTCTAAGACTTCTCGCATGTTTTATCTTTAAAAAGTTCAAATTCCGCTGCATTTTTGGTACTTTTATGTGTTTATATTTCCGCTTTCGCGAGGGGTTTTACATGTTGTGTCGAAGGTGTATGTCTCTTACTGTGACGATGGGGATGATGATGATATCGAAGGTGTCGATCTCTCTCTGGTCCTTCCTCAATCTCACACTTCTCCTTTGCAAACTAGGGTTCTTGGTTTAGTCGATTATGAGGTAGTATGGTATGTCGATAGATTATTTGTGTCGATTGTTATGTTTAGGGTTTCATGTAGTTTAGTCTTGATAATCGGGCCCGTTGCTTATCTTACTCGGCCCATTACAGATATGGATGCACTAATTCGTTATATCTCATTCTCACCCGTAACTTAAAATAACGAGTATGTATAGGTTATTTATACTAATTAATTTATGTAATTAGTACTATTAAATATAAATTAAATTAATTATAAGAATATATAAAGAATATAGAATTTAAATATAATTACGACTTAAATAGAAATAGAAATTAAGTATACATGAGAAATAAATATAAGATAGAAAATATATTAAATTATAAATATATTATTAAAATTAAAGAAATACGAAAGAAATATCATTTCATGAAATATGAAATAATCATCGAATATAAAATGATTGTAAAATACGAAATAATCGTAAAAATACCATTTATAAAATAATAACAGTTTACGTAAAATATTTTATAAACATTCCTTTTGAAAAACTTGTATACAACATAGTTTGACTGCCGTTGACCGAGACTAACTTACGGGGTATTACAAATATGATCAACTTGTATCAATATACATTTGATCAGTTTATCAATTAAGCGAATTGTCCTATAGGTGTGACCTAAAGGGATCAACTGACCACCACTGTCATACGACAGTAATGTCAAACTCTAGCTAGCCAATCATTACTGATTAATGTTGGTCAGTTGACAACATAATTTCCTATCATCCCTTGCGCATTCTCGTCATGAGATTTAACTATGTGATCGCACTATTGTGGAAGACATAAATCCCAACAGTTGCTGTAACATCCCGCATTTTCGTAAAGGAATATTTTATTAATTTAAAGTAATTTCCGGAATTTAATAATATTTTAATAATAGTCGTAATTTATAATTTTAAGATTTCCGTTAAGTTTCGTCTTAAAATCATTTAATCTTAAGATGCCTTATTTATTTGATAACATTCCGTCTCACATTTCCGTTCCACTTGAATAAAGAAAACCCGACTCAAGCTTTTAAAAGGACAACCTAAACCCTACTTAAGCTTCCTTTCCATCGACATCACCTTCATTTCTTTTTCCTTTCACTGATTAAAAGAAAACACCATTGTTCTCTTTTTGTAAAACCCCTCGCGAAAGCGGAAAATTAAAACATTCAAAGTACTAAAAATGCAGCGGAATTAAAACTTTTTAAATACAAACAACATGCGAGAAGAATTAAACTGAAATGGAAACTGAAACTGATATAAACAAAATAGATAAGTATAACAGTTCTAAGTACTGAAAACCAAAATATAAATACAAAGCCTGGGATGGAACATCCCTACAGGCACCAAAAGATAACTGTGTCAAAACTAAGAGTCCAGTTAAACGATATAAGTGTAAGTCATATAAGTATAAGGGTCCAGAGGTGAACTTAACACATAACCCTAATCATCCATAAGCAAAGGGTCCAGAGGTGAGCTTAACACATATCCCTATACATACAATTCAAGAAAAGGGTCCAGAGGTGAACTTAACACATATCCCTAATCATCCATAAGCAAAGGGTCCAGAGGTGAGCTTAACACATATCCCAATGCTACAAACAAGTATTGGGTCCAGAGGTGAACTTAACACATATCCCAATACACAGCTATCGCACAACGGGTCCAGAGGTGAGCTTAACACATATCCTGACACGCCACAAGTAACACACGTAATGGGTCCAGAGGTGAGCTTAACACATATCCCATCACGCGACATACAAAACACGTAGTGGGTCCAGAGGTGAACTTAACACATATCACACCACGCGACATCCAACTCAACCATTAGCATCCAAAGATAGAAACTAACCTATAGCTCTAACTTCTTAAACCACTAAACAACACTTAATTGACCCCGGGAACTAAGTTGAGGGAGAGCCGGTTTCCCTTTCGGTTACCCGACCGGGGGGTCTCTATCCTCACTCCATTCCCGAACCCAATATAGTGTCGCCCATCCTCCGGGGACCTCAAATACATATCAAAGATACAAAGAACGAGTTTCAATCAAAACCGATCAACCGATTAAAAGTTATCAACGAATTACAAATCAAAACAAGCTACAGGGGTCCCCATCCGGTCGACCGGCTGGTGATCCCTTCAGCCTTCCTTCTTTTTGAAATAAAACAACAACAAAGGATGAATTTGGTTTGAAATCGCCTCTTTTCCGCACCTTTGCTTATGCTATCTTCAGGCCTTGAAATGTGCGCTAGACTTGTTCTTCCGTGTCCTTAGCCTTAAAAATCACTTGAGGATGAATTTGGTTTGAAATCGCCTCTTTTCCGCATAATTCTGCAAAATAGCATAAAAATACGTAAGTAGACAAAAGTTGGGAAATAAAGGCTAAAACATCGTAAATGAGCTCTAAAATGCGTGTGAAAATAGAAGTAAAACATCATAAAATAGACACGCATCAAATTCCCCAAACCAAACCCTTGCTTGTCCTCAAGCAAGAACTAGACTCGATCTTAACTAATAGAACGATTTCAATCTCAGAGCAAAATTTACATGTAAGCCTATACCAATGCCAAGTACAAAATGAGAAAGCATTCAAATCATGCAAACGAGTTATGGTGTTGTCAAACTTGCAAAATAGAGACTATAGAGACTTATTACCATGGACTCACGCGGTACGCTCGAGACACTCATGAAGCAAAGGGTGAGTATATGTAGAAGATAGAAAGAAGTAATTTTGTTGAGACACTCACCTAACTGCGACCCATGGAAACATGCCTGCAATCTAACATGAACAAGAATTCTACAACTATGTATTAACACACTCATCAAGTGACCCGGATACATGCAATTGAGGTAATGAAAGATATGTGAGGTAAAAGGTAAAAAGTGGTTAAGATGTTTTTGGATATGTGGGGTTAGTAGCCAAGCTAGTAAAACCGGTTCCCAACAACATATTTCACAACTTTTGATATTAAGAAAGTGCTCTTTTGTAGCACAACTCTCACATTGAAATTAAGAAAGGACTCCCAAATATTTTTGAATGAAACACGGGAGTGATAACACATAAAAGAAAAGGGAACTTGGAACGAATTTTTTGAAACTGATTCTGTCAGTTGGTCGACCGACCTCAGGGTGTGGTCGGTCGACTGACTTCCTGTACGTTTGATTCCCTTTTTTTTCGTTTTTTTTTTCGTTTTTTTTTTCTTTTTTTTTCTTTTTCTGTTTTCTTTTCTTTCTTTTTTTTTTCTTTCTTTCTTTCCTCTTTTTGCTCAAGATATGATACAAACCAATATGCCTCAAAAAATAAACCAAAGACCACAAATACTAGCTTGGAATGGTAGGCTAAGTATGGGATGTAGTTTTGGGGGAATAAAAAGGCGATTTTGGCTATGTAAGGGTTATGGGTAAATAAGAGAAAAGGGATCCCAAATGCACATACCAAGACTCACAAAACGAGATAGTAAAACAAGTATATAGCAATTCAAGTTCATGTTTATGCATATTGATGTAACATGTTCCATGGGGAGTACTACTCACATCCTAGACAACTGGTTTAAGAATGAAACCAGGAAATAAGCTCTAAAACTTAGAATGTATAGTAGGTTGCCAAGGTATAAGTCAAGTCTCAAGAAAACAAGTTAACAAAAACTTGTAGATATGCAAAAGACTCTTATACTAAAACAAGTTAACAAGGCAATGTAAAGGCATAAACATGTAGGATAGC
This sequence comes from Silene conica, assembly GCA_029255685.2. NCBI lineage: Eukaryota > Viridiplantae > Streptophyta > Magnoliopsida > Caryophyllales > Caryophyllaceae > Silene > Silene conica. The sequence continues at coordinate 46,939,376 of CM055317.2, read as the reverse complement.
AAAATCATCCTTGAAATACTCTTGTTCCGACTCGAACTATATGCTAAAATAAACGTTCATTTTTTGGAATTTTTGAATTTTTTTCATCAATTTTTTTTTTATTCTTCTTTTTTTTTATGCAAGGAAAAGAAAAGAACGATGCAATACGGAAATGCAATAACGTGTGACAAAATGCAATGCATGTGACACGAAGCCATTCCCCAAACCAACCCGCACAATGTCCCCATTGTGCATTAGCCTAAGTAAAGGTTTCACAAAATTAAAGAGAAGATGCAAGGAAAATAAAAACCAAGGAAAAACTGGAAAGAGCTCACTAGATTATGAAGCGCATGAGAAAAACCTCCCCAAACCAGCGTAAGCTGTTTGGTGGCCAGCAGTTCCACTCAAGTATCCAAGATGGTGCACGAATTCCGAGGAAGAAGCGAGCAGGCTGTGACGGACGGGTAGGTCGACCGACCTATATTTTGGGTCGACCGACCTTTCTGCGGACTGCAGGAATTCCAGAACGTCAGGGACTAGGTCGACCGACCCGTATTTCTGGTCGGTCGACCCCTCTGCTGCACAACGGTCTTCCTTCTTTCGTCAATCCTGAAAAAATCATCAAAAACGCGCCTAACAACTGCGCGAGATCCCAGAAACAAGTCCAAAAAGTCTTAACTACGCAAACACAACGGAAAAGTTGTCCTAAAAACTTAAAGAAAGCAAACTAGAAAGTCTTAAAAAAAAATGTCTTAAGAAAAACAGAAACGAGCAAAAAGAAGAAGTCATTCGCGAAGGATTCGGCGTTTCTTTGACCAAGGGCTCTGACTACAGGCTACTCCTTCAGCTATGGTGATTTGGGTAGATGAGTTTCGCTCCACCATGTAGATGGGTGGGTCATCATCCATAGCTCTAGCCATCCATCTCCCGGGGTTGTCGACTCCCAAGTCGTAGGCCGACACTTTCCTCGGTTTCTTCTTCTTAGGGCTCTTTTCTTCAGCCAAACGATCACTTTGAGTGATCTCGTTCTCTACATCATTTGATCGAGTAAGTGGTACTACTCGATCGAGAACATCTCTCTTTCTACCGCCTATCGACTCTGCCACTAGAGTTGCAATTTCTGGAGCATCCAAATCAGCCTCTTGAGCAAGATATTCACCTGCACATGTCTCAAAACACATCAAAGCCTCCGAAGGATCCTTTGTAAAGGATCCTTGCATAAAACATTCACTAATGTTATAAAAAACATCATAAATGTCAACAAATGAATCCTGCACAAAACAAGGTTCATTAACCGAAGGTTCAAACATGTCAGGAACATGTTCACTACTAACATCTACAAAAATTAGTTGGTCAGTCAAAGGGTAAATTTCTAATTCATCAGCTGTATCTAAGTCCAAGTCAGTATCGTCAACGGGGAGGGAGAGGGAATCAAGTAAACTATCATTCTCATCCTTAAGAATGAGCGACTCTTCAGTGATGGGTGTGATAGGATCACACTCGACAGAAATATCCGGGTTACTAATATCAACGCCCTCATACCTCTCCGTATCTCCACTGGCTCGAATTAGGTGTTTGAGAAGCTCCCATTGCTTCTCATAGGGTAGGTCGAGAAAATCCCATCCGCAATTTCTCTCAATCTCGATCAAGGTCTTACCAGTAACTCCATCATAAAAGATACGACAAACCTCCCTAATACTAATAGGATAGTCAGATTGAGAAAGGAAAGAGATTAATCTATCACAATAGATATACAAAGGTTCATGCTCGAGTTGTGGGAAAGGGGCGATGGTCATGACAGCGAAAGAAAAGGGAAAACATAAACAAAAAACAAAAAACACTGGCGTCACCTCCCCGACAACGGCGCCAAAATTTGATGCCCGTCGTTGAGGGTACCAAAGATAAAATTTATAATTCCTAACTTTAAACTATAGATAGTGAAAGTCAGGGTCGAACCACAAGGAGGTGGGGAATGTTTATTGTTTGATGTTAATGTTTACGGTAACAAATTTGGGGGTTTAAATTGGTTGTTTACTAAATCTAAGGCAAAGATTAAAACAAACAAATAATAAAAGATGAGAATAAAAATATAATAAAAGGGATGCTAGGATGTTCGGGTAACAAATAGCTAAGGTAATATAAATCATAAGGTCAACATGTATTGCAGTCGCGTAAGGGGTGTAACATATCCTTTCGGTCTATGGTACCTAATAGCTCCTTTCGGCCTATGCTATTAGTTTCTAGGTCTCACAATTATTGGGTGTCAACAATAAGGGTGATTCCTAAATCCTAGGTCACATACCTTTCAGTCTTGAGTAACCTAGCCGTCTTAAGGTGTAAACCAATGCCATTCCCGTATCTCTCAATCTTGGGTAGGTCATTACTAACATCCTACAAGTCTCCTTTCAGTCTCATTGTAGGGTATTATAGTCAACAAAGAAAGACGAAACAGAATACACGCTACAAAAAAAACACGGAGTACTAACCGAATTTCTGACGGATTATACAGTCCGTCAGAAATCTCGGTCTACTGACCAATTTCTGACGGATTTTCGGTCAGAAATATTTTTTGACGGATTATTCGTCAAAAATCCGTCAACATAAAAGCCCGCGAAAAAAATTAGGGAAGCCGCGAAATTTTGGTTGCGTTTTCTGACGGAAATTCGGTCAGAAAAATTTACTGACCGAAATTCGGTCAGAAATGGGACTGACAAAAAGCTGCAGATTCTGAAAAAGTTAAAAGGCGTACTGACGGATTTTCGGTCAGGAAAAAAGTTCTGACGGATTTTCGGTCAGAAAATGCCACGTACCTCCGTTACTGACGGAAATTCGGTCAGAAACAGATTTTTTACCGATTCCTGACGGATTTTCGGTCAGGACTTTTTTTTTTATTCTTTCAGAAACTATTTCTGCCTTCATTATGCCGTTCGTTTTTTCCCCCAAATTAAATCGCCCCTTCTATTTCTCCTCCCAAAATCCGTTTTTCACTCTAACAATGCTACCACCGTGACAACCACAACCACACTACCAACTCCACCTTGCATAATAGGTAAGGTATGTATGTTTTTTGCTTTAATTTACAGATTTCTTTTCATTTTATTTCATTTAATAATTGATTTTTTTTTTTATTGCAGTGTGACAACCACCACCACCGTCACAACCACCACCGTCACAACCATCACCACTACGGCCGTGCGTCACCTCCCCCTTGCAAAATTCATTAGGTAATTGTTTATGTTTACTACTTAATTAGTTTATTGAAAAATTGGTTAGTTTGGTAAAGTTAGTGTAATTGATTTAGGTTTAATTAGTTAGCAAATTTGATCTAGGATAGTGCCAATTAGATAGAAAAAATGACCTAGGATAGTAGCCGGTTAGATAGAAAAATTGACCTAGGATATATAGTTGCTAATAATTTGTTGTTGGTGTTGTTTATTGTAAATAATTGTTAGTATAGTTACTTGAATTTTTAATTATTATTGTTGTTGTTTTTGATAGTTGTTACTTGTTAATTTTGAATAGTTATTTGATAATTGTTAATTTTTAGTTGTTAATTGTAGATAATTGTTAATAGTTGTTAATTGTTAGTTATTGATAATTCTTAATTGTTAAATATTGACCTAGTACCCGTTCAAAAATTACTTATTAGGAGTAATTTTTGAATAGTCCCCATTTTGGGACTGTCTTTGTACGTTTCAAGTCATTTAGGTAGCAAACAGATACTTGTTGTTTTTTTTAATGAGGGTAAAAATTCGGTGACAATTCCTTTAATATTCTCTGAATACATATATGGACTAATAATATAATCCATATTTTGTATTTGGAGAATAAAGGGGAATTGCTGCCGAATTTTTTCCCCATTAATAAATAACAAGTGCGTGTTTGCTAATGACTTGAAATGTACATTGATGGGTTTAGGTTGGAGTGATAAGGACCTAATTCAAAGACTATTTGATTTCTTGACAATAATTATATATTCATTGATGATATTGTTTTTTTGTGTATTATATGTGATAGTTAATTGATAATTGTCAATTGATTGATGATTTGAATGTAGATACATAATAAGATGAAAAGATTAGAACGACAGTGGATGTATGAAAGATTAGATGAGAAAAAGAAACCTAAGCTTGAATTTGCAAATGGGGTAAAAGAGTTTCTTGAATTCGCGGCACAAAGTAGTGTGTATAAGAATTTAGGTGAAATGAGGTGTCCATGTAAGAAATGTAATAACAGAGCTTTTAAAAGGATTAAGGATGTTCAACTGCATCTTTGGTCGAATGGTTTTGCCCCATGTTATTATGTTTGGACGTATCATGGTGAGGAAATGCCAACCGGAGAAAGTAGCAGTAGTACTGTAGTTAGTGATAATCCTTATCGGGAGCTCGTGGAAAATGCATTACGTGATAATATTGAACAAATAATGGAGGATCGACTCAATCCTGATGACCTTAGTGATGAGGAAGTGCGTCATGAAACCCCAAATCCTCAAGTTTCTTCCTTCTATAAAATGTTAGAAAAAGCCGAACAACCAGTGTATGAGGGAAGCAAAATAAGTTTATTGCAAGCCGCTGCTAGGTTGATAGCACTCAAATGTGAGAACAACTTATCCCTTCGATGCACGAATGGGTTTATGTCGTTTGTTGGTGACATGATTCCAACAAAAAATGACATGTTACGCAATTTTAATGAGGTTAAGAGTGTTCTCAAGGGACTACAACTACCACATGAGAAGATCGATGCATGTCCTACTGGATGTATGCTTTTTTGGGAGGAAAATGGCAATCTCGAGCAATGTACAAAGTGTAATGCATTTCGGTACAAAGGTAACAATAATTCAAGTAATGGGAGGCGAATTCCGAATAACCCGTTAATTTATTTCCCGCTTGCACCAAGGTTACAACGATTATATGCAACCAAGAGCATAGCAGGTGAGATGAGTTGGCACCATAGAAACTCCCGATTAAGAGAAAGAGGGACAATGGCACATCCAAGTGATGGAGAAGCGTGGAAACATTTTGATCGAGAGCATCCAGAATTTGCAAGTGAGCCTCGCAACGTTCGGTTGGGTTTGTGTACGGATGGATTTTCCCCACATGGCGGCCAATTTGGGAAAAAATATTCATGTTGGCCTGTGATTGTCACTCCGTATAATTTACCTCCCTGGTTATGCATGAAGAGACAATTTATGTTTCTATCATTGATCGTTCCGGGTCCTAAGAACCCCAAGACAAATCTAGATGTGTACCTTCAACCGTTGATCAAAGAGTTGAAAGAACTTTGGGAAACGGGTGTGCACACTTACGATGTTTATAAGAAACAAAATTTTCAACTGAAAGCTGCATTAATTTGGACTATCAATGATTTCCCGGCATATGGCATGCTTTCCGGTTGGTCCACGTCTGGATACCATGCTTGTCCTTATTGTCAAGACAAAGATCATAACTCCTTTTGGCTTAAACATAGCAAGAAAGTTAGTTGGTTCGATTGTCACCGTGTGTTTTTGAGACCTGATCATCCTTTTCGCAACAACTGCAAGCATTTTCTGAAGATTAGAAAAACTGAAGATCGTATTGCCGCATCGAGATTAACTGGTGAAGAAGTGTGGGAAGCGGTAAAGGATATGCCAAGAATTGTTGATGCTTCTGATCAAGAATTGAAAAAATTAAAAGACAAAAATGAAGGATGGTGGAAACAAAGCATATTTTGGGAACTTCCTTATTGGAAAACTTTGTTGATTCGACACAACTTAGATGTTATGCACATTGAGAAAAACATTTTTGAACATCTTATCAGTACGGTGATGAATGAACCAAATAAAACTAAGTTCGGAGTTAATGGTAAAGCTGACTTTAAAGAGCATTGCTTTGTACGGCCCTCATCATCTAGGTTTGTTTTAAACGCCGCGGAGAAAAAAGCTGTATGTGAGTGGGTTGCCAAATTGAAATTCCCGGATGGTTATGCTTCGGATTTGAGTCGGTGTGTTGATCATAAAAATATGGTGTTGCATTCCATGAAAAGTCATGATTGCCATGTCTTTATGCAACGGTTACTTCCTGTTGCCTTAAAACATTTGCTCCCGACGGGTCCTTGGAATGCAATAACTGAGTTAAGCCAATTTTTTAGAGACTTGTGTACCTCTACGATTAAAGTTGATTCTATGGAACATCTAGAATCAAACATTGCAGAGATAATATGCAAGTTAGAGAAGATATTTCCTCCGTCTTTCTTCAATTCCATGGAGCATCTACCTGTGCATTTGCCTTATGAGGCGAAGGTTGGAGGACCAGTTCAATATCGATGGATGTATCCATTTGAGAGATTTCTTAATCATATAAAAAAAAGATTGGCAATAAAGCTCGGGTGGAGGGTTCCATATGCAACGCTTATTTATTAGAGGAAATTTCGAATTTTTGTTCGATGTATTTCGAAGATCACATTGATACAAAAGCGAAAGACTTAGACGTTGGTGTGAATTTCGATGACCAGCTCACTTCAAAATTACCTGAGTTATTCAATGATGACATTGGAACTACAACCGGGAAATGTAAAGAGAGGTACTTGAACGAGAAAGAGTATGAAGACGCTCATTTTTATGTGCTAAGGAACTGTGGAAACTTTTTGGAGTCCTATGAAAAGTAAGTTAATCATTATTTTGTCACTTCTACATACATTTTAATAATTACATTAAGTTATAATTTTAGTTAATAGTTAATTATTATATATGTTGTACATATAGGGAGTTTGAGGAATATATCAAATTATCATTTCCTGATGTCACGTCTTCTGAAGATGTTTGGACGAAACATGAGAAACGTTTTCCGAAATGGTTACGAAATGAAGTAAGTAATACAATTTCTTTTAAAATAAACAACCAATTTGAAAGAACCTATAATTAAACATCTTAATTAACATATATATATATTGTTTTATAGGCTAATAGATGGAAGGATCCTTTAGTATTAGGTCTATCATTAGGTCCTTGTACCATGGTGAAGACATGGAGACGATATTCTATCAACGGTTATAAATTTCGAGCTTTTAAGGAGGGAGTTGATGTTTCCAAAGCTACCATAAGCAATGGGGTTTGTGTGAATTCTACAGATGGGTTGGATTACTATGGAACTCTAAATGAAGTAGTTGAACTTGCCTATTATACCGAACACAAGGTTTATAAGGTGATATTGTTCAAATGTGATTGGTTTGATAACTCCCCACAAGGACTTAGTATCCATAAGATATATGGACTTGTAGATGTGAATGAGAAAAAAAAACTCAAAGGACATAACCCATTTGTGGCAGCTTTTCAAGTCGATCAAGTTTGTTATGCTAGTTATCCAACCACTAAGAAAGGTGATCAATGGTCTGCGGTTTTTAAAATCAAAGCACGATCACATGTTGATGCTCCTATTGATGAAATTGAATTCCAAGAAGATGTGGTTCTCAATGATCATTCAATTTCATCAATTTTGATAGAAGAGACAGATACTGAAGATGAGTATCAAGTGGTTGCAGATGAAACTGGTGAAATGGGTGAAGATGAGTATGACGGGAATGTCGCGGAAGATGAGGATGAAGATTTAGTTCAGAACACCACAATAGAGATAAATGAGGAGGAAGAAGAAGTCGGAATTCTATTTTCTGATGATGAAACTTTTTTAATTTCTAGTGATAGTGATAGTGATAGTTAGAACTTGTAATGTTTTATCCTTTTTTAATTTCTTGAGCATACATTTGTAAGACATGTTTTATCCTTTGGTTAGACATTCATAAGAAATGTATGAAAACTTTGTACTTTTTTCATGGGCTAACATTTATTATTGTTAGTGTTTATTTGTATTGTTAGCTTTGAAGCAGGTAAATGTCAAGATTTATACGAAAGATTTTGGGGAGTGGATCTGGTTCAGGTAGGCGTTCACAGAATGAGAACGAAGAAATGGAGGAGAATGATGATGACCTTCATTTGACCGGTAACAATGTCCCCCACCGAAATCCACCGATTATACTCACTTCTGATCCTTCGGTAGTTAACGGTCGTTGGTAAGTATTTTTTTATTCTCAATTAATCAAAAATATATCATTCAAATTTATAATATTCATATTTATATATATGTGTGTTTGTTTTTAATCAGGTGGAATGACAAGATTGTAAAGAAATACGTGGCTGCCTCGTTCACTCAAAATCTTACCGATGAGTACTTCACCAGCTGGAAGGAAGCGAGTTATGCACAACGGGAAAAGATGTGGATTTACTTTAGGGTAATGTAAAAGTAAACAAGCTACATTAGTTTTTAAAATTAAACTAATATTTTCTATTTCTAATAACATTTTTTTATGACAGACTCATGTGAGATCTATGGAACCTGACTATAATCCTTTTCCTGAGTGGCGGAGGAGGGTCACGAGATTGATTACTCACATGGTAAATGGTGTCAACTACGGAAAGAAGAAGCCTGAGTGGGTGCCCGATAGTTGGAAGGAGAAGTTGGATGCAAGGTACGAGAACGATCCTGAATTTCAAAAAAAATCAAAAATAAACAAGGCAAATAGAAGATCTGGTGGTAAAGACGGGAAAGCGTTGGGCACCCACACTCTAGGCCGCAAGAGTTGCTCTGATGTTTTCAAAGAAATGGTAAGTATTTCATAAATTTTTAAAATATGAAATTTGGTTAATTAATATTTTTTATTGTCGGATATAATTAACATATATGTTTTCTTTGCTTCTTAAAGGGCGAGTCGGCCACGCCTTACAAGGTGTTTGAGAAGACGAAGAAAAACAAGAAGGGAGAGTGGATTAACCCTAGAGCTGCTCGGACAGACGTAAGTATTTTATTTATCTTAAAGGGCGAGTTGGCCACACCTTACAATATATTTTATTTATTCTTTATTTAATAATTTGTTGTTTTTTCAGGCTACCTACAATGAACTCTTGAGTCAACCAACGCCAACCGGAGAGCCTCGGGACGAGATTCAGACCTACCATGAAGCCGTTGGAGGATTTGACAAAAAAGGAGGTTTTTTTGGGATCGGTTCATTGGGTGAAGATGTATGGTATGAGCATCCTGGGAACAAAGGAGGAAGTCGTCGATCCTGTTCTTATCAACCAAGCATGTTTACTCAGTTGCAAACTGAGAATATGCGTCTCAAAGAAAAAGTTCAAAGCACTCAAGATACTCAAAAACAAATACAAGAGGAACTGGCGGAAATGAAAAAAGCTTGGAGTGATTGGCAGACCCACTTTTCCACTCAGTCGTGCTCAGGTATGCCAAATGCTCACCGACGCGACGACTTCTCAGACGACCCTCATGGCTTTGGATGTAACATGCCGATTGATCCTCCTACCACTTAGGATAGTTTATCATATGTAGTAATTTTAGATTATGACTTATTAACTTTCGAACATATTTTATGTTGGTGTATGAATTACGAAGACTCTTTTATGTAATTCAAGTTCTTTCTCATGTTTTTTCTTTGTTGTTGGTTAATTGTTGTTGATTCCCGCTTAGCGGTCGACTTGGGAATAAATCTCCGTTTGGCGGATGATGAATGTTTTGCAGGATTTAGTGATTTTGAGATTGTAAATATGAACAATGCTGTGGCATTGGGCTGGACAGCAGGCTGCTGTTTCCAGCTTACACTGTTACAAATTCTGACGGAAAATCCGTCAGAAAAAGTCAAATTTTGACTTCATTTCTGACGGAAAATCGGTCAGAAATTCAAATTTTCTGACGGAATTTCCGTCACAAATTTAACCTTTTCTGACGGAATTTCCGTCACGAATTTGACCTTTTCTGACGGATTTTCCGTCAGAATAGAAAGTTTCTGACGAAAAATCGGTCAGAAAAAGTCAAAAAAAAAATTGACTTCTATTTTTTTTCCCACCGTTAAACCGTCAGAAATCCGTCACAAATGAATTTCTGACGGAAAATCGGTCAGGAACTTGATTTTCGTGACGAAATTTTGGGACGGAAATTTCTGACGGAAAATCCGTCAGAAACGCGAATTTCCTGACGGATTTTAGCTTTTCTGACGGATTTTTTCCGTCAGAACACCGTGTTTTTTTTGTAGTGACATACGCGAGTGGGTCGACCGACCGGCTAGTCCAGTCGGCCGACCACAGCCTTGGTCGACCGACCCATTATTTGAGTCGGCCGACCACGGCTCTGCTACAGGTCGGTCTCGGAATTTACGTTACCTATGCATATTCATCCCCTACATCCTAACATATGAATTTAGCTACTCATAATTTCTAGAACAATAATAAAAACGAGATTTGATATGGAAAACATGGTGAACGATAATCTAAACATGCAATCTATAATAAAGTTTGGGATTCTATCTTAACTGAATGCAAGTAATTATAAGAACAATAAAAAAACTTAAATTAGGAAAATAATTACCGGAAATAGGATTAAGGCAGAAAAGGAACAAACTTTATCGATGATTGTTGAACGATTGAAGAACAAACTAAAAGTACTTGAGAATTATTGAAAGATTACAACTTAAAGAGAAAACTAAAATTAGGAACTTGGTGATAGAAGATTTCTAGATTTAGACCTGAATAGAAAACTGAATGAATAACCCTAATCCCGTAATTTAGCTTAAATAGGCGGAAATAAAGAGTTTCCTAATGACCTAAATACTTTAATGGGCTTCGCGGAAACTTCTGGGTCTGCGCTGTGGTCGGTCGACCTAATTAGTGGGTCGGTCGACCTGTTTACGGGCTTCGGGAATTTTCAGGGCTTTTCCAAAGCAGAGGCAAAGTCGGCCGACCCAAATAGTAGGTCGGTCGACCTAAATAGTATGTCGGTCGACCTACTGTCGGGACTGCAGCGCGCGTCGATTTTAAAACAGCTGCCATTTCTTCGTTACTTACCGTAATCAAGCGATTCTTGCGGCGTTGGAAAGCTAAGAGGATAAGCTTTCTCCTCCACTTGGATCACTCCATTATCAGCTCTAGAACTCGAGATATAGCCATTTGAAACAGGCTGAAGTATCGTGGATCGATTCTTTGCTATATGCACCTTTGCTTTTGCTATCTTCAGGCCTTGAAATATGCGCTAGACTAGTTCTTTCGTGTCCTTAGCCATAAAAATCACTTGAGGATGAATTTGGTTTGAAATCGCCTCTTTTCCGCATAATTCTGCAAAATAGCATAAAAATACGAAAGTAGACAAAAGTAGGGAAATAAAGGCTAAAACATCGTAAATGAGCTCTAAAATGCGTGTGAAAATAGATGTAAAACATCATATAATAGACACGCATCAATTATAAACCCTATAAGCTACTATAAAACTCTTTTTACACGTTTATCCGATTTTCGACTGAAACAGGTTTATCGCATACCCGTAACGACAATGTCTTCCAATGTTTTTGAAAATTTTTGTGCCCGCTTTATCTTACACGATTAACCATCCGTGCGATGATCGCACATTTTTGTTTCGGGATCTCGGAGGCCTAAAAAACATGTATTGTACACTTCAATTCGAGCCGTTTCGGTGGTCGTAGCGGCCATTTTTATTTTCCAAGCCTAATTTACACCACGTGTCCGAAATCGCATCATGAGGTATCTTATTCGATTGTAGACCCTAAAAACTACTGTAAATCACTTTTACACGGTTATCCGATTTTCGACCGGAACTGGTTTATAGCATAAGGGTAGCGTCAAATATCTTCCGATGTTTTTGAAAAAATTAATGCCTGCTTTATTTGACTTGATTAACCATTCGTGCAATTTTCGTAGTGTTAAAGAGCTCAGAAGCCTAAAAAACGGGTATTACACTTCAATTCGAGCCGTTGCGCCTGGTTGGAGCGGCCATTTTTATTTTTTCAGACATTTTTTATACGACGTGTACGAAATCGCCTCATGACGTATCTTATTCGATTCTGAACCCTATAAACTACTATAAATCACCTTTGCGTGGTTATCCAATTTTCGGCCAAAACTGGTTTATGGTATACCGGTAACGTCCAATGTCTTATGATGTTTTCAAAAACAATATGTGCCCGCTTTATCTCATTCGATTAACATCCGTGCGATTTTTGTACATTTTTGTTCCGGGAAGTCAATGGCCGAAAAAACGTGTATCATACACTTCAATTCGACCCGTTTCGGGTGGTCGGAGCGGCCAGTTTTATTTTTCAACCTGTTTTATACCACGTGTCCGATATCGCATCATGAGGTATCTTATTTGATTATAAACCCTATAAGCTACTATAAAACTCTTTTTACACGTTTATCCGATTTTCGACTAAAACAGGTTTATCGCATACCCGTAACGACAATGTCTTCCGATGTTTTTGAAAATTTTTGTGCCCGCTTTATCTTACTTGATTAACCATCCGTGCGATGATTGCACATTTTTGTTCCGGGAACTCGGATGTAAAACCCCTCGCGAAAGCGGAAATAATAAACATACAAAGTACTAAAAATGCAGCGGAATTAAAACTTTTTAACATAACTGAAACATATAAATAAGTACATAAGTATAATATAAAAGCAGCCCGGGATGGCACATCCCTACAGGCACTCAAGAACAGAAATGTAAATCTAAAGTCTCGCTAACGTAGAAGTGTAAGTCAATCGATGAAGGATCATCGCTCGCTAGCTCCATGCAACCCTCTGCCAACCATCTGTCATGTACCTACATACAAGTAAACATGTACGCCACAATCAGTGGGGAGTGACTAGAGTTCTCCTAGCCACCTTTTGTGACAACACGCAACACATAAAGCAATACAGAATACTCCAGCATATATAAACATGTGAAGCATAAACATCTCATCAACTGTTCTCATACTATCCTGCGATACTAATGTATAGCTCCCAACCCAACTTCATAAACCGTTAGGAAGGAGAGCCGGTTTCCCTACTGGTTACCCAGTCGGGGGGTCTTTCAGTCCAACTATTTATGAAACCGATCAAAGAGTCATCCAATGCCTTGGATGAACAATACTAAAGTCAAACATAAGACTCCTCAACAACAGCATCTGAACATCATTAAACACATCTATATCTGACACTGTACCAACACTAGGCAAGCAGATAAATTCAGCAAGTATAAGGTTCAGCGGTCAGTTTAAGACATAACCTATATACTAAAACATTCAGCAAGTAAGAAGGTTCAGCGGTCAACTTACGACATAACCTATATACTAAAACATTCAGCAAGTAAGAAGGTTCAGCGGTCAACTTAAGACATAACCTAATTACCAAAACATTCAGCAAGTGAAAAGGTTCAGCGGTCAACTTAAGACATAACCTAAACACAAAATCATTCAGCAAGCAAGGACTCAGAGGCCAGCTTAAGGCATGGACCTGCCAATCAGTAAGACACTAGACTCAGCGGCCAACTTAAGGCATAGACTAGCATCCAAAAGTAAAGGACTCAGAGGCCAACTTAAGGTATGTCCCTTCACTACATCACAAGATACTAAACTCAGAGGCCAGCTTAAGGCATGTTCTAGCATCAAACATCTGCACTCCGGGTGAGGTGTTACGAGCTAAATGCCCCGTTGTGCAGCTGCTCTACTCGTCAGACTCAGAGGCCAACTTAAGGCATGTTCCAACGCGATCACACAAACATGTCTGGACTCAGAGGCCAGCTTAAGGCATGTCCCAGACACGACAAACATACACATATATGGCTCAGAGGCCAACTTAAGGCATATCCCCATATATGACAAACAACGAACGTATTAAGTTCAGAGGCCAGCTTAAGGCATAACTTAATACGCATCAATACAACAGGATCATCACTCGCTAGCTCTCTCGTGAACCCCGATCCAACCTGCATGTACCTACATACATGAAAACATGTACGCCACAATCAGTGGGGAGTGACTAGAGTTCTCCTAGCCACCTTTTGTAACGACACGTAACAAGTAAAGCAATACAGAATATTCCAACATATATAAACATGTGAAGCATAAACATCTCATCAACTGTTCTCATACTATCATGCAATACTAATGCACGGCTCTCAACCAACTTCATAAACCGTTAGGAAGGAGAGCCGGTTTCCCTACTGGTTACCCAGTCGGGGGGTCTTTCAATCCAACTATTTATGAAACCGATCATAGAGTCATCCAATGCCTTGGATGAAGAAACTATAACTTAAGCAATATGAACATCAACTTTATCATGCATATCTGACACTGTACCAAACTCTAGGCAAGCAGATATAACACAAACACTAGCAATGGGTCCAGAGGTGAACTTAACACATATCCTACTACCAAACAATGTCGGATCCGGAGGTGAACTTAACACATATCCCTATACATACAATTCAAGAAAAGGGTCCAGAGGTGAACTTAACACATATCCCTAATCATCCATAAGCAAAGGGTCCAGAGGTGAGGTTAACACATATCCCTATACATACAATTCAAGAAAAGGGTCCAGAGGTGAACTTAACACATATCCCTAATCATCCATAAGCAAAGGGTCCAGAGGTGAGCTTAACACATATCCCAATGCTACAAACAAGTATTGGGTCCAGAGGTGAACTTAACACATATCCCAATACACAGCTATCGCACAACGGGTCCAAAGGTGAGCTTAACACATATCCCATGTACGACAACCGATCACGTGTCAGGTCCAGAGGTGAGCTTAACACATATCCTGACACGCCACAAGCAAAACACGTAATGGGTCCAGAGGTGAGCTTAACACATATCCCATCACGCGACATACAAAACACGTAGTGGGTCCAGAGGTGAACTTAACACATATCCCACCACGCGACATCCAACTCTATCATTAGCATCCAAAGATAGAAACTAACCTATAGCTCTAACTTCTTAAACCACTAAACAACACTTAATTGACCCCGGGAATTAAGTTGAGGGAGAGCCGGTTTCCCTTTCGGTTACCCGACCGGGGGGTCTCTATCCTCACTCCATTCCCGAACCCAATATAGTGTCGCCCATCCTCCGGGGACCTCAAATACATATCAAGGATACAAGGAACGAGTTTTAATCAAAACCGATCAACTGTTTAAAAGTTATACGCGAATTACAAACAAAACAGCCTACAGGGATCCCCAGCCGGTCGGCAGGCAGCCGGTCGGCAGGCAGCCGGTCGGCCGGCTGGGAACCCATTCCCTTAGCCTATACAACTCGCAATCCACCCCACATGTACTCCCAGCCGGCTGGCAGGCGGCCGGTCTGCCGGCTGGGCTCCCCTCTTTCTAAGGTTCTCGCAAAACACAAAACCACACAAGGAGACCACCAGCCGGTCGGCAGGCTGCCGGTCGGCCGGCTGGCAGTCCCAAGCCAAATTCTACAAAAAAACGCCAAAACACCATAGAAGCGCTCCCAGCCGGTCGACCGGCGGCCGGTCGGTCGACCGGCTCAGAGAGCCTGATACGAAAAACCGCAATTCCAGCCTATTCTAAAACATCACAAATCGACACCAATTCTTCAAAAATTGCTACAAGTCAAGTTTACCCAACATCATGAATTATCTAAACTCATTATCTATCAGCAAACAAATCCCATAACAATCCTCAAATGATTAAATAAATGTATCCGTCTTAACTTGTGAAAACTGAAAATAAGCTTAACAACATATGACAACATCACAAGGCATGAATTCTTCACATAAGAACAATCCTAAACATGATACTAAGTCCATTGAACATTAAACATCAACAAAAATCAGAATCAATTATAAGAACACATCAAAACTTGTTAATATTCGCAATAAGGCCGAGTTTCTCATTATCGTCACCTTGAATGTAATCCGGCTTAAAGATCCTCCTCTACGACGAAGCTATCAACTCCCGGGTCGTCCAAGCTCACACCTATATCACGAAAAACAAGTTTAACGGACTGAAATTCGAATCCCACAAAAACAGCCCGAAATTCGAAGTGAAGGATTTGAAAAACGGAAGTGATAGATGGCTTGCAAATTCGATGAGGATTCCGAAAATGTTTTATTACCTTAATTCGGTAGACGGATGATGAAGAAAAGAGCAAAAGAAGATGGATTATAATGGAGGTTTTGTGAGTAAAATGTTTACAGTGTTAAGGTTTTTGAGGATGACAATATGTCGACTAACTTGGGGTTTTATGAGGTTTTTAATTGTCCTTTCCCGTTTCAAGGGAAAACGGGTTTGGGTATCTTGAACGGTTTCCGGATCTGAACTTAAGTTTACCAAGTTTGTATTCGTCTTAAGGACTTAAGGTTATTAAGACGGATCTTACTTATTTATTTAAAATACTTTTCAATAACTATAAAAAATGTAGTTTATCACTTAAAATATTTAAAAGTCTTTAAAATATAAATCACGAAAATACGGGCCGTTACAATCACCCAATCTTCAAAAAGTTTCGTCCTCGAAACTCGAAAGTAGAAGTAGGTACCAAAAACAACTCTAACGTTCAGAATATATCAAGCGGGTTATGATAACCCAAAACTTTATCTTGCAAAAAGGTTCCAAAAAACAAAAGGTTTCAAGGCACAAGTCTCCGTCACTGGATAATGGGATTCTCGTTACGTATTCAAGAGTCCGACATTCCAAATCTGAGACAAGTCCCAAAATTAAATCAGCCAAAATTCGAAATTTAGGTCAATTCGGTGTTGATGAGCACAATACGGGTTATCAGACGTCTCCAATAACACGTTCTAGTGGCAATCAACACTGAAGTCTGCCAAATTGTAAAATGTCCGGCCTATTCTTCAAAATCAAGTTTTCTTTCAAATTAACCTTTATTTCTCAAAATTTTGAAGAGAAAAATTGCAACAATTACGAAAAGTTATTTCTAACGGAAGAGGAAACATATTTCAATTTCTCAAAACAATTAAGCTTTTTCCATAAACAGTGAGTTTAAAGTCAATAATTGGGGAACAAGTTTCAAAACAGACGTTTGAGAGCGCGGAAACGGTCGTAGAGCTTATTTTCAACACGAAGAATTAGGGGTTTCAGGCCTCGCGGCCGTAAGAACACGAAAAGGAGGGTTGAAGGAACGGAACAATCAAGTCGAAGGTTGAAGAAGACGGTAACCTTTGCCAAACATGGGTGCACTAACCGCTCAATTCACAATCAAAACATCCTTCCATTGATCCCTAGTATATCCCAAAAGGCGATTCCAGTAACCTCAACGCTCACAATGGGTTCACGGTTCCTATTACCCCTATCTCATCCACAAAACAGGGCATTCCTCAACAAGAAGGTTTCAAAACTCTCACTCAGTTCACACTAAAATCCGTTCAACCACGGTTAAGAATCTCTCACTCAAGGTGGAAGCCTAATACACATACTCCAGACCGAGGTTCACGCACTTTCAGCACTTCAAACCAGAATTCTATTATCATGACACCGAACCTCGAAACCTGAAATATTGCATTCATCAACCTATAACCTTAACTTTTAACAGTTCGATCCTAGCTAACCCATTCCACAAGGTTTGTGATGGCCGGATTTTGTCGTCGATACCGGCACCAAACACATTTATAAAGAACCCAAATTAAGTAGTATAATTTAGGGTCGAACCCAAAAGACGGTGGGGAAGTTGTATAGTTATGCTTTAATTTTAGTATGAGTCGGAGTAAAAGGTTTTGGTTTGGAAAAACTAATTAACTACTAAAGCAAGTAAATCTAGATGAAGTTGATGATAAAGAGGACTAGGGTGTCGGGGGTCACCTAGGTAAGTCGGGAGCCAAACGTAAGATAA
Organism: Silene conica; assembly: GCA_029255685.2. Classification (NCBI taxonomy): domain Eukaryota; kingdom Viridiplantae; phylum Streptophyta; class Magnoliopsida; order Caryophyllales; family Caryophyllaceae; genus Silene; species Silene conica. The sequence continues at coordinate 46,921,712 of CM055317.2, read as the reverse complement.
CGGTCTTGTATCACTTCTATGGTAAGTCTAGGGTTGTCTCTTCTCTCGAGTTGACAAACCCTTAGGTCGAGTCTAGTCCTAGCTTTCGCTACAAACCAAGCTAACCTAACACACAAGCATGCTCATGAAACCCCAAGACTTTCGTCTAAAGCAAACAAAGTGAAGACTAACACCCAACCGTCGTTGAGGCATTTCATCAAACACATAACATGCAAGATGCGAAAACTTAACCAAAGAAGCAAACAAGACTAACTCTAGGCATTTTTCATGGCTACTAACTACCCAAGCAAACCCCCTAACCCTAGAATAAGACTACTCACACATGGCTAAGGAATAAACTTGAACAAATAAAGTATTAATGCTAAACATGGTGGAAATTAATGAGAGTAAATAATTGAACAAGGAAAACTAAAACAAAATGCAAAGACAAAGTAGAGATTAGGAAGATTATACCAATAATAAGGAAAAAGCAAGGAACTTGGATTACAACTTGGAGGATTCTCTCAAACCCTCAAGTTACAACCCAATAAGAATCTTCTAAAATTGCCCAAGAACAAAGCTAAGAGAATCACTAAGAAAGGATTAACTAATATTGAAAGATTAAACTAAGATCTAAAGAGGATTCAAATATTAAGAGAGTTTTTTTTTGAGTCTAAGTATAGAACAATGGAACAGTGCAAAACCCTAGAAAAGTGTGTAAAAAGTGCGTCCCCTAAGTCTACACAAGTGCGGGTTTATATAGAGTGCGGAAATACGAAAAAGGCCTCTCAGCCGGTCGACCGGCTGCCGGTGGTGGACCGGCTGAGAGCCCAAAATCCGACTTCTGACTTTTCTTCGATTTTTCTCCAATGTACATGCATCCCCAGCCGACCGGCCGGCTGCCGGTCGGGCACCGGCTGGGAGGCCAAAAACTCAATTCTGATTTTTTCCTTTCTTCACTTGGCTACAGGAATCCGCAGCCGGTGGACCGGCTGCCGGTTGGCCACCGGCTGGGGACCCTTTATGAGTAATCTGCCCAATAATTCATTTTCTTCAATCTTCGAATTTGGCTAAGTATAGGAAAGTCATCCCAGCCGGCCGGCCGGCTGCCGGTAGGCCACCGGCTGGGAGGCTTTTCTTAAGGGGCTGGAAAATTCTTCACATTTTTGTTTGAAATCTTGAGTCAAGGCTACCAGCCGGCCGACCGGCCGCCGGTTGGAGACCGGCTGGGAGGGCCTGGGAGGCCTCCTTCACAATTCTTCCACATTTCTTCATAAATCGTTCTAAATCCGGCTCGATTTCACCCGTTTATTCGCCCACGCCGTAATACCTACAAAAATTGGATCGAATAGGAATATACGAGGCAACGGACGTAAAAACACCTAAAGATACGCAAATCGAGGTCGAATCGTGACCGAAAACAAAGAAAATGTAAAGGAAATGATGACCAAAATGGAGCTCATCAGAATTCCCCACACTTAAACCTTACTCGTCCTCGAGTAAGAGATCAACGAACTATATAACCCTTATTAAAAACAAAGAAACAACTAACTAAGCTAACTATAAGCCGAATCGGGTTTAGCTACACCCGTAGCCCTTTCAACTCACAATTTGACATTCATGAGGGAGAATGCCCTATTGTAAGGCAAGTAAGGTCTTGCTACAAAACTTTTGATGCAAACAAGTAAAAACAAAACGCGTATAGACAAACAACATGCATCGGAAAAGAAAGAAAACCGCTTGCCTCATTTAAGCGGTGGAAAACAACTAAAAGAGAACAAATTCAAAGTCGTAAACTCCTTCACAAATATTAATTCTACAAGTCACTAAGGCAAGAAGGATGACAACAAAACACCGCCAAATCATGCTAAACTAGGCTACTTTCATAACCGTTATCCAAATACTTTTGTCAAGGGCGATCGGATGGAATGGAATGATAATCCCCGCAATGCTAAAGGCAAAAGATGCAACAAGTCTAGATTCTTCACAAAGTAAAGGTCATGGGTCGTCCCGAGATCGACAAAACGGCAAGGCAAAATTGATTTTTTTGGAATGAAATGCTCAAATCAATACAAAATGGTGGATTACAATCAAAATTTGACCTCATTCAATTTTTTTCATTTCTTTTTCATGCCATGAGTTAGGATGGGGTTTGTCCCACGCGTGCTAATGTCCTTTGCTTTCGCCAATCGCTTATTAGGCAACCGGTTAACCTCTAGACAATAGCTTATCGGGGTGACAATCACTCTGTCTTTGGGCGGTCGAATTCACAACCAAGTGGGAAGCCAACTCAATGACTACCCTCCAAAGCACATCGAAGTGGTACGCCTCCACCAAAACAACATGTTCTTATTCCTTTTTCATTAACCATTTTTTTTTTCTTTTCTTTTTCACTTGAGGCTTCTTTTTTTCTTCTTTCAAAACATTTCCACTTCTTATGATCATTGACAAGAGCATTCCAAATTTATTCATGAAAGTTATTTTTGGGTTGCCAAACCGTCAAGTCGAACAAGGTCACCAAGACAAGATAATCAAAACCACTTCACATCACGGGGGTGGACAAGGTGACTCACATGCAAACCCTTGACTTGGTATTGGACCATGGTCAGAAAGATACTAGAAAAGCATGACCTAGGGTGTTTTAAAAATCATTCTAAAAGACAAAGTCCCAAGTAGAAGAATTATTTGTAAATGCTTAAACGATTTTGTCAAAGTTCTCAATTAGGCATTTTCAAAACATTATCCTAAATGCAACTATATGCCATGAATGCAACTAATATAGACATGTTATAATGCAAATGAGACTATCAAACTAAATGCCAAACAAAGCTAATGCAACTCCTAACAGCACAAAAGCACACAAGCCACACACAATCTCCACAATGCACTCCACATCCTCCAAATACAAGCCCATCCTCCTCATTTGCAACAAAAGGAAGAAAATGAGAGTGAAATAGAGGTTGGAACGATCATACCGTGGTGTCTTCAAGGTCCAAAGCGGTGCTCAAGCAAGTGCTACCTATGCGAAAGGAGGGAAAGCAAACACAAGTATATACAATTCTACACTAATAAGGTAAAAACATGTTTTTGAAATTTTCAAATTTTTCGATTTTTTTGGTATTTTTGAGGTTTTTCATACTTACAAAAGCAATCAAATATACACAAGGTGGATATTTTCCCTCCCCACACTTAAGATTTACATTGTCCTCAATGTAATGAAGTGCAAAGGGGGAAATGAAGCAAAAGAACGAAAACAACATGTTTTTGGCTTTTTTGAAATTTTTGAGAAAATAAAAACTTGTTTTTGTATTTTTTTGAAATAAACGGTTCTTCCTCCCCACACTTATTTATGTGCATAATGTGAGGAGGAAAACCGGAAAATAAAGAACATGTTTTTGAAAGTTTTTGGTTTTTCAATTTTTTTTTTTTGGTTTTTTGGTTTTTAAGAAGGCATTAAAAACAAAGATAAGCAAAAGAAGAGAAAAACTAAAAACTAGACTAAATGCAAACTAAATGCTCTAAACTACATGTATGCAATCTATATGTGACAATATGATACAAAAATATAAATCTAATGCATCTAAATGAATGCAACTATATGCATCTAAACTAATGATATGCAAAGATGAATTAAAAACTTAAAACAAGCTAAGAGAAACTAACTAATATAAACGAAACTAACTAAATGCATGCTAGAAAGTAAAATGCAAACTAAAAGAGAAATTTGGATTGAGGGAGTTACTTGACTTGTTTTGGATTTTGCAAGGGGAGCATAATCATCACCATCTACCACCTCCAAAGGTGGTCACTCATCACCATCATCTTCATCACCGTCAACTTCATTACCATCACCTTCATTACCATCACCTTCATCATTCCCATTGCCTCCATCAACGACCATGAAGTCGCTAGGGTTGTTCACGAAATCGCGGAAGGGGGAGGCATGAGATCCACTAGCTCCCGCATCACCATACCCGCCATGGAAGGATGAATGCCTCGGAGGGCCCGAATCCTCATTTCCCCGAAAGTTGGGGGGAAAAATCGGGTTTGAAAAATAACCCGGGGTGACGTTAATCTCCCCGTAAAAACGACCCTCAGGAGGCATATAACCCCTATCCGGAGGCATGTAGTATGATGGGTGACCACCATCGGGATGATGGTAACCCTCGCGGACGGACCGATCATAACTCGGAAATGTACCATAGGCTTGATCATAGTAGAGGTAATCAAGCCTATAAGTCAAATCCCTATGCCGCTCATCGGCTATGGCTTGGCGCTGGTCCGCTAGATCTGCTGCAGTCTTCATGCCCAAGTCAACTCGTGCCATGAAATCAATAAGCTCTGGGGGGCATGAAGAAGAAGATGGACCGGAGGCGGAGGTGGATCCCTGGAAGTATGAGGGACCACTCTGAAACTGGGACATGGAAATGGGGGGCTGCTGAAACTGCTCAAAAGGAAGGTCAGAAGGAGTGGCACCGACTCTGTCTCTGGTGTAGACTCTAGGGGCACGCTGGTCTGGGGGAAGGTCCTCGGGGTCCGCCTCAATATCAAGGAGGTAAGAGGTCTTCCCCGGCACAACTCTCATCAACTCGGTGTTTGGCAAAGGAACTGAATTCTTGAACTTGTTATCAACCCGAATCTGCCAATACTCCTTGCGATCACTGGGGTTATAACGCACCCACCCCAAAGCATCCTGCAAGTATCGGCTAGATAGCACATTCTCGCCCTGAATGAAGTCGACCGTGAAGTGCCGCTGACAACGGTTGTTGGCAATCAAGGTGACCATCCCCCCAACACAAATGGGGGTAGTAAGCTGAGGTTGGGATGCCAACCTACTCAAGTGAAGGGCCATATGGTGAGCAATGTTCAATTTCGGGCCACCAACCAAGTAAGAACCAATTATTTCAAGCTCAGTAGTAGTGAAGTTGTGAGGCTCATCCCTAGAGAAAACGGTCCACCCCATGAACCTATGCCAAATTCTAATCGGTGCCAAATGCACCCTATTAGCCGGTTTCTTGCGGCTTCTATCACTCACAAGACCGGTTATGGCTGTCCAAATAAGCTCAGTATCAAAGCCCTCCGGAGGCTTAATGGCTAATTTTCCGTCTAGCCCAAAAATCAAAGCAAATTCATCTAAGGTGAGACGATGTTCCCTATTCATCAATCGGAACTCAAGAAATGCAACTTTCCCCAAAGTTCGGTTCTTAGTCACAACCAAAGAACTCAAAAATTCCCAAGTTAACCGGGGAGATGTGTGAACCGGTTTTGTCTCATACAAGGCTTTCATTCCTAAACCCTCAAAAAGAGCCGCCGTTATTTTCTCAATCCCTAATTCTCTCAATCCGGCTCTATCAATGAACCTAGTTGGGTGAAGGGGGCGATTCTTAAAGTAAGTGAAATTACCTTTTTGTTGGATTGAGGCAAATGTGAGACCGGGAAAGCAAGGATCCGGGCCAATGTTGCCACTTCCCATTACATTTTCATATTCTTGCTCCACCCTTGGGTCGTGCCTTGATTTGGATCGCCTTTCTGTTCTTCCCGACATGGTTAATTGAAGGATAAGGTGATGAGGGAATAAAGGGGGTTTTGATTTGAGAGAGTTTGGTGAAGTTTGAGGGAGTATTTGAGGGTAAAGGATGAATGGAGAGGAGAAAATAAGGAAGGATGAAGAAGAAATGAAGGGAAATGGTTAAGAAATGAGGTAGAAATGAGAAAGAAAAGAGGGGTATCGAGATTTAATTTACGCGACAGACGACTCTCAGCCGGTCTGGGACCGGCCGCCGGTCGACCGGCTGAGAGTGAGGGTTTCAAAACTTTTTGCATTTTTTCGAATTTTTTTTTTTTTCAAAGGACTTTGATTCTGAGCCGGCGGACCGGCTGCCGGCCGACCGGCTCAAAATCAGGTCTTCAATTTCCACTTCTCCTCTTCTTCTTTTCCCACTCACAAAAGCACTCCCAGCCGGCGGACCGGCTGCCGGCCGACCGGCTGAGAGTCCAACTCCTTCTTCTTTTCTTCGAATCCTTCACATACAAAAACACTCCCAGCCGGCGAGCCGGCTGCCGGCCGACCGGCTGGGGTTCCCTTCTCCTTGCTTTTTTCTTCAAGTATGTTCACACATTCCTGATTCTCAGCCGGTGGACCGGCTGCCGGCCTACCGGCTGGGTATCATTTCTCCTTGCAATTTGATTTTTGAATAAGGAACTCGTCTTCTTAGCCGGTGGGCCGGCTGCCGGTTAGGTACAGGCTGGGAATGCAAAATCTGAAATCTGCCCAAATAAACTATCAAAAACAGAAATGTGTCCAGGTCTTCCCAGCCGGTATGGGACCGTCGGCCGGTTGGCCGGCTGGGAGTACCTGTACACAATTTCGAGAAATAATTTAATTTGAACATAAAAATCAACTTTGCCTACAACGGTTTTGCCAATATTCCTCCGACTACACTCATGAATCTTCCACAAACAAGCAACAAACATATCCAAATATCTCATGCGATCTAAAAATTAAACTAAAAACCGAACTAACAAAGAAACTAACATGAAAACTAGATGAACCAAAGAGAACTAATACTTACAACCGGTGGTTGTTGAGTGACTCCACCAAACCTTTCATGATCAAACTTCCTTGAAATTAATCCTCCTCGGGGAGTGGGTCCCCGAGGTCAACAACTTCGACGGTGCCTTTGGAGTCTCCTTCATAATAGCGCTTAGTCCGATGCCCGTTGACTTTGAAGGTGCCACCGCCTTCACTCCAAAGCTCAAAGGCCCCATGAGGAGAAATATCCATCACTTTGAAGGGCCCGGACCACCGTGATCTAAGCTTCCCGGGAAAGTTCTTGACTCTAGAATTGAAGAGGAGAACAAGGTCTCCTACGCTCACATTTTTCTTCACTAGCTTGGCATCATGCCACTTCTTTGTTTGCTCCTTATAGAGTTTTGAACTCTCATAAGCTTCATATCTAAGCTCCTCGAGCTCACTCATTTGAAAGAACCTTTTCTCCCCGGCCATGTCTAAATTGAAGTTCATCTCCTTCAAGGCCCACCAAGCTTTGTGCTCAAGCTCCACCGGGAGGTGGCATGCCTTCCCGTACACAAGCTTGTAGGGGGTCATTCCTATAGGAGTTTTGTAGGCCGTCCTCAAAGCCCATAGCACATCGTTCAATTTTTGGGACCAATCTTTCCGGTTCTTTTGCACCACCTTCTCTAGAATAGCTTTGACTTGACGATTTGAAACCTCCACTTGCCCACTAGTTTGAGGATGGTAGGCAAGTGCTACCTTGTGGGTCACTCCATAGGAGGCTAGGAGGGCTTTGAAAGTATGTTTCCGGAAGTGAGAACCTCCGTCACTTATCACTATTCGGGGTACACCAAAACGGGGAAAGATGATGGTCTTGAAGAGCTTTACCACTACCTTGGAGTCATTGGTGGGGGAGGCAACCGCCTCAATCCATTTCGAGACGTAATCCACGGCTACTAAGATGTACTCATTCCCGCATGAATTGGGGAAAGGTCCCATGAAGTCAATCCCCCAACAATCGAACAACTCAATCTCCAAGATGGTTTTTAGGGGCATCTCATTCCTTTTACCGATGTTGCCCGACCTTTGACAAGCATCACAAGATCTAACAACATCGTGAATGTCTTTGAACATTGAAGGCCAAAAGAACCCTCCTTGAAGAACCTTGGCTATAGTCCGTGAAGCCGCCAAGTGCCCTCCATAGGCGGAGTTGTGAAGCCTATCAACAATTTCGAGCCCCTCTTCCTTTGATACACATCTCCTCAAGAGCCCATCCCCACACTTCTTGAAAAGGTAGGGATCATCCCAAAAATATCTCTTAGCATCAACCTTCAACTTTCTCCTTTCTCTTGCTTCCAACTCCTCCGGGATAAAGCCATTAACAAGATAATTGGCAATATCCGCAAACCAAGGCAACTTATTGCCTATTGCCATCAAACTATCCTCACGCAACCATTCATTGATTGGGCCATCTCTATCATGCAAACCATGATCCTCAAAAGTCAATCTAGACAAGTGGTCCGCAACCACATTCTCCGACCCCGACTTGTCTCTTATCTCTAGATCAAATTCTTGGAGTAAAAGAACCCATCTCAAGAGTCTTGGCTTGGCATCTTTCTTCAACATTAATTGCCTCAAAGCGGTGTGATCGGAGTACACCACCACTTTAGATCCCATGAGATATTGCCGAAACTTCTCAATGGCATGCACGATGGCTAACATCTCCTTTTCGGTCGTGGAATACTTTGCTTGAGTTGAATCAAGAGTCTTGCTTGAATAGTATATCACGTGGTGTTTCCTATCCACAACTTGACCTAGGACCGCTCCTACCGCGTAGTCGGATGCGTCACACATAATCTCAAAAGGCAGTCCCCAATCCGGAGCACGAATAATAGGAGCCGTCACAAGTGCTTCTTTGATCCTAGCAAAGGCTTCAAGACAATCATTAGTAAACAAAAAGGGAGCATCCTTGAGAAGAAGAGAAGTCAATGGCTTGGCAATTTTGGAAAAATCTTTGATAAAACGCCGGTAAAAGCCGGCATGTCCAAGAAAACTCCTCACCCCTTTCACATTTGTGGGGGGTGACAAGTTCTCAATGACCGCCACTTTTGCACCATCAACTTCTATGCCCCTCTTGGACACTATGTGACCGAGCACAATCCCCTCCTCTACCATGAAATGGCATTTCTCCCAATTTAGGACAAGATTGTGCTCCTCACATCTTTTCAATACATTTACAAGATTAGAAAGCCCTAGGTCAAATGAATCACCATGAACACTAAAATCGTCCATAAAAACCTCCATAGATTTCTCAAGGAAATCGGCAAAGATGGCCATCATGCACCTTTGAAAGGTGCCGGGTGCATTACACAACCCGAATGGCATCCGCCGATAAGCATACACACCTTGGGGGCATGTAAAAGTTGTTTTCTCTTGGTCTTCCGGGTGAATAGGTATTTGAAAAAACCCGGAATAACCGTCAAGAAAACAATAGTACGAATGCCCCGCAAGCCTCTCTAGCATTTGATCAATGAAGGGGATTGGGAAATGGTCTTTGAGAGTTGCCGCATTCAACTTACGGTAATCGATGCACATCCTCCAACCGGTCACCGGACGAGTCGGTAAGAGGGTCCCATCCTCTTGTGTAACCAATGTTACACCCCCCTTCTTGGGGACAACATGGACGGGGCTCACCCACCGACTATCCGTGATCTCATATATGATTCCGGCCTCAAGCAATTTAAGGACTTCACTCTTCACTACATCCGCCATTTTCGGATTCAATCTCCTTTGACCTTCCACTCTAGGTCGACTCCCTTCCTCTAGAATTATTCTATGCATGCAAAGGTTCGGGCTTAGCCCCTTGATGTCATCAAGGCTATACCCCAATGAGCTCCTATGATCCTTTACAGTTGAAATGAGTTTGGATTCTTGTTGCTCATTGAGGTTGGCATTGATGATCACCGGGTAAGCCTCTCCCTCCCCAAGAAAGGCATACTTGAGGGAGGGAGGAAGGGTTTTGAGTTGTACCTTTGGAGGGAGCATTCCCTCCACCTTCTCAACTTCTTCATCTTCAAGCTCAATGTCCTCATCCATTTCTTTGTCTTCACTAGTTGTGATGCCACATAATTGTTCCATGTGGCCTTCCTCCTCTTCTTCCATCTCTACCATCTCCCTTACCACTTGCTCCACAATGTCCAATGTAAATGCCTCATCATGCTTTGGACCTTTCATCATAGTAGGTAGATTAAACTCAATTTTGTCATCCCCAACTCTAAAGGTGAGCCGCCCATTCTTAACGTCTATCAAGACGCCTCCGGTAGCCAAGAAAGGCCTACCAAGGATGATGGGAGTGTGGCTATCCTCCGGAATATCAAGGACAACAAAATCGGCGGGAATCAAATGCTTACCCACTTTGACGGGTACATCCTCAAGCACTCCCAAAGGGCGCTTGACGGATCTATCCGCCAATTGGAGGGTGATACTTGTAGGAACTAAATCATTCAAACCAATTCTTTTTGCAACTTTCAAAGGAAGTACACTTACACTAGCTCCTAGATCACAAAGGGCACGAGAGATTGGAATGCCACCAACTATGCAAGGGATAGAGAAACTCCCCGGATCACCAAGTTTCTTTGGCTCCTTTTGGAGGAGAAGTGCACTACACTCCTCCCTCATAGCCATTACTTCTTGGTCACCCAAGGTTCTCTTGCCCGACAAAATTTCTTTTAAAAATTTGGAATAAGTTGGCATATTCAATATCACCTCCGTAAAGGGAAGAGTCACTTCAAGTTTTTCAATCATTTTACAAAAATTTGTGAACTTGAGGTTCTCCTTTCCCTTCAAAGCCCTTGAAGGATAAGGCAAGCTAGTTGGTTGAGGGTTAGATAGTACCTTGGTGGGTGTTGGTTTGCTTGTTACCTTAGTAGTTGGTTGTGGAACCAACTCCTCTTGTCTAGCATCCACCTCCTCCAAGATAACTTCATCTTCTTTCTCCTCATAAGGGAGGTCCTCCACATAAAAGTCATCATCCCTTGAATTGCCACCATCAACTTCTTTTCCTTTGTCTTTCACAAGTTCCAAGATAGGCTCCTCTTCACCATAGTTGTAGTCTTTGTACGGGTCTTCTAGCTCCGTTCCACTTCTCAAAATCACCGCATGTGCTTGGTGATTGTGTGATGCATCCTTGGAACTTTGACCTTGGGCAAGGAAGCCGCCCGGTGGCCTTTGTGGATTGGCTAGAGCTTGAGAGGCAACTCGAGCCTCCATTTCCCGTATCTCCCTTTGGTTGGCACTCTTCAAATTAGCCATCTCTTGGGTATGAGTTGCTTGCATGTTTTTGACAAGTTTCAATAACTCACCCACTTGGGAATCACTAGTATCTTGGTGAGGTGCATTGGTGAGGGGCAAGGGGAATCCATAATCATTCCTTGCACCCCCACCTTGAGAGTTGCCCTTCGGAACTTGATTGTTGAAGTTTTGGCCTTGATTGTTTGGTGGAAAGTTTTGGTTGAAATTTTGATTGTAATTTGGGTTGTTGGGATTTTGTGGGTTGTGGTTGTAGTTGGTTTGATTTTGATTGGGGTTGTTTTGAAATGGTGGTGGATTGAAGCTTTGGTTTTGGTGTTGGTTGTAGTTTGGGTTGTTGTTGAAATTTGGATTGAAATTTTGTGGATTTTGGTTGTTTTGGAAATTGGGGTTGAAGTTTGGATCATTGAAACCTTGTTGAAAGCCTTGATTGGCTTGATTGGATTGGTTGCCTTGGTAGAAATTGTTGTTGTTGAAATTGTTCCTTGGATTGAAGTTTCCGCCCCTTGGTTGAAAACCGGGGGGGTTTTGCACTTGAGGTTGTTGAATTTGATGAGGATTCAACACATTGGTGGTCTTGTAACTCATATAAGGACTACCTCTAATCCCTTGGTGATAGTAGTTTGAATTGGGGTTGAAAGTATTTTGGTTTCTAGGATTGTTGAATGCTTGAAAAGCATACAATTCTTCCTCACTTCCACTTCCCTCAATTGAGTTGTTTGCACAAACTTCAAATGTGTGCCCACTTCCTCCGCATAAATCACATGTGGCAACACTATTTACTTGGTACATCCCCGGGACATTGTTCTTGGTTTCTTTGCTAGTGGAGCCCTTTGTCAATTCCTCCAATTTCTTGGTTAGCATATCCAACTTGGCGTTGGTTTCTTCGTTTGCCTTAGCATTGGAGAGGTGCTCACTAGGGTACTTACTACTCTTCCTCAAGAAATTCCCCCTAGTACCATAGTTTTCCTCCGAATCAACAATCTTCTTAATGAGTTCCGTTCCTTCCTCATGTGGCAAGTGGTCAAAGCTACCACCCGCCGATGCATTAACCATTTCCTTAGTCCGGGAGAGAAGGGTTTGGAAAAAAGTTTGAGTTGTGTACCAAGGTGGTATCCCGTGGTGTGGGCACTTGGCTAGCAAATCTTGGTATCTATCCCAAGCTTCTCCCAAAGACTCTCCCTCGTCTTGTTGAAACTGTGTTATCTCATTCCGGAGCATCGCGGTCTTGGATGATGGGTAGTACTTGGCAAGGAAAGCCGTTGCCAAGTCATCCCATGTGGTGAATGTATTTGGAGCATGGACATTTAGCCACCTATCGGCCTTGTCGGTTAAGGAATAGGGGAAAAGCATAAGCCTTAATGTCTCCTCGGGTACTCCGGTCTTCTTTATCATCGCGACTTTACCCTTGAACTTTCTCAAGTGCCCATGAGCATCTTCGTGGGAAGCCCCGCTAAAGGCATTCTTTTCGATTGAACTCATTTGCGAAGGGTGTATTTCGAAATTTTGAGGAACAAGGACCCCGAAGTTGATTGGATTGGTGGTGTCATTGTGATTGGGCCGGTTATAATCACGAAGAGCGGCCATTATGTGAATTTGATGGTTGTTTGGAAAGTGTGGTGATTGTGGTGGTGATTGATAAAACGGATTGTCAAAACTTTCGGATGTTGGGCTAGGATTGCTTTGATTGGGACTTGGTGGTTCGGATGAAGAGGGGTTGTTTTGGCTAGTAGATGCTTGGGACGCAATTCTTACTCTTGCAATGGTCTTCCTCCTTAAAGCCCGAAAGAGCCTCTCCGGTTCGGAAGATGACAACAAAGAGTTAGAGTCACCCCTAGGCATAAAACTTAGCAAACCAATTAGTCGTCCTAGTGTTTATTAAACACTAGGGTGAGCAATAAAACAAGCACTCTACAATTAACTACCAAATCTTTGATCAAAACAAAACAAGTTCAACTAACTCTAGACTAAAACTAAAACTAAACTACACAACTTCTAAACACCGTCCCCGGCAACGGCGCCATTTTGATGGCCGGATTTTGTCGTCGATACCGGCACCAAACACATTTATAAAGAACCCAAATTAAGTAGTATAATTTAGGGTCGAACCCAAAAGACGGTGGGGAAGTTGTATAGTTGTGCTTTAATTTTAGTATGAGTCGGAGTAAAAGGTTTTGGTTTGGAAAAACTAATTAACTACTAAAGCAAGTAAATCTAGATGAAGTTGATGATAAAGAGGACTAGGGTGTCGGGGGTCACCTAGGTAAGTCGGGAGCCAAACGTAAGATAACGGTCTTGTATCACTTCTATGGTAAGTCTAGGGTTGTCTCTTCTCTCGAGTTGACAAACCCTTAGGTCGAGTCTAGTCCTAGCTTTCGCTACAAACCAAGCTAACCTAACACACAAGCATGCTCATGAAACCCCAAGACTTTCGTCTAAAGCAAACAAAGTGAAGACTAACACCCAACCGTCGTTGAGGCATTTCATCAAACACATAACATGCAAGATGCGAAAACTTAACCAAAGAAGCAAACAAGACTAACTCTAGGCATTTTTCATGGCTACTAACTACCCAAGCAAACCCCCTAACCCTAGAATAAGACTACTCACACATGGCTAAGGAATAAACTTGAACAAATAAAGTATTAATGCTAAACATGGTGGAAATTAATGAGAGTAAATAATTGAACAAGGAAAACTAAAACAAAATGCAAAGACAAAGTAGAGATTAGGAAGATTATACCAATAATAAGGAAAAAGCAAGGAACTTGGATTACAACTTGGAGGATTCTCTCAAACCCTCAAGTTACAACCCAATAAGAATCTTCTAAAATTGCCCAAGAACAAAGCTAAGAGAATCACTAAGAAAGGATTAACTAATATTGAAAGATTAAACTAAGATCTAAAGAGGATTCAAATATTAAGAGAGTTTTTTTTTTGAGTCTAAGTATAGAACAATGGAACAGTGCAAAACCCTAGAAAAGTGTGTAAAAAGTGCGTCCCCTAAGTCTACACAAGTGCGGGTTTATATAGAGTGCGGAAATACGAAAAAGGCCTCTCAGCCGGTCGACCGGCTGCCGGTGGTGGACCGGCTGAGAGCCCAAAATCCGACTTCTGACTTTTCTTCGATTTTTCTCCAATGTACATGCATCCCCAGCCGACCGGCCGGCTGCCGGTCGGGCACCGGCTGGGAGGCCAAAAACTCAATTCTGATTTTTTCCTTTCTTCACTTGGCTACAGGAATCCGCAGCCGGTGGACCGGCTGCCGGTTGGCCACCGGCTGGGGACCCTTTATGAGTAATCTGCCCAATAATTCATTTTCTTCAATCTTCGAATTTGGCTAAGTATAGGAAAGTCATCCCAGCCGGCCGGCCGGCTGCCGGTAGGCCACCGGCTGGGAGGCTTTTCTTAAGGGGCTGGAAAATTCTTCACATTTTTGTTTGAAATCTTGAGTCAAGGCTACCAGCCGGCCGACCGGCCGCCGGTTGGAGACCGGCTGGGAGGGCCTGGGAGGCCTCCTTCACAATTCTTCCACATTTCTTCATAAATCGTTCTAAATCCGGCTCGATTTCACCCGTTTATTCGCCCACGCCGTAATACCTACAAAAATTGGATCGAATAGGAATATACGAGGCAACGGACGTAAAAACACCTAAAGATACGCAAATCGAGGTCGAATCGTGACCGAAAACAAAGAAAATGTAAAGGAACTGATGACCAAAATGGAGCTCATCAGTTTGACATCCTAAATTCTCAAATCTTATTACCACAATGAACATTCAACTCAAGACCTTACTAAGGTAACCACTCTTAAATCCTCTGGTTTCTAACCACTTACCAACAATACACATCCCAAGGAAAAGCACCATAGAAGTAACCACTTTCACCCTTAAAGTTTCCATAAGGTTTAGTTATTCAAATTCTGAGATTCCTCAAATGATATTTATGAACACTTATAAGTTGCAAACCTCTATACTATGATTACCAAAAACGTCAATGGTTACCCATCGATCACCATGGAGTACTATTAAGCCGACGGCTCCCATTACTCCACAAGTTATCATAAACGATTCACCTAAAAGTGGGTGCATCTTACAATTCCTCAAGTATCTCAGCAGGTAAATGTTGAGGTTCAACAAGTAACCTCAGCTCCAACACTCTGTCAACTTCATAAATTAAGTCGTAAATGTCTCAACACTCTCACACCGTTACCAATAACTCTCGTTCCTCAAATATGAGGTATTCTCCGCATTACAAAAATTCCTCAAGGTTAAGTAGCACTAACTTACCTAATTCATCAATTTAACCACATCATCATTATCTAAGGCACCTTCCTCTAAATGCGTCTATAACTCCAAGCATTCTATTCTAATCCTCAAATGGTGCTTAGAAATCTACAAATATCACTCACACACAATCCATCTAACATGGACTCTCAAGACGACACACTGTCCAACATTGCCCGAACATTATTCTCACAAACTCTCTCAACCAAATCCTGACAACGCAGAACCAAGCATTCCTTAAGCATGTATCTCTACCCCAAGAACAGGTCGATCTCGCCACTAATCTAAATGAAAAGGAACAAGGCTCACAAAAGAGGAGATGAGATACGAACTTCAGGGACAAACATGATACAGGTTTCGAGAGAGTCCTAAGAAAACGACTTGAGGAACAACGAGATGACAAGGTAAGGAACTTTAGGTTAAGGACCCCAATCAAAGTTGAAGCCAAGAGCAAACGGATAAGCAAAGGAGAAGAAAGGAGAGAAGCGACGTGAAAAGAACGATTGCGGAATCTTCCTAGGTGCGGGTCTCTCACTATTCTCGTGGGGTTCTCACTTCTTACTTTCCAAATAAAGTCTTTCAATCATCGGTTCTCACGAACAATTCCTCCAATGATTTATATACCCTAATCTTCCAAACTTTAAACGATAACCTATTCCCAAAAGTTCGAGATGTGACATCTCTGCTAGTTCCTCAAATGACAATTCAATAACACTTTCGGGTCATCACCCCTATATGCTATATCTACTTTACTTACCTTACTGTCCACCAAATAACAATTCTTAAACCATCAGATTTCTGAACTTCCATCTCTCAATAAAGTACTTCATTCCATCCACATACTGGTGGTGCAACTTCAAATTTCTCTTAAGTTTTTCAATAAATAAACGCTAAGATTTATTAAGCAACCTAGGGTCACATAGTGATTCACTTCCTCTAAGCTTAAGTCAACCTCTTCGAGTATTCTACTATTATAGCAAATGATTCGTATTCCACCACAATGAGCCTTTCTCAGCTCAATCACTCACCTAAGTCAAGGGATACTAACTCACTTCATCATACACTCATCATCATTAGCATCTTAAGCCTATTCTTCTAGGTCGCTCTATATCCTCAATTATATGATCTAACTCCTTAACAGTACTCTAAAATCCACAAACTTTCACGATCTCATCATGGTTCTCAAGGTAGGTTCCACCGAATACTAAGTATACAACTCAACTTTCAAGAAAGTATCATATCACTCACTTTCACTCTCCCAATTGGATAGACAACTAGACCCTTGGATCTGTTGGGGCTGGTGTCCTTGACAATTAAGTACAATGACTTATTAAATCTCTTCAAGGATCACAAGGGCATACTTCAGTATTATTACCAGTTGATCCACATTTATCAATAACGGTTGGCTTGCTAGATAAGTTTGACGTTATTGTCATACGGATGGCGGTGATCAACTGGTCCCTATACGTCACACCTATAGGACACGTTTGAGAGATGTGAAGGTATGAAAATACAGTCACATTTATGCCGAATAGGACTAAACAGTTAGTCAGAGTTATTGACTATTAAATTAGTCAATGAGATATTGAGATTATTATTTAATACGGATTAAATAATTTTAGCTAATACGGATTACATGATTAATTCGTAAAATTAAATATAAACGGTTATATTTAATTAAATATTAATATCGCGTATTAATATAAACAGTTATATTAATTTGGGTAATTATACAATATCGTAATTTTATCAGACCATTATTAATACATCGACTGCATTAATATCTGATAACACGTATGCGATTTATAATAAAAATCCCGCAAATAATATTTAGCAAAACGGGTCGAATCATGCAAAGGAATAATGTAAGAGTGGAGAAAGCCCACTCTCACCCTAATTCGGCCGACCCACCCGATTGCTACATAAGGAGAGTCCTTCTCATTATGTCAGGAACTGTTGAATCACAATTCTCACAATTAGGGTTTTTGAGAGCATTCTTCTCCTAAAAACTCAGATCTCACATCTAAAACCTCAATAGCTCTCCCCATATTGCAGGGCAATTGGAGAGTATTTTCTAGCACACGCGACATCATCTCAAACAAAGTCTTGGGTGCAAGTTATAGGAGGGAATTTACTTTAATTCCTGTTCTTAGGCCTATTCAAGCAAGGACTCAAGGTTGTATTCTTTTTCATGTTTTATTTATCTTATGACAATATTCACAACTGTAAATTTCATTATAATCCTTCAAGTTTAGGGCGAATACATGCTTTATTCCCCACAAGTGGTATCAGAGCCAAGGCCATGAAATTTTTACTTTTGTGTTTTTCATAAGTTTTAAAATCTGAAAAATCGTGTTCTGTCGCTAAGTCGGTCGATCGACCCCCTGTTGCGGTCGGTCGACCGCCTCCTGCGAATTCTTCTATTTCGACAGTTTTTCTTTTGTGAGTAATCGATCTTGTTTTCGATTCCTGTTTACATATTGTTAATTAATCGATATTCTTGACAATATGTGAACCCTTGTTGATGTTAATTTTGATTCACTTGTTTTAATCAAAGTTTAAAAGGTAAAAACTTGTTTTGATTTCAAAAGGTGCAGCGTTTTGCGTTTTCTGAAACTCGTTTTTACTGCTTGGTGGTCGGTCGACCTGATTGATAGGTCGGTCGACCGCTTATGCTGTTGCAGAAAATTCCTATTTCTCGTCTGGAGGTCGGTCGACCCCGTGTTGAGGTCGGTCGACCCCGTGTTGAGGTCGGTCGACCTCCCCCCTGTAACAGACGTCGTTTTTTTTTTATTTTTTCGAAAATAACCTGTTTTATTTTCCTATGGCCTTTAGTAATATACTATATACGGAAATAGTATATTATTAATTTTGTGAAACGGTTCACCCTCGTTTGATACATATTATTTTAAAACGGTTTAAGATAATGGATTATAAATTTATTAAAATTGGGTGATTAAAACGGTCTAATCACATAATTTTAATCCCGTAAGGTGGTTTGGTAAAAATTTGTTAATCATAATAACAGTATTATGTCATGTATGAATTTTATTTAGTTGATGCATTTTATTTATCGTCTTGTTGAATGCCTTGTGAATGCTTTCAATAACGGATTTATTTTTGCAAACGATTGTAACGTAGTGTGGCATTAGAAGATTGTGTCACCGTAATGATGGGACACAGTCTTGCTTGTAATTTTGAGATCTTGTATCTCCGTTTTGGGTTTTTGCCATGTAATTACTTTTGTATTTAAATTAGAATGTAAATAGGGTTATATTTGTAATTTAAATTAGTAATTTTGTGAAGACCAAAGACGGAGACCGGATGCTCACTCCCGCTGCAAGGACCAAGATGGAACATCAAGACAAGCTTCTAGGGTCCAACGGTGGATTCCAAGTTGTTTTATGTTTATTTTGGTAGGATAGGCCACACTAGGATTTTTTATTTACGTTTATTGCATTTATTTTATGCCTTCATTCGATAATACCTTGCATCATATTCCGCCTAAAACCAAACCACCTATAACATGCCTGAAAACTGACTCATGTAGAGGCTACGCGTTAGTTTTCTGTGACAATACAGATGTCACATGTCAATTGCAAAGCCATCACTTTATTTCATTCATTCACGCATATGCTAGATATTAGTTCACTCGCGAAAGCGGAAATAATAAACATACAAAGTACTAAAAATGCAGCGGAATTAAAACTTTTGAACATACCTAAACGTGCGAGGTGTCTTACTACAAAACTGAAACATAAATAAGTACATAAGTATAATATAAAAGCAGCCTGGGATGGCACATCCCTACAGGCACTAAAGAACTGAAATGTAAATCTAAAGTCTAGTTAACGTAGAAGTGTAAGTCAATCGATGAAGGATCATCGCTCGCTAGCTCCATGCAACCCTCTGCCAACCACCTGTCATGTACCTACATACATGTAAACATGTACGCCACAATCAGTGGGGAATGACTAGAGTTCTCCTAGCCACCTTTTGTGACAACACGCAACACATAAAGCAATACAGAATACTCCAGGATATATAAACATGTGAAGCATAAACATCTCATCAACTGTTCTCATACTATCCTGCGATACTAATGCATAGCTCCCAACCCAACTTCATAAACCGTTAGGAAGGAGAGCCGATTTCCCTACTGGTTACCCAGTCGGGGGGTCTTTCAGTCCAACTATTTATGAAACCGATCAAAGAGTCATCCAATGCCTTGGATGAACAATACTAAAGTCAAACATAAGACTCCTCAACAACAGCATCTGAACATCAGTAAACACATCTATATCTGACACTGTACCAACACTAGGCAAGCAGATAAATTCAGCAAGTATAAGGTTCAGCGGTCAGCTTAAGACATAACCTAATTACCAAAACATTCAGCAAGTGAAAAGGTTCAGCGGTCAACTTAAGACATAACCTAAACACCAAAACATTCAGCAAGCAAGGACTCCGAGGCCAGCTTAAGGCATGGACCTACCAATCAGCAAGACACTAGACTCAGCGGCCAACTTAAGGCATAGACTAGCATCCAAAAGTAAAGGACTCAGAGGCCAGCTTAAGGCATGTCCCTTCACTACATCACAAGATACTAAACTCAGAGGCCAGCTTAAGGCATGTTCTAGCATCAAACATCTGCACTCCGGGTGAGGTGTTACGACCTAAATGCCCCGTTGTGCAGCTGCTCTACTCGTCAGACTCAGAGGCCAACTTAAGGCATGTTCCAACGCGATCACCACAAACTTGTCTGGACTCAGAGGCCAGCTTAAGGCATGTCCCAGACACGACAAACATACACATATAGGGCTCAGAGGCCAGCTTAAGGCATATCCCCATATATGACAAACAGCTCACGTATTAAGTTCAGAGGCCAGCTTAAGGCATAACTTAATACGCATCAATACAATATCATCCAAGTCTACGAACTAATCTATAGTTCTACTTTTCTTAAATTCTAACCAACACTTAATTGACCCCGGGAACTAAGTTGAGGGAGAGTCGGTTTCCCTTTCGGTTACCCGACCGGGGGGTCTCTATCCTCACTCCATTCCCGAACCCAATATAGTGTCGCCCATCTTCCGGTGACCTCAAATACATATCAAGGATACAAGGAACGAGTTTCAATCGAAACCGATCAACTGTTTAAAAGTTATACGCGAATTACAAACAAAACAGCCTACAGGGATCCCCAGCCGGTCGGCAGGCAGCCGGTCGGCCGGCTGGTGATCCTCTCAGCCTTTCTTTCTTTATTAACAACAACACAACACAAGGGACTCCCAGCCGGGAACCCATTCCCTTAGCCTATACAACTCGCAATCCACCCTACATGTACTCCCAGCCGGCTGGCAGGCGGCCGGTCTGCCGGCTGGGCTCCCCTCTTTCTAAGGTTCTCGCAAAACACAAAACCACACAAGGAGACCACCAGCCGGTCGGCCGACTGGCAGTCCCAAGCCAAATTCTACAAAAAAACGCCAAAACACCATAGAAGCGCTCCCAGCCGGTCGACCGGCGGCCGGTCGGTCGACCGGCTCAGAGAGCCTGATACGAAAAACCGCAATTCCAGCCTATTCGAAAACATCACAAATCGACACCAATTCTTCAAAATTGCTACAAGTCAAGTTTACCCAACATCATGAATTATCTAAACTCATTATCTATCAGCAAACAAATCCCATAACAATCCTCAAATGATTAAATCAATGTATCCGTCTTAACTTGTGAAAATTGAAAATAAGCTTAAGAAAATATGACAACATCACAAGGCATGAATTCTTCACATAAGAACAATCCTAAACATGATACTAAGTCCATTGAACATTAAACATCAACAAAAATCAGAAACAAATATAAGAACACATCAAAACTTGCTAATATTCGCAATAAGGCCGAGTTTCTCATTATCGTCACCTTGAATGCAAGCCGGCTTAAAGATCCTCCTCTACGACGAAGATATCAACTCCCGCGTTGTCCAAGCTCACACCTATATCACGAAAAACAAGTTTAACGGACTGAAATTCGAATCCCACAAAAACAGCCCGAAATTCGAAGTGAAGGATTTGAAAAACGGAAGTGATAGATGGCTTGCAAATTCGATGAGGATTCCGAAAATGTTATTATTACCTTAATTCAGTAGACGGATGATGAAGAAAAGAGCAAAAGAAGATGGATTATAATGGAGGTTTTGTGAGTAAAATGTTTACAGTGTTAAGGTTTTTGAGGATGACAATATGTCGACTAACTTGGGGTTTTATGAGGTTTTTAATTGTCCTTTCCCGTTTCAAGGGAAAACGGGTTTGAGTATTTTAAACGGTTTCCGGATTTGAACTTAAGTTTACCAAGTTTGTATTCGTCTTAAGGACTTAAGGTTCTTAAGACGGATCTTACTTATTTATTTAAAATACTTTTCAATAACTATAAAAAATGTAGTTTATCACTTAAAATATTTAAAAGTCTTTAAAATATAAATCACGAAAATACGGGCTGTTACATCGGAGGCCTAAAAAACGTGTATTGTACACTTCATTTCGAGCCGTTTCGGTGGTCGTAGCGGCCATTTTTATTTTCAGGCCTGATTTACACCACGTGTCCGAAATCGCATCATGAGGTATCTTATTCGATTCTAGACCCTAAAAACTACTATAAATCACTTTTACACGGTTATCCGATTTTTGATCGAAACTGGTTCATAGCATAACGGTAACGTCAAATATCTTCCGATGTTTTCGAAAAATTTTCTGCCAGCTTTATTTGACTTGATTAACCATCCGTGCGATTTTCGTACACTTTTGTTAAAGAGCTCAAAAGCCTAAAAAACGGGTATTACAGTTCAATTCGAGTCGTTGCGCATGGTTGGAGCGGCCATTTTTATTTTTTCAGACATTTTTTATACGAAGTGTCCGAAATTGCCTCATGACGTATCTTATTTGATTCTGGACCCTATAAACTACTATAAATCACCTTTGCGAGTTTATCCAATGTTCGACCAAAACTGGTTTATGGTATACCGGTAACGTCCAATGTCTTATGATGTTTTTAAAAACAATATGTGCCCGCTTTATTTGACTCGATTAACGATCCGTGCGATTTTTGTACATTTTTGTTCCGAGAGGTCAATGGCCGAAAAAACGTGTATCATACACTTCAATTCGACCCGTTTCGGGTGGTCGGAGTGGCCAGTTTTATTTTTCAGCCTGTTTTATACCACGTGTCCGAAATCGCATTATGAGGTATCTTATTTGATTCTAAACCCTATAAACTACTATAAATCTCTTTTTACACGTTTATCCGATTTTCGACTGAAACTGATTATCGCATACCCGTAACGACAATGTCTTCCGATGTTTTTGAAAATTTTTGTGCCCGCTTTATCTGACTCGATTAACCGATGATCGCACCTTTTTGTTCCGGGATCTCGGAGGCCTAAGAAACTTGTATTGTACACTTCAATTCGAGCCGTTTTGGTGGTCATAGCGGCCATTTTTATTTTCCTGGCCTGATTTACACCATGTGTCCGGAATCACATCATGAGGTATCTTATTCGATTGTAGACCCTAATAACTACTGTAAATCACTTTTACACGGTTATCCGATTTTCGACCGAAATTGGTTTATAGCATACCGGTAACGTCAAATGTCTTCTGATGTTTTTGAAATTTTTTCTGCCCACTTTGTTTGACTTGATTAACCATCCACACGATTTTCTTACAGTTTTGTTAGGGAGCTCAGAAGTCTAAAAAACGAGTATTACACGTCAATTCGAGCCGTTGCGGCTGGTAGGAGCGGCCATTTTTATTTTTCAGACAGTTTTTATACCACGTGTCTGAAATCGCATCATGACGTATCTTACTCGATTCTGGACCCTATAAACTACTATAAATCACCTTTACGAGGTTATCTAATTTTCGGCCAAAACTGGTTTATGGTATAACGGTAACGTCCAATGTCTTATGATGTTTTCAAAAACAATATGTGCCCGCTTTATCTAACTCGATTATCCATCCGTGCGATTTTCGTACATTTTTGTTCCGGAAGCTCAATGGCCGAAAAAACGTGTATCATACACTTCAATTCGACCTGTTTCAGGTGGTCGGAGCGGCCAGTTTTATTTTTCAGCCAGTTTTATACGACGTGTCCGAAATCGCATTTTAAGGTATCTTATTTGATTCTAAACCCTATAAGCTACTATAAATCGCTTTTACACGTTTATCCGATTTTGGATTGAAACTGATTATCGCATACCCGTAAAGACAATATCTTCCGATGTTTTTGAAAATTTTTGTGCCCGCCTTATCTGAATAGATTAACCATCCGTGCGATTATCGCACATTTTCGTTCCGGGATCTCGGAGGCCTAAAAAACGTGTATTGTACACTACAATTCGAGTCGTTTCAGTGGTCGTAGCGCCCATTTTTACTTTTCAGGCCTGATTTACACCACGTGTCCGAAATCGCATCATCAGTTATCTTATTCGATTCTAGACCCTAAAAACTACTGTAAATCACTTTTACACGGTTATCCGATTTTCGACCGATACTAGTTTATAGCATACCGGTAACGTCAAATGTCTTCCGATCTTTTTGAAAATTTTATGCCCGCTTTATTTGACTTGATTAACCATCTGTGCGATCTTCGTAGACTTTTGTTAGGGAGCTCAGAAGCCTAAAAAACATGTATTACTCTTCAATTCGAGCCGTTGCTGTTAGGTTCTAAGGTTTCACAAGCCCTAAAACATAGTCTTACTAATATTATTACTAATTAACATTTTAATTAGGTTTTTACAAGATCTTATGCATGCTAAACATAAAGCGGAATAAAGAATCGAAAGCTCACAATTTCGACGAGAATGGCAAGGATGATCCTCCAACCTTAATATCCAATGTAGGATATCTCCTCCAAGATGCACCCAAGACAACCCTTAAGAACCGAAACTTGAAGTAGCTAGGGCAAGAAACGGTTTTTCCTTAAATAATAATCTAATCTATTATTAGATATATTAAAATTAATACTACAACTATTATAGTATGATTGTTATTATCTTATAATAATATTTGAGGATTTCTTAAAATTTTCTATCACTAGAAAAATGTGGCTAAGGGTTAGAATGAATCATTTGTGAGTTAATCACATGATTTAAAAGAGTTGTGTTGGGGCATGCTTAGCCGGCCATGGGGAGAAGCAAAAGGGGAACATTTTCCCTTTTCAATGTTCTTAGGGTGGCTCTAGGTATGAGTTCTCAAGGCACCCCTTTAATAATCATGTCTTAGGGTAATTAAGATGCAATAATCACACCTTAACCACCCCCCCCCCCCCCCCCAAACCGTCACATTTTAAGGTAAAATGGACATCCATTTTATGTTTGTCAAATTGTACAATTTTACATTTTTGACATACATTATGTCACAATAATGTTATAAACAATAATTGTTTTAATCTAAAAAATATATTTATCAAATAAATATCATTTATAAATTAATTAAATGACATTTAACAAATTGACAAGTAATTCGAAATTACTAGTACATAAAATGGTTATTATTAATAATCGTCAATACGATTTACAACCCTTGTATAATATACAACCCGTTCATTCTAATTACGACATTTCATAAATATCGTTCAATTTTTGATAATTGACACGTTTCAATTTCAAACATAAATCTTATAATAAGATTTAACCTCTGATTTCTCGATATACGAGTTTAAGGAATATGATCAACTCGTATCAATATACATTTGATCAGTTTATCAATTAAGGGAATTGTCCTATAGGTGTGACCTAAAGGGATCAACTGATCACCACCGTCATAGAACAGTAATGTCAAACTCTAGGTAGCCAATCATTACTGATTAATGTTGGTCAGTTGACAACATAATTTCGCATCGTCCCTTGCGCATTCTCGTCATGAGATTTAATTATGTGATCGCACTATTGTTGAGGACATAAATCCCAACAATCTCCTACTTGTCCTCCACAAGTGTGCGTCACCAATTCTCTTGTCCTATTATAATCTCCCACTCAATGCAAGTTGTCTTTCAGGTCGTACTTGCAATTGATCATATTGTGAGTGGTTTCCTCGATCTGGAAAATAACTGTTTGACCGGAATTATCTACCATAGATACTTTCCGAGCGTGGCCACGCATTTTTAGTTAATTTCTCCTCGAGTGGCCTTGAGATTGGAACAACCCTGACGAAGGGGTGGACAATTTCTATCGCACTACTCCCTTCAACTAGCCACAGTCAGACACAACCCAAAACAATCCCATTTGACTCCAGTTACGAAAAGTCGTAGAGAATGGATCAAGGCTATGCCAAAACTGTGCCATCTTGGGTGGACAGTCTTTAGTCTAAGAATTGACTCATAAGAATACTATAGCAGCTCTTGCCACGACCGGGCTTATAAAATTTCAAGAACTCTATAAGCGGTCACTTTGCCCGACAGAGTGTCTCTTACAGTCAGTCTATGTGATCGACTAGGCATCACATATGACTCTGTGACATGTGAACTTGTCATCAATCGTCTCACACTCCAGTCGCTTCGAGATGTCACCTCATACAAGCGGCTAGGGTGGACCGAAAATGGACCCAAAATACTTCAAAATGGGGCTGTTTTGTATTTTGTATTCCAGGACTGTTTTTGAACAGTTCCCGGGTCTGTTTTGAATGATATTATGGGTTGTTTGAGGTTGTTATTTTTGGACGAAGATAAAACACATAAATAATGGATATGACTTAACAAGATCACTCTTGATTAAGCCTAGGATATGACTTAAACCAAGCACACAGCCACTAGTTTAAGACTAAGAGTTCACTCAAGCACTAAGCAAAGAGTTTACTCAATCCCCAAGCACATAGCAAAGGAGATAATTCCAGCACTAAGCAAAGAATTTAGGTTGAAAAACTTAAAGTTTTCATCTTTTTTTTCATTCATCCAAATCTGATTTTTTTACAAAGGAAAGTGAGCTCTTTATATAGAGGCTCATCTTTCATCCTAACCATACACCTATTGTTTAATCTAAGGGCTTACAAGAGTTCATAAAATCCTTACATAGAGCAAAAGCCACGGCTGAAAACAACACAAAATAACAAGCTAAAACAGGCTGCCCTCTTACACAATTCTGCATTGAAAGTGACTTGTCCTTTGCTTTTGGGAAGACCAAATCTGAAAGTTTCAGGCCCTTTTCTGATCCCATGCTTTTGGCAAATGATTCCTTGTGCTTTTGAAGATGCTTGAACAAAAGAGGGATTAAGATAAGGACCATAAACAACCAGCCCCTTACCCTAATCCCAAGGACACCTCGAAACAATGCAGCCCCTTTTCTTCTGAAAGTTTCAGCAACTCAGCCCTATCTTGTAGAAGCCATATCTCTTAGCGCAGAATGAATTTTGGGACGTATGATAGCTCTTTGGAAAGCTAAATGAGTTAACTTTCACCTCAAAAAAGAATCAACTACATATCTTGAGTAAATCTGTATTTATTGAAACTTTAGTGCACATAGGTCATGGGCTGTCCAAGAATGCGCAGTCTGTTTGGGACGGCCATAACTCAAGTTATAGACCAGATATGAAGGTGATTCAAAAGCCATTGTTTTTGTAAGATCTTAAGCTTTCTAATGACACAAAAATCATTTGATTTGCATTAGTAAAACGTGAGATATGATGCTTGAAAGTCAGGCCAGATTTGGATGCAAACAAAACTTTCAACTTGTAAATTCATTTTTTTGCATAAAAATGGTGTTGAAATTAAGGCTCGAAATAAACACTCAAGCAGACTGTACAAGCCTCTCCATTTCAGTGCAAACTCCCTTTGTTGAAAAAAGTTTGTCCTCAAACTTTCGGGTTTTAAAAATATGGTACAACAAAAACGGTTTCGAAAACAAAACAAATTAAGCCAAAGGGAGTGGTAGATGTTAAAGAGGGAGACAACAAGATGCACATCCTAAGAAAGCACACAGCAAATACTTAGAATCCCCTTGTTTAGCCAACTCGATTCAAGCATCATACAAATGCTCGAACCAAAGCCAACACTCGCAATCAAGCCACGCACAGATTGAGAGTTCACACCCTAGAACACCAAGTCCCACCCGTTCCCAAGACCGTCTTGGTTTAAGAAAACGCAAGAGCCGAAGCTCTGATACCAATTGGACCGAAAATGGACCCAAAATACTTCAAAATGGGGCTGTTTTGTATTTTGTATTCCAGGACTGTTTTTGAACAGTTCCCGGGTCTGTTTTGAATGATATTATGGGTTGTTTGAGGTTGTTATTTTTGGACGAAGATAAAACACATAAATAATGGATATGACTTAACAAGATCACTCTTGATTAAGCCTAGGATATGACTTAAACCAAGCACACAGCCACTAGTTTAAGACTAAGAGTTCACTCAAGCACTAAGCAAAGAGTTTACTCAATCCCCAAGCACATAGCAAAGGAGATAATTCCAGCACTAAGCAAAGAATTTAGGTTGAAAAACTTAAAGTTTTCATCTTTTTTTTCATTCATCCAAATCTGATTTTTTTACAAAGGAAAGTGAGCTCTTTATATAGAGGCTCATCTTTCATCCTAACCATACACCTATTGTTTAATCTAAGGGCTTACAAGAGTTCATAAAATCCTTACATAGAGCAAAAGCCACGGCTGAAAACAACACAAAATAACAAGCTAAAACAGGCTGCCCTCTTACACAATTCTGCATTGAAAGTGACTTGTCCTTTGCTTTTGGGAAGACCAAATCTGAAAGTTTCAGGCCCTTTTCTGATCCCATGCTTTTGGCAAATGATTCCTTGTGCTTTTGAAGATGCTTGAACAAAAGAGGGATTAAGATAAGGACCATAAACAACCAGCCCCTTACCCTAATCCCAAGGACACCTCGAAACAATGCAGCCCCTTTTCTTCTGAAAGTTTCAGCAACTCAGCCCTATCTTGTAGAAGCCATATCTCTTAGCGCAGAATGAATTTTGGGACGTATGATAGCTCTTTGGAAAGCTAAATGAGTTAACTTTCACCTCAAAAAAGAATCAACTACATATCTTGAGTAAATCTGTATTTATTGAAACTTTAGTGCACATAGGTCATGGGCTGTCCAAGAATGCGCAGTCTGTTTGGGACGGCCATAACTCAAGTTATAGACCAGATATGAAGGTGATTCAAAAGCCATTGTTTTTGTAAGATCTTAAGCTTTCTAATGACACAAAAATCATTTGATTTGCATTAGTAAAACGTGAGATATGATGCTTGAAAGTCAGGCCAGATTTGGATGCAAACAAAACTTTCAACTTGTAAATTCATTTTTTTGCATAAAAATGGTGTTGAAATTAAGGCTCGAAATAAACACTCAAGCAGACTGTACAAGCCTCTCCATTTCAGTGCATAGGGGCTATACTAGGTCAATCCAGTTCACTTATTGGGTTCATAGTTGTCTCTTACAACCCATTTGGATTTTGACAAAATATCTTTCATTGTGAGTTAATTATAACTCAAACGACATTGTCATGCAAGAACAGTCAATACTGCTCCATAGCATTTGATGTATGATCATCAATTTGTATTAGTGGTTTGAATTTGTGAATAAACCTTTTATTCATGTTTTCAAAACCTACAAATTTTGGTCTCCTTCCATCTCAGATTATCTCGCATAATATGATCTTATTTGCGTACATATCTAGAACTCATTCTAGATCTTGAGTTTCCTTTCCTGAGGGAAGCTCCCACTGTTATCTTATAACTCGTGACGTATTGGTATGTCAGAGGGATCAAATTATCGCTCTAAAGTACCTAGTCACTTATGTACTGAAATCTGTTTTGTAGTTATTTATGTTTTCATCACTCCAACATTTTCAATTATCTTGGCTACTTAATCAAAAGTTTTAGGTTTATATTCATCAATATGAATAATGTATCCAACCATTTTGATTTATAACGGGTGACCTTTTATTATCAATATAATAAACCTACCCATGAAGCTCCATCATTCTATGATATATTATATTTTATTCATCTAGAATTGAACACTTCTTATTCTTTACACTCTAAAGAATCACCATTCTCTCTTAATGGTATGTTCAATTCTCTAATGAATATCGCTCCCACTAAAACCAATATCACTCTTTCTATAGTGATCGATGTTATTTCTTAAATGAACCTTTCATTTCTCGCATGTTATTCTTTTGCTTCTACTTGAACCAGTATCACTATTCCTATAGTGATCTACTTTATCAATCAATTATCACTTCTTAAATGAACTCTTCATTTCTTGCGATAATTCCTAATTACATTTTTCGATACAAAAGAGACTACCATCGAGAGAACTGAGATGATTTCTCCTCTATTATCTTATAATTTTGAGAAACATCTTATTTTAAGGAACCGATTTTCCTTCCGATTTGATACACGGTTTCTTTTATCCTCTCTAAGAAACAATGACATGAGGAACATTTCCTTTCGTGTCCTCCCGTAGTTTGTTTTGTGTCCTCTCGTAGTTTCTTCTATCCATTCATTTAGGGTTCTTCTTAAGAATCCCATGTAGGATTCTTCTCTAAGACTCCACATTTATATCATTGGTTTGCGGGCGAAATATTTTAACTCCCACTCTATCCTTTAAAATAACTTTATTTATATAAGGATAGCAATTTTCCTATAACCAATGTATATGAATGTTGAAAAAGCTTTTAGGTGTGACAAATTAATTCTCATTTTCACTAAAATGATCATCATATAATTAATTATATCTCATTTTGATTGAGAGTTTCTCATGTGGTGTAGTTCTCCGTTTTTAATCAACACTTTGATTCTTTTATATTGATCTTATCAATGTTATTTTACAATGAACGTTTCAGGGTACTTGCTTAGTGATTTATTAAGATCACTTTAATTCATGTTTAACAAGGCATGCAATTTATTTTAGGAATCAATAATTTGATTAAGAACAAAAGGAGTGACTTGGGTTGAAAACCAAGTCACTAATATCCAAAATACAACCATTGTTTAGGATTTAAATCCTTGTCTTACAAGAGAAGAAATTGTTCTTGAAAATAAAATGCATAAATGAAAGAAGACAATAATGAAAATTAGAGCCAAGCTCTTCAAGTCTTCAATCACTTGGATGCTACCATAGCTATCCATGTAAGGAACTTCAAGCTTCCTTCTCCTTGCCTTTGTCACTAGGAGGTGTCCCTTTAAAACAATTGAAAAGGGTGATAGTCAACAACTTGCATAACCATACATAAGTTGACAAAATAACATGAATTTTAAACGAGAATTATCCCTTGCGCATTCTCGTCATGAGATTTAACTATGTGATCGCACTATTGTTGAGGACATAAATCCCAACAGTTGCTGTAACATCCCGCATTTCCGTAAAGGAATATTTTATTAATTTAAAGTAATTTCCGGAATTTAATAATATTTTAATAATAGTCGTAATTTATAATTTTAAGATTTCCATTAAGTTTCGTCTTAAAATCATTTAATCTTAAGATGCCTTATTTATTTGATAACATTCCGTCTCACATTTCCGTTCCACTTGAATAAAGAAAACACGACTCAAGCTTTTAAAAGGACAACCTAAACCCTACTTAAGTTTCCTTTCCATCGACATCACCTTCATTTCTTTTTCCTTTCACTGATTAAAAGAAAACACCATTGTTCTCTTTTTGTAAAACCCCTCGCGAAAGCGGAAAATTAAAACATTCAAAGTACTAAAAATGCAGCGGAATTAAAACTTTTTAAATACAAACAACATGCGAGAAGAATTAAACTGAAATGGAAACTGAAACTGATATAAACAAAATAGATAAGTATAACAGTTCTAAGTACTGAAAACCAAAATATAAATACAAAGCCTGGGATGGAACATCCCTACAGGCACCAAAAGATAACTGTATCAAAACTAAGAGTCCAGCTAAACGATATAAGTGTAAGTCATATGATGACAACTGGATCATCACTCGCTAGCTCTCTCGTGAACCCCGATCCAACCTGCATGTACCTACATACATGAAAACATGTACGCCACAATCAGTGGGGAGTGACTAGAGTTCTCCTAGCCACCTTTTGTAACGACACGTAACAAGTAAAGCAATACAGAATACTCCAACATTATAAACATGTGAAGCATAAACATCTCATCAACTGTTCTCATACTATCATACAATACTAATGCACGACTCTCAACCAACTTCATAAATCGTTAGGAAGGAGAGCCCGTTTCCCTACTGGTTACCCAGTCGTGGGGTCTTTCAATCCAATTATTTATGAAACCGATCATAGAGTCATCCAATGCCTTGGATGAACAAACTATAACTTAAGCAATATGAACATCAACTTCATCATGCATATCTGACACTGTACCAAACTCTAGGCAAGCAGATATAACACAAACACTAGCAATGGGTCCAGAGGTGAACTTAACACATATCCCACTACCAAACAATGTCGGGTCCAGAGGTGAACTTAACACATATCCCTATACATACAATTCAAGAAAAGGGTCCAGAGGTGAACTTAACACATATCCTTAATCATCCATAAGCAAAGGGTCCAGAGGTGAGCTTAACACAAATCCCTATACATACAATTCAAGAAAAGGGTCCAGAGGTGAACTTAACACATATCCCTAATCATCCATAAGCAAAGGGTCCAGAGGTGAGCTTAACACATATCCCAATGCTACAAACAAGTATTGGGTCCAGAGGTGAACTTAACACATATCCCAATACACAGCTATCGCACAACGGGTCCAGAGGTGAGCTTAACACATATCCCGTGTACGACAACCGATCACGTGTCAGGTCCAGGGGTGAGCTTAACACATATCCTGACACGCCACAAGTAACACACGTAATGGGTCCAGAGATGAGCTTAACACATATCCCATCACGCGACATACAAAACACGTAGTGGGTCCAAAGGTGAACTTAACACATATCCCACCACGCGACATCCAACTCAACCATTAGCATCCAAAGATAGAAACTAACCTATAGCTCTAACTTCTTAAACCACTAAACAACACTTAATTGACCCCGGGAACTAAGTTGAGGGAGAGCCGGTTTCCCTTTCGGTTACCCGACCGGGGGGTCTCTATCCTCACTCCATTCCCGAACCCAATATAGTGTCGCCCATCCTCCGGGGACCTCAAATACATATCAAAGATACAAAGAACGTGTTTCAATCAAAACCGATCAACCGATTAAAAGTTATCAACGAATTACAAATCAAAATAAGCTACAGGGGTCCCCAGCCGGTCGGCATGGCAGCCGGTCGGCCGGCTGGTGATCCCTTCAGCCTTCCTTATCTTTTGAAATAAAACAACAACAAAGGACTCCCAGCCGGCTGGCAGGCGGCCGGTCTGCCGGCTGGGAACCCAATCCTATGTTCTTAAAAATCCGCAAAACACACTACAACGCACTCCCAGTCGGCTGGCAGGCGGCCGGTCTGCCGGCTGGGAACCCTATTCCTATGTTCTCAATTTTACGCAAAATCAACAAATAACACTCCCAGCCGGTCGACCGGCGGCCGGTCGGTCGACCGGCTCAGAGAGCCTGTACGCGAAATTCGCACTTTCCAGCCTATTGCAAAACTCATTAAATCGACACCAATTCTTAAGAATCGTTAAAAGTGAAGTTTACACAACATTACCAATCACTTATTAACACAAACTACCAGCAATTCAACCCATAACAATCCTCAATGCGATTATATAATGTATCCGTCGCAAAACATGAAATTTCTGAAATTAGCTTATGAACATGTGAAACATCAACAAGGCATGAATTATTCACATAAGAACATTCCTAAACATGTTACTAAGTCCATAAATCATTCAACTTAAACAAAATCAGAAACATCAACAAGAACACAACAAAACTTGCTATTTTAACAAAAAGGCCGAGTTTCTCATTATCGTCACCTCAAATGCAATCTGGCTCAAAGATCTTCCTCTAGGATGAAGCTATCCACTTCCGGGTCGTCCAAGCCCACGCCTACAAGCACGAAAAATGCGATTAAGGGGCTGAAAGTCGAATCTTACAAAAACAGCCCGAAATTCGAAGTGAAGGATTTGAAAAATGAAAGTGATAGATGGCTTGCAAATTAAATGAGGATTCCGAAAATGTTATTATTACCTCGATTTGATGAACAGATGATGAAGAACTAATCAAAAGAAGATGAATATAAATGGAGGTTTATGAGGAATTGTTTTTACAGTGATATTGTTTGAAGGAGATGAATATGTCGACACATGGGTCTTAAAGGGTTTAAGGAATTGTCCTTTCCGTTTAAAATGAAACGGGTTAGGATACTTGAACGGGTTTTTAAGATGTGAACTTAAATTTACCAAGTTTGTATTCGTCTTAAGGACTTAAGGTTCTTAAGACGGATCTTACTATTTATTTAAAAAGATACTTTTCGATAAATTACTCAAATATTATTTTATTACTTAAAATAATTAAAAACGCTTAAAATATGTTTTATAAAAATACGGGATATTACAATCACCTCAACTTCAAAAAGTTTCGTCCTCGAAACTCGAACGAAGATAAATTCTAACTAACTATACCTCAATCGAAAAGAGAAGGATGTGCATCACGCATCGATGCCTCGGTCTCCCACGTCTGCTCCTCAACATCACCGCAACGCCAAAGGATCTTCACTAAAGGAACCACCTTGCTCCTAAGCTTCCTATCATGTCGGTCAAGGATCTTCACGGGACGCTCCTCGAAAGCAAGACTCGGCTCCAAGTTCTCGATCTCTCTAGGCAGAACATGACTCGGGTCACTAACATACTTACAGAGCTGAGAAACATGAAAGGCACTATGAACCTTGCCCAAACTAGGAGGCAAGTCCAAACGATAAGCAGCAGCACCAATCCTCTTCACGATCTCAAAAGGCCCAATATACTTAGGACTCAACTTGCCCTTAACTCCAAACCTCTTAACGCCCTTCATCGGTGAAACTCTCAAGAAGACTCTGTTACCCACCTCAAACTCTAGAGGTCTACGGCGAACATCAGCATAGGATTTCTGCCGATCCTGTGCGGCCTTCATCCTACCTCTGATAAGCTGAACCTGATCAATCGTAACAGCTAACTGGTCCGGTCCTAGGTCGTGCACGTCACTCGCCTGATCCCAACAGATCGGACTACGGCACTTCCTACCATATAGAGCCTCGTACGGAGCCATACCAATAGATGAATGCTAACTGTTGTTGTAAGAAAACTCAACTAACGGTAGACACTGCTCCCAAGAACTCTGGAAATCAAGTGCACAAGCACGGAGCAAGTCCTCTAATGTCTGAATAGTCCTCTCGGACTGACCAGCGGTCGCGGCATGATATGCGGTGCTCATCAGCAAACGGCTACCCATAGCCTCCTGTAAAGCTTTCCAAAATCTGGAACAAAACCTCGGATCACGATCGGAAACGATCTCTCTCGGGACACCATGGTAACGGACTATCTCTGCAATATAAGCCCTGGCTAAACGGTCCATATCCCATGTCTCTCTAATAGGCACAAATCTGACACACTTAGTTAGCCTATCAACAATAACCCAAATCGCATCCTTGCCTCCCACAGTCTTAGGCAATGCTGTCACGAAGTCCATCGAAATGCACTCCCACTTCCACTGAGGAACGGGAAGCGGCTGAAGCAAACCACCTGGCCTCCTATGCTCTATCTTGACTTGTTGACAAGTCAAGCACCTACTCACGTAATCCAAAATGTCTTTCTTCATCCCGGACCACCAAAATATAAGTCTCAAGTCCTTGTGCATCTTCTCTCCGCCCGGATGAACTGAATACGGTGTCAAATGAGCCTCATCAAGAACCCTCTTCCTCAAATCAGGTACATCTGGAACATACATCCTACCACGGAATCTAAGGAAACCATCAGCATCAATCCCTAAGTCAGGTGCAACACCACTCGAAATCTTAGCCTCGAACTTCTTGAAATCAGCATCTGTAGGTAAACTCTGGCGAATCTCCCAATATAAGGACGGCTCGGCAGTCATAGCAGCTAACCAATCAAAACCACTACCAACCATCTCTAATCTCAACTTCCGGAACTCGGAACACAACTCATCGGGCAACACTCGCATAGCACTCATCGAATTAGAAGTCTTGCGGCTAAGCGCATCTTCAACCACATTGGCCTTTCCCTCATGATACAATAACTCAATGTCATAATCCTTAACCAACTCTAGCCAACGTCTCTGTCGCATGTTAAGGTCCTTCTGTGTGAAAATGTACTTAAGACTCTTGTGATCCGTGAAAATGCGACAATGAGATCCCATCAAGTAATGACGCTACATCTTCAAGGCATGAACAACAGCAGCTAACTCAAGATCATGGGTCGGATAGTTCACCTCGTGAACTCGCAACTGTCTAGATGAGTAAGCTATCACCTTACCACTCTGCATCAACACACATCCAAGCCCTAACATTGAAGCATCACAATAAACATCGAAGTCAACTCCAATCTCTGGCAAAGCAAGTACGGGAGCGGAAGTCAACCTAGTCTTCAATTCCTGGAAAGAGCTCTCACACTTGTTGGTCCACACAAACTTAGCTTCCTTCTTCAATAACTGAGTCATCGGACGAGCTAATCTAGAGAAATCCTCAACAAATCGACGGTAGTAACCCGCTAAACCAAAGAAACTACGGATCTCTCCCACATCTTTGGGACTCTCCCAATCAACAACGGCCTCAATCTTCGCGGGATCAACCATAACTCCCTCACTAGATATCACATGTCCAAGAAATGCAACCTTAGAAAGCCAAAACTCACACTTAAAGAACTTCGCGAACCACTTATGTCGACGTAAAATCCCTAGAATCAATCTGAGATGCTCGGCATGCTCCTCATCTGTCTTAGAGTAAATGAGGATATCATAAATAAACACCACAACACAAGTGTCAAGATACTCACTAAAGGTGCGGTTCATCTGATCCATGAAGATAGCAGGTGCATTAGTCAACCCAAAAGGCATAACCACGAACTCAAAATGCCCATATCTGGTACGAAAAGCAGTCTTCGCAATATCAGCCTCTCTCACTGGGATCTGATGATAACCCGATCGAAGATCAATCTTAGAAAACCTAGAAGCACCTCTCAACTGATCAAACAAATCATCTATCCTAGGCAAAGGATATCTGTTTTTCACGGTCACTCGGTTCAACTCTCTATAGTCAATGCAAAGTCTCATGGAACCATCTTTCTTCTTAACGAACAAAACTGGAGCACCCCACGGAGAAGCACTCGGTCTAATGAACCCTTTCTCGATCATCTCTTCCAACTGTTGCTTCAATTCCTTCAACTCTGGTGGATCCATACGGTAAGGAGCCTTAGATATAGGTCCCGTACCCGGAATAAGCTCAATAGTAAACTCCACATCTCTCTCTGGCGGTATCCCTGACAAGTCATCTGGGAAAACATCTGGATACTCACGAACAATGGCTACATCTTCAAGCTTCGGTAGCGATGGCTTTGCAGCTGAAACAACACATAGGAAGGCTTGGCAACCCTTCCTAAGAACATGAGATGCTTTCATCGAAGAAATCACATGAACACCCTTTTTGGGGCGAGTTCCCTTATAGGAAACACGAACTCCTGAAGAACTCCTCAAGCAGATTTTCTGGTCGCGACACTCGAAGCGAGCATGGTATCGCGATAACCAATCCATACCGAGGGTAATGTCAAATTCCTCGAGAGGAAATCTCAATAAGTCCGCTGGAAATGTGGCTTGACCAATGATAATCGGAACATCCCTATGGGACGAAGAGCAGGAAAACACGTCTCCAGAAGGTAAGGAAATGGAAGTCTCCTCAACCAATGAAGACTCAAGAGCTAAACGGTCTGCGAACTGAGTCGATATAAATGAAAGAGAAGCTCCAGTATCGAACAAAATAAGGCACTCAGCACCAAGGACAGAAAAGATACCGACAACAATGTCTGGATGCGCCTCAGCCTCAGCCCTAGTCATCACGAAGATCTTCCCCTTCGGCTTTCCTCCCTTAGTCACTGCAGCAGCAGTGGAAGCCTTGCCAAGTGCGGTGTTCCTCTCAGGACACTCATAAGATCGATGCCCAAATCCATTACAAGTGAAACACTTATAGGCATTCTTGAAACAGTCAAAACCCGGATGAGATGGTTTACCACAACGGTGGCAAACACTAGGAGATGTGTCGGTGTGAACAATGGTCTGAGCAACCGGAGCAGAGAACCTCTCAAACCGCTTCTTCTGAGAAGAAGGCGAAGAAGTAGAAGGAACAAACGGTCTCTTCCCCTGGTAAATTGATCTCTGGTGAGAAGTCACACTGGAAGTAGCAGCTCGGGTCTCAGCATCTATGGCACGGATGAAACTCTCGGCCCAAATAGCATCATCATATACCTCCACAAAACAAGTCGAGTCACGACGGACCATACTCTCGATGCGCGGCCCTAACTTCCCACGGTAGAAGTAAACACTCTCAGCCTCATCTCTGACAAATCTCGATGCAAAATGTGCAAGTTGGTTGAATCTGTCGGTGAACTCCTGAACGGACATCTTACCCTGCTTCAAGTTCATGAACTCCTTAAGTCGCTGTGATCTAAGCTCCTTAGGATAAAACCTCATCTCGAGCTTATCCTTAAAAGCCTCCCAATCGAACAAAGGATCAAGAGTGAAAGTCGGTCCGGTCAATGCCCACCAAATATCGGCCTCAAGGGTCAAAAAGTGAGTGGCTAGCCGCACTCTATCCTCTCTAACCACCGAATACATGGTAAAGCTCTTTTCCATCTCACGGAACCACTCGGTAAGAGCTACCGGATCAACCTCGCCTCCATAAGTCTTCACGTGGCTCCTGGACATCTGCGATGCTATCCAAGAGAAGCTACCAGGACGATTAGCCTCATTGCCTGGCGGTGGAGGAGGTGGAACAGTCCCTGCTTGCTATCTCTGGTTCTCAAGCAACTGATGAAGTGCTTGCATTATAGTGTTCTCAGCAGCCGTGGTTCTCACCATCCTTCAAAAGAGAAAACAAGTGTTAACTTAGCAATTAGCATTCACAAATAGACTACAATATAAGTCCTTAGATCTACCCATCTCTCATTCATTATTTGTTTATTTGGTCAAGTTAAGGTTGGGGGTCACATGAGTGCGTCGGGAGCAACAATGCTCTGATACCAACTGTAAAATCCCTCGCGAAAGCGGAAAATTAAAACATTCAAAGATACTAAAAATGCAGCGGAATTAAAACTTTTTAAATACAAACACCATGCGAGAAGAATTAAACTGAAATGGAAACTGAAACTGATATAAACAAAATAGATAAGTATAACAGTTCTAAGTACTGAAAACCAAAATATAAATACAAAGCCTGGGATGGAACATCCCTACAGGCACCAAAAGATAATTGTATCAAAACTAAGAGTCCAGCTAAACGATATAAGTGTAAGTCATATGATGACAACAGGATCATCACTCGCTAGCTCTGTAACATCCCGCATTTTCGTAAATGTATTTTAAACGTTTAAATTATTTTAAGTAATAAAATAATATTTTAATAACTTAACGGAAAATATTTTATATAAATAGTAAGATCCGTCTTAAGAACCTTAAGTCCTTAAGACGAATACAAACTTGGTAAAGTTAAGTTCCCCTCTTCAAAACCCGTTCAAGTATCCTAACCCGTTTCATTTGTGACGGAAAGGACAATTCCTTAAACCCTTAAAATCATTTCAGTCGACATATTTCTTCTTCCTCAAGAACAATATAACAGTAAACCCAACTCTCACAAAACCTCAATTTTATTCATCTTCTTTGGCTCATTCCTTCATCATCCGTTCATCAAATCAAGGTAACAATAACATTTTCGGAATCCTCATCGAATTTGCAAGCCATCTATCACTTTCGTTTTTCAAATCCTTCACTTCGAAAATCTGACTAATTTTCCTAAAACCCATTTTCTGTCCTTAATCTCGTTTTCCGTGTTTGTAGGGGAAGGTTTGGTTGACCCGGAAGTGGATAGCTTCATCTTAGAGAAGGATCTTTGAGCCGGATTGCTTTAGAGGTGACGATAATGAGAAACTCGGCCTTATTGTGAATATTAGCAAGTTTTGATGTGTTTTTCTTAATGTTTCTGATTTTTGTTTAAGAATGATGTTAATGGACTTAGTAACATGTTTAGGATTGTTCATACATGTTGAATTCATGCCTTGTTGTTGTTACACATGTTCATAAGCGATTTTCAGAAATTACATGTTTTGCGACGGATACTTGTTATAATCATTTTGAGGATTGTTATGGGTTAAATTGCTGTTAGTTAGTGTTAAATTATGATTAGTAATGTTGAGTAAACTTTGCTTGTAGTGATTCTCGAGTTTTGTTATCGATTTAATGAGTTTTGAAGTTGTAACACCCCCATTTATTTAAGAGCCTTTAGCAAGACATTCTCAAATAAATAGAGCTGTTACCATCTCGGAATGTCCGAGGTAGTGAATACAAAGTAAAACAAACCAAAGTACTTTATATAAAACTGATTAAATTTGAACTTTTGATATTACAACTACTATGCAAAGAATAAAGTACAACTGATAACATCTAAATATGCGATCAAATTCTAAGTAGGTCCAAGCCATGTCTCTCTCCATGCCCAAGCTCCTAATCCATTTGTCTCTGATCTGTAGAATCTACTCTCCATTCCGGATCATCGTAGGTGTACACGAATACACTGTCAACCTCGCGGTTGAGTAGGATAACACAAAAATAGATAATGCAACAATTATGATATGCAAATGCAATGATATGCTCGAGCTCAATCTCAATCACAATCTCAAACCCGTAACACCCAGCCATACCGAACCTCCCGGCAGACTATAATCGGCCGTCGCCGAACACCAGCATAACAGCTGAGGTCACCAGGTCTAGTCCTGCAGAACTAGCCTGGGCCCAATAATATCTCATCATCTCAAATCCGTATCCAATGCATATGTCATGCTCATGAATGCAACAATAATAGTAACCATACTTATGAATGCAACAGTAATAATAATTACTCATAATCATATACCATCCTCATATCATTCATGCTCATCATCCATATCATACACCCAACATCCATTCATAACACATAACAGTAGTATATTGACAGTGTAACCTACCTGGATAGCAATATAATCCGATAGCAAGCCAACAAGTAAATAGAGTTATTCCACTTCAATACTGTCACCTAACAATTAGCAGAAGTATACAATCACTACTCATTCCAAAACTAATTGTACTCCCGTTTACTTAACTTATTCATGAGCATAATTAAATAAACGATCACGACACAACGATTATAAATACATAATTACTAACTAATATAATGATATAAACAAATATAATATCTCAAGTAATCAAATTAGCTAATTAAATAATATATTACACATAAGGAGACCGTATTAAACACGACTACTTCAAATAACTTGTCTAACCCATCTTTATTACTTTTAAAACTTATTTTCATTAAATAAGCGACAGAGAAAAATATAATTAAACAATTGATAACCGTCACATCCATGTATAAAGATCTTACTGAACTTAATAATTAAAAGTATGAACAACCTTACTAAAATAGTAAACATACTATTAATGACATTATTACTACAATATTAATAATAATGATAATAATAATAATCATAATAATACTAGTAATAATAATATCAATTATCATATCATACAATTATATTAACACTAATAATGCCATAATTAAAATATCATTATCATAAAATACTAATATAATATACTAATACTAATGTTAACCACTAACAATTAACAAAACAACTCAACCACTAAGACCAAAACGCAGCAAATCCCTCGTGTAATAGCCCCGAAAACACACCCGCAAGATAAAACAGAACCCGCTTGACAGCCCCCTTTGACAACCTCATCGACAACCTATATGCCGCGCCAACCACCACCAATCATGGTGGCTGCCACCCTTGCACCACCATGCACTACCAGACACCACCCACTGAACCTAACCCAAAAGCCACCACCCTCGATTTCCCTTGCAACAGTCATGGCAACAACAGCAATACACCGATCAGTAGGTACGTTACCGACTTTCCCGACCCATTACCTCTTGTTTGGCCACCGACGACCACCACCACTAATCCTAAACTCGAGTATGTACTACTAACTATCACTGGCACGTCTTAGACAGCACCATAGGCCACCACCGCAACCACCACGGGCACTCAAACCTGCCTGGACACACTAAAACGCTCCTCCCCTGTTTCGGTTCTCTTTTACATCTCTAGTGCTGCGTTTCCCGGCCATCACTGACCTTAGCCACCACCCAAGGCCACCCCTACGGCACCAGGGAAGTCCCCTCTACACTAGCAACCTCCCACCTACAACCTAGACGCAGAACCTATCCCAACAGACCCAAAAAGAAACGACAAACAACTACACTCACGACCCTTATTCTCCCCTGTTTCTTCACGTTTCTACCGCCTCTAAACCAACAGTTTCTGGTGGTGCTCCGGCCATCCCCACGCTACCCTACCACCACCGTTCTAAACTATGGACACCCTACAACGAGAACCCAAGTACTCGTATCAAGGCAAAATCAGGAGAGCAGTTCGAAAGACAATTCAAAACAACGAAGCATACTAACATAAAACACGATTGTTAACAAAACAATTGCTTACTGTGGTGATGATGGTGATAGAGGTGCGGTTTCTGGTTCAGTCTATGTCCCGTTCTTCATCAATTTCACGCCCCTAATATGTGAAGTAGGGTTTTAGGTTGTGTAGTCGAAGTTTGGGAGGCACAAGAGTGAAAAAGAGATGATATGTCGATGTATGTCTGAGGTAGGGTTTCTCTTCTTTTCTTTCTATTTTTAACTTGGTATCCGTTTCTTACCCCATAACCCGAATCCAAGCCCATCACGCATCTCAAGGTCATTGACCTCTATTTACCGTTCTCGACTCATAGTATAAAATAAACGAGTACGTATAATTTACTTATACTAATTAAATTAATTTTGGGAATAATTTTATTAGAACTAACATAAAATATAAAAAAAATAGGATTTAAATATAATCATGACGTAATTAAGAAAACAAGTATAAATGAGAAATCAAAATAAATTATAAAATATATTATCAAAATAAAGAAAATACGAATAAAATGTCATTTTATGAAGTAATCGTCAAATATAAAAATGATTATGAAATACGAATTAATCGTAGAAATACGATTTATAAAATAATAACAGTTCACGTAAAATACTTTACAAACATTCCATTTGAAATACTTGTATAAAACACGGTTTGACTATCGTTGACCGAGGCTAATATACGGGGTATTATAGTCTTCCCTCCTTAAAATGAATTTCGTCTCGAAGTTCGCTACCCCGAACGATAACAAAATACCCCACCAACATAAGAAAACACAAGTCGTACATATACATAAGCTCGAAAACGCGAAGTGTTACATTCTATCTTCCTTAAGAAACTTTGTCCCCAAAGTTTAACATACGACCGAAGTATATGACCCTTAAAGAACCACAACATTGACCAAAACTTAACAA
This sequence comes from Silene conica, assembly GCA_029255685.2. NCBI lineage: Eukaryota > Viridiplantae > Streptophyta > Magnoliopsida > Caryophyllales > Caryophyllaceae > Silene > Silene conica. The sequence continues at coordinate 46,879,057 of CM055317.2, read as the reverse complement.
ATTAAAACAGCAGACTCCATGCATGGTCAAGCCCAGTCGGCCAAACATAACATACCACTTAGCCAGATTGTACATCATCAAGATTTTACAATCCTATCCTCCGTAAAACATGGTTACGTCCCCGTAACCCCATTATAAATTCCACATTCATTGCTCAAGAAGATCACCGAATCGACAGTCACATATTATTTGATAAGTTAAGTGCTTTATACTGTGCAATTAGCATCCGACTCTTAAATTCACAAACATACTTGTCAATTTCATGCTACGCAATAAACAAAATCAAGGTAACCAACATCTATACCCTTGGAAATTTTGACACAAAATTAACACTTTTACATCAATGTAGACAATCAGCTAACTCATAGTTCACACTTTGTCAAATTAAAACATTTCATGCTCATACTCAATTTATGGAGGCAAAACTCTTGTTTATGCACATAAGAAAAAGTGACATTAGGCAAAATTTTAGTTACTGTAATTAAACACGGAGCAATGACATATTTCACGGGATAGACGCTAGTCATAGATTAGCAAGGCAACTTTGCATTTCCAGGTATAAATAAGTTAAAATCACTTAGGTACATTTCTCATCTACTCACATTACATCATTTATCATAAAACTAGTAATAAATATAACTTGCAAGATAAGAGGTTTATATCCTGTGAAGTAATTTCATATTGAGCAAGATTTTATCAACATGTAGCTACAGATTCTATCATGTTGCAAAACAATTACCACAATGATTCAACATCAGCTTTATCATGGCTTATCACATAATTCATATTTGATTAAACTTTTATATTGAAAACTCACATAACTTACAATTTTAACAGTCAAACATCATGTAGGAACTTTCGAAATCATAATTAAATAACCGCTCTGACATCTTGTGCGATATTATAGTTTTTAGAAAATTTAATGAATTAACTAATCATAGGAAAAGCATCAAATGCAAAGTTTAAGGGAGTTATTTATAACAAAAATTTTTACAACTCGATTGGTCTGAACAAAACTTTACAACACCTAGACAGAAATTTAAACAACTTGCAAAAATCACTATTAAATAACGACTCGTTAAGATTTTACGTGGCTTATCATTTTGAAAACGTGAATGAGAATTGAAAAAAAAAATGGAGTTGGAATTATGCATAAACAATAAACACGTTTTAAATGATTTCTTCTCCAAAGCATAGATAAAACGGAACTGTGCAGTAACAATCTGACCATTGTCAACTAAAATATTTATTTCTCTCAAAATATAATTTCTATTAACATGAAACCAAAAGCATTGGAAAGCTAAATCAGAAAGTTATCACACATAAAAATTTTCACATTCATCTAGAGAATACATCTTAAATAGTAGTTCGTACAAATAAGGTAACATTCTTTTTAACATAATCATTCCTTATCTAAGACGTGTAAACATGTTAGTTGAAGCATTGAAATCACATTGCACCATATTAGCAGTTATTCATCATTTCCAACTAAAATTGTCATCCAGAAAGCGGTAAGATTGTGAAACTGAAAAGTATAAACAATTAAATAACTTAATAATTATATATGTATAAACAATGAATTAGTTTCTACCATTGCAGTAAACACAGCAGATTTAAGTTCGTAAATATATCCTAGAAATCACGAAGGTGTTACTTATTATCAATTCATTACACATATCATTATATTATATCTTTACCTAAGGGTTCAGGGATCATATAGCCGCATGCATATCACTAGACATAAATTAATATAACATATAAATCTGATCATTCTCATTCAATACAAAACAATATATTACATAGTTATGATAGTCAATTAGTGACCAGATCTAATATAGACATTTCAAAACACCAAAATCATATGATCATATCACTCCAAATTATTGTTCAATAATATACAACCATTCTCTGAAAATTTCAGTTCAAGCGTTCAGATCAACCAACATTTTCAGATCAGTCGTATTCGTTTAATGCACATCATCATACAAGTCAAGCTTATAATTCAAAAATCACATTCCAATTTTTCAGGTTCTCAATACTTAAAAATCATACATCTCAATCAACACTCAATATAAATCTCATACAACACAGATCTTCATCCATATATCACATCAAACTTACCTCATTCCTTTTCCGCGGAAACGTTAGTACAATATATATATTGGGTCATGTCCTTTATTTCTATACTACCCACGCTCTACATCTCTCAAGGGTAACCAGGTTAGACTGAAAGGGCCAGTGGCTTGGTTTGAGGGGGCCCCTAACTCATCCCTATCCTGGGGCTCCTAATTGTCACTAACCTGGGGTTCATTTTATTAGACTCTTCCTACGTTCATTATTATTCATTTGGCTTAGGCCTGAGGATCGTTTGCTCTGATACCACTTTGTAACACCCCCATTTATTTAAGAGCCTTTAGCAAGACATTCTCAAATAAATAGAGCTCTTACCATCTCGGAATGTCTGAGGTAATGAATACAAAGTAAAACAAACCAAAGTACTTTATATAAAACTGATTAAATTTGAACTTTTGATATTACAACTACTATGCAAAGAATAAAGTACAACTGATAACATCTAAATCTGCGATCAAATTCTAAGTAGGTCCGAGCCATGTCTCTCTCCATGCCCAAGCTCCTAATCCATTTGTCTCTAATCTGTAAAATCTACTCCCTATTCCGGATCATCGTAGGTGTGCACGAATACACTGTCAACCTCGCGGTTGAGTAGGATAACACTAAAATAGATAATGCAACAATTATGATATGCAAATGCAATGATATGCTCGAGCTCAATCTCAATCACAATCTCAAACCCGTAAGACCCAGCCATACCGAACCTCCCGGCAGACTATAATCGGCCGTCGCCGAACACCAGCATAACTGTAACACCCCCATTTATTTAAGGGCCTGAACTAGGACTCCTCAGATAAATAAAGGTGTTACCATCTCGGTTCCCCGAGGCAGTAGATACAAAGGAAGATAAACAGTACTTTAAATTAAATTTAAAGTCATAACATGTTCTTACATAACCAGATATATAAAACTGTTCTAATCAAAATAAAAGTACAACTCATCAACCACTATCATGTGATCTAGACTCTAGGCAGGTCCGGGTCCATGCTTCTCCCTTCCCTAAGCTCCCATAGTCTTTATACCTGTCAATCTGCTCCCCAATAAATTGGTTCATCACAGGTGATCACGAATACACAGGGTCAACCACGAGGTTGAGTAGAGAAAATCTGTAAATAAACCACATTACTATAAATAGAAAGTCAAACTTCTCCTCTCCGAATCACAGACCCTTTTATCTCCGCACCAATCACAGACCCTTTATCTCCACACCATTCACAGACCCTTTATCTCCGCACCAATCACAGACCCTTTTATATCAATTCCCGCATCATAAGAATATATAGCCAATATATAATATCACAACGTTATTCAATCAACAAGATATACATATATAATTCACCATAATTAATGATCATGCTTCACAACGTAAACAAGTGCACAGTTAATTCCCTACCTCGTAATTGCAGAAGAAAATGGCAAAATGCACAACCGTTCTCAAAAGTGCTCCACACGAAAACTTCCACCTAAAAGTATATTACTTAATTAATAAACTTCCTACTCTCGTAATACGTATACACATTCCATTTATAGTAACTTCCTATATATAGCAGTTTCCAAAAATAGTAACTTTGGTTTGAAATTCAAATTATTTGAGATGTGCATAAATACCATATCTTACAATAAATGCCCAAAATCATTTCCCTTAATATCACAATATCTTTACTTAATGAACATAATATTACCATACTAACTAATAATAATAACAATAATAATAATAATAATAATAATAATAATAATAATAATAATAATAATAAAAAGAATGAAAAGAATAAAACAAACACACCAAAACCCGACAGCCCCCCACACGACTTCAGCCCTTTCCCTCACCGCCTACCACCATACGATCACCAGCAGACCACCCCCCATGACACCAGCGACACCCCACTACCTCCCTGGCACCACCAAAACGAGCGACCACCGCCGACGAGACTGGTCAGACCCTCTAACTCAGGTCTGCTCCACGTCCGTGCCACCGACTGCCTGCAAAACAGACCCATTTCGAACCCCCAACAACACCCCTAACACCACGACTGACCCCACCAAAAACACCTCCGTCAACCCATCTGTAAGACACGGTGGTGTTACTGTATTGACCTCCCCCGAGTCGACAGTAACACCACCCCCAAACCAAACCCCCTGACTGTAAACAACCACCAAACGAGACAACGGGAACCACAAAACAACCCCTTCGGCGCCGACCCTGCCACCCATTCCCGCCATGACAACCACCCTACTTCTACCCTGACTACCACCAGTAAGATGATCCTAACCACGACCAAGGTTGACGACCAACCACCCCTCGAACAAACCACAAAACAAGGACAGACGCAACAAGCAAAAGAACGAGTGACAGACCCTTTACACGTACCTGACTTCAGACCCCAAAACGAAGAGGCTAGGCACGACTAACTGACCGGAAAACTCCTTCTCCTACTGCTGTGTGGTGGCGGCTGTGAAACTAGAGTGTAGGTTGTGTTGTAGATAGGTCAGAAGTAGGGTAAAAACATGTCTTATATGGCTGCTGCGTGAGGGTTTGTTTAAAATACTAGGGCGGGCTGTTTTGTGTTAGCACAATTATTGAGGCCCAAAACCCCTACCTAGAGGTCTCAGGCTCGAACCCCAAGAACGACACAACCTTAAATAAAAGGAAAATATAAACACCTAGCATCCATGATAAAATAACCAATAAAACATCGTAACTTTTAAAATAAAACTTTATAAATAAACGGGGTATTACAGTCTTCCCCCCTTAAATTGAACTTCGTCCCGAAGTTCTACCACACTGAGGTGACAAAACAAACAACGCAACGACTGGGAACACAAACATCATGAAAACAACCTTCATAAAACTTACTTATACCACAGAATGTTACATTGGCCCTTAAATATATAAATAAAGGTGTTACCATCTCGGTTCCCCGAGGCAGTAGATACAAAGGAAGATAAACAGTACTTTAAATTAAATTTAAAGTCATAACATGTTCTTACATAACCAGATATATAAAACTGTTCTGATCAAAATAAAAGTACAACTCATCAACCACTATCATGTGATCTAGACTCTAGGCAGGTCCGGGTCCATGCTTCTCCCTTCCCTAAGCTCACATAGTCTTTATACCTGTCAATCTGCTCCCCAATAAATTGGTTCATCACAGGTGATCACGAATACACAGGGTCAACCACGAGGTTGAGTAGAGAAAATCTGTAAATAAACCACATTACTATAAATAGAAAGTCAAACTTCTCCTCTCCGAATCACAGACCCTTTTATCTCCGCACCAATCACAGACCCTTTATCTCCACACCATTCACAGACCCTTTATCTCCGCACCATTCACAGACCCTTTTATATCAATTCCCGCATCATAAGAATATATAGCCAATATATAATATCACAACGTTATTCAATCAACAAGATATACATATATAATTCACCATAATTAATGATCATGCTTCACAACGTAAACAAGTGCACAGTTAATTCCCTACCTCGTAATTGCAGAAGAAAATGGCAAAATGCACAACCGTTCTCAAAAGTGCTCCACACGAAAACTTCCACCTAAAAGTGTATTACTTAATTAATAAACTTCCTACTCTCGTAATACGTATACACATTCCATTTATAGTAACTTCCTATATATAGCAGTCTCCAAAAATAGTAACTTTGGTTTGAAATTCAAATTATTTGAGATGTGCATAAATACCATATCTTACAATAAATGCCCAAAATCATTTCCCTTAATATCACAATATCTTTACTTAATGAACATAATATTACCATACTAAATAATAATAATAACAATAATAATAATAATAATAATAATAATGAAATGAATAAAACAAACACACCAAAACCCGACAGCCCCGCCACACGACTTCAGCCCTTTCCCTCACCGCCTACCACCATACGACCACCAGCAGGCCACCCCCCATGACACCAGCGACACCCCACTACCTCCCTGGCACCACCTAAACGAGCGACCACCGCCGACGAGACTGGTCAGACCCTCTAACTCAGGTCTGCTCCACGTCCGTGCCACCGACTGCCTGCAAAACAGACCCATTTCGAACCCCCAACAACACCCCTAACACCACGACTGACCCCACCAAAAACACCTCCGTCAACCCATCTGTAAGACACGGTGGTGTTACTGTATTGACCTCCCCCGAGTCGACAGTAACACCACCCCCAAACCAAACCCCCTGACTGTAAACAACCACCAAACGAGACAACGGGAACCACAAAACAACCCCTTCGACGCCGACCCTGCCACCCATTCCCGCCGTGACAACCACCCTACTTCTACCCTGACTACCACCAGTAAGATGGTCCTAACCACGACCAAGGTTGACGACCAACCACCCCTCGAACAGACCACAAAACAAGGACAGACGCAACAAGCAAAAGAACGAGTGACAGACCCTTTACACGTACCTGACTTCAGACCCCAAAACGAACAGGCTAGGCACGACTAACTGACCGGAAAACTCCTTCTCCTACTGCTGTGTGGTGGCGGCTGTGAAACTAGAGTGTAGGTTGTGTTGTAGATAGGTCAGAAGTAGGGTAAAAACATGTCTTATATGGCTGCTGCGTGAGGGTTTGTTTAAAATACTAGGGCGGGCTGTTTTGTGTTAGCACAATTATTGAGGCCCAAAACCCCTACCTAGAGGTCTCAGGCTCGAACCCCAAGAACGACACAACCTTAAATAAAAGGAAAATATAAACACCTAGCATCCATGATAAAATAACCAATAAAACATCGTAACTTTTAAAATAAAACTTTATAAATAAACGGGGTATTACAGTCTTCCCCCCTTAAATTGAACTTCGTCCCGAAGTTCTACCACACTGAGGTGACAAAACAAACAACGCAACGACTGGGAACACAAACATCATGAAAACAACCTTCATAAAACTTACTTATACCACAGAATGTTACATTGGCCCTTAAATATATAAATAAAGGTGTTACCATCTCGGTTCCCCGAGGCAGTAGATACAAAGGAAGATAAACAGTACTTTAAATTAAATTTAAAGTCATAACATGTTCTTACATAACCAGATATATAAAACTGTTCTGATCAAAATAAAAGTACAACTCATCAACCACTATCATGTGATCTAGACTCTAGGCAGGTCCGGGTCCATTCTTCTCCCTTCCCTAAGCTCCCATAGTCTTTATACCTATCAATCTGCTCCCCAATAAATTGGTTCATCACAGGTGATCACGAATACACAGGGTCAACCACGAGGTTGAGTAGAGAAAATATGTAAATAAACCACATTACTATAAATAGAAAGTCAAACTTCTCCTCTCCGAATCACAGACCCTTTTATCTCCGCACCAATCACAGACCCTTTATCTCCACACCATTCACAGACCCTTTATCTCCGCACCAATCACAGACCCTTTTATATCAGTTCCCGCATCATAAGAATATATAGGCAATATATAATATCACAACGTTATTCAATCAACAAGATATACATATATAATTCACCATAATTAATGATCATGCTTCACAACGTAAACAAGTGCACAGTTAATTCCCTACCTCGTAATTGCAGAAGAAAATGGCAAAATGCACAACCGTTCTCAAAAGTGCTCCACACGAAAACTTCCACCTAAAAGTATATTACTTAATTAATAAACTTCCTACTCTCGTAATACGTATACACATTCCATTTATAGTAACTTCCTATATATAGCAGTTTCCAAAAATAGTAACTTTGGTTTGAAATTCAAATTATTTGAGATGTGCATAAATACCATATCTTACAATAAATGCCCAAAATCATTTCCCTTAATATCACTATATCTTTACTTAATGAACATAATATTACCATACTAAATAATAATAATAACAATAATAATAATAATAATAATAATAATAATAATAATAATAATAATAATAATAAAACAAATACACCAAAACCCGACAGCCCCCCCACACGACTTCAGCCCTTTCCCTCACCGCCTACCACCATACGACCACCAGCAGACCACCCCCCATGACAGCAGCGACACCCCACTACCTCCCTAGCACCACCAAAACGAGCGACCACCGCCGACGAGACTGGTCAGACCCTCTAACTCAGGTCTGCTCCACGTCCGTGCCACCGACTGCCTGCAAAACAGACCCATTTCGAACCCCCAACAACACCCCTAACACCACGACTGACCCCACCAAAAACACCTCCGTCAACCCATCTGTAAGACACGGTGGTGTTACTGTATTGACCTCCCCCGAGTCGACAGTAACACCACCCCCAAACCAAACCCCCTGACTGTAAACAACCACCAAACGAGACAACGGGAACCACAAAACAACCCCTTCGACGCCGACCATGCCACCCATTCCCGCCGTGACAACCACCCTACTTCTACCCTGACTACCACCAGTAAGATGATCCTAACCACGACCAAGGTTGACGACCAACCACCCCTCGAACAGACCACAAAACAAGGACAGACGCAACAAGCAAAAGAACGAGTGACAGACCCTTTACACGTACCTGACTTCAGACCCCAAAACGAACAGGCTAGGCACGACTAACTGACCGGAAAACTCCTTCTCCTACTGCTGTGTGGTGGCGGGTGTAAAACTAGAGTGTAGGTTGTGTTGTAGATAGGTCAGAAGTAGGGTAAAAACATGTCTTATATGGCTGCTGCGTGAGGGTTTGTTTAAAATACTAGGGCGGGCTGTTTTGTGTTAGCACAATTATCGAGGCCCAAAACCCCTACCTAGAGGTCTCGGGCTCGAACCCCAAGAACGACACAACCTTAAATAAAAGGAAAATATAAACACCTAGCATCCATGATAAAATAACCAATAAAACATCGTAACTTTTAAAATAAAACTTTATAAATAAACGGGGTATTACAAACAACTGAGGTCACCAGGTCTAGTCCTGCAGAACTAGCCTGGGCCCAATAATATCTCATCATCTCAAATTCGTATCCAATGCATATGTCATGCTCATGAATGCAACAATAATAGTAACCATACTTATGAATGCAACAGTAATAATAATTACTCATAATCATATACCATCCTCATATCATTCATGCTCATCATCCATATCATACACCCAACATCCATTCATAACACATAACAGTAGTATAGTGACAGTGTAACCTACCTGGATAGCAATATAATCCGATAGCAAGCCAACAAGTAAATAGAGTTATTCCACTTCAATACCGTCACCTAACAATTAGCAGAAGTATACAATCACTACTCATTCCAAAACTAATTGTACTCCCGTTTACTTAACTTATTCATGAGCTTAATTAAATAAACGATCACGACACAACGATTATAAATACATAATTACTAACTAATATAATGATATAAACAAATATAATATCTCAAGTAATCAAATTAGCTAATTAAATAATATATTACACATAAGGAGACCGTATTAAACACGACTACTTCAAATAACTTGTCTAACCCGTCTTTATTACTTTCAAAACTTATTTTAATTAAATAAGCGACATAGGAAAATATAATTAAACAATTGATAACCGTCACATCCATGTATAAAGATCTTACTTAACTTAATAATTAAAAGTATGAACAACCTTACTAAAATAGTAAACATACTATTAATGACATTATTACTACAATATTAATAATAATGATAATAATAATAATCATAATAATACTAGTAATAATAATATCAATTATCATATCATACAATTATATTAACACTAATAATGCCATAATTAAAATATCATTATCATAAAATACTAATATAATATACTAATACTAATGTTAACCACTAACAATTAACAAAACAACTCAACCACTAAGACCAAAACGCAGCAAATCCCTCGTGTAACAGCCCCGAAAACACACCCGCAAGATAAATAGAACCCGCTTGACAGCCCCCTTTGACAGCCTCATCGACAACCTATATGCCGCGCCAACCACCACCAATCATGGTGGCTGCCACCCTTGCACCACCATGCACTACCAGACACCACCCACTGAACCTAACCCAAAAGCCACCACCCTCGATTTCCCTTGCAACAGTCATGGCAACAACAACAATACACCGATCAGTAGGTACGTTACCGACTTTCCCGACCCATTACCACTTGTTTGGCCACCGACGACCACCACCACTAATCCTAAACTCGAGTATGTACTACTAACTATCACTGACACGTCTTAGACAGCACCATAGGCCACCACCGCAACCACCACGGCCACTCAAACCCGCCTGGACACACTAAAACGCTCCTTCCCTGTTTCGGTTCTCTTTTACGTCTCTAGTGCTGCGTTTCTCGGCCATCACTGACCTTAGCCACCACCCAAGGCCACCCCTACGGCACCAGGGAAGTCCCCTCTACACTAGCAACCTCCCACCTACAACCTAGACGCTGAACCTATCCCAATAGACCCAAAAAGAAACGACAAACAGCTACACTCACGACCCTTATTCTCCCCTGTTTCTTCACGTTTCTACCGCCTCTAAACCACCAGTTTCTGGTGGTGCTCCGGTCACCCCCACGCTACCCTACTACCACCGTTCTAAACTATGGACACCCTACAACGAGAACCTAAATACTCGTATCAAGACAAAATCAGGAGAGCAGTTCGAAAGACAATTCAAAACAACGAAGCATACTAACATAAAACACGATTGTTAACAAAACAATTGCTTACTGTGGTGATGATGGTGATAGAGGTGCGGTTTCTGGTTCAGTCTATGTCCCGTTCTTCATCAATTTCACGCCCCTAATATGAGAAGTAGGGTTTTAGGTTGTGTAGTCGAAGTTTGGGAGGCACAAGAGTGAAAAAGAGATGATATGTCGATGTATGTCTGAGGTAGGGTTTCTCTTCTTTGATAACGTATCATGGTTCAAGCTCTAGTGCTAAAAACAAAGGATTTTCACTCTTTAAAGGACATTAAGAATTGCACTCTTGTTCCCAACTAAACAACTCAATATTGTCTTTATACCTCAAATCAGTTAATTACACAGGACAACCCAACTCAATATTAAACACGTCTCACAAACAAATGATTAAACTTATTGATATAAAATATTAATGGATACGAATCAATTACTAATAACTCGATAGAGATAAGATTAACACATAAAGCCGTCATAAATAAATAACAGTTAGCAAATAATTCATATAACCTCGAACAATATTATTAATAATAGGATCGGTAGAAACGTGTTACGCAGTGGAACAGAATCAGAGTAGTTAACACTTATATACCTAAAACAAGTCCATACATGCACAACGATGTAAACAACCAAGAACTCATAGTCCATACTTGACAACTTAAAACATTTCATGTTCATAAACATTTTATAGAAAAGGCATAGAACGAAATTTATTAACGTACTTAAACATGGAGCATTGACATATTTCACAAGGTTTACACAACTCGTAGATTAACAAGACCGTTTAACATTCCTAGAAGCAATAAGTTAACAAAATCACTTAGGTACATTCCTCATCCATTCACATTACATCATTTATCATGAAACTATTAATACTTATGGCTCGCAAAACAAGGGTTTTATCTAACACGCAGTAATTAAACATTCAGACAGGTTTCCATCGATACCTAGCTACAGAATTGTCATATTGCATACAATCACCATAATTATCAAAACATCAAACCTTATCATGGATCATCACTTCTAATACATTTTGAAACTTTTGGAAACAATCAAGTGGTAAATTGTGGCAATTTTTTAAACACGAATAAAAAGGTAATCTTACAAGCTACGGATCGAAACATGACAACACTGAGACATTCTGCCTCTTCTTACTAAAACATTGTTCTTGCGACTCATGAATTATGAAAATTTTAACGATTGAAGCAAACGATTACACAAGACTGGTACTTTCGTGAATCACATGTCAACCAATCAATAACTGAGTACATCGTGATCAGGTTTTAAATATATCAACATGCAATTCACTTTATGGCATACTAATATACTTGAAAAGTTATAGAGATGATAAACGTAGGTAACTAAGCAGATATAAACCATCAATATACAAAGGAACATCAACAAGATTCACATTGTTCGAATATCCACAATAACGTATAACAATTAGATTGTTATATCATGCTAATAAGTTTACCAGTTAAATTTCATTCCACCACTTAGCAAGGCTCTTCTCTGGTAACCGTGAGTTTAGCAATACATAATTGTTTTGAGATCATGACATTGGAAAGTAAGAGTGTCGGTATAATTGCAACTATTTTAGATAAAACTAGACAGAATAAACAAGATTATGTTATCATACGGTAAAGTTCATATTCATGCAGTATGCCAACTATCCATGTTACAAATATCATAACGGAATATTACATGGTGATATTACAGAATTCATATTTGATTAAACTTTTATATTTAAAACTTTACTATTTCAACAATCATACATCACGCAGCAACCTCCAAAAATCATAATTAGATGACCGCTTAGCTATTTTGCAAGCTATTAGGGCTTTTAGAAAATATAAGGAATTAACTAATCATAGGAAGAATAATCAAAGGCAACTGGTACGGAAATTATTTATAACAATTTTACAACTCAGTTGGTCGGAACATAAACTTTACAACAAATTTAGACATAAAATTTGGGCAACTTGCAAAAATCACTATCAAATAACGACTCGTTAATATTTTACGAGGCTTATCATTTTGAAGACATAAATGAATAATCTAAACAGTGGAGTTTGAATTATGCATAAACAATAACCACGTTTTAAATGATTTCTTTTGCGAAAACATGAGTCAAAACAGAATTGTACAGTGACAATCTGGCCACTGTCGACTAAAATATTTACTTCCCGCAAACTATAACTCGTACTAACATGAACCCAACGGCATTTGAAAGCTAATTCAGAAGGTTATCACCTATAAGATTTTCATATACATATAGATAACATATTTTAAATGGCAGCCCGTACAAACAAGGTAACATTATGAAAGTTTATCAAAATTTTGGTTCCTTTGAAATTCCACATTACTACATCGAAACTCAATCATTTCTTTTCAAGGCACGTTGTCATAATATTTGAAGCATAGACGTCACTTAGCACCATATTAACATTCATTCCTCATTTCAACTATAATTACCATCTAGCGCGCAGTACAGATTTTGAGAAACCAACCAAATAGCTCAATACTTGTACACATCTATATACGAATGTAACTCATAACTACATGTCATTGATGGCTTGGGGCAACACATTCCGCATATCACTAGACAGGGATTACCAGTTTATATAAGTCTGATCATTCATGTTCAAGTACCCACAATATATTACATAAATGCGATAGTCATTCGATTCCAGATAAGCGTATGAACTCTTCAAATATCAAAATCATATGATCACATCACTCTAACCATGGCTCAACAAATACGACCTCCAAACTCTGATAATTTCAATTTAATCATCCATATCTACCCACAGTTCATATTGCACATATCCTTAATCAGAACTCACATATGACTTACCTCATTCTTCTCCTGCAAGAACGTTAGCATAAAATAACCAGGTCACTATATAGTCTACCCCACTCTTCAATTGCTCTCTTTGGGTTCCCGAGACAGAACTGAAAGGGCCCAGGTTTGGCGTGAGGGGGCCCCTAACTCATCCCGTTCCTTTTTGGGGCTCCTATCAATTTCATCTCGGGGTTCATTTTATAAGACTCTTCCTAGATTCATTATTATTTATTCATTTGGTTTAGGCCTGAGGATCGTTCGCTCTGATACCACTTTGTAACACCCCCATTTATTTAAGGGCCTGTACTAGGACTCCCTAGATAAATAAGGATGTTACCAACTCGGTTTTCCGAGGCAGTAGATACAAAGGAAGATAAACAGTACTTTAAATTGATAAGTTATCTCAAAGAACAAGTTTATACAACTGACTTAAAACAAACTGTCTTGATAAAACAAAAGTACAACTCATAAGTACTACTATGGTAGTCTAGACTCTAGGCAGGTCCGGATCCAAGCTTCTCTCTTCCCCTAGCTCCCATAGTCTCAACACCTGTCAATCTGCTCCCCAATAATTGGTTCATCACAGGTGATCAAGAATACACAGGGTCAACCACGAGGTTGAGTAGAGAAAAACTGTAAACAAACCACATTACTATAAATAGAAGGTTGAAGTTCTCCACTCCGAATCACAAGACCCTTAAATCTCCACACCAAACACAGACCCTTTATCTCCGCACCAATCACAAGACCCTTATCTCCGCACCAATCACAGACCCTTTATCTCCGCACCAATCACAGACCCTTTATCTCCGCACCAATCACAGACCCTTTATCTCCGCACCAATCACAGACCCTTTATCTCCGCACCAATCACAGACCCTTTATCTCCCCGTAACACATCACAGAATGATGTAAATAACACAATATACGATCACATGATAATAAATAGCAAGCATGTTGGATATCCAATAAGAACAGATTACACATCATTGTGATATCAAATAAGAACAGATTACACATCATCGTATACCAGTAGTTTCCCTACCTCACTTGCAGAACGACAACCGGACAGCTGCTAGAAATATCCCACTTCGAATTCCGCTCCTATAAATAATACTTACTATCAAATTCTATTCATACTAACAACACTACTAAATGCTCATTCATCATATTTATAATTGATTTATTCCTGACACAGTATATATATCCACAACAAACCCGTAACCATGTGTTAATCATTAAACAAGCAATTGTCACAATATTATACCTCTTATCGATATATTAAACAATCGTCCAACATCATTAACAATTACCGTACACCAATAATTGACACTTACAAAATGTAGTATACTTATTCCACCAAACAATTTATTACTAACTTTGATAAAATAAAATAATCAAATATGAATATTAATTTTACTACCAACAATATCAACAACAATATTAATACTAACAATAGTATTAATAACACCCATAAATAATAAAATACCACTAATAGCAATACTATCATAATAATAATAATAACATTAATATAAAAATAATAAAGAAAGTGGCGTGATTCATGTTGAAACAACGACAAAACCGCGAAGGACTAACACCCCTACTTCGACAAAACTCGCGCGCTCGAAAACAGCCCCCTATACCACCACATAAAACCACTACCACCACCGACAACCACCGTACACCAGTCTCCCAACCACCTGCTACCACCGACACTCTTACCCAACCCTCGACACTCACCAAAGGAACAGACCAGAGCCTAACCAGGCCTGGTTCCCACCTGAACCGATAGAATTCGTATGGACAGACCCCCACTGTCGACACCTTCCAGCGGCCCTAGCATCGCCTGCAACCACCACCTATTCCACCCCTGACACAGAACCCATACGCGGCAGTGGTACCACCGTGTCGACCTCCCCCGAGTCGACGGTGGTACCACCTTCAACACCCCTGCCCTTACACTCCAAACTAAAACCGTGACTACTTAGGACAACAGACACCCCCTTAGACACCTACCCTACCGGTTATACCCACCGTGACTACCACCACAGCACCCCCAGACCACCACCAGTCCACAACCACCAATCACGTGCACAGGGAAAGCATCTAACCCAGTATTAAAACGTATACACCCAGACCCTACTTAAGGTGTTTGACGGAATTCCTGTGACAGGCGGCAGAAAACAGCCATGCCTGGTGTTCTTCGGTGGATGATGAAGGTACGACTGTGGTTAGACACGACTCCCAAACCCCATAGTTCATCATTGTACGAGAGTCAGCCACAAAACACAAAGACACGACTCAAACTAATAGATAGAAAAGACGCAGACAGAACATTATGAAAGAACAATGTGTTGACTTACCTCCTTCTCAAGTGTTCCGACCACCCTTAGACCACCCTATGACCACCGTGAGAACCTCCTAATCACTCTCTGCTGTGGCGGCTGCGGATGTGTGGTGTTGGAATACAGATTAGGGTAGTCTAGGTTTTAGGAATTGTGTTCAAAAGTGACGGCAGTAGATAGGGTTTATAGGTGTTTTAGGAAAAACACCAACGTGGCCTATAGTTTTGCTTACAAAACGAGGCCCATGGCCATGTTGCCACAGGTCCTAGGTTCGAGCCTCACCAACACCACACTACTATTATCATCACATGATGGCTAGGTTCCCATTTCGAAACCCACCGAAGTCCAAAACGCTTAACATAAAACGAGTGTACACTAGCTTGTTGAACGAGCAATTATAAATAATCATATCCTCTACCCATAAAATTATTATATTTAATAATAATAATACGGGTTATTACAGTTCTAAACTATGGACACCCTACAACGAGAACCCAAATACTCGTATCAAGACAAAATCAGGAGAGCAGTTCGAAAGACAATTCAAAACAACGAAGCATACTAACATAAAACACGATTGTTAACAAAACAATTGCTTACTGTGGTGATGATGGTGATAGAGGTGCGGTTTCTGGTTCAGTCTATGTCCCGTTCTTCATCAATTTCACGCCCCTAATATGTGAAGTAGGGTTTTAGGTTGTGTAGTCGAAGTTTGGGAGGCACAAGAGTGAAAAAGAGATGATATGTCGATGTATGTCTGAGGTAGGGTTTCTCTTCTTTTCTTTCTATTTTTAACTTGGTATTCGTTTCTTACCCCATAACCCGAATCCAAGCCCATCACGCATCTCGAGGTCATTGACCTCTATTTACCATTCTCGACTCATAGTATAAAATAAACGAGTACGTATAATTTACTTATACTAATTAAATTAATTTTGGGAATAATTTTATTAGAACTAACATAAAATATAAAAAAAATAGGATTTAAATAAAATCATGACGTAATTAAGAAAACAAGTATAAATGAGAAATCAAAATAAATTATGTAATATATTTAATCAAAATTTATTATCAAAATAAAGAAAATACGAATAAAATGTCATTTTATGAAGTAATCGTCAAATATAAAAATGATTATGAAATACGAATTAATCGTAGAAATACGATTTATAAAATAATAACAGTTCACGTAAAATACTTTACAAACATTCCATTTGAAATACTTGTATAAAACACGGTTTGACTATCGTTGACCGAGGCTAATATACGGGGTATTATAGTCTTCCCTCCTTAAAATGAACTTCGTCTCGAAGTTCGCTACCCCGCAACGATAACAAAATACCCCACCAACATAAGAAAACACAAGTCGTACATATACATAAGCTCGAAAACGCGAAGTGTTACATTCTATCTTCCTTAAGAAACTTTGTCCCCAAAGTTTAACATACGACCGAAGTATATGACCCTTAAAGAACCACAACATTGACCAAAACTTAACAAATTAAAACAGCAGACTTCATGCATGGTCAAGCCCAGTCGGCCAAACATAACATACCACTTAGCCAGATTGTACATCATCAAGATTTTACAATCCTATCCTCCGTAAAACATGGTTACGTCCCCGTAACCCCATTATAAATTCCACATTCATTGCTCAAGAAGATCACCGAATCGACAGTCACAAATTATTTGATAAGTTAAGTGCTTTATACTGTGCAATTAGCATCCGACTCTTAAATTCACAAACATACTTGTCAATTTCATGCTACGCAATAAACAAAATCAAGGTAACCAACATCTATACCCTTGGAAATTTTGACACAAAATTAACACTTTTACATCAATGTAGACAATCAGCTAACTCATAGTTCACACTTTGTCAAATTAAAACATTTCATGCTCATACTCAATTTATGGAGGCAAAACTCTTGTTTATGCACATAAGAAAAAGTGACATTAGGCAAAATTTTAGTTACTGTAATTAAACACGGAGCAATGACATATTTCACGGGATAGACGCTAGTCATAGATTAGCAAGGCAACTTTGCATTTCCAGGTATAAATAAGTTAAAATCACTTAGGTACATTTCTCATCTACTCACATTACATCATTTATCATAAAACTAGTAATAAATATAACTTGCAAGATAAGAGGTTTATATCCTGTGAAGTAATTTCATATTGAGCAAGATTTTATCAACATGTAGCTACAGATTCTATCATGTTGCAAAACAATTACCACAATGATTCAACATCAGCTTTATCATGGCTTATCACCTTGAAAACATTTTGAAACTTTCAGACAATGAAGTTGTAATTGATGGCAATTTATAAACATGAATCAACTGACGATTTATAAGCTACAGATCGAATGTAAGACTAGCACTCCCATAATACACTTGTCAACCAGATTACTAAATCAATATATTGTGATCAGATTTAAACATACATAACAATATGTAGTTCACCTTGTGGCATAACAATAGCGTCGGGATAAATAAAACTAACTTTCTATAAAACTCACCAATAATTAAGGTTATATTATTATATAACATGTCTATTGTTCATGCTACTAAAGTCATAACAGAAAATTGCATGGTTACATCACATAATTCATATTTGATTAAACTTTTATATTGAAAACTCACATAACTTACAATTTTAACAGTCAAACATCATGTAGGAACTTTCGAAATCATAATTAAATAACCGCTCTGACATCTTGTGCGATATTATAGTTTTTAGAAAATTTAATGAATTAACTAATCATGGGAAAAGAATCAAATGCAAAGTTTAAGGGAGTTATTTATAACAAAAATTTTTACAACTCGATTGGTCTGAACAAAACTTTACAACACCTAGACAGAAATTTAAACAACTTGCAAAAATCACTATTAAATAACGACTCGTTAAGATTTTACGTGGCTTATCATTTTGAAAACGTGAATGAGAATTCAAAAAAAAAAATGGAGTTGGAATTATGCATAAACAATAAGCACGTTTTAAATGATTTCTTCTCCAAAGCATAGATAAAACGGAACTGTGCAGTAATAATCTGACCATTGTCAACTAAAATATTTATTTCTCTCAAAATATAATTTGTATTAACATGAAACCAAAAGCATTGGAAAGCTAAATCAGAAAGTTATCACACATAAAAATTTTCACATTCATCTAGAGAATACATCTTAAATAGTAGTTCGTACAAATAAGGTAACATTCTTTTTAACATAATCATTCCTTATCTAAGACGTGTAAACATGTCAGTTGAAGCATTGAAATCACATTGCACCATATTAGCAGTTATTCATCATTTCCAACTAAAATTGTCATCCAGAAAGCGGTAAGATTGTGAAACTGAAAAGTATAAACAATTAAATAACTTAATAATTATATATGTATAAACAATGAATTAGTTTCTACCATTGCAGTAAACACAGCAGATTTAAGTACGTAAATATATCCTAGAAATCACGAAGGTGTTACTTATTATCAATTCACTACACATATCATTATATTATATCTTTACCTAAGGGTTCAGGGATCATATAGCCACATGCATATCACCAGACATAAATTAATATAACATATAAATCTGATCATTCTCATTCAATACAAAACAATATATTACATAGTTATGATAGTCAATTAGTGACCAGATCTAATATAGACATTTCAAAACACCAAAATCATATGATCATATCACTCCAAATTATTGTTCAATAATATACAACCATTCTCTGAAAATTTCAGTTCAAGCGTTCAGATCAACCAGCATTTTCAGATTAGTCGTATTCGTCTAATGCACATCATCATACAACTCAAGCTTATAATTCAAAAATCACATTCCAATTTTTCAGGTTCTCAATACTTAAAAATCATACATCTCAATCAACACTTAATATAAATCTCATACAACACAGTTTTTCAACCATATATCACATTAAACTTACCTCATTCCTTTTCTGCGGAAACGTTAGTACAATATATATATTGGGTCCTGTCCTTTATTTCTATACTACCCACGCTCTACATCTCTCAAGGGTAACCACGTTAGACTGAAAGGGCCAGTGGCTTGGTTTGAGGGGGCCCCTAACTCATCCCAATCCTGGGGCTCCTAACAGTTACTAACCTGGGGTTCATTTTATTAGACTCTTCCTACGTTAATTATTATTCATTTGGTTTAGGCCTCAGGATCGTTTGCTCTGATACCACTTTGTAACACCCCCATTTATTTAAGAGCCTTTAGCAAGACATTCTCAAATAAATAGAGCTGTTACCAACTCGGAATGTCCGAGGTAATGACTACAAAGTAAAACAAACCAAAGTACTTTATATAAAACTGATTAAATTTGAACTTTTGATATTACAACTACTATGCAAAGAATAAATTACAACTGATAACATCTAAATCTGCGATCAAATTCTAAGTAGGTGCAAGCCATGTCTCTCTCCATGCCCAAGCTCCTAATCCATTTGTCTCTGATCTTTAGAATCTACTCCCCATTCCGGATCATCGTAGGTGTACACGAATACAATGTCAACCTCGCGGTTGAGTAGGTTAACACAAAAATAGATAATGCAACAATTATGATATGCAAATGCAATGATATGCTCGAGCTCAATCTCAATCTCAATCTGTAACACCCCAAGAGTATGAGAGAAAAGTTGTCCCATATCGGTAGAATGTGAGGCTTGTGATATGTTTATAATAGCTTCCACCCACCACTTAGTAACAAGGCCTTATGCTTTTGGGCTTAAGTGAGGACAAATAATGGGCCCCAAGGCTTACCTCCCATCTTATTGGGGTGTGTTACAACGGTGGCGGGTCGGGTTGTTACAAATGGTATCAGAGCGACCCTGCGACCGTGTGGTAAGCCTGTGGTCGGGAGTACCCGGGTCACACACCTAGCGGGGAGGATTCTGGCCCTGGTTGTGGTCAAGTTTGAGGCACAACGAGGACGTTGTGTTCTTTAAGTGGGGGAGTTTGTAACACCCCAAGAGTATGAGAGAAAAGTTGTCCCACATCGGTAGAATGTGAGGCTTGTGATATGTTTATAATAGCTTCCACCCACCACTTAGTAACAAGGCCTTGTGCTTTTGGGCTTAAGTGAGGACAAATAATGGGCCCAAAAGTGTGCACCCATCTTATTGGGTTTGCGTTACGACGGTGGTGGGTCGGGTTGTTACACAATCACAATCTCAAACCCGTAACACCCAGCCATACCGAACCTCCCGGCAGACTATAATCGGCCGTCGCCGAACACCAGCATAACAGCTGAGGTCACCAGGTCTAGTCCTGCAGAACTAGCCTGGGCCCAATAATATCTCATCATCTCAAATCCGTATCCAATGCATATGTCATGCTCATGAATGCAACAATAATAGTAACCATACTTATGAATGCAACAGTAATAATAATTACTCATAATCATATACCATCCACATATCATTCATGCTCATCATCCATATCATACACCCAACATCCATTCATAACACATAACAGTAGTATAGTGACAGTGTAACCTACCTTTATAGCAACATAATCCGATAGCAAGCCAACAAGTAAATAGAGTTATTCCACTTCAATACCGTCACCTAACAATTAGCAGAAGTATATAATCATTACTCATTCCAAAACTAATTGTACTCCCGTTTACTTAACTTATTCATGAGCTTAATTAAATAAACGATCACGACACAACGATTATAAATACATAATTACTAACTAATATAATGATATAAACAAATATAATATCTCAAGTAATCAAATTAGCTAATTAAATAATATATTACACATAAGGAGACCGTATTAAACACGACTACTTCAAATAACTTGTCTAACCCGTCTTTATTACTTTTAAAACTTAATTTTAATTAAATAAGCGACATAGAAAAATATAATTAAACAATTGATAACCGTCACATCCATGTATAAAGATCTTACTTAACTTAATAATTAAAAGTATGAACAACCTTACTAAAATAGTAAACATACTATTAATGACATTATTACTACAATATTAATAATAATGATAATAATAATAATCATAATAATACTAGTAATAATAATATCAATTATCATATCATACAATTATATTAACACTAATAATGCCATAATTAAAATATCATTATCATAAAATACTAATATAATATACTAATACTAATGTTAACCACTAACAATTAACAAAACAACTCAACCACTAAGACCAAAACGCAGCAAATCCCTCGTGTAACAGGCCCGAAAACACACCCGCAAGATAAAACAGAACCCGCTTGACAGCCCCCTTTGACAGCCTCATCGACAACCTATATGCCGCGCCAACCACCACCAATCATGGTGGCTGCCACCCTTGCACCACCGTGCACTACCAGACACCACCCACTGAACCTAACCCAAAAGCCACCACCCTCGATTTCCCTTGCAACAGTCATGGCAACAACAGCTATACACCGATCAGTAGGTACGTTACCGACGTTCCCGGCCCATTACCACTTGTTTGGCCACCGACGACCACCACCACTAATCCTAAACTCGAGTATGTACTACTAACTATCACTGACACGTCTTAGACAGCACCATAGGCCACCACCGCAACCACCACGGCCACTCAAACCCGCCTGGACACACTAAAACGCTCCTCCCCTGTTTCGGTTCTCTTTTACGTCTCTAGTGCTGCGTTCCCCGGCCATCACTGACCTTAGCCACCACCCAAGGCCACCCCTACGGCACCA
The DNA here is from genome assembly GCA_029255685.2 of Silene conica. NCBI lineage: Eukaryota > Viridiplantae > Streptophyta > Magnoliopsida > Caryophyllales > Caryophyllaceae > Silene > Silene conica. The sequence goes on along the minus strand of CM055317.2, from coordinate 46,856,351 downwards.
GGGAAGTCCCCTCTACACTAGCAACCTCCCACCTACAACCTAGACGCAGAAACTATCCCAACATACAGACCCAAAAAGAAACGACAAAAAGCTACACTCACGACCCTTATTCTCCCCTGTTTCTTCACGTTTCTACCGCCTCTAAACCAACAGTTTCTGGTGGTGCTCCGGCCACCCCCACGCTACCCTACCACCACCGTTCCAAACTATGGACACCCTACAACGAGAACCCTAGTACTCGTATCAAGACAAAATCAGGAGAGCAGTTCGAAAGACAATTCAAAACAACGAAGCATACTAACATAAAACACGATTGTTAACAAAACAATTGCTTACTGTGGTGATGATGGTGATAGAGGTGCGGTTTCTGATTCAGTCTATGTGCCGTTCTTCATCAATTTCACGCCCCTAATATGTGAAGTAGGGTTTTAGGTTGTGTAGTCGAAGTTTGGGAGGCACAAGAGTGAAAAAGAGATGATATGTCGATGTATGTCTGAGGTAGGGTTTCTCTTCTTTTCTTTCTATTTTTAACTTGGTATCCGTTTCTTACCCCATAACCCGAATCCAAGCCCATCACGCATCTCGAGGTCATTGACCTCTATTTACCGTTCTCGACTCATAGTATAAAATAAACGAGTACGTATAATTTACTTATACTAATTAAATTAATTTTGGGAATAATTTGATTAGAACTAACATAAAATATAAAAAAAAATAGGATTTAAATATAATCATGACGTAATTAAGAAAACAAGTATAAATGAGAAATCAAAATAAATTATGAAATATATTTAATTAAAATATATTATCAAAATAAAGAAAATACGAATAAAATGTCATTTTATGAAGTAATCGTCAAATATAAAAATGATTATGAAATACGAATTAATCGTAGAAATACGATTTATAAAATAATAACAGGTCACGTAAAATACTTTACAAACATTCCATTTGAAATACTTGTATAAAACACGGTTTGACTATCGTTGACCGAGGCTCATATACGGGGTATTACAGTCTTACCTCCTTAAAATGAACTTCGTCCCGAAGTTCGCTACCCCGCAACGATAACAAAATACCCCACCAACATAAGAAAACACAAGTAGTACATATACATAAGCTCGAAAACGCGAAGTGTTACATTCTATCTTCCTTAAGAAACTTTGTCCCCAAAGTTTAACATACGACCGAAGTATGTGACCCTTAAAGAACCACAACATTGACCAAAACTTAACAAATTAAAACAGCAGACTCCATGCATGGTCAAGCCCAGTCGGCCAAACATAACATACCACTTAGCCAGATTGTACATCATCAAGATTTTACAATCCTATCCTCCGTAAAACATGGTTACGTCCCCGTAACCCCATTATAAATTCCACATTCATTGCTCAAGAAGATCACCGAATCGACAGTCACAAATTATTTGATAAGTTAAGTGCTTTATACTGTGCAATTAGCATCCGACTCTTAAAGTCACAAATATACTTGTCAATTTCATGCTACGCAATAAACAAAATCAAGGTAACCAACATCTATACCCTTGGAAATTTTGACACAAAATTAACACTTTTACATCAATGTAGACAATCAGCTAACTCATAGTTCACACTTTGTCAAATTAAAACATTTCATGCTCATACTCAATTTATGGAGGCAAAACTCTTGTTTATGCACATAAGAAAAAGTGACATTAGGCAAAATTTTAGTTACTGTAATTAAACACGGAGCGATGACATATTTCACGGGATAAACGCTAGTCATAGATTAGCAAGGCAACTTTGCATTTCCAGGTATAAATAAGTTAAAATCACTTAGGTACATTTCTCATCTACTCACATTACATCATTTATCATAAAACTAGTAATAAATATAACTTGCAAGATAAGAGGTTTATATCCTGTGAAGTAATTTAATATTGAGCAAGATTTCATCAACATGTAGCTACAGATTCTATCATGTTGCAAAACAATTACTGTAACATCCCGCATTTTCGTAAATTATATTTTAAAGGTTTTAATTTATTTTACGGAATAAAATAATATTTTAATAATAAATCGTAATGTTACTTTTAAACTTCCGTTAAGATCCGTCTTAAGAACCTTAAGTCCTTAAGACGAAATAACTTGGCTAAATCAAACCCGACTTGAATCCGTTTCACAAAAACAATAAACCCGACTCAAGTAAAAGTAAAAAGGACAACCTAAACCCTACATGAGACCCATCCATCGACATCCCCTCCTTCTCATTTCATTTCCACTGTAAACCCAAACACACCATTTTCATCTTTTCCTTCAAGCTCAAAATCAACATTTCGACCCCTTCCCGAACTCGTATCGAGGTAAATTTTATATTTTCGGAATCCTCTCGAGATTTGCAATCCTTCTATCTCTTTCAATTTCAATTTTATCAACTTCGAAAAATGGGCTGTTTTACCCAAATTTCGTCTCAAGCTAATAATTCTCGTTTTTGTTGTTGTAGGAGTTCGATTAGAGGACCCGGAGGTTGATACTTACGTTATTGAAGAAGACTTAGGAGCTTAACCCGCTTTAAAGGTGACAAATATGAGTAACTCGGCTTATTTGTTAAAGTAGCAAACGTTTTGTTAAGATTGATATGTTTATGTGTTTTGAGGCATGAGATAGGTGGTAAACATGTTTGGTATGCATAATATTCAGATTGTTGTTGATAAATTATGTTGAATTCATCTTTTGGATTGAATTTGGGAGTATAGATGGAGACCGGTTGAATTTTGGGAATTTCGTTGTGAATTCTTGAATTTGTGTATGATGTCGTTTAAGATTGTTTAAGAAATTCATTTGGGTTTATAGTATGATAATTGTAAAGTTGATTTGAGGCGGGTGTGTTCTCGTGGGTTGTATGGTTGTTTGGGAATTAGTCGCTACTATAGCTGCTGCTAACTTATTACTACGGGGTACTGCTGCATTCCTCTATTTTTATTTTAGGTGAGTGCTATTTTGTATTTTAAAATGGGTAGAGTTATTGCACGGCTGTCTTGTATTGCTTTTGCTTCGTGTCTTTCCATTTTGTTAAGCCGTTGCTACTGCTTTGGTGCGTCTGTTTGTAAGACGCTGTTCCTACTTCTAATTATTGATGTGTGTCGCTGTTAATTGCTATGAAATGCTGCTGCCTGCGTTTTCTTTTCTTATTTTGTGCAACAATGTCGTTACTGCAATTGCTGCGTGCTGCTGTCACGCCATTGCTTGGCTATTGTAGGTGGCTGCGTTTACTCTGTACACGGTTGTGCAATGCATTACTTGTTGTGCGTTGTAGTACTAGTATCTTATTGCTGGTTATTGCTATTGTCGTTGTTCATTGCTTTTAATTACTACTACTAATCTACTTCTACATTATATACTACAACGTACTACTCTGACCATTCTATTATTTATTATATTATTATATGATTATTTTATTATTATTTTACGTAGTGCTTGCTAGCCTGCTTGAATTAATTAGTTTACGTACGTGCTTACTAGCTTGTTTACGTTTAAATTTTATACGATAGAAATCGTTACGAATTAGTAATGGGTTACGGTCTTATTAGAAGCATGTCGAAATAATTTATTTAGTTAGTCGATTTTTCCCGTATAAAATATAGGTAATATAATGTGAAGTTTAATTTAATTTAAATCGTGTTTATTTCCTTTATCGGTTGAACCGGTTAATTAGAACGTAATCAAATACTTAGTAAAATATATTTTAGCTAAGTAAGATTTGATAAGTAATTAGGGACTTGTTTAAAATTAGTTAATTCTTAAGTGTCCGTTAATATTTCTCATCGGACTAAGATATTTTAATGTATAGTAGTTGGTTAAGTTTAACTTAATCGAATTGGCCTTTCCCTTATACTTGAATGTGTGTTTGAGGTCCCCGAGGTTCGGACGGCACTCTATTGGGTTCGGGAATGGAGAGAGGATAGAGACCCCCCGGTCGGGCAACCGAAAGGGAAACCAGCTCTCCCTCAACTTAGTTCCCGGGGTCAATTAAGTGTTGGTTAGAAGTTAAGAAAAGTAGAGTTATAGATTAGTTCATAGACTTGGATGATATTGTATTGATGCGTATTAAGTTATGCCTTAAGCTGGCCTCTGAACTTAATACGTGAGCTGTTTGTCATATATGGGGATATGCCTTAAGCTGGCCTCTGAGCCCTATATGTGTATGTTTGTCGTGTCTGGGACATGCCTTAAGCTGGCCTCTGAGTCCAGACATGTTTGTGGTGATCGCGTTGGAACATGCCTTAAGTTGGCCTCTGAGTCTGACGAGTAGAGCAGCTGCACAACGGGGCATTTAGGTCGTAACACCTCACCCGGAGTGCAGATGTTTGATGCTAGAACATGCCTTAAGCTGGCCTCTGAGTTTAGTATCTTGTGATGTGGTGAAGGGACATGCCTTAAGCTGGCCTTTGAGTCCTTTACTTTTGGATGCTAGTCTATGCCTTAAGTTGGCCGCTGAGTCTATTGTCTTGCTGATTGGCAGGTCCATGCCTTAAGTTGGCCTCTGAGTCCTTGCTTGCTGAATGTTTTGGTGTTTAGGTTATGTCTTAAGTTGACCGCTGAACCTTTACACTTGCTGAATGATTAGTATGTAGGTTATGTCTTAAGTTGACCGCTGAACCTTATACTTGCTGAGTTTTATCTGCTTGTCTGGAGTTGGTATAGTGTCAGATATAGATGTTGATGTTAATGCTTGACTTTGTTATTGTTCATCCAAGGCATTGGATGACTCTATGATCGGTTTCATAAATAGTTGGAATGAAAGACCCCCCGACTGGGAAACCAGTAGGGAAACCGGCTCTCCTTCCTAACGGTTTATGAAGTTGGTTGAGAGCCGTGCACTAGAGGTTGCCTGATAGTATGAGAACAGTTGATGAGATGTTTATGCTTCACATGTTTATATATGCTGGAGTATTCTGTATTGCTTTATGTGTTACGTGTCGTTACAAAAGGTGGCTAGGAGAACTCCAGTCACTCCCCATTGACTGTGGCGTACATGTTTACATGTCTGTAGGTACATGCAGGAGGTTGGCAGGGGTTGCTGAGAGCTAGCGAGCGATGATCCGCTTATCATCGATTTGACTTATACACTTTGTTAGCTAGACTCTAGACTTTTGTTACAGTTGTTTTTGAGTGCATGTAGGGATGTACCATCCCAGGCTATTTGTATATATTTACCTTCAGTACTTAGACAGTTATACTTATCTATTTCTGTTTATATCAGTTTCAGTTTCAGTTTAATTCACCTCGCATGTTTGTTATGTCAAAAAGTTTTAATTCCGCTGCATTTTTAGTACTTTGTATGTTTATCATTTCCGCTTTCGCGAGGGGTTTTACAGTTGGTATCAGAGCATTATTGCTCCCGACGCACTCATGTGACCCCCAACCTTAACTTGACCATATAACTAAATAATGAATGAGAGATGGGTTAGATTTAAGGACTTATATTGTAGTCTGTTTTGTGATTGCTCTTATTAGGCTCTAACGTGTTTGTTGATTGTCATTGACTTCACTTTTATACCTCCCGATCGACGAACCGTGGGCTTATCCATTTGGCGGTGGAGATCGGAGTTTCTACCGAAGATAGAGGATTCGTGGTATTGTTGGAGAATGCTTCTGAACCTTGAAGATACTCCTCTTCCTTTGTGCATCACCTTCTTTGATAACTCCGAATGCACATCCTTCTTCTAGAATATCTGTCTATCTCACCTGAACGGATCTTCATATCTTTTCAGCTTAACCTCGTTACTTGCTTTCTTAAAGTGCCCTCTAGGTAATCTTTCCTTTAATGGATTTGGAGGAACTAGTCTTAGGACAACCTTAAGCTGTGTTATGAGAAATATTGTTATTTGAGGAATAACTTAAGAGGTATCGAGAGACATGTTTTGGTGACCCAAGGGTCTAGTTGTCTATCCAATTGGGAGAGTAAAAGGTGAGTGATAGGATACTTGCTTGAAGGTTGAGTTGTATACTTAGTATTCAGTGGAACCTAACCTTGAGAACCATGCTTAGATCGTGAAAGTTTGTGGATTGTAGTGTAATGTTAAGGAGTTAGATAAGATAATTGAGGATATAGAGCGACCTAGAAGAATGGGCTTAAGATACTAATGAAAAAGAACAGATGAGTAAAGTGAGTTAGTGTCAATTGACTTAGGCGAGTGATTGAGCTGAGAAAGGCTCGTTGTTGAGGAATACGAATCATTTGCTATAATAGTGGAATACTCGAAGAGGTTGACTAAGCTTAGAGGAAGTGAATCACTATGTGACCCTAGGTTGCTTAATAAATCTTAGCGTTTATTTATTGAAAAACTTAAGAGAAACTTGAGGATGCACCGCCAGTTTGTGAATGGAATAAAGTAATTCATTGAGAGATGTAAGTTTGGAAAAACTTAATGGTTTAAAAATTGTTAACTTGTGGACAGTGAGGTAAGTAAAGTGGATATAGTATATAAGGGTGATAACCTAAAAGTGTTATTGAATTGTCATTTGAGGGACTAGCAGAGATGAGACATCTCAAACTTTTGGGAATAGGTAGTTATAATGATGATACCGTTTAAAGTTGAAAGATAAGGGTATATAAATCATTGGAGGAATTGTTCGTGAGAACCGATAATTGAATGACTTCATATGGAAAGTAAGAAGTGAGAACCCCGTGAGAATAGTGAGAGACCCGCACCTTGGGAGATGTCCGTAATCGTTTCTTTCATATCGCTTCTCTCCCTTCCTCTCCTTTGCTTCTCCTTCTGGTCATGGCTTCAATTTTATTGGAGTCCATAGCCTAAAGTTCGTTACCTGGTCAACTCGTTGCTCCTCGAGTCGTTTCTTAGGACTCTCTCGAGATCTGTATCATGTTTGCCCTTAAAGTTCGTATCTCATCTGATCTTCTCTTCTGTGAGCCTTGTTCCCTCTCTTATAGAATGGTGGCGAGATTGACTCGTTCTTGTTGTAGTGATACATACCTTGAGGAATGCTTGGTTCTGCGTTGTCAGGATTTGGTTGAGAGAGTTGGTGAGAATAATGTTCGGGTGATGTTGGACAGTGTGCCGTCTTGAGAGTCCATGTTAGATGGATCGTGTGTACGTGATCTTTGTAGATTTCTAAGCACCATTTGAGGATTGGAATAGAATGCTTGGAGTTATAGATGAATTTAGAGGAATGTGCCTTAGATCGTGATGATGTGGTCAAATGGATGAATGAGGTAAGTTAGTACTACTGGATCTTGAGGAATTGCTTAATCGCAGGAAGGATCACTTACTTGAGGAATGAGAGTTATTGGTAACTGTGTGAGAGTATTGAGACATTTACAGGCGGACTTATAGAGCTGACTGAATGTTGACCTTGAGTTACTTATGGTACCTCGGCAATTGCCTATTGATGTACTTACAGGTAACCGTTGATGTTTGAGGTAATTATAGAATATAAATTTGAAACTTATAAGTGTTCACAAATATCAATTTAGGAATCTCGGAATGTGAATGCCTAAGTCTTATGGAAACTATAAGAGTGAAAGTTGTTACTTCTTTGTGACTTTCTTTGAGATGTATATTGTTGGTGAATGGTTGAAATCAGAGGATTTAGAAGTTGTTACTGTAGTAAGATCTTGTTTCGAATGTTCATGGTGATAATAAAATTTGGGAATTTAAGATATCGAACCCTGTGGAATAGGTTTGCTGCGATCAAACTGTCAAAATTTAAGGATATACGATAATGAGTACCATATCTTGGGTTTCGAGGTTCGTTGTTATGATATTAGAATCCCGGTCCAGAGTTTTGAAAGCCTTCTTGTTGAGGAATACCTTGTTCTGTGGATGAGATAATGGTAAGAGGGATCGTGAAGCCATTGAGAGTCCGGAGATCACTGGAATTGTCTTCTTGGGATATACTAGGAATCGTTGTAACGATGTTTTGATTATGGATTGAGCGGTTAGTGTACCCATGTTTGGCAAGAGTTACCGTCCTCTTTAACCTTTAACCTGGTCGTTTCGTTCCTTTGATCCTTCCTCGTATGTTCTGTCAGTTGTGACACTTGAAACTTCTGATCCTTCGTGTCAAAAGTAATCTCTACGATCGTTTCTGCGCTCCCGGTGACTGTTTTTGGAATTTGTTCCCTATTGTTAACCCTAAAGTTTGTAGTTTTTGGAAAATTGTCTAACTCTTTTGAGGATTCGAAACTCACCCTTGAAAGTAACCTTTTGTCGTTGTTGCAATTTTACTCTTCGAGGAATCGAAAATAAAGATTTAATTTGGGAAATTTGGTTTTAAAAGAACTGATTTATTTACAATTTGATTGATCTCAGCGTCGATTTGTCATTTGAACTCGTTATTGGAGACGTCTGATAACCTGAACTATGCTTACCGACACCGGATTGATCTAAATTTTGAAATTTTATTGATCTAATTTTGGGACTTGTCTCAGATTTGGAATGTCGGACTCTTATACCTAAGGAGAATCCCAATGTCAATTGACAAGACTTGTGCCTTAGACCCTATTCGAAAGTTAAAAGTTTTGGGTTGCCATAAACCGGGCAATACGTTTTGATAACTAGAGTTGTTTCGTACTTATTTCCATCTTCAAGTTTCGAGGACGAAACTTTTTGAAAGATGGGGTGATTGTAACATCCCGCATTTTCGTAAATTATATTTTAAAGGTTTTAATTTATTTTACGGAATAAAATAATATTTTAATAATAAATCGTAATGTTACTTTTAAACTTCCGTTAAGATCCGTCTTAAGAACCTTAAGTCCTTAAGACGAAATAACTTGGCTAAATCAAACCCGACTTGAATCCGTTTCACAAAAACAATAAACCCGACTCAAGTAAAAGTAAAAAGGACAACCTAAACCCTACATGAGACCCATCCATCGACATCCCCTCCTTCTCATTTCATTTCCACTGTAAACCCAAACACACCATTTTCATCTTTTCCTTCAAGCTCAAAATCAACATTTCGACCCCTTCCCGAACTCGTATCGAGGTAAATTTTATATTTTCGGAATCCTCTCGAGATTTGCAATCCTTCTATCTCTTTCAATTTCAATTTTATCAACTTCGAAAAATGGGCTGTTTTACCCAAATTTCGTCTCAAGCTCTTAATTCTCGTTTTTGTTGTTGTAGGAGTTCGATTAGAGGACCCGGAGGTTGATACTTACGTTATTGAAGAAGATTTAGGAGCTTAACCCGCTTTAAAGGTGACAAATATGAGTAACTCGGCTTATTTGTTAAAGTAGCAAACTTTTTGTTAAGATTGATATGTTTATGTGTTTTGAGGCATGAGATAGGTGGTAAACATGTTTGGTATGCATAATATTCAGATTGTTGTTGATAAATTATGTTGAATTCATCTTTTGGATTGAATTTGGGAGTATACATGGAGACCGGTTGAATTTTGGGAATTTCGTTGTGAATGCTTGAATTTGTGTATGATGTCGTTTAAGATTGTTTAAGAAATTCATTTGGGTTTATAGTATGATAATTGTAAAGTTGATTTGAGGCGGGTGTGTTCTCGTGGGTTGTATGGTTGTTTGGGAATTAGTCGCTACTATAGCTGCTGCTAACTTATTACTACGCGGTACTGCTGCATTCCTCTATTTTTATTTTAGGTGAGTGCTATTTTGTATTTTAAAATGGGTAGAGTTATTGCACGGCTGTCTTGTATTGCTTTTGCTTCGTGTCTTTCCATTTTGTTAAGCCGTTGCTACTGCTTTGGTGCGTCTGTTTGTAAGACGCTGTTCCTACTTCTAATTATTGATGTGTGTCGCTGTTAATTGCTATGAAATGCTGCTGCCTGCGTTTTCTTTTCTTATTTTGTGCAACAATGTCGTTACTGCAATTGCTGCGTGCTGCTGTCACGCCATTGCTTGGCTATTGTAGGTGGCTGCGTTTACTCTGTACACGGTTGTGGAATGCATTACTTGTTGTGCGTTGTAGTACTAGTATCTTATTGCTGGTTATTGCTATTGTCGTTGTTCATTGCTTTTAATTACTACTACTAATCTACTTCTACATTATATACTACAACGTACTACTCTGACCATTCTATTATTTATTATATTATTATATGATTATTTTATTATTATTTTACGTACGTGCTTGCTAGCCTGCTTGAATTAATTAGTTTACGTACGTGCTTACTAGCTTGTTTACGTTTAAATTTTATACGATAGAAATCGTTACGAATTAGTAATGGGTTACGGTCTTATTAGAAGCATGTCGAAATAATTTATTTAGTTAGTCGATTTTTCCCGTATAAAATATAGGTAATATAATGTGAAGTTTAATTTAATTTAAATCGTGTTTATTTCCTTTATCGGTTGAACCGGTTAATTAGAACGTAATCAAATACTTAGTAAAATATATTTTAGCTAAGTAAGATTTGATAAGTAATTAGGGACTTGTTTAAAATTAGTTAATTCTTAAGTGTCCGTTAATATTTCTCATCGGACTAAGATATTTTAATGTATAGTAGTTGGTTAAGTTTAACTTAATCGAATTGGCCTTTCCCTTATACTTGAATGTGTGTTTGAGGTCCCCGAGGTTCGGGCGGCACTCTATTGGGTTCGGGAATGGAGAGAGGATAGAGACCCCCCGGTCGGGCAACCGGAAGGGAAACCGGCTCTCCCTCAACTTAGTTCCCGGGGTCAATTAAGTGTTGGTTAGAAGTTAAGAAAAGTAGAGCTATAGATTAGTTCATAGACTTGGATGATATTGTATTGATGCGTATTAAGTTATGCCTTAAGCTGGCCTCTGAACTTAATACGTGAGCTGTTTGTCATATATGGGGATATGCCTTAAGCTGGCCTCTGAGCCCTATATGTGTATGTTTGTCGTGTCTGGGACATGCCTTAAGCTGGCCTCTGAGTCCAGACATGTTTGTGGTGATCGCGTTGGAACATGCCTTAAGTTGGCCTCTGAGTCTGACGAGTAGAGCAGCTGCACAACGGGGCATTTAGGTCGTAACACCTCACCCGGAGTGCAGATGTTTGATGCTAGAACATGCCTTAAGCTGGCCTCTGAGTTTAGTATCTTGTGATGTGGTGAAGGGACATGCCTTAAGCTGGCCTCTGAGTCCTTTACTTTTGGATGCTAGTCTATGCCTTAAGTTGGCCGCTGAGTCTAGTGTCTTGCTGATTGGCAGGTCCATGCCTTAAGTTGGCCTCTGAGTCCTTGCTTGCTGAATGTTTTGGTGTTTAGGTTATGTCTTAAGTTGACCGCTGAACCTTTACACTTGCTGAATGATTAGTATGTAGGTTATGTCTTAAGTTGACCGCTGAACCTTATACTTGCTGAGTTTTATCTGCTTGTCTGGAGTTGGTATAGTGTCAGATATAGATGTTGATGTTAATGCTTGACTTTGTTATTGTTCATCCAAGGCATTGGATGACTCTATGATCGGTTTCATAAATAGTTGGAATGAAAGACCCCCCGACTGGGAAACCAGTAGGGAAACCGGCTCTCCTTCCTAACGGTTTATGAAGTTGGTTGAGAGCCGTGCACTAGAGGTTGCCTGATAGTATGAGAACAGTTGATGAGATGTTTATGCTTCACATGTTTATATATGTTGGAGTATTCTGTATTGCTTTATGTGTTACGTGTCGTTACAAAAGGTGGCTAGGAGAACTCCAGTCACTCCCCACTGACTGTGGCGTACATGTTTACATGTATGTAGGTACATGCAGGAGGTTGGCAGGGGTTGCTGAGAGCTAGCGAGCGATGATCCGCTTATCATCGATTTGACTTATACACTTTGTTAGCTAGACTCTAGACTTTTGTTACAGTTGTTTTTGAGTGCATGTAGGGATGTTCCACCCCAGGCTATTTGTATATATTTACCTTCAGTACTTAGACAGTTATACTTATCTATTTCTGTTTATATCAGTTTCAGTTTCAGTTTAATTCACCTCGCATGTTTGTTATGTCAAAAAGTTTTAATTCCGCTGCATTTTTAGTACTTTGTATGTTTATCATTTCCGCTTTCGCGAGGGGTTTTACAATTACCACAATGATCCAACATCAGCTTTATCATGGCTTATCACCTTGAAAACATTTTGAAACTTTCAGACAATGAAGTTGTAATTGATGGCCATTTATAAACACGAATCAACTGACGATTTATAAGCTACAGATCGAATGTAAGACTAGCACTCCCATAATACACTTGTCAACCAGATTACTAAATCAATATATTGTGATCAGATTTAAACATACATAACAGTATGTAGTTCACCTTGTGGCATAACAATAGCGTCGGGATAAATAAAACTAACTTTATATAAAACTCACCAATAATTAAGGTTATATTATTGTATAACATGTCTATTGTTCATGCTACTAAAGTCATAACAGAAAATTGCATGGTTACATCACATAATTCATATTTGATTAAACTTTTATATTGAAAACTCACATAACTTACAATTTTAACAGTCAAACATCATGTAGGAACTTTCGAAATCATAATTAAATAACCGCTCTGACATCTTGTGCGATATTATAGTTTTTAGAAAATTTAATGAATTAACTAATCATAGGAAAAGAATCAAATGCCACGTTTAAGGGAGTTATTTATAACAAAAATTTTTACAACTCGATTGGTCTGAACAAAACTTTACAACACCTAGACAGAAATTTAAACAACTTGCAAAAATCACTATTAAATAACGACTCGTTAAGATTTTACGTGGCTTATCATTTTGAAAACGTGAATGAGAATTAAAAAAAAAATGGAGTTGGAATTATGCATAAACAATAAACACGTTTTAAATGATTTCTTCTCCAAAGCATAGATAAAACGGAACTGTGCAGTAACAATCTGACCATTGTCAACTAAAATATTTATTTCTCTCAAAATATAATTTGTATTAACATGAAACCAAAAGCATTGGAAAGCTAAATCAGAAAGTTATCACACATAAAAATTTTCACATTTATCTAGAGAATACATCTTAAATAGTAGTTCGTACAAATAAGGTAACATTCTTTTTAACATAATCATTCCTTATCTAAGACGTGTAAACATGTCAGTTGAAGCATTGAAATCACATTGCACCATATTAGCAGTTATTCATCATTTCCAACTAAAATTGTCATCCAGAAAGCGGTAAGATTGTGAAACTGAAATGTATAAACAATTAAATAACTTAATAATTATATATGTATAAACAATGAATTAGTTTCTACCATTGCAGTAAACACAGCAGATTTAAGTACGTAAATATATCCTAGAAATCACAAAGGTGTTACTTATTATCAATTCATTACACATATCATTATATTATATCTTTACCTAAGGGTTCAGGGATCATATAGCCGCATGCATATCACCAGACATAAATTAATATAACATATAAATCTGATCATTCTCATTCAATACAAAACAATATATTACATAGTTATGATGGTCAATTAGTGACCAGATCTAATATAGACATTTCAAAACACCAATATCATATGATCATATCACTCCAAATTATTGTTCAATAATATACAACCCTTCTCTGAAAATTTCAGTTCAAGCGTTCAGATCAACCAGCATTTTAAGATCAGTCGTATTCGTCTAATGCACATCATCATACAAGTCAAGCTTATAATTCAAAAAACACATTCCAATTTTTCAGGTTCTCAATACTTAAAAATCATACATCTCAATCAACACTCAATATAAATCTCATACAACACAGATCTTCATCCATATATCACATCAAACTTACCTCATTCCTTTTCTGCGGAAACGTTAGTACATTATATATATTGGGTCCTGTCCTTTATTTCTATACTACCCACGCTCTACATCTCTCAAGGGTAACCAGGTTAGACTGAAAGGGCCAGTGGCTTGGTTTGAGGGGGCCCCTAACTCATCCCAATCCTGGGGCTCCTAACAGTTACTAACCTGGGGTTCATTTTATTAGACTCTTCCTACGTTCATTATTATTCATTTGGTTTAGGCCTGAGGATCGTTTGCTCTGATACCACTTTGTAACACCCCCATTTATTTAAGAGCCTTTAGCAAGACATTCTCAAATAAATAGAGTTGTTACCATCTCGGAATGTCCGAGGTAGTGAATACAAAGTAAAACAAACCAAAGTACTTTATATAAAACTAATTAAATTTGAACTTTTGATATTACAACTACTATGCAAAGAATAAAGTACAACTGATAACATCTAAATGTGCGATCAAATTCTAAGTAGGTCTAAGCCATGTCTCTCTCCATGCCCAAGCTCTTAATCCATTTGTCTCTGATCTGTAGAATCTACTCTCCATTCCGGATCATCGTAGGTGTACACGAATACACTGTCAACCTCGCGGTTGAGTAGGATAACACAAAAATAGATAATGCAACAATTATGATATGCAAATGCAATGATATGCTCGAGCTCAATCTCAATCTCAATCACAATCTCAAACCCGTAACACCCAGCCATACCGAACCTCCCGGCAGACTATAATCGGCCGTCGCCGAACACCAGCATAATAGCTGAGGTCACCAGGTCTAGTCCTGCAGAACTAGCCTGGGCCCAATAATATCTCATCATCTCAAATCCGTATCCAATGCATATGTCATGCTCATGAATGCAACAATAATAGTAACCATACTTATGAATGCAACAGTAATAATAATTACTCATAATCATATACCATCCTCATATCATTCATGCTCATCATCCATATCATACACCCAACATCCATTCATAACACATAACAGTAGTATAGTGATAGTGTAACCTACCTGGATAGCATCATAATCCGATAGCAAGCCAACAAGTAAATAGAGTTATTCCACTTCAATACCGTCACCTAACAATTAGCAGAAGTATACAATCACTACTCATTCCAAAACTAATTGTACTCTCGTTTACCTAACTTATTCATGAGCTTAATTAAATAAACGATCACGACACAACGATTATAAATACATAATTACTAACTAATATAATGATATAAACAAATATAATATCTCAAGTAATCAAATTAGCTAATTAAATAATATATTACACATAAGGAGACCGTATTAAACACGACTACTTCAAATAACTTGTCTAACCCGTCTTTATTACTTTTAAAACTTATTTTAATTAAATAAGCGACATAGAAAAATATAATTAAACAATTGATAACCGTCACATCCATGTATAAAGATCTTACTTAACTTAATAATTAAAAGTATGAACAACCTTACTAAAATAGTAAACATACTATTAATGACATTATTACTACAATATTAATAATAATGATAATAATAATAATCATAATAATACTAGTATTAATAATATCAATTATCATATCATACAATTATATTAACACTAATAATGCCATAATTAAAATATCATTATCATAAAATACTAATATAATATACTAATACTAATGTTAACCACTAACAATTAACAAAACAACTCAACCACTAAGACCAAAACGCAGCAAATCCCTCGTGTAACAGGCCCGAAAACACACCCGCAAGATAAAACAGAACCCGCTTGACAGCCCCCTTTGACAGCCTCATCGACAACCTATATGCCGCGCCAACCACCACCAATCATGGTGGCTGCCACCCTTGCACCACCGTGCACTACCAGACACCACCCACTGAACCTAACCCAAAAGCCACCACCCTCGAATTCCCTTGCAACAGTCATGGCAACAACAGCTATACACCGATCAGTAGGTACGTTACCGACTTTCCCGACCCATTACCACTTAATTGGCCACCGACGACCACCACCACTAATCCTAAACTCGAGTATGTACTACTAACTATCACTGACACGTCTTAGACAGCACCATAGGCCACCACCGCAACCACCACGGCCACTCAAACCCGCCTGGACACACTAAAACGCTCCTCCCCTGTTTCGGTTCTCTTTTACGTCTGTAGTGCTGCGTTTCCCGGCCATCACTGACCTTAGCCACCACCTAAGGCAACCCCTACGGCACCAGGGAAGTCCCCTCTACACTAGCAACCTCCCACCTACAACCTAGACGCAGAACCTATCCCAACAGACCCAAAAAGAAACGACAAACAGCTACACTCAAGACCCTTATTCTCCTCTGTTTCTTCACGTTTCTACCGCCTCTAAACCACCAGTTTCTGGTGGTGCTCCGGCCACCCCCACGCTACCCTACCACCACCGTTCTAAACTATGGACACCCTACAACGAGAACCCAAGTACTCGTATCAAGACAAAATCAGGAGAGCAGTTCGAAAGACAATTCAAAACAACGAAGCATACTAACATAAAACACGATTGTTAACAAAACAATTGCTTACTGTGGTGATGATGATGATAGAGGTGCGGTTTCTGGTTCAGTCTATGTCCCGTTCTTCATCAATTTCACGCCCCTAATATGTGAAGTAGGGTTTTAGGTTGTGTAGTCGAAGTTTGGGAGGCACAAGAGTGAAAAAGAGATGATATGTCGATGTATGTCTGAGGTAGGGTTTCTCTTCTTTTCTTTCTATTTTTAACTTGGTATCCGTTTCTTACCCCATAACCCGAATCCAAGCCCATCACGCATCTCGAGGTCATTGACCTCTATTTACCGTTCTCGACTCATAGTATAAAATAAACGAGTACGTAAAATTTACTTATACTAATTAAATTAATTTTGGGAATAATTTTATTAGAACTAACATAAAAAAAAAAAAAAAATAGGATTTAAATATAATCATGACGTAATTAAGAAAACAAGTATAAATGAGAAATCAAAATAAATTATGAAATATATTTAATTAAAATATATTATCAAAATAAAGATAATACGAATAAAATGTCATTTTATGAAGTAATCGTCAAATATAAAAATGATTAGGAAATACGAATTAATTGTAGAAATACGATTTATAAAATAATAACAGTTCACGTAAAATACTTTACAAACATTCCATTTGAAATATTTGTATAAAACACGGTTTGACTATCGTTGACCGAGGCTAATGTACGGGGTATTACAGAAGTAGCTGGAAAAACACGATTTTCTAATCAGGCTCTCTGAGCCGGTCGACCGACCGGCCGCCGGTCGACCGACTGGGAAAGCATTGAGTTGTTTTGCTTTTTTTTCGAGAACATAGGTAAAGGGAGCCCAGCCGGCAGACCGGCCGCCTGCCAGCCGGCTGGGAGTACATTTGGGGTGGGGTTTGCGAATTTGTGAAGGCTAAGGAATTGGGTTCCCAGCCGGCCGACCGGCTGCCTGCCGACCGGCTGCCTGCCGACCGGCTGGGAGTCCCTTTGTATGGTGGTTGTTTTAAAAAGCGTAGGCTGAGAGGACCACCAGCCGGCAGACCGGCTGCCTGCCGACCGGCTGGGGGCCCCTGTAGATTGTTTTTGATTCGTAATTCGTTCATCACTTCTTAACGGTTTATCGGTTTTGGTTGAAACTCGTTCCTTGTATCTTTGACATGTGTTTGAGGTCCCCGGAGGATGGGCGACACTATATTGGGTTCGGGAATGGAGTGAGGATAGAGACCCCCCGGTCGGGTAACCGAAAGGGAAACCGGCTCTCCCTCGTCTTAGTTCCCGGGGTCAATTAAGTGTTGTTTAGTGGTTTAAGAAGTTAGAACTATAGGTCAGTTTCTATCTTAAATGCTAATGTTTGAGTTGGATGTCGCGTGTTGGGATATGTGTGTTGGAGATTGTGTCCTCCACATGTAGTGTGATAACGTCATTGAACATACCCTTGTACGGACAAGTGGGAGATTGTTGGGGCTGGTGTCCTTGACAATTAAGTACAATGACTTATTAAATCTCTTTAAGGATCACAAGGGCATACTTCTGTATTATTACCAGTTGATCCACGTTTATCAATAACGGTTGGCTTGCTAGATAAGTTTGACGTTATTGTCATACGGATGGCGGTGGTCAACTGGTCCCTATACGTCACACCTATAGGACACGTTTGAGAGATGTGAAGGTATGAAAATACAGTCACATTTTGCCGGATATGACTAAACGGTTAGTCAGAGGTATTGACTATTAAATTAGTCAATAAGATGTTGAGAATTACTATTTAATACGGATTAAATAATTTTAGCTAATACGGATTACAAGAATAATTCGTAAATTAAATATAAACGGTTATATTTAATTAAATATTATATTCGCGTATTAATATAAACAGTTATATTAATTTAGGTAATTATACAATATCGTATTTTATCAGACCGTTATTAATATATCGACTGTATTAATATCTGATAACATGTTACGATTTATAAATTAAACCCGCGAAATATATTAAAGCTAATTGGGTCGAATCACGAATTAGAATAAGGTAAGAGTGGAAAGCCCACTCCTACCCAAACTCTAATTTCGGCCGAAATAACTATATAAGGAGGAGGACTCTCCTTATATCAGTTACTCTTGTTGCACTGTAACATAATTCTCAAGTAAAATTAGGGTTTTGAGAGCACTCTTCTCCCAAAACCTCAGATCTCACATCTAAAACCTCAATAGCTCTCCCTATATTGCAAGGCAATTGGAGAGGATTTCTAGCACACGCGGCCACGTCTCAGACTAAGTCTTGGGTGCAAGTTATAGGAGGGAATTTGCATTAATTCCTGTTCTTAGGCCTTTTGCGCAAGGACTAAAGGTTGTACTTCTTTTCTCATGCTTTTTAATCTTATGACGATATTCGCAATTGTATATTTCATTATAATCCTACAATTTTAGGGTGAATACGCGTTTTATTCCCCACAAGTGGTATCAGAGACTTAGGCCATGAAATTTTTACAATTGTGTCTTTCATAAAATCAAAATTTTGAGAAAACCGTGCATCTGCCTAGGCACTCGATCGAGTCCCTGTGACACTCGATCGAGTGCCCCCGTACCAGGCTGCCGTGCGTGTATTTTTGTGAGAAATCGATCTTGTTTTCGATTATAATTTGCATGTTGTTAATTAATCGATATTTTTAGCAATATGTGAATCTTTTGTTGTTGTTTATATATGATTTACAAGTTTTAAATCCAAGTTATAAACTCGTTTTGATTTAAAAGTGCAGCGATTTGCGATTTTTACGAGCCACTCGATCGAGCACTGCTGCACTCGATCGAGTGACCCTGACACTCGATCGAGTGCCCCTGTTACTCGATCGAGTGCTCTCGTTTCGGGGTGTTTATTTTCGAAAATAACTTGTTTCTTATTTTCACATGGCTTAAAATAATATACTGTATACGGAAATAGTATATTATTTAGTGAAACGGTTCACCCTCGTTTGATACATATTGTTTTAAAACGGTTTAAAATAATGGATTATATGTTTATTAAAATTGGTGATTAAAACGGTATAGTCACTTAATTTTAATCCTAAAAGGTGGTTTGGTATAAATTTATCATAATAACAGTATTATGTCATGTATAAATTTTATTTAGTTGATGCATTTTATTTATCGTCTTGTGAATGCTTTGAATGCTTTCAATAACGTATTTAATTTTTGCAAACGGTTGTAACTTAGTGTGGCCTTAGAAGATTGTGTCACCGTAATGATGGGACACGATCTTGCTTGTAATTTTGAGATCTTGAATCTCCGTTTTGGGTTTTTGCCATGTAATTACTTTTGTATTTAAATTAGAATGTATCTAGGATTACTTTTGTAATTTAAATTAGTAATTTTGTGAAGACCAATGACAAGACGGAGACCGGATGCTCACTCCCGCTGCAAGGACCAAGATGGAACATCAAGACAAGCTTCTAGGGTCCAACAGTGGATTCCAAGTTGTTTTATGTTTATTTTGGTAGGATAGGCCACACTAGGACTTTTATTTACGTTTATTGCATTTATCTTTACGCTTTCATCGATAATAGCTTGCATCATATTCCGCCTAAAAACCAAACCACCTATATCATGCCTGAAAACTGACTCATGTAGAGGTCTCGCGTTAGTTTTCTGTGACAATGCAGATGTCACATGTCATTTAAAAGCCATCACTTTATTTAATTCATTCACGCATATGCTAGATATTAGTTCACTTAATATGAATAAATAAAAGTTGATGGGGTCTTCCTCGTATAACCAAAAATTGAGATTAGTCTTTATAAATCAGCCTCCCATGAATCCCTTCTTCGTCGGTAGGCATAATATGACCCCTTCTACGTCGGGTAAGTGGGAACAGATGATTTATTTTATCTCAACATCATGGTCACTCGATAATATTCCAGTGACTGAGATGGACTAATAGATAGGATTTACGGAAATCTATCGACCAAGAGTTCCAACGATTGGAATTAGCCAAACTGTGGGCTTATCAATATACGGAAATTGAGTCTTGGGATCGTTTATATAATTCTTGAGGGAGATCAATTATATAAATGCATGAGTCTACGAGTTTAAATTCAATTTAATATAGACTTAAATCACAACAATAAGTTGCTTATATGGTTTTGTTTTATCTTCCTTTTCAGTGTAGAACACGTTCAATAAAACTGCTGTAAAACTAAAATGGCTGGTGAAGACCCAATGCCAAGTGCCAAGCTAGCACGTGAATCCTGGCTAAAAGCCTTCATGGACTCCATGAATCAGTCCACAAGACTGAGGAATGATGGGTCAAACTTCTCTGACTGGGAGGCAGCACTACGGAATGCTGCCATTGCTGACGGAAAGCTCAAGTTCTTAACTGAGCCCATTCCGCCAAACCCAGGAACTGGAGCTAGAGCCAACGAAATTCGTGCTCATAGCGATTTCGTTATGGAAGCGGGTGCGATAAAGAACGTACTCATCTATGCAATGGAATCCAATTTGCAAAGACGCTTCATAACCCATGGTGCAAACAAGATTTTCACCACGCTCACTAACGAATTCTCCAAGGCTCCGAGAATCGTTTCTTATGAGCATACCTGTCGCTTCTTTGAGGCAAAACTCCAGAAGGGCCAAGCTGTTAGCCCACATATTCTCAACATGATTGAGAATATCGAGAAACTGGAGTCCCTAAACTGTAAGATCAGTGAGAACATCATCGTTGATCGCATGCTTCATTCGCTTCATGACGGGTTCGCCCTCTTTAGGGCCAACTACTACATGAACGACATGAAAAAGACTCCCCATGAGCTCCACTCCCTTCTCGTACAGACTGAGAAGGATCTAAAGTTGAGTGGGAGTCTAAAGCAGGATGTTCTCATGATCTCCAGTAAGGGGAAAGGTAAAGGGAAGGCTAAAGCTCAGGGCGACCTAGCAGTAGGTAAGCCCAGGTTCAAGAAACCAGGATTTGCAAAGAGTGGGCCTGGTGAGTCGAGTAACTCACAAGGCAAGACAAAGAGCAAGGATACAAGCATGGAATGTCACCATTGCCACAAGACTGGGCATTGGAGGCGCTCCTGCCCCGTGTATCGCGAGGACATTAAGGCAGGCCGTGTTACTCCTGTTGGTATGTCTTCTTCTTCTTTTATTCACATGATTGAGATTAACCACGCAAGTTGCGGAACTTGGGTACTTGATACTGGTTGTGGTTCTCATCTATGTAATCATGTGCAGGGCCTCCGAAACCAAGAACCCCTAATCAAGGGTGAGGTGGACCTGCGAGTCGGGAATGGAGCACGTGTGGCTGCAGTCTCGAAGGGAACATATGTGATCCAGCTTCCAAGTGGATTCGAGTTATTTTTATATAACTGTTATTATGTTCCTAGTTTATCCAAAAACATTATTTCAGTTTCTGCACTTGACAAACTCGGATTTTCATTTGTAATAGAGAATAATAGCTGTATTTTCTCTTTGCACAATATGATTTATGGCAAGGCAGTTTCCATGAATGGAATTTATGTTTTAGATCAAACTACCGAGATATTACATGTGAATAATAAAAGAATAAAGGTAGGTGACAAAGATCAAACTTACCTATGGCATTGTCGTATGGGACACATAAATGAGAAACGCGTAAAACAGCTCATACAGAATGGAGCTATTTCACCCTTTGATTTCGAATCATATGGCACGTGTAAATCATGTCTCATCGGCAAAATGACTCGTATTTCCTTCAAAGGTGTTGGAATGCGCGCTGCCGACCTATTAGGACTCATACATACGGACGTATGTGGCCCTATGTCGATCAACGCACGAGATGGCTATAGGTATTTCATCACTTTCACGGATGATTTGAGTAGATATGGCTATGTCTACTTAATGAAGCACAAAAGTGAATCCTTTGACAAGTTCAAAGAATACCAGAATCGGGTACAGAACCAGCTGGGTAGAAAGATTAAAGCACTACGCTCGGATCGTGGTGGTGAGTATCTTTCACGCGAGTTTGATCAACACCTAAAAGACTGTGGGATCGTGCTACAGTTGACTCCACCTGGAACACCACAATTAAATGGTGTGTCCGAACGGAGAAATCGAACTCTACTTGATATGGTTCGATCCATGATGAGTCACACCGTTGTGCCTGATTCATTGTGGGGCTATGCTCTTTTGTCAGCCGCTCTAATTCTTAACCGAAGTCCGTCTAAAGCTGTTGACAAGACTCCATTCGAGTTATGGAAGGGAACGGTCCCTAACTTGTCCTTTATTCGGGTTTGGGGCTGCGAGGCTTATGTCAAGTGGAGACACGAGGATAAGCTCGGCCCGCGATCGGTCAAGACATACTTTATAGGCTATCCAAAGGGAATGTTTGGTCATTACTTCTACTCGCCTACCGAACAACGTGTTTTTGTTGCGGCTAGTGCGACGTTCTTAGAGAAAGAATTTCTCGAGAACAAGTCGAGTAATAGAACCTTCGAGTTATCGGAGGTTCAAGAACCAACTACCGAGCAACCATTGGAGGAAACAGTACCTCCAACCGAGGCTGCGGTAGATATCCCTGAGGAACCTAGGAGGTCGGGAAGAGTCTCTATTCCACCGGACAGATACATTGGTATGGTCGAGGAACACGATACAGATGACGTCTTACTCCTAGAGGGTAATGAACCCACAACCTATAAAGGTGCCATGACCAGTTCTGACTCAAAGCTATGGCTAGAAGCCATGCAATCCGAGATGGACTCCATGTATGAGAACAACGTGTGGGATCTTGTGGACCTACCTGCAAAGGTACGTCCCCTTCAATGCAAATGGCTTTACAAGATAAAGCATGCCGTGGAAGGACAACAAGATATCCATAAGGCTAGACTAGTTGCTAAAGGTTTCACTCAAGTGCCAGGCTTGCACTATGATGAGATCTTTGCACCCGTAGTCATGCTACGTTCCATTCGGATTATCTTAGCGATCGCCGCATTTCATGACTATGAAATATGGCAAATGGACGTTAAAACCGCCTTCTTAAACGGTTATTTGGAGGAAGAGTTGTACATGGTACAACCCGAGGGTTTTATCGATTCAGCACATCCTAAGAAAGTTTGCAAGCTTAAGCGTTCCATCTATGGACTTAAGCAAGCATCGCGGAGTTGGAATCATCGCTTCGACCAAGTGATAAAAGAGAATGGGTTCATTCGATCAGTCGAGGAACCATGTCTCTATATCAAGTCGAGTGGGAGTAAGATTGTATTCCTAGTACTGTATGTCGATGACATACTCTTGATTGGGAATGACATACCTCTCTTATCTTCGGTTAAAGCATGGTTGAAAAACCACTTCCAGATGAAAGATCTGGGAGAGGCACAAAGAATTTTGGGCATCCGTATCTACAGGGATAGATCACGACGGATGTTGTCTCTCAGTCAGGAATCTTATATAGAGAAGATTCTGGAGAGATTCAGTATGACGAACTCCAAGAAGGGGTTCCTTCCTATGACTCCTGGGCTTCACTTGAGCAAGTCTCAAGAAGCTAAGTCAGTGGAAGAGAAAGAGCGCATGAGTCGGATTCCTTATGCTTCGGCAATAGGATCGATCATGTATGCCATGATATGCACACGTCCAGACGTTGCATATGCATTGAGTATGACAAGTCGATTCCAAGCTCATCCAGGTGAACAACACTGGATGGCCGTGAAAAACATTCTTAAGTACCTACGGAGGACTAAAGATTGGGGATTGACTTTTGGAGGCGACTCGACGCTCTGCGCCACGGGTTACGCAGATGCTAGCTTCCAAACAGATCGAGATGACTCGAAATCTCAGTCTGGATTTGTCTTTACTCTTAATGGCGCTGCTGTCAGCTGGAAAAGTTCTAAACAGAGTGTTACAGCAGATTCTACGACTGAGTCCGAGTACTATGCCGCCTCAGAAGCAGCTAAGGAAGCGATATGGATGCGTCAATTCTTACAAGGACTATCAGTAGTGCCTAGTTCGAATGACCCAATCACCGTCTATTGTGACAATAGCGGTGCCATCTTCCAAGCTAAGGAGCATAAGTCTAGCAGCAAGGCTAGGCATGTACAACGGAAAGCTCATCTAATCAGAGATTACGTGGAGCAAAAGGAGATTTTTATTGAAAAGATCGCTACGGATGACAACATAGCTGATCCTCTCACAAAAGCATTACCACGTGATAAGCATGAAGGGCACATTCATTCCATGGGAATTGGATGTGTTCCTAAGTTGTAGTACTCTTTTATGAATTCATGTAATAATTCATTTTCTCGTGTACTCTATTCAACCTTATTGTTATGATATAAAATGTTTTGTTTCTCATGTGGAATTGTACGCCAATTTTGAACACCACAAAGTGAACTGATTAACATTACATCGTTTTGGTCCTTGATTACCCACTTGAGCTGATAACTCAGGTAATCATTTTGTGACGTTGGTTGATGGTGGGTTCAACGAGCCATAAGTCACGTGGATGACTGACCAATCACAAAGGCGAGTTATACGGATATCTCGTAGGACACCCCGTGACAACGTTATGGAGTCCTAAATGTTTTTAACATTGGGTGCCAGGTCGTGGATAGGACCTCCATAGTGTTCCTTAGAGTCGAGTCTTTTGACCTTCAACTGCTTCTTGAGATTAAGACAGATTTTGGGTAACTTTGGTTTCTTTCCCACGGTCACCGTAACAGGGGCCAAGAGGATTTTTTCTGGGTTATTTCATGCTGGGCGATATCGGCAGGATTCGAGTTGAGGGAAATATCCAAACCCTTATCAGGATTTTATCATTTCTCAGGGCCACTCGAGGAGTAGTAACTGAAATGCATGGCCATGCTCGAATACAGATTCGTTTTATCAGTTAAGTTACTCTCTAGTCGGGGAAACCACTCTTGATACAGATCGCTTGTGAGATACGACCTTTGCGAATGCGGATTTGCAAATTGTCTTACATTGAGTGGGAGAAATTTTAAAAGGATATGAGATTCGGTTATCGCACCTACACTTGTACGGACAAGTGGGAGTTTGTTGGAGATTGTGTCCTCCACATGTAGTGTGATAACGTCATTGAACATACCCTTGTACGGACAAGTGGGAGATTGTTGGGGCTGGTGTCCTTGACAATTAAGTACAATGACTTATTAAATCTCTTTAAGGATCACAAGGGCATACTTCTGTATTATTACCAGTTGATCCACGTTTATCAATAACGGTTGGCTTGCTAGATAAGTTTGACGTTATTGTCATACGGATGGCGGTGGTCAACTGGTCCCTATACGTCACACCTATAGGACACGTTTGAGAGATGTGAAGGTATGAAAATACAGTCACATTTTGCCGGATATGACTAAACGGTTAGTCAGAGGTATTGACTATTAAATTAGTCAATAAGATGTTGAGAATTACTATTTAATACGGATTAAATAATTTTAGCTAATACGGATTACAAGAATAATTCGTAAATTAAATATAAACGGTTATATTTAATTAAATATTATATTCGCGTATTAATATAAACAGTTATATTAATTTAGGTAATTATACAATATCGTATTTTATCAGACCGTTATTAATATATCGACTGTATTAATATCTGATAACATGTTACGATTTATAAATTAAACCCGCGAAATATATTAAAGCTAATTGGGTCGAATCACGAATTAGAATAAGGTAAGAGTGGAAAGCCCACTCCTACCCAAACTCTAATTTCGGCCGAAATAACTATATAAGGAGGAGGACTCTCCTTATATCAGTTACTCTTGTTGCACTGTAACATAATTCTCAAGTAAAATTAGGGTTTTGAGAGCACTCTTCTCCCAAAACCTCAGATCTCACATCTAAAACCTCAATAGCTCTCCCTATATTGCAAGGCAATTGGAGAGGATTTCTAGCACACGCGGCCACGTCTCAGACTAAGTCTTGGGTGCAAGTTATAGGAGGGAATTTGCATTAATTCCTGTTCTTAGGCCTTTTGCGCAAGGACTAAAGGTTGTACTTCTTTTCTCATGCTTTTTAATCTTATGACGATATTCGCAATTGTATATTTCATTATAATCCTACAATTTTAGGGTGAATACGCGTTTTATTCCCCACAATGTGTTAAGTTCACCTCTGGACCCACTACGTGTTTTGTATGTCGCGTGATGGGATATGTGTTAAGCTCGCCTCTAGACCCATTATGTGTTTTGCTTGTGGCGTGTTAGGATATGTGTTAAGCTCACCTCTGGACCTGACACGTGATCGGTTGTCGTACACGGGATATGTGTTAAGCTCACCTCTGGACCCGTTGTGCGATAGCTGTGTATTGGGATATGTGTTAAGTTCACCTCTGGACCCAATACTTGTTTGTAGCATTAGGATATGTGTTAAGCTCACATCTGGACCCTTTGCTTTTGGATGTATGTTGGGATATGTGTTAAGTTCACCTCTAGACCCGACATTTGTTTGTAGTGGGATATGTGTTAAGTTCACCTCTGGACCCATTACTGAATTGTGATTAGGGATATGTGTTAAGTTCACCTCTGGACCCTTTTCTTGAATTGTAAGTATAGGGATATGTGTTAAGTTCACCTCTGGACCCTTTACTTGATTTGTTTGGTAGTGGGGTATGTGTTAAGTTCACCTCTGGACCCATTGCTAGTGTTATTGATGTTTATATCTGCTTGCCTTGATATCGGTACAGTGTCAGATATGCATGATGAAGTTAATGATTGTTTACTTGAGTTATGGTTTAATCATCCAAGGCATTGGATGACTCTTTGATCGGTTTCATAAATAGTTGTACTGAAAGACCCCCCGACTGGGTAACCAGTAGGGAAACCGGCTCTCCTTCCTAACGGTTTATGAAGTTGGTTGAGAGCCGTGCATTAGTATTTGCATGATAGTATGAGAACAGTTGATGAGATGTTTATACTTCACATGTTTATATATGTTGGAGTATTTTGTATTGCTTTGCTTGTTCCGTGTTTCACAAAAGGTGGCTAAGAGAACTCTAGTCACTCCCCACTGATTGTGGCGTACATGTTTTCATGTATGTAGGTACATGCAGGTTGGAGCGGGGTTCACTTGAGAGCTAGCGAGTGATGATCCTTTCATCATATGACTTACCCGTTTATCGATTAGCTAGACTCTTAGTTTTGATACAGTTATCTTTTGGTGCCTGTAGGGATGTTCCATCCCAGGCTGTGTATATATTTGGTTTTCGGTACTTAGAACTGCTACTTATCTATTTTTGTTTATATCAGTTTCAGTTTCCAGTTTCAGTTTTCATACTTCTCGCATGTTGTTTATGTTTAAAAAGTTTTAATTCTGCTGCATTTTTAGTACTTTTGTATGTTTATATTTCCGCTTTCGCGAGGGGTTTTAAAGTTGGTATCACAGCATTATTGCTCCCGACGCACTCATGTGACCCCCAACCTTAACTTGACCAAATAAACAAATAATGATTGAGAGATGGGGTAGATTTAAGGACTTATATTGTAGCCTGTTTTGTGATTGTTTTTATTAGGTTCTAACGTGTTTGTTGATTGTCGTTAATTTTACTCTTATGCCTTTCAATCGACGAACCGTGGACTTATCCATTTGGCGATGGAGACCGGAGTTTCTACCGAAGATAGAAGATTCGTGCTACTGTTGGAGAATGCTTCTGAACCTTGAAGATACACCTCTTTCTTTGTG
The DNA here is from genome assembly GCA_029255685.2 of Silene conica. NCBI lineage: Eukaryota > Viridiplantae > Streptophyta > Magnoliopsida > Caryophyllales > Caryophyllaceae > Silene > Silene conica. The sequence goes on along the minus strand of CM055317.2, from coordinate 46,828,435 downwards.
CATCACCTTCTTTGATAACTCCGAATGCACATCCTTCTTTTAGAATATTTGTCTATCTCACTTGAACAGATCTTCATATCTTTTCAGCTTAACCTTGTTGCTTGCTTTCTTAAGGTGCCCTCTAGGTAATCTTCCCTTTTATTGGATTTGGAGGAACTAGTCTTAGGTAACCGTAAGCTGTGTTATGAGAAACATGGTTATTTGAAGAATAACTTAAGCGGTATCGAGAGACATGTTTTGGTGATCTAAGGGTCTAGTTGTCTTACCAATTGGGAGACTGAAAGTGAGTGATAGGATACTTGCTTGAAGGTTGAGTTGTATACTTAGTATTCGGTGGAACCTAACCTTGAGAACCCTGCTTAGATCGTGAAAGTTTGTGGATTGTAGTGTAATGTTAAGGAGTTAGATAAGAGACCTGTTCTAAGCTTAAGTCAATAACTCTTCATTGAGAGATGTAAGTTCGGAAAAACTTGATGGTTTAAAAATTGTTAACTTGTGGACAATGAGGTAAGTAAAGTGGATATAGCATATAAGGGTGATGACCTAAAAGTGTTATTGAATTGTCATTTGAGGGACTAGCAGAGATGAGACATCTCAAACTTTTGGGAATAGGTAGTTGTAATGATGATACCGTTTAGAGTTGAAAGATAAGGGTATATAAGTCATTGGAGAGATTTTTCATGAAAACCGATAATTGAATGACTTGATTTGGAAAATAAGGAGTGAGAGACCCGCACCTTAGGAGATTTCCGTAATCGTCTCTTTCATATCACTTCTCTCCTTTCCTCTCCTTTGCTCCTCCTTATGATCATGGCTTCAAGTTTATTGGAGTCCATAGCCTAGAGATTCTTACCTTGTCATCTAGTTGTCCCTCGAGTTGTTTTCCTATGACTCTCTCGAGGTCTGTATCATGTTTGCCCCTAAAGTTCGTATCTCATCCGATCTTCTCTTCTGTGAGCCTTGTTCCCTCTCTTATAGAATGGTGGCGAGATTGGTTTGTTCTTGGGGTAGCGATGCATGCCTTGAGGAATGCTTGGTTCTGCGTTGTCAGGATTTAGTTGAGAGAGTTGGTGAAAATTATGTTCAGGCAATGTGGATAGTGTACCGTCTTGAGAGTTCCTTGTAGGATGAGTCGGTGTGTAAGTGGTATTTGTAGAGTTTGAAGTACCATTTGAGGATTTGAATAGAATGCTTGGAGTTCTAGATGAATTTAGAGGAATGTACCTTGGAAAATGATGATGTGGTTAATTGGTTGAATGAGGTAAGTTAGTGCTACTTAATCTTGAGGAATCTTTGTAATGCAAAAAGGACCAGATTTGAGGAGGGAGAGTTATTGGTAACGGTGTGAGAATATTGAGACATTTACAAGTGGACTTTTAGAACTGACTGAGCGTTGACCGTGAGTTACTTATGGAACCTCGGCATTTGCCTATTGATGTAATTACAGGTAACCGTTAATGTTTGAGGTAATCGTAGAGTAGGAATTTGAAACTTATAGGTGTTCATAAATATCAACTGAGGAATCTCGGAATGTGAATGTCTAGGTCTTATGGAACCTATAAGAGTGAAAGTTGTTACTTCTTTGGAACTTTCTTTGAGATGTATATTGTTGGTAGATGGTCAAAATCAGAGGATTAGAAGTTCTTACCCTTGTAAGATCTTGTATTGAATGTTCATTCTGATAATGAAATTTGGGAATTTAAGATATCGAACCTTGTGGAATAGGTTTGCTAGAATCGAACTGTCAAAATTTAAGGTATAGGATAATGAGTACCGTATCTGGGGTTTTGAAGTTTGTTGCTATGGTAGTAGAGTTCCGGTTCAGCGTTTTGGAAGACTTCTTATTGAGGAATGCCTTGTTCTGTGGAGGAGATAATGGTAAGAGGGATCGTGAAACCATTGAGAGCCTAGAGATCACTTGAAGTGTCCGTCTTGGGATATACTAGGAATCGTTGTAACGATGTTTCGATTATGAATTGAGCGGTTAGTGTACCCATGTTTGGCAAAGGTTACCGTCTTCTTTAACCTTCGACTTGATTGTTCCGTTCCTTCAACCCTCCTTTTTTCGTTCTGACAGCCGCGAGGCTTGAAACCCCTAATCCTTCATGTTGAAAATAAGCTTTGCGACTGTTTCCGCGCCCTCAAACGTCTGTTTTAAAACTTGCTTCCCCATTTGTTGACTTTAAATCCACTGTTTTAGGAAAAATCTTAGTTGTTTTGAGAATTTGAAACTGCCTTCTCTTCCGTTAGAAGCGACTTTTTGTCATGGCTTCAATGTTACTGTTTTCAGGAATTTGGGAGTAGTGTTTATTTGAAGAAAACTTGGTTTTAAAGAGCATAACGTTTTACGATTTTATCAGATTTCAGCGTTTACTACCACTAGAACTTGTTATTGGAGACGTCTGATATAGCCTGTGCTGTGCTTATCAACACCGAATCAATCTAATTTTGAACTTGATTTGAACAAAATTTTGGGACTTGTCTCAGATTTGGAATGTCGGACTCTTGAATACGTAACGAGAATCCCAATATCCATTGACAAGACTCGTGCCTTGAACCTTTCTTCTTGAAACCTTTTTGAAAGATAAGTTTTGGGTTGTCATGACCCGGGCGGTTCTTTATGGAAGTTAGAATTGTTTTCGTACTTATTTCTGTCTTCAAGTTTCGAGGACGAAACTTTTTGAAAGATGGGGTGATTGTAACATCCCGCATTTTCGTAAAATGTATTTTAAACTTTTAAATTATTTTAAGTAATAAAATAATATTTTAATAACTTAACGGAAAATATTTTATATAAATAGTAAGATCCGTCTTAAGAACCTTAAGTCCTTAAGACGAATACAAACTTGGTAAAGTTAAGTTCGTCTCTTAAAAACCCGTTCAAGTATCCTAACCCGTTTCATTTGTGACGGAAAGGACAATTCCTTAAACCCTTAAAATCATTTCAGTCGACATATTTCTTCTTCCTTAAGAACAATATAACAGTAAACCCAACTCTCACAAAACCTCCATTTTATTCATCTTCTTTGGCTCATTCCTTCATCATCCGTTCATCAAATCAAGGTAACAATAACATTTTTGGAATCCTCATCGAATTTGCAAGCCATCTATCACTTTCGTTTTTCAAATCCTTCACTTCGAAAATCTGACTGATTTTCCTAAAACCCGTTTTCTGTCCTTAATCTCGTTTTCCGTGTTTGTAGGGGAAGGTTTGGACGACCCGGAAGTGGATAGCTTCATCTTAGAGAAGGATCTTTGAGCCGGATTGCTTTAGAGGTGACGGTAATGAGAAACTCGGCCTTATTGTGAATATTAGCAAGTTTTGATGTGTTTTTCTTAATGTTTCTGATTTTTGTTTAAGAATGATGTTAATGGACTTAGTAACATGTTTAGGATTGTTCATACATGTTGAATTCATGCCTTGTTGTGGTTACACATGTTCATAAGCGATTTTCAGAAATTACATGTTTTGCGATAGATACTTGTTATAATCATTTTGAGGATTGTTATGGGTTGAATTGCTGTTAGTTAGTGTTAAATTATGATTAGTAATGTTGAGTAAACTTTGCTTGTAGCGATTCTCGAGTTTTGGTATCGATTTAATGAGTTTTGAAGTAGCTGGAAAAACACGATTTTCTAATCAGGCTCTCTGAGCCGGTCGACCGACCGGCCGCCGGTCGACCGGCTGGGAAAGCATTGAGTTGTTTTACTTTTTTTTCGAGAACATAGGTAAAGGGAGCCCAGCCGGCAGACCGGCCGCCTGCCAGCCGGCTGGGAGTACATTTGAGGTGGGGTTTGCGAATTTGTGAAGGCTAAGGAATTGGGTTCCCAGCCGGCCGACCGGCTGCCTGCCGACCGACTGGGAGTCCCTTTGTATTGTGGTTGTTTTAAAAAGCGTAGGCTGAGAGGACTACCAGTCGGCCGACCGGCTGCCTGCCGACCGGTTGGGGGCCCCTGTAGATTGTTTTTGATTCGTAATTCGTTCATAACTTCTTAACGGTTTATCGGTTTTGGTTGAAACTCGTTCCTTGTATCTTTGACATGTGTTTGAGGTCCCCGGAGGATGGGCGACACTATATTGGGTTCGGGAATTAAGTGAGGATAGAGACCCCCCGGTCGGGTAACCGAAAGGGAAACCGGCTCTCCCTCGTCTTAGTTCTCGGGGTCAATTAAGTGTTGTTTAGTTGTTTAAGAAGTTAGAACTATAGGTCAGTTTCTATCTTAAATGCTAATGTTTGAGTTGGATGTCGCGTGGTGGGATATGTGTTAAGTTCACCTCTGGACCCACTACGTGTTTTGTATGTCGCGTGATGGGATATGTGTTAAGCTCACCTCTGGACCCATTACGTGTTTTGCTTGTGGCGTGTCAGGATATGTGTTAAGCTCACCTCTGGACCTGACACGTGATCGGTTGTCGTACACGGGATATGTGTTAAGCTCACCTCTGGACCCGTTGTGCGATAGCTGTGTATTGGGATACGTGTTAAGTTCAACTCTGGACCCAATACTTGTTTGTAGCATTGGGATTTGTGTTAAGCTCACCTCTGGACCCTTTGCTTTTGGATGTATGTTGGGATATGTGTTAAGTTCACCTCTGGACCCGACATTTTTTTGTAGTGGGATATGTGTTAAGTTCACCTCTGGACCCATTACTGAATTGTGATTAGGAATGTGTGTTAAGTTCACCTCTGGACCCTTTTCTTGAATTGTAAGTATAGGGTATGTGTTAAGTTCACCTCTAGACCCTTTACTTGATTTGTTTGGTAGTGGGATATGTGTTAAGTTCACCTCTGGACCCATTGCTAGTGTTATTGATGTTTATATCTGCTTGCCTTGATATCGGTACAGTGTCAGATATGCATGATGAAGTTAATGATTGTTTACTTGAGTTATGGTTTAATCATCCAAGGCATTGGATGACTCTTTGATCGGTTTCATAAATAGGTGTACTGAAAGACCCCCCGACTGGGTAACCAGTAGGGAAACCGGCTCTCCTTCCTAACGGTTTATGAAGTTGGTTGAGAGACGTGCATTAGTATTTGCATGATAGTATGAGAACAGTTGATGAGATGTTTATACTTCACATGTTTATATATGTTGGAGTATTCTGTATTGCTTTGCTTGTTCCGTGTTTCACAAAAGGTGGCTAGGAAAACTCTAGTCACTCCCCACTGATTGTGGCGTACATGTTTTCATGTATGTAGGTACATGCAGGTTGGAGCGGGGTTCACTTGAGAGCTAGCGAGTGATGATCCTTTCATCATATGACTTACCCGTTTATCGATTAGCTAGACTCTTAGTTTTGATACAGTTATCTTTTGGTGCCTGTAGGGATGTTCCATCCCAGGCTGTGTATATATTTGGTTTTCGGTACTTAGAACTGCTACTTATCTATTTTTGTTTATATCAGTTTCAGTTTCCAGTTTCAGTTTTTATACTTCTCGCATGTTGTTTATGTTTAAATTGTTTTAATTCCGCTGCATTTTTAGTACTTTTGTATGTTTATATTTCCGCTTTCGCGAGGGGTTTTACAAGCTCTCTCGTGAACCCCGATCCAACCTGCATGTACCTACATACATGAAAACATGTACGCCATAATTAGTGGGGAGTGACTAGAGTTCTCCTAGCCACCTTTTGTAACGACACGTAACAAGTAAAGCAATACAGAATACTCCAACATATATAAACATGTGAAGCATAAACATCTCATCAACTGTTCTCATACTATCATGCAATACTAATGCACGGCTCTCAACCAACTTCATAAACCGTTAGGAAGGAGAGTCGGTTTCCCTACTGGTTACCCAGTTGGGGGGTCTTTCAATCCAACTATTTATGAAACCGATCATAGAATCATCCAATGCCTTGGATGAACAAACTATAACTTAAGCAATATGAACATCAACTTCATCATGCATATCTGACACTGTACCAAACTCTAGGCAAACAGATATAACACAAACACTAGCAATGGGTCCAAAGGTGAACTTAACACATATCCCACTACCAAACAATGTCGGGTCCAGAGGTGAACTTAACACATATCCCTATACATACAATTCAAGAAAAGGGTCCAGAGGTGAACTTAACACATAACCCTAATCATCCATAAGCAAAGGGTCCAGAGGTGAGCTTAACACATATCCCTATACATACAATTCAAGAAAAGGGTCCAGAGGTGAACTTAACACATATCCCTAATCATCCATAAGCAAAGGGTCCAGAGGTGAGCTTAACACATATCCCAATGCTAAAAACAAGTATTGGGTCCAGAGGTGAACATAACACATATCCCAATACACAGCTATCGCACAACGGGTCCAGAGGTGAGCTTAACACATATCCCGTGTACGACAACCAATCACGTGTCAAGTCCAGAGGTGAGCTTAACACATATCCTGACACGCCACAAGCAAAACACGTAATGGCTCCAGAGGTGAGCTTAACACATATCCCATCACGCGACATACAAAACACGTAGTGGGTCCAGAGGTGAACTTAACACATATCCCACCACACGACATCCAACTCAACCATTAGCATCCAAAGATAGAAACTAACTTATAGCTCTAACATCTTAAACCACTAAACAACACTTACTTGACCCCGGGAACTAAGTTGAGGGAGAGTCGGTTTCCGTTTCGGTTACCCGATCGGGGGGTCTCTATCCTCACTCCATTCCCGAACCCAATTTAATGTCGCCCATCCTCCGGGGACCTCAAATACATATCAAAGATACAAAGAACGAGTTCCAATCAAAACCGATCAACCGATTAAAAGTTATCAACGAATTACAAATCAAAACAAGCTACAGGGGTCTCGAGCCGGTCGGCAGGCAGCCGGTCGGCCGGCTGGTGATCCCTTCAGCCTTCCTTCTCTTTTGAAATAAAACAACAACAAAGGACTCCCAGCCGGCTGGCAGGCGGCCGGTCTGCCGGCTGGGAACCCAATCCTATGTTCTTAAAAATCCGCAAAACACACTACAACGCACTCCCAGCCGGCTGGCAGGCGGCCGGTCTGCCGGCAGGGAACCCTATTCCTATGTTCTCAATTTTACGCAAAATCAACAAATAACACTCCCAGCTGGTCGACCGGCGGCCGGTCGGTCGACCGGCTCAGAGAGCCTGTACGCGAAATTCGCACTTTCCAGCCTATTGCAAAACTCATTAAATCGACACCAATTCTTAAGAATCGTTACAAGTGAAGTTTACACAACATTACCAATCACTTATTAACACAAACTAACAGCAATTCAACCCATAACAATCCTCAATGCGATTATATAATGTATCCGTCGCAAAACATGAAATTTCTGAAATTAGCTTATGAACATGTGAAACATCAACAAGGCATGAATTCTTCACATAAGAATATTCCTAAACATGTTACTAAGTCCATAAATCATTCAACTTAAACAAAATCAGAAACATCAACAAGAACACAACAAAACTTGCTATTTTAACAAAAAGGCCGAGTTTCTCATTATCGTCGCCTCAAATGCAATCCGGCTCAAAGATCTTCCTCTAGGATGAAGCTATCCACTTTCGGGTCGTCCAAGCCCACGCCTACAAGCACGAAAAACGAGATTAAGGGGCTGGAGGTCGAATCTTACAAAAAAAGCCCGAAATTCGAAGTGAAGGATTTGAAAAACGAAAGTGATAGATGGCTTGCAAATTAAATGAGGATTCCGAAATTGTTATTATTACCTCGATTTGATGAACGGATGATGAAGAACTAATCAAAAGAAGATGAATATAAATAGAGGTTTATGAGGGATTGTTTTTACAGTGATATTGTTTGAAGGAGATGAATATGTCGACACATGGGTCTTAAAGGGTTTAAGGAATTGTTCTTTCCATTTAAAATGAAACGGCTTAGGATACTTGAACGGGTTTTTAAGATGTGAACTTAAATTTACCAAGTTTGTATTCGTCTTAAGGACTTAAGGTTCTTAAGACGGATCTTACTATTTATTTAAAAAGATATTTTTCGATAAATTACTCAAATATTATTTTATTACTTAAAATAATTAAAAACGCTTAAAATATGTTTTATAAAAATGCGGGATGTTACACTTTTCCTTCAAGCTCAAAATCAACATTTCGACCCTTTCCCGAACCCGAATCGCGGTAAGTCTTACATTTTCGGAATCCTTGCGAGATTTGCAAGCTTTCCATCTCTTTCAATTTCAATATCGTCGAACTCGAAAAAGACGCTGTTTTGGGTAATTTCCGTTTTAGGCTTTTAATTTCCGTTTCGTTTGTTGTAGGGGTTGGTTTTGGGGATCCTGAAGTTGATAGCTTTGTTATTGAAGAAGATTTCGGAGCATAAACGCTTTTAAGGTGACAATAATGAGAATACTCGGCCTTTGCCTTAAATTAATTGGACATGTGATTTTTCTGTTGTTTATGTGAATTGATTATGGATTTTTGTTTAATAGATAGTGGGTAATTAGTATCCGTCACATATTAGTGTTATTCATCTCATATGTGTCTTATGCTGCTGGACATTGTTTGTTCCTGCGTTTTTTTTTATACTATTGTCACTCTATTGCTGTCTATTGCATATTGTTGTGTTAATGTCGTAAGCTGCTGATTGTGGTTGTTTAAACGCTGTTCAGTTGATGTTGTTGCTGCGTTTTCGTTCTGCTCTACGCTGCTTACACGACCACTTATTACTAATTGGTGCTACAATTTTATTATGTTGGTCTGATTTCCTACTGCACCTATGCACCCAAATGCTTACTCTATTAATCTGCCTATACTCACTGCCTGTCCTCTGCTGCTGACCACGCTAATTGCTATTCTGCTACTGCTCATATACTTCATTGTGTGCTCCCGAACTACTATGGTTTCTTGCTATTTATTCCTATCATTATGCTACTGCTGCTGCTGCTAGCAACTACTGCTGCTGGCCGTGATAGCTGTTGGTGACTGCTACTGCTAGCTTGCTGCTGCGTACTGTGTCACAGTAGCTGCTGCCTTGTTATTCTTCCTGCATTTTCGTGTTGTTGCGGTCGTGTACATGCTTGTCCATTGCTTGCTCGTTGGTCGCTAAATGTGGCCGGTACTTTTAGTTCTAAACCTACTATTGTTTATTATTATACTATTAATATTGTCGCGTACTACTGCTACTATTAACTATGATTTCTATGATTTGGATTTATTATTATTTTATTATTATATTATTATTTCTTTACGTACGTGCTTGCTAGAATTAATTAATTTATGTAGGTGCTTGCTAGCTTGTTTATGTTTAAATATAATATGTTAGAAATCGTTACGAATTAGTAATGGGTTACGGTTTTATTAGAAGCATGTCGAAATAATTTAATTTAGTTAGTCGATTTTCTCGTATAAAATATAGGTAATATAATATGAAGTTTAATTTAAATTAAATAGTGTTTATTTCCTTTATCGGTTGAACCGGTTAATTAAAACGTAATCAAATACTTAGTGCAATATATTTGAGGTAAGTAATATTTAGTAAAGTAGTTAGTGACTTGTCTAAAATTAGTAATTCTTAAGTGTCCGTTAATAATTCTTATGGGACTAAGATATTTTGATATATAGCAGTCGTTTAGAAATAACTTAATCGAAATTGGTCTTTCTTTCATACTTGTATGTGTGTTTGAGGTCCCCGGAGTTCGGGCGGCGCTATATTGGGTTCGGGAATGGAGTGAGGATAGAGACCCCCCGGTCGGGCAACCGAAAGGGAAATCGGCTCTCCTTCAACTTAGTTCCTGTGGTCAATTAAGTGTCGATTGAATGTTTATCAAGAGTAGATCATTTATCATTTAAAGTTGTTGAAGTCCATTTATGTTGGGTTCGGGAATGGATTTGAGGATGAAAGACCCCCCGGCCGGGCAACCGGAAGGGAGACCGTGTAAAACCCCTCGCGAAAGCGGAAATATAAACATACAAAAGTACCAAAAATGCAGCGGAATTAAAACTTTTTAAAAGATAAACATGCGAGATGTCTTAAACTGAAACGGAAACTGAAACTGAAATAAAACCAAAAAAAAGATAAGTAACAGTTCTAAGTATCAAAAACAAATATGTACATCAGCCTGGGATGGAACATCCCTACAGGCACCAAAAAAACTGTATCAAAAGTCTAAGAGTCTAGCTAGGCGATATAAAGGTAAGTCATATGATGACAGCAGGATCATCACTCGCTAGCCCTCTCGTGAACCCCGCTCCAACCTGCATGTACCTACATACATGAAAACATGTACGCCACAATCAGTGGGGAGTGACTAGAGTTCTCCTAGCCACCTTTTGTGACAACACGTAACAGATAAAGCAATACAGAATACTTCAACATATATCAACATGTGAAGCATAAACATCTCATCATCTGATCTCATACTATCATGCAAACTCTAGTGCACGGCTCTCAACCAACTTCATAAACCGTTAGGAAGGAGAGCCGGTTTCCCTACTGGTTACCCAGTCGGGGGGTCTTTCAATCCAACTATTTATGAAACCGATAAAAGAGTCATCCAATGCCTTGGATGAACAGATTACAACTCAAGCAATATATTCAATACCTTTATCATGCATATCTGACACTGTACAAAACTCTAAGGCAAGCAGATATAAAGCCAAGTAAAGAGGTTCAGCGGTCAACTTAAGACATATCCTAATTACCAAACATTCAACAAGTATAAAGGTTCAGAGGCGACATCTTAACGCATAACCTAGATACCAAGTTCGCAATATCAAGCAAGGACTCAGAGGCGAAAACTCAACGCATGGACCGGCTATCACAGAACACTAGACTCAGAGGCGAAAACTCAACGCATGGACTAGCATTCAATTCACTATCACAAGTAAGGAACTCAGAGGCGAAAACTCAACGCATGTTCCCCTACTACATCACAAGGTACTAAACTCAGAGGCGAAAACTCAACGCATGTTCTAGCACCAAACACTTGCACTCCGGGTAAGGTATGACAACCTGACTGCCCCGTCGTGCAGTTGCTCTACTCGTCAGACTCAGAGGCCAGCTTAAGGCATGTCCTGACGCGATCACACATACATGTCTGGACTCAGAGGTGAAAACTCAACGCATGTCCCAGACACGACAAACAGACATGTATGGAACTCAGAGGCGAAAACTCAACGCATGTTCCCATACACGGCAAACAACCTACGTATTAAGTTCAGAGGCCAGCTCAACGCATAACTTAATACGCATCAAAACAATATCATCCAAATCTATGAACTACTCTATAGTTCTACCTTTCAACTTCTAATCAACACTTAATTGACCCCGGGAACTAAGATGAGGGAGAGCCGGTTTCCCTTTCGGTTGCCCGACCGGGGGGTTTCTATCCTTACTCCATTCCCGAACCCAATATAATGTTGCCCATCCTCCGGGGACCTTAAATACATATCACGGGTACACAAAACAAGTTTCAATCAAAACCGATTAACCGTTTGAAAGTTACGAACAAATTACAATTTGAAAACATGCTACAGGGATCCCCAGCCGGTCGGCAGGCAGCCGGTCGGCCGGCTGGTGATCCCTCTCAGCCTCCTTTTCTTAAAACAAAACAATGCAAAGAGACTCCCAGCCGTTCGGCAGGCAGCCGGTCGGCCGGCTGGGAACTCAGCTTCTCTATATTCCAACTCACGCATTTATATATACTAGAACGCACTCCCAGCCGGCTGGCAGGCGGCCGGTCTGCCGGCTGGGCACTACTCTTACATTCACAAAAATACACAAACACAACACAACGCACTCCCAGCCGGCTGGCAAGCGGCCGGTCTGCCGGCTGGGAGACGTATCTCCTATGAGTCTCAATGTTACGCATAAATCACAAAAACCTCAAGAAGTACTCTCAGCCGGTCGACCGGCGGCCGGTCGACCGGCGGCCGGTCGGTCGACCGGCTCAGAGAGCCTGATCAGAAAATCGCGATTCCAGCCTTTCGCAAAACTCAATCATTCGACACCAAAACTTATGAATCGCTACAAGTGATGTTTACCCAACATTATCAAACACCAAATACTACTATTCTAACAGCACATAAGTCCCATTACAATCCTCAAACGATTATATCAAGTATCCGTCTTAACTTTGTGAAAAACTGAAAATAGCATATGAACATGTAACAACATCATAAAGCATGGATTTCTCACATAGGAACAATCCTAAGCATGCTTCTAAGTTCCTTAAACATAATACTTAAACAAAATCAGAAACTAATCATAAGAACACATCAAACTTGCTAATATACACATAAAGGCCGAGTTTCTCATTATCGTCACCTCTCAAGCGATTCCGGCTAAAGATCCTCCTCTACCAAGTAGCTATCGACATCTGGATCATCTAAGCCCACACCTACAAACATAGAAACCGAATTTTAGGACAGAAAACGGATTCTTACAAAATGGACAGATTTTTCGGAGTGAAAGAAATGAAAAACTAAAGTGACAGATGGCTTGGAAATTGAATGAGGATTCCGAAAATGCTATTGTTACCTCAAATCGATGAACGGATGATGAAGAATTTATCAAAAGAAGATGAATAAATGGAGGTTTGAGAGAAAATTATGTTTACAGTGAAAAGAGTTGTGAAGGGGAAGAATTATGTCGACAAAGGGTTTTAAGGGGGTTTTATGGGTTGTCCTTTCCGAGTTAATAAAACGGGTCGGACACATGAGCGGATATTAAGATATGAGTTTAAGTTTACCAAGTTTGTATTCGTCTTAAGGACTTAAGGTTCCTAAGACGGATCTTACTAATTAAATTAAAACCTTTCACAATAAATTATTAAAAATATTATTTTATTACTTAAAATAATTTAAAACGCTTAAATTAGATTTTACGAAAATACGGGATGTTACAATCACCCCAACTTCAAAAAGTTTCGTCCTCGAAACTCGAACGAAGATAAATTCTAACTAACTCTACCTCAATCGAAAAGAGAAGGATGCGCGATACGCATCGATGCCCCGGTCTCCCACGTCTGCTCCTCCACATCACCGCAACGCCAAAGGATCTTCACTAGCGGCACCACCTTGCTCCTAAGCTTCCTATCCTGACGGTCTAGGATCTTCACGGGACGCTCCTCGAAAGCAAGACTCGGCTCCAAGTTCTCGATCTCTCTAGGCAAAACATGACTCGGGTCACTAACATACTTACGGAGCTGAGAAACATGAAAGACACTATGAACCTTGCCCAAACTAGGAGGCAAGTCCAAACGATAAGCAGCAGCACCAATCCTCTTCACGATCTCAAAAGGGCCAATAAACTTAGGGCTCAACTTGCCCTTAACTCCAAACCTCTTAACACCCTTCATCGGTGAAACTCTCAAGAAGAATCTGTCACCCACCTTAAACTCTAAGGGTCTACGGCGAACATCAGCATAGGATTTCTGCCGATCCTGTGCAGCCTTCATCCTACCTCTGATAAGCTGAACCTGATCGATAGTAACAACTAACTGGTCCGGTCCTAGGTCGTGCACGTCGCTCGCCTGATCCCAACAGATCGGACTACGGCACTTCCTACCATAAAGAGCCTCGTACGGAGCCATACCAATGGATGAATGGTAACTGTTGTTGTAAGAAAACTGAACCAACGGCAAACACTGCTCCCAAGAACTCTGAAAATCAAGTGCACAAGCACGGAGCAAATCCTCTAGTGTCTGAATAGTCCTCTCGGACTGACCATCGGTCGCGGCATGAAATGCGGTGCTCATCAACAAACGGCTACCCATAGCCTCCTGTAAAGCCTTCCAAAATCTGGAACAAAACCTCGGATCTCGATCTGAAACTATCTCCCTCGGGACACCATGATAGCGGACTACCTCAGCAATATAAGCCCTGGCCAAACGGTCCATATCTCATGTCTCTCTGATAGGCACAAATCTGGCACACTTAGTTAGCCTATCCACTATAACCCAAATCGCATCCTTGCCTCCAACTGTCTTAGGCAATGCTGTAACGAAGTCCATAGATATACACTCCCACTTCCACTGAGGAACGGGAAGCAGCTATAGCAAACCACCTGGCCTCCTGTGCTCTATCTTGACTTGTTGACAAGTCAAGCACCTACTCACGTAATCCAAGATCTCTTTCTTCATACCAGGCCACCAAAACATAAGCCTCAAGTCCTTGTGCATGTTCTCTCCTCCTGGATGAACTGAATACGGTGTCAAGTGAGCCTCATCAAGAACCCTCTTCCTCAAATCTGGCACATCGGGGACATACATCCTACCACGGAATCTAAGGAATCCATCAACATCAATCACCAAGTCAGGTGCAACACCACTCGAAATCTTAGCCTCGAACTTCTTGAAATCGGCATCTGAAGGTAAACTCTGGCGAATCTCCCAATATATAGACGGCTCGGCAGTCATAGCGGCTAACCAATCAAAACCACTACTCACCATCTCTAGTCTCAACTTCCGGAACTCGGAGCACAACTCATCGGGCAATACTCGCATGGCACTAATCGAGTGAGAAGTCTTGCGGCTAAGCGCATCAGCAACTACATTGGCTTTTCCCTCATGATATAACACCTCAAGGTCGTAGTCTTTCACCAACTCTAGCCAACGTCTCTGTCTCATGTTAAGGTCTTTCTGGGTGAAAATGTACTTAAGACTCTTGTGATCCGTGAAAATGCGGCAATGGGATCCAATCAGGTAATGTCGCCACATCTTCAAAGCATGAACGACTGCGGCGAACTCCAGGTCATGTGTCGGATAGTTCACCTCATGAACTCTCAACTGTCTAGATGAGTAGGCTATCCCCTTACCACTTTGCATCAGTACACATCCTAGCCCTAACATCGAAGCATCACAATACACATCGAAGTCAACTCCAATCTCTGGCAAAGCTAACACGGGGGCGGAAGTCAATCTGGTCTTCAACTCCTGGAAAGAACTCTCGCACTTGTCGGTCCACACAAATTTAGCTTCTTTCTTCAGTAACTGAGTCATCGGGCGAGCTAATCTAGAGAAATCCTCAACAAATCTACGATAATAACCAGGCAATCCAAGGAAACTACGAATCTCTCCAACATCTTTGGGACTCTCCCAATCAACAACGGCCTCAATCTTCGCGGGATCAACCATAACTCCCTCACTAGATATCACATGTCCAAGAAATGCAACCTTAGAAAGCCAGAACTCACACTAAGAGAACTTCGCGAACCACTTCTGTCGACGCAAAATCCCAAGAATCAATCTAAGATGCTCAGCATGCTCCTCATCGGTCTTAGAGTATATGAGGATATCATCAATAAACACCACAACACAGGTGTCAAGATACTCACTAAAGGTACGGTTCATCTGATCCATGAAGATAGCAGGTGCATTAGTCAACCCAAAAGGCATAACCACGAACTCAAAATGCCCATATCTGGTACGAAAAGCAGTCTTCGCAATATCAGCCTCTCTTACTGGAATCTGATGATAACCCGATCGAAGATCAATCTTAGAAAACCTAGAAGCACCTCTCAACTGATCAAACAAGTCATCTATCCTAGGCAAAGGATATCTATTCTTCACGGTCACTCGGTTCAATTCTCTATAATCAATGCAAAGTCTCATGGAACCATCTTTCTTCTTAACAAACAAAACTGGAGCACCCCACGGAGAAGCACTCGGTCTAATGAATCCTTTCTCGATCATCTCTTCCAATTGCTGCTTCAACTCTTTCAACTCTGGCGAAGCCATACGGTAAGGAGCTTTGGAAATCGGTCCGGTACCTGGAATAAGCTCAATGGTAAACTCCACATCTCTCTCTGGCGGTATCCCTGGCAAGTCGTCTGGGAAAACATCTGGATACTCACGAACAATGGCTACATCCTCAAGTTTCGGTAGCGATGGTTTAGCAACTGAAAAAACACACAGGAAGGCTTGGCAACCCTTCCTAAGAAGATGAGATGCTTTCATCGAAGAGATAACACGAACACCCCTTTGAGGGCGAGTTCCCCTATAGGAAACACGAACTCCTGAAGAACTCCTCAAGCAGATTTTCTGGTCGCGACACTCGAAGCGAGCATGGTATCGCGATAACCAATCCATACCGAGGATAATGTCAAACTCCTCGAGAGGAAATCTCAGTAAGTCCGCTGGAAATGTGGCTTGACCAATAATAATAGGAACATCCCTATGGGACGAAGAGCAGGAAAATACGTCACCAGAAGGTAAGGAAATGGAAGTCTCCTCAACCAATGAAGACTCAAGAGCTAAACGGCTGCGAACAGAGTCGATATAAAACAAAGAGAAGCTCTAGTATCGAACAAAATAAGGCACTCAGCGCCAAGAACAGAAAAGATACCGGCAACAATGTCTGGATGAGCTTCAGCCTCAGCCCTAGTCATCACAAAGATCTTCCCTTTCGGCTTCCCTCCTCTAGTCGCTGCAGCAACAGTGGCAGCCTTGCCAAGAACAATATCCTTCCCAGGACAATCAAAGGACCTATGCCCATATCCATTACAAGTATAACAGTTATAGGCATTCTTGAAACAATCAAACCCTGGGTGAAGCGGTTTACCACAACGGCGGGAAACGGTAGAAGCAGTGTCGGTGTGAAATGTGGTCTTAGCAACCGGAGCAGAGAACCTCTCAAAACGCTTCTTCTGAAAAGAAGGCGAAGAAGTAGAAGGAACAAATGGTCTCTTCCCCTGGTACACTGATCTCTGGTGAGGAGTCACACTAGAAGTAGCAGCACGGGTCTCAGCATCTATGGCACGAATGGAACTCTCGGCCCAAATAGCATCATCATATACCTCCACAAAAGAAGTCGAGTCACGACGAACCATGCTCTCGATGCGCGGTCCTAGCTTGCCACGGTAAAAGTAGACTCTCTCGGCCTCATCTCTGACAATTCTCGATGCGAAGTGAGCAAGTTGATTGAAACGATCGGTAAACTCCTGAACTGACATCTTGCCTTGCTTTAAACCCATGAATTCTTTGAGTCGCTGTGATCTGAGCTCTTTAGGATAGAACCTCGTCTCGAGCTTATCCTTAAAAGCATCCCAATCGAACAAAGGATCAAGAGTGAAAGTAGGTCCTGTCAACGCCCACCACCTATCGGCCTCAAGGGTAAGAAAGTGAGTGGCTATCCGCACTCTATCCTCTCTACCCACCGAATACATAGTAAAGCTCTTTTCCATCTCTCTGAACCACTCGGTAAGAGCTACCGGATCAACCTCGCCACCATAAGTCTTCACGTGGCTACGGGACATCTGCGAAGCTATCCATGAGAAACTACCAGGGCGATTAGCCTCGTTGCCTGGCGGTGGAGGAGGTGGAACATTCTATGCTTGCTGTCTCTGAGTCTCAAGCAAATGATGAATTGCTTGCAGCATAATGTTATCAGCAGCCCTAGGTCTCACCATCCTTCAAAGAGAAAACAAGTATTAGCTTAGCAATTAGCATTCACAAATAGACTACAATATAAGTCCTTAGATCTACCCATCTCTCATTCATTATTTGTTTATTTGGTCAAGTTAAGGTTGGGGGTCACATGAGTGCGTCGGGAGCAATAATGCTCTGATACCAACTGTAAAACCCCTCGCGAAAGCGGAAATATAAACATACAAAAGTACCAAAAATGAAGCGGAATTAAAACTTTTTAAAAGATAAACAACATGCGAGAAGTCTTAAACTGAAACGGAAACTGAAACTGAAATAAAACCAAAAAAAAGATAAGTAACAGTTCTAAGTATCAAAAACAAATATGTACATCAGCCTGGGATGGAACATCCCTACAGGCACCAAAACAACTGTATCAAAAGTCTAAGAGTCTAGCTAGGCGATATAAAGGTAAGTCATATGATGACAGCAGTATCATCACTCGCTAGCCCTCTCGTGAACCCCGCTCCAACCTGCATGTACCTACATACATGAAAACATGTACGCCACAATCAGTGGGGAGTGACTAGAGTTCTCCTAGCCACCTTTTGTGACAACACGTAACAGATAAAGCAATACAGAATACTCCAACATATATCAACATGTGAAGCATAAACATCTCATCATCTGATCTCATACTATCATGCAAACTCTAGTGCACGGCTCTCAACCAACTTCATAAACCGTTAGGAAGGAGAGCCGGTTTCCCTACTGGTTACCCAGTCGGGGGGTCTTTCAATCCAACTATTTATGAAACCGATAAAAGAGTCATCCAATGCCTTGGATAAACAGATTACAACTCAAGCAATATATTCAATACCTTTATCATGCATATCTGACACTGTACCAAACTCTAAGGCAAGAAGATATAACACCAAGTAAAGAGGTTCAACGGTAAACTTAAGACATATCCTAATTACCAAACATTTAGCAAGTATAAAGGTTCAGAGGCGACATCTTAACGCATAACCTAGATACCAAGTTCACAATATCAAGCAAGGACTCAGAGGCGAAAACTCAACGCATGGACCGGCTATCACAGAACACTAGACTCAGAGGCGAAAACTCAACGCATGGACTAGCATTCAATTCACTATCACAAGTAAGGAACTCAGAGGCGAAAACTCAACGCATGTTCCCCTACTACATCACAAGGTACTAAACTCAGAGGCGAAAACTCAACGCATGTTCTAGCACCAAACACCTGCACTCCGGGTAAGGTATGACAACCTGACTGCCCCGTCGTGCAGTTGCTCTACTCGTCAGACTCAGAGGCCAGCTTAAGGCATGTCCTGACGCGATCACACATACATGTCTGGACTTAGAGGCGAAAACTCAACGCATGTCCCAGACACGACAAACAGACATGTATGGAACTCAGAGGCGAAAACTCAACGCATGTTCCCATACACGACAAACAACCTACGTATTAAGTTCAGAGGCCAGCTCAAGGCATAACTTAATACGCATCAAAACAATATCATCCAAATCTATGAACTACTCTATAGTGCTACCTTTCAACTTCTAATCAACACTTAATTGACCCCGGGAACTAAGATGAAAGAGAGCTGGTTTCCCTTTCGGTTGCCCGACTGGGGGGTCTCTATCCTTACTCCATTCCCGAACCCAATATAATGTTGCCCATCCTCTGGGGACCTAGCCTTAAATACATATCACGGGTACACAAAACAAGTTTCAATCAAAACCGATTAACCGTTTGAAAGTTACGAACAAATTACAATTTGAAAACATGCTACAGGGATCCCCAGCCGATCGGCAGGCAGCCGGTCGGCCGGCTGGTGATCCCTCTCAGCCTCCTTTTCTTAAAACAAAACAATGCAAAGAGACTCCCAGCCGGTCGGCAGGTAGCCGGTCGGCCGACTGGGAACTCAGCTTCCCTATATTCCAACTCACGCATTTATACTAGAACGCACTCCCAGCCGGCTGGCAGGCGGCCGGTCTGCCGGCAGGGCACTACTCTTACATTCACAAAAATACACAAACACAACACAACGCACTCCCAGCCAGCTGGCAGGCGGCCGATCTGCAGGCTGGGAGACCTATCTCCTATGAGTCTCAATGTTACGCATAAATCACAAAAACCTCAAGAAGTACTCTCAGCCGGTCGACCGGCGGCCGGTTGACCGGCTCAGAGAGCCTGATCAGAAAATCGCGATTCCAGCCTTTCGCAAAACTCAATCATTCGACACCAAAACTTATGAATCGCTACAAGTGATGTTTACCCAACATTATCAAACACCAAATACTACTATTCTAACAGCACATAAGTCCCATAACAATCCTCAAACGATTATATCAAGTATCCGTCTTAACTTTGTGAAAAACTGAAAATAGCATATGAACATGTAACAACATCATAAAGCATGGATTTCTCACATAGGAACAATCCTAAGCATGATTCTAAGTTCATTAAACATAATACTTAAACAAAATCTGAAACTAATCATAAGAACACATCAAACTTGCTAATATACACATAAAGGCCGAGTTTCTGATTATCGTCACCTCTCAAGCGATTCCGGCTAAAGATCCTCCTCTACCAAGTAGCTATCGACCTCTGGATCGTCTAAGCCCACACCTATAAACATAGAAACCGAATTTTAGGACAAAAAACGGATTCTTACAAAATGGACAGATTTTTCGGAGTGAAAGAAATGAAAAACTAAAGTGATAGATGGCTTGGAAATTGAATGAGGATTCCGAAAATGCTATTGTTACCTCAAATCGATGAACGGATGATGAAGAATTTATCAAAAGAAGATGAATAAATGGAGGTTTGAGAGAAAATTATGTTTACAGTGAAAAGAGTTGTGAAGAGGATGAATTATGTCGACAAAGGGTTTTAAGGGGGTTTTATGGGTTGTCCTTTCCGAGTCAATAAAACGGGTCAGACACTTGAGCGGATATAAAGATATGAGTTTAAGTTTACCAAGTTTGTATTCGTCTTAAGGACTTAAGGTTCTTAAGACGGATCTTACTAATTAAATTAAAACCTTTCACAATAAATTATTAAAAATATTATTTTATTACTTAAAATAATTTAAAACGCTTAAATTAGATTTTACTAAAATACGGGATGTTACAGACCGGCTCTCGCCTCAAATTAGCTTCCGAAGTCAACTAAGTGTTAATTGGTTGTAGTTAAGGAATTAATTGTGGTTTAGTGAGTAGCCTCCTTTGGAGATTTGGTTGTGGAACCACTTAGTGGTAGGTTCGTTGTGTTTGTTCGTGTGAACCCCTTAGTGGGTGGTTCCTTCTTCTGGACGAACCCCTTAGTGGGTGGTTCTGTCTTCTTCGTGCGAACCCCTTCGTGGGTGGTTCTGTTCCGCGTGATACCCTTAGTCGTTGGTTCTAGCTTAGTGGTCGAACCCCTTCGTGGGTGGTTCTGTCTCTTTGACGAACCCTTAGTGGGTGGTTTTGTTTGTTCGGCGAACCCCTTCGTGGGTGATTCTGCCTTCTGTCGAACCCTTCGTGGGTGGTTCTTTCTCCTTGTTGAACCCCTTAGTGGATGGTTCATTGTTCTGTGGTCGAACCCTTCATGGGTGGTTCGCGTGTGTGTGTGATTTGTATATACTTGCCTAAGTTGGGGTACGGTGTTATATACTGCTGATATGTAAATACTTGCCTGAGTTGGGGTACAGTGTTATATACTACTGAAACGTGTTTGAATGTGTTTAGATATACCTGAGTTGTGGTTTGATATCTATTTACATGAGTATGTTAAGAAGAGGTATTAATGGAGTACTTCACATGATTGTTTATGTTGGAGTACTATAATGCTTGTGTTTATATGTTCTGTGTTGTATGACAATAGGTGACTATGAGAGCTCTAGTCACTCCCCACTGACTGTGGCGCACATGTTGTATGTGTGTAGGTACTTGATGCTGTTTGCAGGGGTTACGTTGAGGCTAGCGAGCGATGATCCATTCATCGATGATTTACCCTTATCGTGTAGCTAGACCTTAGACTTATGTTTGTCAGTATTTTGTGCCTGTAGGGATATCCTATCCCGGACTGCCTTGTTTTGTATCTAATACTTATTTATGTTTATTTCTTCCGCATATTTAGTTTTGTTAAAGCACCTCGCATGTTTTATTTATCTCGTCAAAAGTTTTAAATCCATGCATTTTTCATGCATTTTGTGTTTTTACATTTCCGCTGCCGCTAGGGGTTTTACAGTTGGTATCAGAGCGTTATCGCTCCCGACGCACTCATGTAACCCCAACCTTAACTTGACCATATAATCAAATAATGAATGAGAGATGGGGTAGATTTAAGGACTTAAATTGTAGTCTGTTTTGTGATTTCTTTTATTAGGTTCTAACGTGTTTGTTGATTGTCATTGATGATACTTTATTGCCTTCCAATCGATGAACCGTGGACTTATCCATTTGGCGATGAAGACCGGAGTTTCTACCGAAGATAGAAGATTTGTGTTACTATGGGAGAATACTTCTGAGCCTGAAGATACTCCTCTTTCTTAGTGCACCACCTTCTTTGATAACTCCGGATGCACATCCTTTTTTTAGAATATTTGTCTATCTTACTTGAACAGATCTTCATATCCTTTCAACTTAACATTGTTGCTTGCTTTTCCAAGGTGCCTTGTAGGTAATCTTTCTTTTTGTAGAATTTTGAGAAATTAGTCATAGTATAACAGTAAATCCGTGTGACGAGAAGGTTGTTATTTGAGGAAAAACTTAAGAGGTATCGAGAGACATATTTTGATGACCCAAGTTGTGGGGAATAAAACGTGTATTCGCCCTAAACTTGCAGGATTATAATGAAAATTACAGTCGTGAATATCGTCATAAGATTAAAAAGGATAAGAAAAGAAGTACAACCTTTAGTCCTTGTGCGAAAGGCCTAAGAACAGGAATTAACACAAATTCCCTCCTATAACTTGCACCCAAGACTTAGAATGAGACGTGGCCGCGTGTGCTAGAAATCCTCTCCAACTGCCTTGCAATATTGGGAGAGCTATTCAGGTTTTAGATGTGAGATCTGAGGTTTTGGGAGAAGAATGCTCTCAAAACCCTAATTTTGCCTTGAGAATTATTTGTCAGTGCAACAAGAGTATATAACATAAGGAGAGTCCCTCTCCTTATGTAGTACATGGCCGGCCGAATTGGATGTCGGGTAGGAGTGGGCTTTCACTCTTACCTTATTCCATTGCGTGATTCGACCCAATTAGCTATGAGTTGTCCGCGGGTTTTTTTATTTATCAATCGTAACATGTTATCAGTTATTAATACAGTCGATATATTAATAATGGTCTGACAAAATACGATATTGTATATTTACCCAAATTAATATAACTGTTTATATTAATACGCGAATACAATATTTAATTAAATATAACCGTTTATATTTAATTTTACGAATTAATCATGTAATCCGTATTAGCTAAAATTATTTAATCCGTATTAAATAATCATCTCAACATCTTATTGACTAATTTAATAGTCAATACCTCTGACTAACTGTTTAGTCGTATCCGGCATAAATGTGACTGTATTTTCATACCTTCACATCTCTCAAACGTGTCCTATAGGTGTGACGTATAGGGACCAGTTGATCACCGCCATCCGTATGACAATAACGTCAAACTTATCTAGCAAGCCAACCGTTATTGATAAACGTGGATCAACTGATAATAATACTGAAGTATGCCCTTGTGCTCCTTAAAGAGATTTAATAAGTCATTGTACTTAATTGTCAAGGACACCAGCCCCAAGAATCTCCCACTTGTCCGTACAAGGGTATGTGCAATGACGTTATCACACTACATGTGGAGGACACAAGCTCCAACAAACTCCCACTTGTCCGTACAAGTGTAGGTGCGATAACCGATTCTCATATCCTTTTAAAATTTCTCCCACTCAATGTAAGACAATTTGCAAATCCGCATTCGCAAAGGTCGTATCTCACAAGCGATCTGTATCAAGAGTGGTTTCCCCGACTAGAGAGTAACTTAACTGATAAAACGAATCTGTATTCGAGCATGGCCATGCATTTCAGTTACTACTCCTCGAGTGGCCCTGAGAAATGATAAAATCCTGATAAGGGTTTGGATATTTCCCTCAACTCGAATCCTGCCGATATCGCACAACATGAAATAACCCAGAAAAAATCCTCTTGGCCCCTGTTACGGTGACCGTGGGAAAGAAACCAAAGTTACCCAAAATCTGCCTTAATCTCAAGAGACAGTTGAAAGTCAAAAGACTCGACTCTAAGGAACACTATGGAGGTCCTATCCACGACCTGGCACCCAATGTTATAAAACATTTAGGACTCCATAACGCTGTCACGGGGTGTCCTACGAGATATCCGTATAACTCGCCTTTGTGATTGGTCAGTCAGCCGTGTGACTTATGGCTCGTTGAACCCACCATTAACCAACGTCACAAAATGATTACCTGAGTTATCAGCTCAAGTGGGTAATCAAGGACAAAAACGATGTAATATTAATCAGTTCACTTTGTGGTGTTCAAAATTGGCGTACAATTCCACATGAGAAACAAAACATTATATATCATAACAATAAGGTTGAATAGAGTACACGAGAAAATGAATTATTACATGAATTCATAAAAGAGTACTACAACTTAGGAACACGTCCAATTCCCATGGAATGAATGTGCCCTTCATGCTTATCACGTGGTAATGCTTTTGTGAGAGGATCAGCTATGTTGTCATCCGTAGCGATCTTATCAATGAAAATCTCCTTTTGCTCCACGTAATCTCTGATTAGATGAGCTTTCCGTTGTACATGCCTAGCCTTGTTGCTAGACTTATGCTCCTTAGCTTGGAAGATGGCACCTTTATTATCACAATAAACGGTGATTGGGTCATTCGAACTAGGCACTACTGATAGTCCTTGTAAGAATTGACGCATCCATATTGCTTCCTTAGCTGCTTCTGAGGCGGCATAGTACTCAAACTCAGTCGTAGAATCTGCTGTAACACTCTGTTTAGAACTTTTCCAGCTGACAGCAGCACCATTAAGAGTAAAAACGAATCCAGATTGAGATTTCGAGTCATCTCGATCCGTTTGGAAGCTAGCATCTGCGTAACCCGTGGCGCAGAGCGTTGAGTCGCCTCCATAAGTCAATCCCCAATCTTTAGTCCTCCGTAGGTACTTAAGAATGTTTTTCACGGCCATCCAGTGTTGTTCACCTGGATGAGCTTGGAATCGACTAGTCATACTCAATGCATATGCAACGTCTGGACGTGTGCATATCATGGCATACATGATCGATCCTATTGCCGAAGCATAAGGAATCCGACTCATGCGCTCTTTCTCTTCCAATGACTTAGCTTCTTGATTCTTGCTCAAGTGAAGCCCAGGAGTCGTAGGAAGGAACCCCTTCTTGGAGTTCGTCATGCTGAATCTCTCTAGAATCTTATCTATATAAGACTCCTGACTGAGAGACAACATCCGTCGTGATCTATCCCTGTAGATACGGATGCCCAAAATTCTTTGTGCCTCTCCCAGATCTTTCATCTGGAAATGGTTTTTCAACCATGCTTTAACCGAAGATAAGAGAGGTATGTCATTCCCAATCAAGAGTATGTCGTCGACATACAGTACTAGGAATACAATCTTGCTCCCACTCGACTTGATATAGAGACATGGTTCCTCGACTGATCGAATGAATCCATTCTCTTTTATCACTTGGTCGAAGCGATGATTCCAACTCCGCGATGCTTGCTTAAGTCCATAGATGGAACGTTTAAGCTTGCAAACTTTCTTAGGATGTTCAGGATCAATAAAACCCTCGGGTTGTACCATGTACAACTCTTCCTCCAAATAACCGTTTAAGAAGGCGGTTTTAACGTCCATTTGCCATATTTCATAGTCATGAAATGCGGCGATCGCGAAGATAATCCGAATGGAACGTAGCATGACTACGGGCGCAAAGATCTCATCGTAGTGCAAGCCTGGCACTTGGGTGAAACCTTTAGCAACTAGTCTTGCCTTGTGGATATCTTGTTGTCCTTCCACGGCATGCTTTATCTTGTAAAGCCATTTGCATTGAAGGGGACGTACCTTTGCAGGTAGGTCCACAAGATCCCACACGTTGTTCTCATACATGGAGTCCATCTCGGATTGCCTGGCTTCTAGCCATAGCTTTGAGTCAGAACTGGTCATGGCACCTTTATAGGTTGTGGGTTCATTACCCTCTAGGAGTAAGACGTCATCTATATCACGTTCCTCGACCATGCCAATGTATCTGTCCGGAGGAATAGAGATTCTTCCCGACCTCCTAGGTTCCTCAGGGATATCTACCGCAGCCTCGGGTGAAGGTACTGTTTCCTCCAATGGTTGTTCAGTAGTTGGTTCTTGAACCTCCAATAACTCGAAGGTTCTATTACTTGACTTGTTCTAGAGAAATTCTTTCTCTAAGAACGTCGCACTAGCCGCAACAAAAACACGTTGTTCGGTTGGCGAGTAGAAGTAATGACCAAAAGTTCCCTTTGGATAGCCTATAAAGTATGTCTTGACCGATCGCGGGCCGAGCTTATCCTCGTGTCTCCACTTGACATAAGCCTCGCAGCCCCAAACCCGAATAAAGGACAAGTTGGGGACCGTTCCCTTCCATAATTTGTATGGAGTCTTGTCAACAGCTTTAGACGGACTTCGGTTAAGTATTAGAGCGGCTGACAAAAGAGCATAGCCCCACAATGAATTAGGCACAACGGTGTGACTCATCATGGATCGAACCATATCGAGTAGAGTTCGATTTCTCCGTTCGGACACACCATTTAAATGTGGTGTTCCAGGTGGAGTCAACTGTAGCACGATGCCACAGTCTTTAAGGTGTTGATCAAACTCGTGTGAAAGATACTCACCACCACGATCCGAACGTAGTGCTTTAATCTTTCTACCCAGCTGGTTCTGTACCCGATTCTGGTATTCTTTGAACTTGTCAAAGGATTCACTTTTATGTTTCATTTAGTAGATATAGCCATATCTACTCAAATCATCCGTGAAAGTGATGAAATACCTATAGCCTTCTCGTGCGTTGATCGACATAGGGCCACATACGTCCGTATGTATGAGTCCTAATAGGTCAGCAGCGCGCATTCCAACACCTTTGAAGGAAATACGAGTCATTTTGCCGATGAGACATGATTCACACGTGCCATATGATTCGAAATCAAAGGGCGATATAGCTCCATTCTGTATGAGTTGTTTTACGCGTTTCTCATTTATGTGTCCCATACGACAATGCCATAGGTAAGTTTGATCTTTCTCACCTACCTTTAATCTCTTGTTATTCACATGTAATATCTCGGTAGTTTGATCTAAAACATAAATTCCATTCATGGAAACTGCCTTGCCATAAATCATATTGTGTAAGGAGAAAATACAGCTATTATTCTCTATTACAAATGAAAAACCGAGTTTGTCAAGTGCAGAAACTGAAATAATGTTTTTGGACAAACTAGGAACATAATAACAGTTATATAAAAATAACTCGAATCCACTTGGAAGCTGGATCACGTATGTTCCCTTCGAGACTGCAGCAACGCGTGCTCCATTCCCGACACGCAGGTCCACCTCACCCTTGATTAGGGGTTCTTGGTTTCGGAGGCCCTGCACATGATTACATAGATGAGAACCACAACCAGTATCAAGTACCCAAGTTCCGCAACTTGCATGGTTAATCTCAATCATGTGAATAAAAGAAGAAAAAGACATACCAACAGGAGTAACGCGGCCTGCCTTAATGTCCTCGCGATACACGGGGCATGAGCGCCTCCAATGCCCAGTCTTGTGGCAGTGGTGGCATTCCATGCTAGTATCCTTGCTCTTTGTCTTGCCCTGTGAGCTGCTCGACTCACCTGGCCCACTCTTAGTAAATCCTGACTTCTTAAACTTGGGCTTGCCTACTGTTAGGTCGCCCTGAGCTTTAGCTTTACTCCTACCTTTACCCTTACTGGAGATCATGAGAACATCTTGCTTCACGCTCCCACTTAATTTCAGATCCTTCTCAGTCTGTACGAGAAGGGAATGGAGCTCATGAGGAGTCTTGTTCATGTCGTTCATGTAGTAGTTGGCCCTACAGAGGGCGAACCCATCATGAAGCGAATGAAGCATTCGATCAACGATTATGTTCTCACTGATCTTGCAGTTTAGGGCCTCCAGTTTCTCGATATTCTCAATCATGTGAAGAATATGTGGGCTAACAGCTTGGCCCTTCTGGAGTTTCGCCTCAAAGAAGCGACAGGTATGCTCATAAGAAACGATTCTCGGAGCTTTCGAGAATTCGTTAGTGAGCGTGGTGAAAATCTTGTTTGCACCATGGGATATGAAGCGTCTTTGCAAATTGGATTCCATTGCATAGATGAGTACGTTCTTTATCGCACCCGCTTCCATGACGAAGTCGCTATGAGCGCGAACCTCGTTAGCTCTAGCTCCAGTTCCTGGGTGTGGCGGAATGGGCTCAGTTAAGTACTTGAGCTTTCCGTCAGCAATGGCAGCATTCCGTAGTGCTGCCTCCCAGTCAGAGAAGTTTGACCCATCATTCCTCAGTCTTGTGGACTGATTCATGGAGTCCATGAAGGCTTTTAGCCAGGATTCACGTGCTAGCTTGGCACTTGGCATTGGGTCTTCACTAGCCATTTAGTTATACAGCAGTTTAATTGAACGTGTTCTAGACTGAAAAGAAGATAAAACAAAACCATATAAGCAACTCATTGTTGTGATTTAAGTCTATATTAAATTGAATTTAAACTCGTAGACTCATGCATTTATATAATTGATCTCCCTCAAGAATTATATAAACGATCCCAAGACTCAATTTCCGTATATTGATAAGCCCACAGCTTGGCTAATTCCAATCGTTGGAACTCTTGGTCGATAGATGTCCGTAAATCCTATCTATTAGTCCATCTTAGTCGCTGGATAGTATCGAGTGACCATGATGTTGAGATAAAATAAATCATCTGTTCCCACTTACCCGACGTAGAAGGGGTCATATTATGCCTACCGACGAAGAAGGGATTCATGGGAGGCTGATTTATAAAGACTAGTCTCAATTTTTGGTTATACGAGGAAGACCCCATCAACTTTTATTTATTCATATTTAAGTGAACTAAAAACTAGCATATACGTGAATGAATTAAATAAAGTGATGGCTTTACATGTGACACGTGACATCTGTATTGTCACAGAAAACTAACGCGTAACCTCTACATGAGTCAGTTTTCAGGCATGTTATAGGTGGTTTGGTTTTTAGGCGGAATATGATGCAAGCTATTATCGATGAAAGCATAAAGATAAATGCAATAAACGTAAATAATAGTCCTAGTGTGGCCTATCCTACCAAAATAAACATAAAACAACTTGGAATCCACCGTTGGACCCTAGAAGCTTGTCTTGATGTTCCATCTTGGTCCTTGCAGCGGGAGTGAGCATCCGGTCTCCGTCTTTGGTCTTCACAAAATTACTAATTTAAATTACAAGTATAACCTATTTTGTAACACCCCAAGAGTATGAGAGGAAAGTTGTCCCACATCGGTAGAATGTGAGGCTTGTGATATGTTTATAATAACTTCCACCCACCACTTTGTAACAAGGCCTTGTGCTTTTGGGCTTAAGTGAGGACAAATAATAGGCCCAAAGGCATACCTCCCATCTTATTGGGGTGTGTTACGACCGTGGTGGGTCGGGTTGTTACAAATGGTATCAGAGCGACCCTGCGACCGTGTGGTGAGCCTGTGGTCGGGAGTACCCGGGTCACACACCTAGCGGGGGAGGATTCTGGCCCTGGTTGTGGTCAAGTTTGAGGCACAACGAGGACGTTGTGTTCTTTAAGTGGGGGAGTTTGTAACACCCCAAGAGTATGAGAGGAAAGTTGTCCCACATCGGTAGAATGTGAGGCTTGTGATATGTTTATAATAACTTCCACCCACCACTTTGTAACAAGGCCTTGTGCTTTTGGGCTTAAGTGAGGACAAATAATAGGCCCAAAGGCATACCTCCCATCTTATTGGGGTGTGTTACGACCGTGGTGGGTCGGGTTGTTACATATTTACATTCTAATTTAAATACAAAAGTAATTACATGGCAAAAACCCAAAACCGGAGATTCAAGATCTCAAAATTACAAGCAAGACTGTGTCCCATCATTACGGTAACACAATCTTCTAAGGCCACACTAAGTTACAACCGTTTGCAAAAATAAATACGTTATTGAAAGCATTCACTAAGCATTCACAAGACGATAAATAAAGTTATTATGATTAATAAATTTTTACCAAACCACCTTTTAAGATTAAAATTATGTGACTATACCGCTTTAATCACCAATTTTAACAAACATATAATCCTATTATCTTAAACCGTTTTAAAATAATATGTATCGAACGAGGGTGAACCGTTTCACTAAATAATATACTATTTCCGTATACAGTATATTATTTTAAGCCATGTGAAAATAAGAAACAAGTTATTTTCGAAAAAGAGAGCCTGAAACATGAGCACTCGACCGAGCAACAGGGGCACTCGATCGAGTGTCAGTGTCACTCAATCGAGTGTAGCAGGGGCTCGATCGAGTGACTCGTTAAAACGCAAATCGCTGCACTTTAAATCAAAACAAGTTTTTATCTTGATATAAAACGTGTAAATCAAAAATAAAAACAACAAAAGATCCACATATTGCTAAAAATATCAATGAAATAACAATATGCAAATAAGAATCGAAAACAAGATCGATTGCAACCCTAAAAACACACGTACGAGGCCTGGTACAAGGGCACTCGATCGAGTGCTACAGAGACTCGATCGAGTGCCAAGGCAGAATGCTTCGAATTTCAAAATTTTTAAATCTTATGAAAAACACAATTGTAAAATTTCATGGCCTATGGCTCTGATACCACTTGTGGGGAATAAAACGTGTATTCGCCCTAAACTTGCAGGATTATAATGAAAATTACAGTCGTGAATATCGTCATAAGATTAAAAAGGATAAGAAAAGAAGTACAACCTTTAGTCCTTGTGCGAAAGGCCTAAGAACAGGAATTAACACAAATTCCCTCCTATAACTTGCACCCAAGACCTAGAATGAGACGTGGCCGCGTGTGCTAGAAATCCTCTCCAACTGCCTTGCAATATTGGGAGAGCTATTCAGGTTTTAGATGTGAGATCTGAGGTTTTGGGAGAAGAATGCTCTCAAAACCCTAATTTTGCCTTGAGAATTATTAGTCAGTGCAACAAGAGTATATAACATAAGGAGAGTCCCTCTCCTTATGTAGTACATGGCCGGCCGAATTGGATGTCGGGTAGGAGTGGGCTTTCACTCTTACCTTATTCCATTGCGTGATTCGACCCAATTAGCTATGAGTTGTCCGCGGGTTTTTTATTTATAAATCGTAACATGTTATCAGTTATTAATACAGTCGATATATTAATAATGGTCTAACAAAATACGATATTGTATATTTACCCAAATTAATATAACTGTTTATATTAATACGCGAATACAATATTTAATTAAATATAACCGTTTATATTTAATTTTACGAATTAATCATGTAATCCGTATTAGCTAAAATTATTTAATCCGTATTAAATAATCATCTCAACATCTTATTGACTAATTTAATAGTCAATACCTCTGACTAACTGTTTAGTCGTATCCGGCATAAATGTGACTGTATTTTCATACCTTCACATCTCTCAAACGTGTCCTATAGGTGTGACGTATAGGGACCAGTTGATCACCGCCATCCGTATGACAATAACGTCAAACTTATCTAGCAAGCCAACCGTTATTGATAAACGTGGATCAACTGATAATAATACTGAAGTATGCCCTTGTGATCCTTAAAGAGATTTAATAAGTCATTGTACTTAATTGTCAAGGACACCAGCCCCAACACAAGTGTCTAGTTGTCTATCCAATTGGGAGAGTGAAAGTGAGTGATAAGGTACTTGCTTGAAGGTTGAGTTTTATACTTAGTATTCGGTGGAACTTAATCCTGAGAACCATGCTGAGATTGTGAAATTTGTGGATTGAAGAGTATTGTTTAAGGAGTTCGATAAGATACTTGAGGATATAGAGCGACCTAGAAGAATAGGCTTGAGATGCTAAGGATGATGAGTTGATGAGTGAAGTGAGTTAGTATAACTTGACCTAGGTGAGTGATTGAGCTGGGAAAGGCCCGTTGTTGAGGAATATGAATCATTGGCAATAATGGTTGAATACTTGAAGAGTTTATGACTTGAGCTTAGAAGAAGTGAATCACTGCTTGACCCTAGGTTGCTTAATGAATATTAGCATTTTGTTATTGAAGAACTTAAAGGAAATTTGAGGATGCACCACCAGTTTTCGATTGGAATAAAGTAATTCATTGGGAGATTTCCGTAATCGTTCCTTTTATATCGCTTCTCTCCTTTCTTCTTCCTTGATTCTCCTTCTGCTAATGGCTTCACTTTTATTGGAGTCTGTAACCTAAAATTTCTTTCCTTGTCGTCTCGATGGTTACTCGAGCCGTATTCCGTGCGTCCCTCTCAAGATCTGTATCGCTTTTGTTCTTGAAGTTTGTATTTTATCTCCTCTCATGTGAACCTTGTTCCCTTTCATTTGGATTGGTGGTGAGGTTGGGTTGTTCTCGAAGTGGTAATACATGCCTTGAGGAAAACCTAGGAAGCATCGTGAGACATGATTGGGTGATCCTAGTTCTATATATTTACCAATGGGAAGATGGAATTGCATGATGGAATACTTACGCTAAGTGGAGTTTTATACATGGCATTCTGTGGAACTTAGATATGAGAACCCTGCTGAACCGTGAGGATTTGTAGATTTGGAAGTACCATTTGAGACTTTAAAGGAGATACTTGGAGTCTTGGGTGAATTTAGAGGAACGTGCTTTAGATAATGATGATGTTTAATAGGTGAATGAGGTAGGTTAGTAATACTTAATCTTGAGGAAGTACTGGGATGCAGCGAGAACCATATAGTTGAGGAACGAGAGTTATTAGTGACAGAGTGAAAATGTTGAGACATTTACGATTTGACATATGGAATTGACTGAGTTCTTGAATTTAAGTTACTTAATGAATCTCAGTGTTCACCTGGAGGAGTACTTGATGGAAAATAGAATCCCGTTTACTAGATGATAATGTGGAAGTAAGATACAGTTGTCATTTGAGGAATCCTAGAATTTGAATATCCAAATCTTGAGAATAATTCGAACTGGAACAATGGTAACTTGCGTATTTTGAGGATTTCTGGTGTTGTATGACACCGGTGAGTGTATAATAACAAGGGATTTACCATTCAAATTCTACTTGAGGATTTGAGAGTGGTAAATTTGGTGAAGCCTTATTTCGAATGTTCATGTTATAGTGATGAGTCTGAACTTGAGGACGTCAGCTTATCCCTAGAAGTCGAGTTTAGAGGTTCAGGACCGCTTATGAAAGGTTGTATGAGAAGCGTTGTGATAAAAGTTCATTTATGGTGGGATCAGTTTTGAGTTGTTTGAGAAAACGTTCTACCAAAACCGTAGTCAGAGTGCTCGATTTGGGAAGAGAGAGATGAGAACCCTATGAGAATTTCGAGAAACCCGAGCCTGTGGAATCGTTTGTTCGAAATCATAATCTCTCCTTGCACCGATTCTCTTTTGTGCTCCTGTAAATTCGCAAAGCTGCCCTTCCTTTTGGTCAATTGCAACTTGTTGGATTTTACAACTTTACTCTTTCTGAAAGTTTGGAGATAAAAGTCTATTTTCGAATGGATTTTGGTTAAAGGAAATGGATAATCTTTCAACTTTGATAGGTTTCAGTGACAATATTTCGGGAAAACCTGGTTTTAAAGAGTTACATGACTTGCAATTTGATGGATCTCAGCGTCAATTTGTCATTTGAACTCGTTATTGGAGACGTCTGATAACCTGAACTATGCTTACCGACACCGGATCAATCTAAATTTTTGATTTTAATTGATTTAGTTTTGGGAATTGTCTCAGATTTGGAATGTCGGGCTCTTGAATGTACAACAAGAACCCTAACGTCCCTTGACGTAGACTTGTGCCTTGGGAAACTGTTTCGAAATTTGTGAAAGAAACTTAAGTTTTTTAAATATCAAGTTCAGTGAAAATTTTAATTTTAACATTGTCCTTTTAACTTCTTTCAAGTTTCGAGGACGAAACTTTTTGAAAGATGGGGTGATTGTAACATCCCGCATTTTCGTAAAGGAATATTTTATTAATTTAAACTAATTTCCGTAATTTAATAATATTTTAATAATAATCGTAATTTATAATTTTAAGATTTCCGAAGTTTCGTCTCAAAATAATTTAATCTTAAGATGCCTTATTTATTTGATAACATTTCGTCTCACATTTCCGTTCCACTTGAATAGAGAAAACCCGACTTAAGCTTTTAAAATGACAACCTAAACCCTACTTAAGCTTCCTTTCCATCGACATCACCTTCATTTCTTTTTCCTTTCACTGATTAAAAGAAAACACCATTGTTCTCTTTTCCTTCAAGCTCAAAATCAACATGTCGACCCTTTCCCGAACCCGAATCGCGGTAAGTCTTACATTTTCGGAATCCTTGCGAGATTTGAAAGCTTTCCATCTCTTTCAATTTCAATTTCGTCGAACTCGAAAAAGACGCTGTTTTGGGTAATTTTCGTTTTAGGCTTTTAATTTCCGTTTCGTTTGTTGTAGGGGTTGGTTTTGGGGATCCTGAAGTTGATAACTTTGTTATTGAAGAATATTTCGGAGCATAAACGCTTTTAAGGTGACGATAATGAGAATACTCGGCGTTTGTCTTAAATTAATTGGACATGTGATTTTTCTGTTGTTTATGTGAATTGATTATGGATTTTTGTTTAATAGATAGTGGGTAATTAGTATCCGTCACATATTAGTGTTATTCATCTCATATGTGTCTTATGCTGCTGGACATTGTTTGTTCCTGCGTTTTTTTTTATACTATTGTCACTCTATTGCTGTCTATTGCATATTGTTGTGTTAATGTCGTAAGCTGCTGATTGTGGTTGTTTAAACGCTGTTCAGTTGATGTTGTTGCTGCGTTTTCGTTATGCTCTACGCTGCTTACACGACCACTTATTACTAATTGGTGCTACAATTTTATTATGTTGGTCGGATTTCATACTGCACCTATGCACCCAAATGCTTACTCTATTAATCTGCCTATACTCACTGCCTGTCCTCTGCTGCTGACCACGCTAATTGCGATTCTGCTATTGCTCATATACTTCATTGTGTGCTCCCGAACTACTATGGTTTCTTGCTATTTATTCCTATCATTATGTTACTGCTGCTACTGCTAGCAACTACTGCTGCTGGCCGTGATAGCTGTTGGTGACTGCTACTGCTAGCTTGCTGCTGCGTACTGTGTCACAGTAGTTGCTGCCTTGTTATTCTTCCTGCATTTTCGTGTTGTTGCGGTCGTGTACATCCTTGTCCATTGCTTGCTCGTTGGTCGCTAAATGTGGCTGGTACTTTTAGTTCTAAAACTACTATTATTTATTATTATACTATTAATATTGTCGCGTACTACTGCTACTATTAACTATGATTTCTATGATTTATTATTATTTTATTACTTACTCCATTTTTATATAATGTACCCATTTTATTAAAATATTACACTCATATATTCAACAAATGGGAACATTATATAAAAACGGAGGATAGTACTATTTTACGTGCTTGCTAGCCTGCTTGAATTAATTAATTTACGTACGTGCTTGCTAGCTTGTTTACGTTTAAATATAATACGTTAGAAATCGTTACGAATTAGTAATGGGTTACGGTTTTATTAGAAGCATGTCGAAATAATTTAATTTAGTTACTCGATTTTCTCGTATAAAATATAGGTAATATAATATGAAGTTGAATTTAAATTAAATCGTGTTTATTTCCTTTATCGGTTGAACCGGTTAATTAGAACGTAATCAAATACTTAGTGAAATATATTTGAGCTAAGTAATATTTAGTGAAGTAGTTAGTGACTTGTCTAAAATTAGTAATTCTTAAGTGTCCGTTAATAATTCTTATCGGACTAAGATATTTTGATATATAGCAGTCGTTTAGAAATAACTTAATCGAAATTGGTCTTTCTTTCATACTTGTATGTGTGTTTGAGGTCCCCGGAGTTCGGGCGGCGCTATATTGGGTTCGGGAATGGAGTGAGGATAGAGACCCCCCGGTTGGCAACCGAAAGGGAAACCGGCTCTCCTTCAACTTAGTTCCTGTGGTCAATTAAGTGTCGATTGAATGTTTATCAAGAGTAGATCATTTATCATTTAAAGTTGTTGAAGTCCATTTATGTTGGGTTCGGGAATGGATTTGAGGATGAAAGACCCCCCGGCCGGGCAACCGGAAGGGAGACCGGCTCTCGCCTCAAATTAGCTTCCGAAGTCAACTAAGTGTTGATTGGTTGTAGTTAAGAATTGATTGTGGTTTAGTGAGTAGCCTCCTTTGGAGATTTGGTTGTGGAACCACTTAGTGGTTGGTTCGTTGTGTTTGTTCGTGTGAACCCCTTAGTGGGTGGTTCCTTCTTCTAGACAAACCCGTTAGTGGGTGGTTCTGTCTTCTTCGTGCGAACCCCTTCGTGGGTGGTTCTGTTCCGCGTGAACCCCTTATTGGTTGGTTCTAGCTTAGTGGTCGAACCCCTTCGTGGGTGGTTCTGTCTCTTTGACGAACCCTTAGTGGGTGGTTCTGTTTGTTCGGCGAACCCCTTCGTGGGTGGTTCTGCCTTCTGTCGAACCCTTCGTGGGTGGTTCTTTCTCCTTGTTGAACCCGTTAGTGGATGGTTCATTGTTCTGTGGTCGAACCCCTTCGTGGGTGGTTCGCGCGTGTGTGTGATTTGTATATACTTGCCTGAGTTGGGGTACGGTGTTATATACTGCTGATTTGTATATACTTGCCTGAGTTGGGGTACAGTGTTATATACTACTGAAACGTGTTTGAATGTGTTTAGATATACCTGAGTTGTGGTTTGATATCTATTTACATGAGTATGTTAAGAAGAGGTATTAATGGAGTACTTCACATGATTGTTTATGTTGGAGTATAATGCTTGTGTTTATATGTTCTGTGTTGTATGACAATAGGTGACTATGAGAGCTCTAGTCACTCCCCACTGACTGTGGCGCACATGTTGTATGTGTGTAGGTACTTGATGCTGTTTGCAGGGGGTTACGTTGAGGCTAGCGAGCGATGATCCATTCATCGATGATTTACCCTTATCGTGTAGCTAGACCTTAGACTTATGTTTGTCAGTATTTTGTGTCTGTAGGGATATCCTATCCCGGGCAGCCTTGTTTTGTATCTAATACTTATTTATGTTTATTTCTTCCGCATATTTAGTTTTGTTAAAGCACCTCGCATGTTTTATTTATCTCGTCAAAAGTTTTAAATCCATGCATTTTTCATGCATTTTGTGTGTTTACATTTCCGTTGCCGCTAGGGGTTTTACAGTTGCGGCCATTTTTATTTTTAAGACTGTTTTTATATCACGTGTCCGAAATCGCATCATGACGTATCTTATTCGATTCTAGACCCTATAAACTACTATACATCACCTTTACGAGGTTATCCAATTTTCGGCCAAAACTTGTTTCTGGTATACCGGGAACGTCCAATGTCTTCTGATGTTTTGAAAAATAATTTGTTCCCGCTTTATCTGACTCGATTAACCATGAGTGCGATTTTTGTACATTTTTTTGTTCCGGGAGCTCAATGGCCGAAAAAACATCTATTTTATACACTTCACTTCGACCCGTTTCGGGTGGTCGGAGCGGCCAGTTTTATTTTTCAGCCAGTTTTTATACCACGTGTCCGAAATCGCATCATGAGGTATCTTATTTGATTCTAGACCCTATAAGCTACAATAAATCTCTTTTACACGTTCATCCGATTTTCGACCGAAACTGGTTTATCGCATACCTGTAACGACAATGTCTTCCGATGTTTTTGAAAATTTTTGTGCCCGCTTTATCTGACTCGATTAACCATCCGTGCGATGATCGCAAATTTTTGTTCCGGGATCTCGGAGGCCGGAAAATCGTGTATTGTACACTTCAATTCGAGCCGTTTCGGTGGTCGTAGCGGCCATTTTTATTTTCAGGCCTGATTTACACCACGTGTCCGAAATCGCATCACGAGTTATCTTATTCGATTCTAGACCCTAAAAACTACTGTAAATTACTTTTACACAGTTATCCGATTTTCGACCGAAACAGGTTTATAGCATACCGGTAACGTCAAATGTCTTCTGATGTTTTTTAAAAAAAATTGCTGCCCCCTTTATTTGAGTTGATTAACCATCAGTGCGCTTTTCGTAGACTTTTGTTAGGGAGCTCAGAAGCCTAAAAACGTATATTACACTTCAATTCGAGCCATTGCGGCTGGTTGGAGCGACCATTTTTATTTTTCAGACTGTTTTTATACCACGTGTCCGAAATCGCATCATAATGTATCTTATTCGATTCTGGACCCTATAAACCACTATAAATCACCTTTACGAGTTTATCCAATTTTCGGCCAAAACGTGTTTATGGTATACCGGTAACGTCCAATATCTTATGATGTTTTCAAAAACAATATGTGCCCGCTTTATCTGACTCGATTATCCATCCGTGCAATTTTCGTACATTTTTGTTACGGGAGCTCAATGGCCGAAAAAACGTGTATCATACACTTCATTTGGACCCGTTTCGGGTGGTCGGAGCGGCCAATTTTATTTTTCAACCTGTTTTATACCACGTGTCC
Organism: Silene conica; assembly: GCA_029255685.2. Lineage (NCBI taxonomy): Eukaryota > Viridiplantae > Streptophyta > Magnoliopsida > Caryophyllales > Caryophyllaceae > Silene > Silene conica. The sequence continues at coordinate 46,790,271 of CM055317.2, read as the reverse complement.
GAAATCGTATCATTAGGTATCTTATTTGATTCTAAAACCTATAAGCTACAATAAATCTTTTTCACACGTTTATCCGATTTTCGACTGAAACTGGTTTATCGCATACCCGTAACGACAATGTCTTCTGATGTTTTGGAAAAATTATGTGCCCGCTTTATCTGACTCGATTAACCATTCGTGCGATGATCACACATTTTTGTTCCGGGATCTCGGAGGCCTAAAAACGTGTATTGTACACTTCAATTCGAGCCGTTTCGGTGGTCGTAGCGGCCATTTTTATTTTCCTGGCCTGATTTACACCACGTGTCCGAAATCGCATCATGAGGTATGTTATTCGATTCTAGACCCTAAAACCTACTATAAATCACTTTTACGCCGTTATCCGATTTTCGAATAGAACTGGTTTATAGCATACCGGTAACGTCAAATGTCTTCCGATGTTTTTGAAAAAAATTATGCCCGCTTTATTTGACTTGATTAACAATCCGTGCGATTTTCGTACACTTTTGTTTGGGAGCTCAGAAGCCTAAAAAACGGGTATTACACTTCAATTGGAGTCGTTGCGGCTAGTTGGAGCGGCCATTTTTAATTTTCAGACTGTTTTTATACAACGTGTCCGAAATCGCCTCCTGACGTATCTTATTCAATTCTGGCCCTTATAAACTACTATAAATCACCTTTACGAGGTTATCCAATTTTCGGCCAAAATTGGTTTATGGTATACCGGTAACGTCCAATGTCTTATGATGTTTTCAAAAACAATATTTGCCCGCTTTATCTGACTCGATTAACCATCCGTGCGATTTTCGTACAATTTTGGTCCGGGAGTTCGATGTGTTGGTGTTAATTAGTTACTTATAAACTAATCTTTAGTCATACTAACATAATCTTTTAATTAACCCTTTAATTAACATATTATAAGTGACCTTAAGCATGCTAAAATGCGGAAATAAGAGAGTTCTCGAACCCTTACAAACGGTCCGAATGATGGCAAGGATGATCCTCCTAGTACCCAAATAAGAATACCTCCTTTGGATGCACCAAGACAACCCTTAACCAACCGAGATCTTGAACAAGCTAGCACAAAACCGGTTTCTCCTTAAACTTATTCTAATCTCTCTAATTAGAATATTATTTCAATACTACAAAATAGTATGATTTTATTATCTTATAATATATATTTAGAGGTTGTAAATATCTCCTTTTCTTAGTGATTTTCGGCCAAGAGTAAGAAGAACAACAAGAAGAATGAATATGATACATATCACATATATATATATTAAGCATGCTCTTAATAAGATAATTTAATTAACTTAAGCATGGTTATGGGGAAAGGGGTGCCGGTTTTAGGGAACCTCAAATGGGGAACATCTTGACTTCTCAAGACACTAGGGTGGTATCTAGGTTAGTGTTCTCAAGGTGATGTTTAATGATTGTGTTTTATACACTAATAAACACAAAACATACCCTTAACTAACCTCACCAAAACCGGCTACCATAATCCATAAAATGGATTTCATTTTACAACTTTGTAAAATGTACAATTTGTACAAAGTGTGACATCTTATATGTCATTAAGATATAAAATGCTTTAGTACATTTGAAACATATAAATATTTATCCTATAAATATTGTACATAATTAAATAAATCATATTTATTTAATTAATAAGTAATCCGAAATTACTAATGTAAAATGATCATTTATTGTCAATACGATTTACAACCTTTGTATTAATTTCAACCCAATTCATTCTAATAACGATATAATAAAATATCGTTCAATGTTTAACAATCGACACATTTTCAATTTTAAACATAAATCTTACATTAAGATTTAACCTCTAATTTCTCGATATACGAGTTTAAGGAATATGATCAAATCGTATCAATATACATTTGATCATTTTATCAATTAAGGGAATTGTCCTAAAGATGTGACCTAAAGGGATCAACTGACCACCACCGTCATACGACAGTAATGTCAAACTCTAGCTAGCCAATCATTACCGATTAATGTTGGTCAGTTGACTAATATAAATAGTATCATCCCTTGCGCATTCTCGTCATGAGATTTAATTACGTGATCGCACTATTGTTGAGGACACATTTCCCAACAATCTCCCACTTGTCCTCGACAAGTGTGCGTCACCAATTCTCTTGTCCTATTACAATCTCCCACTCAATGCAAGGTGTCTCTCTAAGGTCGTACTTGCATTCGATCATATCATGAGTGGTTTCCTCGATCTGGAGAATAACTGTTTGACCGGAATTATCTACCATAGATACCTTCCGAGCGTGGCCACGCATTTCCAGTTAACTTCTCCTCGAGTGGCCCTGAGATTTGAACAACCCTGACAAGGGGTGGACAATTTCTATCGCACTACTTCCTTCAACTAGTCACAGCTAGTCACAACCCAAAACAATCCCATTTGACTCCAGTTACGAAAAGTCGTAGAGAATGGATCAAGGTTATGCCTAAACTGTACCATCTTGGGAGAGTAGTCTTTAGTCTAAGAATTGACTCACAAGAATACTATAGCAGCTCTCGCCACGACCCGGCTATAAAATTTCCAGAACTCTATAAGCGGTCACATTGCCCGACAGAGTGTCTCTTACAGTCTGCCTATGTGATCGACTAGTCATCACATATGACTCTATGGCACTTGAACTTGCCATCAATCGCCTCACACTCTAGTCGCTTTGAGATGTCACCTCATGTAAGCGGCTAGGGGCCATACTAAGTCAATCCAGTTCACTTATGGGGTTCAATATTGTCTCTAACAACCCATTTGGATTCTGACAAAGTATCTTTTACTTTGAGTTAATTATAACTCAAATGATGTTGTCATGCAACAATAGTCAATACTATTACATTGCATTTGATGCACAATCATCTATTTGTATTAGTGTTTTGCGAATAACCCTTTATTCATAATTTGCAAAACTTACCAATTTTGGTCTCCTTCATTCTCATATTATCCCGTATAATATGATTTTATTTGAGTACATATCTAGAACTCTTTCTAGATTTTGAGTTTCCTTTCCGTAGGAAAACTCCCACTGTTATCTTATAACTTGTGACGTATCGATATACTGGAGGGATTAAGGAATCACTCTCTACAGTCACTTATGTACCGAAAACTATATTGTAGTCTATTTATGATTTCATCATTCTAATAATTTTCACTCATCTTGGCTATTTGATAATGGTTTCATTCATCGTTATGAATAATGTATCCAACCATTCTAACTTCTAGTGGGCGACCTTTTATTATCCATATAATAAACCTTCCCATTAAAACTCCATCATCATATGATACAAATTATTTTATTCATCTAAATTGAGTACCTCTTATTCTTTACTCTTAAAGAATCACCCATTCTCTCTAAATGGTAGGTTTCAATTCTTTAATGAATATTGCTCCCACTGAAAATAATATCTCTCGATATCTTAAATGAACCTTTCATTTCTCGCATGTTTAAACTATTACTCGAATTATTATCACTATCTCTATAGTGATCCATCTTTTCAAATCATACCTTCTGACACAACATAAACTACTGTCGAGGGGACTGAGATGATTTCTCCTCTATTATCTTATAATCATAGAAAAATCATTATTTCAAGGAATCGGTCTTGCCTCCGAATAGATAGATGATTTCTCCTCTATTATCTTATAATCTTTGAAAAATCACTATCTCATGGAGCCGATCTTCCTTCCGAATTCATACGGGGTTTTCCACTGAAACAATGAACACAAAGAACCTTTCTTCGAGTGTCCTCCCGTAGTTTCTTCAGTGTACCTTTCTTATTTAGGTTTCTTCTTAAGAACCCTTTCAGGAATCTTCACTAAGATCCTATAGTTATATCATTGGTTTGTAGGTCGAATATTTTCTCCCACTCTATCCTTTAAAATAACCCTTATTTGTACAAGGATAGCTTATTTCGATCGTACCAATGTATATAAGTTTATGGTATGATGAATACATTCTCATTTTCACTTAAAATGAAAATCTTATAATGAACTAATATTGTCTCATTTTGATTGAAAGTATCTCATGGGGTGTAGTTCTCCGTTTTAATCAACTCTTTGATTATATTATACTTGATCGTATCAATATTTATTGCGTGATAAGATCACTATTATTCATGTTTTAACAAGGCATGCAATTTATTTGATAAATCAAAACATAGATTAAGAACAAAAGTAGTGACTCGGGTTGAAAACCAAGTCACTAATATCCAAAATTACAACCATTGTTTTAGGATTTTAATCCTTGTCTTACAAGAAAGTAAATTGTTGCAAAATAAAATGCAAAATATGAAAGAAGACGATATGAAAATTAGAGGCTAGCTCTTCAAGTCTTCGATCAATTTGGATGCTACCATAGCCACCCAAGTAAGGAACTTCAAGCTTCCTTCTCCTTGCCCTTATCATTATTAGGAGGCGCCCATTTAAAACAATTAAAAAGGGTAAATATCAACACACTTGTATCATTATACATAAGTTGATAAATGACATGAATTTAAACGAGAATTATTACCTACGGCGGTTGCCTTCCCATTTTTGAGATCACTTAAGTATTTGGGGCAATTTCACTTCCAATGACCGATCCTCGTGCAATAATGGCACTTGTCTTGCTCTTTTGAAGACGAGGTGGAAGCGCCTTTCGAAAAGGTCTTTTCTTTGGTCGCCTTGGGCTTGAACGTTTTCTTGCCCTTGCCTTTAGAGGCATTCCTTTTGAAGCTCGTTTTCCCTTTCTTTTCGATGTTCAAAACATCTTTGGTGGAACTTTCATGAAGTCCCATGTCCCTTTCGGCTTGGACAAGCATCTTATGCAACTCATCCAACGTGGTCTCTTGGTTTCGCATATTGAAATTCACCCGGAATTGAGCATACGCTTTAACCTTATTGAGCGAGTGAAGAACTCGGTCAATAATAAGAGAGTCGGGAACATCAACATCTTGAGCTTTTAGTGTCTCCGCGAGCTTAACGAGTTTGAGCACATGAGGGCTTATCTTTTGCCCTTCCTTGAATGTAATGTCAAAGAAGGCGGAAGCTGCCTCATATTGAATCACCCTTGGAGTTTGCGAAAACATGGTCGCAAGCTTGGTCTATATTTCATACGATGTGGTCAACTTAATCATACTCCTTTGGATATCCGGCTCCATGGAGAAGATGAGCACATTTTTAAGAGCGGAGGACTCTTTCATGTAGGCTTCATAAGCCTCACGATTTTGAAACGACGAACGAGCGGTCGGTGCGGGAGGAGCGGCTTCGGATAGGTAACGACTCTTATCGTCACCTTGAGCGGCCAAAAGTAATTGCGCATCCCAATCCTTAAATTTTGAACCATGCTTATCGAGTTTGCAACGATCCATAAAGGATCGAAGCCATGATACGTTAGTGAGAGGTGGAGCGTTGGTTGCCATTGATGTTGTTGAAAATTAAACTACAATAATAAAAGGAAAAACAACATAATTTTTTTAAAATTCATAATTTAAACTAGAAACTTTAACAAGTTTAGTTATACATATTTACTTAATGATCTCTTACCCAATTAAGTAAACAATCCCGAGACCCAAACCCATACTAATCCGGGCACGGTGTAGCCGATTCAACCCGTATCGGTATAATTTGGTGGATTAACCCTTTAATCGGTTCTACTCTTAGAACTCTCGGTCGACAATTTTCTTAAAATTATCTTTAGCCCGAACTTATTGCAACTACGGTTACGAATACTTTCGTTGAGATCAACCAAATTTCAAGGTGTAATCTTATTACCCCACTTACCCAACGTGACAATTTTAGTACCCCGGTGTAGCCGAGCCTACATTCTTGTGAAGAAGGGATTCATGGGTCCGTACTTTTTGGTAAGGCTAAGTCTCAATATTTATATGTAAGAGATCTAGTCAAATTATTATCTATCTCCGTTTAAGTGAACTAAGTCGGTGAATTATCGATAAAATAAAAGACTAGGTCGACTAGGTCGAAACATGCATGATACGATGTATGAGGATTTGGCTATGCATGCAAACATATAAAAGCAAAAATAAAAGCATAAAATAAACCCTAGTATGGCCTTTCCTAGAAAAGAAATAATAAAGTACAAATTCGGAAACCAACTCCTTTGGCCCCTTGAACTTCACGAGGCACGCACTTCGAGGTAAACATCGTCTTGTCGAAACTCCTTTCCGAATGGCACCGTCTTCAAGGAACTCCGGATTTTACAAATATTACAACTTTTCTAGTCTACTTTATACATTATAAAATAGAAATAAATTACAATTGGGTGATACGAGATCACAAAATTACAACCGAATCGGTAACCCCTTACATTACGGGAAATACCGATTTAAAACTAAGGCCATACTAAGTAAATTACATAATTCCCAAAATTACGTAAAAATAAATCATGAAATTCATAATAAAATATGCAATGCTTATGTAAATATGAATTAACATGCAAACCCTAAGCCAAATCGTCCTATTTAAAACACTTATTTAAATAGTTATCGTAAACCTTGGTTTATGGAATCGCGTGTTTTAACGTTTAACAACACTATGCATTTTTATGAAACGGTTTTCATCCTTAAGTTAATCATCCTAACTCGCATAGGATTCAAAATTTAGTCTTACTCAAACTTTGAATATGACTTAACTTAATATATTACAATATTGATCGGTATTACTCGGTTTTACGGGAAAAATAATATAAAAATCCAAAAGAGTCATAAAATTTTCGAAAATTCAAAATTCAAATTTTGAAAAATCCAGAATGTTCTTAGTATTTTCAGAATCTAAAAATATTAGTATTTATACGGTTTTAACATTATTTCGTAAATAAGACGTAAAACGAGCATTTTAAGTCGGAAAATTCAATAATTAACTTCATAAATGCAAATTAAATACTAATAATATTTTTATACCTTCCAAAACATTTTAAGAACACAAAATGGACAGAAAATTAAATGGCACATAGCCCCATAGCCGAAATTTTAAAAGATGACTCTAAATATTCAATTTTTAAATGTTACCTTTAACAAATTAAAATCAAATCAAATCTGAAACTTTTGGCTCCCAAGAATATTTTCATGATGAACATATCACATATGACTAATATGGGTTACATTTTTCGGCCATTTTAACAACTCTTGCAAATTTTAACGATTTACGTCATATATCGTACGATTTTAACCTTTAAAATTATTTCTCAAGCATAAAATAAGATAAAATTCTCGAAACTTTTATACATGCTGGAAATAATATATATGACATTGTGTTAAATTTTTATGGCCAAATTCCAACTTAAACTATTAAAGTCGAAATTATGTCACTAATTACCCGATTTTTACATTAAAAATCTATAATATTGCAATATTTGAGATAAATTTCTGGAAACTTCAACATAAATTTTAAATATTGCATGTGACATCCTCATAAATTTTTATAGTCAAATTCATAATATAGCTATTTTAACCCATTTTATTCATCTTATTGCATTTTAACCCTTAAAATTCATATCACACGTTTTATAAGTCCATAATTTACGAAAAATTATATTCATATTATAGAAAATACATGTGATAACATACTGAAAAATCTCGGCCAAAAGATGATTTTTGCTATTTTTCCCAAAATAAACGATTTTAACCATTAAAACTCAATAAAATCCGAGATTTAATATACCATAAGTCAATATTCATGCAAAATATATTCCAAATATTCTAAAACATTTTAGAAAACAGTAGGTATTCATGCTAAAATTATATCGTGCATATCTTATATCAAACGAAAATTCAAGTTTTATTTTGTTATCCTAATAACTCCGTAAAAACGTAAACGGAAAGCATGCAAACAACCTATTGCTCTGATACCAATTGTTGGGTTTAATTAGTTACTCATAAACTAATCTTTAGTCATACTAACATAATCTTTTAATTAACCCTTTAATTAACATATTATAAGTGATCTTAAGCATGCTAAAATGCGGAAATAAGAGAGTTCTCGAACCCTTACAAACGGTCCGAATGAATGGCAAGGATGATCCTCCTAGTACCCAAATAAGAATACCTCCTTTGGATGCACCAAGACAACCCTTAACCATATGAGATCTTGAACAAGCTAGCACAAAACCGGTTTCTCCTTAAACTTATTCTAATCTCTCTAATTACAATATTATTTCAATACTACAAAATAGTATGATTTTATTATCTTATTATATATATTTAGAGGTTGTAAATATCTCCTTTTCTTAGTGATTTTCGGCCAAGAGTAAGAAGAACAACAAGAAGAATGAATATGATACATATCACATATATATATTAAGAATGCTCTTAATAAGATAATTTAATTAACTTAAGCATGCTTATGGGGAAAGGGGTGCCGGTTTTAGGGAACCTCAAATGGGGAACATCTTGACTTCTCAAGACACTAGGGTGGTATCTAGGTTAGTGTTCTCAAGGTGATGTTTAATGATTGTGTTTTATACACTAATAAACACAAAACATACCCTTAACTAACCTCACCAAAACCAGCTACCATAATCCATAAAATGGATTTCATTTTACAACTTTGTAAAATGTACAATTTGTACAAAGTGTGACATCTTATATGTCGTTAAGATATAAAATGCTTTAGTACATTTGAAACATATAAATATTTATCCTATAAATATTGTACATAATTAAATAAATCATATTTATTTAATTAATAAGTAATCCGAAATTACTAATGTAAAATGATCATTTATTGTCAATACGATTTATAACCTTTGTATTAATTTCAACCCAATTCATTCTAATAACGGTATAATAAAATATCGTTCAATGTTTAACAATCGACACATTTCAATTTTAAACATAAATCTTACATTAAGATTTAACCTCTAATTTCTCGATATACGAGTTTAAGGAATATGATCAAATCGTATCAATATACATTTGATCATTTTATAAATTAAGGGAATTGTCCTAAAGGTGTGACCTAAAGGGATCAACTGACCACCACCGTCATACGACAGTAATGTCAAACTCTAGCTAGCCAATCATTACCGATTAATGTTGGTCAGTTGACTAATATAAATAGTATCATCCCTTGCGCATTATCGTCATGAGATTTAATTACGTGATCGCACTATTGTTGAGGACACATTTCCCAACACGATGACCGAAAAAACGTGTATCATACACTTCAATTCGACCCGTTTCTAGTGGTTGGAGCGGGCAGTTTTATTTTTCAACCTGTTTTATACCACGTCTCCGATATCGCATCATGAGGTATTGATGAGCTATATTTTGGTCATGATTTTTATTTCCTTTTCCTTATTTTATGCCCATTCCCTCGACTATTCCTATTTGGTTCCCATTTTTTAGGTGTTGTGGCGGGAGCGAAGAAACGGGAGCAAACGAGACGAATTTGGAGCGAAATGTGAAGAAATAATGAAGAAAATGCCCCAGGTCCTCTCAGCCTGTCCCAGACCTGCAGCCGGCCGGCCGGATGGGTGGCTTGACTTGACTTTGGGCGAAAATTGGAAGAAAGTTACAGGAATTTGGAACCTGCCTCTGAGCCGGTACCCGACCGGCCGCCGGCCGGTCAGCTGAGGATCATACCTACCTTCAAAATATGTCAAAGTTTCAGAATTCTTAAAAAGGACTACCAGCCGGTGGCCAACCGGCAGCCGGCCCACCGGTTGGCTGTACCAGTGCATTGAATAAATTGAAGGAAAAAACCATAAGTTCGTGTTTTGACTCTTAGCCGGTCCCAGACTGGGAGCCGGTTGACCGGCTGAGAGTCAAATCTCAAATTTTCGCACACTATATATACCCGCACTTAGTCTATTTTCATTCACGCAACCTTTATTGTATTTTCACGCATTTCTAGGATTTTACACTGTTTCATTGCCTACTCTTAGCCTTAAAAACTCTCTTAAAAATCTTAATCCTTTCTTAGTTTTTCCTTTAATCTCGTAGTTCATTATAGTCTTTCCTTAGTTATTTCCTAGTGGTTCTTCTTAGAATTTGTTGTAGGGCTTTTGGTTGTAATTGGGAGCATTTGAGAGGATCTTTCATTTGTAATCAAAGCTCATGCCTTTATTCAATTGTTTGGTATAATCTTCTTGATCCTTACTTTGTATTTTCATTTGTTTACATTTGTTTCAAGTTCTCTTAAATCAATTGTTTACCTTTGTCTTGTTTCATTTTGTTTAGCAATTGTTTACCCATTATTCATATGTCTTTCTTAGTTATGTGTGAGTAGTCTATTTCTAGGATTAGGGGTTTGCTTGGGTAGTTGATAACCATGAAACATGTCTAAGGTTAGTCTTGTTTTGTGTCTTTGGTTGGGTTTTCACATTATGCATGTTACGTGTTCGATGAATTGCCTCAACGACGGTTGGGCATTAGTCTTCACTTTGTCTGTTTTGGACGATGGTCTTGACTTTCATGAGCATGTTTGTGTGATAGGTTAGCCTTGTTTGTAGCGAAAGCTAGGATAAGACTCGACCTTAGGTTAGTCGACTCGAGAGAAGAGACGACCCTAGACCTACCATAGAGGAGACCCGAGACCGCTCTCTTGTGTTTGGTTACCGACTTACCTAGGTGACACCGACACCCTAGTTCCTTTTATCATCGACTTAATCTTAGTACAATCGCTTTTATTTGTCTTTAGTTGTTAGTCTTATCACTCACAAAACCTATTACCCAACTTTGACTTAAATTAGAACTAGACTAAACGATTATCCCCACCATCTTCGTCTTCGACCCCGATCTTAATACTACTTTATATCGGGTTTTATAAATATTGTTTGATACCGGTAGTGACGGCAAAAACCGGCCATCAGGTATCTTATTTGATTCTAAACCCTATAAGCTACTATAAATCTCTTTTACACGTTTATCCGATTTTCGACTGAAACTGGTTTATCGCATACCCGTAACGACAATGTCTTCCGATGTTTTTGAAAATTTTTGTGCCCGCTTTATCTGACTCAATTAAACATCCGTGCGATGATCGCACCTTTTTGTTCCGGGATCTCGGAGGCCTAAAAAACGTGTATTGTACACTTCAATTCGAGCCGTTTCGGTGGTCGTAGCGGCCATTTTTATTTTCCTGACCTGATTTACACCATGTGTCCGAAATCGCATCATGAGGTATCTTATTCGATTGTAGACCCTAAAAACTACTGTAAATCACTTTTACACGGTTATCTGATTTTCGACCGGAACTCGTTTATAGCATACCGGTAACGTCAAATGTCTTCTGATGTTTTTGAAAAAATTTCTGCCCACTTTGTTTGACTTGATTAACCATCCACGCGATTTTCGTACATTTTTGTTAGGGAGCTCAGAAGTCTAAAAAACGTGAATTACACGTCAATTCGAGCCGTTGCGGCTGGTAGGAGCGGCCATTTTTATTTTTCAGACAGTTTTTATACCACGTGTCTGAAATCGCATCATGACGTATCTTATTCGATTCTGGACCCTATAAACTACTATAAATCACCTTTACGAGGTTATCCAATTTTCGGCCAAAACTGGTTTATGGTATACCGGTAACGTCCAATGTCTTATGATGTTTTCAAAAACAATATGTGCCCGCTTTATCTAACTCGATTATCCATCCGTGCGATTTTCGTACATTTTTGTTCCAAGAGCATAATGGCCGGAAAAACGTGTATCATCCACTTCAATTCGACCCGTTTCGGGTGGTCGGTGATACGTGCCTATTTTATGCATTTTATTTATTCTTTTGGCACGTATTTTCTTATATTTTCGTGACTTTTAGTTGCTATTTCTCCCGAAACGGTTTACTTTGGCATTTCTATGTTTTAAATGTAGGAATACGCGGAAGTGAGCAAAACTGAACTTTATTTGCCTTTCGGAAGCTGTTTTGAGTGATAATGCGGAGAAAGGATCCGGATTGCGCACCCGAGTGTTGTTATTGGGCCAGATTCAAGCTTATACGAACAAGAAGCGGTCGACCGACCCATCAGAGAGGTCGACCGACCTAAGCCCAATTCACGGAAAAGCCCAGCATCGACAGAAGCGGTCGACCGACCCGCAGAAGAGGTCGACCGACCCAGGAGCTGTACCCGCGACTTTTGTTTCGTGTTTTACTTACCTAATCTTGTAATTAGACCTTATTTAAGAAGACCAAAACTCTAAAAATTAGGGCAAGCAATTTTATTAGAGAAATAATCTATATTAGAAAGCACTCCATGTTGGTTAAAACTCCATAGTTAGAAAGAGATTTTATTCCAAGTTTTCATCTTTTGTTCTTAATTCCAATTAAGTTGTAAGTTTGCTACAATTATCTTTCCCTTTTAATTTAATCTTGTTGTTCATCTTATTGTTGTTTCTTAATTCATGTTTTCCCTTTTATTATCATCTTTAATTATGTTGATTCCTTTAATGTTCTTAGTTCTTGTTATTGTTAGTTTCATAATTAAAAGTATGCATAGCTAATTCTTGTGATTAGGAATTAGGGGAACCATGGTAAAGACTTGATTTTGATAAGTTTAATGATTAAATTACCAATCCCCCATTGTTGTTGGTGAACTAATCCTTAGGATTGAAAGATTATTAGGATTAGTTCAACAACTTTTGGATTGCTCTATGAACGAAAGTTTAGTGCATTTCTAGGAACCCTAAGACCGTAAGGATTGGGTAGAATATTGACCTAAAGGTTTATTCTTTGTTCTTTGGGATTGTGTTATTTGGTTATTTTACCCTTCTTTGACTTGTTTTAACCATGGGGAACCAAAGTTCCTAATCTCCTTTTTACTTTATTTTAATTCTCTTGTTTATTTTGCTCTTTTAGTTGTTAGTTCAAATCTTAAATCAAACCCCCTTTTTGGTTACTTGCAATAGACTTTAAATTCGCAAACATAATTAACCTTGTCTCCTTGTGGTTCGACCCTTGACTTATCCTATCTAGTTTAAGCTGAGGTTTTATAAATCTTATCTTTGGCAGCCCTCAACGACGGGTGTCAAATTTTGGCGCCGTTGCCGGGGAGACGGTATAATTTTGTTTGTTAATTTTTAGTTTATTTTTCTTGTATTAAGGAACTTAGGTTCCTTAAGACCGTTACTTACCTTTTCTTCTAGTTTTGCTTTAGAAGACAGGTTTTTGAGAGGAAGGCTTGAGTACTCTCTTGTTTAGATATGGATTCTATTTATGACCACCTACAGCCAAAGGCTCAAGATTTACCAAAAGGATTCACCTTGCCCACCCCCACCACTGGCTCCTTTGTGCTCCACCCAAATAACATCTTTATGGTGGAACGGAGTCAGTTTTCTGGTCTACCCAACGAGGATCCATTGAAGCATGTTACGACCTTCACGGATTATTGCTGTTCCATACCCATACCTGACGGGGTGACTCGAGATGAGGTGCTGGCAATGATGTTCCTGTTCTCATTAAAAGATGCCGCGCGAGATTGGTACCGCTACCTTTATAGGGCAGCTGAGAAGGTTACGGATTGGACTTCCTTGGCATTGGCTTTTTACAAGAAATACTTTCCCCTTGCAAAAGCCGAGGACTTGAGAAGCCAAATCACTAACTTTCAACAAGGGCCTGATGAAGGATTTTGTGAAGCATGGGATCGGTTCAAGAAATTGGTCCGTTCTATCCCTCACCATAACTTTCAACAATGGTACTTATGTAACCAATTTTACAACGCCCTTTACGATGACTATAAGATGATTCTTGATGCGGCCGCCAATGGGAGATTCCAGAATAACACCGACCATATGAAGGGTTGGGAAACCATTGAAGACATGGCGGTGCATAGGGCTGCCTTTAAGAGTTCACGTGGGAATTCGCGGAGGCTGAATGTGGAGATGAATAGAGTGATGGCTCTTGAGACAATAGTTGAAGCCCGTTTTGAAAAGCTTGAGGCAACCCAGCTGAAGCTTGAAAGTGCGAACCTGGTTACTACGGTTGACAGCACGGGTGAGATTGAGAAATTGAGAGCTCTTGTTAATGTTTTAACAAAACAGGTTATAGAGATGGGAAAGGCTCAAATTGCCTCCACAAAGGTTTTTGAAGAACACTTGATATACATAGCCAACCGAACAACTAGCTCTCCAGCTAGTTGTGACGGACCCATGGAGACGTTGAACGCCATAAATCTTAGGAGTGGCCGTGTTTGTGAAGGATCAGCCCAAAAAGACAATTCTGCCGAGGTTCAAAACAAAGAAACTGATCCCGTCAACAGGTCAGGAGGTCGACCGACCCCTACAGTAGGTCGACCGACCTCGATTCCTGACGCGAGATCAATTTCTGGAGAACAGAAAATTTCAGATGTTGCAGAGTCTGGTCGGCCGACCCCTGCTGTAGGTCGACCGACCGACGTTCCTGAGCAGAATGCTGTTTGAACTCCGGAACCGCTGGATTCCTCCTTCATTCAAGGCCTCACCGAAATATTACAACTGAAAAAGCCAAAGGTTGTTGATCCTATGGCTAATGTCACCGTGCCTTATCCTGAAAGACTGAAAAATTCAAAAGAGGATCGGAAATTCGGTATGTTTTTGGAGATGGTGAAGAATCTTGAGGTAACCATCCCTTTTACTGATTTAATTACCCAGGTACCCTCTTATGCTAAATTCATGAAAGATATTTTGAGTCGTAAGAGGAATTTTCAGGACGACGATGCTGTTGCTTTTGTGGAAGAATGTTATGTTCTTTCACAAAATAATATAGCACCCAAGTTAAAGGACCCAGGTAGCTTTTCTATCCCTTGTACCATAGGTAATCATGTTATAGGGAAAGCCCTTTGTGATCTAGGGGCTAGTGTCAGTGTTATAACTTATTCTGTATGTGAAAGACTTGGTTTACGTAGACTTAAAGTCATCAATATTACCCTACAGATGGCTGATAGATCAACCCAAAGACCACTAGGGGTCTTGGAGAATGTCCCAGTAAGAGTGGGAAAGTTCTTTATTCCTGTTGATTTCGTTGTTTTAGACATTGCTGAGGATAGTCAAATACCTATTATTTTAGGTAGACCATTTTTACACACAGCTGGGGCTGTAATAGATGTCAAACGCGGGATCATTACTCTAGAGATTGGAGATGACACTATCGAGTTTAGTCTTGCCCATAAGGCTACTATTCCTACTGATGATACTTGTTGCTCCATTGATATTATAGACAGGAATGTTATCCTTAATTGGAGGGAATCCTTGACCAAGGATCCCTTAGATGAGCTGACAGTTTTGGATAAGTGTGCAGGTAATCCAGCTGAGGATGCTGAAGAGCTGGATGAGATAGAAGAAGAGGAAGAGGAATATGAGCTCACTGAAGAAGAGAATGAGAAGCTCACAAGCCTGGCTAATGCGAATCTGGTAAACATGTGCTACTCCATTAGTACTGATTCTGTTCAGGCCGTTGAGGTAAAGGTACCAGAGCGTAAGCCACTTCCTCCTAATCTTAAGTATGTTTTCTTAGATGATACTGAACAGTACCCTGCAATTGTTAGTTCTAAACTTAATCCTGACCAACTTTCTCCCTTAATGACTGTTCTCAAAAAGAATAGGAAAGCTCTAGGTTATTCTTTGGATGATATTAAGGGCATAAGCCCTGATCTTTGCATGCATAGAATAGAGTTAGAGGAAGGGCATAAGCCTTATAGACAAGGACAGCGTAAGTTAAATCCCAAAATGCAGGATGTGGTTATGGCTGAGGTAATGAAACTTCTTGACGCAGGTATTATCTATTCAGTTGGCAACTCTAAGTGGGTTAGCCCAGTTCAGGTGGTTCCTAAGAAAGGAGGAACCACAGTGGTTAAGAATGATAAAAATGAGTTAATACCAACTAGAGTTGTAACTGGGTGGCGGATGTGCATTGATTATAGACAGTTAAATGCCGCCACCAAGAAAGACCATTTCCCCCTTCCTTTTGTTGACCAAATGACTGAAAGACTGGCTTCTAATAAATTCTTCTGTTTTCTAGATGGTTATTCAGGTTTTTTCCAGATTCCCATCCATCCTGATGATCAGAGTAAGACTACTTTTACATGTCCACAAGGTGTTTTTGTTTATCGCAGGATGCCTTTTGGGTTATGCAATGCTCCTGCTACCTTTCAAAGGTGTATGATGGGTATCTTTTCTGACTTTATAGAAAACATTATGGAGGTATTTATGGATGATTTCTCTGTTTATGGTAATGCTTTTGATCAATGCTTAGCTAATCTTGATAAAGTCTTGCAGCGATGTATTGATGTAAACCTTGTCTTAAACTGGGAAAAGTGTCAGTTTATGGTTACTGAAGGGGTAGTGTTAGGGCATCTAATTTCTGACAAAGGTATACATGTAGATAAAGCAAAGGTGCAGGTGATTGAGCAATTACCCCCTCCTGTTAATGTCAAGGGGGTGAGAAGTTTCTTAGGACACGCAGGTTTTTACAGGCGTTTCATTAAGGACTTCTCTAAGATTGCTAAACCACTTACACAGTTGCTTCTTAAAGATGCCATCTTTGATTTTACTGATGAATGCCTTTCAGCTTTTAACAGGTTGAAGGAAGCTTTGATCTCAGCACCAAACATTCAGCCACCAGATTGGGATCTCCCATTTGAGATCATGTGCGATGCTAGTGACTACGCTGTAGGTGTTGCGCTAGGTCAAAGGAAGAATAAGGCTCTTAATGCTATATACTATGCGAGCCGCACCTTAGATGAGACTCAAGTCAACTTTTTCACCACTGAGAAGGAGATGCTAGCTGTAATATTTGCCTTAGAAAAATTCAGGTCCTATTTAGTAGGTAATAAGGTAATTGTTTACACTGACCATGCAGCTTTGAAAGCTCTTTTTCAGAAGAAGGATTCAAAGCCAAGGCTTTTAAGGTGGATACTCCTTCTCCAAGAGTTTGACATTGAGATTAGGGACAAGAAAGGCGCAGAAAACGTGGTAGCTGATCACCTATCTCGCCTACAGCTGACTGATGGGGAAGACTCTTTACCTATTGATGATTCATTTCCTGATGAGAGCTTATTTATCATTAATAGTTCAGGTTCTTATCCCCCTCCTTGGTATGCTGATTTTGCTAACTTTGCTATCACAGGTAAAATCCCTCTTGAGTTGTCATGGCAACAAAAGAAGAGATTTATGTTCGATGCAAAACAGTAGTTTTGGGATGACCCTTATGTTTTTAAGGACTGCGGAGATGGACTCATCCGGAGATGCGTTCCCCAATGGGAGGTGAAGGACATTCTGGAAGCATGTCACTCTTCTGCATACGGTGGTCAACACGGTCCATCTAGGACCGTGGCCAAGGTATTACAGTCTGTTTTTTATTGGCCTACTTTGCATGCTGACTGTAGGAATTTTGTAGGTAACTGTGATGCTTGTCAAAGAACCGGGAATGTCTCAAAAAGACATGAGATGCCGCAGGTTGGTATTTTAGAGGTAGAGATTTTTGATGTCTGGGGCATTGATTATCAAGGACCTTTTCCTAGTAGTCAAGGTAACAGGTATATTCTTGTGGCTGTTGATTATGTGTCTAAGTGGGTAGAAGCTATTGCTACCCCCCATTGTGATGCAAAGGCTGTTATTAAGATGTTTAAAAAAGTCATATTTCCTCGTTTTGGTGTCCCTAGGGTTGTCATAAGTGATGGAGGTATGCATTTTAAGGAGAACGCTTAGGTGACTTGTTAAATAAATTCGGTGTCCAACACCGTAGGGGTTTAGCTTATCACCCCCAGACTAGTGGTCAAGTTGAGATCTCTAATAGGGAACTCAAGGAGACCCTAGCCAAAGTTGTTTCTAAGTCCAGGAAAGATTGGAGTCTAAAACTTGATGATGTTTTATGGGCCTATAGAACCGCGTTCAAAACCCCAATAGGAATGTCACCATTCCGATTGATTTATAGTAAGACTTGTCATTTACCAGTAGAGTTAGAACGTAAGTCTTGGTGGGCTATATGTGATCTTAATTTAGACCCTAATCTTTCTCGTGAGAAACGTTTGTTGCAGCTCCATTAGAAGTTTTTCTTTTCTTTTGAGTCTTAGTGCTTGCTTGAGGACAAGTAAGGTTTGGTTTGGGGAGCTTGATACGTGCCTATTTTATGCATTTTATTTATTCTTTTGGCACGTATTTTTTTATATTTTTGTGACTTTTAGTTGCTATTTCTCCCGAAACGGTTTACTTTGGCATTTCTATGTTTTAAATGTAGGAATATGCGGAAGTGAGCAAAACTGAACTATATTTGCCTTTCGGAAGCTGTTTTGAGTGATAATGCGGAGCAAGGATCCGGATTGCGCACCCGAGTGTTGTTATTGGTCCAGATTCAAGCTGATACGAACAAGAAGTGGTCGACCGACCCATCAGAGAGGTCGACCGACCTAAGCCCAATTCACGGAAAAGCCCAACATCGACAGAAGGGGTCGACCGACGCGCAGAAGAGGTCGACCGACCTAGGAGCTGTACCCGCGACTTTTGTTTCGTGTTTTACTTACCTAATCTTGTAATTAGACCTTATTTAACAAGACCAAAACTCTAAAAATTAGGGCAAGCAATTTTATTAGAGAAATAATCTATATTGGAAAGCACTCCATGTTGGTTAAAACTCCATAGTTAGAAAGAGATTTTATTCCAAGTTTTCATCTTTTGTTCTTAATTCCAATTAAGTTGTAAGTTTGCTACAATTAATCTTTCCCTTTTAATTTAATCTTGTTGTTCATCTTATTGTTGTTTCTTAATTCATGTTTTCCCTTTTATTATCATATTTAATTATGTTGATTCCTTTAATGTTCTTAGTTCTTGTTATTGTTAGTTTCATAATTAAAAGTATGCATAGCTAATTCTTGTGATTAGGAATTAGGGGAACCATGGTAAAGACTTGATTTTGATAAGTTTAATGATTAAATTACCAATCCCCCATTGTTGTTGGTGAACTAATCCTTAGGATTGAAAGATTATTAGGATTAGTTCAACAACAACTTTTGGATTGCTCTATGAACGAAAGTTTACTGCTTTTCTAGGAACCCTAAGACCGTAAGGATTGGGTAGAATATTGACCTAAAGGTTTATTCTTTGTTCTTTGGGATTGTGTTATTTGGTTATTTTACCCCTCATTGACTTGTTTTAACCATGGGGAACCAAAGTTCCTAATCTCCTTTTTACTTTATTTTAATTCTCTTGTTTATTTTGCTCCTTTAGTTGTTAGTTCAAATCTTAAATCAAACCCCCTTTTTGGTTACTTGCAATAGACTTTAAATTCGCAAACATAATTAACCTTGTCTCCTTGTGGTTCGACCCTTGACTTATCCTATCTAGTTTAAGCTGAGGTTTTATAAATCTTATCTTTGGCACCCCTCAACGACGGGTGTCAGTCGGAACAGCCAGTTTTATTTTTCAGCCAGTTTTATATCACGTGTCCGAAATCGCATCATAAGGTATCTTATTTGATTCTAAACCCTATAAGCTACTATAAATCTCTTTTACACGTTTATTCGATTTTCGACTGAAACTGATTATCGCATATGTAACATCCCGTATTTTCGTAAAATCTATTTTAAGCATTTTAAATTATTTTAAATAATAAAATAATATTTTAATAATTTATTGTGAAAGATTTTAATTTAATTAGTAAGATCCGTCTTAAGAACCTTAAGTCCTTAAGACGAATACAAACTTGGTAAGGTTAAGTTCCCAACTTAAATATCCGTTCAAGTAGCCTAACCCGTTTCACTTGGAACGGAAAGGACAAATTTAAACCCTCATAAAACCCATTTAGTCGACACATTTGTCATCCTCAAGAACATATCACTGTAAACTCATTTTCTCTTAAAACCTCCATTTTATTCATCTTCTTTTGATCAGTTCTCCATCATCCGTTCATCAAATCGACGTAACAATAACATTTTCGGAATCCTCATCGAATTTGCAAGCCATCTATCACTTCCGTTTTTCAATCCCTTCATTTCGAAATTTGGCCTGTTTTTCCTAAATTCCGTTTTTACTCCGTTAACATCATTTTTCTTGCTTGTAGGCGTGGGCTTGGACGACCCGGACATTGATAGCTTCGTGGTAGGGGAGGATCTTTAAGCCGGAGTGCATTTAAGGTGACGATAATGAGAAACTCGGCCTTATTGTGAATATTAGCACTTTTGATGTGTTCTTCATATTTAGGATTGTTCTTATGGACTTAGAAGGGTTATGTTTAATGGACTTAGAAATATATTTAGGATTGTTCTTATGTGAAGAATTCATGCCTTATGATGTTGTTATATGTTCTTAAGCTTGTTTTCAGTTTTCACAAAATTAAGACGGATACATTGAATTAATCGTTTGAGGATTGTTATGGGTTTTGTTTGCTGTTAGGAAGTAGTATTAGATGATTGGAAATGTTGGGTAAACATCAATTGTAACGATTCTTGAGTTTTGGTGTCGAATTGTGGAATTTGGTGAAGGCTGGAAAATCACGTTTTGGTGATCAGGCTCTCTAAGCCGGTCGACCGGCTGGGAGCGTCTTCTTGTGTTTTTGCGAAATGTGAAGGAAATAGGATTTAGGACTGCCAGCTGGCCGACCGGCTGCCTGCCGACCGGCAGGTGGTCTCTTGTGTTGTGTTTGTGTTTTTGCGAGAACATAAGGAAGAGGGAGCCCAGCCGGCAGACCGGCCGCCTGCCAGCCGGCTGGGAGTACATTTGGGGTGGGTTACGAATTTGTGAAGGCTAGGAACTTGGGTTCCCAGCCGGCCGACCGGCTGCCTGCCGACCGGCTGGGAGTCCCTTGTGTTGTGTTGTGTTTAACAAAGAAAAGAAGGCTGAGAGGATCACCAGCCGGCCGACCGGCTGCCTGCCGACCGGCTGGGGATCCCTGTAGGCTGTTTTTGTTCGTAATTCATTCGTAACTTTTAAACGGTTAATCAGTTTTGATTGAAACTCGTTCCTTGTATCTTTGATATGTATTTGAGGTCCCCGGAGGATGGGCGACACTATATTGGGTTCGGGAATGGAGTGAGGATAGAGACCCCCCCCCCGGTCGGGTAACCGAAAGGGAAACCGGCTCTCCCTCAACTTAGTTCCCGAGGTCAATTAAGTGTTGATTAGAAGTTGAAAAGTAGAACTATAGGTTAGTTCAAAGACTTGGATGATATTATATTGATGCGTATTAAGTTATTTCTTAAGCTGGCCTCTGAACTTAATACGTAGGTTGTTTGTTGTGTATGGGAACATGCGTTGAGTTTTCGCCTCTGAGTTCCATACATGTTTATTTGTCGTGTCTGGGACATGCGTTAAGTTTTCGCCTCTGAGTCCAGACATGTATGTGTGATCGCGTCACGACATGCCTTAAGCTGGCCTCTGAGTCTGACGAGTAGAGCAACTGCACGACGGGGCAGTCAGGTTGTCATACCTTACCCGGAGTGCAGGTGTTTGGTGCTAGAACATTTGTTGAGTTTTCGCCTCTGAGTTTAGTACCTTGTGATGTAGTAGGGGAACATGCTTTGACTCTTCGCCTCTGAGTTCCTTACTTGTGATAGTGAATTGAATGCTAGTCCATGCGTTGAGTTTTCGCCTCTGAGTCTAGTGTTCTGTGATAGCCGGTCCATGCGTTGAGTTTTCGCCTCTGAGTCCTTGCTTGATATTGTGAACTTGGTATCTAGGTTATGCGTTAAGATGTCGCCTCTGAACCTTTATACTTGCTGAATGTTTGGTAATTAGGTTATGTCTTAAGTTGACCGCTGAACCTCATTAATTGATGTTATGTCTGCTTGCCTAGAGTTTGGTACGGTGTCAGATATGCATGTTGAAGAGTCTATTGATATGATATACTCAAGAAGGGGGGGTTGAATTGAGTATGCCTTCTTCTTTAAAATCTTCTTCGATGTGTGCTTTTGTATGGTGATCGTCGAGTAGAGCAAGTAATAAAGAGAGACACGATATTTTTGAAGTGGTTCAGTTTCACAAGTTGAAACCTACGTCCACTATTCTCGATTAATAAAATTAGCACCGACTCCGGATTACAATTTTATCAACCCTACTCGTACAACTTTGATGTTAGTTGTAACTCAATCTAGATACCGTTAAATATCTAGCTACGTCAAGTACCGTTAAATACTTGATTACAATGAGTACCGTTAAATACTCGATCTATCTTACGCTAATAAGATAAGTCTTCTATGAGTTTCTTCTTGTTCACAATCTTGAATAAATAAGATCAATGCTTGAGCACTTGAATCTTGATATGAATATGACAATTAAAGCTCGGATCTTGAAGAAATAATAGTGTCGACGGTTTTCTCGATTCTTGTGCAAGTGTGTATGATTTCGTGATCTTCAATGTTTCACAAGTGTTCTATTTATATAGAATTATGTTTAGGTTGTTAAACCCTAGATGATATAGGAATATTACTAAAACTAGAATTCTAGTCTTTAGGTAATACTACCATAAATCTAATCTTAATTGATTTAGGAAAGATTTAATAAGATACTTTAGGTATTATATAAGGAATCAATTTCCTAATTCATATTTAGGAAAGATCTTATATAATAAATAAATAGTAACCTTATTAAAAGCAACTTCCTAAACCTTGTCAAAATATAACAAATTATATTCCATAATATATTCTAGTTTGTTTTTAGGATATCTAAATAAATACATATTTATTTATTTAATCCAATCCCACACGTTTTATGGAATGTGTCATAGTACACGTTTTCCAAAATCGTTTAAAACAATATTTAGATTATATTATTTTGACAATTATGGTTATATAAAAATCCTTAGTTTATTAGTAATAAATAATTATCTCATAAGAAAATTATTTATTCCTATTTGACTAAAAGATATTTTATATTACTATATTAAGATTAATAATTCTATATTCCAAAAATAGAATACTAATTAGCCATTAAATAAGCACGACGACTTTGGAAACCAAAATCGTTTCAACCATCACAAATCTTTCGACCATTTCTTCTTTCTGGAGTTATAGCTACGGGCTATAACTTGAATCAATCTCATACTAAAGCTATAGTTGATAAGTATAACTTTAGTTCACTATATGCACTTGTGATCTTCATCTAATCTTCGATTAGTCAATCCTTTGACTAAAGTTCTTGAATCTTTTATACTTGATTGATGAGATCTCTTAAACTAATCTTCTGTACACTTAGCACACGATTATACGTACGAGTATATAATATATAAATAGCTAGACTTGTCATTATCAAAACATAAACATATATACTGAATATATATATTTGAATATATGGTTCAACACATGTTGAAGTTAATGAATATATTGCTTGAGTTATAATCTGTTCATCCAAGGCATTGGATGACTCTTTTATCGGTTTCATAAATAGTTGGATTGAAAGACCCCCCGACTGGGTAACCAGTAGGGAAACCGGCTCTCCTTCCTAACGGTTTATGAAGTTGGTTGAGAGACGTGCACTAAAGTTTACATGATAGTATGAGAACAGTTGATGAGATGTTTATGCTTCACATGTTTATATATGTTGGAGTATTATGTATTGTTTTATGTGTTACGTGTTGTCACAAAAGGTGGCTAGGAGAACTCTAGTCACTCCCCACTGATTGTGGCGTACATGTTTTCATGTATGTAGGTACATGCAGGTTGGAGCGGGGTTCACACGAGAGCTAGCGAGTGATGATCCTTTCATCATTTGACACACCCGTTTATCGATTAGCTAGACTCTGAGTATCTTTTGATACAGTTTTTGGTTGGTGCCTGTAGGGATGTTCCATCCCAGGCTGTTGTACATATTTGGTTTTGATACTTAGAACTGTTACTTATCTATTTCGTTTTATTTCATTTTCGGTTTCCGTTTCAGTTTAACTCTTCTCGCATGTTGTTTATCTTTAAAAAGTTTTAATTCCGCTGCATTTTTAGTACTTTTGTATGTTTATATTTCCGCTTTCGCGAGGGGTTTTACAGTTGGTATCAGAGCATTATTGCTCCCGACGCACTCATGTGACCCCCAACCTTAACTTGACCAAATAAACAAATAATGAATGAGAGATGGGTAGATCTAAGGATTTATATTGTAGTCTATTTGTGAATGCTAATTGCTAAGCTAACACTTGTTTTCTCTTTTGAAGGATGGTGAGACCCACGGCTGCTGATAACATTATGTTGCAAGCAATTCATCACTTGCTTGAGACCCAGAGACAGCAAGCAGGGAATGTTCCACCTCCTCCACCGCCAGGCAACGAGGCTAATCGTCCTGGTAGCTTCTCTTGGATAGCGTCCCAAATGTCCAGGAGCCATGTGAAGACTTATGGTGGCGAGGTTGATCCGGTAGCTCTTACCGAGTGGTTCAGGGAGATGGAAAAGAGCTTTACCATGTATTCGGTGGGTAGAGAGGATAGAGTGCGGCTAGCCACTCACTTTCTTACCCTTGAGGCCGATAGATGGTAGGCATTGACCGGACCGACTTTCACTCTTGATCCTTTGTTCGATTGGGAGACTTTTAAGGATAAGCTCGAGACGAGGTTTTATCCTAAAGAGCTCAGATCACAGCGACTCAAAGAATTCATGGATTTGAAGCAAGGCAAGATGTCAGTTCAGGAGTTTACCGACCGATTCAACCAACTTGCTCATTTCGCATCGAGGTTTGTCAGAGATGAGGCTGAGAGAGTCTACTTTTACCGTGGGAAGCTAGGACCGCGCATCGAGAGCATGGTTCGTCGTGACTCGACTTCTTTTGTGGAAGTATATGATGATGCTATTTGGGCCGAGAGTTCCATTCGTGCCATAGATGCTGAGACTCGAGCTGCTACTTCTAGTGTGACTCCTCACCAGAGATCAGTGTACCAGGGGAAGAGACCGTTTGTTCCTTCTACTTCTTCGCCTTCTTCTCAGAAGAAGCGGTTTGAGAGGTTCTCTGCTCCGGTTGCTAAGACTACATTTCACCCCGACACTGCTTCCACTGTTTGTCGCCGTTGTGGTAAACCGCTTCATCCAGGGTTTGATTGTTTCAAGAATGCCTATAAGTGTTATACTTGTAATGGATATGGGCATAGGTCCTTTGATTGTCCTGAGAAGGATACCGTTCTTGGCAAGGCTGCCACTGCTGCTGCAGCGACTAGAGGAGGAAAGCCGAAGGGGAAGATCTTCGTGATGACTAGAGCTGAGGCTGAGGCTCATCCAGACATTGTTGCTGGTATCTTTTCTGTCCTTGGCGCTGAGTGCCTTATTTTATTCGATATTGGAGCTTCTCTTTCATTTATATCGACTCAGTTCGCAGACCGTTTAGCTCTTGAGTCTTCATTGGTTGAGGAGACTTCCATTTCCTTACCTTTTGGAGACGTGTTTTCCTGCTCTTCGTCCCATAGGGATGTTCCGATTATTATTGGTCAACCCACATTTCCAGCGGACTTACTGAGATTTCCTCTCGAGGAGTTTGACATTATCCTCGGTATGGATTGGTTATCGCGATAACATGCTCGCTTCGAGTGTCGCGACCAGAAAATCTGCTTGAGGAGTTCTTCAGAAGTTCGTGTTTCCTATAGGGGAACTCGCCCAAAAAGGGGTGTTCGTGTTATCTCTTCGATGAAAGCATCTCATCTTCTTAGGAAGGGTTGCCAAGCCTTCTTGTGTGTTGTTTTAGCTGCAAAGCCATCGCTACCGAAGCTAGAGGATGTAGCCATTGTTCGTGAGTATCCAGACGTTTTCCCAGATGACTTGCCAGGGATACCGCCAGAGAGAGATGTGGATTTTACCATTGAGCTTGTTCCAGGTACCGGACTGATTTCCAAAGCTCCTTACCGTATGGCTCCGCCAGAGTTGAAAGAGTTGAAGCAACAGTTGGAAGAGATGATCGAGAAAGGATTCATTAGACCGAGTGCTTCTCCGTGGGGTGCTCCAGTTTTGTTCATTAAGAAGAAAGATGGTTCCATGAGACTTTGCATCGACTACAGAGAGTTGAACCGAGTGACCGTGAAGAACAGATATCCTTTGCCTAGGATAGATGACTTGTTTGATCAGTTGAGAGGTGCTTCTAGGTTTTCTAAGATTGATCTTCGATCGGGTTATCATCAGATTCCAGTGAGAGAGGCTGATATTGCAAAGACTGCTTTTCGTACAAGATATGGGCATTTTGAGTTTGTGGTTATGCCTTTTGGGTTGACTACTGCACCTGCTATTTTCATGGAGCAGATGAACCGCACCTTTAGTGAGTATCTTGACACTTGTGTTGTGGTGTTTATTGATGACATTCTCATTTATTCGAAGACCGACGAGGAACATGCTGAGCATCTTCGATTGATTCTTGGGATTTTACGTCGACAGAAGTGGTTCGCGAAGTTCTCTAAGTGTGAGTTTTGGCTTTCTAAGGTTGCATTTCTTGGACATGTGATATCTAGTGAGGGAGTTATGGTTGATCCCGCGAAGATTGAGGCCGTTGTTGATTGGGCGAGTCCCAAAGATGTGGGAGAGATTCGTAGTTTCCTTGGTTTAGCGGGTTACTACTGTAACACCCCCATTTATTTAAGGACCTGAACTAGGACTCCTCAGATAAATAAAGGTGTTACCATCTCGGTTTCCCGAGGCAGTAGATACAAAGGAAGATAAACAGTACTTTAAACTAACTTTAAACTCAAAACATGTTCTTACATATCCAAAGGTCTTAACAACATAAATAAAGTACAACTCGTATTAAACTGACTAAGGTGATCTAGACATCTAATCTGGTCCGGATCCAAGCTCTTTCTCCCATAGCTCCCCCTTAGTCTCAGCCACCTGTCAATCTGCTCCCCAATAATTGGTTCATCACAGGTGATCACGAATACACAGGGTCAACCATGAGGTTGAGTAGGGAAAACAATAATTATATCAATATAGTAAACTCCGCTCCGATCCAACGCCAAATAAACTCCGCACCGATCCAACGCCATATATATACTCCGCACCGATCCAACGCCATATATACTCCGCACCGATCCAACACCATATATACTCCGCACCGATCCAACACCACATCACAAGACCCAATATATATATATATATATATATATATATATATATATATATTCACATCGTAACAATGTCTCAAAAGATATAAATAGCACAATATAACGTTCACATGAGATTATAACTTTAACATGCTTATTAACACATAAGAACAGATTACACATTATTGTAAACCAGTATCTTTCCCTACCTGATATAGCAGGAACGTAGACACAACCCGAGATATGCTTAGAAACGTTCCACTCGAAACTCGCTCCCTAAACAGATATACGTAACGAATTAATAACTTACACGAACCCCTTAACGAATCATAGTTACTATAAATGGCAACTACCATAAGTGGAAAGTTTCCATAAATAGAAACTTTCCAATGTATCAACTTCCAAATATAGTAGCTTCTAAATATAACAACTTTCGTTTGAATTTCAAATGACTCTCAATACACTTTATTACTCATATCAAAGCTCACCATAAATACTTAACCTCTAATAGATAAAATATTATTACCATAGATAACAAATATAGTACGAATATTAATAATAATAATAATAATAATAATAATAATAATAATAATAATAAAAATCATAAAACTAAATAAACTCAAAAGAAACGGGACCATCATGGCTAAAACAAAAATACCCGACTCACCCTTTCTCTCGTCTTCAACCTACCACACCACCGTGTACCACCCCTTCGACCACCAGCGGACGCCCCCTGCCAACACAGCCAACACCCAACAGACCCTCTGGCACAACCAACCCATGCGACTCCTACTGGAGAGTCAGACCAGACCCCAACAACCCAGGTCTGACTCTCACCCGCACCTCAACCAGCCTGAAAACAGGCTCCAACGACTGACTCAACCACCGCTAAAACCACCCACAAGCACCACTAAAACAACCTCTGACACCAGACCCATAACCACCGGTGGTGCCACCGTGTCGACCTCCCCCGAGTCAACGGTGGTACCACCCCCAAACCCTTACCTGAAAACGCAAGACCCAAAAACAGAGACAACCGGCCTACGAGCAGCCTCCTTCGACACCGACTCCGCCGACGACACCCACCACTGCTACCACCATGACAAGCCCCTGACTACCATCTGCCTCCCTGACTCATGACCCGCACCAGATCGACACGAAACCAGACTCAAACCACACCCTAAACATACACAGGCGTGAACACAAATAAAAACACGAACCCAGAATTAACCCAGACTCGTAACAACCACCCTTTTTCCGCCACACTTACCACCAACGACCACCAGAGACTACTCCATATGCAAACACCACGCGACATACTATAAGATTATACAAAACGAACTAAGTTCAAATACGTATAACTCATCGATACTACTATGAAAAGACACGAATTCACCATAAACAAAAGAACAGTCGACAACCATACCTGAATTCGGGTCAAAACGACGGTCCTAGGCTGACTCAACTGGCCGGAAAAACCCTCTCTCTCCTTCTATGAAGTGACGGCAGTAGGTTTTGGGTGATGGTGGCGTTTCGAAATGACCTAGGGATCTGGTTAGACTCCCTCTTATATGGCGGCTTAGAGTGAAGTGTAGAGTAGGGTTCTGCAAAACAATAAAACGTGGGCTCTCTCTCTTGGTTTTTGCACGCATAACGAGGCCCATGGCCGTGCTGCCATGGGTCCTGGGTTCGAACCCCAACAACTTCACGTTACTAATATTATGTTAAGGTAGCTAAGTTCCCTTATCGAGTCCCATCTAAGACCACAACACCTCGTAAAAACGAGTACGAGCAAGCTTATAAAATGAACGATTCAAGTAAAAGAAACCGAAAATGCGAGGTATTACAGTCTTCCCCCCTTAAAAAGAACTTAGTCCCGAAGTTCGTCCCAATTTAGGTGACAAAACCATCAACTCAAACGAACTTGAAATACAAAACATCGTAAACTCCACTTAAATCACAGAATGTTACATTCCACCCCCCTTAAAGAAAAGTTACGTCCGCGTAACTTACCTCAATCAAATAGATGCGGATAACGCTCTCTCATGGACGCCTCAGGTTCCCATGTAGCCTCTTCCTGGTTATGATTTGTCCACAGGACTTTCACTAAAGACGTCTCCCCATTACGAGTTTTTCGTACCTTCCTGTCCAGAATCTCCTTCGGAGTCTCAATGTATGACAACTGCTCATCTACCTCAATCACCTCGTGCTGAAGTACATGTGATGGGTCACTCACATATTTCCTCAACTGGGACACATGGAACACATTATGGACCTTGGATAGGGTTGGAGGTAAAGCTAAGCGATATGCCACTTCTCCAACTCTGTCCAAAATCTCAAATGGTCCAATAAATTTCTGACTCAATTTGCCACGCTTGCCGAATCTCATCACACCCTTCATCGGAGAGACTTTCAGTAGCACTTTCTCCCCGGCCTCGAATGAAACGTCGCTCCTCTTCAGATCGGCATAGCTCATCTGTCTATCCTGAGCGGCCCTCATCCTCTGTCGAATAATCTGAACTTGCTCCACCATCTCCTGGATCATATCTGGCCCCAATGTCACAACATCAGCTCGATCATCCCAACACACAGGGCTCCGACACTTCCTCCCGTATAGAGCCTCGAAAGGGGCCATGCCTATGCTTGCATGGTAGCTGTTATTATAAGAAAACTCGATCAACCCCAGTCGATCCTCCCAAGATCCTCCGAACTCAAGTACACAAGCTCTCAACATATCCTCAAGAGTCTGAATCGTCCACTCAGTCTGACCATCAGTAGCCGGATGAAAAGCTGTACTCATCTTCAATTGGGTCCCCAAAGCAGCCTGCAACTCCTGCCAAAATCTGGATATAAACCTCGAGTCTCGGTCTGAAACAATATCCTTGGGTACGCCATGCAGTTTGACCACATTCTGAAAATACGACTTAGCCAACTCAGCTTTACTCCAGGTATCTTTCATCGGGATAAAGTGAGCTGACTTAGTCAAACGATCCACGATCACCCAAATCAAGTTGTTGCCCCTCTGAGTTCGAGGCAACCCCACGATGAAGTCCATCGAAATATTCTCCCACTTCCACTCGGGCACATCTAATGGCTGGACTTTCCCCTGAGGTCTCTTATGCTCCCCTTTCACTCTCTGACAAGTCAAACACCTGGACACAAACTCTGCGACTTCCTTCTTCATGTTAGGCCACCAGAACGTCTTCTTAAGATCTTTATACAGCTTATCACCCCCTGGGTGAACGGAGTATGGAGTAGCATGAGCTTCAGTCAGGATTTTCCTCTTTAGCTCCTCTACATCCGGAACACACCATCGCCCACTGAACCTCAAACTACCGTCGGCATGAATACTGAACCTGGTTGACGACTCTCCACCCTCACTCTCCACCATCTTGCGCCATTTCTGGAGTCTCGCATCGTTCTTCTGTAACTCCTGAATCTCTCCATACAATTCAGGCTCCACTGTCAAGTCACCAAGAGTGTCCCCACATTTGCCTTGCCTTCGTGGTAGACAATCTGCATATCATAATCTCCAATTAATTCTATCCACCTTTTCTGCCTCATGTTCAACTCTTTCTGGGTGTAGATAAATTTCAGGCTCTTATGATCAGAAAACACCTTAAAAGTGGCTCCATAAAGGTAATGACGCCACAATTTCAGTGCAAAGACCACAGCGCCCAATTCCAAATCATGCGTCGAATAATTTTCTTCATAGGTCTTCAACTGGCGAGACGTATATGCTATTACTCTCCCATTCTGCATTAACACACAACCCAATCCATGCTTCGAAGCGTCGGTATATACTTCGAAATTATCACTCCCAACTGGCAAGGCCAGGATAGGAGC
The DNA here is from genome assembly GCA_029255685.2 of Silene conica. Lineage (NCBI taxonomy): Eukaryota > Viridiplantae > Streptophyta > Magnoliopsida > Caryophyllales > Caryophyllaceae > Silene > Silene conica. The sequence continues at coordinate 46,759,502 of CM055317.2, read as the reverse complement.
TGTTGTCAGGCGTTCCTTAAGTGTCAGGAATGCCTTCTCACAACCCTCATCCCAGACAAAACGGTTCTCCTTCCTCATTAACGACGTCAACGGCTTTGCTATCTTCGAAAAGTCTTTGACGAATCTCCGGTAATAACCTGCTAACCCCAGAAAACTTCGGATCTCACTCACATTCTTCGGAGTTTGCCACTTAGTCACAGCTTCAATTTTACTAGGGTCAACAGATACCCCCTCTTTGGAAATGACATGCCCCAGAAACGCCACTTTCTCCAACCAAAACTCGCATTTACTTAACTTAGCATTGAGCTTATGCTCCTCCAAAGTCTGAAGTACCTTCCTCAAATGGTCCTCGTGCTCTTCTGCATTCTTAGAATATACCAGGATATCATCGATGAATACCACCACGAACTTGTCTAGATACGGGCTGAAGACTCGATTCATCAAGTCCATGAACACAGCGGGAGCATTAGTCAATCCAAAGGGCATAACCACAAATTCATAGTGGCCATACCTCGTTCGGAAAGCGGTCTTCGGAATATCTTCATCCTTTATCCTCAATTGATGATACCCGGATCTCAAATCAATCTTGGAGAAAACCCCGGCTCCACTCAACTGATCGAACAAGACGTCAATTCTCGGCAAAGGATAACGGTTCTTGATAGTCACATTGTTCAGCTCTCGGTAGTCAACACACAACCTCAAACTCCCATCCTTCTTCTTCACAAACAGAACAGGTGCACCCCAGGGCGACACACTGGGTCGAATGAACCCTTTTTCAGCTAGTTCATCCAACTGCTTCTTCAATTCCTCCATCTCCTTCGGTCCCATACGGTACGGTGATTTGGATATTGGTCCCGCCCCTGGTTTTAGGTCAATGGAAAATTCCACTTCCCTCCTCGGCGGCAACTCTGAAACATCGTCTCTGAATACTCTCTCAAATTCCCGTACCACAGGTATCTCGCTAGTCTTGGGGGTCTCAGCCTCACAATTCCACATTTGGCATAAGATTAGGCTCTCTCCTTTCCTCAAGCCAGACTTAAGGGTATTGACAGAAATGAATTTGATTTTTGGTTTGACTCGGTATCCCTTGTAAGACACCCTCACTCCCTTAGGTCCCTTCAAGGAAATCTTCTTTTGATGACAGTCGATGAAAGCTCGATACTTCCTTAGCCAGTCCATCCACAAAATCACCTCAAAACCCCCCAGAGGAAACTCTATGAGGTCACAATAGAAAATTGCTTCCCCGATTTTGATGGGTACACTACCATATACTCTAATACAGACTATCGACTCGCCTGATGGTATGGTCACTGGATCCGCGATCCAATCAAATCTCTCAAGTCCCAAAGCCTTAAAATGATATCTAGACACAAACGAATGGGTGGCACCGGAATCGAAAAGTACGAAAGTAGGCTTAGAGTTCACAAGAAAAGTACCGGTTACCACATGCGCATCCTCCTGAGCTGCCTGCTTTCCCATGGCAAAGAGCTTGCCACTGGACTTGACTCCACTCTGGCTGGCAGAAGATGTCCCCGCCTGCTGATTTCCTCCCGTTCCTGTCTTTTGGTTGCTTCCACTTCCATTGAACTGATTCTGGTACGGGCGGCTCTGGTGATTGTTATAGTTCCTCTGATAATTGCTGCTCCCTCCAGATTTCGCACCCCCACCATAGTTTGTCGTGGGTGTGCGATAGCCACTGCTACCATAGGACTGAGTACGGGATCCCTGGTATCCGGATGTAGGCGTACGATACCCCCCAGACTGATTTCCTCCAGACGAACGACACACCGCCTGCTTATGTCCCCTCTTTCCACAGCCAAAACACACAATTCTAGCCGAACCACTGCCAGAAACCCCACTCATGTGATTGCCCCCACTCTGGTTTCTGCCACCACCGGAGGCACTACTCCCGAAGTACCCACTGAACTTGTTAGAGCTCTGCTTTTTCGATCCTGAACCCTCAGCTACTGATTCAGCCTTCCACTTTTCAGACTTGGACTTTTTGTCCTCCTGGATCATCTCTGAAAGCCTCTCCGCCGCCCCAGCCCTTAAGTAGATGTCACGGACTGTGGTGGGCGGAGCTGCAATCAGTCTCTTCTTGATGGCGATTGATAACCCCCTCTCAAACTTCATTGCCAGCATGGCATCATCAAACCCCATGTCTCCCACATAGTGCACCAACTGGATTAATTTCCTGTAATAAGCCTCTACGGTCATTTCCTCCGACATCTTGAATGAGTCGAACTCCTCTCTCAGCTTGCTCTTTTGGAATTCTGGTAGAAACACCTCGTTCAAGACCCCCTTGAATGCGTCCCAAGGAACAAATGCGTTCCATCCTCTGTAGCTGCCTCCCTGATCTCTCCCTTGTTCCCGGTCCACCAGTCTCCAGCCAGTCCCCTCAGATAGTGGGCTGCCTGGTCAACCCTCAATTCTTCGGGGCAGTCCACCAGTTCGAATAAGTTACTGAATTCTCTGCACCAGGCCCCCCGCAAATGAGGCTCCCCCTCCCCGCTGAATTGGGTGGGGTGGTGCCTCGCGATTATTGTGCTCATCTTAGCGGAGTCCATACGTTTGGCTTTTAGAGCCGCATTCTCAGCTCGTAATTGGTCTAACTCCTCTTGTGTGATGTTAGCGAGGTTGTCTCTTCGCGGAGGCATACTATAATACAACAGAAAAGAAATGAGTCCCGACTCATGTGGGTACCCATTAGGATTAGGGCTAATATCCCTAAACGATAAAGTCTAGCATCAACTATCAGATTGAGTACTACAAAACTAGAACATGGCTCGGGATCACATAACCGCATATCACTAGACATGATGAGAAAGGAAATGAAAGCATTTATTGACATGTTTCAGGATACTTCACATAACCACATAAGTTCACACCTCTTTATTCAACAATTAAAAAAAATCCCTTTCATGCTCATGCCCCTCCCGGCTATTCCAATTAGTTTCATATACTCAAGTCGCATAGATACTTTATCACAATATACCATTACTTCCATCTTTTCCTAATCTACCCTTTTTCTCTCGTATTTTCACTCTGGGTTCCCGGGTAAAAATGATAGGGCCAATGGTTCGGTGTGAGGGGGCCCCAGACTCATACTTCCCCTTTAGTGTGCTCCTAACAGTCCTATCCCGGGGGTTCATTTTATTTAGACTCTCCTACATTCATTAGGTTCATTAGGTTAGGCCTGAGGATCGTTCGCTCTGATACCACTTTGTAACACCCCCATTTATTTAAGGACCTGAACTAGGACTCCTCAGATAAATAAAGGTGTTACCATCTCGGTTTCCCGAGGCAGTAGATACAAAGGAAGATAAACAGTACTTTAAACTAACTTTAAACTCAAAACATGTTCTTACATATCCAAAGGTCTTAACAACATAAATAAAGTACAACTCGTATTAAACTGACTAAGGTAATCTAGACATCTAATCTGGTCCGGATCCAAGCTCTTTCTCCCATAGCTCCCCCTTAGTCTCAGCCACCTGTCAATCTGCTCCCCAATAATTGGTTCATCACAGGTGATCACTGTAACACCCCCATTTATTTAAGGGCCTGTACTAGGACTCCTCAGATAAATAAAGGTGTTACCATCTCGGTTTCCCGAGGCTGTAGATACAAAGAAAAGATAAACAGTACTTTAATTAAAATTAAACTCATAACATGTTCTTACAACTGTATCCGAAAGTCTTAACAAAATAAAGAAGTACAACTCATGTTTATTCTGACTAAGGTGATCTAGACTCTAGTCTGGTCCGGATCCAAGCTCTTTCTCCCATAGCTCCCCCTTATTCTCAGCCACCTGTCAATCTGCTCCCCAATAAATTGGTTCATCACAGGTGATCACGAATACACAGGGTCAACCACGAGGTTGAGTAGAGGAAAAATAAATAAACCAACAATATAACATACTCCGCACCGATCCAACGCCAAATAAACTCCGCACCGATCCAACACCAAATAAACTCCGCACCGATCCAACACCATATAAACTCCGCACCGATCCAACACCATATAAACTCCGCACCGATCCAACGAGTTAATAACTCATTCTGACTCTCATTTACTAAAACACTATCCTTGTAAATTGTAGCTCATGAATTATGAAAATTTAGCGATAAAAGTAAACGAATTCGCATGACTAATATTTCCATGAATCACATGTCAACCAGTTAATAACTCATTAAATTAGGATCAGATCTTAAACATAGCAAATGCAATTCAATTGGTGACATAACAACACGCGTGAAGGTGTTATAAAGATCATTAGCCCAGTGAACTAGACAACGATATACCATAAGTATATGAAAGAACATCCACACGATTCACATCGTTCAAAATAATCACTACTACTAAGAACAATTGGATTGCTATATCATGCTAATAGGTTTACCATTCAAATTTTAGTCTACCACTTGTCAAGACCCTTCTCTGATAATTATGATTTTAACATCACATACGAACAACACATCATTATTTTGAGGTCATAACATTAGAAAGTAAGAGTGTTGGTATGCTTGAAAATATTTTATATATAATGGACAAGATGGCGTTATCATATAATAAGGTTCACATTCATATCATATGCCCACTATTCACGTTACTGATGCTTTACCAGGATATCACATGGTCACAACGCATAGTTCACATTTGGTTAAGCTTTTATATAAGATTTGCATGACTCACAACTTAATTGGTTTGGACGGGAACTTTACAACAATTCATCGGAATATTGGACAGCTTACAAAACAATCACAATTAAATAACTCGATAAGTTCTTACATAGCTTAACATTTTGGGAACGTGAGAGAATATTTTAAACAGTGGAGTTGGAATGGTACATAAAAGTAAACACGTTTCAAATGACTTCATTCACAAAACATGGGTCAAAACAGAACCAGACAGTAACAATCTGTCCACTGTCAACTAAAATATTTATTTCTCTCAAAATATAACTCCTGTTATAGTGAAATCAAAGCATTGCACAACCAACTCAGAAGGTTATCATGCATGAAATTTTCATACTCAATTATGGAACACGTATAAAATAGCAGCCCGTACAAACCAGACAACCTCCTGAAGAATTATTAAAATTTTGGTTCCTTTGCAACCACACATTACTACATCCACACTCAACTTTGGTTATCCCAAACACATTGACAAACATTTGAAACATAGACATCACTCTGTACTATATTAACATTCATTCCTCATTTCAATTGTAGTTGTCATCAAAATACAGTAAAGGTTTCGAAACTGAAAATAAGATCAACTAAATAGCTTGATAGTTATACATGTTTTTTTTTTTTTTTTTTCTTTTCAAAATGAGTTAGTCACCCCCATCGCACAATCACAACTCATCCAAGTACGGAAATATAACCTAAGGACTATTACGTATCCCTTACTGATGTCTGCCTTCAAAACGAATTTAAATGCGTATAATAAGCGTAAAATCTTAATTACGATATATGCAACACATAACTATATACGTTCATGGCTTAGGGAACACATTCCGCATATCACTAGACATGGTTTACTAATTTATATAAATCTGTTCATTCATGTTCAAATACCAACAATATATTACATTGATACTATAGTCATTCAAATCCAGATAATCGTATAAACACTTCAAATATCAAAATCATATGATCACATCACTCTAACCATGGCTCAACAAATACAACTCCCAAACCCTGATAATTTCAATTCAAACATCCATGTCAATCCACAGTTCCTATTGCACACTTCCTTAATCAGAACTCACACATGACTTACCTCGTTCTTCTCCTGCAAGAACGTTAGCATAGTATAACCAGGTCACTATATAGTCTACCCCACTCTTCAATTACTCTCTTTGGGTTCCCGAGACAGAACAGAAAGGGCCCTGGACTGGTGTGAGGGGGCCCCTAACTCACCCCGTTCCTTTTTGGGGCTCCTATCAGTTTTATCTCGGGGTTCATTTTATCAGACTCTTCCTACGTTCATTATGATTCATTTAGTGTAGGCCTGAGGATCGTTCGCTCTGATACCACTTTGTAACACCCCCATTTATTGAAGGGCCTGTACTAGGACTCCTCAGATAAATAAAGGTGTTACCATCTCGGTTTCCCGAGGCTGTAGATACAAAGAAAAGATAAACAGTACTTTAATTAAAATTAAACTCATAACATGTTCTTACAACTGTATCCGAAAGTCTTAACAAAATAAAGAAGTACAACTCATGTTTATTCTGACTAAGGTGATCTAGACTCTAGTCTGGTCCGGATCCAAGCTCTTTCTCCCATAGCTCCCCCTTAGTCTCAGCCACCTGTCAATCTGCTCCCCAATAAATTGGTTCATCACAGGTGATCACGAATACACAGGGTCAACCACGAGGTTGAGTAAAGGAAAAATAAATAAACCAACAATATAACATACTCCGCACCGATCCAACGCCAAATAAACTCCGCACCGATCCAACACCAAATAAACTCCGCACCGATCCAACACCATATAAACTCCGCACCGATCCAACACCATATAAACTCCGCACCGATCCAACGCCATATATACTCCGCACCGATCCAACGCCATATACACTCCGCACCGTATCACAAGACCCAATATTTTCACATCGTATTGCATCACAGAAATATACAAGACAATTAAGCACAATATAATACCATACATCCAATGAGGTATATAAATAGTTAACATAATAATAATAAATCACTCGTCATCATGTATACAGTATTCCCCTACCTCATCACTGTGGAAGATAACGGAAAGCGCGCAACTGCTACTAAAAGTGTTCCACGCGGAAACCTCCACCTAAACATGTATTATATAATTAATAAAACCCCCTAAAACTTGTCATATAAGTACACATTCCATATATAGAAACTTCCTAAAAAGGAAAGTTTCCCTAATAACATATTACCCGAAATAACAACTTCTAAATATGGTAACCCCTTAAACCCGACATGCCATACTTGTCACATTAAACATTGACCAAACACAAACAAAATACTACTTATAATGCTAATATTAATAACAATAAAATGCCAATAATAATAAAAGTAATAATAATGATAATACTTATAATAACAATAATAATATTAATAACACATTATTATACCATTATAACTTGTAAGAATAATTATCATACAACTAACACTACAATATTAATAATACTATTATCCTTATCATCATACCCTTCCAAACTTAGTAATAACTAATACTACTAGTTTATCAAAACAAATAAAACCAAGATGATAATATAGGTATCAATAATACACTTAATAGTAGTTTACCAATAAGTAATTAACAAAATACTAACCACCCTACAACACAACAAAAGTCACGCAAAAACAGCCCAAACGTACGAACTCAACAGCCCCCAAACATCTCAAGCAACTTACCAACCTCGACTAACACCGCTGCTGCCACCCACCACTACTGACCTCACCTGTGACACCACCAGGCTCACCTCTGAGCCACGGTGGTTCCAGGGAAGTCAGCGGCGGCTGTCGACGCAACAGCAACCACCCATAGCAGCCCCTTCAAACCAGCTCCACCACTGCCCCGGTCTTTTACATTGGGAGCAACCAACTCGAGACCCGCTGTAAGAACAGTACGCACCACCAAGACTCACCACGAGGACCATCACCTAACCACCCTAAATACCACTAAACTAATTCCCTTATTACCCAGAACAACCGTGAATGGAGTCTACATCAAATCCATACAAAACATCACACGTTTCAAAGCTCTGTTCTGAAAACGAAGGAAAACCGTGTCTGACACAGGTGGTAACTACCTCCCACGACGGCCCTAGGTGGCTAACGACGACAACCCAGTGGTCAAAACCCAACTACCAACATCATAGATTAAAGATATAACGTTACCAGAACCCATACGCACATAACACAACTGATTTTAATGGATCAAAACGAAAGAGAAGAACAGAAAACAGAGGTCGTAAAGAGCATACCTATTTCCTTGAGTAATCGAGCAACCTTAGAACCCGTAAACAACCGTGTAAACCTCTCCTCTCAACCCTGGGTATGGCGGCAGAAGGCGTGTGTGTGTAGCTAGGTTTCGAAAAAGATTAGGTTTAGGGTTTGGAGAGTGTTTATGACGGCAGGAAGAAAGTGTTTATCACGCTGTGTGGGTTTGTATTTTGATGTCGAGATAGGTTTGTATGTTGATGTCGAGATAGGTTGTTTTGGGTTGGCACGCCGATCGAGGCCCAAACGTCTTTTAAAACACGATATATCAACTAACACTCAAACCCGACACTACACTAGCTAGTATCATATAAAATATAAAAACACGTATCCGATAAACATATAAAATATAAAACACGTATTCGATAAATTAACTCGAATATAAACTAATCATCAAAATAATTATTAATCATTTAAGATAAAATAGTAAAATACGGAGTATTACAGTCTTCCCTCCTTAAAGTGAACTTCGTCCCGAAGTTCACCATCCCGTGGTCAACGAACTGGAAAACACATAACAGAAAATACTAAAAAGAGTACTTGAAAACACGAGTTGTCACACCCCCATTTATTTAAGGGCCTGTACTAGGACTCCTCAGATAAATAAAGGTGTTACCATCTCGGTTTCCCGAGGCTGTAGATACAAAGAAAAGATAAACAGTACTTTAATTAAAATTAAACTCATAACATGTTCTTACAACTGTATCCGAAAGTCTTAACAAAATAAAGAAGTACAACTCATGTTTATTCTGACTAAGGTGATCTAGACTCTAGTTTGGTCCGGATCCAAGCTCTTTCTCGCATAGCTCCCCCTTAGTCTCAGCCACCTGTCAATCTGCTCCCCAATAAATTGGTTCATCACAGGTGATCACGAATACACAGGGTCAACCACGAGGTTGAGTAGAGGAAAAATAAATAAACCAACAATATAACATACTCCGCACCGATCCAACGCCAAATAAACTCCGCACCGATCCAACACCAAATAAACTCCGCACCGATCCAACACCATATAAACTCCGCACCGATCCAACACCATATAAACTCCGCACCGATCCAACGCCATATATACTCTGCACCGATCCAACGCCATATACACTCCGCACCGTATCACAAGACCCAATATTTTCACATCGTATTGCATCACAGAAATATACAAGACAATTAAGCACAATATAATACCATTCATCCAATGAGGTATATAAATAGTTAACATAATAATAATAAATCACTCGTCATCATGTATACAGTATTCCCCTACCTCATCACTGTGGAAGATAACGGAAAGCGCGCAACTGCTACTAAAAGTGTTCCACGCGGAAACCTCCACCTAAACATGTATTATATAATTAATAAAACCCCCTAAAACTTGTCATATAAGTACACATTCCATATATAGAAACTTCCTAAAAAGGAAAGTTTCCCTAATAACATATTACCCGAAATAACAACTTCTAAATATGGTAACCCCTTAAACCCGACATGCCATACTTGTCACATTAAACATTGACCAAACACAAACAAAATACTACTTATAATGCTAATATTAATAACAATAAAATGCCAATAATAATAAAAGTAATAATAATGATAATACTTATAATAACAATAATAATATTAATAACACATTATTATACCATTATAACTTGTAAGAATAATTATCATACAACTAACACTACAATATTAATAATACTATTATCCTTATCATCATACCCTTCCAAACTTAGTAATAACTAATACTACTAGTTTATCAAAACAAATAAAACCAAGATGATAATATAGGTATCAATAATACACTTAATAGTAGTTTACCAATAAGTAATTAACAAAATACTAACCACCCTACAACACAACAAAAGTCACGCAAAAACAGCCCAAACGTACGAACTCAACAGCCCCCAAACATCTCAAACAACTTACCAACCTCGACTAACACCGCTGCTGCCACCCACCACCACTACTGACCTCACCTGTGACACCACCAGGCTCACCTCTGAGCCACGGTGGTTCCAGGGAAGTCAGCGGCGGCTGTCGACGCAGCAGCAACCACCCATAGCAGCCCCTTCAAACCAGCTCCACCACTGCCCCGGTCTTTTACATTGGGAGCAACCAACTCGAGACCCGCTGTAAGAACAGTACGCACCACCAAGACTCACCACGAGGACCATCACCTAACCACCCTAAATACCACTAAACTAATTCCCTTATTACCCAGAACAACCGTGAATGGAGTCTACATCAAATCCATACAAAACATCACACGTTTCAAAGCTCTGTTCTGAAAACGAAGGAAAACCGTGTCTGACACAGGTGGTAACTACCTCCCACGACGGCCCTAGGTGGCTAACGGCGACAACCCAGTGGTCAAAACCCAACTACCAACATCATAGATTAAAGATATAACGTTACCAGAACCCATACGCACATAACACAACTGATTTTAATGGATCAAAACGAAAGAGAAGAACAGAAAACAGAGGTCGTAAAGAGCATACCTATTTCCTTGAGTAATCGAGCAACCTTAGAACCCGTAAACAACCGTGTAAACCTCTCCTCTCAACCCTGGGTATGGCGGCAGAAGGCGTGTGTGTGTAGCTAGGTTTCGAAAAAGATTAGGTTTAGGGTTTGGAGAGTGTTTATGACGGCAGGAAGAAAGTGTTTATCACGCTGTGTGGGTTTGTATTTTGATGTCGAGATAGGTTTGTATGTTGATGTCGAGATAGGTTGTTTTGGGTTGGCACGCCGATCGAGGCCCAAACGTCTTTTAAAACACGATATATCAACTAACACTCAAACCCGACACTACACTAGCTAGTATCATACAAAATATAAAAACACGTATCCGATAAACATATAAAATATAAAACACGTATTCGATAAATTAACTCGAATATAAACTAATCATCAAAATAATTATTAATCATTTAAGATAAAATAGTAAAATACGGAGTATTACAGTCTTCCCTCCTTAAAGTGAACTTCGTCCCGAAGTTCACCATCCCGTGGTCAACGAACTGGAAAACACATAACAGAAAATACTAAAAAGAGTACTTCAAAACACGAGTTGTCACACCCCCATTTATTTAAGGGCCTGTACTAGGACTCCTCAGATAAATAAAGGTGTTACCATCTCGGTTTCCCGAGGCTGTAGATACAAAGAAAAGATAAACAGTACTTTAATTAAAATTAAACTCATAACATGTTCTTACAACTGTATCCGAAAGTCTTAACAAAATAAAGAAGTACAACTCATGTTTATTCTGACTAAGGTGATCTAGACTCTAGTTTGGTCCGGATCCAAGCTCTTTCTCGCATAGCTCCCCCTTAGTCTCAGCCACCTGTCAATCTGCTCCCCAATAAATTGGTTCATCACAGGTGATCACGAATACACAGGGTCAACCACGAGGTTGAGTAGAGGAAAAATAAATAAACCAACAATATAACATACTCCGCACCGATCCAACGCCAAATAAACTCCGCACCGATCCAACACCAAATAAACTCCGCACCGATCCAACACCATATAAACTCCGCACCGATCCAACACCATATAAACTCCGCACCGATCCAACGCCATATATACTCTGCACCGATCCAACGCCATATACACTCCGCACCGTATCACAAGACCCAATATTTTCACATCGTATTGCATCACAGAAATATACAAGACAATTAAGCACAATATAATACCATTCATCCAATGAGGTATATAAATAGTTAACATAATAATAATAAATCACTCGTCATCATGTATACAGTATTCCCCTACCTCATCACTGTGGAAGATAACGGAAAGCGCGCAACTGCTACTAAAAGTGTTCCACGCGGAAACCTCCACCTAAACATGTATTATATAATTAATAAAACCCCCTAAAACTTGTCATATAAGTACACATTCCATATATAGAAACTTCCTAAAAAGGAAAGTTTCCCTAATAACATATTACCCGAAATAACAACTTCTAAATATGGTAACCCCTTAAACCCGACATGCCATACTTGTCACATTAAACATTGACCAAACACAAACAAAATACTACTTATAATGCTAATATTAATAACAATAAAATGCCAATAATAATAAAAGTAATAATAATGATAATACTTATAATAACAATAATAATATTAATAACACATTATTATACCATTATAACTTGTAAGAATAATTATCATACAACTAACACTACAATATTAATAATACTATTATCCTTATCATCATACCCTTCCAAACTTAGTAATAACTAATACTACTAGTTTATCAAAACAAATAAAACCAAGATGATAATATAGGTATCAATAATACACTTAATAGTAGTTTACCAATAAGTAATTAACAAAATACTAACCACCCTACAACACAACAAAAGTCACGCAAAAACAGCCCAAACGTACGAACTCAACAGCCCCCAAACATCTCAAACAACTTACCAACCTCGACTAACACCGCTGCTGCCACCCACCACCACTACTGACCTCACCTGTGACACCACCAGGCTCACCTCTGAGCCACGGTGGTTCCAGGGAAGTCAGCGGCGGCTGTCGACGCAGCAGCAACCACCCATAGCAGCCCCTTCAAACCAGCTCCACCACTGCCCCGGTCTTTTACATTGGGAGCAACCAACTCGAGACCCGCTGTAAGAACAGTACGCACCACCAAGACTCACCACGAGGACCATCACCTAACCACCCTAAATACCACTAAACTAATTCCCTTATTACCCAGAACAACCGTGAATGGAGTCTACATCAAATCCATACAAAACATCACACGTTTCAAAGCTCTGTTCTGAAAACGAAGGAAAACCGTGTCTGACACAGGTGGTAACTACCTCCCACGACGGCCCTAGGTGGCTAACGACGACAACCCAGTGGTCAAAACCCAACTACCAACATCATAGATTAAAGATATAACGTTACCAGAACCCATACGCACATAACACAACTGATTTTAATGGATCAAAACGAAAGAGAAGAACAGAAAACAGAGGTCGTAAAGAGCATACCTATTTCCTTGAGTAATCGAGCAACCTTAGAACCCGTAAACAACCGTGTAAACCTCTCCTCTCAACCCTGGGTATGGCGGCAGAAGGCGTGTGTGTGTAGCTAGGTTTCGAAAAAGATTAGGTTTAGGGTTTGGAGAGTGTTTATGACGGCAGGAAGAAAGTGTTTATCACGCTGTGTGGGTTTGTATTTTGATGTCGAGATAGGTTTGTATGTTGATGTCGAGATAGGTTGTTTTGGGTTGGCACGCCGATCGAGGCCCAAACGTCTTTTAAAACACGATATATCAACTAACACTCAAACCCGACACTACACTAGCTAGTATCATACAAAATATAAAAACACGTATCCGATAAACATATAAAATATAAAACACGTATTCGATAAATTAACTCGAATATAAACTAATCATCAAAATAATTATTAATCATTTAAGATAAAATAGTAAAATACGGAGTATTACAGTCTTCCCTCCTTAAAGTGAACTTCGTCCCGAAGTTCACCATCCCGTGGTCAACGAACTGGAAAACACATAACAGAAAATACTAAAAAGAGTACTTCAAAACACGAGTTGTCACACCCCCATTTATTTAAGGGCCTGTACTAGGACTCCTCAGATAAATAAAGGTGTTACCATCTCGGTTTCCCGAGGCTGTAGATACAAAGAAAAGATAAACAGTACTTTAATTAAAATTAAACTCATAACATGTTCTTACAACTGTATCCGAAAGTCTTAACAAAATAAAGAAGTACAACTCATGTTTATTCTGACTAAGGTGATCTAGACTCTAGTTTGGTCCGGATCCAAGCTCTTTCTCGCATAGCTCCCCCTTAGTCTCAGCCACCTGTCAATCTGCTCCCCAATAAATTGGTTCATCACAGGTGATCACGAATACACAGGGTCAACCACGAGGTTGAGTAGAGGAAAAATAAATAAACCAACAATATAACATACTCCGCACCGATCCAACGCCAAATAAACTCCGCACCGATCCAACACCAAATAAACTCCGCACCGATCCAACACCATATAAACTCCGCACCGATCCAACACCATATAAACTCCGCACCGATCCAACGCCATATATACTCTGCACCGATCCAACGCCATATACACTCCGCACCGTATCACAAGACCCAATATTTTCACATCGTATTGCATCACAGAAATATACAAGACAATTAAGCACAATATAATACCATTCATCCAATGAGGTATATAAATAGTTAACATAATAATAATAAATCACTCGTCATCATGTATACAGTATTCCCCTACCTCATCACTGTGGAAGATAACGGAAAGCGCGCAACTGCTACTAAAAGTGTTCCACGCGGAAACCTCCACCTAAACATGTATTATATAATTAATAAAACCCCCTAAAACTTGTCATATAAGTACACATTCCATATATAGAAACTTCCTAAAAAGGAAAGTTTCCCTAATAACATATTACCCGAAATAACAACTTCTAAATATGGTAACCCCTTAAACCCGACATGCCATACTTGTCACATTAAACATTGACCAAACACAAACAAAATACTACTTATAATGCTAATATTAATAACAATAAAATGCCAATAATAATAAAAGTAATAATAATGATAATACTTATAATAACAATAATAATATTAATAACACATTATTATACCATTATAACTTGTAAGAATAATTATCATACAACTAACACTACAATATTAATAATACTATTATCCTTATCATCATACCCTTCCGAACTTAGTAATAACTAATACTACTAGTTTATCAAAACAAATAAAACCAAGATGATAATATAGGTATCAATAATACACTTAATAGTAGTTTACCAATAAGTAATTAACAAAATACTAACCACCCTACAACACAACAAAAGTCACGCAAAAACAGCCCAAACGTACGAACTCAACAGCCCCCAAACATCTCAAACAACTTACCAACCTCGACTAACACCGCTGCTGCCACCCACCACCACTACTGACCTCACCTGTGACACCACCAGGCTCACCTCTGAGCCACGGTGGTTCCAGGGAAGTCAGCGGCGGCTGTCGACGCAGCAGCAACCACCCATAGCAGCCCCTTCAAACCAGCTCCACCACTGACCCGGTCTTTTACATTGTGAGCAACCAACTCGAGACCCGTTGTAAGAACAGTACGCACCACCAAGACTCACCACGAGGACCATCACCTAACCACCCTAAATACCACTTAACTAATTCCCTTATTACCCAGAACAACCGTGAATGGAGTCTACATCAAATCCATACAAAACATCACACGTTTCAAAGCTCTGTTCTGAAAACGAAGGAAAACCGTGTCTGACACAGGTGGTAACTACCTCCCACGACGGCCCTAGGTGGCTAACGACGACAACCCAGTGGTCAAAACCCAACTACCAACATCATAGATTAAAGATATAACGTTACCAGAACCCATACGCACATAACACAACTGATTTTAATGGATCAAAACGAAAGAGAAGAACAGAAAACAGAGGTCGTAAAGAGCATACCTATTTCCTTGAGTAATCGAGCAACCTTAGAACCCGTAAACAACCGTGTAAACCTCTCCTCTTAACCCTGGGTATGGCGGCAGAAGGCGTGTGTGTGTAGCTAGGTTTCGAAAAAGATTAGGTTTAGGGTTTGGAGAGTGTTTATGACGGCAGGAAGAAAGTGTTTATCACGCTGTGTGGGTTTGTATGTTGATGTCGAGATAGGTTTGTATGTTGATGTCGAGATAGGTTGTTTTGGGTTGGCACGCCGATCGAGGCCCAAACGTCTTTTAAAACACGATATATCAACTAACACTCAAACCCGACACTACACTAGTATCATACAAAATATAAAAACACGTATCCGATAAACATATAAAATATAAAACAGGTATTCGATAAATTAACTCGAATATAAACTAATCATCAAAATAATTATTAATCATTTATGATAAAATAGTAAAATACGGAGTATTACAATCACGAATACACAGGGTCAACCACGAGGTTGAGTAGGGAAAACAATAATTATATCAATATAGTAAACTCCGCACCGATCTAACGCCAAATAAACTCCGCACCGATCCAACGCCATATATATACTCCGCACCGATCCAACGCCATATATACTCCGCACCGATCCAACACCATATATACTCCGCACCGATCCAACACCACATCACAAGACCCAATATATATATATATATATATATATATTCACATCGTAACAATGTCTCAAAAGATATAAATAGCACAATATAACGTTCACATGAGATTATAACTTAAACATGCTTATTAACACATAAGAACAGATTACACAGTATTGTAAACCAGTATCTTTCCCTACCTGATATAGCAGGAACGTAGACACAACCCGAGATATGCTTAGAAACGTTCCACTCGAAACTCGCTCCCTAAACAGATATACGTAACGAATTAATAACTTACACGAACCCCTTAACGAATCATAGTTACTATAAATGGCAACTACCATAAGTGGAAAGTTTCCATAAATAGAAACTTTCCAATGTATCAACTTCCAAATATAGTAGCTTCTAAATATAACAACTTTCGTTTGAATTTCAAATGACTCTCAATACACTTTATTACTCATATCAAAGCTCACCATAAATACTTAACCTCTAATAGATAAAATATTATTACCATAGATAACAAATATAGTACGAATATTAATAATAATAATAATAATAATAATAATAATAATAATAATAATAATAATAAAAATCATAAAACTAAATAAACTCAAAAGAAACGGGACCATCATGGCTAAAACAAAAATACCCGACTCACCCTTTCTCTCGTCTTCAACCTACCACACCACCGTGTACCACCCCTTCGACCACCAGCGGACGCCCCCTGCCAACACAGCCAACACCCAACAGACCCTCTGGCACAACCAACCCATGCGACTCCTGCCGGAGAGTCAGACCAGACCCCAACAACCCAGGTCTGACTCTCACCCGCACCTCAACCAGCCTGAAAACAGGCTCCAACGACTGACTCAACCACCACTAAAACCACCCACAAGCACCACTAAAACAACCTCTGACACCAGACCCATAACCACCGGTGGTGCCACCGTGTCGACCTCCCCCGAGTCAACGGTGGTACCACCCCCAAACCCTTACCTGAAAACGCAAGACCCAAAAACAGAGACAACCGGCCTACGAGCAGCCTCCTTCGACACCGACTCCGCCGACGACACCCACCACTGCTACCACCATGATAAGCCCCTGACTACCATCTGCCTCCCTGACTCATGACCCGCACTAGATCGACACGAAACCAGACTCAAACCACACCCTAAACATACACAGGCGTGAACACAAATAGAAACACGAACCCAGAATTAACCCAGACTCGTAACAACCACCCTTTTTCCGCCACACTTACCACCAACGACCACCAGAGACTACTCCATATGCAAACACCACGCGACATACTATAAGATTATACAAAACGAACTAAGATCAAATACGTATAACTCATCGATACTACTATGAAAAGACACGAATTCACCATAAACAAAAGAACAGTCGACAACCATACCTGAATTCGGGTCAAAACGACGGTCCTAGGCTGACTCAACTGGCCGGAAAAACCCTCTCTCTCCTTCTATGAAGTGACGGCAGTAGGTTTTGGGTGATGGTGGCGTTTCGAAATGACCTAGGGATCTGGTTAGACTCCCTCTTATATGGCGGCTTAGAGTGAAGTGTAGAGTAGGGTTTTGCAAAACAATAAAACGTGGGCTCTCTCTCTTGGTTTTTGCACGCATAACGAGGCCCATGGCCGTGCTGCCATGGGTCCTGGGTTAGAACCCCAACAACTTCACGTTACTAATATTATGTTAAGGTAGCTAAGTTCCCTTATCGAGTCCCATCTAAGACCACAACACCTCGTAAAAACGAGTACGAGCAAGCTTATAAAATGAACGATTTAAGTAAAAGAAACCGAAAATGCGAGGTATTACAACTACCGTTGATTTGTTGAGGATTTCTCTAGATTAGCTCGCCCGATGACTCAGTTGTTGAAGAAGGAAGCTAAATTTGTGTGGACCGATAAGTGTGAGAGTTCTTTCCAGGAATTGAAGACTAGGTTGACTTCCGCTCCCGTACTTGCTTTGCCAGAGATTGGAGTTGACTTTGATGTTTATTGTGATGCTTCGATGTTAGGGCTTGGATGTGTGTTGATGCAGAGTGGTAAGGTGATAGCTTACTCATCTAGACAGTTGAGAGTTCACGAGGTGAACTATCCTACACATGACCTTGAGTTAGCTGCAGTTGTTCAATGCCTTGAAGATGTGGCGTCATTACTTGATGGGATCTCATTGTCGCATTTTCACGGATCACAAGAGTCTTAAGTACATTTTCACCCAGAAAGACCTTAATATGCGACAGAGACGTTGGCTAGAGTTGGTTAAGGATTACGACATTGAGTTGTTATATCATGAGGGAAAGGCCAATGTAGTTGCTGACGCGCTTAGCCGCAAGACTTCTCATTCGATGAGTGCTATGCGAGTGTTGCCCGATGAGTTGTGTTCCGAGTTTCGGAAGTTGAGATTAGAGATGGTGGGTAGTGGTTTTGATTGGTTAGCTGCTATGACTGCCGAGCCGTCCTTATATTGGGAGATTCGCCAGAGTTTACCTTCAGATGCTGATATCAAGAAGTTCGAGGCTAAGATTTCGAGTGGAGTTGCACCTGACTTAGTGATTGTTGCTGATGGTTTCCTCAGGTTCCGTGGTAGGATGTATGTTCCAGATGTGCCAGATTTGAGGAAGAGGGTTCTTGATGAGGCTCACTTGACACCGTATTCAGTTCATCCGGGAGGAGAGAAGATGCACAAGGATTTGAGGCTTATGTTTTGGTGGCCTGGTATGAAGAGAGAGATCTTGGATTACGTTAGTAGGTGCTTGACTTGTCAACAACTCAAGATAGAGCATAGGAGGCCAGGTGGTTTGCTACAGCCACTTTCCGTTCCTCAGTGGAAGTGGGAGTGTATATCGATGGACTTCGTGACAGCATTGCCTAAGACTGTGGGAGGCAAGGATGCGATTTGGGTTATTGGTGATAGGCTAACTAAGTGTGCCAGATTTGTGCCTATCAGAGAGACATGGGATATGGACAGTTTAGCCAGGGCTTATATTGCTGAGATAGTCCGCTATCATGGTGTGCCGAGAGAGATCGTTTCAGATCGAGATCCTCGTTTTTGCTCCAGATTCTGGAAGGCTTTACAGGAGGCTATGGGTAGCCGTTTGTTGATGAGCACCGCATTTCATGCCGCGACTGATGGTCAGTCCGAGAGGACTATACAGACACTAGAGGATTTACTCCGCGCTTGTGCCCTCGATTTTCAGAGTTCTTGGGAGCAGTGTTTGCCGTTGGTAGAGCTTTCTTACAACAACAGTTACCATTCATCTATTGGTATGGCTCCGTACGAGGCTCTTTATGGTAGGAAGTGCCGTAGTCCGATTTGTTGGGATCAGGCGAGTGACGTGCACGACCTAGGACCGGACCAGTTAGCTGTTACTATCGATCAGGTTCAGCTTATCAGAGGTAGGATGAAGGCCGCACAGGATCGGCAGAAATCCTATGCTGATGTTCGCCGTAGACCTCTAGAGTTTGAGGTGGGTGACAGAGTCTTCTTGAGAGTTTCACCGACGAAGGGCGTTAAGAGGTTTGGAGTTAAGGGCAAGTTGAGTCCTAAGTATATTGGGCCTTTTGAGATCGTGAAGAGGATTGGTGCTGCTGCTTATCGTTTGGACTTGCCTCCTAGTTTGGGCAATGTAACAGCCCGTATTTTCGTAAAATCTAATTTAAGCGTTTTAAATTATTTTAAGTAATAAAATAATACTTTAATAATTTATTGTGAAAGATTTTAATTTTATTAGTAAGATCCGTCTTAAGAACCTCAAGCCCTTAAGATGAATACAAACTTGGTAAGGTTAAGTTCCCGACTTAAATATCCGTTCTAATATCCTAACCCGTTCTTTTAATACGGAAAGGACAACTCACTTGAACCCTTAAAATCCCTTATGTCGACTTTTATTTTTCCTCAAGAACTCTTTTCACAGTAAACTAATCTCCTCTCAAACCTCCATTTTATTTCTCCTTCTTTTGATCTTTTCTTCTTCATCCGTTCTTCGATTTAAGGTAACAATAGCATTTTCGGAATCCTTGCGAGATTTCCAAGACATCCGTCTCTTTCAATTTCGCTTTCGTTCAACTTGAAAAAGGGGCTGTTTTGTGTGATTTCCGTTTAAGCATCTAAAAACCCGTTTTCTCTGTTGTAGGAGGAAGCTTAGAGGATCTTGGTGTTGGTAGTTTCCTTATTGAAGGGGATCTTGGAGCTTAATCGCGTTTAAGGTGACGATAATGGGATAACTCGGCCTTTATGTGTATATTAGCACTTTTGTTGTGATTCTTATGTTAGTTTCTGTTTTGGTTGATGTTTATTGTTCAAAGGACATAGTAATATGTTTAGGATGTTTAATATTTGAAGAAATCATGTTCTAAGATGTTGTTATGTGTTCTTAAGTTCATTTTCAGTTTTTCATAAATTGCGACGGATACTTGTCAAAGTCGTTTGAGGTTTGTTATGGGACTTGTTTGCTGCTAGATAGGATTTAATTGATGATTGGTATTGTTGGGTAAACATCATGTGTAGCAATTTTGAAGTTTGTAGGTCGATTCATGAAGTTTTCCTCATATTGCGATTTTGCGATCAGGCTCTCTGAGCTGGTCGACTGACCGGCCGCCGGTCGACTGGCTGGGAGAGCATATGTGTGTTTTCGTAATTTTTGGAAAATGGCCTTGGACTGCCAGCCGGCCGACCGGCTGCCTGCCGACCGGCTGGTAGTCATTTTGTGTTGAGTATGTTTTGCGAGAACATAAGTAGGATGGGAGCCCAGCCGGCAGACCGGCCGCCTGCCAGCCGGCAGACCGGCCGCCTGCCAGCCGGCAGACCGGCCGCCTGCCAGCCGGCTGGGAGTGCATGTGGGGATGGTTACGAAGTTGTGAAGGCTAGGAATAGGGTTCCCAGCCGGCCGACCGGCTGCCTGCCGACCGGCTGGGAGTCCGTGTGTTGTTGGTTCAGAAAAAGAAAGAAAGGCTGAGGAGGTCACCAGCCGGCCGACCGGCTGCCTGCCGACCGGCTGGGGACCCCTGTAGGCTGTTTTGAGTTTTGAAATTTAATCGTAACTTTCAAATGGTTAATCGGTTTTGATTGAAACTCGTTTTGTATACCCGTGATGTATATTTGAGGTCTCCGGTGTACGGGCAACATTATATTGGGTTCGGGAATGGAGTGAGGATAGAGACCCCCCGGTCGGGTAACCGAAAGGGAAACCGGCTCTCCCTCGTCTTAGTTCCCGGGATCAATTAAGTGTTGATTAGAGGTTTAAGAAGTTAGAACTATAAGTTAGTTTCTGCCTTTGGATGCTAGTGGTTACAATGGTTGTCGCGTGGTGGGATATGTGTTAAGCTCACCTCTGGACCCACTACGTGTTTATATGTCGCGTGACGGGATATGTGTTAAGCTCACCTCTGGACCCGTTACGTGTTTTGCTTGGGCGTGTCAGGATATGTGTTAAGCTCACCTCTGGACCTGACACGTGATCGGTTGTCGTACACGGGATATGTGTTAAGCTCACCTCTGGACCCGTTGTGCGGTAGCTGTGTATTGGGATATGTGTTAAGTTCACCTCTGGACCCAATACTTGTTTGTAGCATCGGGATATGTGTTAAGCTCACCTCTGGACCCGTTGCTTTTGGATGATTAGGGATATGTGTTAAGCTCACCTCTGGACCCTTTTCATGTTGTGTAAGTTTAGGGATATGTGTTAAGCTCACCTCTGGACCCTTTACTTGAATTGTATGTTGGGATATGTGTTAAGCTCACCTCTGGACCCGACATAGTGTAGTAATGGGATATGTGTTAAGCTCACCTCTGGACCCGTTGCTAGTGATATGAATGTTTTATCTGCTTGCCTTGATGATGGTACAGTGTCAGATATGCATGATGGGTTATTGATGTTTATTGAGTTATGGTTTAATCATCCAAGGCATTGGATGACTCTTAGTTCGGTTTCATAAATAGTTGGACTGAAAGACCCCCCGACTGGGTAACCAGTAGGGAAATCGGCTCTCCTTCCTAACGGTTTATGAAGTTGGTTGAGAGCTGTGCATATGTAATCGCATGATAGTATGATATCAGTTGATGAGTTGTTGATGCTTCACATGTTGTTATATGTTGGAGTGTTCTGTATTGTTTTATGTGTTACGTGTTGTCACAAAAGGTGGCTAGGAGAACTCTAGTCACTCCCCACTGATTGTGGCGTACATGTTTACATGTATGTAGGTACATGACAGGTGGTTGGCAGAGGGTTGCATGGAGCTAGCGAGCGATGATCCTATTCATCGATTGACTTACACGTTTACGTTAGCTAGACTTAGTTTACATTTCAGTTGAGTGCCTGTAGGGATGTACCATCCCAGGCTGTTTGTATATGTATTTTACTTTCAGTTACAGTTTTTAATTCACCTCGCCTGTTAGTTATGTTAAAAAGTTTTAATTCCGCTGCATTTTTAGTACTTTTGTATGTTTATATTTCCGCTCTCGCGAGGGGTTTTACAGTTGGTATCAGAGCATTATTGCTCCCGACGCACTCATGTGACCCCCAACCTTAACTTGACCATATAATTGAATAATGAATGAGAGATGGGGTAGATTTAAGGACTTATATTGTAGTCTGTTTTTTGATTGCTCTTGTTAAGCTCTAACGTGTTTGTTGATTGTCATTGACTTCACTTTTATATCTTTTGATCGACGAACCGTGGGCTTATCCATTTGGCGGTGGAGATCGGAGTTCCCACCGAAGATAGGAGATTCGTGCTATTGTTGAAGAATGCTTCTGAACGTTGAAGATACTTCCCTTTTCTTGTGCATCACCTTCCTTGATAACTCTGGATACACATCCTTCTTTTAGAATATTTGTCTATCTTGCTTGAACAAATCTTCATATCTTCTCAGCTTAACCTTGGTGCTTGCTTTCTTAAGGTGCCCTCTAAGTAACCTTCCCTTTTATTGGATTTAGAGGAACTAGTCTTAGGATAACTGTAAGCTGTGTTATGAGAAATATTGTTATTTGAGGAATAACTTAAGAGGTATCGAGAGACATGTTTTGGTGATCTAAGGGTCTAGTTGTCTATCCAATTGGGAGAGTGAAAGTGAGTGATAGGATACTTGCGTGAAGGTTGAGTTGCATACTTAGTATTCGGTGCAACCTAACCTTGAGAACCATGCTTAGATCGTGAAAGTTTGTGGATTGTAGAGTACTGTTTAAGGAGTTAGATAAGATACTTGATGATATAGAGCGACCTGAGAGGATGGCCTTAAGATGCTAATGATGAAGAATAGATGATTGAGGTGAGTTAGTATCACTTGATTTAGGTGAGTGACTGAGCTGAGAAAGGTCCGTTGTTGAGGAATACGAATCATTGGCGATAATAGTTGAGTACTCGAAAAATTTATGACTTCAACTGGGAGGAAGTGAATCATTATCTGGCCTTAGGTTATTTAATGGATCTTAGCGTTCTTCTATTGAAGAACTTAAAGGAAACTTGAGGATGCACCGCCAGTTTGTGAATGGAATAAAGTAAGTCATTGGGAGAGGAAAGTTCGGAAAAACTTGATGGTTTAAGAATTGTTATCTGGTGGACAGTGAGGTAAGTAAGGTGTATATGACATAAGGGTGCTGACCTGAAAGGGTTATTGAATTGTCATTTGAGGAACTAGCAGAGATGTGTCATCTCAAACTTTTGGGAATAGGTATTGTGATTATGATATCGTTTAAAGTTTGGAAGATTAGGGTATATAAATCATAGGAGGAATTTTCGTGAGAACCGATAATTGAATGACTTGATTTGGAAAAAAGAAGTGAGAATCCCGCGAGAATAGTGAGAGACCCGCACCTTGGAAGATTCCGCAATCGTTCTTTTCACGTCGCTTCTCTCCTTTCTTCTCCTTTGCTTCTCCGTCTGACCTTGACTTCAATTTTATTGGAGTCTATAGCCTAAAGTTCCTTACCTTGTCATCTTATTGTCCCTCGAGCCGTCTTTCGTTTGTCTCTCTCGAGACCTGTGTCGTGTTTATCCTTGAAGTTCGCATCTCATCTCCTCTTCTGTGAGCCTTGTTCCTTTTCATCTAGAATAGTGGCGAGATCGACCTGTTCTTGGGGTAGAGATACATACCTTGAGGAATTTTTGGTTCTGCGTTGTCAGGATTTGGTGGAGAGAGTTAGTGAGAATAGTGTTCGAGCGATGTTGGATAGGGTACCGTCTGGAGAGTTCCATGTAGGATGGGTCGGTGTGTAAGTGGTATTTGTAGATTTTGAAGTACCATTTGAGGATTTGAATAAAATGCTTGGAGTTCTAGATGAATTTAGAGGAATGTACCTTGGATAATGATGATGTGGTTAATTGGTTGAATGAGGTAAGTTAGTGCTACTTAATCTTGAGGAATTTTTGTAATGCAGAAAGGACCACATACTTGAGGAACGAGAGTTATTGGTAACGGTGTGAGAATGTTGAGATTTACGATTTGACTTATGGAGTTGACTGAGTGTTTGACCGTAGGTTACTTATTGAACCTCAGCGTTTACCTATTGAGATACTTAAGGAAATTGTAAGATGCCCCACTGTTAGGTGGATTGTTTTTGATAGCTGTGGTATAATGGAAGTTTGTTGGCTTAATAATACTTCGATGGTGATTGATGGGTAACCATTGATGTTTGTGGTAATCATAGTGTAGAGATTTGCAACTTATAAGTGTTCAGTAATATCATTTGAGGAATCTCGGAATGTGGATAACTAAGTCTTACTGAAACTGTGGGAGTGAAGGTTGCTACTCCCTTGGAATTTTGCCTTGGGATGTATACTATTGGTAAGTGGTTAGAAACCAGAGGATTTAGAAGTTGTTGCCTTTGTAAGGTCGTGATTTGAATGTTCACTTTGGTAATAAAATTTGGAAATTTAGGATTTTGAAGCACCTTGTGGAATAAGTGGTTGGGATCAAGCTGTTTAAAAATTGAAGTTATGGAATTTCGTTATGGTCCCCAACGGGAGAGGTTACAGAATAATGAATACCATATCTTGAGTTTTGAGGTTCGATGTTATGGTAATGAGGATTTTGGGTTAGAGTTTCGGTAGTGCGTGAACCTTGGACTAGGATGCATGCTTAAGCTTCTGTCTGGTTGAGGAATACCTTGTTCTGTGGATAAGATAATGGCAAGAGAGATCGTGAAATCATTGGGAGTCTAGAGATCACTTAAATCGTTCCCCGTGGGATCTATTAGGAATCGTTGTGACGATGCTTTGTTTTTGAATTGAGTGGTTAGTGACCCCATGTTGGGCAAGAATTTCCGTCTTCCTTGACCTCTAACCTGGTTGTTCTCTTCCTTCGATCCTTTCTCGTGTGTGCTGCCAGTTGTGAAACTGGAAACTCTTAATCCTTCATGTCGAAGATAATCTCTATGACTGTTTCTGCGCTCCCAGCGACTGTTTTCGAAATTCGTTTCCCTATTGTTGACTCTAAATTTGCTGTTTTTGGAAAATCTTACTGCTTTTGGAGTTTGAAACCACTTCCTCTTCCGTTGGAGGTAACCTTTTGTCATTTTTACAATTCTACTCTTTCAAGAATTTGAGAAGAAAAGTTAATTTTGAAGGAAACCTGGTTTGAAAGAGCCGAATGTTTTACAACTTTGATGGATTTCAGCGTTGGTTGCCACTGGAACGTGTTATTGGAGACGTCTGATAACCTGTGCCGTGTTTATCAACACCGAATCGATCTAAATTTCAAATTTAATGATTTAATTTTGGGACTTGTCTCAGATTTGGAATGTCGGACTGTCGAATACGTAACGAGGATCCCAACGTCCATTGACAAGACTTGTGCCTCGAAATCTTTTACTCCTTAAAAACCTTTTTGGAAGATTAAGTTTTGAGTTGTCATGACCCGCTGGTTCATTTTGAAAGTTTTAGTTGTTCTCGTACTTACTTCTACTTTCGAGTTTCGAGGACGAAACTTTTTGAAGATTGGGTGATTGTAACAGCCCGTATTTTCGTAAAATCTAATTTAAGCGTTTTAAATTATTTTAAGTAATAAAATAATACTTTAATAATTTATTGTGAAAGATTTTAATTTAATTAGTAAGATCCGTCTTAAGAACCTCAAGCCCTTAAGACGAATACAAACTTGGTAAGGTTAAGTTCCCGACTTAAATATCCGTTCTAATATCCTAACCCGTTCTTTTAATACGGAAAGGACAACAAACTTGAACCCTTAAAATCCCTTATGTCGACATTTATTTTTCCTCAAGAACTCTTTTCACAGTAAACTAATCTCCTCTCAAACCTCCATTTTATTTCTCCTTCTTTTGATCTTTTCTTCTTCATCCGTTCTTCGATTTAAGGTAACAATAGCATTTTCAGAATCCTTGCGAGATTTCCAAGACATCCGTCTCTTTCAATTTCGCTTTCGTTCAACTTGAAAAAGGGGCTGTTTTGTGTGATTTCCGTTTAAGCATCTAAAAACCCGTTTTCTTTGTTGTAGGAGGAAGCTTAGAGGATCTTGGTGTTGGTAGTTTCCTTATTGAAGGGGATCTTGGAGCTTAATCGCGTTTAAGGTGACGATAATGGGATAACTCGGCCTTTATGTGTATATTAGCACTTTTGTTGTGACTCTTATGTTAGTTTCTGTTTTGGTTGATGTTTATTGTTCAAAGGACATAGTAACATGTTTAGGATGTTTAATATGTGAAGAAATCATGTTCTAAGATGTTGTTATGTGTTCTTAAGTTCATTTTCAGTTTTTCATAAATTGCAACGGATACTTGTCAAAGTCGTTTGAGGATTGTTATGGGACTTGTTTGCTGCTAGATAGGATGTAATTGATGATTGGTATTGTTGGGTAAACATCATGTGTAGCAATTTTGAAGTTTGTAGGTCGATTCATGAAGTTTTCCTCATATAGCGATTTTGCGATTTTGCGATCAGGCTCTCTGAGCCAGTCGACCGACCGGCCGCCGGTCGACCGGCTGGGAGAGCATATGTGTGTTTTCGTAATTTTTGGAAAATGGCCTTGGACTGCCAGCCGGCCGACCGGCTGCCTGCCGACCGGCTGGTAGTCATTTTGTGTTGACTATGTTTTGCGAGAACATAAGTAGGATGGGAGGCCAGCCGGCAGACCGGCCGCCTGCCAGCCGGCTGGGAGTGCATGTGGGGATGGTTACGAAGTTGTGAAGGCTAGGAATAGGGTTCCCAGCCGGCCGACCGGCTGCCTGCCGACCGGCTGGGAGTCCGTGTGTTGTTGGTTCAGAAAAAGAAAGAAAGGCTGAGGAGGTCACCAGCCGGCCGACCGGCTGCCTGCCGACCGGCTGGGGACCCCTGTAGGCTGTTTTGAGTTTTGAAATTTAATCGTAACTTTCAAATGGTTAATCGGTTTTGATTGAAACTCGTTTTGTATACCCGTGATGTATATTTGAGGTCCCCGGTGTACGGGCAACATTATATTGGGTTCGGGAATGGAGTGAGGATAGAGACCCCCCGGTCGGGTAACCGAAAGGGAAACCGGCTCTCCCTCGTCTTAGTTCCCGGGATCAATTAAGTGTTGATTAGAGGTTTAAGAAGTTAGAACTATAGGTTAGTTTCTGCCTTTGGATGCTAGTGGTTACAATGGTTGTCGCGTGGTGGGATATGTGTTAAGCTCACCTCTGGACCCACTATGTGTTTATATGTCGCGTGACGGGATATGTGTTAAGCTCACCTCTGGACCCGTTACGTGTTTTGCTTGGGCGTGTCAGGATATGTGTTAAGCTCACCTCTGGACCTGACACGTGATCGGTTGTCGTACACGGGATATGTGTTAAGCTCACCTCTGGACCCGTTGTGCGGTAGCTGTGTATTGGGATATGTGTTAAGTTCACCTCTGGACCCAATACTTGTTTGTAGCATCGGGATATGTGTTAAGCTCACCTCTGGACCCGTTGCTTTTGGATGATTAGGGATATGTGTTAAGCTCACCTCTGGACCCTTTTCATGTTGTGTAAGTTTAGGGATATGTGTTAAGCTCACCTCTGGACCCTTTACTTGAATTGTATGTTGGGATATGTGTTAAGCTCACCTCTGGACCCGACATAGTGTAGTAATGGGATATGTGTTAAGCTCACCTCTGGACCCGTTGCTAGTGATATGAATGTTTTATCTGCTTGCCTTGATGATGGTACAGTGTCAGATATGCATGATGGGTTATTGATGTTTATTGAGTTATGGTTTAATCATCCAAGGCATTGGATGACTCTTAGTTCGGTTTCATAAATAGTTGGACTGAAAGACCCCCCGACTGGGTAACCAGTAGGGAAACCGGCTCTCCTTCCTAACGGTTTATGAAGTTGGTTGAGAGCTGTGCATATGTAATCGCATGATAGTATGATATCAGTTGATGAGTTGTTGATGCTTCACATGTTGTTATATGTTGGAGTGTTCTGTATTGTTTTATGTGTTACGTGTTGTCACAAAAGGTGGCTAGGAGAACTCTAGTCACTCCCCACTGATTGTGGCGTACATGTTTACATGTATGTAGGTACATGACAGGTGGTTGGCAGAGGGTTGCATGGAGCTAGCGAGCGATGATCCTATTCATCGATTGACTTACACGTTTACGTTAGCTAGACTTAGTTTACATTTCAGTTGAGTGCCTGTAGGGATGTACCATCCCAGGCTGTTTGTATATGTATTTTACTTTCAGTTACAGTTTTTAATTCACCTCGCCTGTTAGTTATGTTAAAAAGTTTTAATTCCGCTGCATTTTTAGTACTTTTGTATGTTTATATTTCCGCTCTCGCGAGGGGTTTTACAAGCAAGGTCCATAGTATCTTTCATGTTTCCCAGCTCCGTAAGTATGTTAGTGACCCGAGTCATGTTCTGCCTAGAGAGATCGAGAACTTAGAGCCGAGTCTTGCTTTCGAGGAGCGTCCCGTGAAGATCCTAGACCGTCAGGATTGGAAGCTTAGGAGCAAGGTGGTGCCTTTAGTGAAGATCCTTTGGCGTTGCGGCGATGTTGAGGAGCAGACATGGGAGACCGAAGCATCGATGCGTGATGCGCATCCTTCTCTTTTCGATTGAGGTAGAGTTAGTTAGAATTTATCTTCGTTCGAGTTTCGAGGGCGAAACTTTTTGAAGTTGGGGTGATTGTAACATCCCGTATTTTCGTAAAATCTATTTTAAACATTTTAAATTATTTTAAGTAATAAAATAATATTTTAATAATTTATTGTGAAAGATTTTAATTTAATTAGTAAGATCCGTCTTAAGAACCTTAAGTCCTTAAGACGAATACAAACTTGGTAAGGTTAAGTTCCCAACTTAAATATCCGTTCAAGTATCCTAACCCGTATCACTTGGAACGGAAATGACAAATTTAAACCGTCATAAAACCCATTTAGTCGACACATTTGTCATCCTCAAGAACATATCACTGTAAACTCATTTTCTCTTAAAACCTCCATTTTATTCATCTTCTTTTGATCAGTTATCCATCATCCGTTCATCAAATCGACGTAACAATAACATTTTCGGAATCCTCATCGAATTTGCAAGCCATCTATCACTTCCGTTTTTCAATCCCTTCATTTCGAAATTTGGCCTGTTTTTCCTAAATTCCGTTTTTACTCCGTTAACATCGTTTTTCGTGC
Source organism: Silene conica (assembly GCA_029255685.2). Classification (NCBI taxonomy): domain Eukaryota; kingdom Viridiplantae; phylum Streptophyta; class Magnoliopsida; order Caryophyllales; family Caryophyllaceae; genus Silene; species Silene conica. Next base: position 46,729,739 of record CM055317.2, on the reverse strand, counting down.
TTGTAGGCGTGGGCTTGGACGACCCGGACATTGATAGCTTCGTGGTAGGGGAGGATCTTTAAGCCGGAGTGCATTTAAGGTGACGATAATGAGAAACTCGGCCTTATTGTGAATATTAGCACTTTTGATGTGTTCTTCATATTGTTTCTGATTTTGTTTAAAGGGTTATGTTTAATGGACTTAGAAATATATTTAGGATTGTTCTTATGTGAAGAATTCATGCCTTATGATGTTGTTATATGTTCTTAAGCTTGTTTTCAGTTTTCACAAAATTAAGACGGATACATTGAATTAATCGTTTGAGGATTGTTATGGGTTTTGTTTGCTGTTAGGAAGTAGTATTAGATGATTGGAAATGTTGGGTAAACATCAATTGTAACGATTCTTGAGTTTTGTTGTCGAATTGTGGAATTTGGTAAAGGCTGGAAAATCACGTTTTGGTGATCAGGCTCTCTGAGCCGGTTGATCTACCGGCAGCCGGTCGACCGGCTGGGAGCGTCTTCTTGTGTTTTTGCGAAATGTGAAGGAAATAGGATTTAGGACTGCCAGCCGGCCGACCGGCTGCCTGCCGACCGGCTGGTGGTCTGTTGTGTTGTGTTTGTGTTTTTGCGAGAACATAAGGAAGAGGGGAGCCCAGCCGCACTACTACAATTGAGCACTTGGGCCACGGCTAAATTCGTGGCGCAAGTACTAATTTCCCGTGGCTAAAGCTCTTTGCCACGGAAATACCTTCCGTGGCCCAAGTGGCCGTGGCTAATAGATAGCCACGGGAAAAACAAGAACGTGGCTAAAATTATATTTTTAGTCACAGATTCTCACGTGGCTAATAATTCCCGTGGCCAAAAATTAATTCTCGTGGCCAAAATTATTCCCGTGGCAAACAAAAAAAAAAAAAATAAACAAATGTAAAATATTATTTTTTACTTATAATGAAAATATTTTCACATATGGAATCTTTTTTTTTCTAAATAAACCGGGGGTGTCCACCTTCGACAACGGTGTATCATCCCCTCGCCGCGGGTGCTCTCATGAAGAGGTAAACGGCTGGCCAAAGAGTTGCTCCATTCCCATGGGTAGGGATCGAACCCCTGACCTCATGGTTAAGGGATGAGGTGAGCAACCACCACACTACCAAACACATTTGGTTACATATGGAATCTTGTCAAGCTTTAATCTTTGTTTGGCTAGTTATCTCAACTAGTTACTTACAATCAGAAGTCATTGACTTTTGCGAATCATATATCCTTCCCAGGAGGTCACCCATCCCAAGACTACTCTCACCTGAGCACGCTTAACTGTGGTGTTATTATGATGAGCTACCGAAATTGAAATTTAAGCTTGTTGATATAGTTAACACTTTGAAACCTTTTTAAATTATATTTTTTTTCTTTCTAAATTACCTTCACTATTATTTTTGCGAAAAAAATTAAATGTTTTACATATTTTTGCAAAAAAAAATTTATTTTTTTCTCAAATTACTAGAGTTTTCAATGTCGACCTCCCGACTAATGATGCTCGGGTTATTTTTTGCCCGAGTCAACAAAACCATTTTCTCCAAACTATTTAATCAAATTTTCCTTATATTTTTTTCCCTAATATATTTTTTTTATTTTTTTTCATTTGTCGGCATTTTTATTTTATTCTCTTTTATCCATTTTTTCATATATTTTTCAACACAAATACTATTTGTAAGATCGTCGTATTTGTAACGAAAAAAAGTTTAATCACTTCTTACTAAGTAATGATCACTTTTGAATAATGATTACATATGGGTATCAATGACCGAGTTTTAAAAAAATGACCAAGACATTATTAACTCGAAAATAATCAGTTTTTGCCAAAAAACACAGAAAAGATCGTACAATTTTTTGTTTTCTCTAAATTGATTTCTTTTCATTATTCTTGATTTTTTTTTTTGTTAACAAAATTTTACATTATTTACACATGTAAATCTATTATTTTAATTTCCATTTTACTTTTCGGTGTGATACGCTCATACGCTCATTTTCAATAATTAAAATGCTTTTCTATATTGATTTTTTATATCGGTTATTCTATCAATATGTTTTTTTCCATTTTATTCAATGATTTATTGGAAATCATTTTAAATTTAATTCTTTAGACTACTTTTTTTTATTTAATCATATTATAAATCTAATTGTCTTTCTTTTTTTTTTTCCTCCTTAAAAACTTTCCCAATTTTTTTCCAATTTAACATCTCGAATTCAAGTTCTTCTAGAATTATTTTACAAATAAAGTTGTAAATCAATTTTCTAATGAAAAACTTAACAGTATATTAGTTTCAGACTTCTCAATGATAGGTGTTAATAAGTTAATATTTAATTGGACATACTTTCTCTTTAAATGTGATGCGGTCTCTAAATAATGTTATTCAATATTATAAAATGTAACAAAAAAAGAATTAGTTATTTATTAAATTATCGATGTTATGAAAAAATCAATAAATATTATTCTAGTCTGTAAAAAAAATAAAAAATTTAAGACGATGGTAATTTTCTTTACGTGTGTATCATTTTATAGAAGTTTTACATTTCTTATTAGACTAAAAAAACAAATACCAAATATTTATTAAATTAATCAAAATTTTTTCAAAATTTTACATTTAAATTTTTCATATTATGTATATTTGATTAAGTTTCATTCAGCTTTTGTATTTTCCTTTTATTTCTTACAAAACCAAGTTTTTACGTTTACCATAATATGAAATATCTTGATAAAAGTCTGAAGAAAATCTTAGCCACTGGTGTTTGCTACTAGTTTCGTGGCTAAACAAATATGTTGCCACGGACAATATGTAAGCCGTGGCTAAAGAAATATTGGCCACGGAATGATCTGTGGCTAAATATATATTTGCCATGGGTGTGACATTGTTCGTGGCAAAAATGATTATTAGCCACTACTGTAACCTAAATCGTGGCGCAATTGACTATTTGCCACGGGAAAAATTTTCCCGTGGCATAAAATCTTTCTAAAATTGTGAATGAATTTTTTCCCGTGGCTAAACAAAATTTAGCCACAAATTATAAATTCCCGTGGCATAAATCGTGGCGCAAGTGTCAATTTGTTGTAGTGCCGGCAGACCGGCCGCCTGCCAGCCGGCTGGGAGTACATTTGGGGTGTGTTACGAATTTGTGAAGGCTAGGAACTTGGGTTCTCAGCCGGCCGACCGGCTGCCTGCCGACCGGCTGGGAGTCCCTTGTGTTGTGTTGTGTTTAACAAAGAAAGGAAGGCTGAGAGGATCACCAGCCGGCCGACCGGCTGCCTGCCGACCGGCTGGGGATCCCTGTAGGCTGTTTTTGTTCGTAATTCATTCGTAACTTTTAAACGGTTAATCAGTTTTGATTGAAACTCGTTCCTTGTATCTTTGATATGTATTTGAGGTCCCCGTAGGATGGGCGACACTATATTGGGTTCGGGAATGGAGTGAGGATAGAGACCCCCCCAGTCAGGTAACCGAAAGGGAAACCGGCCCTCCCTCAACTTAGTTCCCGAGGTCAATTAAGTGTTGATTAGAAGTTGAAAAGTAGAACTATAGGTTAGTTCATAAACTTGGATGATATTGTATTGATGCGTATTAAGTTATGCCTTAAGCTGGCCTCTGAACTTAATACGTAGGTTGTTTGTTGTGTATGGGAACATGCGTTGAGTTTTCGCCTCTAAGCTCCATACATGTTTGTTTGTCATGTCTGGGACATGCGTTGAGTTTTCGCCTCTGAGTCCAGGCATGTATGTGTGATCGCGTCAGGACATGCCTTAAGTTGACCTCTGTGTCTGACGAGTAGAGCAACTGCACGACGCGGCAGTCAGGTTGTCATACCTTACCCGGAGTGCAGGTGTTTGGTGCTAGAACATGCATTGATTTTTCGCCTCTGAGTTTAGTACCTTGTGATGTAGTAGGGGAATATGCGTTGAGTCTTCGCCTCTGAGTTCCTTACTTGTGATAGTGAATTGAATGCTAGTCCATGCGTTCAGTTTTCGCCTCTGAGTCTAGTGTTCTGTGATAGCCGGTCCATGCGTTGAGTTTTCGCCTCTGAGTCCTTGCTTGATATTGTGAACTTGGTATCTAGGTTATGCGTTAAGATGTCGCCTCTGAACCTTTATACTTGCTGAATGTTTGGTAATTAGGTTATGTCTTGAGTTGACCGCTAAACCTCTTTACTTGATGTTGTGTCTGCTTGCCTAGAGTTTGGTACGGTGTCAGATATGCATGTTTAAGTTAATAAATATATTGTTGAGTTATAATCTGTTCATCCAAGGCATTGGATGACTCTTTTATCGGTTTCATAAATAGTTCGATTGAAAGACCCCCCGACTGGGTAACCAGTAGGGAAACCGGCTCTCCTTCCTAATGGTTTATGAAGTTGGTTGAGAGTCGTGCACTAAAGTTTGCATGATAGTATGAGAACAGTTGATGAGAAGTTTATGCTTCACATGTTTATATATGTTGGAGTATTCTGTATTGTTTTATGTGTTACGTGTTGTCACAAAAGGTGGCTAGAAGAACTCTAGTCACTCCCCACTGATTGTGGCGTACATATTTTCATGTTTGTAGGTACATGCAGGTTGGAGCGGGGTTCACACGAGAGCTAGCGAGTGATGATCCTTTCAACATATGACACACCCGTTTATCGATTAGCTAGACTCTGAGTTTCTTTTGATACAGTTTTTGGTTGGTGCCTGTAGGGATGTTCCATCGCAGGCTGTTGTACATATTTGGTTTTGATACTTAGAACTGTTACTTATCTATTTCGTTTTATTTCAGTTTCAGTTTCCGTTTCAGTTTAACAATTCTCGCATGTTGTTTATCATTAAAAACTTTTAATTCCGCTGCATTTTTAGTACTTTTGTATGTTTATATTTCCGCTTTCGCGAGGGGTTTTACAGCATACCCGTAACGACAATGTCTTCCGATGTTTTTGAAAATTTTTGTACCCGATTAATCTGACTCGATTTACCATCCGTGCGATGATCGCACATTTTTGTTCCGGGATCTCGGAGGCCTAAAAAACGTGTACTGTACACTTCAATTCGAGCAGTTTCGGTGGTAGTAGCGGCCATTTTTATTTTCCTAACCTGATTTACACCACGTGTCCGAAATCGCATCATGAGGTATCTTATTCGAGTATAGACCCTAAAACCTACTGTAAATCACTTTTACGCAGTTATCCGATTTTCGAACAGAACTGGTTTATAGCATACCGGTAACGTCAAATGTCTTCCGATGTTTTTGAAAATTTTTCTGCCCGCTTTATTTTACTTGATTAACCATCCCTGCGATTTCCGTACAATTTTGTTTGGGAGCTCAGAAGCCTAAAAAATGGGTATTACACTTCAATTCGAGCCATTGCGGCTGGTTGCAGCGACCATTTATATTTTTCAGACAGTTTTTATACTACGTGTCCAAAATCGCATCATGACATATCTTATTTATTCTGGACCCTATAAACTACTATAAATCACCTTTATGAGGTTACCCAATTTTCGGCCAAAACTCGTTTATGGTATACCGGTAACGTCCAATGTCTTATGATGGTTATAAAAAACAATATATGCCCGCTTTATCTGACTCGATTATCCATCCGTGCGATTTTCGTACATTTTTGTTCCGGGAGCTCAATGGCCGAAAAAACGTGTATCATACACTTCAATTCGACCCGTTTCAGGTGGTCGGAGCGGCCAGTTTTATTTTTCGGCCTGTTCTATACCACGTGTCCGAAATCGCATTTTAAGGTATCTTATTTGATTCTAAACCCTATAAGCTACTATAAATCTCTTTTACACGTTTATCCAATTTTCGACTGAAACCAGTAACAACAATGTCTTCCGATGTTTTTGAAAATTTTTGTGCCCACTTTATCTGACTCGATTAACCGATGATCGCACCTTTTTGTTCCGGGATCTCAGAGGCCTAAAAAACGTGTATTGTACACTTCAATTCGAGCCGTTTCGATGGTCGTAGCGGCCATTTTTATTTTCCTGGCCTGATTTACACCATGTGTCCGAAATCGCATCATGAGGTATCTTATTCGATTGTAGACCCTAAAAACTACTGTAAATCACTTTTACACGGTTATCCGATATTCGACCGGAACTGGTTTATAGCATACCGGTAAAGTCAAATTTCTTCTGATGTTTTTGAAAAATTTTCTGCCCACTTTGTTTGACTTGATTAACCATCTACACGATTTTCGTACAGTTTTGTTAGGGAGCTCAGAAGTCTAAAAAACGAGTATTACACGTTAAGTCGAGCCGTTGCCGGCTGGTAGGAGCGGCCATTTTTATTTTTCAGACAGTTTTTATACCACGTGTCTGAAATCGCATCATGACGTAACTTATTCGATTCTGGACCCTATAAACTACTATAAATCACCTTAACGAGGTTATCCAATTTTCGACCAAAACTGGTTTAGGGTATACCGGTAATAACGTCCAATGTCTTATGATGTTTTCAAAAACAATATGTGCCCGCTTTATCTAACTCGATTATCCATCCGTGCGATTTTCGTACATTTTTGTTCCGGGAGCACAATGGCCGAAAAAACGTGTCTCATACACTTCAATTCGACCCGTTTCGGGTGGTCGGAGCGGCCAGTTTTATTTTTCAGCCTGTTTTATACCACGTGTCCGAAATCGCATTTTAAGGTATCTTATTTGATTCTAAACCCTATAAGCTACTATAAATCTCTTTTACACGTTTATCCGATTTTCGACTGAAACTGATTATCGCATACCCGTAACGACAATGTCTTCCGATGTTTTTGAAAATTTTTGTGTCCGCTTTATCTGACTCGATTAACCATCTGTGCGATGATCGCACATTTTTGTTCCGGGATCTCAGAGGCTTAAAAAACGTGTATTGTACACTTAATTCGAGCCGTTTTGGTGGTCGTAGCGGCCATTTTTATTTTCCTGGCCTGATTTTCACCGCTTGTCCGAAATCGCATCATAATGTATCTTATTCGATTTTAGACCCTAAAACCTACTGTAAATGAGTTTTATGCGGTTATCCGATTTTCGACCAGAACTAGTTTATAGCATACCGGTCACGTATAATGTCTTCCGATGTTTTTGATGTTTTTTCTGCCCGCTTTATTTGACTTGATTAACCATCCGTGCGATTTCCGTACAGTTTTGTTAGGGAGCTCAGAAGTCTAAAAAACGAGTAATTACACGTCAATTCGAGCCGTTGCGGCTGGTAGTAGCGGCCATTTTAAATTTTCAGACTGCTTTTATACCACGTGTCTGAAATCGCATCATGACGTATCTTATTCGATTCTGGACCCTATAAACTAATATAAATCACCTTTACGTGGTTATCCAATTTTCGGCCAAAACTGGTTTAGGGTATACCGGTAACGTCCAATGTCTTATGATGTTTTCAAAAACAATATGTGCCCGCTTTATCTAACTCGATTATCCATCCGTGCGATTTTCGTACATTTTTGTTCCGGGAGCTCAATGGCCGAAAAAACGTGTCTCATACACTTCAATTCGACCCGTTTCGGGTGGTCGGAGCGGCCAGTTTTATTTTTCAGCCTGTTTTGTACCACGTGTCCGAAATCGCATTTTAAGGTATCTTATTTGATTCTAAACCCTATAAGCTACTATAAATCTCTTTTACACGTTTATCCGATTTTCGACTGAAACTGATTATCGCATACCCGTAACGACAATGTCTTTCGATGTTTTTGAAAATTTTTGTGCCCGCTTTATCTGACTCGATTAACCATCTGTGCGATGATCGCTCATTTTTGTTCCGGGATCTCAGAGGCTTAAAAAACAAGTATTGTACACTTAATTCGAGCCGTTTTGGTGGTCGTAGCGGCCATTTTTATTTTCCTGGCCTGATTTTCACCGCGTGTCCGAAATCGCATCATAAGGTATCTTATTCGATTTTAGACCCAAAAACCTACTGTAAATGACTTTTATGCGGTTATCCGATTTTCGACCAGAACTAGTTTATAGCATACCGGTAACGTCTAATGTCTTCCGATGTTTTTGATGATTTTTCTGCCCGCTTTATTTGACTTGATTAACCATCCGTGCGATTTTCGTACAGTTTTGTTAGGGAGCTCAGAAGTCTAAAAAACGAGTATTACACGTTAAGTCGAGCCGTTGCCGGCTGGTAGGAGCGGCCATTTTTATTTTTCAGACAGTTTCTATACCACGTGTCTGAAATCGCATCATGACGTATCTTGTTCGATTCTGGACCCTATAAACTACTATAAATAACCTTTACGAGGTTATCCAATTTTCGACCAAAACTGGTTTAGGGTATACCGGTAATAACGTCCAATGTCTTATGATGTTTTCAAAAACAATATGTGCCCGCTTTATTTAACTCGATTATCCATCCGTGCGATTTTCGTACATTTTTGTTTCGGGAGCACAATGGCCGAAAAAACGTGTCTCATACACTTCAATTCGACCCGTTTCGGGTGGTCGGAGCGGCCAGTTTTATTTTTCAGCCTGTTTTATACCACGTGTCCGAAATCGCATTTTAAGGTATCTTATTTGATTCTAAACCCTATAAGCTACTATAAATCTCTTTTACACGTTTATCCGATTTTCGACTGAAACTGATTATCGCATACCCGTAACGACAATGTCTTCCGATGTTTTTGAAAATTTTTGTGCCCGCTTTATCTGACTCGATTAACCATCTGTGCGATGATCGCACATTTTTGTTCCGGGATCTCAGAGGCTTAAAAAACGTGTATTGTACACTTAATTCGAGCCGTTTTGGTGGTCGTAGCGGCCATTTTTATTTTCCTGGCCTGATTTTCACCGCTTGTCCGAAATCACATCATAAGGTATCTTATTCGATTTTAGACCCTAAAACCTACTGTAAATGAGTTTTATGCGGTTATCCGATTTTCGACCAGAACTAGTTTATAGCATACCGGTCACGTATAATGTCTTCCGATGTTTTTGATGTTTTTTCTGCCCGCTTTATTTGACTTGATTAACCATCCGTGCGATTTCCGTACAGTTTTGTTAGGGAGCTCAGAAGTCTAAAAAACGAGTAATTACACGTCAATTCGAGCCGTTGCGGCTGGTAGTAGCGGCCATTTTAAATTTTCAGACTGCTTTTATACCACGTGTTTGAAATCGCATCATGACGTATCTTATTCGATTCTGGACCCTATAAACTAATATAAATCACCTTTACGTGGTTATCCAATTTTCGGCCAAAACTGGTTTAGGGTATACCGGTAACGTCCAATGTCTTATGATGTTTTCAAAAACAATATGTGCCCGCTTTATCTAACTCGATTATCCATCCGTGCGATTTTCGTACATTTTTGTTCCGGGAGCTCAATGGCCGAAAAAACGTGTCTCATACACTTCAATTCGACCCGTTTCGGGTGGTCGGAGCGGCCAGTTTTATTTTTCAGCCAGTTTTGTACCACGTGTCCGAAATCGCATTTTAAGGTATCTTATTTGATTCTAAACCCTATAAGCTACTATAAATCTCTTTTACACGTTTATCCGATTTTCGACTGAAACTGATTATCGCATACCCGTAACGACAATGTCTTTCGATGTTTTTGAAAATTTTTGTGCCCGCTTTATCTGACTCGATTAACCATCTGTGCGATGATCGCTCATTTTTGTTCCGGGATCTCAGAGGCTTAAAAAACAAGTATTGTACACTTAATTCGAGCCGTTTTGGTGGTCGTAGCGGCCATTTTTATTTTCCTGGCCTGATTTTCACCGCGTGTCCGAAATCGCATCATAAGGTATCTTATTCGATTTTAGACCCAAAAACCTACTGTAAATGACTTTTATGCGGTTATCCGATTTTCGACCAGAACTAGTTTATAGCATACCGGTAACGTCTAATGTCTTCCGATGTTTTTGATGATTTTTCTGCCCGCTTTATTTGACTTGATTAACCATCCGTGCGATTTTCGTACAGTTTTGTTAGGGAGCTCAGAAGTCTAAAAAACGAGTATTACACGTTAAGTCGAGCCGTTGCCGGCTGGTAGGAGCGGCCATTTTTATTTTTCAGACAGTTTCTATACCACGTGTCTGAAATCGCATCATGACGTATCTTGTTCGATTCTGGACCCTATAAACTACTATAAATAACCTTTACGAGGTTATCCAATTTTCGACCAAAACTGGTTTAGGGTATACCGGTAATAACGTCCAATGTCTTATGATGTTTTCAAAAACAATATGTGCCCGCTTTATTTAACTCGATTATCCATCCGTGCGATTTTCGTACATTTTTGTTTCGGGAGCACAATGGCCGAAAAAACGTGTCTCATACACTTCAATTCGACCCGTTTCGGGTGGTCGGAGCGGCCAGTTTTATTTTTCAGCCTGTTTTATACCACGTGTCCGAAATCGCATTTTAAGGTATCTTATTTGATTCTAAACCCTATAAGCTACTATAAATCTCTTTTACACGTTTATCCGATTTTCGACTGAAACTGATTATCGCATACCCGTAACGACAATGTCTTCCGATGTTTTTGAAAATTTTTGTGCCCGCTTTATCTGACTCGATTAACCATCTGTGCGATGATCGCACATTTTTGTTCCGGGATCTCAGAGGCTTAAAAAACGTGTATTGTACACTTAATTCGAGCCGTTTTGGTGGTCGTAGCGGCCATTTTTATTTTCCTGGCCTGATTTTCACCGCTTGTCCGAAATCACATCATAAGGTATCTTATTCGATTTTAGACCCTAAAACCTACTGTAAATGAGTTTTATGCGGTTATCCGATTTTCGACCAGAACTAGTTTATAGCATACCGGTCACGTATAATGTCTTCCGATGTTTTTGATGTTTTTTCTGCCCGCTTTATTTGACTTGATTAACCATCCGTGCGATTTCCGTACAGTTTTGTTAGGGAGCTCAGAAGTCTAAAAAACGAGTAATTACACGTCAATTCGAGCCGTTGCGGCTGGTAGTAGCGGCCATTTTAAATTTTCAGACTGCTTTTATACCACGTGTTTGAAATCGCATCATGACGTATCTTATTCGATTCTGGACCCTATAAACTAATATAAATCACCTTTACGTGGTTATCCAATTTTCGGCCAAAACTGGTTTAGGGTATACCGGTAACGTCCAATGTCTTATGATGTTTTCAAAAACAATATGTGCCCGCTTTATCTAACTCGATTATCCATCCGTGCGATTTTCGTACATTTTTGTTCCGGGAGCTCAATGGCCGAAAAAACGTGTCTCATACACTTCAATTCGACCCGTTTCGGGTGGTCGGAGCGGCCAGTTTTATTTTTCAGCCAGTTTTGTACCACGTGTCCGAAATCGCATTTTAAGGTATCTTATTTGATTCTAAACCCTATAAGCTACTATAAATCTCTTTTACACGTTTATCCGATTTTCGACTGAAACTGATTATCGCATACCCGTAACGACAATGTCTTTCGATGTTTTTGAAAATTTTTGTGCCCGCTTTATCTGACTCGATTAACCATCTGTGCGATGATCGCACATTTTTGTTCCGGGATCTCAGAGGCTTAAAAAACGTGTATTGTACACTTAATTCGAGCCGTTTTGGTGGTCGTAGCGGCCATTTTTATTTTCCTGGCCTGATTTTCACCGCGTGTCCGAAATCGCATCATAAGGTATCTTATTCGATTTTAGACCCTAAAACCTACTGTAAATGAGTTTTATGCGGTTATCCGATTTTCGACCAGAACTAGTTTATAGCATACCGGTCACGTATAATGTCTTCCGATGTTTTTGATGTTTTTTCTGCCCGCTTTATTTGACTTGATTAACCATCCGTGCGATTTCCGTACAGTTTTGTTAAGGAGCTCAGAAGTCTAAAAAACGAGTAATTACACGTCAATTCGAGCCGTTGCGGCTGGTAGTAGCGGCCATTTTAAATTTTCAGACTGCTTTTATACCACGTGTCTGAAATCGCATCATGACGTATCTTATTCGATTCTGGACCCTATAAACTAATATAAATCACCTTTACGTGGTTATCCAATTTTCGGCCAAAACTGGTTTAGGGTATACCGGTAACGTCCAATGTCTTATGATGTTTTCAAAAACAATATGTGCCCGCTTTATCTAACTCGATTATCCATCCGTGCGATTTTCGTACATTTTTGTTCCGGGAGCTCAATGGCCGAAAAAACGTGTCTCATACACTTCAATTCGACCCGTTTCGGGTGGTCGGAGCGGCCAGTTTTATTTTTCAGCCTGTTTTGTACCACGTGTCCGAAATCGCATTTTAAGGTATCTTATTTGATTCTAAACCCTATAAGCTACTATAAATCTCTTTTACACGTTTATCCGATTTTCGACTGAAACTGATTATCGCATACCCGTAACGACAATGTCTTTCGATGTTTTTGAAAATTTTTGTGCCCGCTTTATCTGACTCGATTAACCATCTGTGCGATGATCGCACATTTTTGTTCCGGGATCTCAGAGGCTTAAAAAACAAGTATTGTACACTTAATTCGAGCCGTTTTGGTGGTCGTAGCGGCCATTTTTATTTTCCTGGCCTGATTTTCACCGCGTGTCCGAAATCGCATCATAAGGTATCTTATTCGATTTTAGACCCTAAAACCTACTGTAAATGACTTTTATGCGGTTATCCGATTTTCGACCAGAACTAGTTTATAGCATACCGGTAACGTCTAATGTCTTCCGATGTTTTTGATGATTTTTCTGCCCGCTTTATTTGACTTGATTAACCATCCGTGCGATTTTCGTACAGTTTTGTTAGGGAGCTCAGAAGTCTAAAAAACGAGTATTACACGTTAAGTCGAGCCGTTGCCGGCTGGTAGGAGCGGCCATTTTTATTTTTCAGACAGTTTCTATACCACGTGTCTGAAATCGCATCATGACGTATCTTGTTCGATTCTGGACCCTATAAACTACTATAAATAACCTTTACGAGGTTATCCAATTTTCGACCAAAACTGGTTTAGGGTATACCGGTAATAACGTCCAATGTCTTATGATGTTTTCAAAAACAATATGTGCCCGCTTTATTTAACTCGATTATCCATCCGTGCGATTTTCGTACATTTTTGTTTCGGGAGCACAATGGCCGAAAAAACGTGTCTCATACACTTCAATTCGACCCGTTTCGGGTGGTCGGAGCGGCCAGTTTTATTTTTCAGCCTGTTTTATACCACGTGTCCGAAATCGCATTTTAAGGTATCTTATTTGATTCTAAACCCTATAAGCTACTATAAATCTCTTTTACACGTTTATCCGATTTTCGACTGAAACTGATTATCGCATACCCGTAACGACAATGTCTTCCGATGTTTTTGAAAATTTTTGTGCCCGCTTTATCTGACTCGATTAACCATCTGTGCGATGATCGCACATTTTTGTTCCGGGATCTCAGAGGCTTAAAAAACGTGTATTGTACACTTAATTCGAGCCGTTTTGGTGGTCGTAGCGGCCATTTTTATTTTCCTGGCCTGATTTTCACCGCTTGTCCGAAATCACATCATAAGGTATCTTATTCGATTTTAGACCCTAAAACCTACTGTAAATGAGTTTTATGCGGTTATCCGATTTTCGACCAGAACTAGTTTATAGCATACCGGTCACGTATAATGTCTTCCGATGTTTTTGATGTTTTTTCTGCCCGCTTTATTTGACTTGATTAACCATCCGTGCGATTTCCGTACAGTTTTGTTAGGGAGCTCAGAAGTCTAAAAAACGAGTAATTACACGTCAATTCGAGCCGTTGCGGCTGGTAGTAGCGGCCATTTTAAATTTTCAGACTGCTTTTATACCACGTGTCTGAAATCGCATCATGACGTATCTTATTCGATTCTGGACCCTATAAACTAATATAAATCACCTTTACGTGGTTATCCAATTTTCGGCCAAAACTGGTTTAGGGTATACCGGTAACGTCCAATGTCTTATGATGTTTTCAAAAACAATATGTGCCCGCTTTATCTAACTCGATTATCCATCCGTGCGATTTTCGTACATTTTTGTTCCGGGAGCTCAATGGCCGAAAAAACGTGTCTCATACACTTCAATTCGACCCGTTTCGGGTGGTCGGAGCGGCCAGTTTTATTTTTCAGCCTGTTTTGTACCACGTGTCCGAAATCGCATTTTAAGGTATCTTATTTGATTCTAAACCCTATAAGCTACTATAAATCTCTTTTACACGTTTATCCGATTTTCGACTGAAACTGATTATCGCATACCCGTAACGACAATGTCTTTCGATGTTTTTGAAAATTTTTGTGCCCGCTTTATCTGACTCGATTAACCATCTGTGCGATGAACGCACATTTTTGTTCCGGGATCTCAGAGGCTTAAAAAACAAGTATTGTACACTTAATTCGAGCCGTTTTGGTGGTCGTAGCGGCCATTTTTATTTTCCTGGCCTGATTTTCACCGCGTGTCCGAAATCGCATCATAAGGTATCTTATTCGATTTTAGACCCTAAAACCTACTGTAAATGACTTTTATGCGGTTATCCGATTTTCGACCAGAACTAGTTTATAGCATACCGGTAACGTCTAATGTCTTCCGATGTTTTTGATGATTTTTCTGCCCGCTTTATTTGACTTGATTAACCATCCGTGCGATTTTCGTACAGTTTTGTTAGGGAGCTCAGAAGTCTAAAAAACGAGTATTACACGTTAAGTCGAGCCGTTGCCGGCTGGTAGGAGCGGCCATTTTTATTTTTCAGACAGTTTCTATACCACGTGTCTGAAATCGTATCATGACGTATCTTATTCGATTCTGGACCCTATAAACTACTATAAATAACCTTTACGAGGTTATCCAATTTTCGACCAAAACTGGTTTAGGGTATACCGGTAATAACGTCCAATGTCTTATGATGTTTTCAAAAACAATATGTGCCCGCTTTATTTAACTCGATTATCCATCCGTGCGATTTTCGTACATTTTTGTTTCGGGAGCACAATGGCCGAAAAAACGTGTCTCATACACTTCAATTCGACCCGTTTCGGGTGGTCGGAGCGGCCAGTTTTATTTTTCAGCCTGTTTTATACCACGTGTCCGAAATCGCATTTTAAGGTATCTTATTTGATTCTAAACCCTATAAGCTACTATAAATCTCTTTTACACGTTTATCCGATTTTCGACTGAAACTGATTATCGCATACCCGTAACGACAATGTCTTCCGATGTTTTTGAAAATTTTTGTGCCCGCTTTATCTGACTCGATTAACCATCTGTGCGATGATCGCACATTTTTGTTCCGGGATCTCAGAGGCTTAAAAAACGTGTATTGTACACTTAATTCGAGCCGTTTTGGTGGTCGTAGCGGCCATTTTTATTTTCCTGGCCTGATTTTCACCGCTTGTCCGAAATCACATCATAAGGTATCTTATTCGATTTTAGACCCTAAAACCTACTGTAAATGAGTTTTATGCGGTTATCCGATTTTCGACCAGAACTAGTTTATAGCAGTAGGTCACGTATAATGTCTTCCGATGTTTTTGATGTTTTTTCTGCCCGCTTAATTTGACTTGATTAACCATCCGTGCGATTTCCGTACAGTTTTGTTAGGGAGCTCAGAAGTCTAAAAAACGAGTAATTACACGTCAATTCGAGCCGTTGCGGCTGGTAGTAGCGGCCATTTTAAATTTTCAGACTGCTTTTATACCACGTGTCTGAAATCGCATCATGACGTATCTTATTCGATTCTGGACCCTATAAACTAATATAAATCACCTTTACGTGGTTATCCAATTTTCGGCCAAAACTGGTTTAGGGTATACCGGTAACGTCCAATGTCTTATGATGTTTTCAAAAACAATATGTGCCCGCTTTATCTAACTCGATTATCCATCCGTGCGATTTTCGTACATTTTTGTTCCGGGAGCTCAATGGCCGAAAAAACGTGTCTCATACACTTCAATTCGACCCGTTTCGGGTGGTCGGAGCGGCCAGTTTTATTTTTCAGCCAGTTTTGTACCACGTGTCCGAAATCGCATTTTAAGGTATCTTATTTGATTCTAAACCCTATAAGCTACTATAAATCTCTTTTACACGTTTATCCGATTTTCGACTGAAACTGATTATCGCATACCCGTAACGACAATGTCTTTCGATGTTTTTGAAAATTTTTGTGCCCGCTTTATCTGACTCGATTAACCATCTGTGCGATGATCGCACATTTTTGTTCCGGGATCTCAGAGGCTTAAAAAACGTGTATTGTACACTTAATTCGAGCCGTTTTGGTGGTCGTAGCGGCCATTTTTATTTTCCTGGCCTGATTTTCACCGCGTGTCCGAAATCGCATCATAAGGTATCTTATTCGATTTTAGACCCTAAAACCTACTGTAAATGAGTTTTATGCGGTTATCCGATTTTCGACCAGAACTAGTTTATAGCATACCGGTCACGTATAATGTCTTCCGATGTTTTTGATGTTTTTTCTGCCCGCTTTATTTGACTTGATTAACCATCCGTGCGATTTTCGTACAGTTTTGTTAGGGAGCTCAGAAGTCTAAAAAACGAGTAATTACACGTCAATTCGAGCCGTTGCGGCTGGTAGTAGCGGCCATTTTAAATTTTCAGACTGCTTTTATACCACGTGTCTGAAATCGCATCATGACGTATCTTATTCGATTCTGGACCCTATAAACTAATATAAATCACCTTTACGTGGTTATCCAATTTTCGGCCAAAACTGGTTTAGGGTATACCGGTAACGTCCAATGTCTTATGATGTTTTCAAAAACAATATGTGCCCGCTTTATCTAACTCGATTATCCATCCGTGCGATTTTCGTACATTTTTGTTCCGGGAGCTCAATGGCCGAAAAAACGTGTCTCATACACTTCAATTCGACCCGTTTCGGGTGGTCGGAGCGGCCAGTTTTATTTTTCAGCCTGTTTTGTACCACGTGTCCGAAATCGCATTTTAAGGTATCTTATTTGATTCTAAACCCTATAAGCTACTATAAATCCCTTTTACACGTTTATCCGATTTTCGACTGAAACTGATTATCGCATACCCGTAACGACAATGTCTTCCGATGTTTTTGAAAATTTTTGTGCCCGCTTTATCTGACTCGATTAACCATCTGTGCGATGATCGCACATTTTTGTTCCGGGATCTCAGAGGCTTAAAAAACGTGTATTGTACACTTAATTCGAGCCGTTTTGGTGGTCGTAGCGGCCATTTTTATTTTCCTGGCCTGATTTTCACCGCTTGTCCGAAATCACATCATAAGGTATCTTATTCGATTTTAGACCCTAAAACCTACTGTAAATGAGTTTTATGCGGTTATCCGATTTTCGACCAGAACTAGTTTATAGCATACCGGTCACGTATAATGTCTTCCGATGTTTTTGATGTTTTTTCTGCCCGCTTTATTTGACTTGATTAACCATCCGTGCGATTTCCGTACAGTTTTGTTAGGGAGCTCAGAAGTCTAAAAAACGAGTAATTACACGTCAATTCGAGCCGTTGCGGCTGGTAGTAGCGGCCATTTTAAATTTTCAGACTGCTTTTATACCACGTGTCTGAAATCGCATCATGACGTATCTTATTCGATTCTGGACCCTATAAACTAATATAAATCACCTTTACGTGGTTATCCAATTTTCGGCCAAAACTGGTTTAGGGTATACCGGTAACGTCCAATGTCTTATGATGTTTTCAAAAACAATATGTGCCCGCTTTATCTAACTCGATTATCCATCCGTGCGATTTTCGTACATTTTTGTTCCGGGAGCTCAATGGCCGAAAAAACGTGTCTCATACACTTCAATTCGACCCGTTTCGGGTGGTCGGAGCGGCCAGTTTTATTTTTCAGCCAGTTTTGTACCACGTGTCCGAAATCGCATTTTAAGGTATCTTATTTGATTCTAAACCCAATAAGCTACTATAAATCTCTTTTACACGTTTATCCGATTTTCGACTGAAACTGATTATCGCACACCCGTAACGACAATGTCTTTCGATGTTTTTGAAAATTTTTGTGCCCGCTTTATCTGACTCGATTAACCATCTGTGCGATGATCGCACATTTTTGTTCCGGGATCTCAGAGGCTTAAAAAACGTGTATTGTACACTTAATTCGAGCCGTTTTGGTGGTCGTAGCGGCCATTTTTATTTTCCTGGCCTGATTTTCACCGCGTGTCCGAAATCGCATCATAAGGTATCTTATTCGATTTTAGACCCTAAAACCTACTGTAAATGAGTTTTATGCGGTTATCCGATTTTCGACCAGAACTAGTTTATAGCATACCGGTCACGTATAATGTCTTCCGATGTTTTTGATGTTTTTTCTGCCCGCTTTATTTGACTTGATTAACCATCCGTGCGATTTCCGTACAGTTTTGTTAGGGAGCTCAGAAGTCTAAAAAACGAGTAATTACACGGCAATTCGAGCCGTTGCGGCTGGTAGTAGCGGCCATTTTAAATTTTCAGACTGCTTTTATACCACGTGTCTGAAATCGCATCATGACGTATCTTATTCGATTCTGGACCCTATAAACTAATATAAATCACCTTTACGTGGTTATCCAATTTTCGGCCAAAACTGGTTTAGGGTATACCGGTAACGTCCAATGTCTTATGATGTTTTCAAAAACAATATGTGCCCGCTTTATCTAACTCGATTATCCATCCGTGCGATTTTCGTACATTTTTGTTCCGGGAGCTCAATGGCCGAAAAAACGTGTCTCATACACTTCAATTCGACCCGTTTCGGGTGGTCGGAGCGGCCAGTTTTATTTTTCAGCCAGTTTTGTACCACGTGTCCGAAATCGCATTTTAAGGTATCTTATTTGATTCTAAACCCTATAAGCTACTATAAATCTCTTTTACACGTTTATCCGATTTTCGACTGAAACTGATTATCGCATACCCGTAACGACAATGTCTTTCGATGTTTTTGAAAATTTTTGTGCCCGCTTTATCTGACTCGATTAACCATCTGTGCGATGATCGCACATTTTTGTTCCGGGATCTCAGAGGCTTAAAAAACGTGTATTGTACACTTAATTCGAGCCGTTTTGGTGGTCGTAGCGGCCATTTTTATTTTCCTGGCCTGATTTTCACCGCGTGTCCGAAATCGCATCATAAGGTATCTTATTCGATTTTAGACCCTAAAACCTACTGTAAATGAGTTTTATGCGGTTATCCGATTTTCGACCAGAACTAGTTTATAGCATACCGGTCACGTATAATGTCTTCCGATGTTTTTGATGTTTTTTCTGCCCGCTTTATTTGACTTGATTAACCATCCGTGCGATTTCCGTACAGTTTTGTTAGGGAGCTCAGAAGTCTAAAAAACGAGTAATTACACGTCAATTCGAGCCGTTGCGGCTGGTACTAGCGGCCATTTTAAATTTTCAGACTGCTTTTATACCACGTGTCTGAAATCGCATCATGACGTATCTTATTCGATTCTGGACCCTATAAACTAATATAAATCACCTTTACGTGGTTATCCAATTTTCGGCCAAAACTGGTTTAGGGTATACCGGTAACGTCCAATGTCTTATCATGTTTTCAAAAACAATATGTGCCCGCTTTATCTAACTCGATTATCCATCCGTGCGATTTTCGTACATTTTTGTTCCGGGAGCTCAATGGCCGAAAAAACGTGTCTCATACACTTCAATTCGACCCGTTTCGGGTGGTCGGAGCGGCCAGTTTTATTTTTCAGCCTGTTTTGTACCACGTGTCCGAAATCGCATTTTAAGGTATCTTATTTGATTCTAAACCCTATAAGCTACTATAAATCTCTTTTACACGTTTATCCGATTTTCGACTGAAACTGATTATCGCATACCCGTAACGACAATGTCTTTCGATGTTTTTGAAAATTTTTGTGCCCGCTTTATCTGACTCGATTAACCATCTGTGCGATGATCGCACATTTTTGTTCCGGGATCTCAGAGGCTTAAAAAACAAGTATTGTACACTTAATTCGAGCCGTTTTGGTGGTCGTAGCGGCCATTTTTATTTTCCTGGCCTGATTTTCACCGCGTGTCCGAAATCGCATCATAAGGTATCTTATTCGATTTTTGACCCTAAAACCTACTGTAAATGACTTTTATGCGGTTATCCGATTTTCGACCAGAACTAGTTTATAGCATACCGGTAACGTCTAATGTCTTCCGATGTTTTTGATGATTTTTCTGCCCGCTTTATTTGACTTGATTAACCATCCGTGCGATTTTCGTACAGTTTTGTTAGGGAGCTCAGAAGTCTAAAAAACGAGTATTACACGTTAAGTCGAGCCGTTGCCGGCTGGTAGGAGCGGCCATTTTTATTTTTCAGACAGTTTCTATACCACGTGTCTGAAATCGCATCATGACGTATCTTATTCGATTCTGGACCCAATAAACTACTATAAATCACCTTTACGAGGTTATCCAATTTTCGGCCAAAACTGGTTTAGGGTATACCGGTAATAACGTCCAATGTCTTATGATGTTTTCAAAAACAATATGTGCCCGCTTTATCTAACTCGATTATCCATCCGTGCGATTTTCGTACATTTTTGTTCCGGGAGCACAATGGCCGAAAAAATGTGTCTCATACACTTCAATTCGACCCGTTTCGGGTGGTCGGAGCGGCCAGTTTTATTTTTCAGCCTGTTTTATACCACGTGTCCGAAATCGCATTTTAAGGTATCTTATTTGATTCTAAACCCTATAAGCTACTATAAATCTCTTTTACACGTTTATCCGATTTTCGACTGAAACTGATTATCGCATACCCGTAACGACAATGTCTTCCGATGTTTTTGAAAATTTTTGTGCCCGCTTTATCTGACTCGATTAACCATCTGTGCGATGATCGCACATTTTTGTTCCGGGATCTCAGAGGCTTAAAAAACGTGTATTGTACACTTAATTCGAGCCGTTTTGGTGGTCGTAGCGGCCATTTTTATTTTCCTGGCCTGATTTTCACCGCTTGTCCGAAATCGCATCATAAGGTATCTTATTCGATTTTAGACCCTAAAACCTACTGTAAATGAGTTTTATGCGGTTATCCGATTTTCGACCAAAACTAGTTTATAGCATACCGGTCACGTATAATGTCTTCCGATGTTTTTGATGTTTTTTCTGCCCGCTTTATTTGACTTGATTAACCATCCGTGCGATTTCCGTACAGTTTTGTTAGGGAGCTCAGAAGTCTAAAAAACGAGTAATTACACGTCAATTCGAGCCGTTGCGGCTGGTAGTAGCGGCCATTTTAAATTTTCAGACTGCTTTTATACCACGTGTCTGAAATCGCATCATGACGTATCTTATTCGATTCTGGACCCTATAAACTAATATAAATCACCTTTACGTGGTTATCCAATTTTCGGCCAAAACTGGTTTAGGGTATACCGGTAACGTCCAATGTCTTATGATGATTTCAAAAACAATATGTGCCCGCTTTATCTAACTCGATTATCCATCCGTGCGATTTTCGTACATTTTTGTTCCGGGAGCTCAATGGCCGAAAAAACGTGTCTCATACACTTCAATTCGACCCGTTTCGGGTGGTCGGAGCGGCCAGTTTTATTTTTCAGCCAGTTTTGTACCACGTGTCCGAAATCGCATTTTAAGGTATCTTATTTGATTCTAAACCCTATAAGCTACTATAAATCTCTTTTACACGTTTATCCGATTTTCGACTGAAACTGATTATCGCATACCCGTAACGACAATGTCTTTCGATGTTTTTGAAAATTTTTGTGCCCGCTTTATCTGACTCGATTAACCATCTGTGCGATGATCGCACATTTTTGTTCCGGGATCTCAGAGGCCTAAAAAACGTGTATTGTACACTTAATTCGAGCCGTTTTGGTGGTCATAGCGGCCATTATTATTTTCCTGGCCTGATTTTCACCGCGTGTCCGAAATCGCATCATGAGGTATCTTATTCGATTTTAGACCCTAAAACCTACTGTAAATGACTTTTATGCGGTTATCCGATTTTCGACCAGAACTAGTTTATAGCATACCGGTAACGTCTAATGTCTTCCGATGTTTTTGATGATTTTTCTGCCCGCTTTATTTGACTTGATTAACCATCCGTGCGATTTTCGTACAGTTTTGTTAGGGAGCTCAGAAGTCTAAAAAACGAGTATTACACGTCAATTCGAGCCGTTGCGGCTGGTAGGAGCGGCCATTTTAAATTTTCAGACTGCTTTTATACCACGTGTCTGAAATCGCATCATGACGTATCTTATTCGATTCTGGACCCTATAAACTACTATAAATCACCTTTACGAGGTTATCCAATTTTCGGCCAAAACTGGTTTATGGTATACCGGTAATGTCCAATGTCTTATGATGTTTCCAAAAACAATATGTGCCCGCTTTATCTAACTCGATTATCCATCCGTGCGATTTTCGTACTTTTTTGTTCCGGCCGGGAGCATAATGGCCGAAAAATCGTGTATCATCCACTTCAATTCGACCCGTTTCGGGTGGTCGGAACGGCCAGTTTTATTTTTCAGCCTGTTTTATACCACGTGTCCGAAATCGCATCATAAGGTATCTTATTTGATTCTAAACCCTATAAGCTACTATAAATCTCTTTTACACGTTTATCCAATTTTCGACTGAAACTGATTATCGCATACCCGTAACGACAATGTCTTCCGATGTTTTTGAAAAATTTTGTATCCGATTTATCTGACTCGGTTAACCATCCGTGCGATGATCGCACATTTTTGTTCCGGGATCTCGGAGGCCTAAAAAACGTGTATTGTGCACTTCAATTCGAGCCGTTTTCGGTGGTCGTAGCGGCCATTTTTATTTTCCTACCTGATTTACAACACGTGTCCGAAATCGCATCATGAGGTATCTTATTCGACTCTAGACCCTAAAACCTACTGTAAATCACTTTTACGCAGTTATCCGATTTTCGACCAGAAATGGTTTATAGCATACCGGTAACGTCAAATGTCTTCCGATGTTTTTGAAAAATTTTCTGCCCGCTTTATTTTACTTGATTAAACATCCGTGCGATTTTCGTACAATTTTGTTTGGGAGCTCAGAAGCCTAAAAAATGGGTATTACACTTCAATTCGAGCCGTTGCGGCTGGTTTCAGCGACCATTTATATTTTTCAGACAGTTTATATATTACGTGTCTGAAATCGCATCATGACATATCTTATTCGATTTTGGACCCTATAAACTACTATAAATCAACTTTATGAGGTTACCCAGTTTTCGGCCAAAACTGGTTTATGGTATACCGGTAATGTCCAATGTCTTATGATGGTTATCAATAACAATATATGCCCGCTTTATCTGACTCGATTATCCATCTGTGCGATTTTCGTACATTTTTGTTCCAGGAACTCAATGCTGAAATAACGTGTATCATAAAATTCAGTTCGACCCG
This sequence comes from Silene conica, assembly GCA_029255685.2. Lineage (NCBI taxonomy): Eukaryota > Viridiplantae > Streptophyta > Magnoliopsida > Caryophyllales > Caryophyllaceae > Silene > Silene conica. The sequence goes on along the minus strand of CM055317.2, from coordinate 46,706,392 downwards.
TTTCGGGTGGTCGGAGCGGCCAGTTTTATTTTTCAGCCAGTTTTATACCACGTGTCCGAAATCGCATTATAAGGTATCTTATTTGATTCTAAACCCTATAAGCTAATATAAATCTCTTTTACACGTTTATCCGATTTTCGACTGAAACTGATTATCGCATACCAGTAACAACAATGTCTTCCGATGTTTTTGAAAATTTTTGTGCCCACTTTATCTGACTCGATTAACCGATGATCGCAACTTTTTGTTCCGGGATCTCAGAGGCCTAAAAAACATATATTGTACACTTCAATTCGAGCCGTTTCGATGGTCGTAGCGGCCATTTTTATTTTCCTGCCCCGATTTACACCATGTGTCCGAAATCGCATCATGAGGTATCTTATTCGATTGTAGACCCTAAAAACTACTGTAAATCACTTTTACACGGTTATCCGATTTCGACTGAAACTGATTATCGCATACCCGTAACGACAATGTCTTCCGATGTTTTTGAAAATTTTTGTGCCCGCTTTATCTGACTCGATTAACCATCTTTGCGATGATCGCACATTTTTGTTCCGGGATCTCAGAGGCCTAAAAAACGTGTATTGTACACTAAATTCGAGCCGTTTTGGTGGTCGTAGAGGCCATTTTTATTTTCCTGGCCTGATTTTCACCACGTGTCCGAAATCGCATCATGAGGTATCTTATTCGATTTTAGACCCTAAAACCTACTGTAAATGACTTTTATGCGGTTATCCGATTTTCGACCAGAACTAGTTTATAGCATACCGATAACGTCAAATGTCTTCCGATGTTTTTGATGAATTTTCTGCCCGCGTTATTTGACTTGATTAACCATCCGTGCGATTTTCGTACAATTTTGTTTGGGAGCTCAGAAGCCTAAAAAATGGGTATTACACTTCAATTCGAGTCGTTGCGGCTAGTTGGAGCGGCCATTTTAAATTTTCAGACTGCTTTTATACAACATGTCCAAAATCGCCTCCTGACGTATCTTATTCGATTATGGACCTTATAAACTACTATAAATCACCTTTACGAGGTTATCCAATTTTCGGCCAAAACTGGTTTATGGTATACCGGTCACGTCCAATGTCTTATGATGTTTTCAAAACAATATATGTGCCCGCTTTATCTGACTCGATTAACCATCCGTGCGATTTTTGTACATTTTTGTTCCGGGAGCTCAATGATCGAAAAAACGTGTATCATACACTTCAATTCGACCCTTTTCGAGTGGTTGGAGCGGCCAGTTTTATTTTTCAACCTGTTTTATACCACGTTTCCGAAATCGCATCATGAGGTATCTTATTTGATTCTAAACCCTATAAGCTACTATAAATCTCTTTTACACGTTTATCCGATTTTCGACTGAAACTGGTTTATCGCATACCCGTAATGATAATGTCTTCCGATGTTTTTGAAAATTTTTGTGCCTGCTTTATTTGACTCGATTAACCATCCGTGCGATGATCGCACATTTTTGTTCCCGGATCTCGGAGGCCTAAAAAACGTGTATTGTACACTTCAATTCGAGCCGTTTTGGTGGTCGTAGCGGCCATTTTTATTTTCCTGGCCTGATTTACAACACGTGTCCGAAATCGCATCATGAGGTATCTTATTCGATTCTAGACCCTAAAAACTACTGAAAATCACTTTTATACGGTTATCCGATTTTCTACCGGAACTTGATGCGTATTTGGGGTGATAATCAAATAAGATGATCAACGAAAATACGTATGTTGCAGCGGAATGATATAACTTGTGAAATAATACGATTTAGAACAAATAAAGAACGAAAAATAACAAAGATTGATGAATGATGAACGAATTGATGATCCGTGATGGTGACGTGGACGGTGGTCACGTTGGTGGTCACGGTGGTCGTTGGTGATGATCTTGGGCGGTGGTGATGTTCTTGATGGAAGATCCGTGATGACGTTGTGAGGCACAGCACTCAATACTTGAAAGATTTATGAGACGATGTAATGAATGAAATTATGTAATTTGAATGATAGGATAATTGATTAAGCTCACACAGATACTCTCTCAATTATTTTGAAGCTCACACAGATACTTTGGGTTTTGAAGCTCACACAGATACTTTAGATTTGTAAGTAAAACTTAACAAGAGGTTTTTATTTTATAACTTGAATGATTAAAACAATAACTAAGGATGCCTATTTATAGTAAGGTCATCCGTCACAAACCCGACTCAAACTAGGAAACAACCAAGAAACCTCACACGACTCAAATCACACGTCCAACTCGTGTGATCCTTCCCAATTTAGGGTTCCCTAATGCTATCTTATGGATTAAATAATCCTTATTCAAATCTAAAAGATAAAATAATAAAAGAAAAAATGAAGTTGTAACAAACTCCTAACAACTTAATAACTAACCCTAACCAACGTGTAACTAACTTTGTAACAACCTTAACTACCCTGTAACAAACTTAGTTAGTTAAACAACAAACTTAGTAAATAAAATACAATAAGATACTAAACACAATATAATTAGTAGACCTAGGCGTGTAGTCCCACACGGTGATCTGTGGCACACTTCCCAAGGTGGCTTCCCGTTACCTTCCGTTGTTCCTTTAATACGTCCTCCCAAGCTAACTTGAAATTCGTATTGAACCCAAATCAAACATTTTTAATCTTTCTTTGGGTCGTGAGTCACGACCTCGAACCCGTGTTAATGTTCCCGCATCAGAACTGGTTTATAGCATACCGGTAACGTCAAATGTCTTCCAATGTTTTTCAAAAAAATTATGCCCGCTTTATTTGACTTGATTAACCATCCGTGCGATTTTCGTACAGTTTTGTTAGGGAGCTCAGAAGTTTAAAAAACGGGTATGACACTTCAAATCGAGCTGTTGCGGCTGGTTGGAGCGGCCATTTTTATTTTTCAGACTGTTTTTATACCACGTGTCCGAAATCGCCTCATAAGGTATCTTATTCGATTCTGGACCCTATAAACTACTATAAATCACCTTTACGAGTTTATCCAATTTTCGGCCAAAACTGGTTTATGATATACCGGTAACGTCCAATGTCTTCTAATGTTTTCAAAAACAATATGTTCCCTCTTTATCTAACTCGATTAACCATCCGTGCGATTTTCGTACATTTTTGTCTCGGGAGCTCAATGGCCATAAAAACGTGTATCATACACTTCAAGTCGACCCGTTTCGGGTGGTCAGAGCGGCCAGTTTTATTTTTCAGCCAGTTTTATACCACGTGTCCGAAATCGCATTATAAGGTATCTTATTTGATTCTAAACCCTATAAGCTACTATAAATCTCTTTTACACGTTTATCCGATTTTCGACTGAAACTGATTATCGCATACCAGTAACAACAATGTCTTCCGATGTTTTTGAAATTTTTTGTGCCCACTTTATCTGACTCGATTAACCGATGATCGCACCTTTTTGTTCCGGGATCTCAGAGGCCTAAAAAACGTGTATTGTACACTTCAATTCGAGCCGTTTCGTTGGTCGTAGCGGCCATTTTTATTTTCCTGGCCTGATTTACACCATGTGTCCGAAATCGCATCATGAGGTATCTTATTCGATTGTAGACCCTAAAAACTACTGTAAATCACTTTTACACGGTTATCCGATATTCGACCGGAACTGGTTTATAGCATATCGGTAACGTCAAATTTCTTCTGATGTTTTTGAAAATTTTTCTGCCCACTTTGTTTGACTTGATTAACCATCTACACGATCTTCGTACAGTTTTGTTAGGGAGCTCAGAAGTCTAAAAAACGAGTATTACACGTCAAGTCGAGCCGTTGCGGCTGGTAGGAGCGGCCATTTTTATTTTTCAGACAGTTTTTATACCACGTGTCTGAAATCGCATCATGACGTATCTTATTCGATTCTGGACCCTATAAACTACTATAAATCACCTTTACGAGGTTATCCAATTTTCGACCAAAACTGGTTTAGGGTATACCGGTAACGTCTAATGTCTTATGATGTTTTCAAAAACAATATGTGCCCGCTTTATCAAACTCGATTATCCATCCGTGCGATTTTCGTACATTTTTATTCCGGGAGCTCAATGGCCGAAAAAACGAGTATCATACACTTCAATTCGACCCGTTTCGGGTGGTCGGAGCGGCCAGTTTAATTTTTCAGCCTGTTTTATACCACGTGTCCGAAATCGCATTTTAAGGTATCTTATTTGATTCTAAACCCTATAAGCTACTATAAATCTCTTTTACACGTTTATCCGATTTTCGACTGAAACTGATTATCGCATACCCGTAACGACAATGTCTTCCGATGTTTTTGAAAATTTTTGTGCCCGCTTTATCTGACTCGATTAACCATCTGTGCGATGATCGCACATTTTTGTTCTGGGATCTCAGAGGCCTAAAAAACGTGTATCGTACACTTAATTCGAGCCGTTTTGGTGGTCGTACCGGCCATTTTTATTTTCATGGCCTGATTTTCACCACGTGTCCGAAATCGCATCATGAGGTATCTTATTCGATTTTAGACCCTAAAACCTACTGTAAATGACTTTTATGCGGTTATCCGATTTTCGACCAGAACTAGTTTATAGCATACCGGTAACGTCAAATGTCTTCCGATGTTTTTGATGATTTTTATGCCCGCTTTATTTGACCTGATTAACCATCCGTGCGATTTTCGTACAATTTTGTTTGGGAGCGCAGAAGCCTAAAAAATGGGTATTACACTTCAATTCGAGTCGTTGCGGCTGGTTGGAGCGGCCATTTTAAATTTTCAAACTGCTTTTATACAACATGTCCGAAATCGCCTCCTGACGTATCTTATTCGATTATGGACTTTATAAACTACTATAAATCACCTTTACGAGGTTATCCAATTTTCGGCCAAAACTGGTTTATGGTATACCGGTAACGTCCAATGTCTTATGATGTTTTCAAAACAATATGTGCCCGCTTTGTCTGACTCGATTAACCATCCGTGCAATTTTTGTACATTTTTGTTCCGGGAGCTCAATGACCGAAAAAACGTGTATCATACACTTCAATTCGACCCGTTTCGAGTGGTTGGAGCGGCCAGTTTTATTTTTCAACCTGTTTTATACTACGTTTCCGAAATCGCATCATGAGGTATCTTATTTGATTCTAAACCCTATAAGCTACTATAAATCTCTTTTACTCGTTTATCCGATTTTCGACTGAAACTGGTTTATCGCATACCCGTAATGACAATGTCTTTCGATGTTTTTGAAAATTTTTGTGCCCGCTTTATCTGACTCGATTAACCATCCGTGCGATGATCGCACATTTTTGTTCCCGGATCTCGGAGGCCTAAAAAACGTGTATTGTACACTTCAATTCGACCCGTTTTGGTGGTCGTAGCGGCCATTTTTATTTTCCTGGCCTGATTTACAACACGTGTCCGAAATCGCATCATGAGGTATCTTATTCGATTCTAGACCCTAAAAACTACTGTAAATCACTTTTACACGGTTATCTGGTTTTCTACCGGAACTGGTTTATAGCATACCGGTAACTACAAATGTCTTCCGCTGTTTTTCAAAAATTTTCTGCAAGCTTTATTTGACTTGATTAACCATCAGTGCGATTTCGTACAATTTTGTTTGGGAGCTCAGAAGCCTAAAAAATGGGTATTACACTTCAATTCGAGTCGTTGCGGCTGGTTGGAGCGGCTATTTTTATTCGATTCTGGACCCTATAAACTACTATAAATCACCTTTACGAGGTTATTCAATTTTCGGCCAAAACTGGTTTATGGTATAATAGTAACGTCCAAGGTCTTATGATGTTATCAAAAACAATATCTGCCCGCTTTATCTGACTCGATTATCTATCCGTGCGATTTTCGTACATTTTTGTTCCGGGAGATCAATGGCCGAAATAACGTGTATCATACACTTCAATTCGACCCGTTTCGGGTGGTCGAAGAGGCCAGTTTTCTTTTTCAGCCAGTTTTATAACACGTGTCCGAAATCGCATCATAAGGTATTTTATTTGATTCTAAACCCTATAAGCTACTATATATTTCTTTTACACGTTTATCCGATTTTCGACTGAGTTGATTATCGCATACCCGTAACGACAATGTCTTCCGATGTTTTTGAATGTTTTTGTGCCCGCTTTATCTGACTCGATTAACCATCCGTGCGATAATAGCACATTTTTGTTCCGGGATTTCGGAGGCCTAAAAAACATGTATTGTACACTTCAATTCGAGCCGTTTCGGTGGTCGTAACGGCCATTTTTATTTTCCTAGCCTGATTTATCGCATCATGAGGTATCTTATTCGATTCTAGACCCTAAAACCTACTGTAAATCACTTTACGCGGTTATCCGATTTTCGACCAGAGTTGTTCTATAGCATACCGGTAACGTCAAATGTCTTCCGATGTTTTTGAAAATTTTCTGCCCGCTTTATTTGACTTGATTAACTATCCGTGCAATTTTCGTACAATTTTGTTTGGGAGCTCAGAAGCCTAAAAAATGGGTATTAGACTTCAATTCGAGCCGTTGCGGCTCGTTGTAGCGGTCATTTTTATTTTTCAGATAGTTTTTATACCACGTGTCCGAAATCGCATCACGACGTATCTTATTCAATTCTTGACCCTATAAACTACTATAAATCACCTTTACGAGGTTATCCAATTTTCGGCAAAAACTGGATTATGGTATATCGGTAACATCCAATGTCTTGTCTGACTCGATTATCAATCCGCGCGATTTTCGTACATTTTTGTTCCAGGAGGTCAATGGCCTAAAAAACGTGTATCATACACTTCAATTCGACCCGTTTCGGTTGGTCGAAGCGACACGATTTATTTTTCAGCCTGTTTTATACCACGTGTCCGAAATGGTATCATAAGGTATCTTATTTGATTCTAAACCCTATAAGCTACTATAAATCTCTTTTACACGTTTATCCGATTTTCGACTGAAACTGGTTTATCGCATACCCGTAACGACAATGTCTTCTGATGTTTTTGAAAATTTTTGTGCCCGCTTTATCTCACTCGATTAACCATCCGTGCGATGATCGCACATTTTTGTTCCGGGATCTCGGAGGCCTAAAAAACGTGTATTTTACACTTCAATTCGAGCTGTTTCGGTGGTCGTAGCGGCCACTTTTATTTTCCTAGCCTGATTTACACCACATGTCCGAAATTGCATAATAAGGTATCTTATTCGATTCTAGACCCTAAAAACTACTGTAAATCACTTTTACACGGTTATCCAATTTTCGACGGAAACTGATTATAGCATACCAATAACGTTAACTATCTTCCGATGTTTTTGAAAATTTTTATGCCCGCTCTATTTGACTTGATTAACCATCCGTGCGATTTTCATACATTTTTTTTCCAGCAGCTCAATGGCCGAAAAAACGTGTATCATACACTTCAATTCGACCCGTTTCGGGTGGTCGAAGCGGCCAGTTTTATTTTTCAGCCTGTTTTATACCACGTGTCCGAAATCGCATCATAAGGTATCTTATTTGATTCTAAACCCTATAAGCTACTATAAATCTCCTTTACACGTTTATCCGATTTTCGACTGAAACTGGTTTATCGCATATCCGTAACGACAATGTCGTCCGATGTTTTTGAAAAATTTTGTGCCTGCTTTATCTGAATAGATTAACCATCCGTGCGATTATTGCACATTTTTGTTCTGGGATCTCGGAGGCCTAAAAAGCGTGTATTGTACACTTCAATTCGACCCGATTCGGTGGTCGTAGCGGCCATTTTTTCTTTTCAGGCCTGATTTACACCACGTGTCCGAAATCGCATCATGGGGTATCTTATTCGATTCTAGACCCTAAAAACACTGTAATTCACTTTTACACAGTTATCCGATTTTCGACCGAAACTGGTTTATAGCATACCAATGACGTCAAATGTCTTCCGATGTTTTTGAAAAAAATTCTGCCCGCTTTATTTGACTTGATTAACCATCCGTGCAATTTTCGTACACTTTTGTTAGGGAGCTTAGAAGCCTAAAAAAGTGTATTACACACCAATTCGAGCCGTTGCGGCTGGTTGGAGCGGCCATTTTTATTTTTTAAACTGTTTTTATACCACGTGTCCGAAATCGCATCATGACGTATCTTATTCGATTCTGGACCGTATAAACTACTATAAATCACCTTTACGATGTTTTCCAGTTTTCGGCGAAAACTGGTTTATATTATACCGGTAACGTCCAGTGTCTTATGATTTTTTCAAAAACAATATGTGCCCGGTTTATCTGACTCGATTAACCATCCGTACGATTTTCGTGCATTTTTGTTTCGGGAGCTCAATGGCCTAAAAAACGTGTATTGTACACTTCAATTCGACCCGTTTAGGTGGTCGTAGCGGCCATTTTTACTTTTCAGGCCTCATTTACACCACGTGTCCGAAATCGCATCATGGGGTATCTTATTCGATTCTAGACCCTAAAAACACTGTAATTCACTTTTACACAGTTATCCGATTTTCGACCGAAACTGGTTTATAGCATACCAACAACGTCAAATGTCTTCCGATGTTTTTGAAAAAAATTATGCCCGCTTTATTTGACTTGCTTAACCATCCTTGTAATTTTCCTACAGTATTGTTAGGGAGCTCAGAAGCCTAAAAAACGAGTATTACACTTCAATTCGAGCCGTTGCGGCTGGTTGGAGCGGCCATTTTTATTTTTCAGATTGTTTTTATACCACGTGTCCGAAATCGCATCATGTCGTATCTTATTTGATTCTGGACCCTATAAACTACTATAAATCACCTTTACGATGTTATCCAAATTTCGGCCAAAACTGGTTTATGATATACCGCTAACGTCCAGTGTCTTCCGATGTTTTCAAATAAAATAAGTGCCCGCTTTATCTGACTCGATTATCCATCCGTGCGATTTTCGTACATTTTTGTTCCGGGAGCTCAATGGCCGAAAAAACGTGTATCATACACTTCAATTCGACCCGTTTCGGGTGGTCGTAGCGGCCAGTTTTATTTTTCAGCCTGTTTTATACCACGTGTCTGAAATCGCATCATACGGTATCTTATTTGATTCTAAACCCGATAAGCTACTATAAATCTCTTTTACACGTTTATCCGATTTTCGACTGAAACTGGTTTATCGCATACCCGTAACGACAATGTCTTCTGATGTTTTTGAAAATTTATGTGCCTGCTTTATCTCACTCGATTAACCATCCGTGCGATGATCGCACATTTTTGTTCCGGGATCTCGGAGGCCTAAAAAACGTGTATTTTACACTTCAATTCGAGCTGTTTCGGTGGTCGTAGCGGCCACTTTTATTTTCCTAGCCTGATTTACACCACATGTCCGAAATTGCATGATAAGGTATCTTATTCGATTCTAGACCCTAAAAACTACTGTAAATCACTTTTACACGGTTATCCAATTTTCGACGGAAACTGATTATAGCATACCAATAACGTTAACTATCTTCCGATGTTTTTGAAAATTTTTATGCCCGCTCTATTTGACTTGATTAACCATCCGTGCGATTTTCATACATTTTTTTTTCCAGGAGCTCAATGGCCGAAAAAAACGTGTATCATACACTTCAATTCGACCCGTTTCGGGTGGTCGAAGCGGCCAGTTTTATTTTTCAGCCTGTTTTATACCACGTGTCCGAAATCGCATCATAAGGTATCTTATTTGATTCTAAACCCTATAAGCTACAATAAATCTCCTTTACACGTTTATCCGATTTTCGACTGAAACTGGTTTATCGCATATCCGTAACGACAATGTCGTCCGATGTTTTTGAAAAATTTTGTGCCTGCTTTATCTGAATAGATTAACCATCCGTGCGATTATTGCACATTTTTGTTCTGGGATCTCGGAGGCCTAAAAAGCGTGTATTGTACACTTCAATTCGACCCGATTCGGTGGTCGTAGCGGCCATTTTTACTTTTCAGGCCTGATTTACACCACGTGTCCGAAATCGCATCATGGGGTATCTTATTCGATTCTAGACCCTAAAAACACTGTAATTCACTTTTACACAGTTATCCGATTTTCGACCGAAACTGGTTTATAGCATACCAATAACGTCAAATGTCTTCCGATGTTTTTGAAAAAAATTCTGCCCGCTTTATTTGACTTGATTAACCATCCGTGCAATTTTCGTACACTTTTGTTAGGGAGCTTAGAAGCCTAAAAAACGTGTATTACACACCAATTCGAGCCGTTGCGGCTGGTTGGAGCGGCCATTTTTATTTTTTAAACTGTTTTTATACCACGTGTCCGAAATCGCATCATGACGTATCTTATTCGATTCTGGACCGTATAAACTACTATAAATCACCTTTACGATGTTTTCCAGTTTTCGGCGAAAACTGGTTTATATTATACCGGTAACGTCCAGTGTCTTATGATTTTTTCAAAAACAATATGTACCCGGTTTATCTGACTCGATTAACCATCCGTACGATTTTCGTGCATTTTTGTTTCGGGAGCTCAATGGCCTAAAAAACGTGTATTGTACACTTCAATTCGACCCGTTTCGGTGGTCGTTGCGGCCATTTTTACTTTTCAGGCCTGATTTACACCACGTGTCCGAAATCGCATCATGGGGTATCTTATTCGATTCTAGACCCTAAAAACACTGTAATTCACTTTTACACAGTTATCCGATTTTCGACCGAAACTGGTTTATAGCATACCAATAACGTCAAATGTCTTCCGATGTTTTTGAAAAAAATTCTACCCGCTTTATTTGACTTGCTTAACCATCCTTGCAATTTTCCTACACTATTGTTAGGGAGCTCAGAAGCCTAAAAAACGAGTATTACACTTCAATTCGAGCCGTTGCGGCTGGTTGGAGCGGCCATTTTTATTTTTCAGATTGTTTTTATACCACGTGTCCGAAATCGCATCATGTCGTATCTTATTTGATTCTGGACCCTATAAACTACTATAAATCACCTTTACGATGTCATCCAAATTTCGGCCAAAACTGGTTTATGATATACCGCTAACGTCCAGTGTCTTCCGATGTTTTCAAATAAAATAAGTGCCCGCTTTATCTGACTCGATTATCCATCCGTGCGATTTTCGTACATTTTTGTTCCGGGAGCTCAATGGCCGAAAAAACGTGTATCATACACTTCAATTCGACCCGTTTCGGGTGGTCGGAGCGGCCAGTTTTATTTTTCAGCCTGTTTTATACCACGTGTCTGAAATCGCATCATACGGTATCTTATTTGATTCTAAACCCTATAAGCTACTATAAATCTCTTTTACACGTTTATCCGATTTTCGACTGAAACTGGTTTATCGCATACCCGTAACGACAATGTCTTCTGATGTTTTTGAAAATTTTTGTGCCTGCTTTATCTCACTCGATTAACCATCCGTGCGATGATCGCACATTTTTGTTCCGGGATCTCGGAGGCCTAAAAAACGTGTATTTTACACTTCAATTCGATCCGTTTCGGTGGTCGTAGCGGCCACTTTTATTTTCCTAGCCTGATTTACACCACATGTCCGAAATTGCATCATAAGGTATCTTATTCGATTCTAGACCCTAAAAACTACTGTAAATCACTTTTACACGGTTATCCAATTTTCGACGGAAACCGATTATAGCATACCAATAACGTTAACTATCTTCCGATGTTTTTGAAAATTTTTATGCCCGCTCTATTTGACTTGATTAACCATCCGTGCGATTTTCATACATTTTTTTTCCCAGGAGCTCAATGGCCGAAAAAAACGTGTATCATACACTTCAATTCGACCCGTTTCGGGTGGTCGAAGCGGCCAGTTTTATTTTTCAGCCTGTTTTATACCACGTGTCCGAAATCGCATCATAATGTATCTTATTTGATTCTAAACCCTATAAGCTACAATAAATCTCCTTTACACGTTTATCCGATTTTCGACTGAAACTGGTTTATCGCATATCCGTAACGACAATGTCGTCCGATGTTTTTGAAAAATTTTGTGCCTGCTTTATCTGAATAGATTAACCATCCGTGCGATTATTGCACATTTTTGTTCTGGGATCTCGGAGGCCTAAAAAGAGTGTATTGTACACTTCAATTCGACCCGATTCGGTGGTCGTAGCGGCCATTTTTACTTTTCAGGCCTGATTTACACCACGTGTCCGAAATCGCATCATGGGGTATCTTATTCGATTCTAGACCCTAAAAACACTGTAATTCACTTTTACACAGTTATCCGATTTTCGACCGAAACTGGTTTATAGCATACCAATAACGTCAAATGTCTTCCGATGTTTTTGAAAAAAATTCTGCCCGCTTTATTTGACTTGATTAACCATCCGTGCAATTTTCGTACACTTTTGTTAGGGAGCTTAGAAGCCTAAAAAACGTGTATTACACACCAATTCGAGCCGTTGCGGCTGGTTAGAGCGGCCATTTTTATTTTTTAAACTGTTTTTATACCACGTGTCCGAAATCGCATCATGACGTATCTTATTCGATTCTGGACCGTATAAACTACTATAAATCACCTTTACGATGTTTTCCAGTTTTCGGCGAAAACTGGTTTATATTATACCGGTAACGTCCAGTGTCTTATGATTTTTTCAAAAACAATATGTACCCGGTTTATCTGACTCGATTAACCATCCGTACGATTTTCGTGCATTTTTGTTTCGGGAGCTCAATGGCCTAAAAAACGTGTATTGTACACTTCAATTCGACCCGTTTCGGTGGTCGTAGCGGCCATTTTTACTTTTCAGGCCTGATTTACACCACGTGTCCGAAATCCCATCATGGGGTATCTTATTCGATTCTAGACCCTAAAAACACTGTAATTCACTTTTACACAGTTATCCGATTTTCGACCGAAACTGGTTTATAGCATACCAATAACGTCAAATGTCTTCCGATGTTTTTGAAAAAAATTCTACCCGCTTTATTTGCCTTGCTTAACCATCCTTGCAATTTTCCTACGTTAGGGAGCTCAGAAGCCTAAAAAACGAGTATTACACTTCCATTCGAGCCGTTGCGGCTGGTTGGAGCGGCCATTTTTATTTTTCAGATTGTTTTTATACCATGTGTCCGAAATCGCATCATGTCGTATCTTATTTGATTCTGGACCCTATAAACTACTATAAATCACCTTTACGATGTTATCCAAATTTCGGCCAAAACTGGTTTATGATATACCGCTAACGTCCAGTGTCTTCCGATGTTTTCAAATAAAATAAGTGCCCGCTTTATCTGACTCGATTATCCATCCGTGCGATTTTCGTACATTTTTGTTCCGGGAGCTCAATGGCCGAAAAAACGTGTATCATACACTTCAATTCGACCCGTTTCGGGTGGTCGGAGCGGCCAGTTTTATTTTTCAGCCTGTTTTATACCACGTGTCTGAAATCGCATCATACGGTATCTTATTTGATTCTAAACCCTATAAGCTACTATAAATCTCTTTTACACGTTTATCCGATTTTCGACTGAAACTGGTTTATCGCATACCCGTAACGACAATGTCTTCTGATGTTTTTGAAAATTTTTGTGCCTGCTTTATCTCACTCGATTAACCATCCGTGCGATGATCGCACATTTTTGTTCCGGGATCTCGGAGGCCTAAAAAACGTGTATTTTACACTTCAATTCGACCCGTTTCGGTGGTCGTAGCGGCCACTTTTATTTTCCTAGCCTGATTTACACCACATGTCCGAAATTGCATCATAAGGTATCTTATTCGATTCTAGACCCTAAAAACTACTGTAAATCACTTTTACACGGTTATCCAATTTTCGACGGAAACCGATTATAGCATACCAATAACGTTAACTATCTTCCGATGTTTTTGAAAATTTTTATGCCCGCTCTATTTGACTTGATTAACCATCCGTGCGATTTTCATACATTTTTTTTCCCAGGAGCTCAATGGCCGAAAAAACGTGTATCATACACTTCAATTCGACCCGTTTCGGGTGGTCGAAGCGGCCAGTTTTATTTTTCAGCCTGTTTTATACCACGTGTCCGAAATCGCATCATAATGTATCTTATTTGATTCTAAACCCTATAAGCTACTATAAATCTCCTTTACACGTTTATCCGATTTTCGACTGAAACTGGTTTATCGCATATCCGTAACGACAATGTCGTCCGATGTTTTTGAAAAATTTTGTGCCTGCTTTATCTGAATAGATTAACCATCCGTGCGATTATTGCACATTTTTGTTCTGGGATCTCGGAGGCCTAAAAAGAGTGTATTGTACACTTCAATTCGACCCGATTCGGTGGTCGTAGCGGCCATTTTTACTTTTCAGGCCTGATTTACACCACGTGTCCGAAATCGCATCATGGGGTATCTTATTCGATTCTAGACCCTAAAAACACTGTAATTCACTTTTACACAGTTATCCGATTTTCGACCGAAACTGGTTTATAGCATACCAATAACGTCAAATGTCTTCCGATGTTTTTGAAAAAAATTCTGCCCGCTTTATTTGACTTGATTAACCATCCGTGCAATTTTCGTACACTTTTGTTAGGGAGCTTAGAAGCCTAAAAAACGTGTATTACACACCAATTCGAGCCGTTGCGGCTGGTTGGAGCGGCCATTTTTATTTTTTAAACTGTTTTTATACCACGTGTCCGAAATCGCATCATGACGTATCTTATTCGATTCTGGACCGTATAAACTACTATAAATCACCTTTACGATGTTTTCCAGTTTTCGGCGAAAACTGGTTTATATTATACCGGTAACGTCCAGTGTCTTATGATTTTTTCAAAAACAATATGTACCCGGTTTATCTGACTCGATTAACCATCCGTACGATTTTCGTGCATTTTTGTTTCGGGAGCTCAATGGCCTAAAAAACGTGTATTGTACACTTCAATTCGACCCGTTTCGGTGGTCGTAGCGGCCATTTTTACTTTTCAGGCCTGATTTACACCACGTGTCCGAAATCGCATCATGGGGTATCTTATTCGATTCTAGACCCTAAAAACACTGTAATTCACTTTTACACAGTTATCCGATTTTCGACCGAAACTGGTTTATAGCATACCAATAACGTCAAATGTCTTCCGATGTTTTTGAAAAAAATTCTACCCGCTTTATTTGACTTGCTTAACCATCCTTGCAATTTTCCTACACTATTGTTAGGGAGCTCAGAAGCCTAAAAAACGAGTATTACACTTCAATTCGAGCCGTTGCGGCTGGTTGGAGCGGCCATTTTTATTTTTCAGATTGTTTTTATACCACGTGTCCGAAATCGCATCATGTCGTATCTTATTTGATTCTGGACCCTATAAACTACTATAAATCACCTTTACGATGTTATCCAAATTTCGGCCAAAACTGGTTTATGATATACCGCTAACGTCCAGTGTCTTCCGATGTTTTCAAATAAAATAAGTGCCCGCTTTATCTGACTCGATTATCCATCCGTGCGATTTTCGTACATTTTTGTTCCGGGAGCTCAATGGCCGAAAAAACGTGTATCATACACTTCAATTCGACCCGTTTCGGGTGGTCGGAGCGGGCAGTTTTATTTTTCAGCCTGTTTTATACCACGTGTCTGAAATCGCATCATACGGTATCTTATTTGATTCTAAACCCTATAAGCTACTATAAATCTCTTTTACACGTTTATCCGATTTTCGACTGAAACTGGTTTATCGCATACCCGTAACGACAATGTCTTCTGATGTTTTTGAAATTTTTTGTGCCTGCTTTATCTCACTCGATTAACCATCCGTGCGATGATCGCACATTTTTGTTCCGGGATCTCGGAGGCCTAAAAAACGTGTATTTTACACTTCAATTCGACCCGTTTCGGTGGTCGTAGCGGCCACTTTTATTTTCCTAGCCTGATTTACACCACATGTCCGAAATTGCATCATAAGGTATCTTATTCGATTCTAGACCCTAAAAACTACTGTAAATCACTTTTACACGGTTATCCAATTTTCGACGGAAACTGATTATAGCATACCAATAACGTTAACTATCTTCCGATGTTTTTGAAAATTTTTATGCCCGCTCTATTTGACTTGATTAACCATCCGTGCGATTTTCATACATTTTTTTTCCCAGGAGCTCAATGGCCGAAAAAACGTGTATCATACACTTCAATTCGACCCGTTTCGGGTGGTCGAAGCGGCCAGTTTTATTTTTCAGCTTGTTTTATACCACGTGTCCGAAATCGCATCATAATGTATCTTATTTGATTCTAAACCCTATAAGCTACTATAAATCTCCTTTACACGTTTATCCGATTTTCGACTGAAGCTGGTTTATCGCATATCCGTAACGACAATGTCGTCCGATGTTTTTGAAAAATTTTGTGCCTGCTTTATCTGAATAGATTAACCATCCGTGCGATTATTGCACATTTTTGTTCTGGGATCTCGGAGGCCTAAAAAGAGTGTATTGTACACTTCAATTCGACCCGATTCGGTGGTCGTAGCGGCCATTTTTACTTTTCAGGCCTGATTTACACCACGTGTCCGAAATCGCATCATGGGGTATCTTATTCGATTCTAGACCCTAAAAACACTGTAATTCACTTTTACACAGTTATCCGATTTTCGACCGAAACTGGTTTATAGCATACCAATAACGTCAAATGTCTTCCGATGTTTTTGAAAAAAATTCTGCCCGCTTTATTTGACTTGATTAACCATCCGTGCAATTTTCGTACACTTTTGTTAGGGAGATTAGAAGCCTAAAAAACGTGTACTACACACCAATTCGAGCCGTTGCGGCTGGTTGGAGCGGCCATTTTTATTTTTTAAACTGTTTTTATACCACGTGTCCGAAATCGCATCATGACGTATCTTATTCGATTCTGGACCGTATAAACTACTATAAATCACCTTTACGATGTTTTCCAGTTTTCGGCGAAAACTGGTTTATATTATACCGGTAACGTCCAGTGTCTTATGATTTTTTCAAAAACAATATGTGCCCGGTTTATCTGACTCGATTAACCATCCGTACGATTTTCGTGCATTTTTGTTTCGGGAGCTCAATGGCCTAAAAAACGTGTATTGTACACTTCAATTCGACCCGTTTCGGTGGTCGTAGCGGCCATTTTTACTTTTCAGGCCTCATTTACACCACGTGTCCGAAATCGCATCATGGGGTATCTTATTTGATTCTAGACCCTAAAAACACTGTAATTCACTTTTACACAGTTATCCGATTTTCGACCGAAACTGGTTTATAGCATACCAATAACGTCAAATGTCTTCCGATGTTTTTGAAAAAAATTTTGCCCGCTTTATTTGACTTGCTTAACCATCCTTGGAATTTTCCTACACTATTGTTTGGGAGCTCAGAAGCCTAAAAAACGAGTATTACACTTCAATTCGAGCCGTTGCGGCTGGTTGGAGCGGCCATTTTTATTTTTCAGATTGTTTTTATACCACGTGTCCGAAATCGCATCATGTCGTATCTTATTTGATTCTGGACCCTATAAACTACTATAAATCACCTTTACGATGTTATCCAAATTTCGGCCAAAACTGGTTTATGATATACCGCTAACGTCCAGTGTCTTCCGATGTTTTCAAATAAAATAAGTGCCCGCTTTATCTGACTCGATTATCCATCCGTGCGATTTTCGTACATTTTTGTTCCGGGAGCTCAATGGCCGAAAAAACGTGTATCATACACTTCAATTCGACCCGTTTCGGGTGGTCGGAGCGGCCAATTTTATTTTTCAGCCTGTTTTATACCACGTGTCTGAAATCGCATCATACGGTATCTTATTTGATTCTAAACCCTATAAGCTACTATAAATTTCTTTTACACGTTTATCCGATTTTCGACTGAAACTGGTTTATCGCATAATCGTAACGACAATGTCTTCCGATGTTTTTGAAAATTTTTGTGCCCACTTTATCTGAATAGATTAACCATCCGTGCGATTATCGCACATTTTTGTTCCGGGATCTCGGAGGCCTAAAAAACGTATATTGTACACTTCAATTCGACCCGTTTCGGTGGTTGTAGCGGCCATTTTTACTTTTCAGGCCTGATTTACACCATGTGTCCGAAATCGCATCATGAGGTATCTTATTCGATTCTAGACCCCAAAAACTACTGTAAATCACTATTACACAGTTATCCGATTTTCGACCGAAACTGGTTTATAGCATACCATTAACGTCAAATGTCTTCCGATGTATTTGAAAAAATTTATGCCCTCTTTATTTGACTTGATTAACCATCCGTGCAATTGTCGTACAACTTTGTTAGGGAGCTCAGAACCCTAAAAACGTGTTTTACACTTCAATTCGAGCCGTTGCGGCTGGTTGGAGCGGCCATTTTTATTTTTTAGACTGTTTTTTTTTACCACGTGTCCGAAATCGCATCATGACGTATCTTATTCGATTCTAGAACCTATAAACTACTATAAATCACCTTTACGAGGTAATCCAATTTTCGGCCAAAACTGGTTTATGGTATACCGGTAACGTCCAATGTCTTATGATGTTTTCAAAAACAATATGTGCCCGCTTTATCTGAGTCGATTAACCATCCGTGAGGTTTTCGTACATTTTTGTTCCAGGTGCTCAATGGCCAAAAATACGTGTATCATACACTTCAATTCGACCTGTTTCGGGTGGTCGGAGCGGCCAGTTTTATTTTTCCGCCAGTTTTATACCACGTGTCCGAAATCGCATCATAAGATATCTTATTTGATTCTAAACCCTATAAGCTACTATAAATCTCTTTTACACGTTTATCCGATTTTCGACTGAAACTGGTTTATCGCATACCCGTAACGACAATGTCTTCCGATGGTTTTGAAATTTTTTGTGCCCGCTTTATCTGAATAGATTAACCATCCGTGCGATTACCGCACATTTTTGTTCCGGGATCTCGTTGGCCTAAAAAACGTGTATTGTACACTTCAATTCGACCCGTTTCGGTGGTTGTAGCGGCCATTTTTACTTTTCAGGCCTGATTTAGACCACGTGTCCGAAATCGCATCATAAGGTATCTTATTCGATTCTAGACCCTAAAAACTACTGTAAATCACTTTTACACAGTTATCCGATATTCGACCGAAACTGGTTTATAGCATACCATTAACGTCAAATGTCTTCCGATGTTTTTGAAAAATTTTCTGCCCGCTTTATTTGACTTGATTAACCATCCGTGCAATTTTCGTACACTTTTGTTAGGGAGCTCAGAAGCCTAAAAAACGTGTATTACACTTCAATTCGAGCCGTTGCGGCTGGTTGGAGCGGCCATTTTTATTCTTTCGACTGTTTTTTTACCACGTGTCCGAAATCGCATCATGACGTATCTTATTCGATTCTGGACCCTATAAACTACTATAAATCACATTTACGGGGTTATCCAATTTTCGGCCAAAACTGGTTTATGGTATACCGGTAACGTCCAATGTCTTATGATGTTTTAAAAAACAATATGTGCCCGCTTTATCTGAGTCGATTAACCATCCGTGAGGTTTTTGTACATTTTTGTTCCAGGTGCTCAATGGCCAAAAAAACGTGTATCATACACTTCAATTCGACCTGTTTCTGGTGGTCGGAACCCATTTTTACTTTTCAGGCCTGATTTACACCATGTGTCCGAAATCGCATCATGAGGTATCTTATTCGATTCTAGACCCTAAAAACTATTGTAAATCACTTTTACACAGTTATCCGATTTTCGACTGAAACTGGTTTATAGCATAACAATAACGTCAAATGTCTTCCGATGTTTTTGAAAAAATTTCTGCCCGCTTTATTTGACTTGATTAACCATCCGTGCAGTTTTTGTAGACTTTTGTTAGGGAGCCCAGAAGCCTAAAATACGTGTATTACCCTTCAATTCGAGCAGTTGTGGCTGGTTGGAGCGACCATTTTAATTTTTCAGACTGTTATTATACCACTTGTCCGAAATCGCATCATGACGTATCTTATTCGATTCTGGATCCTATAAACTACTATAAATCACCTTTACGATGTTTTCCAATTTTCGGCCAAAACTGGTTTATGATATACCGGTAACGTCCAATGTCTTATGATGTTTTCAAAAACAAAATGTGCCCGCTTTATCTGACTCGATTAACCATCCGTGCGATTTTCGTGCATTTTTGTTTCGGGACCTCAATGACCAAAAAAACGTGTATTGTACACTTCAATTCGACCCGTTTCGGTGGTGGTAGCGGCCATTTTTACTTTTCAGGCCTGATTTAGACCACGTGTCCGAAATCGCATCAAAAGGTATCTTATTCGATTCTAGACCCTAAAAACTACTGTAAATCACTTTTAGACGGTTATCCGATTTTCGACCGAAACTGGTTGATAACATACCAATAATGTCAAATGTCTTCCGATGTTTTTGAAAAATTTTCTGCCCGCTTTATTTGACTTGATTAACCATCCGTGCAATTTTCGTACACTTTTATTAGGGAGCTCAGAAGCCTAAAAAATGTGTATTACACTTCAATTCGAGCCGTCGCGGCTGGTTGGAGCGGCCATTTTTATTTTTTAGACTGTCTTTTTACCACGTGTCCGAAATCGCATCATGACGTATCTTATTCGATTCTAGACCCTATAAACTACTATAAATCACATTTACGGGGTTATCCAATTTTCGGCCAAAACTGGTTTATGGTATACCGGTAACGTCCAATGTCTTATGATGTTTTCAAAAACAATATGTGCCCGCTTTATCTGAGTCGATTAACCATCCGTGAGGTTTTTGTACATTTTTGTTCCAGGTGCTCAATGGCCAAAAAAACGTGTAACATACACTTCAATTCGACCTGTTTCGGGTGGTCGGAACCCATTTTTACTTTTCAGGCCTGATTTACACCATGTGTCCGAAATCGCATCATGAGGTATCTTATTCGATTCTAGACCCTAAAAACTATTGTAAATCACTTTTACACAGTTATCCGATTTTCGACTGAAACTGGTTTATAGCATAACAATAACGTCAAATGTCTTCCGATGTTTTTGAAAAAATTTCTGCCCGCTTTATTTGACTTGATTAACCATCCGTGCAATTTTTGTAGACTTTTGTTAGGGAGCCCAGAAGCCTAAAATACGTGTATTACCCTTCAATTCGAGCAGTTGTGGCTGGTTGGAGCGACCATTTTAATTTTTCAGACTGTTATTATACCACTTGTCCGAAATCGCATCATGACGTATCTTATTCGATTCTGGATCCTATAAACTACTATAAATCACCTTTACGATGTTTTCCAATTTTCGGCCAAAACTGGTTTATGATATACCGGTAACGTCCAATGTCTTATGATGTTTTCAAAAACAATATGTGCCCGCTTTATCTGACTCGATTAACCATCCGTGCGATTTTCGTGCATTTTTGTTTCGGGACCTCAATGACCAAAAAAACGTGTATTGTACACTTCAATTCGACCCGTTTCGGTGGTGGTAGCGGCCATTTTTACTTTTCAGGCCTGATTTAGACCACGTGTCTGAAATCGCATCAAAAGGTATCTTATTCGATTCTAGACCCTAAAAACTACTGTAAATCACTTTTAGACGGTTATCCGATTTTCGACCGAAACTGGTTGATAACATACCAATAATGTCAAATGTCTTCCGATGTTTTCGAAAAATTTTCTGCCCCCTTTATTTGACTTGATTAACCATCCGTGCAATTTTCGTACACTTTTATTAGGGAGCTCAGAAGCCTAAAAAACGTGTATTACACTTCAATTCGAGCCGTTGCGGCTGGTTGGAGCGGCCATTTTTATTTTTTCGACTGTTTTTTTACCACGTGTCCGAAATCGCATCATGACGTATCTTATTCGATTCTGGACCCTATAAACTACTATAAATCACATTTACGGGGTTATCCAATTTTCGGCCAAAACTGGTTTATGGTATACCGGTAACGTCCAATGTCTTATGATGTTTTCAAAAACAATATGTGCCCGCTTTATCTGAGTCGATTAACCATCCGTGAGGTTTTTGTACATTTTTGTTCCAGGTGCTCAATGGCCAAAAAAACGTGTATCATACACTTCAATTCGACCTGTTTCTGGTGGTCGGAACCCATTTTTACTTTTCAGGCCTGATTTACACCATGTGTCCGAAATCGCATCATGAGGTATCTTATTCGATTCTAGACCCTAAAAACTATTGTAAATCACTTTTACACAGTTATCCGATTTTCGACTGAAACTGGTTTATAGCATAACAATAACGTCAAATGTCTTCCGATGTTTTTGAAAAAATTTCTGCCCGCTTTATTTGACTTTATTAACCATCCGTGCAATTTTTGTAGACTTTTGTTAGGGAGCCCAGAAGCCTAAAATACGTGTATTACCCTTCAATTCGAGCAGTTGTGGCTGGTTGGAGCGACCATTTTAATTTTTCAGACTGTTGTTATACCACTTGTCCGAAATTGCATCATGACGTATCTTATTCGATTCTGGATCCTATAAACTACTATAAATCACCTTTACGATGTTTTCCAATTTTCGGCCAAAACTGGTTTATGATATACCGGTAACGTCCAATGTCTTATGATGTTTTCAAAAACAACATGTGCCCGCTTTATCTGACTCGATTAACCATCCGTGCGATTTTCGTGCATTTTTGTTTCGGGACCTCAATGGCCAAAAAAACGTGTATTGTACACTTCAATTCGACCCGTTTCGGTGGTGGTAGCGGCCATTTTTACTTTTCAGGCCTGATTTAGACCACGTGTCCGAAATCGCATCATAAGGTATCTTATTCGATTCTAGACCCTAAAAACTACTGTAAATCACTTTTAGACGGTTATCCGATTTTCGACCGAAACTGGTTGATAACATACCAATAATGTCAAATGTCTTCCGATGTTTTTGAAAAATTTTCTGCCCGCTTTATTTGACTTGATTAACCATCCGTGCAATTTTCGTACACTTTTATTAGGGAGCTCAGAAGCCTAAAAAATGTGTATTACACTTCAATTCGAGCCGTCGCGGCTGGTTGGAGCGGCCATTTTTATTTTTTAGACTGTCTTTTTACCACGTGTCCGAAATCGCATCATGACGTATCTTATTCGATTCTAGACCCTATAAACTACTATAAATCACATTTACGGGGTTATCCAATTTTCGGCCAAAACTGGTTTATGGTATACCGGTAACGTCCAATGTCTTATGATGTTTTCAAAAACAATATGTGCCCGCTTTATCTGAGTCGATTAACCATCCGTGAGGTTTTTGTACATTTTTGTTCCAGGTGCTCAATGGCCAAAAAAACGTGTAACATACACTTCAATTCGACCTGTTTCGGGTGGTCGGAACCCATTTTTACTTTTCAGGCCTGATTTACACCATGTGTCCGAAATCGCATCATGAGGTATCTTATTCGATTCTAGACCCTAAAAACTATTGTAAATCACTTTTACACAGTTATCCGATTTTCGACTGAAACTGGTTTATAGCATAACAATAACGTCAAATGTCTTCCGATGTTTTTGAAAAAATTTCTGCCCGCTTTATTTGACTTGATTAACCATCCGTGCAATTTTTGTAGACTTTTGTTAGGGAGCCCAGAAGCCTAAAATACGTGTATTACCCTTCAATTCGAGCAGTTGTGGCTGGTTGGAGCGACCATTTTAATTTTTCAGACTGTTGTTATACCACTTGTCCGAAATTGCATCATGACGTATCTTATTCGATTCTGGATCCTATAAACTACTATAAATCACCTTTACGATGTTTTCCAATTTTCGGCCAAAACTGGTTTATGATATACCGGTAACGTCCAATGTCTTATGATGTTTTCAAAAACAAAATGTGCCCGCTTTATCTGACTCGATTAACCATCCGTGCGATTTTCGTGCATTTTTGTTTCGGGACCTCAATGGCCAAAAAAAACGTGTATTGTACACTTCAATTCGACCCGTTTCGGTGGTGGTAGCGGCCATTTTTACTTTTCAGGCCTGATTTAGACCACGTGTCCGAAATCGCATCATAAGGTATCTTATTCGATTCTAGACCCTAAAAACTACTGTAAATCACTTTTAGACGGTTATCCGATTTTCGACCGAAACTGGTTGATAACATACCAATAATGTCAAATGTCTTCCGATGTTTTTGAAAAATTTTCTGCCCGCTTTATTTGACTTGATTAACCATCCGTGCAATTTTCGTACACTTTTATTAGGGAGCTCAGAAGCCTAAAAAATGTGTATTACACTTCAATTCGAGCCGTCGCGGCTGGTTGGAGCGGCCATTTTTATTTTTTAGACTGTCTTTTTACCACGTGTCCGAAATCGCATCATGACGTATCTTATTCGATTCTAGACCCTATAAACTACTATAAATCACATTTACGGGGTTATCCAATTTTCGGCCAAAACTGGTTTATGGTATACCGGTAACGTCCAATGTCTTATGATGTTTTCAAAAACAATATGTGCCCGCTTTATCTGAGTCGATTAACCATCCGTGAGGTTTTTGTACATTTTTGTTCCAGGTGCTCAATGGCCAAAAAAACGTGTAACATACACTTCAATTCGACCTGTTTCGGGTGGTCGGAACCCATTTTTACTTTTCAGGCCTGATTTACACCATGTGTCCGAAATCGCATCATGAGGTATCTTATTCGATTCTAGACCCTAAAAACTATTGTAAATCACTTTTACACAGTTATCCGATTTTCGACTGAAACTGGTTTATAGCATAACAATAACGTCAAATGTCTTCCGATGTTTTTGAAAAAATTTCTGCCCGCTTTATTTGACTTGATTAACCATCCGTGCAATTTTTGTAGACTTTTGTTAGGGAGCCCAGAAGCCTAAAATACGTGTATTACCCTTCAATTCGAGCAGTTGTGGCTGGTTGGAGCGACCATTTTAATTTTTCAGACTGTTATTATACCACTTGTCCGAAATCGCATCATGACGTATCTTATTCGATTCTGGATCCTATAAACTACTATAAATCACCTTTACGATGTTTTCCAATTTTCGGCCAAAACTGGTTTATGATATACCGGTAACGTCCAATGTCTTATGATGTTTTCAAAAACAATATGTGCCCGCTTTATCTGACTCGATTAACCATCCGTGCGATTTTCGTGCATTTTTGTTTCGGGACCTCAATGACCAAAAAAACGTGTATTGTACACTTCAATTCGACCCGTTTCGGTGGTGGTAGCGGCCATTTTTACTTTTCAGGCCTGATTTAGACCACGTGTCTGAAATCGCATCAAAAGGTATCTTATTCGATTCTAGACCCTAAAAACTACTGTAAATCACTTTTAGACGGTTATCCGATTTTCGACCGAAACTGGTTGATAACATACCAATAATGTCAAATGTCTTCCGATGTTTTCGAAAAATTTTCTGCCCACTTTATTTGACTTGATTAACCATCCGTGCAATTTTCGTACACTTTTATTAGGGAGCTCAGAAGCCTAAAAAACGTGTATTACACTTCAATTCGAGCCGTTGCGGCTGGTTGGAGCGGCCATTTTTATTTTTTCGACTGTTTTTTTACCACGTGTCCGAAATCGCATCATGACGTATCTTATTCGATTCTGGACCCTATAAACTACTATAAATCACATTTACGGGGTTATCCAATTTTCGGCCAAAACTGGTTTATGGTATACCGGTAACGTCCAATGTCTTATGATGTTTTCAAAAACAATATGTGCCCGCTTTATCTGAGTCGATTAACCATCCGTGAGGTTTTTGTACATTTTTGTTCCAGGTGCTCAATGGCCAAAAAAACGTGTATCATACACTTCAATTCGACCTGTTTCTGGTGGTCGGAACCCATTTTTACTTTTCAGGCCTGATTTACACCATGTGTCCGAAATCGCATCATGAGGTATCTTATTCGATTCTAGACCCTAAAAACTATTGTAAATCACTTTTACACAGTTATCCGATTTTCGACTGAAACTGGTTTATAGCATAACAATAACGTCAAATGTCTTCCGATGTTTTTGAAAAAATTTCTGCCCGCTTTATTTGACTTTATTAACCATCCGTGCAATTTTTGTAGACTTTTGTTAGGGAGCCCAGAAGCCTAAAATACGTGTATTACCCTTCAATTCGAGCAGTTGTGGCTGGTTGGAGCGACCATTTTAATTTTTCAGACTGTTGTTATACCACTTGTCCGAAATTGCATCATGACGTATCTTATTCGATTCTGGATCCTATAAACTACTATAAATCACCTTTACGATGTTTTCCAATTTTCGGCCAAAACTGGTTTATGATATACCGGTAACGTCCAATGTCTTATGATGTTTTCAAAAACAAAATGTGCCCGCTTTATCTGACTCGATTAACCATCCGTGCGATTTTCGTGCATTTTTGTTTCGGGACCTCAATGGCCAAAAAAACGTGTATTGTACACTTCAATTCGACCCGTTTCGGTGGTGGTAGCGGCCATTTTTACTTTTCAGGCCTGATTTAGACCACGTGTCCGAAATCGCATCATAAGGTATCTTATTCGATTCTAGACCCTAAAAACTACTGTAAATCACTTTTAGACAGTTATCCGATTTTCGACCGAAACTGGTTGATAACATACCAATAATGTCAAATGTCTTCCGATGTTTTTGAAAAATTTTCTGCCCGCTTTATTTGACTTGATTAACCATCCGTGCAATTTTCGTACACTTTTGTTAGGGAGCTCAGAAGCCTAAAAAACGTGTATTACACTTCAATTCGAGCCGTTGCGGCTGGTTGGAGCGGCCATTTTTATTTTTTAGACTGTTTTTTTACCACGTGTCCGAAATCGCATCATGACGTATCTTATTCGATTCTGGAACCTATAAACTACTATAAATCACCTTTACAAGGTAATCCAATTTTCGGCCAAAACTGGTTTATGGTATACCGGTAACGTCCAATGTCTTATGATGTTTTCAAAAACAATATGTGCCCGCTTTATCTGAGTGGATTAACCATCCGTGAGGTTTTCGTACATTTTTGTTCCAGGTGCTCAATGGCCAAAAAAACGTGTATCATACACTTCAATTCGACCTGTTTCGGGTGGTCGGAGCGGCCAGTTTTATTTTTCCGCCAGTTTTATACCACATGTCCGAAATCGCATCATAAGATATCTTATTTGATTCTAAACCCTATAAGCTACTATAAATCTCTTTTACACGTTTATCCGATTTTCGACTGAAACTGGTTTATCGCATACCCGTAACGACAATGTCTTCCGATGGTTTTGAAATTTTTTGTGCCCGCTTTATCTGAATAGATTATTCATCCGTGCGATTACCGCACATTTTTGTTCCGGGATCTCGTTGGCCTAAAAAACGTGTATTGTACACTTCAATTCGACCCGTTTCGGTGGTTGTAGCGGCAATTTTTACTTTTCAGGCCTGATTTACACCATGTGTCCGAAATCGCATCATGAGGTATCTTATTCGATTCTAGACACTAAAAACTACTGTAAATCACTTTTACACAGTTATCCGATTTTCGACCGAAACTGGTTTATAGCATACCATTAAAGTCAAATCTCTTCCGATGTTTTTGAAAAATTTTCTGCCCGCTTTATTTGACTTGATCAACCATCCGTGCAATTTTCGTACACTTTTGTTAGGGAGCTCAGAAGCCTAAAAAACGTGTATTACACTTCAATTCGAGCCGTTGCGGCTGGTTGGAGCGGCCATTTTTATTTTTTAGACTGTCTTTTTACCACGTGTCCGAAATCGCATCATGACGTATCTTATTCGATTCTGGACCCTATAAACTACTATAAATCACATTTACGGGGTTATCCAATTTTCGGCCAAAACTGGTTTATGGTATACCGGTAACGTCCAATGTGTTATGATGTTTTCAAAAACAATATGTGTCCGCTTTATCTGAGTCGATTAACCATCCGTGAGGTTTTTGTACATTTTTGTTCCAGGTGCTCAATGGCCAAAAAAACGTGTATCATACACTTCAATTCGACCTGTTTCTGGTGGCCGGAACCCATTTTTACTTTTCAGGCCTGATTTACACCATGTGTCCGAAATCGCATCATGAGGTATCTTATTCGATTCTAGACCCTAAAAACTATTGTAAATCACTTTTACACAGTTATCCGATTTTCGACTGAAACTGGTTTATAGCATAACAATAACGTCAAATGTCTTCCGATGTTTTTGAAAAAATTTCTGCCCGCTTTATTTGACTTGATTAACCATCCGTGCAATTTTTGTAGACTTTTGTTAGGGAGCCCAGAAGCCTAAAATACGTGTATTACCCTTCAATTCGAGCAGTTGTGGCTGGTTGGAGCGACCATTTTAGTTTTTCAGACTGTTGTTATACCACTTGTCGGAAATCGCATCATGACGTATCTTATTCGATTCTGGATCCTATAAACTACTATAAATCACCTTTACGATGTTTTCCAATTTTCGGCCAAAACTGGTTTATGATATACCGGTAACGTCCAATGTCTTATGATGTTTTCAAAAACAATATGTGCCCGCTTTATCTGACTCGATTAACCATCCGTGTGATTTTCGTGCAATTTTGTTTCGGGACCTCAATGGCCAAAAAAACGTGTATTGTACACTTCAATTCGACCCGTTTCGGTGGTGGTAGCGGCCATTTTTACTTTTCAGGCCTGATTTAGACCACGTGTCCGAAATCGCATCATAAGGTATCTTATTCGATTCTAGACCCTAAAAACTACTGTAAATCACTTTTAGACGGTTATCCGATTTTCGACCGAAACTGGTTGATAACATACCAATAATGTCAAATGTCTTCCGATGTTTTTGAAAAAATTTCTGCCCGCTTTATTTGACTTGATTAACCATCCGTGCAATTTTCGTACACTTTTGTTAGGGAGCTCAGAAGCCTAAAAAACGTGTATTACACTTCAATTCGAGCCGTTGCGGCTGGTTGGAGCGGCCATTTTTATTTTTTAGACTGTCTTTTTACCACGTGTCCGAAATCGCATCATGACGTATCTTATTCGATTCTAGACCCTATAAACTACTATAAATCACATTTACGGGGTTATCCAATTTTCGGCCAAAACTGGTTTATGGTATACCGGTAACGTCCAATGTCTTATGATGTTTTCAAAAACAATATGTGCCCGCTTTATCTGAGTCGATTAACCATCCGTGAGGTTTTTGTACATTTTTGTTCCAGGTGCTCAATGGCCAAAAAAACGTGTATCATACACTTCAATTCGACCTGTTTCTGGTGGTCGGAACCCATTTTTACTTTTCAGGCCTGATTTACACCATGTGTCCGAAATCGCATCATGAGGTATCTTATTCGATTCTAGACCCTAAAAACTATTGTAAATCACTTTTACACAGTTATCCGATTTTCGACTGAAACTGGTTTATAGCATAACAATAACGTCAAATGTCTTCCGATGTTTTTGAAAAATTTTCTGCCCGCTTTATTTGACTTGATTAACCATCCGTGCACTTTTTGTAGACTTTTGTTAGGGAGCCCAGAAGCCTAAAATACGTGTATTACCTTTCAATTCGAGCAGTTGTGGCTGGGTGGAGCGACCATTTTAATTTTTCAGACTGTTGTTATACCACTTGTCCGAAATCGCATCATGACGTATCTTATTCGATTCTGGATCCTATAAACTACTATAAATCACCTTTACGATGTTTTCCAATTTTCGGCCAAAATTGGTTTATGATATACCGGTAACGTCCAATGTCTTATGATGTTTTCAAAAACAATATGTGCCCGCTTTATCTGACTCGATTAACCATCCGTGCGATTTTTGTGCATTTTTGTTTCGGGACCTCAATGGCCAAAAAAACGTGTATTGTACACTTCAATTCGACCCGTTTCGGTGGTGGTAGCGGCCATTTTTACTTTTCAGGCCTGATTTAGACCACGTGTCCGAAATCGCATCATAAGGTATCTTATTCGATTCTAGACCCTAAAAACTACTGTAAATCACTTTTAGACGGTTATCCGATTTTCGACCGAAACTGGTTGATAACATACCAATAATGTCAAATGTCTTCCGATGTTTTTGAAAAATTTTCTGCCCGCTTTATTTGACTTGATTAACCATCCGTGCATATTTCGTACACTTTTGTTAGGGAGCTCAGAAGCCTAAAAAACGTGTATTACACTTCAATTCGAGCCGTTACGGCTGGTTGGAGCGGCCATTTTTATTTTTTAGACTGTTTTTTTTACCACGTGTCCGAAATCGCATCATGACGTATCTTATTCGATTCTGGACCCTATAAACTACTATAAATCGCCTTTACGAGGTTATCCAATTTTCGGCCAAAACTGGTTTATGGTATACCGGTAATGTCCAATGTAAAACCCCTCGCGAAGCGGAAATAAATAAACACACAAAGTACTAAAAATGCAGCGGAATTAAAACTTTTTAAACATAAACTACATGCGAGGTGAATTAAAACTGAAACTGAAAACTGATATAAACAAAAATAGATAAGTATATTGTTTAAGTACGGAAACTAAATAAATACAACAGCCTGGGATGGAACATCACTCGCTAGCTCTCAATGAACCCCGTCCAACCTGCATGTACCTACATACATGAAAACATGTACGCCACAATCAGTGGGGAGTGACTAGAGTTCTCCTAGCCACCTTTTGTAACGACACGTAACAAGCAATACAAACAGAACACTCCAACATATATAAACATGTGAAGTATAAATATCTCATCAACTGATCTCATACTATCATGCAATCACTAATGCACGGCTCTCAACCAACTTCGGAAACTATTTGGAAGGAGAGCCGGTTTCCCTACCGGTTACCCGGTCGGGGGTCTTTCAGTCCAAACCATTTACGAAACTGACTAAAGAGTCATCCATTGCCTTGGATGAATAACATCAAAGTCAAGGTACTATAAATATCACTATCATCATTCATATCTAACACCGTACCAACTCTAGGCAAGCAGATAAAACTCAGCAATAAGGTTCAACGGTCAACTTAAGACATAACCTATATACTAACACACTTTTCACTATCAAGGACTCAGAGGCCAACTTAAGGCATAGACCAAGATATCAATAAACACTAGCAATGGGTCCAGAGGTGAACTTAACACATATCCCACTACCAAAACAATGTCGGGTCCAGAGGTGAACTTAACACATATCCCTAAACATCCACAAGCAAAGGGTCCAGAGGTGAACTTCACACATATCCCAATGCTACAAACAAGTATTGGGTCCAGAGGTAAACTTAACACATAACCCAATACACAGCTATCGCACACCGGGTCCAGAGGTGAACTTAACACATATCCCGTGTACGACAACTGATCACGTGTCAGGTCCAGAGGTGAACTTAACACATATCCTGACACGCCACAAGCAAAACAAGTAATGGGTCCAGAGGTGAACTTAACACATATCCCATCACGTGACATACAACTCACGTGTTAAGCTCAGAGGCCAGCTTAAGGCATACCTTAACACGCATCAACCAATAACATCCAAAGATAGAAACTAACCTATCGTTCTAACTTCCTAAACCACTAAACAACACTTAATTGATCCCGGGAACTAAGATGAGGGAGAGTCGGTTTCCCTTTCGGTTACCCGACCGGGGGGTCTCTATCCTCTCTCCATTCCGGAACCCAATATAGTGTCGCCCATCCTCCGGGGACCTCAAACACATATCAAAGGTACGAGGAACGAGTTTCAATCAAAACCGAATAAGCCTTTGAAAGTTATAAACAAAACAATGGGAACAGGGGCTCTCAGCCGGTCCACCGGCTGGGAGTCCCTTGCCATGCCCATTAATCGTCTGAAAAACAAGAGAAGAGGCTCTCAGCCGGTGGACCGTCCGCCGGCCAGCCGGCTGGGAGTCCCTTCCCCAAAGTCAAACTTCAAACTTTAAACACGAGGAGTGACTCTCAGCCGGTGTACCGGCTGTCGGCCTGCCGGCTGAGAGTCACTTCCCATGCCATTTTCAAAACTTGAAAAACACCAATAAGGATCCTGAGCGGTCGACCGGCGGCCGACTGACCGGCTCAGAAACCTTTCTCAATTTCTTAACAATTAAAAATTCAACACAGCGACTCTGAGCCGGCCGACCGGCTGCCGGTCAGCTTGCCGGCTCAGAGGCCGCTGTACGCAAAATCGAGATTTCTCAAAAACAATCAAAACTTCACAAATCGATTCAAGACTCCTAAATTCGCAACAACAAATGTTTACCCATCACATATAAACACCAAATACACTATCTATCAGCAAATAATCCCACAAACAATCCTCAATAAGCAAATGATTTGTATCCGTCTTAAGCACTAATTTCTGAAATTTGAACAATGAACATATGAAACATTATCTAAGCATGTAATCACCAAGTAAGAACATTCCTATCATGTTACCAAGTTCAAACAACCACAATAACATTAAGAAACAGAAACTTAAACCAATTCAAGTAAGAAAAGTGCTAATTTATACAATAAGGCCGAGTTTCTCATTATCGTCATCTTAAATGCAATCCCGCTCAAAGCTCCTCCTCTACAACGAAGCTATCCACGTCCGGGTCTTCTAAGCCCACACCTACATCACGAAAAACAAGTTTTAGGGATCAAAAGACGGATTTCTCCAAAACAGCCCAATTTTCGAGATGAAGGAAGAGGAAAACGGAAGTGACAGATGGCTTGCAAATTCGATGAGGATTCCGAAAATGTATTTATTACCTTGATTCGGTGAACAGATGATGAAGAAAAATGGATTAAGAGATGAGGATTTATGGAGGTTTTGTGAGAATAAGTTACAGTGTTCTTATTTTGATGTAAGATGATTATGTCGACATATTGGGTTTTAGGGGTTTATGAGTTGTCCTTTCCGTTTAAATGAAAACGGGTTTGGGTGGACGGGTTTTAAGTTAAGGATTCAAGTTGCCAAGTTTGTATTCGTCTTAAGGACTTAAGGTTCTTAAGACGGATCTTACTATTTACTTAAAACACTTTCCCAATAATTATTAAAATATTATTTTATTACTTAAAATAATTTAAAACCCTTAAAATATATTTTATGAAAATACGGGATGTTACAATCACCCCATCTTTCAAAAAGTTTCGTCCTCGAAACTTGAAGATAGAAATAAGTACTAAAACAACTCTAACTTCCAAAAATGTACCACACGGTTCATGGTGACCCAAATCCTTATCTTTCAAAAAGGTTTTAAGACGCAAAAGATTTCAAGGCACAAGTCTTGTCAATGGACATTGGGATTCTCGTTACGTATTCAAGAGTCCGACATTCCAAATCTGAGAAAAGTCCCAAAATTAAATCAGTCAAAATTCAAAATTTTGGTCGATTCGGTGTTGATGAGCAGAGTACGGGTTATCAGACGTCTCCAATAACACGTGCCAGTGGCAATCAACGCTGAAGTCTGCCAAATTCGAAAAATGTTCTGTTCTTCAAAATCAAGTTCCCTTCAAAATTAACTCTTTCCTCAAATTCTTGGAGACATAAAATTGCAACAATGACCAAAAGTTACTTCTAACGGAAGAAAAAGCACTTTCAAATTCTCAAAACAACCAAGCTTTTTCCAAAAACAGTGGATTTAAAGTCAACAATTGGGGAACGAGTTCCAAAACAGACGTTTGAGAGCGCGAGAAACAGTCGCAAAGTTTATTTTCAACACGAAGGGTTAGGGGTTTCAAGCCTCGCGGCTGTCAGAACACAAAAAGGAGGGTTGAAGGAACAGAGCAAAAAAGTTGGAGGTTAAAGAAGACGGTAACTTTGCCAAACATGGGTACACTAACCGCTCAATCCATTTCGAAACATCCTTTCAGCGATCCCTAGCATATCCCAAGGAGACGTTTCCAGTGACCTCAATACTCACAATGGCCTCACGGTTCCTCTTACCCTTCTCGCATCCACAAAACAAGGTATTCTTCTACAAGAAGATTTCCAAACTCTCACTCAGTTTACAAAAATCTGTCCTTTTAGGGTTAAGGATCTCTCACACAAGGTGGAAACCTAATACACATACCTCGGACCAAGGTTTACGCACTTTCTAAATCTAAATCTGAATTCTATCACCAAACATCGAATTCTGAAATTAGGACACCAAACTTTCTACACTATGGCTTTTCTCAATCGGACAGGCCATGACTAAAATTACCTATATCCTTTAGTCCTACGTAGTTCAATTCCATCAAATTCATTCTATGGGGGGTACTTCGATATCCTAAGTTCTCCAAGGTCATCTATTACCATAAAACGAACATTCCAAGGCAAGGTCTCACTAAGGTAACAACTTCCAAGTCAAGCAAGTCTATGACTGGTCCTCATGACTAGTTCCTCGAAACGATCCAGGTCTCAAAGTTCCTCGAAGTCTAAAGTAACATTATTCCTTCGATGATTTATTCCTCAAAAGTTTAGATAACCCATCTCAGATAGTTCCCAAATGACAATTCAACCAAACTCTCATACTACTCAACTCATGTGATATATCTATTATACTTGTATCACAGTCCACGAAATAACCATACTCAAATCAACGCGTTTCTGGACTTACATCTCTCAATGAATCATTCATTCTCAAACTGAAGATGTATCCTAAATTTTCCTTTAAGTCCTTCATTAGATAAATGCTAAGATCCATTAAGTAACTTAAGATCAACCACTCAGTCAATTCCACAAGTTCTTGTAAATGTTCCAATGTTCTCACACCGATACTAACAACTCTCGTTCCTCAAGTTCAAACAGCATTAGCTTACCTCATTCACTTATCAGACAACATCAGTACTTTAAGCATATTCCTCGAAATTAACCTTTACTCCAAGTTCCTCTAAATTCTCAAATGGAAATTACAAACTTACAATCATCCATGACTCAGCGAGGTTCTCACACCTAGGTTCCATTGAAAGCCATGTATAACACTCTACCTAGCACAGTCATCCCATCGTTCACTTACTCTTCAAATTAGTAACATAACAACACTAGGGTTACACAACACATATTCAATAAGCTCCTTAGGTTTCTCCTCAAATAACAACACTCTCCAAATCACGGTCTACAGCTAACTTCCAAGAAGTTCCCACGTTTATCTATGGTAGGTTACCGCACAAGGTGTTTCAGGGAAGCAAGCTATCAGATAGAGTATAAAGGAAATGAAGATGGATTCCAAAGAAGATTAACAGGAATCTAAGGGAAGAGATTAAGATCTTAACGGCTACAAGTACTTCAACCATAAATAAGACGGTAGGCATGAGCATACCAGTACGAGGGTCAGGGTGGACTCCAGTCTCAGCTTGATTCTGAACAGCTCCGGCTCCACTGCTCTCAGCCTCTAGGTCAGTAGTGACAGCTCTGTCAATAGAGGCATTCCTCTCGGGGCACTCGAAGAAGCAATGTCCAGGCTTCTTGCAGGTGTAGCATAAGTAAGGATTACCGTCACAGGTAACTCTAGGATGAAGGGCTTTGCGACACTTAAAACACTTCAGGGGTGCTTCTGTCGAGGGTTCCATCTCTCGATCCTTGGAAGCCTCAGGGTCAATAGTAGTAGTTCTGTTGATGGCGACATTCCCTACGTGGCACTCGAAAGAGCGATGTCCAAATCCCTCGCAGGTGAAGCATTTGTATGGGTCACCGTAACAGTCAACTCTAGGATGAAGATCCTTGCGACACTTGAAGCACTTTAGGGGAACGTCCGATGGGAGGCTCATGTTTCGGACTTGCGTAGTCTTAGCTCTCTGGGACTTCCTGTTCTTCTGGGGACACTTCCTTTTCTCAAGTGGAGGGGAGGCAGGAGGACTAAGAGGTCTCCCGCTTCGGCATCTATGCAAAGGCGGTGGAGGAGGAGAGAAGGCTCTAGCTCCTTCACAATAGATCTTGTAAGGGTCCTCCGCTCGTAAGACACCGTAGTAACTCTGGAAGTAAGAAGTCGGGTCACCACTGGCTACACTCCTAGTCTCAGCATTAAGCTTGCTCCGAAACAGGTAAGCTTTGTCTTCCTCTCTCTCAACTAGCTGTGGAATAAAGTGGATCAGCTCCTCAAATCGATTGGTGAAGGCTTGAACATAAAGGGTTCCTTGGCAAAGGTTCATGAACTCGGTCATCTTATCTTGGCGGATGTCCCTGTGGTAAAACCTCATGCCAAGAAGAGTCTTGAAACGACTCCAAGTGAAAGTAGGGTTACGAGTAGCAGGAGCACTGATCGTCAACCACCAACTCCTAGCTTCACGAACCAAGAACTGAGATGCTACTCGGGTCTGATCCTCAGGACGAACATCGTAAATCATGAAGTTCCTTTCCATGTCAAAGAACCAAGCGGTGAGGGTCGCAGCACTGGTCTCTCCGTCGAATGTCTTAGCTGCATTCCTCCACATCTAGCTAATAATCCATGCCAATCCTCCAGGTTGGTTACTGCACTAAAATGGAGAGCCTTCATATGGTTTCGTTTGCATCCAAATGTGGCCTGACTTTCAAGCATCATATCTCACGTTATATGCATGCAAATCTTTTGATTTTTGTGTCATTAGAAAGCTTAGGATCTTAACAAAACAATGGCTTTTGAATCACCTTAATATCTGGTCTATAACTTGAGTTATGGCCGTCCCAAGAAGACTGCGCATTCTTGGACAGCCCATGACCTATGTGCACTAAAGTTTCAGTAAATAAAGGTTTACTAAAGATATGAGGTTGATTCTTTTTTGAGGTGAAAGTTAACTCATTTAGATTTCTAAAGAGCTATCATACGTCCGTAAACTCAATGTGAGCTATGAGATATGCCCTCTACAAAATAGGGCTGAATTGCTGAAACTTTCAGAAGATAACATGGGCTACAAATTCTGAATATTATGGTGCCTATGGGGATGCAACGGCTAGCAACAAAGCATGGTCCTTGTTTCCTCTTTTGTGGAAACACCATAGCAAGCTAAAGGAATCAATGCCATTCTTGTGCAACCAGAAAAAGCAGCTACAAGGCAGAGTAAAGGGACTGAAAACTTCTGATTTGGTCCCCAAAAAGGCTGCCCTAGAGCATTGCAATGTCGCTTTCAACTCAGTTTTGTGTAAGGAGGCAGCTCATTACTTATTTTTTGTGCATTTGAACCGTGTAATGCTAGGGTTTTAGGCAAAGTTTCTGCTCATTTTGTGAGCCACAAGATTAGATTGTAATGTATGGTTAGGATGTAATGGCTTGGCCTATATAAAGCAAGCTAACACCCTTGTAAAAATCAGATTTGAGAATTAAGAAATAGAAAAGAAGGTTTTGAAAACCCTTTTTAGTTCATTGCTTTGTGCTTGAACAACTCCATTACTTCGTGTTTGGAGCCATGTTCCCGTCTTGCTTCGTGTTCTGGACGAGTACATGAAGAAGAGTGAGTCCTTGCTTCGTGATCTTGGATGATCTCTTAGGCTTAAACTTGCTTCGTGTTCTGGTTTAAGTCATATCCTAGTATTGAGCCTTTGGTTCAAGTCATATCCTTTACTATTGTTCAAATAAAAACCTCAAAATAACAACTCAAAATCGAGACAAAAACAACTCACAAAAACAGCCCCATTTTGAAGTATTCATGGGTCCATTTCTGTTCAATTGGTATCAGAGCTTCGGCTCTTGCGTTTTCTTAAACCAAGACGGTCTTGGGAACGGGTGGGACTTGGTGTCTTAGGGTGCGAACTCTCAATCTGTGTGTGGCTTGATTGAGTGTGTTGGCTTTGGTTCGAGCATTTGTATGATGCTTGAATCGAGTTGGCTAAACAAGGGGATTCTAAGTATTTGCTGTGTGCTTTCTTAGGATGTGCATCTTGTTGTCTCCCTCTTTAACATCTACCACTCCCTTTGGCTTAATTTGTTTTGTTTTCGAAACCGTTTTTGTTGTACCATATTTTTAAACCCGAAAGTTTGAGGACAAACTTTTTTCAACAAAGGGAGTTTGCACTAAAATGGAGAGCCTTCATATGGTTTCGTTTGCATCCAAATGTGGCCTGACTTTCAAGCATCATATCTCACGTTATATGCATGCAAATCTTTTGATTTTTGTGTCATTAGAAAGCTTAAGATCTTAACAAAACAATGGCTTTTGAATCACCTTAATATCTGGTCTATAACTTGAATTATGGCCGTCCCAAGAAGACTGCGCATTCTTGGACAGCCCATGACCTATGTGCACTAAAGTTTCAATAAATAAAGGTTTACTAAAGATATGAGGTTGATTCTTTTATGAGGTGAAAGTTAACTCATTTAGCTTTCTAAAGAGCTATCATACGTCCGTAAACTCAATGTGAGATATGAGATATGCCCTCTACAAAATAGGGCTGAATTGCTGAAACTTTCAGAAGATAACATGGGCTGCAAATTCTGAATATTATGGTGCCTATGGGGATGCAGCTAGCAACAAAGCATGGTCCTTGTTTCCTCTTTTGTGGAAACACCATAGCAAGCTAAAGGAATCAATGCCATTCTTGTGCAACCAGAAAAAGCAGCTACAAGGCAGAGTAAAGGGACTGAAAACTTCTGATTTGGTCCCCAAAAAGGCTGCCCTAGAGCATTGCAATGTCGCTTTCAACTCAGTTTTGTGTAAGGAGGCAGCTCATTACTTATTTTTTGTGCATTTGAACCGTGTAATGCTAGGGTTTTAGGCAAAGTTTCTGCTCATTTTGTGAGCCACAAGATTAGATTGTAATGTATGGTTAGGATGTAATGGCTTGGCCTATATAAAGCAAGCTAACACCCTTGTAAAAATCAGATTTGAGAATTAAGAAATAGAAAAGAAGGTTTCGAAAACCCTTTTTAGTTCATTGCTTTGTGCTTGAACAACTCCATTACTTCGTGTTTGGAGCCATGTTCCCGTCTTGCTTCGTGTTCTAGACGAGTACATGAAAAAGAGTGAGTCCTTGCTTCGTGATCTTGGATGATCTCTTAGGCTTAAACTTGCTTCGTGTTCTGGTTTAAGTCATATCCTAGTCTTGAGCCTTTGGTTCAAGTCATATCCTTTACTATTGTTCAAATAAAAACCTCAAAATAACAACTCAAAATCGAGACAAAAACAACTCACAAAAACAGCCCCATTTTGAAGTATTCATGGGTCCATTTCTGTTCAATTGGTATCAGAGCTTCGGCTCTTGCGTTTTCTTAAACCAAGACGGTCTTGGGAACGGGTGGGACTTGGTGTCTTAGGGTGCGAACTCTCAATCTGTGTGTGGCTTGATTGAGTGTGTTGGCTTTGGTTCGAGCATTTGTATGATGCTTGAATCGAGTTGGCTAAACAAGGGGATTCTAAGTATTTGTTGTGTGCTTTCTTAGGATGTGCATCTTGTTGTCTCCCTCTTTAACATCTACCACTCCCTTTGGCTTAATTTGTTTTGTTTTCGAAACCGTTTTTGTTGTACCATATTTTTAAACCCGAAAGTTTGAGGACAAACTTTTTTCAACAAAGGGAGTTTGCACTAAAATGGAGAGCCTTCATATGGTTTCGTTTGCATCCAAATGTGGCCTGACTTTCAAGCATCATATCTCACGTTATATGCATGCAAATCTTTTGATTTTTGTGTCATTAGAAAGCTTAAGATCTTAACAAAACAATGGCTTTTGAATCACCTTAATATCTGGTCTATAACTTGAATTATGGCCGTCCCAAGAAGACTGCGCATTCTTGGACAGCCCATGACCTATGTGCACTAAAGTTTCAATAAATAAAGGTTTACTAAAGATATGAGGTTGATTCTTTTATGAGGTGAAAGTTAACTCATTTAGCTTTCTAAAGAGCTATCATACGTCTGTAAACTCAATGTGAGATATGAGATATGCCCTCTACAAAATAGGGCTGAATTGCTGAAACTTTCAGAAGATAACATGGGCTGCAAATTCTGAATATTATGGTGCCTATGGGGATGCAGCTAGCAACAAAGCATGGTCCTTGTTTCCTCTTTTGTGGAAACACCATAGCAAGCTAAAGGAATCAATGCCATTCTTGTGCAACCAGAAAAAGCAGCTAGAAGGCAGAGTAAAGGGACTGAAAACTTCTGATTTGGTCCCCAAAAAGGCTGCCCTAGAGCATTGCAATGTCGCTTTCAACTCAGTTTTGTGTAAGGAGGCAGCTCATTACTTATTTTTTGTGCATTTGAACCGTGTAATGCTAGGGTTTTAGGCAAAGTTTCTGCTCATTTTGTGAGCCACAAGACAGGCAGATTGTTGACTCAAATTAATGCAACTGTACTTACTTTGATACCTAAAACTGATAGGCCTACTAGTGTTCAACACTTTAGGCCTATTTCCTGTTGCAATGTGATCTATAAAGCCATTTCAAAATTGCTTTGTAACAGGCTGGCTAAAGTTTTGCCTGATCTTATTAATCAATGCCAGGGGGCATTTGTGAAGGGGAGAAGTATATTGGAGAATATCCTTATATGTCAAGATCTGGTGAGAATGTATAATAGGCAAAATAGTTCAGCTAGATGCATTTTCAAACTGGATTTGCAGAAAGCTTATGACTCCATTGAGTGGATTTTTGTTGAGGAAATGCTGGTGGCCTTAAATTTTCCTGAGAGGTTCATAAAGCTGGTTATGCAGTGCATCACTACTACTTCTTTCAGCATCAACTTGAATGGAGTTCAATTTGGTTTTTTGCTGGCAAAAGAGGGTTGAGACAGGGAGATCCAATTTCCCCTTTGATCTTCTGTATTTGTATGGAGTACCTGTCAAGAATATTGGATTATGCAGTACAGAACTGGTATTTCAGATTTCATCCTCTGTGTAAAAGCTTGAGATTAACTCATTTGCTTTTTGCAGACGATTTGCTTATGTTCAGTAGAGGGGACATCCAGTCTATCATGCTTCTCTTGAGAGTGTTGTCTACTTTTTCTGCATCTACAGGTTTAAAGGTGAATGCTCAAAAATCTGAGGTTGTTTTCTCTGGTGTTCCAGCACAGGTGAGGCAAGATATTATTGAGATTTCAGGGTTTAAGGAGGGTAGCATGCCCTTCAAATACTTGGGAGTGCCAATCCAGCCAGGGAGATTAAAGAGGGCTGACTGTCATGTGCTTATTGAAAAGGTTGTTGCTCGGATAAGGAGTATTGGGGCAAAAAAACTGAGCTATGCAGGAAGAATAGTACTAATTAATTCAGTACTCAATACTTTACATAACTATTGGGCATCAATTTTTCTTATCCCTAAGGGAGTTATTAATAGAATCATTGCCGTTTGTAGGAATTTTCTTTGGAGTGGGGATTCTGAGTTCAATAGGGTTCCATTAGTTTCCTGGGACAGCATTTGTCATAGTAAGAAGGAAGGTGGTTTGGGAATTGTGGATGCAGGTGTGTGGAATAAGGCAAGTGTAGGTAAATTGGTTCATTGGTTGCATATTAAGGCTGACAGACTTTGGGTCTTGTGGATTGATCATGTCTACTTAAAAGGAGCTAGCTGGGTTGACTATAATCCTCCGTCTGATGTAAATTGGAATTGGAGGAACATTTGCAAGGTGAGGAATTTGTTGAGTACTGGGTATCAGGATGACCAGTGGCAGGGAGGTAGTTTTTCTATTCATAGTGTTTATAACTGGCTGCAGGGTGCACACACTCCTGTACAGTGGTATAAGGATGTTTGGGATAGCTGGATTGTTCCTAAGCATGCAGTGATAGGGTGGATTATTGAGAGGGGAGCTTTGAATACGAGGAGCAAGTTGAAAAGAATTGGTGTCTCTGAAACAGATAGATGTGTTTTATGTGAAGATCATGAGGAAAGCATTGAGCATCTGTTTGGAAATTGCAGATATACCAGACAGATAATAGATGGCATAGAGGAAGCTTATCAGATTAGGTTCCAACCTGATCAAAGATATCAGTCCAGAGTAAAGAGGAAGGCTTGCAGGATGATCAAAATGGCTGTGAAATATTGTATATGGCAAGAAAGGAATAGATGCAGAATTGAACAGGAGTTAAGAAGGCCTATGATTATAATACATATGATTAAGGCTCAAGTTGCTAGTAGATTAAAAATTGTGATGAGTGAATCTGATAGAAATTTAGAGGAACATTGGTGTAGGGTGTACCTTCACTTATGATTTGTAATGATGTAACCATATTTAGTTAATGAAAAGCTTACATTTTACCAAAAAAAAAGATGTAATGGCTTGGCCTATATAAAGCAAGCTAACACCCTTGTAAAAATCAGATTTGAGAATTAAGAAATAGAAAAGAAGGTTTTGAAAACCCTTTTTAGTTCATTGCTTTGTGCTTGAACAACTCCATTACTTCGTGTTTGGAGCCATGTTCCCGTCTTGCTTCGTGTTCTGGACGAGTACATGAAGAAGAGTGAGTCCTTGCTTCGTGATCTTGGATGATCTCTTAGGCTTAAACTTGCTTCGTGTTCTGGTTTAAGTCATATCCTAGTCTTGAGCCTTTGGTTCAAGTCATATCCTTTACTATTGTTCAAATAAAAACCTCAAAATAACAACTCAAAACCGAGACAAAAACAACTCACAAAAACAGCCCCATTTTGAAGTATTCATGGGTCCATTTCTGTTCAATTGGTATCAGAGCTTCGGCTCTTGCGTTTTCTTAAACCAAGACGGTCTTGGGAACGGGTGGGACTTGGTGTCTTAGGGTGCGAACTCTCAATCTGTGTGTGGCTTGATTGAGTGTGTTGGCTTTGGTTCGAGCATTTGTATGATGCTTGAATCGAGTTGGCTAAACAAGGGGATTCTAAGTATTTGCTGTGTGCTTTCTTAGGATGTGCATCTTCTTGTCTCCCTCTTTAACATCTACCACTCCCTTTGGCTTAATTTGTTTTGTTTTAGAAACCGTTTTTGTTGTACCATATTTTTAAACCCGAAAGTTTGAGGACAAACTTTTTTCAACAAAGGGAGTTTGCACTAAAATGGAGAGCCTTCATATGGTTTCGTTTGCATCCAAATGTGGCCTGACTTTCAAGCATCATATCTCACGTTATATGCATGCAAATCTTTTGATTTTTGTGTCATTAGAAAGCTTAAGATCTTAACAAAACAATGGCTTTTGAATCACCTTAATATCTGGTCTATAACTTGAATTATGGCCGTCCCAAGAAGACTGCGCATTCTTGGACAGCCCATGACCTATGTGCACTAAAGTTTCAATAAATAAAGGTTTACTAAAGATATGAGGTTGATTCTTTTATGAGGTGAAAGTTAACTCATTTAGCTTTCTAAAGAGCTATCATACGTCCGTAAACTCAATGTGAGATATGAGATATGCCCTCTACAAAATAGGGCTGAATTGCTGAAACTTTCAGAAGATAACATGGGCTGCAAATTCTGAATATTATGGTGCCTATGGGGATGCAGCTAGCAACAAAGCATGGTCCTTGTTTCCTCTTTTGTGGAAACACCATAGCAAGCTAAAGGAATCAATGCCATTCTTGTGCAACCAGAAAAAGCAGCTACAAGGCAGAGTAAAGGGACTGAAAACTTCTGATTTGGTCCCCAAAAAGGCTGCCCTAGAGCATTGCAATGTCGCTTTCAACTCAGTTTTGTGTAAGGAGGCATCTCATTACTTATTTTTTGTGCATTTGAACCGTGTAATGCTAGGGTTTTAGGCAAAGTTTCT
The DNA here is from genome assembly GCA_029255685.2 of Silene conica. Classification (NCBI taxonomy): domain Eukaryota; kingdom Viridiplantae; phylum Streptophyta; class Magnoliopsida; order Caryophyllales; family Caryophyllaceae; genus Silene; species Silene conica. Next base: position 46,662,944 of record CM055317.2, on the reverse strand, counting down.
GCTCATTTTGTGAGCCACAAGATTAGATTCACTAGTAGAAAAATATTTATTTGCTGCTCCATATAAAGGCCTAATTGCTGCGTTTTTAGTGTAGCAGCAAATAAGGGGGCAGCAAATAGAACATTTATTTGCGGCTGTGGAAAAACGCAGCAAATAAATGGCTATTTGCTACTCCACCTTAAAAAAACGCAGCAAATAAATAGCCTTATTTGTTGCGTTTTTTGAAGGTGGAGCAGCAAATAAATACATTTATTTGATGCGTTTTTTCGAAAGTGAGCAGCAAATAAGTACATTTATTTGAGGCGCTTTTTTGCAAAGGAGCCGCAAATAGTATTTTATTTTAAAAAAAAAAATTCAACGGGATGTTTTCGCCCAAATACACCTATATACAGAAACTTCCAAAGTCAACCGGAATACCATTATATATATAACCATAACAAGTACATTCAATACAATTTTTCTTGATGAAAGGTTAGTAGTATATATCAAAACCAAAGTCAAATTACAAGGAAATATAGATAAAAAACTAAAAATCTACTCTGAAGACTTCGCTTCCGTGACTCCATGCTTGCTCAAATCCCACTCACTCTTCCCATGCCAGCAGCTTCAGACCTGCTACTCTGCCTCTAGTTTAGAGTGTACATTAATTTAGATCATTCCTGCACAAAGATGCAGCTCCTGTGCATGCATTCATAGTTCCTGCACGAAAGACCTGTGCATAAACTCCTGCTACACTACATAAGCTCCACCCTGCAGATTAACAAAATGGGTCATCAGCATCACCTTCAGATACCTAGATACCGACAGTCAAATGTTCAGACATTTGCACCAAATGAGAAGCAGTGAACTGACATTTCAGGCCTAGATGTATCTTTACTCTAATAGTTATCCACATAAATGAGAAGATGATGCAAACCTGAGTGTATCTGTAAGAGCATGAATTGTCGCTTTGGATGATACAACAACTAATACTACCACTACTAAAAAATGCTGGAGTCTGGGGTTGGGATAAAAATAAAGCATAGAGTGACTATTACTTGGCCATATTTGATAATGTACCAACAACAAATCTGACATTTGTCCAAAAGTGGCGGAGCAAAGGGGGACGGCCTTGAATCTCTTAATCAATAAAACAAGGACTGTTAACGGCTTAGTCGCAAGTTTTATCCGGCTATATATCTAATCATTGCTACTTCACAAATTAGTAAGTCATACAAACATATATTGTTGTTGATCATTTTCCAAAATCATCAAATAATAAGATTGTAATTATTACACTAGAAATGCAACTATGATACTTGGAATCTTCAATCAATACCAATTCCAAGGTCTCAATAATGTTTTCATACTGATCTACTTAGATTCTTTACAGTGCTGCTAGAAATATTTTCGGAGTAATCTGTCTGTATGTTGTTTGAGCATGCGAAATAGCGTGATAGTTCTAACTGCCTGTTGCATAAAAACATAATTGTATGTTGGTAGACTACAACCACGCAAAATGAATGTTCCTTATTTCAACAACCTAGATGTACGTTGTGTGAACATGTACCAGACTACTGATAGTTTTAACTGCCTGTTGCATAACACATAACTGGCTGCTGATAATTAAGAGCACGTGTAGTTATTTGTTTAAGCGTATGAGTGAAGGATAATAACCAGCAAGTATAAGGGGCTATATAGTGATAACACGATAAGAACAATGAGCCACAAAAGAATCTGTTTGATCAAACAATTCAGTCCCTTATCTCAGGTGAATTTTAATTATACACAATAAAAAATAGAGTGAGACATTTAAAGGTTATTTGAGGACTTACGACATCTATATTTAGAGATACTAGAGCTGCTGGATTACTGATCAGAGGAAACATCTTCGGCCGATGATATATTGACATCACTGGGAGTTTTCTTCTTCTCGGATACTAACACTTCAATCGCACTCCTGATTTACAGAAAAAAAAATACTTAGAATTATGCATCATATGTCTCATGGTTGGGTACTTAAGTGATTAAATTATTGAACAAATGGCAGACAAGTTTTTGTGATTGCTTAAGAAACCAATGGGACACAAAAAGAGGACAAGGACTCACACATATACTCACAATCCCTAAATCAGATTTTTTTTTACTTTTCTGACTGCCGCAAGATACGGATGACAAACTTTTTCAATGTATTGAAGTGTACAAAAAACGTTACACACCGTCAAACAGAGATTTTCTCATTTATCTAGATGCAGAAGCAACTTCCTGTCGTCAAAATGGATTTCAAATAATTTTGTCAGCACTTTCATATGTTTCAATAAGATGAGGGTTAAGAAAAATTAGTCGAGTGAAAACAAATACGAGTAGTTACATGGACGGTCTATCTAGTAAAATCAGTTCATCACATACTAAAATGACCATAAAATATTATTAAAAAAAAATAGGGCATTAAGACGTACATGCTTAAATTGAGTAAATTTTTTTCTTTGATGATTAAAGGCAGTAAGTGTTTCTGTTTTAGGCCAATGTCCATTTAGCCCAGTCTTATACAATAGGGGTACATATCATAAAGAGTGTAGCCGACTAGCTGCAGTGTAAATAATTTGTCGAAAAATGAGATTGGGAGATACATTATGGTCATCTCTATGAACCCTCTTGTTATGAGCATCTTTGCATTTGTTGCATGGCAAATGGAGAAAGATGGAAGGGCTTAGGAAGAGGGGTGTAGAGATACAGACAGATTGAAGTTTATTAACAAACTTTTCCTATCAAAACATAGGTCAAAGATCTCGTAAAATCAAATCTCCTTTCTTTGTCCAACGACTTAACCAAAATGGTTCAGAGGGATAGAAGTTTAAGAACAAACTTTTCCTGTCAAAACATTAAGGTCTCGTAAAATGAAATGCTTCTTTCTTCGATCAACAACTTAAGAAATGCCAAGAAAGGTTAAACTTGAGAGCTCTACAAGTCTATATGCAACAGGTAGCCTGGTAGTGAAGGAAAACGCAGAGAAGACATATAAACTGTTCATACTATACTGCTGAAACTAACCCCCCATCCTCTATTCTAGTTTGTTTTTCATGGTGAGTTACCAGAACCTTAGTAGTGAAGCAAATTAGGAAGCATGCCACAGTTGAGAGCTATACCTTACGTCATTATACATAACCAGGGAAGCCTTGAGTATTATCTGCTAGCACTTAACAACACCCTGTTTTGTTGGACAAGCCTGAAATACTCCACTTCCTCGTATAAGTTCCTGAGATAAATGAACATTAAGGAGGTCAAGAAGATAGTTGAAATGACAAGTATAAGAGTGTTTTAGAGGCTTTGTTGAGGGAAAAAGTAAGGGAAAGATTGGTAAACTTTAGTTTGACAGATAAATTCATCATTTAAGCACAAATCTGCTTCCTTAAGGACCTCAAATATAATCCAGCAAGTGGAGAGAGGCTGCTATCACTGGAAAGTCAAGAGTAGAAAAATGCTACTATGAGTACTATCCATGAGGAAGGGGATTCCCTAAACCCAAACAAATATGAAATCGAAATTCAGGTATAATAATAATAAAAATAACTTAATCCCTAAACCCCAAACTGATAAAAAATCGAAATTCAGTGACAAACGAAATTCCTCAACTCAAGACCGTCCTTCACTGCTCAAATAGTTAATGCTTACTCATCCCAAAGGAAGACCTTCTAAATGCTAGCAGGCCAACGACTGACTTGCCCCGCTTCAATAACAGATTGATAACATAAACAATTGAATTGAAAACATAAACAAATTAATACTGGATTTACATACCTAATATCCAAATAACAGAAGAGGACCATGGTTCCGGCGAGTTGGATTGAAGGTGGTGAGGCACGCGCGCGGTGGTGGCGGTGGTGGTGGTGGTGGTGGTGATGGTTTTGTGGTTATAATTGGATGGGTTAATTGATTGTGTTTTGGGGTGGTAGGGTTAATTGATTTGTGTTTTTGTTGAGGACGATATAGGTTAACGGATGAGGGTGCGTATTTGCAGCGTTTTTTTTTGCTTTTCCCTTTTTCTTTTTTCTTTTTTCCATTAATATTAAAAAGGGGATGATAATTGGTACATTTATTTGCTGCTATTTGGATAAAACGCCGCAAATAGAGAGCAGCAAATAAATATTTTTCTACTAGTGATTGTAATGTATGGTTAGGATGTAATGGCTTGGCCTATATAAAGCAAGCTAACACCCTTGTAAAAATCAGATTTGAGAATTAAGAAATAGAAAAGAAGGTTTTGAAAACCCTTTTTAGTTCATTGCTTTGTGCTTGAACAACTCCATTACTTCGTGTTTGGAGCCATGTTCCCGTCTTGCTTCGTGTTCTGGACGAGTACATGAAGAAGAGTGAGTCCTTGCTTCGTGATCTTGGATGATCTCTTAGGCTTAAACTTGCTTCGTGTTCTGGTTTAAGTCATATCCTAGTCTTGAGCCTTTGGTTCAAGTCATATCCTTTACTATTGTTCAAATAAAAATCTCAAAATAACAACTCAAAATCGAGACAAAAACAACTCACAAAAACAGCCCCATTTTGAAGTATTCATGGGTCCATTTCTGTTCAATTGGTATCAGAGCTTCGGCTCTTGCGTTTTCTTAAACCAAGACGGTCTTGGGAACGGGTGGGACTTGGTGTCTTAGGGTGCGAACTCTCAATCTGTGTGTGGCTTGATTGAGTGTGTTGGCTTTGGTTCGAGCATTTGTATGATGCTTGAATCGAGTTGGCTAAACAAGGGGATTCTAAGTATTTGCTGTGTGCTTTCTTAGGATGTGCATCTTGTTGTCTCCCTCTTTAACATCTACCACTCCCTTTGGCTTAATTTGTTTTGTTTTCGAAACCGTTTTTGTTGTACCATATTTTTAAACCCGAAAGTTTGAGGACAAACTTTTTTCAACAAAGGGAGTTTGCACTAAAATGGAGAGCCTTCATATGGTTTCGTTTGCATCCAAATGTGGCCTGACTTTCAAGCATCATATCTCACGTTATATGCATGCAAATCTTTTGACTTTTGTGTCATTAGAAAGCTTAAGATCTTAACAAAACAATGGCTTTTGAATCACCTTAATATCTGGTCTATAACTTGAGTTATGGCCGTCCCAAGAAGACTGCGCATTCTTGGACAGCCCATGACCTATGTGCACTAAAGTTTCAATAAATAAAGGTTTTGCTAAATATATGAGGTTGATTCTTTTTTGAAGTGAAATTTAACTCATTTAGCTTTCTAAAGAGCTATCATACGTCCGTAAACTCAATGTGAGATATGAGATATGCCCTCTACAAAATAGGGCTGAATTGCTGAAACTTTCAGAAGATAACATGGGCTGCAAATTCTGAATATTATGGTGCCTATGGGGATGCAACGGCTAGCAACAAAGCATGGTCCTTGTTTCCTCTTTTGTGGAAACACCATAGCAAGCTAAAGGAATCAATGCCATTCTTGTGCAACCAGAAAATGCAGCTACAAGGCAGAGTAAAGGGACTGAAAACTTCTGATTTGGTCCCCAAAAAGGCTGCCCTAGAGCATTGCAATGTCGCTTTCAACTCAGTTTTGTGTAAGGAGGCAGCTCATTACTTATTTTTTGTGCATTTGAACCGTGTAATGCTAGGGTTTTAGGCAAAGTTTCTGCTCATTTTGTGAGCCACAAGATTAGATTGTAATGTATGGTTAGGATGTAATGGCTTGGCCTATATAAAGCAAGCTAACACCCTTGTAAAAATCAGATTTGAGAATTAAGAAATAGAAAAGAAGGTTTTGAAAACCCTTTTTAGTTCATTGCTTTGTGCTTGAACAACTCCATTACTTCGTGTTTGGAGCCATGTTCCCGTCTTGCTTCGTGTTCTGGACGAGTACATGAAGAAGAGTGAGTCCTTGCTTCGTGATCTTGGATGATCTCTTAGGCTTAAACTTGCTTCGTGTTCTGGTTTAAGTCATATCCTAGTCTTGAGCCTTTGGTTCAAGTCATATCCTTTACTATTGTTCAAATAAAAACCTCAAAATAACAACTCAAAACCGAGACAAAAACAACTCACAAAAACAGCCCCATTTTGAAGTATTCATGGGTCCATTTCTGTTCAATTGGTATCAGAGCTTCGGCTCTTGCGTTTTCTTAAACCAAGACGGTCTTGGGAACGGGTGGGACTTGGTGTCTTAGGGTGCGAACTCTCAATCTGTGTGTGGCTTGATTGAGTGTGTTGGCTTTGGTTCGAGCATTTGTATGATGCTTGAATCGAGTTGGCTAAACAAGGGGATTCTAAGTATTTGCTGTGTGCTTTCTTAGGATGTGCATCTTGTTGTCTCCCTCTTTAACATCTACCACTCCCTTTGGCTTAATTTGTTTTGTTTTCGAAACCGTTTTTGTTGTACCATATTTTTAAACCCGAAAGTTTGAGGACAAACTTTTTTCAACAAAGGGAGTTTGCACTAAAATGGAGAGCCTTCATATGGTTTCGTTTGCATCCAAATGTGGCCTGACTTTCAAGCATCATATCTCACGTTATATGCATGAAAATCTTTTGATTTTTGTGTCATTAGAAAGCTTAAGATCTTAACAAAACAATGGCTTTTGAATCACCTTAATATCTGGTCTATAACTTGAGTTATGGCCGTCCCAAGAAGACTGCGCATTCTTGGACAGCCCATGACCTATGTGCACTAAAGTTTCAATAAATAAAGGTTTTGCTAAATATATGAGGTTGATTCTTTTTTGAGGTGAAATTTAACTCATTTAGCTTTCTAAAGAGCTATCATACGTCCGTAAACTCAATGTGAGATATGAGATATGCCCTCTACAAAATAGGGCTGAATTGCTGAAACTTTCAGAAGATAACATGGGCTGCAAATTCTGAATATTATGGTGCCTATGGGGATGCAGCTAGCAACAAAGCATGGTCCTTGTTTCCTCTTTTGTGGAAACACCATAGCAAGCTAAAGGAATCAATGCCATTCTTGTGCAACCAGAAAAAGCAGCTACAAGGCAGAGTAAAGGGACTGAAAACCTCTGATTTGGTCCCCAAAAAGGCTGCCCTAGAGCATTGCAATGTCGCTTTCAACTCAGTTTTGTGTAAGGAGGCAGCTCATTACGTATGTTTTGTGCATTTGAACCGTGTAATGCTAGGGTTTTAGGCAAAGTTTCTGCTCATTTTGTGAGCCACAAGATTAGATTGTAATGTATGGTTAGGATGTAATGGCTTGGCCTATATAAAGCAAGCTAACACCCTTGTAAAAATCAGATTTGAGAATTAAGAAATAGAAAAGAAGGTTTTGAAAACCCTTTTTAGTTCATTGCTTTGTGCTTGAACAACTCCATTACTTCGTGTTTGGAGCCATGTTCCCGTCTTGCTTCGTGTTCTGGACGAGTACATGAAGAAGAGTGAGTCCTTGCTTCGTGATCTTGGATGATCTCTTAGGCTTAAACTTGCTTCGTGTTCTGGTTTAAGTCATATCCTAGTCTTGAGCCTTTGGTTCAAGTCATATCCTTTACTATTGTTCAAATAAAAACCTCAAAATAACAACTCAAAACCGAGACAAAAACAACTCACAAAAACAGCCCCATTTTGAAGTATTCATGGGTCCATTTCTGTTCAATTGGTATCAGAGCTTCGGCTCTTGCGTTTTCTTAAACCAAGACGGTCTTGGGAACGGGTGGGACTTGGTGTCTTAGGGTGCGAACTCTCAATCTGTGTGTGGCTTGATTGAGTGTGTTGGCTTTGGTTCGAGCATTTGTATGATGCTTGAATCGAGTTGGCTAAACAAGGGGATTCTAAGTATTTGCTGTGTGCTTTCTTAGGATGTGCATCTTGTTGTCTCCCTCTTTAACATCTACCACTCCCTTTGGCTTAATTTGTTTTGTTTTCGAAACCGTTTTTGTTGTACCATATTTTTAAACCCGAAAGTTTGAGGACAAACTTTTTTCAACAAAGGGAGTTTGCACTAAAATGGAGAGCCTTCATATGGTTTCGTTTGCATCCAAATGTGGCCTGACTTTCAAGCATCATATCTCACGTTATATGCATGAAAATCTTTTGATTTTTGTGTCATTAGAAAGCTTAAGATCTTAACAAAACAATGGCTTTTGAATCACCTTAATATCTGGTCTATAACTTGAGTTATGGCCGTCCCAAGAAGACTGCGCATTCTTGGACAGCCCATGACCTATGTGCACTAAAGTTTCAATAAATAAAGGTTTTGCTAAATATATGAGGTTGATTCTTTTTTGAGGTGAAATTTAACTCATTTAGCTTTCTAAAGAGCTATCATACGTCCGTAAACTCAATGTGAGATATGAGATATGCCCTCTACAAAATAGGGCTGAATTGCTGAAACTTTCAGAAGATAACATGGGCTGCAAATTCTGAATATTATGGTGCCTATGGGGATGCAGCTAGCAACAAAGCATGGTCCTTGTTTCCTCTTTTGTGGAAACACCATAGCAAGCTAAAGGAATCAATGCCATTCTTGTGCAACCAGAAAAAGCAGCTACAAGGCAGAGTAAAGGGACTGAAAACCTCTGATTTGGTCCCCAAAAAGGCTGCCCTAGAGCATTGCAATGTCGCTTTCAACTCAGTTTTGTGTAAGGAGGCAGCTCATTACTTATGTTTTGTGCATTTGAACCGTGTAATGCTAGGGTTTTAGGCAAAGTTTCTGCTCATTTTGTGAGCCACAAGATTAGATTGTAATGTATGGTTAGGATGTAATGGCTTGGCCTATATAAAGCAAGCTAACACCCTTGTAAAAATCAGATTTGAGAATTAAGAAATAGAAAAGAAGGTTTTGAAAACCCTTTTTAGTTCATTGCTTTGTGCTTGAACAACTCCATTACTTCGTGTTTGGAGCCATGTTCCCGTCTTGCTTCGTGTTCTGGACGAGTACATGAAGAAGAGTGAGTCCTTGCTTCGTGATCTTGGATGATCTCTTAGGCTTAAACTTGCTTCGTGTTCTGGTTTAAGTCATATCCTAGTCTTGAGCCTTTGGTTCAAGTCATATCCTTTACTATTGTTCAAATAAAAACCTCAAAATAACAACTCAAAACCGAGACAAAAACAACTCACAAAAACAGCCCCATTTTGAAGTATTCATGGGTCCATTTCTGTTCAATTGGTATCAGAGCTTCGGCTCTTGCGTTTTCTTAAACCAAGACGGTCTTGGGAACGGGTGGGACTTGGTGTCTTAGGGTGCGAACTCTCAATCTGTGTGTGGCTTGATTGAGTGTGTTGGCTTTGGTTCGAGCATTTGTATGATGCTTGAATCGAGTTGGCTAAACAAGGGGATTCTAAGTATTTGCTGTGTGCTTTCTTAGGATGTGCATCTTGTTGTCTCCCTCTTTAACATCTACCACTCCCTTTGGCTTAATTTGTTTTGTTTTCGAAACCGTTTTTGTTGTACCATATTTTTAAACCCGAAAGTTTGAGGACAAACTTTTTTCAACAAAGGGAGTTTGCACTAAAATGGAGAGCCTTCATATGGTTTCGTTTGCATCCAAATGTGGCCTGACTTTCAAGCATCATATCTCACGTTATATGCATGAAAATCTTTTGATTTTTGTGTCATTAGAAAGCTTAAGATCTTAACAAAACAATGGCTTTTGAATCACCTTAATATCTGGTCTATAACTTGAGTTATGGCCGTCCCAAGAAGACTGCGCATTCTTGGACAGCCCATGACCTATGTGCACTAAAGTTTCAATAAATAAAGGTTTACTAAAGATATGAGGTTGATTCTTTTTTGAGGTGAAAGTTAACTCATTTAGCTTTCTAAAGAGCTATCATACGTCCGTAAACTCAATGTGAGCTATGAGATATGCCCTCTACAAAATAGGGCTGAATTGCTGAAACTTTCAGAAGATAACATGGGCTGCAAATTCTGAATATTATGGTGCCTATGGGGATGCAACGGCTAGCAACAAAGCATGGTCCTTGTTTCCTCTTTTGTGGAAACACCATAGCAAGCTAAAGGAATCAATGCCATTCTTGTGCAACCAGAAAAAGCAGCTACAAGGCAGAGTAAAGGGACTGAAAACGTCTGATTTGGTCCCCAAAAAGGCTGCCCTAGAGCATTGCAATGTCGCTTTCAACTCAGTTTTGTGTAAGGAGGCAGCTCATTACTTATTTTTTGTGCATTTGAACCGTGTAATGCTAGGGTTTTAGGCAAAGTTTCTGCTCATTTTGTGAGCCACAAGATTAGATTGTAATGTATGGTTAGGATGTAATGGCTTGGCCTATATAAAGCAAGCTAACACCCTTGTAAAAATCAGATTTGAGAATTAAGAAATAGAAAAGAAGGTTTTGAAAACCCTTTTTAGTTCATTGCTTTGTGCTTGAACAACTCCATTACTTCGTGTTTGGAGCCATGTTCCCGTCTTGCTTCGTGTTCTGGACGAGTACATGAAGAAGAGTGAGTCCTTGCTTCGTGATCTTGGATGATCTCTTAGGCTTAAACTTGCTTCGTGTTCTGGTTTAAGTCATCTCCTAGTCTTGAGCCTTTGGTTCAAGTCATATCCTTTACTATTGTTCAAATAAAAACCTCAAAATAACAACTCAAAACCGAGACAAAAACAACTCACAAAAACAGCCCCATTTTGAAGTATTCATGGGTCCATTTCTGTTCAATTGGTATCAGAGCTTCGGCTCTTGCGTTTTCTTAAACCAAGACGGTCTTGGGAACGGGTGGGACTTGGAGTCCTATCCTACCCGTAGAGGGAAAGGTATAACACCATCACTTCCTTCTTTTAATGGTGTAAACAATAGAGCATTTGTGTCTTGGTTGTTTGATGTTGAATGCTATTTCAAGAGCAAGTGTTTTTCTGATAAAGAGAAGTGTAAACTAGTTGTGTCTTTCTTAAAGGATGGTGCTTTATTGTGGTATAATACTCTTAATTATTCAAGGATAATGGAAGGAAAAGATAAGATAAGTTCCTGGTTTAAACTTGAAATGAACATGAGATTAAAGTTTCTACCTTGTTCTATCTTGAATTAATTAGGGGCTGAACTTAGGAACCTCAAACAAAATTCCTTGAGTGCTTATGAGTATGCTAGATTATTTGAGGAATTACACTTTGTGTGTGACAATAAAGCAAGTTCTTTTCGAAAATAAAGGAATCAGATTTTACAATGGCTTGAATTCTGAAATTACTAGGAGGATTCACTTTGAAATGGTGTACTCATTTGAGGAATTGTATGAGTTGGCTTTGTTTGTTGAAAGGACTTTAGCAAGACCTAGGAAATATGAGGCCTTAGCTAGAAGAGGCGGGTTAGAAGCCATGAAAACAGATGGAACTAAGGAGAGTTTAAGCCAAGGGGTTATCATGTCATACTCGGATGGTACTTGTCCTAAGTTTAAACCCCTTGAGCCAAAGGTCATGAGCACTTGTGCTGAAATGAATAGCTCATGTGGTGCTATCTTTGAGAACCAATGTCTTGAAATTGAAACCCCCTTCAACTCAACTCATGAACCTACAAGTGAGGAGGAGAGTAGCCATTCTCTTTCCAAGGAGGCCATCAATGACAAGGCTACCGATTTGGTGCATAGAGAAGTGATTGTCGACCAAGGACTACTTGAGGTTCAAACCATGAAGTTTGGACAGTCCATGGGCATGTTCAATGGTGATGTTATTCATTGTTTGGAATTGGATTTAAGTGAGCATGTGATGCTTGTGTTAGAATGCCAACTAAGTAAGGAGCATTCTGAATTTGGGAATGGTTCAATACATCTCTTGCCATTCACAATTCTAGTCTATGATTCGGGAGGAGTCATGCGAGCCACCTCTTGAAGTGTGCTTGGTCTTTTGATAAGTGGGAGGACACAAGCCTTGGCAACAAGAGCCTTCAATGTGAACCAACAGAATTTGAGGGCAAATTCTTTTGAAGAAAGGAAGTTCGAAACAAAATTGTTTCATTTTCACTCATCTCTAAGCTAAAAGAAACAGTCCTGATGCAAGAGCCTTAATTATAGATCAAGAGCCATCAAATTTGAAGAAAGGAGAGTTCAGAAAAGAAAGATAAGGCTGAAACAGATTTCAGGGAAGTGGCAGTTTTCTGGTCTGACTTCAGAAAGCTATAACTGGAGCTTCACTTACTCAAAAATCAATTTCTTTATATAGTTAGAATCTTGAAGAAGTCTACTTTCCAATGGAGTTGGAATCAGTAGGTTTGAATGAGTAGATTTGTCACAATAAGCCTTCAAAGACTGTCACGATTTCATGCTAAGTGCTGAAACTGGAAATAACCCGTCAGATTTCTGGTCTGTTTTCAAATGCTTATATCTGAAGATTGGCAAGGTCATTTTTTGAGTTCTTTATCTTCCCAGAATCCTGAGGATGTCTATTAACCTATCGAGTTGGAATTAGCCTAAAATATTGAACAGGTTGAGCACAACTGTCTCTCAAAGACTGTCACGCAGGAATGCTATGCAACGTATGTTTTGACCTGTCAGTGTTCAAACTTGAATAGCTCAAAATTGGTTGAATACTTTTGGGTAATTCTTTTTGGAGGTGATAGACAAGATCATTGGCTTTCATTCTATGTATGGTGGGTATTTTTAACCTTCATTATCAGGGAATTATGATTTTTCAAAGTTACAGCAGTGTGCAGGAAGAATGCTGTCATTCCAGTTCTGACCTGTTCTTACTAAAAGCTTCATATCTCAAGCTTGGCTTATCCTTTTGGGTTGATTCTTTTTGGAGAGTGAAGCTAGCTCAATTATCTTTAATTCAAGCTACCATTTGCATGATTAGGGTATCTGGTCTGGGAGCTACATGTTATTGAAGTTACTGCAATTAATCCAAGAGAAAATGCTGAATGTCTGAATCTCCCTAAGGTTGTTCTAAAAATCACAAGTCCAGATGGCTCGTCCAAGTAGCATGTGATCCTAAATATAGCTTCAACCCTCCTCTGTAGAAGCCAAACAAAGACCATAAAGAAAAGATGTTGTCTTGCCATTTCAGGAAACAAACAAACAGGCTTTTTGACAGTCTGCTTTATGCAGTTCTGATTTGGCAGCCTTGGAAGCTTTTTGGCAGAAGCATCTTTGCATCAATGGACCAGCAACTCCAACATCCACATTAGGAGACTTTGTTGTTATAATTTGTTCTTTTGTTTAGGCCATTTTGAGCCACTAGATTAAAGCAAACTTCAAGGGTTCAGATTTCTTTTGTAAGTCTATATAAGGACAGCAACTAAGCAATGTAAAAGTCAGATTTGATGAATTAAACAACCAGAAAAACTTTTTAAGTTTTCAGAATTCACTTTGCTATGTGCTTGTGATAAAACCCATTTGCTTAGTGCTTTGGGAAGGGTAATCTTTGCTGTGTGCTGGATTAATCCTTAAACCTAGTTCTAATCTCGTGGCTGGGTGCTGGGATTAGTTCATATCCATCTACTTGTCACGAAAATTCATGTTCTTTTACCATCCATTTAACATCAACTTTCTGTCCTAAATTTACCATACTCAAATTCCCGTTGAGTGTTAGAGATTTCAGTTCAAAAATTCACTTTGCTATGTGCTTGTGATAAAACCCATTTGCTTAGTGCTTTGGGAAGGGTAATCTTTGCTGTGTGCTGGATTAATCCTTAAACCTAGTTCTAATCTCGTGGCTGGGTGCTGGGATTAGTTCATATCCATCTACTTGTCACGAAAATTCATGTTCTTTTACCATCCATTTAACATCAACTTTCTGTCCTAAATTTACCATACTCAAATTCCCGTTGAGTGTTAGAGATTTCAGTTCAAATGGTTATTAGAGCTTTGGTTTAGTGTTAATCTTTCCTAACTACATCTAAAACTACAAAAACAACTCAATGAGTGAAGAAAGATTGGCAAAGTTTTGGTTTGTTGTTTGAAAAATCTGTTTTTATCAAAGTGTTATCATTCTGATTTTTCATGAGAAAATCAGTAGTTATGGGTGTTGTTCCTTATGCTCCTTGCTCAATGGTGAAATCTTGTGACCTTGGTTCCACTTCCAAGTCCTTAGAAGCTGCCATGAGAAGGTTAGAAGTGTCAAGAAGAGGGTACGACAATGAAGTGCACATAAAGAAGACAACAAGCAACCATGGGGTTCAAAGGAAGCCAAAACCACCTGATTTAGACCAAGGGGAGCACGACCTTTTGCACTAAAATGGAGAGCCTTCATATGGTTTCGTTTGCATCCAAATGTGGCCTGACTTTCAAGCATCATATCTCACGTTATATGCATGCAAATCTTTTGATTTTTGTGTCATTAGAAAGCTTAAGATCTTAACAAAACAATGGCTTTTGAATCACCTTAATATCAGGTCTATAACTTGAGTTATGGCCGTCCCAAGAAGACTGCGCATTCTTGGACAGCCCATGACCTATGTGCACTAAAGTTTCAGTAAATAAAGGTTTACTAAAGATATGAGGTTGATTCTTTTTTGAGGTGAAAGTTAACTCATTTAGCTTTCTAAAGAGCTATCATACGTCCGTAAACTCAATGTGAGCTATGAGATATGCCCTCTACAAAATAGGGCTGAATTGCTGAAACTTTCAGAAGATAACATGGGCTGCAAATTCTGAATATTATGGTGCCTATGGGGATGCAACGGCTAGCAACAAAGCATGGTCCTTGTTTCCTCTTTTGTGGAAACACCATAGCAAGCTAAAGGAATCAATGCCATTCTTGTGCAACCAGAAAAAGCAGCTACAAGGCAGATTAAAGGGACTGAAAACTTCTGATTTGGTCCCCGAAAAGGCTGCCCTAGAGCATTGCAATGTCGCTTTCAACTCAGTTTTGTGTAAGGAGGCAGCTCATTACTTATTTTTTGTGCATTTGAACCGTGTAATGCTAGGGTTTTAGGCAAAGTTTCTGCTCATTTTGTGAGCCACAAGATTAGATTGTAATGTATGGTTAGGATGTAATGGCTTGGCCTATATAAAGCAAGCTAACACCCTTGTAAAAATCAGATTTGAGAATTAAGAAATAGAAAAGAAGGTTTTGAAAACCCTTTTTAGTTTATTGCTTTGTGCTTGAACAACTCCATTACTTCGTGTTTGGAGCCATGTTCCCGTCTTGCTTCGTGTTCTGGACGAGTACATGAAGAAGAGTGAGTCCTTGCTTCGTGATCTTGGATGATCTCTTAGGCTTAAACTTGCTTCGTGTTCTGGTTTAAGTCATATCCTAGTCTTGAGCCTTTGGTTCAAGTCATATCCTTTACTATTGTTCAAATAAAAACCTCAAAATAACAACTCAAAACCGAGACAAAAACAACTCACAAAAACAGCCCCATTTTGAAGTATTCATGGGTCCATTTCTGTTCAGTTACTTCCCGAGGTTTGAAATGAAGAAGAAGGCATAGACGACCTAGCTATGCAATCCTGAAGATTTTGAATGAGGGCTTGCGTCTCAGCATTCTCGGCATCGGTTGGCTCCGTCATTCTTCAATCATAAGAGAGTGAACCGTTAGACGTATTCCTAACAAGGCACAAACAGACTACAATATAAGTCCTTAAATCTACCCCATCTCTCATTCATTATTTGTTTATTTGGTCAAGTTAAGGTTAGGGGTCACATGAGTGCGTCGGGAGCAATAATGCTCTGATACCAACTGTAAAACCCCTCGCGAAGCGGAAATAAATAAACACACAAAGTACTAAAAATGCAGCGGAATTAAAACTTTTTAAACATAAACAACATGCGAGGTGAATTAAAATTGAAACTGATCGAAAACTGATATAAACAAAAATAAATAAGTATAATGTCTAAGTACGGAAACTAAATAAATACAACAGCCTGGGATGGAACATCCCTACAGGCACCAAAACATAAACTGTATCAAAACTAGAGTCTAGCTAATCGAAAGTGTAAGTCATAAGATGACAAGTGGATCATCACTCGCTAGCTCTCAATGAACCCCGTCCAACCTGCATGTACCTACATACATGAAAACATGTACGCCACAATCAGTGGGGAGTGACTAGAGTTCTCCTAGCCACCTTTTGTAACGACACGTAACAAGCAATACAAACAGAACACTCCAACATATATAAACATGTGAAGTATAAATATCTCATCAACTGATCTCATACTATCATGTAATCACTAATGCACGGCCCTCAACCAACTTCGGAAACTATTTGGAAGGAGAGCCGGTTTCCCTAGCGGTTACCCGGTCGGGGGGTCTTTCAATCCAAACCATTTACGAAACTGACTAAAGAGTCATCCATTGCCTTGGATGAATAACATCAAAGTCAAGGTACTATAAATATCACTATCATCATTCATATCTGACACCGTACCAACTCTAGGCAAGTAGATAAAACTCAGCTATAAGGTTCAACGGTCAACTTAAGACATAACCTATATACTAACACACTTTTCATTATCAAGGATTCAGAGGCCAACTTAAGGCATAGACCAAGATATCAATAAACACTAGCAATGGGTCCAGAGGTGAACTTAACACATATCCCACTACCAAAACAATGTCGGGTCCAGAGAGACTTGCCATCATCAAAAAGGGGGAATTTGTTGAACCATATATTCAAATATATATATAGTATATATGTTTATGTTTTGATAATGACAAGTCTAGATATTTATATATTATATACTCGTATGTATAATCGTGTGCTAAGTGTACAGAACATTAGTAACAAGATCTAATCAATCAAGTATAAAAGATTCAAGCATATTAGTCAGTGAATTGACTAAGTCGAAGATTGATAGAAGATCACAAGCGCGCATAATGAACTAAAGTTGTATTCGTCAACTATAGCTTTAGTACAAGATGGATTCAAGTTATAGCCCGTAGCTATAACTCTATATCATGAAGAAATGATCAAGACTTATGTGTGGTTTAGTTGAAACAATTGTTTCCTAATTTGTGTCGTGTAGTATTAGTGGTTCAATGGTATTCTATTTAAATATAGAATTGTTAATCTTAATAGGATTATATAAAATATCTTTTAGTTAAATAAGAAATAAATAATTGTCTTATGAGATAATTATTTATTACTAAAATAAACTAAAGATTTTTTATATGATTTTAATTGTCAAAATATATAATCTAAGATTTAGTTTGTTTCGATTTTGGTAATTGTGTGATATGTCACATTACCATAAATCGTGTAGGACTTACTTAAATAAATATTATGTATTTATTTAATGTCCTAAATAAACTAAGATTATATTATGGTAATATATTTTATTATCTTTGACATGATTTAGGAAGTTGATTTAATAAGGATACTAATTATTTATTATATAAAGATCTTTCCTAAATATGAATTAGGAAATTAATTCCTTATATAATACATATAGTATATTATTAAATCTTTCCTAAATATATTAAGATTAGATTTAAGGTAGTATTACTAAAAGACTAGTATTCTAGTTTAAGTAATATTCCTAAATCATCTAGGGTTTGAATTACCTAGATACATATTCTATATAAATAGACTACCATGATACATTAATCCACACGAAATACACAACACACATACACGCAAATCAAGAGAGAGCCGTTGGTCATATACTTCAATATTCGAGCTTATCATTGTCATATCCGATTCAAGATTCAAGTGCTCAAGCATTGATCTTATTCATTCAAGATAGTGACACCAAGAAAACATTGAAGACTTTATCTTATTTACGTAAGATAGATTGAGTATTTAGCGGTACTCGTTGTAAGACAAATATTTAACGGTATTTGTCGTAGCTAGATATTTAACGGTATCTAGATTGAGTTGTGACTAACATCAAAGTCGCACGAGTAGGGTTGATAAAATTGTAATCCAGAGTTGGTACTAATTTTATTAATCGAGAATAGTGGACGTAGGTCTCAGAGTGTGAGACTGAACCACTTCAAAAATATCGTGTCTCTACTTTATTATTGCTCTACTCAACGATCATCATACAACTACATACACATCGAAGAAGATTTTAAAAAGAAGGCATACTCAATTCAACCCCCCCTTCTTGAGTATATTATATCAATAGACTCTTCAATTGGTATCAGAGCCTCGTGCTCTTGATCGCCTAGCCGCGTGAGTTTTGATCCTTCTATTGATTCTATATTATGTACTCTTTATTCAATGGATTCCAAGCATCTCAAATGCCCTATCTTCGATGGCAAAAACTATAGTTTATGGAAAAATATGATGACTCATTACATCAAGGGTTGTGATTGGGAATGTTGGAAGATCATCCAAACTGGACCAAAGAAGATCTTGGTCGCCGCTGCCAATGGAACAACCTATGAAAAAATGGAAAGCGATTATGTGGAAAGTGACTACAAAATTGCAGAGAAAAACTCTAAGGCTATGAGCCTCCTACAGAACGGTATGATAACCTCAGAATTCGATAGATTCTCATCCTGTAGTTCCGCTAAGGAAATATGGGATAGTCTCGAACTTGCTTATGAAGGAACATCCGCAGTCAGGAAACATCGTATAGACTTGCTCGTTCAAAGATATGAACTTTTCAATATGGAAAAGAATGAATCTATTGATAGCATGTCTGCACGATTTTCTTGTATTATTAATGAACTGCGGAACCTTGGCAAAAAGATCGATTCTGAGGATATCATTCGTAAGATTCTTAGGAGTCTCACCAAAAAGTGGCAACCTAAGGTCACGGCCATAGAGGAAGCACGTGATTTATCTAAAATCACTTACCAAGAATTGATTGGATCCTTAATGGCTCACGAGATCATACTAAATAAAAATGATGATGATCCCAAAGGAAAGGGCGTCGCTTTACAAGCCTCCACAAGCGAAGTTTGCGAAGAGGAACTTGAGGACGAAACAGTTCTATTCGCAAGACGATTTAAGAAAGCAGTTTTCAAGGGTAGATACAAAAACCCTAAAACAGTAGACAAAAAGAAAACTGACTCCAAACAAACATTCTTCAAAAGAGGATGTTTCAAGTGTGGACAACAAGACCATATGATCAAAGATTGTCCAAGTTGGGACAAAATCAAAGACAAGTCAAAAAGAGAAAAGACCAAAACAGAGTTTAAGAAAGTAATGCTTGCGTCATGCTGGGGAGAATTAGAATCTGAAGATGACGAGGACTCTGAAGAAGAAGAGGTAGCAAACCTATGCCTAAGCAACGTCAGCCTAGATCTAATCTCAAGCGACAATGATGAAGATGACGCATCAAATATGTGTCTCCTTGGAGAATCAGACTCAGACGACGACGACGAAGAGGTAAATTTTCTTCAACTCAAAAGTCAAGTTAAAAACTTATCTAAGGCTATGCTAATTAAATATTTTGAGAAAACCCTAGACCAATGTCATGAACAAAATCTTGAGTTAGATGACTTGAAAGAGCAGATCCTCGATATTGCTGAGGAAAATCAACTTCTGAAAGCCAAAGCTAAGAAACTGAAATCCAAAATAAGCATTGAAGCTAATGCTAAGTTGGAAACAGTTATGTCTGAGAAAAAGGTTCTTGAGTCTAAAGTTATAGCTAATGAAGCTATAACCTCAAAACTAAAACTCAACATTAAAGAGCTTCAATCTAAAGTTATAGCTAATGAAGCTATAACTTCAGAATTAAGAAAGGTTAATGAACGGCTTAAGTCAGAATCTTCGACTATGGTCGAAGATGAGACTCATCAAGAAGAAGTTGAGATTCTCGACAGCAAAATCATGGATCTAGAATTCAGTATATCTAAAATCAAGAAAGAACATGCCAAAATTGTGTCTGACTTCCATAAAGACATTCAAAACCTAAAAGAGTCTAGCAACACTGACCATAGTGAATGTAAGAAAGAAATAGACTCCTTGAAAGACCTCCTTCTTCATGCTCGGAAAGTTCACGATAAGTGGGAAGGAAGCACTAACGTTCTAAACTTCCTAACTGAACAATCCGACAACAACATGAAGATGGGTTTAGGTCACGAATGTTATGGAAGAAGGGATCACTCAAAGTGTAAACAAAGTCCAACAGATAGAGACTTTAGAAGAAGAAAATATGCCGACCTTCCTGAGTATTTAATATGCACTTTTTTTTTGGTGAAATGTGAGTATGTATTAGATATATCAAAAACTTAAATCATTTACAGGGGGGTTGTGGGTTCGAGGCACCACAAGCACATAAACAAGATCATTAAAAAACAAAACCAGAATAACAGTCAACTAGTTATCTAAGCAAATCCTTCCAATCAGTAGCAGCAATATCTGATCCCAGCTTGATTTTGAGACGATTTCTGACATTGTCCTCAATCTGAGCAGAAACTTTCTTTGGCAAATTCAGAGTTTGTTCAATTCGAGCTTGATTTCTTTGGTACCAAATATGATACCTATAAGTTGTCAGGAGCATGGCTAGCAGTTGCCATTTAATTGTACTTTTGGGAGCAATCACCAGAGCAGTCATAGTAGGGAAAGGAATGGTAAGCCACTCTTCAACTTGGCTTCTTATAATACTACTGTACTCACAGACTTGGAACAAATGATCTGAAGTTTCAGGTAGCAGTCCACATAAACAGCATATAGCATCATTACAGTAGCCAATACTATGAAGTTTGGCTTTGGTATTCAACCCATCATGCATAATGATCCAGGAATTGATGGAATGCTTTGGCCAATTCCATTTATTCCAAATAACAGGAGTCCAAACTGGTTTAGGATGTGCAGTGGTTAGCCAGTCATAGCCTTGTCTAATAGAGTAACCTTTATCATCCAAGGCCCATCTATTCCCGACAAAGCCTGCCTTGATTTTTTCTTTGATTTTGCAGATGCTTTTCCAGGTCCAAGGAGCATCCATGAGAGGTGTATAGCTGTTCCAGTCCCTGTCTTTTATGTATACACTGTTAACCCATCTAATCCATAATCTGTCAGTTTTGGTGTATATCCAGTCCACTAGCTTCCCTACAGTAGCCATGTTCCATTCCTCAGCTTTCTTAATTATTTAATATGCACTTATTGTGGCCATACTGGACACCTCCGAGAAAACTGTGTGAAACACGCACAAGATTTTAAAACCGGAGTTAAGTTTGTTAAATCCTTAGGAATTCCAAGCGACACTAATTCTGTCTCTGATAGTGATGGTGACAAAACTGAGGAAAGAAACATTGACCACAGATGGTTCTATGACATGACATTTGACTACGAAGAAAAGAAAAACAGAACCAAACAGACTCCTCAAACATCACACAAAAAATGGTCACCAAGAGTCCAAACTAAAACCTACACAAGAACATCAAAACCCAAGCACTACCGATATAGAAAGACTTATGTAAGACAAGTCTGGGTTAAAAAGGAAGATGTATTTGTGATTACTAACAACAAAGGACCCAAGTATGCTTGGGTACCTAAATCCTGTATTTAAAATTATTTGTGCAGCTTGTCGCCAAGGAAAATAATCTATGGTATCTCGACAGTGGATGCTCAAGACATATGACAGGCGACGTAAACCTATTCCAAACCCTAAAACCTTTTGACGGAGGTAAAGTCACATTCGGTGATAACAAAAAGGGGAAGATCATCGGAATTGGTAAGATAGGTATTTCATCCTCTCATGCTATAAATGATGTATACCTTGTAAATGGTCTCAAACACAATCTTATCAGTATATCTCAATTATGTGACAAAGGAAATAAAGTGGTTTTTCATTCAGATATATGTCGTATAATCTTAGAAGGCACCAGTAAAGTGATACTTGAAGGTCACAGGATGAAAAATGTTTATATGATTGATTTAAATGTTGTACCTACTGATTCTCTATCATGCATAAAAGTTACGTTAGATGATCCATGTCTATGGCACAAGAGATTTGGTCATATTAGCTCACCTATTCTAAGTAAGCTGAAAAGATGGGACTTGGTCGAAGGTCTTCCAAAGATCAAATTTGATCAAGAAAAGATGTGTGACACATGTGCACGATGTAAACACGTCAGATCATCCTTTAAGCCAAAAAGAGTGGTAAGCACAGAACAAGCTCTTGAACTAGTACACATGGATCTATGTGGCCCTATGAAGGTAAGAAGCAGAGGTGGTTCCAGGTACGTTTTCGTTCTAGTTGATGATTACTCTAGATTTGTTTGGCCAATCTTTCTTCACTCTAAAGACGAAACTTTCGATAAATTTGTTAGTCTCATGAAACTTGTCCAAAACAAATATAAATCAAACCTAGTAACAATTCGTACTGATCATGGAACTGAGTTCGACAATCATGCTTTTATTGAGTTCTGTAAAACCAATGGTGTTGGTCATAACTTCTCGGCCCCTAGAACCCCACAACAAAATGGAGTCGTAGAACGAATGAACAGAACCCTAGAAGACATGGCTAGAACAATGCTTCTTTGTAGTGGCCTACCTAGAAACTTTTGGGCTGAGGCTATTAGTACAGCTTGCTATATTCATAACCGTGCTATGATTAGACCTATCCTTAAAAAGACTCCTTATGAACTTCTTCGTGGTCGCAAACCAAACATATCACATTTAAGATGCTTTGGTAGTAAATGCTTTGTTCACAACAATGGTAAAAACAAATTAAGCAAATTCGACCCTAGAAGTGATGAAGCAATCTTTATAGGATATTCAGATCATAGTAAAGCCTACAAAGTTTTTAACAAACGTACTTTATGCATAGAGGAAAGTATTCATGTTATCTTTGATGAGAATAATGCCTTCGATAAGCCATTACAGGATATAGAGGAAAACCTAGACGAACCTGATTTCAGGTTATCAAGGGAAGATCCTCCTGAAATGGAAATTGAAGAAGGAGAACCTCAAGGAATTCATGATGAACTCAACTTGGGAGAAAATGGTGCGAGAGATGAAACTACAGTTGATGATACTGTAGATAACTCTCAAACCAATGACTTGGAACCCAGAGTTACAGCTAATGAAGCTGTAACTTTGAATCAAAACCAAAGGGAAGAGGCCAGAGTTATACCTGACCCTACTATAAACCCAGGTTTGGATTCAGGGGGAACAAGTCAAGATCCCGAGTCAAGTTCAGGGAATGCAAATGATCAATCAAGGAACTGGAGATACAAAGGCTCTCATCCTTTGGACAATGTCATAGGAAGCCTAACAGATGGAGTTCAGACTCGAAGGAGCTTAAATAACTTTTGCTCATTCTACTCCTTTCTCTCCACCATTGAACCTTCAAATATCAAGGAAGCTCTCGCAGAACCAGACTGGATAGTTGCCATGCAAGAAGAACTCCAGCAATTTGAAAGAAACAAAGTTTGGCATCTTGTTCCCCGACCTAAGGACAGAACTGTCATTGGAACTAGATGGGTATTCAGAAACAAATTGGATGACACTGGAGTCATTGTAAGAAATAAGGCCAGACTAGTGGTTCAAGGATACAACCAACAGGAAGGGATCGATTATGATGAAACCTTTGCTCCTGTTGCTCGCCTTGAGGCAATAAGACTACTTATTGCTTTTGCAGCACACAAGGGAATGAAACTTTTTCAGATGGACGTTAAGACTGCCTTTCTTAATGGCTATCTCCAAGAGGAAGTATTTGTTGAACAACCTCCTGGATTTCCGGATAGCAAACTCAAGGATCATGTATTCAAATTGGACAAAGCACTATATGGTCTAAAACAAGCACCTAGGGCATGGTACGACAGATTATCAAAGTTCCTATTGGAGAGTGGATTCAAGAGAGGGTCTGTGGATAAAACCCTATTTCTTAAAAGCGAAAACTCAGATCTACTAGTTGTTCAGATCTATGTTGACGATATTATTTTTGGCTCAACTAATAAAAAGTTGTGCAAGTACTTCTCTGAGTTGATGACCTCTGAGTTCGAGATGAGTATGATGGGAGAACTAAAGTTCTTCCTTGGACTTCAAATACAACAAACTGAAGAAGGAATCAAGGTTCATCAACAAAAATACGTCAAGGAGTTACTAAAGAAATTTGGAATGGAAACCTCTCATGCAATGCCTACTCCAATGGTTACAGATAAGAAGTTAACCAAAGACGAAGATGGTAAGTCTGTAGATGAAACAACTTACAGAGGTATGATTGGCTCACTTCTTTATCTTACAGCAAGTCGTCCAGATATAATGTTTAGTGTCTGTGTTTGTGCGAGATTCCAATCTGCACCAAAAGAATCACACATGATTGCAGTTAAGAGAATTTTAAGATACCTAATCGGAAATTCAAAATTATATCTATGGTATCCTATGGACTGTAACTTTAACCTAGTAGGATATTCAGATGCGGATTATGCAGGATGTTCTTTAGACAGAAAAAGTACCTCCGGACTTGCTACCTTTGTAGGTCCTTGTATTATATCTTGGGGATCCAAGAAACAAAATTCTGTCGCTCTCTCAACTGCTGAAGCAGAATATATTGCAGCCGCACTGGTATGTTCTCAACTTTTATGGTTAAAGCAACAGTTACATGATTATGGTGTTGATGTTGGATGTGTGCCTATATTATGTGATAATACAAGTGCTATAATTATATCTAAAAACCCAGCCCAGCACTCGAGGACCAAACATATTGAAATTAGACACCACTTTCTAAGAGACCATGTTGAAAAGAAAAATATAAAATTGGAATTTTGTAGTACGGAAAAACAGTGGGCAGATATCTTCACTAAACCATTGGCTAGAGAACGCTTTGAGACTTTGCGATTGGAAATTGGTTTAATCGGTGGCACCTAATCAAATCTTAAAAGCAAAAATAACCCAATGATTGACTACGGTTTAGATGAGATTATATGACTGTGTCCGTATACTCCGCTGCATGTGTATGTATATATTTGATGTTAAATTTTGTGATTATAGTTATATTATATGATTTACATATGAATGTGTGCACAATCGATCTCACAATAATATTACGACACATATTATAATTATCCTACAAATACACAGTACAATATATATACAAAATAATAATAAGCAAATATTATAAAAACAAAAATTACTTACCGTATTTAACACACAAACCGTGTGTTCTCACCATCATGTGCCATGTACCTCTCAAACCAGCCCCACAACCTCTTGCCACGTACACCTACCCTAGTCCTAGCCTTTGACTTCTTACCCTCCACTATTATTACCTTACACTTACCACATTTAACCCCCTTTACCCACTATTACCGTCTTCCACCCAAAACTCCATAAAACTCCTAAAAATCCAAACCTCCGTAAAACCTCCGTAAACCTCCATCACAAAAACCACCTAATCAAAACCCAACACCACCATTCCAACCACAAATGCCTCCATCTCGTGCAACCCGATCTCAACAAAAGAAGCCTTCACCCCCTTCTTGAGTATATCATATCAATAGACTCTTCAACCCCCACCATCTCCAACACCGATAGCCACCGCCGCATCACCATCTGACAAAGGCAAACGACGAAAACTCAACCGCTCATCTCCTTCCATTCCTGATGACATGCATGAAATGAGTTCTCCCTCTCGACATTCGCGTCCCCTGTTTTCCGAATATTCAATCGAAGCTACTAGGGAGGGCCTTGAGAAAGTGCGTATGACCAAACAAGAAGGTACGTTAATTGATCGAGTTTTACCTTACGCCATTCATGCGGGTCGGTTTTATCCTAAATCGTGGGTCAGTGGGTCAAAATCTTTGCGTTTCTTTAAAGATTTTCTCACGTATCAAGGATGGGAATATATAAGTGAATTCTCGGGTTTGTTGTTTCCTATAGAGTTGGTTCAATTCTTTGCTTCTGTTAAACCTTGTGATGATGGTATTAAGGGTGTTGTGAATGGTCAAGACGTTGTTGTAACTAAGTCGGATATTTGTGAAATCTTTAAGCTTGATCAAGACGGGTTAGTTCTTGACCCAAGAAAGGAATGGAGTGTAGTTACTAAAGATCAAAAATTGGTGATTAAAAAATATTTCGATGACGAAGCTACTGAGGTTTCTCCACTGCTCACTTTCAATTTTAACCCAAAATTGAAGTTCTTCTTGAACTTTTTATGGAATACTGTATTACCTCGTCGGGGTGGTCGGGATAAACTTGCTAGTGTTGAGGCCATAGTGTTGTATAGCTGGTTGGAGGGACAGAAAGTTGATTTGGCATCTCTTATTTGCCATAAAATCTGTCAAGTTTCAAATGTTCTTGTTAAAGAGAAATTTTGCTCTACAATCGACATCCCATATGGAATGTGGGTATCCGAATTAATGCTTAAAAAGGGTGTTGTTGATAATGCTAGTTTCGGAATTAAGTCAAAAGATGCTATGGGTGATCGTTTGTTGAAGTTAATGGGTATTTTCTTTGATGGTACCGATCTTTCGTTTGGTAAGGCTGTTGGTCAGGAAGCTGCTTCGACTCCATCCCCTCTCTTTGCCAATCTTGAGGCAAAAATGGATAAGGTCATTGATTTGTGTGAAGGGCAGAAGTGTTCTGGTGAGGCAGGGAGTAATGGTAAGAAGAGAGGACGTGATTTTGAGGATGATGTTCACGAATGGATGAACAAGGTTGATAAACACTTAGTTAAAATTGGTTCAGAGGTGTCAGTTGTGTGCTCGGAATTGCTCAGCATTAGTGATCGACTTTCCTTCATTACGACTCAGGGAGGAGCCATGGTTAGGGATCATGGGTTACTAAGGGAAGACGCATCTCAAGCACTCGAGGCCGTCAAAGCACTATCCCTCAAAGTGCTCAACTTTGAAATTTCACTCAATGCTCAAGGGAGAAACGTATCAAGTTGTTTGGACAGGCTGGAGTCACTTGAGTATCGTACCCGACCCGATTATGTGAATCCCTATGCAAAGAATCCGGGTTCAAGCTCTCGTTCGTGATCAATCCTCTCCGTCTCTGATTGTTCGAAATTTGGTTGGATTGTTGTTATTTTGTTCTAAGTCCGGTGGTGGACTTTTAAACTCTTTTGTCTTGTGGCCCAATCTCTAACCTAGCCCATTAAGGAATCCGAGGCCTTACCGTTTTGTTTTGCCTTCTCTCGGATTTCCTAATCTTACCATGGCCCAACTTATTAATATCTTTTGCAGGCCCAGTTATCCAATTCCACTAGCCGGCCCAATTTTCTTTAAACACTTCTTCATTCGGCCCATTGGCTTAGTATTTTGGACTGATTGTGTATATTTTTAACATTCCGTATGTGGTTATGTGATATTTTCTATGTTCATATTATTTCGACTCGTTTATATGCTTGCTTATGCTTCGTACGTATATTATTCTAGTCGTTTCATGTCTTTGTTCTCATCTTTTCGATGATGTCAAGAGGGGGAAAAAATGCGAACTTAGATTAGAATTTGCCTAAGCTTGCTCCTTGTCGTAATTCATTGTCTCTTAGGGTCCTTAAAGGATATGGGTTAGATAGAAGATAGAAACCCTAAGTGACTCTTTGCTATGAATGACCCTTATTATATTGAGGGGGAACATACACTTAGACACGAAATCTAAGAGAGACTTGCCATCATCAAAAAGGGGGAATTTGTTGAACCATATATTCAAATATATATATAGTATATATGTTTATGTTTTGATAATGACAAGTCTAGATATTTATATATTATATACTCGTATGTATAATCGTGTGCTAAGTGTACAGAACATTAGTAACAAGATCTAATCAATCAAGTATAAAAGATTCAAGCATATTAGTCAGTGAATTGACTAAGTCGAAGATTGATAGAAGATCACAAGCGCGCATAATGAACTAAAGTTGTATTCGTCAACTATAGCTTTAGTACAAGATGGATTCAAGTTATAGCCCGTAGCTATAACTCTATATCATGAAGAAATGATCAAGACTTATGTGTGGTTTAGTTGAAACAATTGTTTCCTAATTTGTGTCGTGTAGTATTAGTGGTTCAATGGTATTCTATTTAAATATAGAATTGTTAATCTTAATAGGATTATATAAAATATCTTTTAGTTAAATAAGAAATAAATAATTGTCTTATGAGATAATTATTTATTACTAAAATAAACTAAAGATTTTTTATATGATTTTAATTGTCAAAATATATAATCTAAGATTTAGTTTGTTTCGATTTTGGTAATTGTGTGATATGTCACATTACCATAAATCGTGTAGGACTTACTTAAATAAATATTATGTATTTATTTAATGTCCTAAATAAACTAAGATTATATTATGGTAATATATTTTATTATCTTTGACATGATTTAGGAAGTTGATTTAATAAGGATACTAATTATTTATTATATAAAGATCTTTCCTAAATATGAATTAGGAAATTAATTCCTTATATAATACATATAGTATATTATTAAATCTTTCCTAAATATATTAAGATTAGATTTAAGGTAGTATTACTAAAAGACTAGTATTCTAGTTTAAGTAATATTCCTAAATCATCTAGGGTTTGAATTACCTAGATACATATTCTATATAAATAGACTACCATGATACATTAATCCACACGAAATACACAACACACATACACGCAAATCAAGAGAGAGCCGTTGGTCATATACTTCAATATTCGAGCTTATCATTGTCATATCCGATTCAAGATTCAAGTGCTCAAGCATTGATCTTATTCATTCAAGATAGTGACACCAAGAAAACATTGAAGACTTTATCTTATTTACGTAAGATAGATTGAGTATTTAGCGGTACTCGTTGTAAGACAAATATTTAACGGTATTTGTCGTAGCTAGATATTTAACGGTATCTAGATTGAGTTGTGACTAACATCAAAGTCGCACGAGTAGGGTTGATAAAATTGTAATCCAGAGTTGGTACTAATTTTATTAATCGAGAATAGTGGACGTAGGTCTCAGAGTGTGAGACTGAACCACTTCAAAAATATCGTGTCTCTACTTTATTATTGCTCTACTCAACGATCATCATACAACTACATACACATCGAAGAAGATTTTAAAAAGAAGGCATACTCAATTCAACCCCCCCTTCTTGAGTATATTATATCAATAGACTCTTCAGTATTCAAGAGTCCGACATTCCAAATCTGAGACAAGTCCCAAAATTAAATCAGTCAAAATTCAAAATTTTGGTCGATTCGGTGTTGATGAGCAGAGCACGGGTTATCAGACGTCTCCAATAACACGTGCCAGTGGCAATCAACGCTGAAGTCTGCCAAATTCGAAAAATGTTCTGTTCTTCAAAATCAAGTTCCCTTCAAAATTAACTCTTTCCTCAAATTCTTGGAGACATAAAATTGCAACAATGACCAAAAGTTACTTCTAACGGAAGAAAAAGCACTTTCAAATTCTCAAAACAACCAAGCTTTTTCCAAAAACAGTGGATTTAAAGTCAACAATTGGGGAACGAGTTCCAAAACAGACGTTTGAGAGCGCGAGAAACAGTCGCAAAGTTTATTTTCAACACGAAGGGTTAGGGGTTTCAAGCCTCGCGGCTGTCAGAACACAAAAAGGAGGGTTGAAGGAACAGAGCAAAAAAGTTGGAGGTTAAAGAAGACGGTAACTTTGCCAAACATGGGTACACTAACCGCTCAATCCATTTCGAAACATCCTTTCAGCGATCCCTAGCATATCCCAAGGAGACGTTTCCAGTGACCTCAATACTCACAATGGCCTCACGGTTCCTCTTACCCTTCTCGCATCCACAAAACAAGGTATTCTTCTACAAGAAGATTTCCAAACTCTCACTCAGTTTACAAAAATCTGTCCTTTTAGGGTTAAGGATCTCTCACACAAGGTGGAAACCTAATACACATACCTTGGACCAAGGTTTACGCACTTTCTAAATCTAAATCTGAATTCTATCACCAAACATCGAATTCTGAAATTAGGACACCAAACTTTCTACACTATGGCTTTTCTCAATCGGACAGGCCATGACTAAAATTACCTATATCCTTTAGTCCTACGTAGTTCAATTCCATCAAATTCATTCTATGGGGGGTACTTCGATATCCTAAGTTCTCCAAGGTCATCTATTACCATAAAACGAACATTCCAAGGCAAGGTCTCACTAAGGTAACAACTTCCAAGTCAAGCAAGTCTATGACTGGTCCTCATGACTAGTTCCTCGAAACGATCCAGGTCTCAAAGTTCCTCGAAGTCTAAAGTAACATTATTCCTTCGATGATTTATTCCTCAAAAGTTTAGATAACCCATCTCAGATAGTTCCCAAATGACAATTCAACCAAACTCTCATACTACTCAACTCATGTGATATATCTATTATACTTGTATCACAGTCCACGAAATAACCATACTCAAATCAACGCGTTTCCGGACTTACATCTCTCAATGAATCATTCATTCTCAAACTGAAGATGTATCCTAAATTTTCCTTTAAGTCCTTCATTAGATAAATGCTAAGATCCATTAAGTAACTTAAGATCAACCACTCAGTCAATTCCACAAGTTCTTGTAAATGTTCCAATGTTCTCACACCGATACTAACAACTCTCGTTCCTCAAGTTCAAACAGCATTAGCTTACCTCATTCACTTATCAGACAACATCAGTACTTTAAGCATATTCCTCGAAATTAACCTTTACTCCAAGTTCCTCTAAATTCTCAAATGGAAATTACAAACTTACAATCATCCATGACTCAGCGAGGTTCTCACACCTAGGTTCCATTGAAAGCCATGTATAACACTCTACCTAGCACAGTCATCCCATCGTTCACTTACTCTTCAAATTAGTAACATAACAACACTAGGGTTACACAACACATATTCAATAAGCTCCTTAGGTTTCTCCTCAAATAACAACACTCTCCAAATCACGGTCTACAGCTAACTTCCAAGAAGTTCCCACGTTTATCTATGGTAGGTTACCGCACAAGGTGTTTCAGGGAAGCAAGCTATTAGATAGAGTATAAAGGAAATGAAGATGGATTCCAAAGAAGATTAACAGGAATCTAAGGGAAGAGATTAAGATCTTAACGGCTACAAGTACTTTAACCATAAATAAGACGGTAGGCATGAGCATACCAGTACGAGGGTCAGGGTGGACTCCAGTCTCAGCTTGATTCTGAACAGCTCCGGCTCCACTGCTCTCAGCCTCTAGGTCAGTAGTGACAGCTCTGTCAATAGAGGCATTCCTCTCGGGGCACTCGAAGAAGCAATGTCCAGGCTTCTTGCAGGTGTAGCATAAGTAAGGATTACCGTCACAGGTAACTCTAGGATGAAGGGCTTTGCGACACTTAAAACACTTCAGGGGTGCTTCTGTCGAGGGTTCCATCTCTCGATCCTTGGAAGCCTCAGGGTCAATAGTAGTAGTTCTGTTGATGGCGACATTCCCTACGTGGCACTCGAAAGAGCGATGTCCAAATCCCTCGCAGGTGAAGCATTTGTACGGGTCACCGTAACAGTCAACTCTAGGATGAAGATCCTTGCGACACTTGAAGCACTTTAGGGGAACGTCCGATGGGAGGCTCATGTTTCGGACTTGCGAAGTCTTAGCTCTCTGGGACTTCCTGTTCTTCTGGGGACACTTCCTTTTCTCAAGTGGAGGGGAGGCAGGAGGACTAAGAGGTCTCCCGCTTCGGCATCTATGCAAAGGCGGTGGAGGAGGAGAGAAGGCTCTAGCTCCTTCACAATAGATCTTGTAAGGGTCCTCCGCTCGTAAGACACCGTAGTAACTCTGGAAGTAAGAAGTCGGGTCACCACTGGCTACACTCCTAGTCTCAGCATTAAGCTTGCTCCGAAACAGGTAAGCTTTGTCTTCCTCTCTCTCAACTAGCTGTGGAATAAAGTGGATCAGCTCCTCAAATCGATTGGTGAAGGCTTGAACAGAAAGGGTTCCTTGGCAAAGGTTCATGAACTCGGTCATCTTATCTTGGCGGATGTCCCTGTGGTAAAACCTCATGCCAAGAAGAGTCTTGAAACGACTCCAAGTGAAAGTAGGGTCACGAGTAGCAGGAGCACTGATCGTCAACCACCAACTCCTAGCTTCACGAACCAAGAACTGAGATGCTACTCGGGTCTGATCCTCAGGACGAACATCGTAAATCATGAAGTTCCTTTCCATGTCAAAGAACCAAGCGGTGAGGGTCGCAGCACTGGTCTCTCCGTCGAATGTCTTAGCTGCATTCCTCCACATCTAGCTAATAATCCATGCCAATCCTCCAGGTTGGTTACTGCACTAAAATGGAGAGCCTTCATATGGTTTCGTTTGCATCCAAATGTGGCCTGACTTTCAAGCATCATATCTCACGTTATATGCATGCAAATCTTTTGATTTTTGTGTCATTAGAAAGCTTAGGATCTTAACAAAACAATGGCTTTTGAATCACCTTAATATCTGGTCTATAACTTGAGTTATGGCCGTCCCAAGAAGACTGCGCATTCTTGGACAGCCCATGACCTATGTGCACTAAAGTTTCAGTAAATAAAGGTTTACTAAAGATATGAGGTTGATTCTTTTTTGAGGTGAAAGTTAACTCATTTAGATTTCTAAAGAGCTATCATACGTCCGTAAACTCAATGTGAGCTATGAGATATGCCCTCTACAAAATAGGGCTGAATTGCTGAAACTTTCAGAAGATAACATGGGCTACAAATTCTGAATATTATGGTGCCTATGGGGATGCAACGGCTAGCAACAAAGCATGGTCCTTGTTTCCTCTTTTGTGGAAACACCATAGCAAGCTAAAGGAATCAATGCCATTCTTGTGCAACCAGAAAAAGCAGCTACAAGGCAGAGTAAAGGGACTGAAAACTTCTGATTTGGTCCCCAAAAAGGCTGCCCTAGAGCATTGCAATGTCGCTTTCAACTCAGTTTTGTGTAAGGAGGCAGCTCATTACTTATTTTTTGTGCATTTGAACCGTGTAATGCTAGGGTTTTAGGCAAAGTTTCTGCTCATTTTGTGAGCCACAAGATTAGATTGTAATGTATGGTTAGGATGTAATGGCTTGGCCTATATAAAGCAAGCTAACACCCTTGTAAAAATCAGATTTGAGAATTAAGAAATAGAAAAGAAGGTTTTGAAAACCCTTTTTAGTTCATTGCTTTGTGCTTGAACAACTCCATTACTTCGTGTTTGGAGCCATGTTCCCGTCTTGCTTCGTGTTCTGGACGAGTACATGAAGAAGAGTGAGTCCTTGCTTCGTGATCTTGGATGATCTCTTAGGCTTAAACTTGCTTCGTGTTCTGGTTTAAGTCATATCCTAGTATTGAGCCTTTGGTTCAAGTCATATCCTTTACTATTGTTCAAATAAAAACCTCAAAATAACAACTCAAAACCGAGACAAAAACAACTCACAAAAACAGCCCCATTTTGAAGTATTCATGGGTCCATTTCTGTTCAATTGGTATCAGAGCTTCGGCTCTTGCGTTTTCTTAAACCAAGACGGTCTTGGGAACGGGTGGGACTTGGTGTCTTAGGGTGCGAACTCTCAATCTGTGTGTGGCTTGATTGAGTGTGTTGGCTTTGGTTCGAGCATTTGTATGATGCTTGAATCGAGTTGGCTAAACAAGGGGATTCTAAGTATTTGCTGTGTGCTTTCTTAGGATGTGCATCTTGTTGTCTCCCTCTTTAACATCTACCACTCCCTTTGGCTTAATTTGTTTTGTTTTCGAAACCGTTTTTGTTGTACCATATTTTTAAACCCGAAAGTTTGAGGACAAACTTTTTTCAACAAAGGGAGTTTGCACTAAAATGGAGAGCCTTCATATGGTTTCGTTTGCATCCAAATGTGGCCTGACTTTCAAGCATCATATCTCACGTTATATGCATGCAAATCTTTTGATTTTTGTGTCATTAGAAAGCTTAAGATCTTAACAAAACAATGGCATTTGAATCACCTTAATATCTGGTCTATAACTTGAATTATGGCCGTCCCAAGAAGACTGCGCATTCTTGGACAGCCCATGACCTATGTGCACTAAAGTTTCAATAAATAAAGGTTTACTAAAGATATGAGGTTGATTCTTTTATGAGGTGAAAGTTAACTCATTTAGCTTTCTAAAGAGCTATCATATGTCCGTAAACTCAATGTGAGATATGAGATATGCCCTCTACAAAATAGGGCTGAATTGCTGAAACTTTCAGAAGATAACATGGGCTGCAAATTCTGAATATTATGGTGCCTATGGGGATGCAGCTAGCAACAAAGCATGGTCCTTGTTTCCTCTTTTGTGGAAACACCATAGCAAGCTAAAGGAATCAATGCCATTCTTGTGCAACCAGAAAAAGCAGCTACAAGGCAGAGTAAAGGGACTGAAAACTTCTGATTTGGTCCCCAAAAAGGCTGCCCTAGAGCATTGCAATGTCGCTTTCAACTCAGTTTTGTGTAAGGAGGCAGCTCATTACTTATTTTTTGTGCATTTGAACCGTGTAATGCTAGGGTTTTAGGCAAAGTTTCTGCTCATTTTGTGAGCCACAAGATTAGATTGTAATGTATGGTTAGGATGTAATGGCTTGGCCTATATAAAGCAAGCTAACACCCTTGTAAAAATCAGATTTGAGAATTAAGAAATAGAAAAGAAGGTTTTGAAAACCCTTTTTAGTTCATTGCTTTGTGCTTGAACAACTCCATTACTTCGTGTTTGGAGCCATGTTCCCGTCTTGCTTCGTGTTCTGGACGAGTACATGAAGAAGAGTGAGTCCTTGCTTCGTGATCTTGGATGATCTCTTAGGCTTAAACTTGCTTCGTGTTCTGGTTTAAGTCATATCCTAGTATTGAGCCTTTGGTTCAAGTCATATCCTTTACTATTGTTCAAATAAAAACCTCAAAATAACAACTCAAAACCGAGACAAAAACAACTCACAAAAACAGCCCCATTTTGAAGTATTCATGGGTCCATTTCTGTTCAATTGGTATCAGAGCTTCGGCTCTTGCGTTTTCTTAAACCAAGACGGTCTTGGGAACGGGTGGGACTTGGTGTCTTAGGGTGCGAACTCTCAATCTGTGTGTGGCTTGATTGAGTGTGTTGGCTTTGGTTCGAGCATTTGTATGATGCTTGAATCGAGTTGGCTAAACAAGGGGATTCTAAGTATTTGCTGTGTGCTTTCTTAGGATGTGCATCTTGTTGTCTCCCTCTTTAACATCTACCACTCCCTTTGGCTTAATTTGTTTTGTTTTCGAAACCGTTTTTGTTGTACCATATTTTTAAACCCGAAAGTTTGAGGACAAACTTTTTTCAACAAAGGGAGTTTGCACTAAAATGGAGAGCCTTCATATGGTTTCGTTTGCATCCAAATGTGGCCTGACTTTCAAGCATCATATCTCACGTTATATGCATGCAAATCTTTTGATTTTTGTGTCATTAGAAAGCTTAAGATCTTAACAAAACAATGGCATTTGAATCACCTTAATATCTGGTCTATAACTTGAATTATGGCCGTCCCAAGAAGACTGCGCATTCTTGGACAGCCCATGACCTATGTGCACTAAAGTTTCAATAAATAAAGGTTTACTAAAGATATGAGGTTGATTCTTTTATGAGGTGAAAGTTAACTCATTTAGCTTTCTAAAGAGCTATCATATGTCCGTAAACTCAATGTGAGATATGAGATATGCCCTCTACAAAATAGGGCTGAATTGCTGAAACTTTCAGAAGATAACATGGGCTGCAAATTCTGAATATTATGGTGCCTATGGGGATGCAGCTAGCAACAAAGCATGGTCCTTGTTTCCTCTTTTGTGGAAACACCATAGCAAGCTAAAGGAATCAATGCCATTCTTGTGCAACCAGAAAAAGCAGCTACAAGGCAGAGTAAAGGGACTGAAAACTTCTGATTTGGTCCCCAAAAAGGCTGCCCTAGAGCATTGCAATGTCGCTTTCAACTCAGTTTTGTGTAAGGAGGCAGCTCATTACTTATTTTTTGTGCATTTGAACCGTGTAATGCTAGGGTTTTAGGCAAAGTTTCTGCTCATTTTGTGAGCCACAAGATTAGATTGTAATGTATGGTTAGGATGTAATGGCTTGGCCTATATAAAGCAAGCTAACACCCTTGTAAAAATCAGATTTGAGAATTAAGAAATAGAAAAGAAGGTTTTGAAAACCCTTTTTAGTTCATTGCTTTGTGCTTGAACAACTCCATTACTTCGTGTTTGGAGCCATGTTCCCGTCTTGCTTCGTGTTCTGGACGAGTACATGAAGAAGAGTGAGTCCTTGCTTCGTGATCTTGGATGATCTCTTAGGCTTAAACTTGCTTCGTGTTCTGGTTTAAGTCATATCCTAGTATTGAGCCTTTGGTTCAAGTCATATCCTTTACTATTGTTCAAATAAAAACCTCAAAATAACAACTCAAAACCGAGACAAAAACAACTCACAAAAACAGCCCCATTTTGAAGTATTCATGGGTCCATTTCTGTTCAATTGGTATCAGAGCTTCGGCTCTTGCGTTTTCTTAAACCAAGACGGTCTTGGGAACGGGTGGGACTTGGTGTCTTAGGGTGCGAACTCTCAATCTGTGTGTGGCTTGATTGAGTGTGTTGGCTTTGGTCCGAGCATTTGTATGATGCTTGAATCGAGTTGGCTAAACAAGGGGATTCTAAGTATTTGCTGTGTGCTTTCTTAGGATGTGCATCTTGTTGTCTCCCTCTTTAACATCTACCACTCCCTTTGGCTTAATTTGTTTTGTTTTCGAAACCGTTTTTGTTGTACCATATTTTTAAACCCGAAAGTTTGAGGACAAACTTTTTTCAACAAAGGGAGTTTGCACTAAAATGGAGAGCCTTCATATGGTTTCGTTTGCATCCAAATGTGGCCTGACTTTCAAGCATCATATCTCACGTTATATGCATGCAAATCTTTTGATTTTTGTGTCATTAGAAAGCTTAAGATCTTAACAAAACAATGGCTTTTGAATCACCTTAATATCTGGTCTATAACTTGAATTATGGCCGTCCCAAGAAGACTGCGCATTCTTGGACAGCCCATGACCTATGTGCACTAAAGTTTCAATAAATAAAGGTTTACTAAAGATATGAGGTTGATTCTTTTATGGGGTGAAAGTTAAATCATTTAGCTTTCTAAAGAGCTATCATACGTCCGTAAACTCAATGTGAGATATGAGATATGCCCTCTACAAAATAGGGCTGAATTGCTGAAACTTTCAGAAGATAACATGGGCTGCAAATTCTGAATATTATGGTGCCTATGGGGATGCAGCTAGCAACAAAGCATGGTCCTTGTTTCCTCTTTTGTGGAAACACCATAGCAAGCTAAAGGAATCAATGCCATTCTTGTGCAACCAGAAAAAGCAGCTACAAGGCAGAGTAAAGGGACTGAAAACTTCTGATTTGGTCCCCAAAAAGGCTGCCCTAGAGCATTGCAATGTCGCTTTCAACTCAGTTTTGTGTAAGGAGGCAGCTCATTACTTATTTTTTGTGCATTTGAACCGTGTAATGCTAGGGTTTTAGGCAAAGTTTCTGCTCATTTTGTGAGCCACAAGATTAGATTCACTAGTAGAAAAATATTTATTTGCTGCTCCATATAAAGGCCTAATTGCTGCGTTTTTAGTGTAGCAGCAAATAAGGGGGCAGCAAATAGAACATTTATTTGCGGCTGTGGAAAAACGCAGCAAATAAATGGCTATTTGCTACTCCACCTTCAAAAAACGCAGCAAATAAATCGTTTTTTGAAGGTGGAGCAGCAAATAAGTACATTTATTTGATGCGTTTTTTCGAAAGTGAGCAGCAAATAAGTACATTTATTTGAGGCGCTTTTTTGCAAAGGAGCCGCAAATAGTATTTTATTTTAAAAAAAAAAATTCAACGGGATGTTTTCGCCCAAATACACCTATATACAGAAACTTCCAAAGTCAACCGGAATACCATTATATATATAACCATAACAAGTACATTCAATACAATTTTTCTTGATGAAAGGTTAGTAGTATATATCAAAACCAAAGTCAAATTACAAGGAAATATAGATAAAAAACTAAAAATCTACTCTGAAGACTTCGCTTCCGTGACTCCATGCTTGCTCAAATCCCACTCACTCTTCCCATGCCAGCAGCTTCAGACCTGCTACTCTGCCTCTAGTTTAGAGTGTACATTAATTTAGATCATTCCTGCACAAAGATGCAGCTCCTGTGCATGCATTCATAGTTCCTGCACGAAAGACCTGTGCATAAACTCCTGCTACACTACATAAGCTCCACCCTGCAGATTAACAAAATGGGTCATCAACATCACCTTCAGATACCTAGATACCGACAGTCAAATGTTCAGACATTTGCACCAAATGAGAAGCAGTGAACTGACATTTCAGGCCTAGATGTATCTTTACTCTAATAGTTATCCACATAAATGAGAAGATGATGCAAACCTGAGTGTATCTGTAAGAGCATGAATTGTCGCTTTGGATGATACAACAACTAATACTACCACTACTAAAAAATGCTGGAGTCTGGGGTTGGGATAAAAATAAAGCATAGAGTGACTATTACTTGGCCATATTTGATAATGTACCAACAACAAATCTGACATTTGTCCAAAAGTGGCGGAGCAAAGGGGGACGGCCTTGAATCTCTTAATCAATAAAACAAGGACTGTTAACGGCTTAGTCGCAAGTTTTATCCGGCTATATATCTAATCATTGCTACTTCACAAATTAGTAAGTCATACAAACATATATTGTTGTTGATCATTTTCCAAAATCATCAAATAATAAGATTGTAATTATTACACTAGAAATGCAACTATGATACTTGGAATCTTCAATCAATACCAATTCCAAGGTCTCAATAATGTTTTCATACTGATCTACTTAGATTCTTTACAGTGCTGCTAGAAATATTTTCGGAGTAATCTGTCTGTATGTTGTTTGAGCATGCGAAATAGCGTGATAGTTCTAACTGCCTGTTGCATAAAAACATAATTGTATGTTGGTAGACTACAACCACGCAAAATGAATGTTCCTTATTTCAACAACCTAGATGTACGTTGTGTGAACATGTACCAGACTACTGATAGTTTTAACTGCCTGTTGCATAACACATAACTGGCTGCTGATAATTAAGAGCACGTGTAGTTATTTGTTTAAGCGTATGAGTGAAGGATAATAACCAGCAAGTATAAGGGGCTATATAGTGATAACACGATAAGAACAATGAGCCACAAAAGAATCTGTTTGATCAAACAATTCAGTCCCTTATCTCAGGTGAATTTTAATTATACACAATAAAAAATAGAGTGAGACATTTAAAGGTTATTTGAGGACTTACGACATCTATATTTAGAGATACTAGAGCTGCTGGATTACTGATCAGAGGAAACATCTTCGGCCGATGATATATTGACATCACTGGGAGTTTTCTTCTTCTCGGATACTAACACTTCAATCGCACTCCTGATTTACAGAAAAAAAAAATACTTAGAATTATGCATCATATGTCTCATGGTTGGGTACTTAAGTGATTAAATTATTGAACAAATGGCAGACAAGTTTTTGTGATTGCTTAAGAAACCAATGGGACACAAAAAGAGGACAAGGACTCACACATATACTCACAATCCCTAAATCAGATTTTTTTTACTTTTCTGACTGCCGCAAGATACGGATGACAAACTTTTTCAATGTATTGAAGTGTACAAAAAACGTTACACACCGTCAAACAGAGATTTTCTCATTTATCTAGATGCAGAAGCAACTTCCTGTCGTCAAAATGGATTTCAAATAATTTTGTCAGCACTTTCATATGTTTCAATAAGATGAGGGTTAAGAAAAATTAGTCGAGTGAAAACAAATACGAGTAGTTACATGGACGGTCTATCTAGTAAAATCAGTTCATCACATACTAAAATGACCATAAAATATTATTAAAAAAAATAGGGCATTAAGACGTACATGCTTAAATTGAGTAAATTTTTTTCTTTGATGATTAAAGGCAGTAAGTGTTTCTGTTTTAGGCCAATGTCCATTTAGCCCAGTCTTATACAATAGGGGTACATATCATAAAGAGTGTAGCCGACTAGCTGCAGTGTAAATAATTTGTCGAAAAATGAGATTGGGAGATACATTATGGTCATCTCTATGAACCCTCTTGTTATGAGCATCTTTGCATTTGTTGCATGGCAAATGGAGAAAGATGGAAGGGCTTAGGAAGAGGGGTGTAGAGATACAGACAGATTGAAGTTTATTAACAAACTTTTCCTATCAAAACATAGGTCAAAGATCTCGTAAAATCAAATCTCCTTTCTTTGTCCAACGACTTAACCAAAATGGTTCAGAGGGATAGAAGTTTAAGAACAAACTTTTCCTGTCAAAACATTAAGGTCTCGTAAAATGAAATGCTTCTTTCTTCGATCAACAACTTAAGAAATGCCAAGAAAGGTTAAACTTGAGAGCTCTACAAGTCTATATGCAACAGGTAGCCTGGTAGTGAAGGAAAACGCAGAGAAGACATATAAACTGTTCATACTATACTGCTGAAACTAACCCCCCATCCTCTATTCTAGTTTGTTTTTCATGGTGAGTTACCAGAACCTTAGTAGTGAAGCAAATTAGGAAGCATGCCACAGTTGAGAGCTATACCTTACGTCATTATACATAACCAGGGAAGCCTTGAGTATTATCTGCTAGCACTTAACAACACCCTGTTTTGTTGGACAAGCCTGAAATACTCCACTTCCTCGTATAAGTTCCTGAGATAAATGAACATTAAGGAGGTCAAGAAGATAGTTGAAATGACAAGTATAAGAGTGTTTTAGAGGCTTTGTTGAGGGAAAAAGTAAGGGAAAGATTGGTAAACTTTAGTTTGACAGATAAATTCATCATTTAAGCACAAATCTGCTTCCTTAAGGACCTCAAATATAATCCAGCAAGTGGAGAGAGGCTGCTATCACTGGAAAGTCAAGAGTAGAAAAATGCTACTATGAGTACTATCCATGAGGAAGGGGATTCCCTAAACCCAAACAAATATGAAATCGAAATTCAGGTGTAATAATAATAAAAATAACTTAATCCCTAAACCCCAAACTGATAAAAAATCGAAATTCAGTGACAAACGAAATTCCTCAACTCAAGACCGTCCTTCACTGCTCAAATAGTTAATGCTTACTCATCCCAAAGGAAGACCTTCTAAATGCTAGCATGCCAACGACTGACTTGCCCCGCTTCAATAACAGATTGATAACATAAACAATTGAATTGAAAACATAAACAAATTAATACTGGATTTACATACCTAATATCCAAATAACAGAAGAGGACCATGGTTCCGGCGAGTTGGATTGAAGGTGGTGAGGCACGCGCGCGGTGGTGGCGGTGGTGGTGGTGGTGGTGGTGATGGTTTTGTGGTTATAATTGGATGGGTTAATTGATTGTGTTTTGGGGTGGTAGGGTTAATTGATTTGTGTTTTTGTTGAGGACGATATAGGTTAACGGATGAGGGTGCGTATTTGCTGCGTTTTTTTTGCTTTTCCCTTTTTCTTTTTTCTTTTTTCCATTAATATTAAAAAGGGGATGATAATTGGTACATTTATTTGCTGCTATTTGGATAAAACGCCGCAAATAGAGAGCAGCAAATAAATATTTTTCTACTAGTGATTGTAATGTATGGTTAGGATGTAATGGCTTGGCCTATATAAAGCAAGCTAACACCCTTGTAAAAATCAGATTTGAGAATTAAGAAATAGAAAAGAAGGTTTTGAAAACCCTTTTTAGTTCATTGCTTTGTGCTTGAACAACTCCATTACTTCGTGTTTGGAGCCATGTTCCCGTCTTGCTTCGTGTTCTGGACGAGTACATGAAGAAGAGTGAGTCCTTGCTTCGTGATCTTGGATGATCTCTTAGGCTTAAACTTGCTTCGTGTTCTGGTTTAAGTCATATCCTAGTCTTGAGCCTTTGGTTCAAGTCATATCCTTTACTATTGTTCAAATAAAAACCTCAAAATAACAACTCAAAACCGAGACAAAAACAACTCACAAAAACAGCCCCATTTTGAAGTATTCATGGGTCCATTTCTGTTCAATTGGTATCAGAGCTTCGGCTCTTGCGTTTTCTTAAACCAAGACGGTCTTGGGAACGGGTGGGACTTGGTGTCTTAGGGTGCGAACTCTCAATCTGTGTGTGGCTTGATTGAGTGTGTTGGCTTTGGTTCGAGCATTTGTATGATGCTTGAATCGAGTTGGCTAAACAAGGGGATTCTAAGTATTTGCTGTGTGCTTTCTTAGGATGTGCATCTTGTTGTCTCCCTCTTTAACATCTACCACTCCCTTTGGCTTAATTTGTTTTGTTTTCGAAACCGTTTTTGTTGTACCATATTTTTAAACCCGAAAGTTTGAGGACAAACTTTTTTCAACGAAGGGAGTTTGCACTAAAATGGAGAGCCTTCATATGGTTTCGTTTGCATCCAAATGTGGCCTGACTTTCAAGCATCATATCTCACGTTATATGCATGAAAATGTTTTGATTTTTGTGTCATTAGAAAGCTTAAGATCTTAACAAAACAATGGCTTTTGAATCACCTTAATATCTGGTCTATAACTTGAGTTATGGCCGTCCCAAGAAGACTGCGCATTCTTGGACAGCCCATGACCTATGTGCACTAAAGTTTCAATAAATAAAGGTTTACTAAAGATATGAGGTTGATTCATTTTTGAGGTGAAAGTTAACTCATTTAGCGTTCTAAAGAGCTATCATACGTCCGTAAACTCAATGTGAGCTATGAGATATGCCCTCTACAAAATAG
This sequence comes from Silene conica, assembly GCA_029255685.2. Classification (NCBI taxonomy): domain Eukaryota; kingdom Viridiplantae; phylum Streptophyta; class Magnoliopsida; order Caryophyllales; family Caryophyllaceae; genus Silene; species Silene conica. Next base: position 46,620,463 of record CM055317.2, on the reverse strand, counting down.
GGCTGAATTGCTGAAACTTTCAGAAGATAACATGGGCTGCAAATTCTGAATATTATGGTGCCTATGGGGATGCAACGGCTAGCAACAAAGCATGGTCCTTGTTTCCTCTTTTGTGGAAACACCATAGCAAGCTAAAGGAATCAATGCCATTCTTGTGCAACCAGAAAATGCAGCTACAAGGCAGAGTAAAGGGACTGAAAACTTCTGATTTGGTCCCCAAAAAGGCTGCCCTAGAGCATTGCAATGTCGCTTTCAACTCAGTTTTGTGTAAGGAGGCAGCTCATTACTTATTTTTTGTGCATTTGAACCGTGTAATGCTAGGGTTTTAGGCAAAGTTTCTGCTCATTTTGTGAGCCACAAGATTAGATTGTAATGTATGGTTAGGATGTAATGGCTTGGCCTATATAAAGCAAGCTAACACCCTTGTAAAAATCAGATTTGAGAATTAAGAAATAGAAAAGAAGGTTTTGAAAACCCTTTTTAGTTCATTGCTTTGTGCTTGAACAACTCCATTACTTCGTGTTTGGAGCCATGTTCCCGTCTTGCTTCGTGTTCTGGACGAGTACATGAAGAAGAGTGAGTCCTTGCTTCGTGATCTTGGATGATCTCTTAGGCTTAAACTTGCTTCGTGTTCTGGTTTAAGTCATATCCTAGTCTTGAGCCTTTGGTTCAAGTCATATCCTTTACTATTGTTCAAATAAAAACCTCAAAATAACAACTCAAAACCGAGACAAAAACAACTCACAAAAACAGCCCCATTTTGAAGTATTCATGGGTCCATTTCTGTTCAATTGGTATCAGAGCTTCGGCTCTTGCGTTTTCTTAAACCAAGACGGTCTTGGGAACGGGTGGGACTTGGTGTCTTAGGGTGCGAACTCTCAATCTGTGTGTGGCTTGATTGAGTGTGTTGGCTTTGGTCCGAGCATTTGTATGATGCTTGAATCGAGTTGGCTAAACAAGGGGATTCTAAGTATTTGCTGTGTGCTTTCTTAGGATGTGCATCTTGTTGTCTCCCTCTTTAACATCTACCACTCCCTTTGGCTTAATTTGTTTTGTTTTCGAAACCGTTTTTGTTGTACCATATTTTTAAACCCGAAAGTTTGAGGACAAACTTTTTTCAACAAAGGGAGTTTGCACTAAAATGGAGAGCCTTCACATGGTTTCGTTTGCATCCAAATGTGGCCTGAATTTCAGGCATCATATCTCATGTTATATGCATGCAAATCTTTTGATTTTTGTGTCATTAGAAAGCTTAAGATCTTAACAAAACAATGGCTTTTGAATCACCTTAATATCTGGTCTATAACTTGAGTTATGGCCGTCCCAAGAAGACTGCGCATTCTTGGACAGCCCATGACCTATGTGCACTAAAGTTTCAATAAATAAAGGTTTACTAAATATATGAGGTTGATTCTTTTTTGAGGTGAAAGTTAACTCATTTAGCTTTCTAAAGAGCTATCATACGTCCGTAAACTCAATGTGAGATATGAGATATGCCCTCTACAAAATAGGGCTGAATTGCTGAAACTTTCAGAAGATAACATGGGCTGCAAATTCTGAATATTATGGTGCCTATGGGGATGCAGCTAGCAACAAAGCATGGTCCTTGTTTCCTCTTTTGTGGAAACACCATAGCAAGCTAAAGGAATCAATGCCATTCTTGTGCAACCAGAAAAAGCAGCTACAAGGCAGAGTAAAGGGACTGAAAACTTCTGATTTGGTCCCCAAAAAGGCTGCCCTAGAGCATTGCAATGTCGCTTTCAACTCAGTTTTGTGTAAGGAGGCAGCTCATTACTTATTTTTTGTGCATTTGAACCGTGTAATGCTAGGGTTTTAGGCAAAGTTTCTGCTCATTTTGTGAGCCACAAGATTAGATTGTAATGTATGGTTAGGATGTAATGGCTTGGCCTATATAAAGCAAGCTAACACCCTTGTAAAAATCAGATTTGAGAATTAAGAAATAGAAAAGAAGGTTTTGAAAACCCTTTTTAGTTCATTGCTTTGTGCTTGAACAACTCCATTACTTCGTGTTTGGAGCCATGTTCCCGTCTTGCTTCGTGTTCTGGACGAGTACATGAAGAAGAGTGAGTCCTTGCTTCGTGATCTTGGATGATCTCTTAGGCTTAAACTTGCTTCGTGTTCTGGTTTAAGTCATATCCTAGTCTTGAGCCTTTGGTTCAAGTCATATCCTTTACTATTGTTCAAATAAAAACCTCAAAATAACAACTCAAAACCGAGACAAAAACAACTCACAAAAACAGCCCCATTTTGAAGTATTCATGGGTCCATTTCTGTTCAATTGGTATCAGAGCTTCGGCTCTTGCGTTTTCTTAAACCAAGACGGTCTTGGGAACGGGTGGGACTTGGTGTCTTAGGGTGCGAACTCTCAATCTGTGTGTGGCTTGATTGACTGTGTTGGCTTTGGTTCGAGCATTTGTATGATGCTTGAATCGAGTTGGCTAAACAAGGGGATTCTAAGTATTTGCTGTGTGCTTTCTTAGGATGTGCATCTTGTTGTCTCCCTCTTTAACATCTACCACTCCCTTTGGCTTAATTTGTTTTGTTTTCGAAACCGTTTTTGTTGTACCATATTTTTAAACCCGAAAGTTTGAGGACAAACTTTTTTCAACAAAGGGAGTTTGCACTAAAATGGAGAGCCTTCATATGGTTTCGTTTGCATCCAAATGTGGCCTGACTTTCAAGCATCATATCTCACGTTATATGCATGAAAATCTTTTGATTTTTGTGTCATTAGAAAGCTTAAGATCTTAACAAAACAATGGCTTTTGAATCACCTTAATATCTGGTCTATAACTTGAGTTATGGCCGTCCAAAGAAGACTGCGCATTCTTGGACAGCCCATGACCTATGTGCACTAAAGTTTCAATAAATAAAGGTTTACTAACGATATGAGGTTGATTCTTTTTTGAGGTGAAAGTTAACTCATTTAGCTTTCTAAAGAGCTATCATACGTCCGTAAACTCAATGTGAGCTATGAGATATGCCCTCTACAAAATAGGGCTGAATTGCTGAAACTTTCAGAAGATAACATGGGCTGCAATTTCTGAATATTATGGTGCCTATGGGGATGCAACGGCTAGCAACAAAGCATGGTCCTTGTTTCCTCTTTTGTGGAAACACCATAGCAAGCTAAAGGAATCAATGCCATTCTTGTGCAACCAGAAAAAGCAGCTACAAGGCAGAGTAAAGGGACTGAAAACTTCTGATTTGGTCCCCAAAAAGGCTGCCCTAGAGCATTGCAATGTCGCTTTCAACTCAGTTTTGTGTAAGGAGGCAGCTCATTACTTATTTTTTGTGCATTTGAACCGTGTAATGCTAGGGTTTTAGGCAAAGTTTCTGCTCATTTTGTGAGCCACAAGATTAGATTGTAATGTATGGTTAGGATGTAATGGCTTGGCCTATATAAAGCAAGCTAACACCCTTGTAAAAATCAGATTTGAGAATTAAGAAATAGAAAAGAAGGTTTTGAAAACCCTTTTTAGTTCATTGCTTTGTGCTTGAACAACTCCATTACTTCGTGTTTGGAGCCATGTTCCCGTCTTGCTTCGTGTTCTGGACGAGTACATGAAGAAGAGTGAGTCCTTGCTTCGTGATCTTGGATGATATCTTAGGCTTAAACTTGCTTCGTGTTCTGGTTTAAGTCATCTCCTAGTCTTGAGCCTTTGGTTCAAGTCATATCCTTTACTATTGTTCAAATAAAAACCTCAAAATAACAACTCAAAACCGAGACAAAAACAACTCACAAAAACAGCCCCATTTTGAAGTATTCATGGGTCCATTTCTGTTCAATTGGTATCAGAGCTTCGGCTCTTGCGTTTTCTTAAACCAAGACGGTCTTGGGAACGGGTGGGACTTGGAGTCCTCTCCTACCCTTAGAGGGAAAGGTATAACACCATCACTTCCTTCTTTTAATGGTGTAAACAATAGAGCATTTGTGTCTTGGTTGTTTGATGTTGAATGCTATTTCAAGAGCAAGTGTTTTTCTGATAAAGAGAAGTGTAAACTGGTTGTGTCTTTCTTAAAGGATGGTGCTTTATTGTGGTATAATACTCTTAATTATTCAAGGATAATGGAAGGAAAAGATAAGATAAGTTCCTGGTTTAAACTTGAAATGAACATGAGATTAAAGTTTCTACCTTGTTCTATCTTGAATTAATTAGGGGCTGAACTTAGGAACCTCAAACAAAATTCCTTGAGTGCTTATGAGTATGCTAGATTATTTGAGGAATTACACTTTGTGTGTGACAATAAAGCAAGTTCTTTTCGAAAATAAAGGAATCAGATTTTACAATGGCTTGAATTCTGAAATTACTAGGAGGATTCACTTTGAAATGGTGTACTCATTTGAGGAATTGTATGAGTTGGCTTTGTTTGTTGAAAGGACTTTAGCAAGACCTAGGAAATATGAGGCCTTAGCTAGAAGAGGCGGGTTAGAAGCCATGAAAACAGATGGAACTAAGGAGAGTTTAAGCCAAGGGGTTATCATGTCATACTCGGATGGTACTTGTCCTAAGTTTAAACCCCTTGAGCCAAAGGTCATGAGCACTTGTGCTGAAATGAATAGCTCATGTGGTGCTATCTTTGAGAACCAATGTCTTGAAATTGAAACCCCCTTCAACTCAACTCATGAACCTACAAGTGAGGAGGAGAGTAGCCATTCTCTTTCCAAGGAGGCCATCAATGACAAGGCTACTGATTTGGTGCATAGAGAAGTGATTGTCGACCAAGGACTACTTGAGGTTCAAACCATGAAGTTTGGACAGTCCATGGGCATGTTCAATGGTGATGTTATTCATTGTTTGGAATTGGATTTAAGTGAGCATGTGATGCTTGTGTTAGAATGCCAACTAAGTAAGGAGCATTCTGAATTTGGGAATGGTTCAATACATCTCTTGCCATTCACAATTCTAGTCTATGATCCGGGAGGAGTCATGCGAGCCACCTCTTGAAGTGTGCTTGGTCTTTTGATAAGTGGGAGGACACAAGCCTTGGCAACAAGAGCCTTCAATGTGAACCAACAGAATTTGAGGGCAAATTCTTTTGAAGAAAGGAAGTTCGAAACAAAATTGTTTCATTTTCACTCATCTCTAAGCTAAAAGAAACAGTCCTGATGCAAGAGCCTTAATTATAGATCAAGAGCCATCAAATTTGAAGAAAGGAGAGTTCAGAAAAGAAAGATAAGGCTGAAACAGATTTCAGGGAAGTGGCAGTTTTCTGGTCTGACTTCAGAAAGCTATAACTGGAGCTTCACTTACTCAAACATCAATTTCTTTATATAGTTAGAATCTTGAAGAAGTCTACTTTCCAATGGAGTTGGAATCAGTAGGTTTGAATGAGTAGATTTGTCACAATAAGCCTTCAAAGACTGTCACGATTTCATGCTAAGTGCTGAAACTGGAAATAACCCGTCAGATTTCTGGTCTGTTTTCAAATGCTTATATCTGAAGATTGGCAAGGTCATTTTTTGAGTTCTTCATCTTCCCAGAATCCTGAGGATGTCTATTAACCTATCGAGTTGGAATTAGCCTAAAATATTGAACAGGTTGAGCACAACAGTCTCTCAAAGACTGTCACGCAGGAATGCTATGCAACGTATGTTTTGACCTGTCAGTGTTCAAACTTGAATAGCTCAAAATTGGTTGAATACTTTTGGGTAATTCTTTTTGGAGGTGATAGACAAGATCATTGGCTTTCATTCTATGTATGGTGGGTATTTTTAACCTTCATTATCAGGGAATTATGATTTTTCAAAGTTACAGCAGTGTGCAGGAAGAATGCTGTCATTCCAGTTCTGACCTGTTCTTACTAAAAGCTTCATATCTCAAGCTTGGCTTATCCTTTTGGGTTGATTCTTTTTGGAGAGTGAAGCTAGCTCAATTATCTTTAATTCAAGCTACCATTTGCATGATTAGGGTATCTGGTCTGGGAGCTACATGTTATTGAAGTTACTGCAATTAATCCAAGAGAAAATGCTGAATGTCTGAATCTCCCTAAGGTTGTTCTAAAAATCACAAGTCCAGATGGCTCGTCCAAGTAGCATGTGATCCTAAATATAGCTTCAACCCTCCTCTGTAGAAGCCAAACAAAGACCATAAAGAAAAGATGTTGTCTTGCCATTTCAGGAAACAAACAAACAGGCTTTTTGACAGTCTGCTTTATGCAGTTCTGATTTGGCAGCCTTGGAAGCTTTTAGGCAGAAGCATCTTTGCATCAATGGACCAGCAACTCCAACATCCACATTAGGAGACTTTGTTGTTATAATTTGTTCTTTTGTTTAGGCCATTTTGAGCCACTAGATTAAAGCAAACTTCAAGGGTTCAGATTTCTTTTGTAAGTCTATATAAGGACAGCAACTAAGCAATGTAAAAGTCAGATTTGATGAATTAAACAACCAGAAAAACTTTTTAAGTTTTCAGAATTCACTTTGCTATGTGCTTGTGATAAAACCCATTTGCTTAGTGCTTTGGGAAGGGTAATCTTTGCTGTGTGCTGGATTAATCCTTAAACCTAGTTCTAATCTCGTGGCTGGGTGCTGGGATTAGTTCATATCCATCTACTTGTCACGAAAATTCATGTTCTTTTACCATCCATTTAACATCAACTTTCTGTCCTAAATTTACCATACTCAAATTCCCGTTGAGTGTTAGAGATTTCAGTTCAAAAATTCACTTTGCTATGTGCTTGTGATAAAACCCATTTGCTTAGTGCTTTGGGAAGGGTAATCTTTGCTGTGTGCTGGATTAATCCTTAAACCTAGTTCTAATCTCGTGGCTGGGTGCTGGGATTAGTTCATATCCATCTACTTGTCACGAAAATTCATGTTCTTTTACCATCCATTTAACATCAACTTTCTGTCCTAAATTTACCATACTCAAATTCCCGTTGAGTGTTAGAGATTTCAGTTCAAATGGTTATTAGAGCTTTGGTTTAGTGTTAATCTTTCCTAACTACATCTAAAACTACAAAAACAACTCAATGAGTGAAGAAAGATTGGCAAAGTTTTGGTTTGTTGTTTGAAAAATCTGTTTTTATCAAAGTGTTATCATTCTGATTTTTCATGAGAAAATCAGTAGTTATGGGTGTTGTTCCTTATGCTCCTTGCTCAATGGTGAAATCTTGTGACCTTGGTTCCACTTCCAAGTCCTTAGAAGCTGCCATGAGAAGGTTAGAAGTGTCAAGAAGAGGGTACGACAATGAAGTGCACATAAAGAAGACAACAAGCAACCATGGGGTTCAAAGGAAGCCAAAACCACCTGATTTAGACCAAGGGGAGCACGACCTTTTGCACTAAAATGGAGAGCCTTCATATGGTTTCGTTTGCATCCAAATGTGGCCTGACTTTCAAGCATCATATCTCACGTTATATGCATGCAAATCTTTTGATTTTTGTGTCATTAGAAAGCTTAAGATCTTAACAAAACAATGGCTTTTGAATCACCTTAATATCTGGTCTATAACTTGAGTTATGGCCGTCCCAAGAAGACTGCGCATTCTTGGACAGCCCATGACCTATGTGCACTAAAGTTTCAATAAATAAAGGTTTACTAAAGATATGAGGTTGATTCTTTTTTGAGGTGAAAGTTAACTCATTTAGCTTTCTAAAGAGCTATCATACGTCCGTAAACTCAATGTGAGCTATGAGATATGCCCTCTACAAAATAGGGCTGAATTGCTGAAACTTTCAGAAGATAACATGGGCTGCAAATTCTGAATATTATGGTGCCTATGGGGATGCAACGGCTAGCAACAAAGCATGGTCCTTGTTTCCTCTTTTGTGGAAACACCATAGCAAGCTAAAGGAATCAATGCCATTCTTGTGCAACCAGAAAAAGCAGCTACAAGGCAGATTAAAGGGACTGAAAACTTCTGATTTGGTCCCCGAAAAGGCTGCCCTAGAGCATTGCAATGTCGCTTTCAACTCAGTTTTGTGTAAGGAGGCAGCTCATTACTTATTTTTTGTGCATTTGAACCGTGTAATGCTAGGGTTTTAGGCAAAGTTTCTGCTCATTTTGTGAGCCACAAGATTAGATTGTAATGTATGGTTAGGATGTAATGGCTTGGCCTATATAAAGCAAGCTAACACCCTTGTAAAAATCAGATTTGAGAATTAAGAAATAGAAAAGAAGGTTTTGAAAACCCTTTTTAGTTTATTGCTTTGTGCTTGAACAACTCCATTACTTCGTGTTTGGTGCCATGTTCCCGTCTTGCTTCGTGTTCTGGACGAGTACATGAAGAAGAGTGAGTCCTTGCTTCGTGATCTTGGATGATCTCTTAGGCTTAAACTTGCTTCGTGTTCTGGTTTAAGTCATATCCTAGTCTTGAGCCTTTGGTTCAAGTCATATCCTTTACTATTGTTCAAATAAAAACCTCAAAATAACAACTCAAAACCGAGACAAAAACAACTCACAAAAACAGCCCCATTTTGAAGTATTCATGGGTCCATTTCTGTTCAGTTACTTCCCGAGGTTTGAAATGAAGAAGAAGGCATAGACGACCTAGCTATGCAATCCTGAAGATTTTGAATGAGGGCTTGCGTCTCAGCATTCTCGGCATCGGTTGGCTCCGTCATTCTTCAATCATAAGAGAGTGAACCGTTAGACGTATTCCTAACAAGGCACAAACAGACTACAATATAAGTCCTTAAATCTACCCCATCTCTCATTCATTATTTGTTTATTTGGTCAAGTTAAGGTTAGGGGTCACATGAGTGCGTCGGGAGCAATAATGCTCTGATACCAACTGTAAAACCCCTCGCGAAGCGGAAATAAATAAACACACAAAGTACTAAAAATGCAGCGGAATTAAAACTTTTTAAACATAAACAACATGCGAGGTGAATTAAAATTGAAACTGATCGAAAACTGATATAAACAAAAATAAATAAGTATAATGTCTAAGTACGGAAACTAAATAAATACAACAGCCTGGGATGGAACATCCCTACAGGCACCAAAACATAAACTGTATCAAAACTAGAGTCTAGCTAATCGAAAGTGTAAGTCATAAGATGACAAGTGGATCATCACTCGCTAGCTCTCAATGAACCCCGTCCAACCTGCATGTACCTACATACATGAAAACATGTACGCCACAATCAGTGGGGAGTGACTAGAGTTCTCCTAGCCACCTTTTGTAACGACACGTAACAAGCAATACAAACAGAACACTCCAACATATATAAACATGTGAAGTATAAATATCTCATCAACTGATCTCATACTATCATGTAATCACTAATGCACGGCCCTCAACCAACTTCGGAAACTATTTGGAAGGAGAGCCGGTTTCCCTAGCGGTTACCCGGTCGGGGGGTCTTTCAATCCAAACCATTTACGAAACTGACTAAAGAGTCATCCATTGCCTTGGATGAATAACATCAAAGTCAAGGTACTATAAATATCACTATCATCATTCATATCTGACACCGTACCAACTCTAGGCAAGTAGATAAAACTCAGCTATAAGGTTCAACGGTCAACTTAAGACATAACCTATATACTAACACACTTTTCATTATCAAGGATTCAGAGGCCAACTTAAGGCATAGACCAAGATATCAATAAACACTAGCAATGGGTCCAGAGGTGAACTTAACACATATCCCACTACCAAAACAATGTCGGGTCCAGAGGTGTAACAGCCCGCTTTTTCGTAAATTGTATTTTAAAGGTTTTAATTATTTTTACGGGATGAAATCATATTTTAATATTTAATGTTGATTTATTTTAAAGTAAATCATAGGATCCGTCTTAAGAACCTTAAGTCCTTAAGACGAATATAACTTGACAAGTAAACCGACTCAACAAAACCCGTTGTGTTAACCAAGACCGTTTCATTTATTCCGGAAAGGACAAGTACTTAAACCCCTAAAACCTCATATGTCGACATAATCACTCCCTTCATCCTCAACATTTCATTTTTCCACTGTAAAACAACTTACCACAAAACCTCCATTCTTACTTCCTTCTTTTGCAAAGTTCTTCATCATCCGCTCCTCAAAACGCAAAAGTAAGAGCATTTTCGGAATCCTTGTTCGATTTCCTAATCATCCAGCACTTTCGTTTTTCATTTCGCCAACTTCGAAAAATGGGCTGTTTTGCCTTTAATTCGTTTTTGATGATTCTAAACCGTTTTCTTTGATTATAGGAGTTAGTCTCGACAATCCCGACGTGGACTTTTACATTGTAGAGGAGGATCATCTGCCGGAATAAGCTTAAAGGTGACGATAATGAGAAACTCGGCCTTTTATGTGTATATTAGCATGCTTGGTGATTTTGATGTTGTTCTTCTGATTTTATTCAAGTTCTATGATTATTGGACTTAGTATCGTGATTAGGTTGTTGTTTATGTAAAGAATTCATGATCCAAGATGTGGTTATGTGATCCTTGATTCATTTTCAGTTTTTCTCAAAGTTCAGACGGATACTTGATAATATTGTTTGAGGATTGTTATGGGAATTGTATGCTGATAAGATAGTGATATTTGATGTTTATAATGTTGGGCAAATCATGCTTGTAGTAATTTCTGAAGTTTACATGTCGATTTGTGAAGTTTTGTGATGTTGGAAAATCACGAATTGGGCGAACAGGCTCTCTGAGCCGGTCGACCGACCGGCCGCCGGTCGACCGGCTGGGAGAGCATTTGTGTGGTTTTCGTAAATTTTAAGAAAAAGGCCTTGGACTGCCAGCCGGCCGACCGGCTGCCTGCCGACCGGCTGGTAGTCATTTGTGTTGTGTTTTGTTTGCGAAGAACTTAGGTAGAATGGGTTCCCAGCCGGCAGACCGGCCGCCTGCCAGCCGGCTGGGAGTGCATGGGGATGGTTAACGATTTTTGTAAAGTAAGGGAATGGGTTCCCAGCCGGCCGACCGGCTGCCTGCCGACCGGCTGGGAGTCATTTATGTTGTTTTTCTTGTTTTAAAGAAGGAATAGGCTGAGAATGGGTTCCCAGCCGGCCGACCGGCTGCCTGCCGACCGGCTGGGGATCCCTGAAGGTTGTTTAATAGTTTTTCGATCGTAACTTTTAAACGGTTGATCGGTTTTGATTGAAACTCGTTTTGTATACCCGTGGCATGTATTTGAGGTCCCCGGTGTACGGGCAACGTTATATTGGGTTCGGGAATGAAGTGAGGATAGAGACCCCCCGGTCGGGTAACCGAAAGGGAAACCGGCTCTCCCTCGTCCTAGTTCCCGGAATCAATTGAATGTTGATTAGAGGTTTAAGAAGTTAGAACTATAGGTTAGTTTCTACCTTTGGTTGTTCAGTGGTTACAATGGTTGTCGCGTGGTGGGATATGTGTTAAGTTCACCTTTGGACCCACCATGTGTTTTATCTGTCGCGTGACGGGATATGTGTTAAGCTCACCTCTGGACCCGTTACGTGTTTTGCTTGGGCGTGTCAGGATATGTGTTAAGCTCACCTCTGGACCTGACACGTGATCGGTTGTCGTACACGGGATATGTGTTAAGCTCACCTCTGGACCCGTTGTGCGGTAGCTGTGTATTGGGATATGTGTTAAGCTCACCTCTGGACCCAGTACTTGTGTGTAGCATCGGGATATGTGTTAAGCTCACCTCTGGACCCGTTGCTTTTGGATGATTAGGGATATGTGTTAAGCTCACCTCTGGACCCGTTGTGCGGTAGCTGTGTATTGGGATATGTGTTAAGCTCACCTCTGGACCCAGTACTTGTGTGTAGCATCGGGATATGTGTTAAGCTCACCTCTGGACCCGTTGCTTTTGGATGATTAGGGATATGTGTTAAGCTCACCTCTGGACCCTTTTCATGTTGTGTAAGTTTAGGGATATGTGTTAAGCTCACCTCTGGACCCTTTACTTGAATTGTATGTTGGGATATGTGTTAAGCTCACCTCTGGACCCGACATTGCGTAGTAATGGGATATGTGTTAAGTTCACCTCTGGACCCTTTACTTGATTAGATGTTGGGATATGTGTTAAGCTCACCTCTGGACCCGACATAGTGTAGTAATGGGATATGTGTTAAGTTCACCTCTGGACCCGTTGCTAGTGTTATGAATGTGTATCTGCTTGCCTAGATGATGGTACAGTGTCAGATATGCATGATTTGTTATGGATGTTTATCTGCTTGCCTAGAGGATGGTACAGTGTCAGATATGCATGTCGTGTTGTTGATGTTGCTTAGTTGTGGTTTAATCATCCGAGGCATTGGATGACTCTTAGTTCGGTTTCATAAATAATTGGATTGAAAGACCCCCCGACTGGGTAACCAGTAGGGAAACCGGCTCTCCTTCCTATTTGTTTATGAAGTTGGTTGAGAGCCGCGCACTGTAATCGCATGATAGTAAGAGATCGGATGATGAGATGTTATGCTTCACATGTTGTTATATGCTGGAGTATTCTGTATTGTTTATATGTTATGTGTTGTCACAAAAGGTGGCTAGGAGAACTCTAGTCACTCCCCACTGATTGTGGCGTACATGTTTTCATGTATGTAGGTACATGCTGGTTGGAGCAGGGGTTCACGAGAGCTAGCGAGCGATGATCCGTTCATCATGACTTACCATATGTCGTTTAGCTGGACTCGTAGTTTGTTACTTTTGTTTTGGTGCCGGTAGGGATGTTCCATCCCCGGCTGATGTATTTACTTTATGTTTCAGTTTGATACTTAGTACTGTTACTTATCTATTTGGTTTTCAGTTTCAGTTTACGTTTTAGTCTAAGACTTCTCGCATGTTGTTTATCTTCTAAAAAGTTTTATTTCCGCTGCATTTTTAGTACTTTTACGTGTTTATATTTCCGCTTTCGCGAGGGGTTTTACAGTTGGTATCAGAGCATTATTGCTCCCGACGCACTCATGTGACCCCCAACCTTAACTTGACCAAATAAACAAATAATGGATGAGAGATGGGGTAGATCTAAGGATTTATATTGTAGTCTGTTTGTGCCTTGTTAAGAATACGTCTAACGGTTTACCCTCTTATGACTGAAGAATGACAGAGCCAACCAATGATGAGAATGCTGAGACGCAAGCCCTCATTCAAACTCTTCAGGAGTGCATAGCTAGGTCGTCTGTGCCTCCTTCTTCATCCCAAACCTCGGGAAGTAACCAACCTAGGGGATTTGCTTGGACTATCACTCAGATGTGGAGGAATGCAGCTAAGACATTCGATGGGGAAACTAGTGCTGCGACCCTCACCGCTTGGTTCTTTGACATGGAAAGGAATTTCATGATTTATGATGTTCGACCTGAGGATCAGACCCGAGTAGCATCACAGTTCTTAGTCCGTGAGGCCAGGAGTTGGTGGATGACGATCAGTGCCCCTGCTACTCGTGACCCTACTTTCACTTGGAGTCGTTTCAAGACTCTTCTTGGCCTGAGGTTTTACCATAGGGACATTCGCCAAGATAAGATGACCGAGTTCATGAACCTTCGCCAAGGAACCCTTTCTGTTCAAGCTTTCACCAATCGATTTGAGGAGCTGATTCACTTCGTTCCACAGCTAGTTGAGAGAAAAGAAGACAAGGCTTACCTGTTTCGGAGCAAGCTTAATGCTGAGACTAGGAGTGTAGCTAGTGGTAACCCGACTTCTTACTTCCAGAGTTACTACAGTGTCTTGCGAGCAGAGGACCCTTATGAGATCTATTGTGAGAGAGCTAGAGTTTCTTCTCCTCCTCCACCGCCTTTACGTAGCTGCCGAAGCAAGAGACCTCTTAGTCCTCCTTCCTCCTCCTCTCATCCTGGAAGGGGAAAGCACCCACAGTTCCTTGTACCACTTGCTACGGTTAGGCCAAGTAAGAACCGCCGTGGTAGACCGCGTATTTGCTATCGTTGCAGAGGGCAAGGACACCTCTCTAATCAGTGCCCCCAAGGAAAGGGAGAACCCAACGGAGTTGAGGCTTCCCAGGATCGAGTCATGGAACCCTCAACGGAAGCACCCTTGAAGTGTTTTAAGTGCCGCAAGGATCTTCACCTTGGACTTGACTGCCATGGCGACCCTCACCAGTGCTACACCTGCGGAGGATTTGGACATCGCTCTTTCGAGTGCCGTGTAGGGAATGTCGCCATTGACAGAGCTGTTGCTACTGACCCTGAGGCTGAGACCAGTGGAGCCGGAGCTGTTCAGAGTCAGACTGAGGACGGAGTTCACCCTGCCCCGCCTACTGGTATGTTCACACCTTCCATCTCATTTTCGGTTGAGGTACTTGTAGCCGTTAAGATCTTAATCTCTTTCCTTAGATTCCGGTAATTCCTCCTTGGAATCTATTTTCATTTCCTTGTTACTCAACCTGATAACTTGCTTCCCCTAAAACACCTTGTGCGGTAATCTACCATAGATGAACTTGGAAACCTCTTGCAATTAGCTGTAAACCGTGATTTGGGAGAGTGTCGTTACTTGGGGAGAAACCTAAAGAGCTTATTGTATAAGTTTTGGATAACCCTAGTGTTGTTATGTTACTAATTTGAAGAGTAAGTGAATGATGAGATAATGGTGCTAAGTAGAGTGTCTTACGTGACTTTAGATGAGACTTAGGTGTGAGAATCTCGCTGAGTCATGGATAATTGTGAGTTTGGAGATATCTATTTGTGGACTTAGAATTACTTGGGATGGGAAGTGACTTCGAGGAATAGGCTTGAGTTAGTGATATCGACGGATAAGTAGATGAGGTAAGCTATTGTTGTTTATACTTGAAGAACGAGAGTTGTTAGTAACGGTGTGCGAATATTAGGACATTTACAAGAACTTGTGGAATTGACTGGGTGGTTGATCTTAAGTTACTTAATGGATCTTAGCATTTATCTAGTGAAAGACTTAAAGGAAAATTTAGGGTACATCGTCGGTTTGAGAATGAATGGTGTGTTGAGAGATGTAAGTCCAGAAACGCATTGATTTGTGTATGATTATTGTGGGCTGTGATACAAGTCTAATAGATGTACCACATGAGTTGAGTGGTCTGAGGGTTTGGTGGAATCGTCATTTGGGGACTAGCTGAGAAGAGTTACCTCAACATTTGAGGAATAAATCATTTAAAGGATAATGTTGCTTTAGACTTCGAGGAACCTTGAGATTCGAATCGTTTTGAGGAACTAGTCATGAAGACCCGTCATAGACGTGCCTGACTTGGAAGTTGTTACCTTAATGAGACCTTGTTTTGAATGTTCATTGTTTATAATTTGGGGAATTTGAGATGTTGAACCTTGCGAAATAGGTTGCTAGGATCTAACGGTCAGAATTTAAGGTTGGAGGGTAGTGAATGCTATATCTTGAGTTTTGAGGATTCATTGTTATGGTAATAGAGTTCCGATTCAGAGTTTTGGAAACCTTCTTGTTGAGGAATGCCCTATTTTGTGGATGAGATAGGGGTAATAGGAACCGCGAACCATTGTGAGCATTGAGGTTACTGGAATCGCCTTTTGGGATATACTAGGGACCGTTGGAAGGATGTTTCGATTGTGAATGTAGCAGTTAGTGCGCCCATGTTTGGCAAAGGTTACCGTCTTCTTTAACCTCCGACTTAATCGTTCCGTTCCTTCGACCCTTCCTTTTTGAATCCTTACAGCCGCGAGGCTTGGAACCCCTAATCCTTCTTATCAAAAATAAGCTTTGCGACCGTTTCCGCGCTCTCGAGCGTCTGTTTTAGAACTTGTTTCCCAATTGTTGACTTTAAATCCATTGTTTTTGGGAAAAAGCTTAATTGTTTTAAAAAGTTGAAACTGCTTTCTCTTCCGTTAGAAGCAACTTTTAGTCATGGTTACCATTGTACTCTTCGAAAATTTGAGAAATAAAGGTTAATTTGGAAGAAAACTTGATTTTGAAGAACAGGATATTTTACAATTTGGCAGACTTCAGTGTTGATAGCCACTAGAACGTGTTATTGGAGACGTCTGATAACCCGTACTGTGCCCATCAACCCCGAATCGACGTAATTTTAGAATTTTGACTAATTTTATTTTGGGGACTAGTCTCAGATTTGGAATGATGGACTCTTGAATACGTAACGAGAATCCCGATATCCATTGACAAGACTTGTGCCTTGAAGCCTTTTGTCCTTGAAACCTTTTTGAAGGATAAAGTTTTGGGTTAACACCACCCGCTTGATATATTTTGAACGTTAGAGTCGTTTTCGTACTTACCTCTACCTTCGAGTTTCGAGGACGAAACTTTTTGAAGATTGGGTGATTGTAACAGCCCGCTTTTTCGTAAATTGTATTTTAAAGGTTTTAATTATTATTACGGGATGAAATCATATTTTAATATTTAATGTTGATTTATTTTAAAGTAAATCATAGGATCCGTCTTAAGAACCTTAAGTCCTTAAGACGAATATAACTTGACAAGTAAACCGACTCAACAAAACCCGTTGTGTTAACCAAGACCGTTTCATTTATTCCGGAAAGGACAAGTACTTAAACCCCTAAAACCTCATATGTCGACATAATCACTCCCTTCATCCTCAACATTTCATTTTTCCACTGTAAAACAACTTACCACAAAACCTCCATTCTTACTTCCTTCTTTTGCAAAGTTCTTCATCATCCGCTCCTCAAAACGCAAAAGTAAGAGCATTTTCGGAATCCTTGTTCGATTTCCTAATCATCCAGCACTTTCGTTTTTCATTTCGCCAACTTCGAAAAATGGGCTGTTTTGCCTTTAATTCGTTTTTGATGATTCTAAACCGTTTTCTTTGATTATAGGAGTTAGTCTCGACAATCCCGACGTGGACTCTTACATTGTAGAGGAGGATCATCTGCCGGAATAAGCTTAAAGGTGACGATAATGAGAAACTCGGCCTTTTATGTGTATATTAGCATGCTTGGTGATTTTGATGTTGTTCTTCTGATTTTATTCAAGTTCTATGATTATTGGACTTAGTATCGTGATTAGGTTGTTGTTTATGTAAAGAATTCATGATCCAAGATGTGGTTATGTGATCCTTGATTCATTTTCAGTTTTTCTCAAAGTTCAGACGGATACTTGATAATATTGTTTGAGGATTGTTATGGGAATTGTATGCTGATAAGATAGTGATATTTGATGTTTATAATGTTGGGCAAATCATGCTTGTAGTAATTTCTGAAGTTTACATGTCGATTTGTGAAGTTTTGTGATGTTGGAAAATCACGAATTGGGCGAACAGGCTCTCTGAGCCGGTCGACCGACCGGCCGCCGGTCGACCGGCTGGGAGAGCATTTGTGTGGTTTTCGTAAATTTTAAGAAAAAGGCCTTGGACTGCCAGCCGGCCGACCGGCTGCCTGCCGACCGGCTGGTAGTCATTTGTGTTGTGTTTTGTTTGCGAAGAACTTAGGTAGAATGGGTTCCCAGCCGGCAGACCGGCCGCCTGCCAGCCGGCTGGGAGTGCATGGGGATGGTTAACGATTTTTGTAAAGTAAGGGAATGGGTTCCCAGCCGGCCGACCGGCTGCCTGCCGACCGGCTGGGAGTCATTTATGTTGTTTTTCTTGTTTTAAAGAAGGAATAGGCTGAGAATGGGTTCCCAGCCGGCCGACCGGCTGCCTGCCGACCGGCTGGGGATCCCTGAAGGTTGTTTAATAGTTTTTCGATCGTAACTTTTAAACGGTTGATCGGTTTTGATTGAAACTCGTTTTGTATACCCGTGGCATGCATTTGAGGTCCCCGGTGTACGGGCAATGTTATATTGGGTTCGGGAATGAAGTGAGGATAGAGACCCCCCGGTCGGGTAACCGAAAGGGAAACCGGCTCTCCCTCGTCCTAGTTCCCGGAATCAATTGAATGTTGATTAGAGGTTTAAGAAGTTAGAACTATAGGTTAGTTTCTACCTTTGGTTGTTCAGTGGTTACAATGGTTGTCGCGTGGTGGGATATGTGTTAAGTTCACCTTTGGACCCACCATGTGTTTTATCTGTCGCGTGACGGGATATGTGTTAAGCTCACCTCTGGACCCGTTACGTGTTTTGCTTGGGCGTGTCAGGATATGTGTTAAGCTCACCTCTGGACCTGACACGTGATCGGTTGTCGTACACGGGATATGTGTTAAGCTCACCTCTGGACCCGTTGTGCGGTAGCTGTGTATTGGGATATGTGTTAAGCTCACCTCTGGACCCAGTACTTGTGTGTAGCATCGGGATATGTGTTAAGCTCACCTCTGGACCCGTTGCTTTTGGATGATTAGGGATATGTGTTAAGCTCACCTCTGGACCCGTTGTGCGGTAGCTGTGTATTGGGATATGTGTTAAGCTCACCTCTGGACCCAGTACTTGTGTGTAGCATCGGGATATGTGTTAAGCTCACCTCTGGACCCGTTGCTTTTGGATGATTAGGGATATGTGTTAAGCTCACCTCTGGACCCTTTTCATGTTGTGTAAGTTTAGGGATATGTGTTAAGCTCACCTCTGGACCCTTTACTTGAATTGTATGTTGGGATATGTGTTAAGCTCACCTCTGGACCCGACATTGCGTAGTAATGGGATATGTGTTAAGTTCACCTCTGGACCCTTTACTTGATTAGATGTTGGGATATGTGTTAAGCTCACCTCTGGACCCGACATAGTGTAGTAATGGGATATGTGTTAAGTTCACCTCTGGACCCGTTGCTAGTGTTATGAATGTGTATCTGCTTGCCTAGATGATGGTACAGTGTCAGATATGCATGATTTGTTATGGATGTTTATCTGCTTGCCTAGAGGATGGTACAGTGTCAGATATGCATGTCGTGTTGTTGATGTTGCTTAGTTGTGGTTTAATCATCCGAGGCATTGGATGACTCTTAGTTCGGTTTCATAAATAATTGGATTGAAAGACCCCCCGACTGGGTAACCAGTAGGGAAACCGGCTCTCCTTCCTATTTGTTTATGAAGTTGGTTGAGAGCCGCGCACTGTAATCGCATGATAGTAAGAGATCGGATGATGAGATGTTATGCTTCACATGTTGTTATATGCTGGAGTATTCTGTATTGTTTATATGTTATGTGTTGTCACAAAAGGTGGCTAGGAGAACTCTAGTCACTCCCCACTGATTGTGGCGTACATGTTTTCATGTATGTAGGTACATGCTGGTTGGAGCAGGGGTTCACGAGAGCTAGCGAGCGATGATCCGTTCATCATGACTTACCATATGTCGTTTAGCTGGACTCGTAGTTTGTTACTTTTGTTTTGGTGCCGGTAGGGATGTTCCATCCCCGGCTGATGTATTTACTTTATGTTTCAGTTTGATACTTAGTACTGTTACTTATCTATTTGGTTTTCAGTTTCAGTTTACGTTTTAGTCTAAGACTTCTCGCATGTTGTTTATCTTCTAAAAAGTTTTATTTCCGCTGCATTTTTAGTACTTTTACGTGTTTATATTTCCGCTTTCGCGAGGGGTTTTACAAGAGGTGAACTTAACACATATCCCAACATACAATTCAAGTAAAGGGTCCAGAAGTGAACTTAACACATATCCCTAAACATCCACAAGCAAAGGGTCCAGAGGTGAACTTAACACATATCCCAATGCTACAAACAAGTATTGTGTCCAGAGGTGAACTTAACACATATCCCAATACACAACTATCGCACACCGGGTCCAGAGGTGAACTTAACACATATCCCGTGTACGACAACCGATCACGTGTCAGGTCCAGAGGTGAACTTAACACATATCCTGACACGCCACAAGCAAAACACGTAATGGGTCCAGAGGTGAACTTAACACATATCTCATCACGCGACATACAACTCACGTGTTAAGCTCAGAGGCCAGCTTAAGGCATACCTTAACACGCATCAACCAATAACATCCAAAGATAGAAACTATCCTATAGTTCTAACTTCCTAAACCACTAAAAAACACTTAATTGATCCCGGGAACTAAGATAAGGGAGAGCCGGTTTCCCTTTCGGTTACCCGACCGGGGGGTCTCTATCCTCTCTCCATTCCCGAACCCAATGTTTAGCCCAAAATTCACATCTCACTATTGGGCCCAGTGATGAATAATTACGCAGCCCAACGTCAGAGGCAGATCAAAGGCAGATCAGACGCAGACTAGACGCAGACTAGATGCAGATCAGGCATAGCCCAGAGCAGAAAAAGAGCTGTTGAAAGGAAAGGAATGGGTCAAAACCCTAAGAGAATATTCCCCTATATTCTCTCCCACATTTCAGCACCAGAAACTGAGTCCGTTAAGCATAATTCGCAGCTATAAAAAGAGAGACTAGGTCATTACTTAGTCATCTAGTTCATACATTGTAAACCCTACTTCTCTAGCAAAATACTTGTAATCCGTCCCTACAGTGGAAAACCTTCGATCATAGTGAAAATATTGGTGGGATTCCGTTCCCCCCGCGGTTGTTTCCCTAAACGGGTTTTTCCGCGTCACCAAAAACTTTGCGTGTTGCTCTTTGTTCATTTTTGTTTTGCATTTATCTTTTACGTAAACCTTCATATTGGTTGGCACTTTGACTCATAACACACTCAATTGACTCGGTAGAAATTTTACCAAAACAATTTGGCGCCCACCGTGGGGCATAGTGCGCATTCCAATATTTAAAATCGTTACTTCACCGCAACAAGCATGTCTGGGACCAAAGCCAACCCATCCAGCTCTCAGAGCATGCCAGCCCAGTCCAGTGGGATCAACCCTACTGTATCCGCTTGACTCGCAGGACCATCTCTGGTCGTGAGTCAGACCACAGCCTCCAAAGTTGTGGTTCCATCCAGCAGACCTCCTCAGGTTCCCAGATCACCCCCTGTGTCCGCTCCCTCAAGGCAGAGCAGAGAAAGCAGTCCCAGCAGGAGCGGAGAAGCCCAGATGCCCGGAGCAGGCCAGCAGCCGCAGGTTCCCCGTACCGATCCGATGCAGATGGTGGTCCAGGGAATGAGTGCCCTGCAGGAAGCCATAGAGGGCCTGAAGAAGGACAATCTGGACCTGAGAGAGCAGATCGCCGCAGTCGCACGTCCAGAGCAGCCGTTCAGAATGTTGCAGCCAGGACCTGGGCAGACCTTCAACCCCTTCGGGAGAGCAGGGTTGAACCGGCCAATTCCCCAGGAGATCGTCACCAGGCTGGATCTAGGTGTCACCACCCCGAGCAGTGGCCCAGAGATACTGGATCTGGACTCATCTGCGTTTGGAGCACCGCAGTCCAGACCAGTTCAGCCTGCAGGTAATCCTACACCTTGTTTTCCTCCTGGGACTGATCCTTTGATTTTTTCAGGTACCCCTCCACAACCCACCATCGGACGAACGCCAGAGATCTCCGTAGGAGCAGCGCCTGTGAACCAGTCCAGCACCGGAGGATGGCAGGGAGGAGCACCAGCACAGTCAGCAGTTGGTTGGCATCCAGGACCAGGCTTCAGTCCATCCGTGGCAGCCAATCAATCAGCCGCAGGACCTTGGGGAGGAGCCCCTCCAGGCTTCCTCCCTCCGCCAATCAATCCGACCTCAGGGCCCTGGGGAGGAGCCCCTCCAGGCTTCTTCCCTCCGCCAGTCAATCCATTCCCTGGAGCAGGCAGTCTCTCAGACCAGCGCTACCAGGAATTGAAAGACATGATCACCAAGATACCTGGTATGCCGAGGCCAATGGAGAAGGCTTCCCAGGATAGCTATGCAGATTCACCATTCATCGACAACATTGCCCTGGTCAATGTGCCCAAGGGGTTTGTGCCACCAACCATGACACTATATGATGGTACGGCCGACCCTCTGGACCACATAAATCAGTATAAGCAGAAAATGATGGTGGTAACCGCAACCGGAGCACTTAAGGAAGCCTGCATGTGCAAAGGATTTGGGTCAACCCTCTCCGGTGCAGCCCTGCACTGGTTTGTGGGATTGCCCAATCGCAGCATCTCCTCCTTTGCAGATCTGGTTAATGCTTTTAATCAGCAGTTCGCTAATAGCATGAAACCAGAGAAGCAGACCAGCGATCTATACAGAATTGTTCAAGGATTCGAGGAAACCACTCGAGATTACCTCACCAGGTTCAACAAGGAAAAGGTTGCCATCCCGCATTGTGATGTACCCACTGCCATTGAAGCCTTCCGCAGGGGGTTACATCACGATTCAGACCTGTACAAGCAATTGACAATGCACCCATGCACTGCCTTTGCTGATGTACAGGCCCAGGCAGTTGCAGCCATGAGGCTGGAAGAGGACGCTGCCTCCAGAAGAAGTACCTATGACACAGAACCTGTGTCTAGGAAAGCACCAGTAGAAAAAAGGAATGAAAGATCAAAGCCCTACAGCAAACCAGTGAGCAATGTATCCGAGAGCACCGGTGGGAAAAACGATGCAGATCCACCCCCGAAGGTCAGTGAGTATGGTTTTACCACCGGAATAGTTGGCTTGCTAAAGGCCTTGAAAGAGCTCAAAGGAGTCAGATGGCCAAAGAAGAGAGAGGAACGGCCCAATGACCGCCGTGATGCAAGCAAAAAATGTGAATTCCATGATGACATAGGTCATACCACGGACGAATGTTACACCCTCAGAAAGGAGGTCCGATTCCAGTATGACCGAGGCAACTTGGACCATCTGCTCCCAGAGAAGTCCACCAGAGTCAACGCAGCCAGCCAGGTGCAGCCTTCACCAGTTCCTCCCTGCAATAGAATTGTCAATGTCATTACTGGAGGATCAGAGCTGTGTGGGCTCACCTACTCAGCAGCCAAGAGACGTGTAACTGCAGCAAAGGGAGACAAGCCAGAATCATCATGCAGAATAGCAAGGCAGGACCTCCCAGCAGTAACCTTTGATGAAACAGACGCAGAAGCTGTACCAGAGCAGCACCATGATGCCCTGATTATCACATTGAATATCGGCAATTGTGAGGTCAGGAAGGTCATGGTAGACACGGGCAGTTCCGTCAACCTACTAATGCTGGAAGCGTTAAAGAGCATGGGATTTGACGAGAAAGACCTGACCAAGAAAGCTATACCCCTGGTCGGATTCAGCGGAGAAACAGCGCATACCCTGGGGGAAATCACCATCCCCACCTACGCCGGAGGGCTGAACAAACAGGTAAGGTACTTAGTTATTGATGGTCCATCTACTTACAATGTTATTCTTGGCAGGCCCTGGATCCACGAAATGCGAGCAATCCCGTCAACGTATCACCAGTGCCTGAAGTTTCCTACGCCGTGGGGAGTTCAGGAGATACGGGGAGACCAGGAGGAGGCCAAGGATTGTTACAAAGTAGCTCTTAAAAGGACCACCAGACCACCAGCTGCCAGAGCATAGCAATTACAGCAACTGCACATCCAGGAGGAGTACATCGAGCCCCAGCAGGCAGAAATCGATGAGGTCCACCTGGATGAGCAGCACCCAGAAAGGACCGTGTTCGTAGGCTCAGAGTGCTCTGGAGATCTACGCCGGCAGCTCCTACAGCTGCTCCGAAAGAACGTGGACTGCTTCGCCTGGTCCCACAAGGACATGATTGGCATAGACCCAGAAATCATAACGCACAAGCTCAGCATAGATCCAGGATTCAGACCAGTGCAGCAGAGGCGCAGGAAGTTCGCAGCAGAAAGACATCAGATCATAAACCAGGAGGTGGATAACCTTCTGGAGGCAGGAAAGATCAGGGAAGTCAGGTATCCGGAGTGGCTATCTAATGTAGTGGTGGTACCAAAAAAGAATGGCAAGTGGAGGGTCTGCGTGGATTTCACAGACCTGAATAAGGCCTGTCCCAAGGACCCATTCCCCTTGCCACACATAGATGCCATGGTAGACGCCACTGCAGGCCACGAAATGTTGACTTTCCTGGATGCCTGGAGCGGGTATAACCAGATCAAAATGGACCCGGCAGACCAGGAGAAGACAGCATTCAGGTCCGAAAGAGGCATCTACTGCTACAACGTAATGCCCTTCGGCCTGAAGAACGCTGGTTCTACCTACCAGCGGCTCGTTAACATGATGTTCAAAGACCAGATAGGACGTAATATGGAAGTCTACATAGATGATATGGTGGTCAAATCCAAGCAGTCAACAGACCACACCCAACACCTGGAGGAAACATTCAACACCCTCCGGAAGTACAAAATGAAGTTAAATCCAGCCAAGTGTACCTTCGGAGTTTCTAGTGGGAAATTCCTGGGGTATATGGTAACACAGAGGGGGATAGAAGCCAGCACAGAACAGATCAAAGCAGTTCTGCAGCTGGAATCACCCCAGAAGCCAAAAGATGTGCAGCGTCTGACGGGAAGAGTAGCAGCCCTGAGCAGGTTTATCTCCAGATCCTCAGACCGGTGCAGATTATTCTATGATATTCTCAGAAAAAGCCAGAAGTTTGATTGGACACCAGAGCACGAAAAGGCATTCCAGGAACTAAAGCAGTACCTGAGCAGCCCACCCCTGCTATCCAAGCCAGAGCAGGGGGAGGTCCTGCTCCTGTACCTCTCAGTAACCGAAGCAGCAGTAAGCGCAGTTCTGGTCCGACAGCACGAAGGAGCTCAGCACCCGGTGTACTACGTCAGCAAGTCATTACTACCAGCAGAAGCAAGGTATACCTCACTGGAGAAACTAGTATTAGCATTGGTCACAGCATCTTACAAGCTGCGTCCATACTTCGAATCTCATACCATTTCAGTGGTTACCAATCACCCACTCAAGACGGTTATGAGAAAGCCAGAATTATCAGGACGAATGGCTAAGTGGTCGGTGCACCTCAGTGGGTATGACCTCCAGCTTGAACCACGCACAGCCATAAAGTCACAAGCCCTCGCAGACTTCGTCTCCGATTTCAGCCCAGCACTCCAGACCCAAGCAGAGCAGGAAATCCTGCACCTACACCAGGGTGCCAAACCAGGCACCTGGGAGTTACGAGTAGATGAAGCTTCAAACGCCAGAGGGACTGGAGTTGGGTTGATCCTCCGATCACCAGAAGGGGATCTAATCACCCAAGCAGTCCGATGTGAGTTCAAGACCACAAATAATGTGGCTGAGTATGAAGCCCTAGTCCTGGGACTGCAACTAGCCTTGGACATGGGAATCAACCATGTTAATGTATATAGTGATTCACAACTAATTATGAATCATGTCAATGGAACATACGAAGCAAGAGACCCCACAATGGCGGCCTACTTGTGCGTGGCAAAAGAGCTAATCGACAGATTCGTGGAATTCTGCATCCAGCAAGTACCCAGAGAGCAGAACGCAGAGGCAGATGCACTGGCAACTCTAGGCTCAACCTTCAAACCAGCCGACATAGCCAGTATTCCAATCACCCATGTCCTCAAACCAGCCATTCCTGGACCAGATTCGGGTCAGGAGGAGCTGCCTATCTGCAGCAGCAACCTAGACCAGGAGTCAGAACAAGACTGGCGAAAGCCATACCTGGACTGGTTGCAGCATGATATCCAACCCAGCAGTAAGAAAGAGGCACGCAGTTTCAGGATGAAGGCTTCCAGGTTCATACTGATTGATGGAATCCTGTTCCGGAAGTCGTTAGCAGGGCCATATCTGCGATGCCTGGACCAGACCGAGGCACAGACAGTCTTGCATGACCTCCACAGTGGCGACTGTGGAAATCATGCAGGGGGAAGAAGCCTGTCCAACAGAGCTCTCAGAATGGGATACTTCTGGCCCACAATGTGCAAAGATGCGAAGGAATACGCAAGGAAGTGTGACGCCTGTCAAAGGCATGCACCTGTCAACCACCAACCAGCAGAACACCTGCACCCGGTCATATCCCCATGGCCCTTTATGAAGTGGGGAATGGATATTGTGGGACCTCTCCCCAGAGCACCAGGAAACAAGTTGTACATGTTGGCAATGACTGACTACTTCTCTAAATGGATCGAAGCAGAGTCATTCACCCAGACCACCGAGGCACAGGTCATTTCTTTTATCAAGCGTAATATATTCACCAGATTTGGCATACCTTCAGAAATAATATGTGACAATGGTTCCCAATTCATTGGGAAGAAAACCGAGGCATTCTGTGCTGGGTGGAATGTATCACTCCAAAAGTCTACCCCCAGAAATCCTCAGTCCAACGGACAAGCTGAGTCCAGTAATAAGATCATTATCGAAAATATGAAAAAGAAACTACAAGAGATGGGAGGAAAATGGGCAGAGGAGCTTCCTCTGGTCCTGTGGGCTGACAGAACTACCCCAAAAGTAGCAACAGGTCAAACCCCCTTCAGCCTCGTTTTCGGAGCAGAAGCTGTGATCCCTTCTGAAGTCAAAATCCCAACCCACAGATACGGGAGTATAACTGAGGACCAGAACCAAGTAGAAATGAAAAGCAGCCTGGACACTGTTGATGAACTCAGGACCAGTGCCTATGTCAGGATGGCTTCATACAAACAGATGGTGGCTCGGAGCTACAACAAGAATGTCAGGATCAGAACCCTGCAAGTAGGAGATCTGGTCCTGAGAAAGGTGTTCCAGAACACCAAAAACAGACAAGCCGGAAAATTCGCTTATAACTGGGAGGGCCCATACCAGGTTGAAAGCATAGTTGGTAATGGGGCCTACAGGCTAATGACAATGGAAGGGGAAATGATACCCAGATCATGGAATATACTTCACTTAAAAAAGTATATCATCTAAAGGTGCCTCCACCAGACCAGAGCAGCTCCCTTAGACTCAGGTTCTACTCTGTATAAAGTTTACTCTGGTTCAGCTTAAAATTTTGTTTTACCTTTATATTTTTTATATAAACCTAAGTTTAGAATGATATCTTGCCTTTATATTTTTCAAAGTTTAGTAATCTAAGTCTTGTGATTTCAAACCTTAGTACGTTCTCAACTTTTAAGTCTTTTAAAAGGAACAATTTTCATCATTTATTTTCTGGACCAGAATTTACCTACCCAAGTGGACTGACCTAAAGAGGAAATCTGCACTGATCGCAGGAGAACCTAAGTTAAGCCTGGCACCCCAGTATAGGGACGGGTATACAAAACACCAGGCCAGCATACCAAAGCAGCGATGGCCAAAATACAAACGAAACATGCATGTACAAAAGAAAAACGCCAGAACAACGGCAGAAAAACCAACAGATTAGACAAAGCCCCATACAACGGGGACATACGATTAAAAGCTGCTCAAGGCAGCTCAAAACGAAAATATTTCCACTGATCCACCAGAACCAGTGGCAGGATTGTTTTTACTGGTCCACCCGGACCAGCAGCAAAAAGTTACAAAGTTAAGCCCACGCAGGGGCATCCAAAGTTCAAAAGAAAATATTAACGCCCATATCAGGGCCCAACAGACAAATTCTTTAAAAACCTACTCATCAGGAGTAGGAGCAGCAGCGTCGGCATTGGTAGGGTCAGAGGTCACTTCCTCTCCGGCATCCTGGAACCCTACCTCACCTTCTTCCTCATCATCATCGGAAATCAGGTCCATGTTTAAACCATCAGGAAAGTCAGAAGCAAAGGCCTTCTCCAAAGCTGCCAAGTCCCAAGTAGAATGGCTACCCTCCTGGAACTCCCGAACACACTTCACCCGGGTCTCAGCAGCGGTGTAGGCAACAGCCTCAATTAATGCTCTCTACAAGCCAGTCTTTTTATGCTCCAGGGCCTCCACCTTCAGGACCAGATCAGCCTCCGAGGCTAAAGCCCGCTCCAGTTTAGACTGAGCTGCGGCTAACTGGTCCTGGGACGATCCCTCCAGGGTCCTGAGCTCCTCCTCCTGAACCTTGAGCTTCTCTTCCTGGGCCTTAAGTTTCTCCTGGCCAGCAATCACCTCCCGACGAAAACGATCAACCGCCTGCCGCAGATTCGCCCTCAAGACCTCCTCAGAGCTGAGCTTCGCCTTCATCTCCTCCATCCTCTCCAGAGCAGCGTCATGAGCCACCTTCATGCGCTGGAGATCCGTCAGCAACTCCTCGCTCTGCTGCTTAGTGCACAATGCCAGTTCCAGAGCCTAAAAGCACGCCGAGCCAAGTCAAAAAAAAAAAAAAAAAAAAAAAAAAAAAAAAAAAAAAGAAGAAAAGAAAAAACAGAAACAAAGAAATCTACCTCAAAGGAGACTTCAGCGACGCGCTTGGGCAAGTCCCGGAAGGGACGCTTTTTTAGAATAGAAGCAGAAGCTGGGAACAATAGGGAGTTCAGAGTAGGCCAGAGCTTGGTCTGGGAACCTCCAAAGTCTCCTGGAAACTCCAGCTGCAGAGGAGGAGAGGAAGATTCTCCAGAAAATGTTCGAGGTAGCTGTTCCAAAATAGGCTTAAAACCAGGAGTAGGAATGGAGGGAAGAACCACCAGAGGAGACGGATCAACAAAGGGAACCTCAGGAACAGACTCCTGAACCAGATCAACGGTATCAACTTCAATTGGGGCAGCCTGGGACCCGGCTCCAGCAGAGCTCCCCTCAACAACATCCACTTTCTTTTTCTTCGAGGATCCAGCATCCCCAGGAGCTAACCTCTTCCTACGCAGCTGCATCACCCTACTTATATCAACTCTGGGCTTGCCTGGAAAGACAGAAGTCAGTATAAAACCAAACATAACCTACCCAGAAAAAACAGCCATATCAAAACACCGTACCTTCCTTCTTTACCGCCAGAACAGCAGAATCCCGGACCAGCCTAGAGAAAGTTCTCTCCTCGGCAGGAAGGTCCAGGAGCTTGGCCTTCGAAGTAGGGGGATCCACAGCATCGGGGAACTTAGCCAAGCTATGCCCTGCGGAAGCTAATAAAAAACTGTCAGCACGAAATCAACAGCAAAGCAATTTGTCAAAACAAACATCAGAGCAGAAGTGGTACCTTCCACAGGCTGCCAGTCAGCAAAGATGTAGTCTGGGGAGGTAGGAAGAGTATCAATCTTGACAAAAATAAAACGAGTGAACCACTTACTATCATCAGGAGTGGTGGAGAAAACAATGGCAGAAGGCATATTATCATGACCACGAATGGTGCACTGAGAGTGGCCCAGAGAACGAGGGGCGAACCACTGCCCCAAGTCGGCTAAACCGATGTTCAGCCCTCGTTCACGATTCAGGGCGCAAATGCTGAGCAAGATCCTCCACGCATGTGGAGCAACCTGACACATGGCCAGTTTGGTTAACTTCAGGAAATCAACAATTAAACCAGGGAAAGGAAATCTGAGACCCAAACGGAAGGGGTACTCGTAGAAGCAAGTCCACCCCTCCCTCTCAAAGTCGGCTTTCTCGCCGGCGCGGGGGAAGTGGTAGACAACCTCATCCGGAAACCCGAACCGAACCTTGATGAGAGACGCATGGGACTCATTGAAGGTAGAGTCGCACAAGTGCTTCGCGGCAAGTAGACCTCGTGAAGGGAAAGGGCCAGAATACTCCTCAGAAGCAGGAACAGACCCACAAGATCCAGCAGGGGCAGGAGTAGCAACAGGAGTAGCAGAAGAGGATTCAGGAGCAGACATGGTAAAAAGACGAAAGCGGTAAAAGAATTTCACAACAGATGAAAAAAGAGAGCAAGAGAAAGCAAGAAAGCAAGAGAAAGCAAGAAAGAAGGTAAATTCTTTGAAAGAGGTAAAATAAAGTACACGGTTAAAGGGGGTATTTATAAGAGAATCACGTGGGTTAAATTTGAAAGTTAAATTTCAAAAGGCAAAACTGAAGGGTTAAAGAGAGTAAATAATGGGGGACAAGGCAGTTAATGAAGTGATGGGGCAAGTGGGGCAGATGTGACAAAAGAGCGGCTGTGAACAGTTGCCGAAACCCCAACTACCTCCATTAAACTCAGAAACTTATTCAAAGGCACGAAAGGAAATTCCAGCCCAATTAAAAGCCAAGATTAGGCTGAAATTTGGGGGAAATTGTTTAGCCCAAAATTCACATCTCACTATTGGGCCCAGTGATGAATAATTACGCAGCCCAACGTCAGAGGCAGATCAAAGGCAGATCAGACGCAGACTAGACGCAGACTAGATGCAGATCAGGCATAGCCCAGAGCAGAAAAAGAGCTGTTGAAAGGAAAGGAATGGGTCAAAACCCTAAGAGAATATTCCCCTATATTCTCTCCCACATTTCAGCACCAGAAACTGAGTCCGTTAAGCATAATTCGCAGCTATAAAAAGAGAGACTAGGTCATTACTTAGTCATCTAGTTCATACATTGTAAACCCTACTTCTCTAGCAAAATACTTGTAATCCGTCCCTACAGTGGAAAACCTTCGATCATAGTGAAAATATTGGTGGGATTCCGTTCCCCCCGCGGTTGTTTCCCTAAACGGGTTTTTCCGCGTCACCAAAAACTTTGCGTGTTGCTCTTTGTTCATTTTTGTTTTGCATTTATCTTTTACGTAAACCTTCATATTGGTTGGCACTTTGACTCATAACACACTCAATTGACTCGGTAGAAATTTTACCAAAACACCCAATATAGTGTCGCCCATCCTCCGGGGACCTCAAACACATATCAAAGGTACGAGGAACGAGTTTCAATCAAAACCGAATAAGCCTTTGAAAGTTATAAAAAAAACAATGGGAACAGGGGCTCTCAGCCGGTCCCAGACTGTCTGCCAGTCCACCGGCTGGGACTGTTGGAGCTTGTGTCCTCCACATGTAGTGTGATAACGTCATTGCACATACCCTTGTACGGACAAGTGGGAGATTGTTGGGGCTGGTGTCCTTGACAATTAAGTACAATGACTTATTAAATCTCTTTAAGGATCACAAGGGCATACTTCAGTATTATTATCAGTTGATCCACGTTTATCAATAACGATTGGCTTGCTAGATTAGTTTGACGTTATTGTCATACGGATGGCGGTGATCAACTGGTCCCTATATGTCACACCTATAGGACACGTTTGAGAGATGTGAAGGTATGAAAATACAATCACATTTATGCCGGATATGACTAAACAGTTAGTCAGAGGTATTGACTATTAAATTAGTCAATAAGATGTTGAGATTATTATTTAATACGGATTAAATAATTTTAGCTAATACGGATTACATGATTAATTTGTAAATTAAATATAAACGGTTATATTTAATTAAATATTGTATTCGCGTATTAATATAAACAGTTGTATTAATTTGGGTAATTATACAATATCGTATTTTATCAGACCATTATTAATACATCGACTGCGTTAATATCTGATAACAAGTGTGCGATTTATAATTAAAATCCCGCGAATAACTTATAGCTAAATGGTTCGAATCACGAATCAGAATAAGGTAAGAGTGGAAAGCCCACTCTTACCCTACTCGTTAATTTCGGCCGAGTGTAGTACATAAGGAGAAGACTTCTCCTTATGTCAGGTTACTCTTGTTTCACTGTTTAAACAAATCTCAAAAAGAAAATTAGGGTTTGAGAGCATTCTTCTCCCATAACCCAGATCTCACATCTAAAACTCAAAAGGCTCTCCCGATATTGCAAGGCAGTTGGAGAGGATTTCTAGCACACACGGCAACGTCTCAATCTAAGTCTTGGGTGCAAATTATAGGAGGGAATTTGCGTTAATTCCTGTTCTTAGGCCTTTCGCGCAAGGACTAAAGGTTGTACTCTTTTTCATCTCTTTTTAATCTTATGACCATATTCACGACTGTAATTTTCATTATAATCCTGCAAGTTTGGGGCGAATACACGTTTTATTCCCCACAAGTGGTATCAGAGACTAAGGCCATGAAATTTTACAATTGTGTTTTTCATAAGGTTTAAATTTTTAAAAAAAAACGTGACTTTTTGCCTCGACATTCGATCGAGTCTCTGTAGCACTCGATCGAGTGTCCTCGTAACAGGCACCGTGCGTGTGGTTTAGGGGTTGTAATCGATCTTGTTTTTGATTCTTATTTACATATTGTTAATTAATCGATATTTTTAGCAATATGTGAATCCCTTGTTATTTTTATTTTTGATTTACACGTTTTATATCAAGATAAAAACTTGTTTTGGTTCAATGTGCAGCGATTTGCAATTTTTAACGAGTCACTCAATCGAGCCCTGCTGCACTCGATCGAGTGACGCTGACACTCGATCGAGTGCCCCTGTTGCTCGATCGAGTGCTCCTGTTTCTGGCTGTTTGTTTTCGAAAATATCTTGTCTTTTTAGTTTCACATGGCCTAAAATAATATACTGTATACGGAAATAGTGTATTATTTTTGTGAATCGGTTCACTCTCGATTGATACATATTATTTTAAAACGGTTTAAGATAATGGATTATAAACTTGTTAAAATTAAAGTGGTTAAAACGGTATAATCACATAATTTTAATCCTTAAAGGTGGTTTGGTAAAAATTTGTTAATCATAATAACAGTATTATGTCATGAATGAATTTTAATTTTAGTTGATGCATTTTATTTATCGTCTTGTGAATGCCTTGAATGCTTTCAATAACGTATTTAATTTTTGCAAACGGTTGTAACTTAGTGTGGCCTTAGTAGATTGTGTTACCGTAATGATGGAACACAGTCTTGCTTGTAATGTTGAGATCTTGTATCTCCGTTTTGGGTTTTTGCCATGTAATTACTTTTGTATTTAAATTAGAATGTAAATAGGGTTATATTTGTAATTTAAATTAGTAATTTTGTGAATACCAAAGACGGAAACCGGATGCTCACTCCCGCTGCAAAGACCAAGATGGAACATCAAGACAAGCTTCTAGGGTCCAACGGTGGATTCCAAGTTGTTTTATGTTTATTTTGGTAGGATAGGCCACACTAGGACTTTTATTTACGTTTATTGCATTTATTTTATGTTTTCATCGATAATAGCTTGCATCATATTCCGCCTAAAACCAAACCACCTATAACATGCCTGAAAACTGACTCATGTAGTGGTTACGCGTTAGTTTTCTGTGACAATACAAATGTCACGTGTCACATGTAAAGCCATCACTTTATTTAATTCATTCACGCATATGCTAGATTTTAGTTCACTTAATATGAATAAATAAAAGTTGATGGGGTCTTCCTCGGATAACCTAAAATTGAGACTAGTCTTTATAAATCAGACTCCCATGAATCCCTTCTTCGTCGGTAGGCATAATATGCCCCCTTCTACGTCGGGTAAGTGGGAACAGATGATTTATTTTATCTCAACATCATGGTCACTCGATACTATCTAGCGACTGAGATGGACTAATAGATAGGATATACGGAAATCTATCGACCAAGAGTTCCAACAGTAGAATTAGCCAAACTGTGGGCTTATCAATATACGGAAATTGAGTCTTGGGATCGTTTATATAATTCTTGAGGGAGATCAATTATATAAATGCATGAGTCTACGAGTTTAAATTCAATTTAATATAGACTTAAATCACAACAATAAGTTGCTTATATGGTTTTGTTTTATCTTCTTTTCAGTGTAGAACACGTTCAAATTAAACTGCTGTATAACTAATGGCTGGTGAAGACCCAATGCCAAGTGCCAAGCTAGCACGTGAATCCTGGCTAAAAGCCTTCATGGACTCCATGAATCAGTCTACTAGACTGAGAAATGATGGGTCAAACTTCTCTGACTGGGAGGCAGCACTACGGAATGCTGCCATTGCTGACGGAAAGCTTAAGTTTTTAACTGAGCCCATTCCGGCACACCCAGGAACTGGAGCTAGAGCTAACGAAGTTCGCGCTCATAGCGACTTCGTCATGGAAGCGGGTGCGATAAAGAACGTACTCATCTATGCAATGGAATCAAATTTGCAAAGACGCTTCATATCCCATGGTGCAAACAAGATTTTCACCACGCTCTCTAACGAATTCTCGAAAGCTCCGAGAATCGTTTCTTATGAGCATACCTGTCGCTTCTTTGAGGCGAAACTCCAGAAGGGCCAAGCTGTTAGCCCACATATTCTCAACGTGATTGAGAATATCGAGAAACTGGAGACCCTAAACTGCAAGATCAGTGAGAACATAATCGTTGATCGAATGCTTCATTCGCTTCATGATGGGTTCGCCCTCTTTAGGGCCAACTACTACATGAACGACATGAAGAAGACTCCTCATGAGCTCCACTCCCTTCTCGTACAGACCGAGAAGGATCTGAAATTAAGTGGGAGCGTGAAGCAGGATGTTCTCATGATCTCCAGTAAGGGAAAGGGTAAAGGGAAGGCTAAAGCTCAGGGCGACCTAGCATGGAATGCCACGACTGCCACAAGACTGGGCATTGGAGGCGCTCATGCCCCGTGTATCGCGAGGACATTAAAGCAGGCCGCGTTACTCCTGTTGGTATGTCTTCTTCTTCTTTTATTCACATGATTGAGATTAACCATGCAAGTTGCGGAACTTGGGTACTAGATACTGGTTGTGGTTCTCATCTATGTAATCATGTGCAGGGCCTCCGAAACCAAGAACCCCTCATCAAGGGTGAGGTTGACCTGCGTGTCGGGAATGGAGCACGTGTTGCTGCAGTCTCGTAGGGAACATACGTGATCCAGCTTCCAAGTGGATTAGAGTTATTTTTATATAACTGTTATTATGTTCCTAGTTTGTCCAAAAACATTATTTCAGTTTCTGCACTTGACAAACTCGGTTTTTCATTTGTAATAGAGAATAATAGCTGTATTTTCTCCTTACACAATATGATTTATGGCAAGGCAGTTTCCATGAATGGAATTTATGTTTTAGATCAAACCACCGAGATATTACATGTGAATAACAAGAGATTAAAGGTAGGTGACAAAGATCAAACTTACCTGTGGCATTGTCGTATGGGACACATAAATGAGAAACGCTTAAAACAGCTCATACAGAATGGAGCTATCTCACCCTTTGATTTCGAATCATATGGCACGTGTGAATCATGTCTCATCGGTAAAATTACTCGTATTTCCTTCAAAGGTGTTGGAATGCGCGCTGCCGACCTATTAGGACTCATACATACGGATGTGTGTGGCCCTATGTCGATCAACGCACGAGAAGGCTATAGGTATTTCATCACTTTCACGGATGATTTGAGTAGATATGGCTATGTCTACTTAATGAAGCACAAAAGTGAATCCTTTGACAAGTTCAAAGAATACCAGAATCGGGTACAGAACAAACTGGGAAGAAAGATTAAAGCACTACGTTCTGATCGTGGTGGTGAGTATCTTTCACACGAGTTTGATCAACACCTTAAAGACTGTGGCATCGTTCTACAGTTAACTCCACCTGGAACACCACAATTAAATGGTGTGTCCGAACGGAGGAATCGAACTCTACTTGATATGGTTTGATCCATGATGAGTCACACCGTTGTGCCTAATTCATTGTGGGGCTATGCTCTTTTGTCAGCCGCTCTAATACTTAACCGAAGTCCGTCTAAAGCTGTTGACAAGACTCCATACGAATTATGGAAGGGAACGGTCCCTAACTTGTCCTTTATTCGGGTTTGGGGCTGCGAGGCTTATGTCAAGTGGAGACACGAGGATAAGCTCGGCCCGCGATCGGTCAAGACATACTTTATAGGCTATCCAAAGGGAACTTTTGGTCATTACTTCTACTCGCCAACCGAACAACGTGTTTTTGTTGCGGCTAGTGCGACGTTCTTAGAGAAAGAATTTCTCGAGAACAAGTCAAGTAATAGAACCTTCGAGTTATCGGAGGTTCAAGAACCAACTACCGAGCAACCATTGGAGGAAACAGTTCCTTTAACCGAGGCTGCGGTAGATATTCCTGAGGAACCTAGGAGGTCGGGAAGAGTCTCTATTCCTCCGGACAGATACATTGGTATGGTCGAGGAACATGATATAGACGACGTCTTACTCCTAGAGGGTAATGAACCCACAACCTATAAAGGTGCCATGACCAGTTCTGACTCAAAGCTATGGCTAGAAGCCATGCAATCCGAGATGGACTCCATGTATGAGAACAACGTGTGGGATCTTGTGGACGTACCTGCAAAGGTACGTCCCCTTCAATGCAAATGGATTTACAAGATAAAGCATGATGTGGAAGGACAACAAGATATCCACAAGGCCAGACTAGTTGCTAAAGGTTTCACCCAAGTGCCAGGCTTGCACTACGATGAGATCTTTGCACCCGTAGTCATGCTACGTTCCATTCGGATTATCTTAGCGATCGCCGCATTTCACGATTATGAAATATGGCAAATGGACGTTAAAACCGCCTTCTTAAACGGTTATTTGGAGGAAGAGTTGTACATGGTACAACCTGAGGGTTTTATTGATCCAGTACATCCTAAGAAAGTTTGCAAGCTTAAGCGTTCCATTTATGGACTTAAGCAAGCATCGCGGAGTTGGAATCATCGCTTCGACCAAGTGATAAAAGAGAATGGATTCATTCGATCAGTCGAGGAACCATGTCTCTATATCAAGTCGAGTGGGAGCAAGATTGTATTCCTAGTACTATATGTCGACGACATACTCTTGATTGGGAATGACATACCTCTCTTATCTTCGGTTAAAGCATGGTTGAAAAACCATTTCCAGATGAAAGATCTAGGAGAGGCACAAAGAATTTTGGGCATCCGTATCTAGAGGGATAGATCACGACGGATGTTGTCTCTCAGTCAGGAGTCTTATATAGATAAGATTCTAGAGAGATTCAGCATGACGAACTCCAAGAAAGGGTTCCTTCCTATGATTACTGGGCTTCACTTGAGCAAGTCTCAAGAAGCTAAGACATTGGAAGAGAAAGAGCGCATGAGTCGGATACCTTATGCTTCGGCAATAGGATCGATCATGTATGCCATGATATGCACACATCCAGACGTTGCATATGCATTGAGTATGACCAGTCGATTCCAAGCTCATCCAGGTGAACCACACTGGATGGCCGTGAAAAACATTCTTAAGTACCTACGGAGGACTAAAGATTGGGGATTGACATACGGAGGCGACAGGACGCTCTGCGCCACGGGTTACGCAGACGCTAGCTTCCAAACGGATCGAGATGACTCGAAATCTCAGTCTGGATTCGTTTTTACTCTTAATGGTGCTGCTGTCAGCTGGAAAAGTTCTAAACAGAATGTTACAGCAGATTCTACGACTGAGTCCGAGTACTATGCCGCCTCGGAAGCAGCTAAGGAAGCAATATGGATGCGTCAATTCTTACAAGGACTCTCGGTAGTGCCTAGTTCGAATGACCCTATCACCGTTTATTGTGACAATAAATGTGCCATCTTCCAAGCTAAGGAGCATAAGTCTAGCAACAAGGCTAGACATGTACAACGGAAAGCTCATCTAATCAGAGATTACGTGGAGCAAAAGGAGATATTCATTGATAAGATAGCTACGGATGACAACATAGCTGATCCTCTCACAAAAGCATTACCACGTGATAAGCATGAAGGGCACATTCATTCCATGGGAATTAGATGTGTTCCTATGTTGTAGTACTCTTTTATGAATTCATGTAATAATTCATTTTTTCGTGTACTCTATTCAACCTTATTGTTATGATATATCATGTTTTGTTTCTCATGTGGAATTGTACGCCAATTTTGAACACCACAAAGTGAACTGATTAACATTACATCGTTTTGGTCCTTGATTACCCACTTGAGCTGATAACTCAGGTAATCATTTTTTGACGTTGGTTGATGGTGGGTTCAACGAGCCATAAGTCACACGGCTGACTGACCAATCACAAAGGCGAGTTATACGGATATCTCGTAGGACACCCCGTGACAACGTTATGGAGTCCTAAATGTTTTATAACTTGGGTGCCAGGTCGTAGATAGGACCTCCATAGTGTTCCTTAGAGTCGAGTCTTTTGACTTTCAACTGTCTCTTGAGATTAAGGCAGATTTTGGGTAACTTTGGTTTCTTTCCCACGGTCATCGTAACAGGGGCCAAGAGGATTTTTTCTGGGTTATTTCATGCTGCGCGAAAATCGTCAGGATTCGAGTTGAGGGAAATATCCAAACCCTTATCAGGATTTTATCATTTCTCAGGGCCACTCGAGGAGTAGTAACTGAAATGCATGGCCATGCTCGAATACAGATTCGTTTTATCAGTTAAGTTACTCTCTAGTCGGGGAAACCACTCTTGATGCAGATCGTTTGTGAGATACGACCGTTGCGAATGCGGATTTGCAAATTGTCTTACATTAAGTGGGAGAAATTTTAAAAGGATATGAGAATCGGTTATCGCACCTACACTTGTACGGATAAGTGGGAGATTGTTGGAGCTTGTGTCCTCCACATGTAGTGTGATAACGTCATTGCACATACCCTTGTACGGACAAGTGGGAGATTGTTGGGGCTGGTGTCCTTGACAATTAAGTACAATGACTTACTAAATCTCTTTAAGGATCACAAGGGCATACTTCAGTATTATTATCAGTTGATCCACGTTTATCAATAACGATTGGCTTGCTAGATAAGTTTGACGTTATTTTCATACGGATGGCGGTGATCAACTGGTCCCTATATGTCACACCTATAGGACACGTTTGAGAGATGTGAAGGTATGAAAATACAATCACATTTATGCCGGATATGACTAAACAGTTAGTCAGAGGTATTGACTATTAAATTAGTCAATAAGATGTTGAGATTATTATTTAATACGGATTAAATAATTTTAGCTAATACGAATTACATGATTAATTCGTAAATTAAATATAAACGGTTATATTTAATTAAATATTGTATTTGCGTATTAATATAAACAGTTATTTTAATTTGGGTAATTAAACAATATCTTATTTTATCAGACCATTATTAATACATCGACTGCGTTAATATCTGATAACAAGTGTGCGATTTATAATTAAAATCCCGCGAATAACTTATAGCTAAATGGGTCGAATCACGAATCAGAATAAGGTAAGAGTGGAAAGCCCACTCTTACCCTACTCGTTAATTTCGGCCGAGTGTAGTACATAAGGAGAAGACTTCTCCTTATGTCAGGTTACTCTTGTTTCACTGTTTAAACAAATGTCAAAAAGAAAATTAGGGTTTGAGAGCATTCTTCTCCCATAACCCAAATCTCACATCTAAAACTCAAAAGGCTCTCCCGATATTGCAAGGCAGTTGGAGAGGATTTCTAGCACACACGGCAACGTCTCAATCTAAGTCTTGGGTGCAAATTATAGGAGGGAATTTGCGTTAATTCCTGTTCTTAGGCCTTTCGCGCAAGTTTGGGGCGAATACACGTTTTATTCCCCACAGGGAGTCCCTTCCCATGCCCATTAATCGTCTGAAAAACAAGAGAAGAGGCTCTCAACCGGTGGACTGTCCGCCGGCCAGCCGGTTGGGAGTCCCTTCCCCAAAGTCAAACTTCAAACTTTAAACACGAGGAGTGACTCTCAGCCGGTGTACCGGCTGCCGGCCTGCCGGCTGGGAGTCACTTCCCATGCCATTTTCAAAACTTAAAAAATACCACTAAGGATCCTGAGCCGGTCCACCGGTGGCCGACTGACCGGCTCAGAAACCTTTCTCAATTTCTGAACAATTAAAAATTCAACACATCGACTCTGAGCCGGCCGACCGGCTGCCGGTCAGCCTGCCGGCTCAGAGGCCGCTGTACGCAAAATCGAGATTTCTCAAAAACAATCAGAACTTCACAAATCGATTCAAGACTCCTAAATTCGCAACAACAAATGTTTACCCATCACATATAAACACCAAATACACTATTTATCAGCAATAAATCCCACAAACAATCCTCAATAAGCAAATGATTTGTACCACGTGTCTAAAATCGCATCATAAGGTATCTTATTTGATTCTAAACCCTATAAGCTACTATATATCTCTTTTACACGTTTATCCGAATTTCGACTGAAACTGGTTTATCGCATACCTGCAACGACAATGTCTTCCGATGTTTTGAAAATTTTTGTGCCCGCTTTATCTGAATAGATTACCCATCAGTTCGATTATCCCACATTTTTGTTCCGGAATCTCGGAGGCCTAAAAAACGTGTATTGTACACTTCAATTCGACCCGTTTCGGTGGTTGTAGAACCCATCTTTACTTTTCAGGCCCGATTTACACCATGTGTCCGAAATCGCATCATGACGTATCTTATTCGATTCTGGATCCTATAAACTACTATAAATCACCTTTACGATGTATTCCAATTTTCGGCCAAAACTGGTTTATGATATACCGGTAACGTCCAATGTCTTATGATGTTTTCAAAAACAATATGTGCCCGCTTTATCTGACTCGATAAACCATCCGTGCGATTTTCGTGAATTTTTGTTTCGGGAGCTCAATGGCCAAAAAAATGTGTATTGTACACTTCAATTCGGCCCGTTTCGGTGGTGGTAGCGGCCATTTTTACTTTTCAGGCCTGATTTAGACCACGTGTCCGAAATCGCATCATGAGGTGTCTTATTCGATTCAAGACCCTAAAAACTACTGTAAATCACTTTTACACAGTTATCTGATTTTCGATCGAAATTGGTTTATAGCATAACAATAACGTCAAATGTCTTCCGATGTTTTTGAAAAAATTTCTGCCCGCTTTATTTGACTTGATTAACCATCCGTGCAATTTTCGTAGACTTTTGTTAGGGAGCCCAGAAGCCTAAAATACGTGTCTTACACTTCAATTCGAGCCGTTGTGGCTGGTTGGAGCGGCCATTTTTATTTTTCAGACTGTTTTTATACCACTTGTCCGAAATCGCATCATGACGTATCTTATTCCATTCTGGATCCTATAAACTACTATAAATCACCTTTACGATGTTTTCCAATTTTCGGCCAAAACTAGTTTATGATATACCGGTAACGTCCAATGTCTTATGATGTTTTCAAAAACAATATGTGCCCGCTTTATCTGACTCGATTAACCATCTGTGCGATTTTCGTGCATTTTTTTTTCGGGAGCTCAATGGCGAAAAAAACTTGTATTGTACACTTCAATTCGACCCGTTTCGGTGGTGGTAGCGGCCATTTTTACTTTTCAGGCCTGATTTAGACCACAATCCGAAATCGCATCATGAGGTATCTTATTCGATTCTAGACCCTAAAAACTACTGAAAATCACTTTTAGACGGTTATCCGATTTTCGCCCGAAACTGGTTGATAGAATACCAATAATATCGAATGTCTTCCGATGTTTTTGAAAAATTTTCTGCCCGCTTTATTTGACTTGATTAACCATCCGTGCAATTTTCGTACACTTTTGTTGGGGAGCTTAGAAGCCTAAAAAACGTGTATTACACTTCAATTCGAGCAGTTGCGGCTGGTTGGAGCGGCTATTTTTATTTTACCACGTGTCCGAAATCGCATCATGACGTATCTTATTCGATTCTGGACCCTATAAACTACTATAAATCACCTTTACGAGGTTATCCAATTTTCGGCCAAAACTGGTTTATGGTATACCGGTAACGTCCAATGTCTTATGATGTTTTCAAAAACAATATGTGCCCGCTTTATGTGAGTCGATTAACCATCCGTGAGGTTTTCGTACATTTTTGTTCAAGGTGCTCAACGGCCAAAAAAACGTGTATCATACACTTAAATTCGACCTGTTTCGGGTGGTCGTAGCGACCAGTTTTATTTTTCAGCTAGTTTTATACCACGTGTCCGAAATCGGATCATCAGGTATCTTATTTGATTCTAAACCCTATAAGCTACTATAAATCTCTTTTACACGTTTATCCGATATTCGACTGAAACTGGTTTATCGCATACTTGCAACGACAATGTCTTCCGATGTTTTGAAAAATTTTGTGCCCGCTTTATCTGAATAGATTACCCATCAGTTCGATTATCCCACATTTTTGTTCCGGAATCTCGGAGGCCTAAAAAACGTGTATTGTACACTTCAATTCGACCCGTTTCGGTGGTTGTAGAACCCATCTTTACTTTTCAGGCCTGATTTACACCATGTGTCCGAAATCGCATCATGACGCATCTTATTCGATTCTGGATCCTATAAACTACTATAAATCACCTTTACGATGTTTTCCAATTTTCGGCCAAAACTGGTTTATGATATACCGGTAACGTCCAATGTCTTATGATGTTTTCAAAAACAATATGTGCCCGCTTTATCTGACTCGATAAACCATCCGTGCGATTTTCGTGAATTTTTGTTTCGGGAGCTCAATGGCCAAAAAAATGTGTATTGTACACTTCAATTCGACCCGTTTCGGTGGTGGTAGCGGCCATTTTTACTTTCCAGGCCTGATTTAGACCACGTGTCCGAAATCGCATCATGAGGTGTCTTATTCGATTCAAGACCCTAAAAACTACTGTAAATCACTTTTACACAGTTATCCGATTTTCGACCGAAATTGGTTTATAGCATAACAATAACGTCAAATGTCTTCCGATGTTTTTGAAAAAATTTATGCCCGCTTTATTTGACTTGATAAACCATCCGTGCAATTTTCGTAGACTTTTGTTAGGGAGCCCAGAAGCCTAAAATACGTGTATTACACTTCAATTCGAGCCGTTGTGGCTGGTTGGAGCGGCCATTTTTATTTTTCAGACTGTTTTTATACCACTTGTCCGAAATCGCATCATGACGTATCTTATTCCATTCTGGATCCTATAAACTACTATAAATCACCTTTACGATGTTTTCCAATTTTCGGCCAAAACTAGTTTATGATATACCGGTAACGTCCAATGTCTTATGATGTTTTCAAAAACAATATGTGCCCGCTTTATCTGACTCGATTAACCATCTGTGCGATTTTCGTGCATTTTTTTTTCGGGAGCTCAATGGCCAAAAAAACGTGTATTGTACACTTCAATTCGACCCGTTTCGGTGGTGGTAGCGGCCATTTTTACTTTTCAGGCCTGATTTAGACCACAATCCGAAATCGCATCATGAGGTATCTTATTCGATTCTAGAC
The DNA here is from genome assembly GCA_029255685.2 of Silene conica. Classification (NCBI taxonomy): domain Eukaryota; kingdom Viridiplantae; phylum Streptophyta; class Magnoliopsida; order Caryophyllales; family Caryophyllaceae; genus Silene; species Silene conica. Next base: position 46,577,868 of record CM055317.2, on the reverse strand, counting down.
CCTAAAAACTACTGAAAATCACTTTTAGACGGTTATCCGATTTTCGCCCGAAACTGGTTGATAGAATACCAATAATATCGAATGTCTTCCGATGTTTTTGAAAAATTTTCTGCCCGCTTTATTTGACTTGATTAACCATCCGTGCAATTTTCGTACACTTTTGTTGGGGAGCTCAGAAGCCTAAAAAACGTGTATTACACTTCAATTCGAGCAGTTGCGGCTGGTTGGAGCGGCTATTTTTATTTTACCACGTGTCCGAAATCGCATCATGACGTATCTTATTCGATTCTGGACCCTATAAACTACTATAAATCACCTTTACGAGGTTATCCAATTTTCGGCGAAAACTGGTTTATGGTATACCGGTAACGTCCAATGTCTTATGATGTTTTCAAAAACAATATGTGCCCGCTTTATGTGAGTCGATTAACCATCCGTGAGGTTTTCGTACATTTTTGTTCAAGGTGCTCAACGGCCAAAAAAACGTGTATCATACACTTAAATTCGACCTGTTTCGGGTGGTCGTAGCGGCCAGTTTTATTTTTCAGCTAGTTTTATACCACGTGTCCGAAATCGGATCATCAGGTATCTTATTTGATTCTAAACCCTATAAGCTACTATAAATCTCTTTTACACGTTTATCCGATATTTGACTGAAACTGGTTTATCGCATACCTGCAACGACAATGTCTTCCGATGTTTTGAAAATTTTTGTGCCCGCTTTATCTGAATAGATTACCCATCAGTTCGATTATCCCACATTTTGGTCCCGGAATCTCGGAGGCCTAAAAAACGTGTATTGTACACTTCAATTCGACCCGTTTCGGTGGTTGTAGAACCCATCTTTACTTTTCAGGCCTGATTTACTCCATGTGTCCGAAATCGCATCATGAGGTATCTTATTCAATTCTAGACCCTAAAAACTATTGTAAATCACTTTTACACAGTTATCCGATTTTCGACCGAAACTGGTTTATAGCACAACAATAACGTCAAATGTCTTCCGATGTTTTTGAAAAAATTTCTGCCCGCTTTATTTGACTTGATTAACCATCCGTGCAATTTTCGTAGACTTTTGTTAGGGAGCCCAGAAGCCTAAAATACGTGTATTACACTTCAATTCGAGCCGTTGTGGCTGGTTGGAGCGACCATTTTTATTTTTCAGACTGTTTTTATACCACTTGTCCGAAATCGCATCATGACGTATCTTATTTGATTCTGGATCCTATAAACTACTATAAATCACCTTTACGATGTTTTCCAATTTTCGGCCAAAACTGGTTTATGATATACCGGTAACTTCCAATGTCTTATGATGTTTTCAAAAACAATATGAGCCCGCTTTATCTGACTCGATTAACCAGCCGTCCGATTTTCGTGCATTTTTGTTTCGGGAGCTCAATGGCCAAAAAAACGTGTATTGTACACTTCAATTCGACCCGTTTCGGTGGTGGTAGCGGCCATTTTTACTTTTCAGGCCTGATTTAGACCACGTGTCCGAAATCGCATCATGAGGTATTTTATTCGATTCTAGACCCTAAAAACTACTGTAAATCACTTTTAGACGGTTATCCGATTTTCGACCGAAACTGGTTGATAGCATACCAATAATGTCAAATGTCTTCCGTTGTTTTTGAAAATTTTTTTGCCCGCTTTATTTGACTTGATTAACCATCCGTGCAATTTTCGTACACTTTTGCTGGGGAGCTCAGAAGCCTAAAAAACGTGTATTACACTTCAATTCGAGCCGTTGCGGCTGGTTGGAGCTGCTATTTTTATTTTTTAGACTGTTTTTTTTACCACGTGTCCGAAATCGCATCATGACATATCTTATTCGATTCTGGACCCTATAAACTACTATAAATCACCTTTACAAGGTTATCCAATTTTCGGCCAAAACTGGTTTATGGTATACCGGTAAAGTCCAATGTCTTATGATGTTTTCAAAAAGAATATGTGCCTGATTTATCTGATTTGATTAACCATCCGTGAGGTTTTCGTACATTTTTGTTCCAGGTGCTCAATGGCCAAAAAAACGTGTATCATACAATTCAATTCGACCTGTTTCTGGTGGTCGGAGCGGCCAGTTTTATTTTTCAGCCAGTTTTATACCACGTGTCTAAAATCGCATCATAAGGTATCTTATTTGATTCTAAACCCTACAAGCTACTATAAATCTCTTTTACACGTTTATCCGATTTTCGACTGAAACTGGTTTATCGCATACCTGTAACGACAATGTTCCGATGTTTTTGAAAAATTTTGTGCCCACTTTATCTGAATAGATTAACCATCCGTTCGATTATCCCACATTTTTGTTCCGGAATCTCGGAGGCCTAAAAAACGTGTATTGTACACTTCAATTCGACCCGTTTCGGTGGTTGTAGAACCCATTTTTACTTTTCAGGCCTGATTTACACCATGTGTCCGAAATCGCATCATGAGCTATCTTATTCGATTCAAGACCCTAAAAACTATTGTAAATCACTTTTACACAGTTATCCGATTTTCGACCGAAACTGGTTTATAGCATAACAATAACGTCAAATGTCTTCCGATGTTTTTGAAAAAATTTCTGCCCGCTTTATTTGACTTGATTAACCATCCGTGCAATTTTCGTAGACTTTTGTCAGGGAGCCCAGAAGCCTAAAATACGTGTATTACACTTCAATTCGAGCCGTTGTGGCTGGTTGGAGCGACCATTTTTATTTTTCAGACTGTTTTTATACCACTTGTCCGAAATCGCATCATGACGTACCTTATTTGATTCTGGATCCTATAAACTACTATAAATCACCTTTACGATGTTTTCCAATTTTCGGCCAAAACTGGTTTATGATATACCGGTAACTTCCAATGTCTTATGATGTTTTCAAAAACAATATGTGCCCGCTTTATCTGACTCGATTAACCAGCCGTCCGATTTTCGTGCATTTTTGTTTCGGGAGCTCAATGGCAAAAAAAACGTGTATTGTACACTTCAATTCGACCCGTTTCGGTGGTGGTAGCGGCCATTTTTACTTTTCAGGCCTGATTTAGACCACGTGTCCGAAATCGCATCATGAGGTATTTTATTCGATTCTAGACCCTAAAAACTACTGTAAATCACTTTTAGACGGTTATCCGATTTTCGACCGAAACTGGTTGATAGCATACCAATAATGTCAAATGTCTTCCGTTGTTTTTGAAAAATTTTTTTGCCCGCTTTATTTGACTTGATTAACCATCCGTGCAATTTTCGTACACTTTTGCTGGGGAGCTCAGAAGCCTAAAAAACGTGTATTACACTTCAATTCGAGCCGTTGCGGCTGGTTGGAGCTGCTATTTTTATTTTTTGGACTGTTTTTTTTACCACGTGTCCGAAATCGCATCATGACATATCTTATTCGATTCTGGACCCTATAAACTACTATAAATCACCTTTACGAGGTTATCCAATTTTCGGCCAAAACTGGTTTATGGTATACCGGTAATGTCCGATGTCTTATGATGTTTTCAAAAACAATATGTGCCTGCTTTATCTGATTTGATTAACCATCCGTGAGGTTTTCGTACATTTTTGTTCCAGGTGCTCAATGGCCAAAAAAACGTGTATCATACAATTCAATTCGACCTGTTTCTGGTGGTCAGAGCGGCCAGTTTTATTTTTCAGCCAGTTTTATACCACGTGTCTAAAATCGCATCATAAGGTATCTTATTTGATTCTAAACCCTACAAGCTACTATAAATCTCTTTTACACGTTTATCCGATTTTCGACTGAAACTGGTTTATCGCATACCTGTAACGACAATGTTCCGATGTTTTTGAAAAATTTTGTGCCCACTTTATCTGAATAGATTAACCATCCGTTCGATTATCCCACATTTTTGTTCCGGAATCTCGGAGGCCTAAAAAACGTGTATTGTACACTTCAATTCGACCCGTTTCGGTGGTTGTAGAACCCATTTTTACTTTTCAGGCCTGATTTACACCATGTGTCCGAAATCGCATCATGAGCTATCTTATTCGATTCAAGACCCTAAAAACTATTGTAAATCACTTTTACACAGTTATCCGATTTTCGACCGAAACTGGTTTATAGCATAACAATAACGTCAAATGTCTTCCGATGTTTTTGAAAAAATTTCTGCCCGCTTTATTTGACTTGATTAACCATCCGTGCAATTTTCGTAGACTTTTGTCAGGGAGCCCAGAAGCCTAAAATACGTGTATTACACTTCAATTCGAGCCGTTGTGGCTGGTTGGAGCGACCATTTTTATTTTTCAGACTGTTTTTATACCACTTGTCCGAAATCGCATCATGACGTACCTTATTTGATTCTGGATCCTATAAACTACTATAAATCACCTTTACGATGTTTTCCAATTTTCGGCCAAAACTGGTTTATGATATACCGGTAACTTCCAATGTCTTATGATGTTTTCAAAAACAATATGTGCCCGCTTTATCTGACTCGATTAACCAGCCGTCCGATTTTCGTGCATTTTTGTTTCGGGAGCTCAATGGCAAAAAAAACGTGTATTGTACACTTCAATTCGACCCGTTTCGGTGGTGGTAGCGGCCATTTTTACTTTTCAGGCCTGATTTAGACCACGTGTCCGAAATCGCATCATGAGGTATTTTATTCGATTCTAGACCCTAAAAACTACTGTAAATCACTTTTAGACGGTTATCCGATTTTCGACCGAAACTGGTTGATAGCATACCAATAATGTCAAATGTCTTCCGTTGTTTTTGAAAAATTTTTTTGCCCGCTTTATTTGACTTGATTAACCATCCGTGCAATTTTCGTACACTTTTGCTGGGGAGCTCAGAAGCCTAAAAAACGTGTATTACACTTCAATTCGAGCCGTTGCGGCTGGTTGGAGCTGCTATTTTTATTTTTTGGACTGTTTTTTTTACCACGTGTCCGAAATCGCATCATGACATATCTTATTCGATTCTGGACCCTATAAACTACTATAAATCACCTTTACGAGGTTATCCAATTTTCGGCCAAAACTGGTTTATGGTATACCGGTAATGTCCGATGTCTTATGATGTTTTCAAAAACAATATGTGCCTGCTTTATCTGATTTGATTAACCATCCGTGAGGTTTTCGTACATTTTTGTTCCAGGTGCTCAATGGCCAAAAAAACGTGTATCATACAATTCAATTCGACCTGTTTCTGGTGGTCGGAGCGGCCAGTTTTATTTTTCAGCCAGTTTTATACCACGTGTCTAAAATCGCATCATAAGGTATCTTATTTGATTCTAAACCCTACAAGCTACTATAAATCTCTTTTACACGTTTATCCGATTTTCGACTGAAACTGGTTTATCGCATACCTGTAACGACAATGTTCCGATGTTTTTGAAAAATTTTGTGCCCACTTTATCTGAATAGATTAACCATCCGTTCGATTATCCCACATTTTTGTTCCGGAATCTCGGAGGCCTAAAAAACGTGTATTGTACACTTCAATTCGACCCGTTTCGGTGGTTGTAGAACCCATTTTTACTTTTCAGGCCTGATTTACACCATGTGTCCGAAATCGCATCATGAGCTATCTTATTCGATTCAAGACCCTAAAAACTATTGTAAATCACTTTTACACAGTTATCCGATTTTCGACCGAAACTGGTTTATAGCATAACAATAACGTCAAATGTCTTCCGATGTTTTTGAAAAAATTTCTGCCCGCTTTATTTGACTTGATTAACCATCCGTGCAATTTTCGTAGACTTTTGTCAGGGAGCCCAGAAGCCTAAAATACGTGTATTACACTTCAATTCGAGCCGTTGTGGCTGGTTGGAGCGACCATTTTTATTTTTCAGACTGTTTTTATACCACTTGTCCGAAATCGCATCATGACGTACCTTATTTGATTCTGGATCCTATAAACTACTATAAATCACCTTTACGATGTTTTCCAATTTTCGGCCAAAACTGGTTTATGATATACCGGTAACTTCCAATGTCTTATGATGTTTTCAAAAACAATATGTGCCCGCTTTATCTGACTCGATTAACCAGCCGTCCGATTTTCGTGCATTTTTGTTTCGGGAGCTCAATGGCAAAAAAAACGTGTATTGTACACTTCAATTCGACCCGTTTCGGTGGTGGTAGCGGCCATTTTTACTTTTCAGGCCTGATTTAGACCACGTGTCCGAAATCGCATCATGAGGTATTTTATTCGATTCTAGACCCTAAAAACTACTGTAAATCACTTTTAGACGGTTATCCGATTTTCGACCGAAACTGGTTGATAGCATACCAATAATGTGAAATGTCTTCCGTTGTTTTTGAAAAATTTTTTTGCCCGCTTTATTTGACTTGATTAACCATCCGTGCAATTTTCGTACACTTTTGCTGGGGAGCTCAGAAGCCTAAAAAACGTGTATTACACTTCAATTCGAGCCGTTGCGGCTGGTTGGAGCTGCTATTTTTATTTTTTGGACTGTTTTTTTTACCACGTGTCCGAAATCGCATCATGACATATCTTATTCGATTCTGGACCCTATAAACTACTATAAATCACCTTTACGAGGTTATCCAATTTTCAGCCAAAACTGGTTTATGGTATACCGGTAATGTCCGATGTCTTATGATGTTTTCAAAAACAATATGTGCCTGCTTTATCTGATTTGATTAACCATCCGTGAGGTTTTCGTACATTTTTGTTCCAGGTGCTCAATGGCCAAAAAAACGTGTATCATACAATTCAATTCGACCTGTTTCTGGTGGTCGGAGCGGCCAGTTTTATTTTTCAGCCAGTTTTATACCACGTGTCTAAAATCGCATCATAAGGTATCTTATTTGATTCTAAACCCTACAAGCCACTATAAATCTCTTTTACACGTTTATCCGATTTTCGACTGAAACTGGTTTATCGCATACCTGTAACGACAATGTTCCGATGTTTTTGAAATATTTTGTGCCCACTTTATCTGAATAGATTAACCATCCGTTCGATTATCCCACATTTTTGTTCCGGAATCTCGGAGGCCTAAAAAACGTGTATTGTACACTTCAATTCGACCCGTTTCGGTGGTTGTAAAACCCATTTTTACTTTTCAGGCCTGATTTACACCCTGTGTCCGAAATCGCATCATGAGGTATCTTATTCGATTCAAGACCCTAAAAACTATTGTAAATCACTTTTACACACAGTTATCCGATTTTCGACCGAAACTGGTTTATAGCATAACAATAACGTCAAATGTCTTCCGATGTTTTTGAAAAAATTTCTGCCCGCTTTATTTGACTTGATTAACCATCCGTGCAATTTTCGTAGACTTTTGTTAGGGAGCCCAGAAGCCTATAATACGTGTATTACACTTCAATTCGAGCCGTTGTGGCTGGTTGGAGCGACCATTTTTATTTTTCAGACTGTTTTTATACCACTTGTCCGAAATCGCATCATGACATATCTTCTTTGATTCTGGATCCTATAAACTACTATAAATCACCTTTACGATGTTTTCCAATTTTCGGCCAAAACTGGTTTATGATATACCGGTAACTTCCAATGTCTTATGATGTTTTCAAAAACAATATGTGCCCGCTTTATCTGACTCGATTAACCAGCCGTCCGATTTTCGTGCATTTTTGTTTCGGGAGCTCAATGGCCAAAAAAACGTGTATTGTACACTTCAATTCGACCCGTTTCGGTGGTGGTAGCGGCCATTTTTACTTTTCAGGCCTGATTTAGACCACGTGTCCGAAATCGCATCATGAGGTATCTTATTCGATTCTAGACCCTAAAAACTACTGTAAATCACTTTTAGACGGTTATCCGATTTTCGACCGAAACTGGTTGATAGCATACCAATAATGTCAAATGTCTTTCGTTGTTTTTGAAATTTTTTTTGCCCGCTTTATTTGACTTGATTAACCATCCGTGCAATTTTCGTACACTTTTGCTGGGGAGCTCAGAAGCCTAAAAAACGTGTATTACACTTCAATTCGAGCCGTTGCGGCTGGTTGGAGCTGCTATTTTTATTTTTTAGATTTTTTTTTTTACCACGTGTCCGAAATCGCATCATGACATATCTTATTCGATTCTGGACCCTATAAACTACTGTAAATCACCTTTACGAGGTTATCCAATTTTCGGCCAAAACTGGTTTATGGTATACCGGTAAAGTCCAATGTCTTATGATGTTTTCAAAAACAATATGTGCCTGCTTTATCTGATTTGATTAACCATCCGTGAGGTTTTCGTACATTTTTGTTCCAAGTGCTCAATGGCCAAAAAAACGTGTATCATACAATTCAATTCGACCTGTTTCTGGTAGTCGGAGCGGCCAGTTTTATTTTTCAGCCAGTTTTATAACCACGTGTCTAAAATCGCATCATAAGGTATCTTATTTGATTCTAAACCCTACAAGCCACTATAAATCTCTTTTACAAGTTTATCCGATTTTCGACTGAAACTGGTTTATCGCATACCTGTAACGACAATGTTCCGATGTTTTTGAAAAATTTTGTGCCCACTTTATCTGAATAGATTAACCATCCGTTCGATTATCCCACATTTTTGTTCCGGAATCTCGGAGGCCTAAAAAACGTGTATTGTACACTTCAATTCGACCCGTTTCGGTGGTTGTAGAACCCATTTTTACTTTTCAGGCCTGATTTACACCCTGTGTCCGAAATCGCATCATGAGGTATCTTATTCGATTCAAGACCCTAAAAACTATTGTAAATCACTTTTACACAGTTATCCGATTTTCGACCGAAACTGGTTTATAGCATAACAATAACGTCAAATGTCTTCCGATGTTTTTGAAAAAATTTCTGCCCGCTTTATTTGACTTGATTAACCATCCGTGCAATTTTCGTAGACTTTTGTTAGGGAGCCCAGAAGCCTATAATACGTGTATTACACTTCAATTCGAGCCGTTGTGGCTGGTTGGAGCGACCATTTTTATTTTTCAGACTGTTTTTATACCACTTGTCCGAAATCGCATCATGACGTATCTTATTTGATTCTGGATCCTATAAACTACTATAAATCACCTTTACGATGTTTTCCAATTTTCGGCCAAAACTGGTTTATGATATACCGGTAACTTCCAATGTCTTATGAAGTTTTCAAAAACAATATGTGCCCGCTTTATCTGACTCGATTAACCAGCCGTCCGATTTTCGTGCATTTTTGTTTCGGGAGCTCAATGGCCAAAAAAACGTGTATTGTACACTTCAATTCGACCCGTTTCGGTGGTGGTAGCGGCCATTTTTACTTTTCAGGCCTGATTTAGACCACGTGTCCGAAATCGCATCATGAGGTATCTTATTCGATTCTAGATCCTAAAAACTACTGTAAATCACTTTTAGACGGTTATCCGATTTTCGACCGAAACTGGTTGATAGCATACCAATAATGTCAAATGTCTTCCGATGTTTTTGAAAAATTTTTTGCCCGCTTTATTTGACTTGATTAACCATCCGTGCAATTTCCGTACACTTTTGTTGGGGAGCTCAGAAGCCTAAAAAACGTGTATTACACTTCAATTCGAGCCGTTGCCGCTGGTTGGAGCGGCTATTTTTATTTTTTAGACTGTTTTTTTTACCACGTGTCCGAAATCGCATCATGACATATCTTATATGATTCTGGACCCTATAAACTACTATAAATCACCTTTACGAGGTTATCCAATTTTCGGCCAAAACTGGTTTATGGTATACCGGTAATGTCCAATGTCTTATGATGTTTTCAAAAACAATATGTGCCTGCTTTATCTGATTTGATTAACCATCCGTGAGGTTTTCGTACATTTTTGTTCCAGGTGCTTAATGGCCAAAAGAACGTGTATCATACAATTCAATTCGACCTGTTTCTGGTGGTCGGAGCGGCCAGTTTTATTTTTCAGCCAGTCTTATACCACGTGTCTAAAATCGCATCATAAGGTATCTTATTTGATTCTAAACCCTACAAGCTACTATAAATCTCTTTTACACGTTTATCCGATTTTCGACTGAAACTGGTTTATCGCGTACCTGTAACGACAATGTTCCGATGTTTTTGAAAATTTTTATGCCCACTTTATCTGAATAGATTAACCATCCGTTCGATTATCCCACATTTTTGTTCCGGAATCTCGGAGGCCTAAAAAACGTGTATTGTACACTTCAATTCAACCCGTTTCGGTGGTTGTAGAACCCATTTTTACTTTCAGGCCTGATTTACACCATGTGTCCGAAATTGCATCATGAGGTATCTTATTCGATTCAAGACCCTAAAAACTATTGTAAATCACTTTTACACAGTTATCCGATTGTCGACCGAAACTGGTTTATAGCATAGCAATAACGTCAAATGTCTTCCGATATTTTTGAAACAATTTCTGCCCGCTTTATTTGACTTGATTAACCATCAGTGCAATTTTCGTAGACTTTTGTTAGGGAGCCCAGAAGCCTAAAATACGTGTATTACACTTCAATTCGAGCCGTTGTGGCTGGTTGGAGCGACCATTTTTATTTTTCAGACTGTTTTTATTCCACTTGTCCGAAATCGCATCATGACGTATCTTATTTGATTCTGGATCCTATAAACTACTATAAATCACCTTTACGATGTTTTCCAATTTTCGGCCAAAACTGGTTTATGATATACCGGTAACTTCCAATGTCTTATGATGTTTTCAAAAACAATATGTGCCCGCTTTATCTGACTCGATTAACCAGCCGTGCGATTTTCGTGCATTTTTGTTTCGGGAGCTCAATGGCCAAAAAAACGTGTATTGTACACTTCAATTCGACCCGTTTCGGTGGTGGTAGTGGCCATTTTTAGTTTTCAGGCCTGATTTAGACCACGTGTCCGAAATCGCATCATGAGGTATCTTATTCGATTCTAGACCTTAAAAACTACTGTAAATCACTTTTAGACGGTTATCCGATTTTCGACCGAAACTGGTTGATAGCATACCAATAATGTCAAATGTCTTCCGATGTTTTTGAAAAATTTTTTGCCCGCTTTATTTGACTTGATTAACCATCCGTGCAATTTCCGTACACTTTTGTTGGGGAGCTCAGAAGCCTAAAAAACGTGTATTACACTTCAATTCGAGCCATTGCCGCTGGTTGGAGCGGCTATTTTTATTTTTTAGACTGTTTTTTTTACCACGTGTCCGAAATCGCGTCATGACATATCTTATATGATTCTGGACCCTATAAACTACTATAAATCACCTTTACGAGGTTATCCAATTTTCGGCCAAAACTGGTTTATGGTATACCGGTAATGTCCAATGTCTTATGATGTTTTCAAAAACAATATGTGCCTGCTTTATCTGATTTGATTAACCATCCGTGAGGTTTTCGTACATTTTTGTTCCAGGTGCTTAATGGCCAAAAGAACGTGTATCATACAATTCAATTCGACCTGTTTCTGGTGGTCGGAGCGGCCAGTTTTATTTTTCAGCCAGTCTTATACCACGTGTCTAAAATCGCATCATAAGGTATCTTATTTGATTCTAAACCCTACAAGCTACTATAAATCTCTTTTACACGTTTATCCGATTTTCGACTGAAACTGGTTTATCGCGTACCTGTAACGACAATGTTCCGATGTTTTTGAAAATTTTTATGCCCACTTTATCTGAATAGATTAACCATCCGTTCGATTATCCCACATTTTTGTTCCGGAATCTCGGAGGCCTAAAAAACGTGTATTGTACACTTCAATTCAACCCGTTTCGGTGGTTGTAGAACCCATTTTTACTTTCAGGCCTGATTTACACCATGTGACCGAAATTGCATCATGAGGTATCTTATTCGATTCAAGACCCTAAAAACTATTGTAAATCACTTTTACACAGTTATCCGATTGTCGACCGAAACTGGTTTATAGCATAGCAATAACGTCAAATGTCTTCCGATATTTTTGAAACAATTTCTGCCCGCTTTATTTGACTTGATTAACCATCAGTGCAATTTTCGTAGACTTTTGTTAGGGAGCCCAGAAGCCTAAAATACGTGTATTACACTTCAATTCGAGCCGTTGTGGCTGGTTGGAGCGACCATTTTTATTTTTCAGACTGTTTTTATTCCACTTGTCCGAAATCGCATCATGACGTATCTTATTTGATTCTGGATCCTATAAACTACTATAAATCACCTTTACGATGTTTTCCAATTTTCGGCCAAAACTGGTTTATGATATACCGGTAACTTCCAATGTCTTATGATGTTTTCAAAAACAATATGTGCCCGCTTTATCTGACTCGATTAACCAGCCGTGCGATTTTCGTGCATTTTTGTTTCGGGAGCTCAATGGCCAAAAAAACGTGTATTGTACACTTCAATTCGACCCGTTTCGGTGGTGGTAGCGGCCATTTTTAGTTTTCAGGCCTGATTTAGACCACGTGTCCGAAATCGCATCATGAGGTATCTTATTCGATTCTAGACCTTAAAAACTACTGTAAATCACTTTTAGACGGTTATCCGATTTTCGACCGAAACTGGTTGATAGCATACCAATAATGTCAAATGTCTTCCGATGTTTTTGAAAATTTTTCTGCCCGCTTTATTTGACTTGATTAACCATCCGTGCAATTTTCTTACACTTTTGTTGGGGAGCTCAGAAGCCTAAAAAACGTGTATTACACTTCAATTCGAGCCGTTGCGGCTGGTTGGAGCGACTATTTTTATTTTTTAGACTGTTTTTTTTACCACGTGTCCTGACACCCGTCGTTGAGGGGTGCCAAAGATAAGATTTATAAAACCTCAGCTTAAACATAGATAGGATAAGTCAAGGGTCGAACCACAGAGAGACAAGGTTAATTATGTTTGTGTATTTAAAGTCTATTGCAAGTAACCAAAAAAAAAGGGGGTTTGATTTGAGATTTAAACTAATAACTAAAAGGACAAAATAAACAAGAGAAATAAAATAAGGTAAAAGGAGATTAGGAACTTTGGTTCCCCATAGTTAAAACAAGTTAATGAAGGGTAAAATAATCAAATAACACAATCCCAAGGAACAAAGAATAAACCTTTAGGTCAATATTCTACCCAATCCTTACGGTCTTAGGGTTCCTAGAAAAGCACTAAACTTTCGTTCAAGGGCAATCCCAAAGTTGTTGTTAAACTAATCCTAATAATCTTTCAATCTTAAGGATTAGTTCACCAACAATAATGGGGGATTGGTAATTCAATCATTAAACTATCAAAATCAAGTCTTTACCATGGTTCCCCTAATTCCTAATCACAAGAATTAGCTATGCATACTCTTAATTATGAAACTAACAATAACTAATAACATCAAAGGAATCAACGTAATTAAAGATGACAATAAAAGGGAAAACATGAATTAAGAAATAACAAAAAGATGAATAACGAGATTAAATAAAAAGGGAAGATTGAATTGTAGCAACTTACAACTTAATTGGAAAATCTAAGAACAAAGATGAAAGCTTGGTACCAAATCTCTAACTATGGAGTTCTTCTAACATAAAGTGCTTGATAATAATATTTCGTGACCTAATTGAAGAGTCTAGGTCTCCTTAAATAAGAATAATTACAAGATTAGGAAAGTAGAAACACGAAACAAAAGTCCTTGGGTCAGCCTCTGGTCGGTCGACCTCTGAAGCGGGTCGGTCGACCGCTTTAAGTGCTGCTGGGCTCTTATGCGAATTTGGCTTTGGTCAGGAATTGGGCTTCGGTCGGTCAACCTATGATGCGGGTCGGTCGACCGCTTCTTGTCCGTTCCAGCTTTAATCAGGCCCAGAAACAATACTCGGACATGCAATCCGGATCCTTGCTTCGTATTAGTTCTCAAAACAGCTTCGGAAAGGCAAATAAGGTTCAGTTTTGCTCACTTCCGCGTATTCCTATATATAAAACATAGAAATGCCAAAGTAAACCGTTTCGGGAGAAATAGCAACTAAAAGTCATGAAAACGTAAGAAAATACGTGCCAAAAGAATAAATAAAATGCATAAAATAGGCACGTATCATGTCCGAAATCGCATCATGACATATCTTATTCGATTCTGGACCCTATAAACTACTATAAATCACCTTTACGAGGTTATCCAATTTTCGGCCAAAACTGGTTTATGGTATACCGGTAATGTCCAATGTCTTATGATGTTTTCAAAAACAATATGTGCCTACTTTATCTGATTTGATTAACCATCCGTGAGGTTTCGTACATTTTTGTTCCAGGTGCTCAATGGCCAAAAGAACGTGTATCATACAATTCAATTCGACCTGTTTCTGGTGGTCGGAGCGGCCAGTTTTATTTTTCAGCCTGTTTTATACCACGTGTCTAAAATCGCATCATAAGGTATCTTATTTGATTCTAAACCCTACAAGCTACTGTAAATCTCTTTTACACGTTTATCCGATTTTCGACTGAAACTGGTTTATCGCATACCTGTAACGACAATGTTCCGATGTTTTTGAAAAATTTTGTGCCCACTTTATCTGAATAGATTAACCATCCGTTCGATTATCCCACATTTTTGTTCCGGAATCTTGGAGGCCTAAAAAACGTGTATTGTACACTTCAATTCGACCTGTTTCGGTGGTTGTAGAACCCATTTTTACTTTTCAGGCCTGATTTACACCCTGTGTCCGAAATCGCATCATGAGGTATCTTATTCGATTCAAGACCCTAAAAACTATTGTAAATCACTTTTACACTGTTATCCGATTTTCGACCGAAACTGGTTTATAGCATAACAATAACGTCAAATGTCTTCCGATGTTTTTGAAAACATTTCTGCCCGCTTTATTTGACTTGATTAACCATCCGTGCAATTTTCGTAGACTTTTGTTAGGGAGCCCAGAAGCCTAAAATACGTGTATTACACTTCAATTCGAGCCGTTGTGGCTGGTTGGAGCGACCATTTTTATTTTTCAGACTGTTTTTATACCACTTGTCCGAAATCGCATCATAACGTATCTTATTTGATTCTGGATCCTATAAACAACTATAAATCACCTTTACGATGTTTTCCAATTTTCGGCCAAAACTGGTTTATGATATACCAGTAACGTCCAATGTCTTATGATGTTTTCAAAAACAATATGTGCCCGCTTTATCTGACTCGATTAACCAGCCGTGCGATTTCCGTGCATTTTTGTTTCGGGAGCTCAATGGCCAAAAAAACGTGTATTGTACACTTCAATTCGACCCGTTTCGGTGGTGGTAGCGGCCATTTTTACTTTTCAGGCCTGATTTAGACCACGTGTCCGAAATCGCATCATGAGGTATGTTATTCGATTCTAGACCCTAAAAACTACTGTAAATCACTTTTAGACGGTTATCTGATTTTCGACCGAAACTGGTTGATAGCATACCAATAATGTCAAATGTCTTCCGATGTTTTTGAAAATTTTTCTGCCCGTTTTATTTGACTTGATTAACCATCCGTGCAATTTCCGTACACTTTTGTTGGGGAGCTCAGAAGTCTAAAAAACGTGTATTACACTTCAATTCGAGCCGTTGCGGCTGGTTGGCGCGGCTATTTTTATTTTTTAGACTATTATTTTTACCACGTGTCCGAAATCGCATCATGACATATCTTATTCAATTCTGGACCATATAAACTACTTTAAAACCTTTACGAGGTTATCAAATTTTCGGCCAAAACTGGTTTATGGTATACCGGTAATGTCCAATGTCTTATGATGTTTTCAAAAACAATATGTGCCTGCTTTATCTGATTTGATTAACCATCCGTGTGGTTTTCGTACATTTTTGTTCCAGGTGCTCAATGGCCAAAAAAACGTGTATCATACAATTCAATTCGACCTGTTTCTGGTGGTCGGAGAGGCCAGTTTTATTTTTCAGCCAGTTTTATACCACGTGTCTAAAATCGCATCATAAGGTATCTTATTTGATTCTAAACCCTACAAGCTACTATAAATCTCTTTTACACGTTTATCCGATTTTCGACTGAAACTGGTTTATCGCATACCTGTAACGACAATGTTCCGATGTTTTTGAAAAATTTTGTGCCCACTTTATATGAATAGATTAACCATCCGTTCGATTATCCCACATTTTTGTTCCGGAATCTCGGAGGCCTAAAAAACGTGTATTGTACACTTCAATTCGACCCGTTTCGGTGGTTGTAGAACCCATTTTTACTTTTCAGGCCTGATTTACACCCTGTGTCCGAAATCGCATCATGAGGTATCTTATTCGATTCAAGACCCTAAAAACTATTTTAAATCACTTTTACACAGTTATCCTATTTTCGACCGAAACTGGTTTATTGCATAACAAAAACGTCAAATGTCTTCCGATGTTTTTGAAAAAATTTCTGCCCGCTTTATTTGACTTGATTAACCATCCGTGCAATTTTCGTAGACTTTTGTTAGGGAGCCCAGAAGCCTAAAATACGTGTATTACACTTCAATTCGAGCCGTTGTGGCTGGTTGGAGCGACCATTTTTATTTATCAGACTGTTTTTATACCACTTGTTCGAAATCGCATCATGACGTATCTTATTTGATTCTGGATCCTATAAACTACTATAAATCACCTTTACGATGTTTTCCAATTTTCGGCCAAAACTGGTTTATGATATACCGGTAACGTCCAATGTCTTATGATGTTTTCAAAAACAATATGTGCCCGCTTTATCTGACTCGATTAACCAGCCGTGCGATTTTCGTGCATTTTTGTTTCGGGAGCTCAATGGCCAAAAAAACGTGTATTGTACACTTCAATTCGACCCGTTTCGGTGGTGGTAACGGCCATTTTTACTTTTCAGGCCTGATTCAGACCACGTGTCCGAAATCGCATCATGAGGTATCTTATTCGATTCTAGACCCTAAAAACTACTGTAAATCACTTTTAGACGGTTATCTGATTTTCGACCGAAACTGGTTGATAGCATACCAATAATGTCAAATGTCTTCCGATGTTTTTGAAAATTTTTATGCCCGCTTTATTTGACTTGATTAACCATCCGTGCAGTTTTCGTACACTTTTGTTGGGGAGCTCAGAAGCCTAAAAAACGTGTATTACACTTCAATTCGAGCCGTTGCGGCTGGTTGGAGCGGCTATTTTTTATTTTTTAGACTATTTTTTTTACCACGTGTCCAAAATCGCATCATGACATATCTTATTCAATTCTGGACCCTATAAACTACTTTAAAACCTTTACGAGGTTATCAAATTTTCGGCCAAAACTGGTTTATGGTATACCGGTAATGTCCAATGTCTTATGATGTTTTCAAAAACAATATGTGCCTGCTTTATCTGATTTGATTAACCATCCGTGAGGTTTTCGTACATTTTTGTTCCAGGTGCTTAATGGCCAAAAAAACGTGTATCATACAATTCAATTCGACCTGTTTCTGGTGGTCGGAGCGGCCAGTTTTATTTTTCAGCTAGTTTTATACCACGTGTCTAAAATTGCATCATAAGGTATCTTATTTGATTCTAAACCCTACAAGCTACTATAAATCTCTTTTACACGTTTATCCGATTTTCGACTGAAACTGGTTTATCGCATACCTGTAACGACAATGTTCCGATGTTTTTGAAAACTTTTGTGCCCACTTTATCTGAATAGATTAACCATCCGTTCGATTATCCCACATTTTTGTTCCGGAATCTCGGAGGCCTAAAAAACGTGTATTGTACACTTCAATTCGACCCGTTTCGGTGGTTGTAGAACCCATTTTTACTTTTCAGGCCTGATTTACACCATGTGTCCGAAATTGCATCATGAGGTATCTTATTCGATTCAAGACCCTAAAAACTATTGTAAATCACTTTTACACAGTTATCCGATTTTCGACCGAAACTGGTTTATAGCATAACAATAACGTCAAATGTCTTCCGATATTTTTGAAACAATTTCTGACCGCTTTGTTTGACTTGATTTACCATCCGTGCAATTTTCGTAGACTTTTGTTAGGGAGCCCAGAAGCCTAAAATACGTGTATTACACTTCAATTCGAGCCGTTGTGGCTGGTTGGAGCGACCATTTTTATTTTTCAGACTGTTTTTATACCACTTGTCCGAAATCGCATCATGACGCATCTTATTTGATTCTGGATCCTATAAACTACTATAAATCACCTTTACGATGTTTTCCAATTTTCGGCCAAAACTGGTTTATGATATACCGGTAACGTCCAATGTCTTATGATGTTTTCAAAAACAATATGTGCCCGCTTTATCTGACTCGATTAACCGTCCGTGCGATTTTCGTGCATTTTTATTTCGGGAGCTCAATGGCCAAAAAAAAGTGTATTGTACACTTCAATTCGACCCGTTTCGGTGGTGGTAGCGGCCATTTTTACTTTTCAGGCCTGATTTTGACCATGTGTCCGAAATCGCATCATGAGGTATCTTATTCGATTCTAGACCCTAAAACTACTGTAAATCACTTTTAGACGGTTATCCGATTTTCGACCGAAACTGGTTGATAGCATACCAATAATGTCAAATGTCTTCCGATGTTTTTGAAAATTTTCCTGCCCGCTTTATTTGACTTGATTAACCATCCGTGCAATTTTCGTACACTTTTGTTGGGGAGCTCAGAAGCCTAAAAAACGTGTATTACACTTCAATTCGAGCCGTTGCGGCTGGTTGGAGCGGCTATTTTTATTTTTTAGACTGTTTTTTTTACCACGTGTCCGAAATCGCATCATGACATATCTTATTCGATTCTGGACCCTATAAACTACTTTAAAACCTTTACGAGGTTATCCAATTTTCGGCCAAAACTGGTTTATGGTATACCGGTAATGTCCAATGTCTTATGATGTTTTCAAAAACAATATGTGCCTGCTTTATCTGATTTGATTAACCATCCGTGAGGTTTTCGTACATTTTTGTTCCAGGTGCTCAATGGCCAAAAAACCGTGTATCATACAATTCAATTCGACCTGTTTCTGGTGGTCGGAGCGGCCAGTTTTATTTTTCAGCCAGTTTTATACCACGTGTCTAAAATCGCATCATAAGGTATCTTATTTGATTCTAAACCCTACAAGCTACTATAAATCTCTTTTACACGTTTATCCGATTTTCGACTGAAACTGGTTTATCGCATACCTGTAACGACAATGTTCCGATGTTTTTGAAAATTTTTGTGCCCACTTTATCTGAATAGATTAACCATCCGTTCGATTATCCCACATTTTTGTTCCGGAATCTCGGAGGCCTAAAAAACGTGTATTGTACACTTCAATTCGACCCGTTTCGGTGGTGGTAGCGGCCATTTTTACTTTTCAGGCCTGATTTAGACCATGTGTCCGAAATCGCATCATGAGGTATCTTATTCGATTCTAGACCCTAAAAGCTACTGTAAATCACTTTTAGACGGTTATCTGATTTTCGACCGAAACTGGTTGATAGCATACCAATAATGTCAAATGTCTTCCGATGTTTTTGAAAAATTTTATGCCCGCTTTATTTGACTTGATTAACCATCCGTGCAATTTCCGTACACTTTTGTTGGGGAGCTCAGAAGTCTAAAAAACGTGTATTACACTTCAATTCGAGCCGTTGCGGCTGGTTGGAGCGGCTATTTTTATTTTTTAGACTATTTTTTTAACCACGTGTCCGAAATCGCATCATGACATATCTTATTCAATTCTGGACCCTATAAACTACTTTAAAACCTTTACGAGGTTATCCAATTTTCGGCCAAAACTGGTTTATGGTATACCGGTAATGTCCGATGTCTTATGATGTTTTCAAAAACAATATGTGCCTGCTTTATCTGATTTGATTAACCATCCGTGAGGTTTTCGTACATTTTTGTTCCAGGTGCTCAATGGCCAAAAAAACGTGTATCATACAATTCAATTCGACCTGTTTCTGGTGGTCGGAGCGTCCAGTTTTATTTTCCAGCCAGTTTTATACCACGTGTCTAAAATCGCATCATAAGGTATCTTATTTGATTCTAAACCCTACAAGCTACTATAAATCTCTTTTACACGTTTATCCGATTTTCGACTGAAACTGGTTTATCGCATACCTGTAACGACAATGTTCCGATGTTTTTGAAAATTTTTTTGCCCACTTTATCTGAATAGATTAACCATCCGTTCGATTATCCCACATTTTTGTTCCGGAATCTCGGAGGCCTAAAAAACGTGTATTGTACACTTCAATTCGACCCGTTTCGGTGGTTGTAGAACCCATTTTTACTTTTCAGGCCTGATTTACACCATGTGTCCGAAATTGCATCATGAGGTATCTTATTCGATTCAAGACCCTAAAAACTATTGTAAATCACTTTTACACAGTTATCCGATTTTCGACCGAAACTGGTTTATAGCATAACAATAACGTCAAATGTCTTCCGATGTTTTTGAAACAATTTCTGCCCGCTTTATTTGACTTGATTAACCATCCGTGCAATTTTCGTAGACTTTTGTTTGGGAGCCCAGAAGCCTAAAATACGTGTATTACACTTCAATTCGAGCCGTTGTGACTGGTTGGAGCGACCATTTTTATTTTTCAGACTGTTTTTATACCACTTGTCCGAAATCGCAACATGACGTATCTTATTTGATTCTGGATCCTATAAACTACTATAAATCACCTTTACGATGTTTTCCAATTTTCGGCCAAAACTGGTTTATGATATACCGGTAACGTCCAATGTCTTATGATGTTTTCAAAAACAACATGTGCCCGCTTTATCTGACTCGATTAACCGTCCGTGCGATTTTCGTGCATTTTTATTTCGGGAGCTCAATGCCCAAAAAAAAGTGAATTGTACACTTCAATTCGACCCGTTTCGGTGGTGGTAGCGGCCATTTTTACTTTTCAGGCCTGATTTAGACCATGTGTCCGAAATCGCATCATGAGGTATCTTATTCGATTCTAGACCCTCAAAACTACTGTAAATCACTTTTAGACGGTTATCCGATTTTCGACCGAAACTGGTTGATAGCATACCAATAATGTCAAATGTCTTCCGATGTTTTTGAAAATTTTTCTGCCCGCTTTATTTGACTTGATTAACCATCCGTGCAATTTTCGTACACTTTTGTTGGGGAGCTCAGAAGCCTAAAAAACGTGTATTACATTTCAATTCGAGCCGTTGCGGCTGGTTGGAGCGGCTATTTTTATTTTTTAGATTGTTTTTTTTACCACGTGTCCGAAATCGCATCATGACATATCTTATTCGATTCTGGACCCTATAAACTACTTTAAAACCTTTACGAGGTTATCCAATTTTCGGCCAAAACTGGTTTATGGTATACCGGTAATGTCCAATGTCTTATGTTGTTTTCAAAAACAATATGTGTCTGCTTTATCTGATTTGATTAACCATCCGTGAGGTTTTCGTACATTTTTGTTCCAGGTGCTCAATGGCCAAAAAAACGTGTATCATACAATTCAATTGGTTCAGAGGTGTCAGTTGTGTGCTCGAAATTGCTCAGCATTAGTGATCGACTTTCCTTCATTACGACTCAGGGAGGAGCCATGGTTAGGGATCATGGGTTACTAAGGGAAGACGCATCTCAAGCACTCGAGGCCGTCAAAGCACTATCCCTCAAAGTGCTCAACTTTGAAATTTCACTCAATGCTCAAGGGAGAAACGTATCAAGTTGTTTGGACAGGCTGGAGTCACTTGAGTATCGTACCCGACCCGATTATGTGAATCCCTATGCAAAGAATCCGGGTTCAAGCTCTCGTTCGTGATCAATCCTCTCCGTCTCTGATTGTTCGAAATTTGGTTGGATTGTTGTTATTTTGTTCTAAGTCCGGTGGTGGACTTTTAAACTCTTTTGTCTTGTGGCCCAATCTCTAACCTAGCCCATTAAGGAATCCGAGGCCTTACCGTTTTGTTTTGCCTTCTCTCGGATTTCCTAATCTTACCATGGCCCAACTTATTAATATCTTTTGCAGGCCCAGTTATCCAATTCCACTAGCCGGCCCAATTTTCTTTAAACACTTCTTCATTCGGCCCATTGGCTTAGTATTTTGGACTGATTGTGTATATTTTTAACATTCCGTATGTGGTTATGTGATATTTTCTATGTTCATATTATTTCGACTCGTTTATATGCTTGCTTATGCTTCGTACGTATATTATTCTAGTCGTTTCATGTCTTTGTTCTCATCTTTTCGATGATGTCAAGAGGGGGAAAAAATGCGAACTTAGATTAGAATTTGCCTAAGCTTGCTCCTTGTCGTAATTCATTGTCTCTTAGGGTCCTTAAAGGATATGGGTTAGATAGAAGATAGAAACCCTAAGTGACTCTTTGCTATGAATGACCCTTATTATATTGAGGGGGAACATACACTTAGACACGAAATCTAAGAGAGACTTGCCATCATCAAAAAGGGGGAATTTGTTGAACCATATATTCAAATATATATATAGTATATATGTTTATGTTTTGATAATGACAAGTCTAGATATTTATATATTATATACTCGTATGTATAATCGTGTGCTAAGTGTACAGAACATTAGTAACAAGATCTAATCAATCAAGTATAAAAGATTCAAGCATATTAGTCAGTGAATTGACTAAGTCGAAGATTGATAGAAGATCACAAGCGCGCATAATGAACTAAAGTTGTATTCGTCAACTATAGCTTTAGTACAAGATGGATTCAAGTTATAGCCCGTAGCTATAACTCTATATCATGAAGAAATGATCAAGACTTATGTGTGGTTTAGTTGAAACAATTGTTTCCTAATTTGTGTCGTGTAGTATTAGTGGTTCAATGGTATTCTATTTAAATATAGAATTGTTAATCTTAATAGGATTATATAAAATATCTTTTAGTTAAATAAGAAATAAATAATTGTCTTATGAGATAATTATTTATTACTAAAATAAACTAAAGATTTTTTATATGATTTTAATTGTCAAAATATATAATCTAAGATTTAGTTTGTTTCGATTTTGGTAATTGTGTGATATGTCACATTACCATAAATCGTGTAGGACTTACTTAAATAAATATTATGTATTTATTTAATGTCCTAAATAAACTAAGATTATATTATGGTAATATATTTTATTATCTTTGACATGATTTAGGAAGTTGATTTAATAAGGATACTAATTATTTATTATATAAAGATCTTTCCTAAATATGAATTAGGAAATTAATTCCTTATATAATACATATAGTATATTATTAAATCTTTCCTAAATATATTAAGATTAGATTTAAGGTAGTATTACTAAAAGACTAGTATTCTAGTTTAAGTAATATTCCTAAATCATCTAGGGTTTGAATTACCTAGATACATATTCTATATAAATAGACTACCATGATACATTAATCCACACGAAATACACAACACACTTACACGCAAATCAAGAGAGAGCCGTTGGTCATATACTTCAATATTCGAGCTTATCATTGTCATATCCGATTCAAGATTCAAGTGCTCAAGCATTGATCTTATTCATTCAAGATAGTGACACCAAGAAAACATTGAAGACTTTATCTTATTTACGTAAGATAGATTGAGTATTTAGCGGTACTCGTTGTAAGACAAATATTTAACGGTATTTGTCGTAGCTAGATATTTAACGGTATCTAGATTGAGTTGTGACTAACATCAAAGTCGCACGAGTAGGGTTGATAAAATTGTAATCCAGAGTTGGTACTAATTTTATTAATCGAGAATAGTGGACGTAGGTCTCAGAGTGTGAGACTGAACCACTTCAAAAATATCGTGTCTCTACTTTATTATTGCTCTACTCAACGATCATCATACAACTACATACACATCGAAGAAGATTTTAAAAAGAAGGCATACTCAATTCAACCCCCCCTTCTTGAGTATATTATATCAATAGACTCTTCAATTGGTATCAGAGCCTCGTGCTCTTGATCGCCTAGCCGCGTGAGTTTTGATCCTTCTATTGATTCTATATTATATACTCTTTATTCAATGGATTCCAAGCATCTCAAATGCCCTATCTTCGATGGCAAAAACTATAGTTTATGGAAAAATATGATGACTCATTACATCAAGGGTTGTGATTGGGAATGTTGGAAGATCATCCAAACTGGACCAAAGAAGATCTTGGTCGCCGCTGCCAATGGAACAACCTATGAAAAAATGGAAAGCGATTATGTGGAAAGTGACTACAAAATTGCAGAGAAAAACTCTAAGGCTATGAGCCTCCTACAGAACGGTATGATAACCTCAGAATTCGATAGATTCTCATCCTGTAGTTCCGCTAAGGAAATATGGGATAGTCTCGAACTTGCTTATGAAGGAACATCCGCAGTCAGGAAACATCGTATAGACTTGCTCGTTCAAAGATATGAACTTTTCAATATGGAAAAGAATGAATCTATTGATAGCATGTCTGCACGATTTTCTTGTATTATTAATGAACTGCGGAACCTTGGCAAAAAGATCGATTCTGAGGATATCATTCGTAAGATTCTTAGGAGTCTCACCAAAAAGTGGCAACCTAAGGTCACGGCCATAGAGGAAGCACGTGATTTATCTAAAATCACTTACCAAGAATTGATTGGATCCTTAATGGCTCACGAGATCATACTAAATAAAAATGATGATGATCCCAAAGGAAAGGGCGTCGCTTTACAAGCCTCCACAAGCGAAGTTTGCGAAGAGGAACTTGAGGACGAAACAGTTCTATTCGCAAGACGATTTAAGAAAGCAGTTTTCAAGGGTAGATACAAAAACCCTAAAACAGTAGACAAAAAGAAAACTGACTCCAAACAAACATTCTTCAAAAGAGGATGTTTCAAGTGTGGACAACAAGACCATATGATCAAAGATTGTCCAAGTTGGGACAAAATCAAAGACAAGTCAAAAAGAGAAAAGACCAAAACAGAGTTTAAGAAAGTAATGCTTGCGTCATGCTGGGGAGAATTAGAATCTGAAGATGACGAGGACTCTGAAGAAGAAGAGGTAGCAAACCTATGCCTAAGCAACGTCAGCCTAGATCTAATCTCAAGCGACAATGATGAAGATGACGCATCAAATATGTGTCTCCTTGGAGAATCAGACTCAGACGACGACGACGAAGAGGTAAATTTTCTTCAACTCAAAAGTCAAGTTAAAAACTTATCTAAGGCTATGCTAATTAAATATTTTGAGAAAACCCTAGACCAATGTCATGAACAAAATCTTGAGTTAGATGACTTGAAAGAGCAGATCCTCGATATTGCTGAGGAAAATCAACTTCTGAAAGCCAAAGCTAAGAAACTGAAATCCAAAATAAGCATTGAAGCTAATGCTAAGTTGGAAACAGTTATGTCTGAGAAAAAGGTTCTTGAGTCTAAAGTTATAGCTAATGAAGCTATAACCTCAAAACTAAAACTCAACATTAAAGAGCTTCAATCTAAAGTTATAGCTAATGAAGCTATAACTTCAGAATTAAGAAAGGTTAATGAACGGCTTAAGTCAGAATCTTCGACTATGGTCGAAGATGAGACTCATCAAGAAGAAGTTGAGATTCTCGAAAGCAAAATCATGGATCTAGAATTCAGTATATCTAAAATCAAGAAAGAACATGCCAAAATTGTGTCTGACTTCCATAAAGACATTCAAAACCTAAAAGAGTCTAGCAACACTGACCATAGTGAATGTAAGAAAGAAATAGACTCCTTGAAAGACCTCCTTCTTCATGCTCGGAAAGTTCACGATAAGTGGGAAGGAAGCACTAACGTTCTAAACTTCCTAACTGAACAATCCGACAACAACATGAAGATGGGTTTAGGTCACGAATGTTATGGAAGAAGGGATCACTCAAAGTGTAAACAAAGTCCAACAGATAGAGACTTTAGAAGAAGAAAATATGCCGACCTTCCTGAGTATTTAATATGCACTTTTTTTTTGGTGAAATGTGAGTATGTATTAGATATATCAAAAACTTAAATCATTTACAGGGGGGTTGTGGGTTCGAGGCACCACAAGCACATAAACAAGATCATTAAAAAACAAAACCAGAATAACAGTCAACTAGTTATCTAAGCAAATCCTTCCAATCAGTAGCAGCAATATCTGATCCCAGCTTGATTTTGAGACGATTTCTGACATTGTCCTCAATCTGAGCAGAAACTTTCTTTGGCAAATTCAGAGTTTGTTCAATTCGAGCTTGATTTCTTTGGTACCAAATATGATACCTATAAGTTGTCAGGAGCATGGCTAGTAGTTGCCATTTAATTGTACTTTTGGGAGCAATCACCAGAGCAGTCATAGTAGGGAAAGGAATGGTAAGCCACTCTTCAACTTGGCTTCTTATAATACTACTGTACTCACAGACTTGGAACAAATGATCTGAAGTTTCAGGTAGCAGTCCACATAAACAGCATATAGCATCATTACAGTAGCCAATACTATGAAGTTTGGCTTTGGTATTCAACCCATCATGCATAATGATCCAGGAATTGATGGAATGCTTTGGCCAATTCCATTTATTCCAAATAACAGGAGTCCAAACTGGTTTAGGATGTGCAGTGGTTAGCCAGTCATAGCCTTGTCTAATAGAGTAACCTTTATCATCCAAGGCCCATCTATTCCCGACAAAGCCTGCCTTGATTTTTTCTTTGATTTTGCAGATGCTTTTCCAGGTCCAAGGAGCATCCATGAGAGGTGTATAGCTGTTCCAGTCCCTGTCTTTTATGTATACACTGTTAACCCATCTAATCCATAATCTGTCAGTTTTGGTGTATATCCAGTCCACTAGCTTCCCTACAGTAGCCATGTTCCATTCCTCAGCTTTCTTAATTATTTAATATGCACTTATTGTGGCCATACTGGACACCTCCGAGAAAACTGTGTGAAACACGCACAAGATTTTAAAACCGGAGTTAAGTTTGTTAAATCCTTAGGAATTCCAAGCGACACTAATTCTGTCTCTGATAGTGATGGTGACAAAACTGAGGAAAGAAACATTGACCACAGATGGTTCTATGACATGACATTTGACTACGAAGAAAAGAAAAACAGAACCAAACAGACTCCTCAAACATCACACAAAAAATGGTCACCAAGAGTCCAAACTAAAACCTACACAAGAACATCAAAACCCAAGCACTACCGATATAGAAAGACTTATGTAAGACAAGTCTGGGTTAAAAAGGAAGATGTATTTGTGATTACTAACAACAAAGGACCCAAGTATGCTTGGGTACCTAAATCCTGTATTTAAAATTATTTGTGCAGCTTGTCGCCAAGGAAAATAATCTATGGTATCTCGACAGTGGATGCTCAAGACATATGACAGGCGACGTAAACCTATTCCAAACCCTAAAACCTTTTGACGGAGGTAAAGTCACATTCGGTGATAACAAAAAGGGGAAGATCATCGGAATTGGTAAGATAGGTATTTCATCCTCTCATGCTATAAATGATGTATACCTTGTAAATGGTCTCAAACACAATCTTATCAGTATATCTCAATTATGTGACAAAGGAAATAAAGTGGTTTTTCATTCAGATATATGTCGTATAATCTTAGAAGGCACCAGTAAAGTGATACTTGAAGGTCACAGGATGAAAAATGTTTATATGATTGATTTAAATGTTGTACCTACTGATTCTCTATCATGCATAAAAGTTACGTTAGATGATCCATGTCTATGGCACAAGAGATTTGGTCATATTAGCTCACCTATTCTAAGTAAGCTGAAAAGATGGGACTTGGTCGAAGGTCTTCCAAAGATCAAATTTGATCAAGAAAAGATGTGTGACACATGTGCACGATGTAAACACGTCAGATCATCCTTTAAGCCAAAAAGAGTGGTAAGCACAGAACAAGCTCTTGAACTAGTACACATGGATCTATGTGGCCCTATGAAGGTAAGAAGCAGAGGTGGTTCCAGGTACGTTTTCGTTCTAGTTGATGATTACTCTAGATTTGTTTGGCCAATCTTTCTTCACTCTAAAGACGAAACTTTCGATAAATTTGTTAGTCTCATGAAACTTGTCCAAAACAAATATAAATCAAACCTAGTAACAATTCGTACTGATCATGGAACTGAGTTCGACAATCATGCTTTTATTGAGTTCTGTAAAACCAATGGTGTTGGTCATAACTTCTCGGCCCCTAGAACCCCACAACAAAATGGAGTCGTAGAACGAATGAACAGAACCCTAGAAGACATGGCTAGAACAATGCTTCTTTGTAGTGGCCTACCTAGAAACTTTTGGGCTGAGGCTATTAGTACAGCTTGCTATATTCATAACCGTGCTATGATTAGACCTATCCTTAAAAAGACTCCTTATGAACTTCTTCGTGGTCGCAAACCAAACATATCACATTTAAGATGCTTTGGTAGTAAATGCTTTGTTCACAACAATGGTAAAAACAAATTAAGCAAATTCGACCCTAGAAGTGATGAAGCAATCTTTATAGGATATTCAGATCATAGTAAAGCCTACAAAGTTTTTAACAAACGTACTTTATGCATAGAGGAAAGTATTCATGTTATCTTTGATGAGAATAATGCCTTCGATAAGCCATTACAGGATATAGAGGAAAACCTAGACGAACCTGATTTCAGGTTATCAAGGGAAGATCCTCCTGAAATGGAAATTGAAGAAGGAGAACCTCAAGGAATTCATGATGAACTCAACTTGGGAGAAAATGGTGCGAGAGATGAAACTACAGTTGATGATACTGTAGATAACTCTCAAACCAATGACTTGGAACCCAGAGTTACAGCTAATGAAGCTGTAACTTTGAATCAAAACCAAAGGGAAGAGGCCAGAGTTATACCTGACCCTACTATAAACCCAGGTTTGGATTCAGGGGGAACAAGTCAAGATCCCGAGTCAAGTTCAGGGAATGCAAATGATCAATCAAGGAACTGGAGATACAAAGGCTCTCATCCTTTGGACAATGTCATAGGAAGCCTAACAGATGGAGTTCAGACTCGAAGGAGCTTAAATAACTTTTGCTCATTCTACTCCTTTCTCTCCACCATTGAACCTTCAAATATCAAGGAAGCTCTCGCAGAACCAGACTGGATAGTTGCCATGCACGAAGAACTCCAGCAATTTGAAAGAAACAAAGTTTGGCATCTTGTTCCCCGACCTAAGGACAGAACTGTCATTGGAACTAGATGGGTATTCAGAAACAAATTGGATGACACTGGAGTCATTGTAAGAAATAAGGCCAGACTAGTGGTTCAAGGATACAACCAACAGGAAGGGATCGATTATGATGAAACCTTTGCTCCTGTTGCTCGCCTTGAGGCAATAAGACTACTTATTGCTTTTGCAGCACACAAGGGAATGAAACTTTTTCAGATGGACGTTAAGACTGCCTTTCTTAATGGCTATCTCCAAGAGGAAGTATTTGTTGAACAACCTCCTGGATTTCCGGATAGCAAACTCAAGGATCATGTATTCAAATTGGACAAAGCACTATATGGTCTAAAACAAGCACCTAGGGCATGGTACGACAGATTATCAAAGTTCCTATTGGAGAGTGGATTCAAGAGAGGGTCTGTGGATAAAACCCTATTTCTTAAAAGCGAAAACTCAGATCTACTAGTTGTTCAGATCTATGTTGACGATATTATTTTTGGCTCAACTAATAAAAAGTTGTGCAAGTACTTCTCTGAGTTGATGACCTCTGAGTTCGAGATGAGTATGATGGGAGAACTAAAGTTCTTCCTTGGACTTCAAATACAACAAACTGAAGAAGGAATCAAGGTTCATCAACAAAAATACGTCAAGGAGTTACTAAAGAAATTTGGAATGGAAACCTCTCATGCAATGCCTACTCCAATGGTTACAGATAAGAAGTTAACCAAAGACGAAGATGGTAAGTCTGTAGATGAAACAACTTACAGAGGTATGATTGGCTCACTTCTTTATCTTACAGCAAGTCGTCCAGATATAATGTTTAGTGTCTGTGTTTGTGCGAGATTCCAATCTGCACCAAAAGAATCACACATGATTGCAGTTAAGAGAATTTTAAGATACCTAATCGGAAATTCAAAATTATATCTATGGTATCCTATGGACTGTAACTTTAACCTAGTAGGATATTCAGATGCGGATTATGCAGGATGTTCTTTAGACAGAAAAAGTACCTCCGGACTTGCTACCTTTGTAGGTCCTTGTATTATATCTTGGGGATCCAAGAAACAAAATTCTGTCGCTCTCTCAACTGCTGAAGCAGAATATATTGCAGCCGCACTGGTATGTTCTCAACTTTTATGGTTAAAGCAACAGTTACATGATTATGGTGTTGATGTTGGATGTGTGCCTATATTATGTGATAATACAAGTGCTATAATTATATCTAAAAACCCAGCCCAGCACTCGAGGACCAAACATATTGAAATTAGACACCACTTTCTAAGAGACCATGTTGAAAAGAAAAATATAAAATTGGAATTTTGTAGTACGGAAAAACAGTGGGCAGATATCTTCACTAAACCATTGGCTAGAGAACGCTTTGAGACTTTGCGATTGGAAATTGGTTTAATCGGTGGCACCTAATCAAATCTTAAAAGCAAAAATAACCCAATGATTGACTACGGTTTAGATGAGATTATATGACTGTGTCCGTATACTCCGCTGCATGTGTATGTATATATTTGATGTTAAATTTTGTGATTATAGTTATATTATATGATTTACATATGAATGTGTGCACAATCGATCTCACAATAATATTACGACACATATTATAATTATCCTACAAATACACAGTATAATATATATACAAAATAATAATAAGCAAATATTATAAAAACAAAAATTACTTACCGTATTTAACACACAAACCGTGTGTTCTCACCATCATGTGCCATGTACCTCTCAAACCAGCCCCACAACCTCTTGCCACGTACACCTACCCTAGTCCTAGCCTTTGACTTCTTACCCTCCACTATTATTACCTTACACTTACCACATTTAACCCCCTTTACCCACTATTACCGTCTTCCACCCAAAACTCCATAAAACTCCTAAAAATCCAAACCTCCGTAAAACCTCCGTAAACCTCCATCACAAAAACCACCTAATCAAAACCCAACACCACCATTCCAACCACAAATGCCTCCATCTCGTGCAACCCGATCTCAACAAAAGAAGCCTTCACCCCCTTCTTGAGTATATCATATCAATAGACTCTTCAACCCCCACCATCTCCAACACCGATAGCCACCGCCGCATCACCATCTGACAAAGGCAAACGACGAAAACTCAACCGCTCATCTCCTTCCATTCCTGATGACATGCATGAAATGAGTTCTCCCTCTCGACATTCGCGTCCCCTGTTTTCCGAATATTCAATCGAAGCTACTAGGGAGGGCCTTGAGAAAGTGCGTATGACCAAACAAGAAGGTACGTTAATTGATCGAGTTTTACCTTACGCCATTCATGCGGGTCGGTTTTATCCTAAATCGTGGGTCAGTGGGTCAAAATCTTTGCGTTTCTTTAAAGATTTTCTCACGTATCAAGGATGGGAATATATAAGTGAATTCTCGGGTTTGTTGTTTCCTATAGAGTTGGTTCAATTCTTTGCTTCTGTTAAACCTTGTGATGATGGTATTAAGGGTGTTGTGAATGGTCAAGACGTTGTTGTAACTAAGTCGGATATTTGTGAAATCTTTAAGCTTGATCAAGACGGGTTAGTTCTTGACCCAAGAAAGGAATGGAGTGTAGTTACTAAAGATCAAAAATTGGTGATTAAAAAATATTTCGATGACGAAGCTACTGAGGTTTCTCCACTGCTCACTTTCAATTTTAACCCAAAATTGAAGTTCTTCTTGAACTTTTTATGGAATACTGTATGACCTCGTCGGGGTGGTCGGGATAAACTTGCTAGTGTTGAGGCCATAGTGTTGTATAGCTGGTTGGAGGGACAGAAAGTTGATTTGGCATCTCTTATTTGCCATAAAATCTGTCAAGTTTCAAATGTTCTTGTTAAAGAGAAATTTTGCTCTACAATCGACATCCCATATGGAATGTGGGTATCCGAATTAATGCTTAAAAAGGGTGTTGTTGATAATGCTAGTTTCGGAATTAAGTCAAAAGATG
Organism: Silene conica; assembly: GCA_029255685.2. Lineage (NCBI taxonomy): Eukaryota > Viridiplantae > Streptophyta > Magnoliopsida > Caryophyllales > Caryophyllaceae > Silene > Silene conica. The sequence continues at coordinate 46,545,937 of CM055317.2, read as the reverse complement.
CTATGGGTGATCGTTTGTTGAAGTTAATGGGTATTTTCTTTGATGGTACCGATCTTTCGTTTGGTAAGGCTGTTGGTCAGGAAGCTGCTTCGACTCCATCCCCTCTCTTTGCCAATCTTGAGGCAAAAATGGATAAGGTCATTGATTTGTGTGAAGGGCAGAAGTGTTCTGGTGAGGCAGGGAGTAATGGTAAGAAGAGAGGACGTGATTTTGAGGATGATGTTCACGAATGGATGAACAAGGTTGATAAACACTTAGTTAAAATTGGTTCAGAGGTGTCAGTTGTGTGCTCGGAATTGCTCAGCATTAGTGATCGACTTTCCTTCATTGCGACTCAGGGAGGAGCCATGGTTAGGGATCATGGGTTACTAAGGGAAGACGCATCTCAAGCACTCGAGGCCGTCAAAGCACTATCCCTCAAAGTGCTCAACTTTGAAATTTCACTCAATGCTCAAGGGAGAAACGTATCAAGTTGTTTGGACAGGCTGGAGTCACTTGAGTATCGTACCCGACCCGATTATGTGAATCCCTATGCAAAGAATCCGGGTTCAAGCTCTCGTTCGTGATCAATCCTCTCCGTCTCTGATTGTTCGAAATTTGGTTGGATTGTTGTTATTTTGTTCTAAGTCCGGTGGTGGACTTTTAAACTCTTTTGTCTTGTGGCCCAATCTCTAACCTAGCCCATTAAGGAATCCGAGGCCTTACCGTTTTGTTTTGCCTTCTCTCGGATTTCCTAATCTTACCATGGCCCAACTTATTAATATCTTTTGCAGGCCCAGTTATCCAATTCCACTAGCCGGCCCAATTTTCTTTAAACACTTCTTCATTCGGCCCATTGGCTTAGTATTTTGGACTGATTGTGTATATTTTTAACATTCCGTATGTGGTTATGTGATATTTTCTATGTTCATATTATTTCGACTCGTTTATATGCTTGCTTATGCTTCGTACGTATATTATTCTAGTCGTTTCATGTCTTTGTTCTCATCTTTTCGATGATGTCAAGAGGGGGAAAAAATGCGAACTTAGATTAGAATTTGCCTAAGCTTGCTCCTTGTCGTAATTCATTGTCTCTTAGGGTCCTTAAAGGATATGGGTTAGATAGAAGATAGAAACCCTAAGTGACTCTTTGCTATGAATGACCCTTATTATATTGAGGGGGAACATACACTTAGACACGAAATCTAAGAGAGACTTGCCATCATCAAAAAGGGGGAATTTGTTGAACCATATATTCAAATATATATATAGTATATATGTTTATGTTTTGATAATGACAAGTCTAGATATTTATATATTATATACTCGTATGTATAATCGTGTGCTAAGTGTACAGAACATTAGTAACAAGATCTAATCAATCAAGTATAAAAGATTCAAGCATATTAGTCAGTGAATTGACTAAGTCGAAGATTGATAGAAGATCACAAGCGCGCATAATGAACTAAAGTTGTATTCGTCAACTATAGCTTTAGTACAAGATGGATTCAAGTTATAGCCCGTAGCTATAACTCTATATCATGAAGAAATGATCAAGACTTATGTGTGGTTTAGTTGAAACAATTGTTTCCTAATTTGTGTCGTGTAGTATTAGTGGTTCAATGGTATTCTATTTAAATATAGAATTGTTAATCTTAATAGGATTATATAAAATATCTTTTAGTTAAATAAGAAATAAATAATTGTCTTATGAGATAATTATTTATTACTAAAATAAACTAAAGATTTTTTATATGATTTTAATTGTCAAAATATATAATCTAAGATTTAGTTTGTTTCGATTTTGGTAATTGTGTGATATGTCACATTACCATAAATCGTGTAGGACTTACTTAAATAAATATTATGTATTTATTTAATGTCCTAAATAAACTAAGATTATATTATGGTAATATATTTTATTATCTTTGACATGATTTAGGAAGTTGATTTAATAAGGATACTAATTATTTATTATATAAAGATCTTTCCTAAATATGAATTAGGAAATTAATTCCTTATATAATACATATAGTATATTATTAAATCTTTCCTAAATATATTAAGATTAGATTTAAGGTAGTATTACTAAAAGACTAGTATTCTAGTTTAAGTAATATTCCTAAATCATCTAGGGTTTGAATTACCTAGATACATATTCTATATAAATAGACTACCATGATACATTAATCCACACGAAATACACAACACACATACACGCAAATCAAGAGAGAGCCGTTGGTCATATACTTCAATATTCGAGCTTATCATTGTCATATCCGATTCAAGATTCAAGTGCTCAAGCATTGATCTTATTCATTCAAGATAGTGACACCAAGAAAACATTGAAGACTTTATCTTATTTACGTAAGATAGATTGAGTATTTAGCGGTACTCGTTGTAAGACAAATATTTAACGGTATTTGTCGTAGCTAGATATTTAACGGTATCTAGATTGAGTTGTGACTAACATCAAAGTCGCACGAGTAGGGTTGATAAAATTGTAATCCAGAGTTGGTACTAATTTTATTAATCGAGAATAGTGGACGTAGGTCTCAGAGTGTGAGACTGAACCACTTCAAAAATATCGTGTCTCTACTTTATTATTGCTCTACTCAACGATCATCATACAACTACATACACATCGAAGAAGATTTTAAAAAGAAGGCATACTCAATTCAACCCCCCCTTCTTGAGTATATTATATCAATAGACTCTTCAGTATTCAAGAGTCCGACATTCCAAATCTGAGACAAGTCCCAAAATTAAATCAGTCAAAATTCAAAATTTTGGTCGATTCGGTGTTGATGAGCAGAGTACGGGTTATCAGACGTCTCCAATAACACGTGCCAGTGGCAATCAACGCTGAAGTCTGCCAAATTCGAAAAATGTTCTGTTCTTCAAAATCAAGTTCCCTTCAAAATTAACTCTTTCCTCAAATTCTTGGAGACATAAAATTGCAACAATGACCAAAAGTTACTTCTAACGGAAGAAAAAGCACTTTCAAATTCTCAAAACAACCAAGCTTTTTCCAAAAACAGTGGATTTAAAGTCAACAATTGGGGAACGAGTTCCAAAACAGACGTTTGAGAGCGCGAGAAACAGTCGCAAAGTTTATTTTCAACACGAAGGGTTAGGGGTTTCAAGCCTCGCGGCTGTCAGAACACAAAAAGGAGGGTTGAAGGAACAGAGCAAAAAAGTTGGAGGTTAAAGAAGACGGTAACTTTGCCAAACATGGGTACACTAACCGCTCAATCCATTTCGAAACATCCTTTCAGCGATCCCTAGCATATCCCAAGGAGACGTTTCCAGTGACCTCAATACTCACAATGGCCTCACGGTTCCTCTTACCCTTCTCGCATCCACAAAACAAGGTATTCTTCTACAAGAAGATTTCCAAACTCTCACTCAGTTTACAAAAATCTGTCCTTTTAGGGTTAAGGATCTCTCACACAAGGTGGAAACCTAATACACATACCTCGGACCAAGGTTTACGCACTTTCTAAATCTAAATCTGAATTCTATCACCAAACATCGAATTCTGAAATTAGGACACCAAACTTTCTACACTATGGCTTTTCTCAATCGGACAGGCCATGACTAAAATTACCTATATCCTTTAGTCCTACGTAGTTCAATTCCATCAAATTCATTCTATGGGGGGTACTTCGATATCCTAAGTTCTCCAAGGTCATCTATTACCATAAAACGAACATTCCAAGGCAAGGTCTCACTAAGGTAACAACTTCCAAGTCAAGCAAGTCTATGACTGGTCCTCATGACTAGTTCCTCGAAACGATCCAGGTCTCAAAGTTCCTCGAAGTCTAAAGTAACATTATTCCTTCGATGATTTATTCCTCAAAAGTTTAGATAACCCATCTCAGATAGTTCCCAAATGACAATTCAACCAAACTCTCATACTACTCAACTCATGTGATATATCTATTATACTTGTATCACAGTCCACGAAATAACCATACTCAAATCAACGCGTTTCCGGACTTACATCTCTCAATGAATCATTCATTCTCAAACTGAAGATGTATCCTAAATTTTCCTTTAAGTCCTTCATTAGATAAATGCTAAGATCCATTAAGTAACTTAAGATCAACCACTCAGTCAATTCCACAAGTTCTTGTAAATGTTCCAATGTTCTCACACCGATACTAACAACTCTCGTTCCTCAAGTTCAAACAGCATTAGCTTACCTCATTCACTTATCAGACAACATCAGTACTTTAAGCATATTCCTCGAAATTAACCTTTACTCCAAGTTCCTCTAAATTCTCAAATGGAAATTACAAACTTACAATCATCCATGACTCAGCGAGGTTCTCACACCTAGGTTCCATTGAAAGCCATGTATAACACTCTACCTAGCACAGTCATCCCATCGTTCACTTACTCTTCAAATTAGTAACATAACAACACTAGGGTTACACAACACATATTCAATAAGCTCCTTAGGTTTCTCCTCAAATAACAACACTCTCCAAATCACGGTCTACAGCTAACTTCCAAGAAGTTCCCACGTTTATCTATGGTAGGTTACCGCACAAGGTGTTTCAGGGAAGCAAGCTATCAGATAGAGTATAAAGGAAATGAAGATGGATTCCAAAGAAGATTAACAGGAATCTAAGGGAAGAGATTAAGATCTTAACGGCTACAAGTACTTCAACCATAAATAAGACGGTAGGCATGAGCATACCAGTACGAGGGTCAGGGTGGACTCCAGTCTCAGCTTGATTCTGAACAGCTCCGGCTCCACTGCTCTCAGCCTCTAGGTCAGTAGTGACAGCTCTGTCAATAGAGGCATTCCTCTCGGGGCACTCGAAGAAGCAATGTCCAGGCTTCTTGCAGGTGTAGCATAAGTAAGGATTACCGTCACAGGTAACTCTAGGATGAAGGGCTTTGCGACACTTAAAACACTTCAGGGGTGCTTCTGTCGAGGGTTCCATCTCTCGATCCTTGGAAGCCTCAGGGTCAATAGTAGTAGTTCTGTTGATGGCGACATTCCCTACGTGGCACTCGAAAGAGCGATGTCCAAATCCCTCGCAGGTGAAGCATTTGTACGGGTCACCGTAACAGTCAACTGTAGGATGAAGATCCTTGCGACACTTGAAGCACTTTAGGGGAACGTCCGATGGGAGGCTCATGTTTCGGACTTGCGAAGTCTTAGCTCTCTGGGACTTCCTGTTCTTCTGGGGACACTTCCTTTTCTCAAGTGGAGGGGAGGCAGGAGGACTAAGAGGTCTCCCGCTTCGGCATCTATGCAAAGGCGGTGGAGGAGGAGAGAAGGCTCTAGCTCCTTCACAATAGATCTTGTAAGGGTCCTCCGCTCGTAAGACACCGTAGTAACTCTGGAAGTAAGAAGTCGGGTCACCACTGGCTACACTCCTAGTCTCAGCATTAAGCTTGCTCCGAAACAGGTAAGCTTTGTCTTCCTCTCTCTCAACTAGCTGTGGAATAAAGTGGATCAGCTCCTCAAATCGATTGGTGAAGGCTTGAACAGAAAGGGTTCCTTGGCAAAGGTTCATGAACTCGGTCATCTTATCTTGGCGGATGTCCCTGTGGTAAAACCTCATGCCAAGAAGAGTCTTGAAACGACTCCAAGTGAAAGTAGGGTCACGAGTAGCAGGAGCACTGATCGTCAACCACCAACTCCTAGCTTCACGAACCAAGAACTGAGATGCTACTCGGGTCTGATCCTCAGGACGAACATCGTAAATCATGAAGTTCCTTTCCATGTCAAAGAACCAAGCGGTGAGGGTCGCAGCACTGGTCTCTCCGTCGAATGTCTTAGCTGCATTCCTCCACATCTAGCTAATAATCCATGCCAATCCTCCAGGTTGGTTACTGCACTAAAATGGAGAGCCTTCATATGGTTTCGTTTGCATCCAAATGTGGCCTGACTTTCAAGCATCATATCTCACGTTATATGCATGCAAATCTTTTGATTTTTGTGTCATTAGAAAGCTTAGGATCTTAACAAAACAATGGCTTTTGAATCACCTTAATATCTGGTCTATAACTTGAGTTATGGCCGTCCCAAGAAGACTGCGCATTCTTGGACAGCCCATGACCTATGTGCACTAAAGTTTCAGTAAATAAAGGTTTACTAAAGATATGAGGTTGATTCTTTTTTGAGGTGAAAGTTAACTCATTTAGATTTCTAAAGAGCTATCATACGTCCGTAAACTCAATGTGAGCTATGAGATATGCCCTCTACAAAATAGGGCTGAATTGCTGAAACTTTCAGAAGATAACATGGGCTACAAATTCTGAATATTATGGTGCCTATGGGGATGCAACGGCTAGCAACAAAGCATGGTCCTTGTTTCCTCTTTTGTGGAAACACCATAGCAAGCTAAAGGAATCAATGCCATTCTTGTGCAACCAGAAAAAGCAGCTACAAGGCAGAGTAAAGGGACTGAAAACTTCTGATTTGGTCCCCAAAAAGGCTGCCCTAGAGCATTGCAATGTCGCTTTCAACTCAGTTTTGTGTAAGGAGGCAGCTCATTACTTATTTTTTGTGCATTTGAACCGTGTAATGCTAGGGTTTTAGGCAAAGTTTCTGCTCATTTTGTGAGCCACAAGATTAGACTGTAATGTATGGTTAGGATGTAATGGCTTGGCCTATATAAAGCAAGCTAACACCCTTGTAAAAATCAGATTTGAGAATTAAGAAATAGAAAAGAAGGTTTTGAAAACCCTTTTTAGTTCATTGCTTTGTGCTTGAACAACTCCATTACTTCGTGTTTGGAGCCATGTTCCCGTCTTGCTTCGTGTTCTGGACGAGTACATGAAGAAGAGTGAGTCCTTGCTTCGTGATCTTGGATGATCTCTTAGGCTTAAACTTGCTTCGTGTTCTGGTTTAAGTCATATCCTAGTATTGAGCCTTTGGTTCAAGTCATATCCTTTACTATTGTTCAAATAAAAACCTCAAAATAACAACTCAAAACCGAGACAAAAACAACTCACAAAAACAGCCCCATTTTGAAGTATTCATGGGTCCATTTCTGTTCAATTGGTATCAGAGCTTCGGCTCTTGCGTTTTCTTAAACCAAGACGGTCTTGGGAACGGGTGGGACTTGGTGTCTTAGGGTGCGAACTCTCAATCTGTGTGTGGCTTGATTGAGTGTGTTGGCTTTGGTTCGAGCATTTGTATGATGCTTGAATCGAGTTGGCTAAACAAGGGGATTCTAAGTATTTGCTGTGTGCTTTCTTAGGATGTGCATCTTGTTGTCTCCCTCTTTAACATCTACCACTCCCTTTGGCTTAATTTGTTTTGTTTTCGAAACCGTTTTTGTTGTACCATATTTTTAAACCCGAAAGTTTGAGGACAAACTTTTTTCAACAAAGGGAGTTTGCACTAAAATGGAGAGCCTTCATATGGTTTCGTTTGCATCCAAATGTGGCCTGACTTTCAAGCATCATATCTCACGTTATATGCATGCAAATCTTTTGATTTTTGTGTCATTAGAAAGCTTAGGATCTTAACAAAACAATGGCTTTTGAATCACCTTAATATCTGGTCTATAACTTGAGTTATGGCCGTCCCAAGAAGACTGCGCATTCTTGGACAGCCCATGACCTATGTGCACTAAAGTTTCAGTAAATGAAGGTTTACTAAAGATATGAGGTTGATTCTTTTTTGAGGTGAAAGTTAACTCATTTAGATTTCTAAAGAGCTATCATACGTCCGTAAACTCAATGTGAGCTATGAGATATGCCCTCTACAAAATAGGGCTGAATTGCTGAAACTTTCAGAAGATAACATGGGCTACAAATTCTGAATATTATGGTGCCTATGGGGATGCAACGGCTAGCAACAAAGCATGGTCCTTGTTTCCTCTTTTGTGGAAACACCATAGCAAGCTAAAGGAATCAATGCCATTCTTGTGCAACCAGAAAAAGCAGCTACAAGGCAGAGTAAAGGGACTGAAAACTTCTGATTTGGTCCCCAAAAAGGCTGCCCTAGAGCATTGCAATGTCGCTTTCAACTCAGTTTTGTGTAAGGAGGCAGCTCATTACTTATTTTTTGTGCATTTGAACCGTGTAATGCTAGGGTTTTAGGCAAAGTTTCTGCTCATTTTGTGAGCCACAAGATTAGATTGTAATGTATGGTTAGGATGTAATGGCTTGGCCTATATAAAGCAAGCTAACACCCTTGTAAAAATCAGATTTGAGAATTAAGAAATAGAAAAGAAGGTTTTGAAAACCCTTTTTAGTTCATTGCTTTGTGCTTGAACAACTCCATTACTTCGTGTTTGGAGCCATGTTCCCGTCTTGCTTCGTGTTCTGGACGAGTACATGAAGAAGAGTGAGTCCTTGCTTCGTGATCTTGGATGATCTCTTAGGCTTAAACTTGCTTCGTGTTCTGGTTTAAGTCATATCCTAGTCTTGAGCCTTTGGTTCAAGTCATATCCTTTACTATTGTTCAAATAAAAACCTCAAAATAACAACTCAAAACCGAGACAAAAACAACTCACAAAAACAGCCCCATTTTGAAGTATTCATGGGTCCATTTCTGTTCAATTGGTATCAGAGCTTCGGCTCTTGCGTTTTCTTAAACCAAGACGGTCTTGGGAACGGGTGGGACTTGGTGTCTTAGGGTGCGAACTCTCAATCTGTGTGTGGCTTGATTGAGTGTGTTGGCTTTGGTCCGAGCATTTGTATGATGCTTGAATCGAGTTGGCTAAACAAGGGGATTCTAAGTATTTGCTGTGTGCTTTCTTAGGATGTGCATCTTGTTGTCTCCCTCTTTAACATCTACCACTCCCTTTGGCTTAATTTGTTTTGTTTTCGAAACCGTTTTTGTTGTACCATATTTTTAAACCCGAAAGTTTGAGGACAAACTTTTTTCAACAAAGGGAGTTTGCACAAAATGGAGAGCCTTCATATGGTTTCGTTTGCATCCAAATGTGGCCTGACTTTCAAGCATCATATCTCACGTTATATGCATGCAAATCTTTTGATTTTTGTGTCATTAGAAAGCTTAAGATCTTAACAAAACAATGGCTTTTGAATCACCTTAATATCTGGTCTATAACTTGAATTATGGCCGTCCCAAGAAGACTGCGCATTCTTGGACAGCCCATGACCTATGTGCACTAAAGTTTCAATAAATAAAGGTTTAATAAAGATATGAGGTTGATTCTTTTATGAGGTGAAAGTTAAATCATTTAGCTTTCTAAAGAGCTATCATACGTCCGTAAACTCAATGTGAGATATGAGATATGCCCTCTACAAAATAGGGCTGAATTGCTGAAACTTTCAGAAGATAACATGGGCTGCAAATTCTGAATATTATGGTGCCTATGGGGATGCAGCTAGCAACAAAGCATGGTCCTTGTTTCCTCTTTTGTGGAAACACCATAGCAAGCTAAAGGAATCAATGCCATTCTTGTGCAAGCAGAAAAAGCAGCTACAAGGCAGAGTAAAGGGACTGAAAACTTCTGATTTGGTCCCCAAAAAGGCTGCCCTAGAGCATTGCAATGTCGCTTTCAACTCAGTTTTGTGTAAGGAGGCAGCTCATTACTTATTTTTTGTGCATTTGAACCGTGTAATGCTAGGGTTTTAGGCAAAGTTTCTGCTCATTTTGTGAGCCACAAGATTAGATTCACTAGTAGAAAAATATTTATTTGCTGCTCCATATAAAGGCCTAATTGCTGCGTTTTTAGTGTAGCAGCAAATAAGGGGGCAGCAAATAGAACATTTATTTGCGGCTGTGGAAAAACGCAGCAAATAAATGGCTATTTGCTACTCCACCTTAAAAAAACGCAGCAAATAAATAGCCTTATTTGCTGCGTTTTTTGAAGGTGGAGCAGCAAATAAGTACATTTATTTGATGCGTTTTTTTCGAAAGTGAGCAGCAAATAAGTACATTTATTTGAGGCGCTTTTTTGCAAAGGAGCCGCAAATAGTATTTTATTTTAAAAAAAAAAATTCAACGGGATGTTTTCGCCCAAATACACCTATATACAGAAACTTCCAAAGTCAACCGGAATACCATTATATATATAACCATAACAAGTACATTCAATACAATTTTTCTTGATGAAAGGTTAGTAGTATATATCAAAACCAAAGTCAAATTACAAGGAAATATAGATAAAAAACTAAAAATCTACTCTGAAGACTTCGCTTCCGTGACTCCATGCTTGCTCAAATCCCACTCACTCTTCCCATGCCAGCAGCTTCAGACCTGCTACTCTGCCTCTAGTTTAGAGTGTACATTAATTTAGATCATTCCTGCACAAAGATGCAGCTCCTGTGCATGCATTCATAGTTCCTGCACGAAAGACCTGTGCATAAACTCCTGCTACACTACATAAGCTCCACCCTGCAGATTAACAAAATGGGTCATCAGCATCACCTTCAGATACCTAGATACCGACAGTCAAATGTTTAGACATTTGCACCAAATGAGAAGCAGTGAACTGACATTTCAGGCCTAGATGTATCTTTACTCTAATAGTTATCCACATAAATGAGAAGATGATGCAAACCTGAGTGTATCTGTAAGAGCATGAATTGTCGCTTTGGATGATACAACAACTAATACTACCACTACTAAAAAATGCTGGAGTCTGGGGTTGGGATAAAAATAAAGCATAGAGTGACTATTACTTGGCCATATTTGATAATGTACCAACAACAAATCTGACATTTGTCCAAAAGTGGCGGAGCAAAGGGGGACGGCCTTGAATCTCTTAATCAATAAAACAAGGACTGTTAACGGCTTAGTCGCAAGTTTTATCCGGCTATATATCTAATCATTGCTACTTCACAAATTAGTAAGTCATACAAACATATATTGTTGTTGATCATTTTCCAAAATCATCAAATAATAAGATTGTAATTATTACACTAGAAATGCAACTATGATACTTGGAATCTTCAATCAATACCAATTCCAAGGTCTCAATAATGTTTTCATACTGATCTACTTAGATTCTTTACAGTGCTGCTAGAAATATTTTCGGAGTAATCTGTCTGTATGTTGTTTGAGCATGCGAAATAGCGTGATAGTTCTAACTGCCTGTTGCATAAAAACATAATTGTATGTTGGTAGACTACAACCACGCAAAATGAATGTTCCTTATTTCAACAACCTAGATGTACGTTGTGTGAACATGTACCAGACTACTGATAGTTTTAACTGCCTGTTGCATAACACATAACTGGCTGCTGATAATTAAGAGCACGTGTAGTTATTTGTTTAAGCGTATGAGTGAAGGATAATAACCAGCAAGTATAAGGGGCTATATAGTGATAACACGATAAGAACAATGAGCCACAAAAGAATCTGTTTGATCAAACAATTCAGTCCCTTATCTCAGGTGAATTTTAATTATACACAATAAAAAATAGAGTGAGACATTTAAAGGTTATTTGAGGACTTACGACATCTATATTTAGAGATACTAGAGCTGCTGGATTACTGATCAGAGGAAACATCTTCGGCCGATGATATATTGACATCACTGGGAGTTTTCTTCTTCTCGGATACTAACACTTCAATCGCACTCCTGATTTACAGAAAAAAAAATACTTAGAATTATGCATCATATGTCTCATGGTTGGGTACTTAAGTGATTAAATTATTGAACAAATGGCAGACAAGTTTTTGTGATTGCTTAAGAAACCAATGGGACACAAAAAGAGGACAAGGACTCACACATATACTCACAATCCCTAAATCAGATTTTTTTTTACTTTTCTGACTGCCGCAAGATACGGATGACAAACTTTTTCAATGTATTGAAGTGTACAAAAAACGTTACACACCGTCAAACAGAGATTTTCTCATTTATCTAGATGCAGAAGCAACTTCCTGTCGTCAAAATGGATTTCAAATAATTTTGTCAGCACTTTCATATGTTTCAATAAGATGAGGGTTAAGAAAAATTAGTCGAGTGAAAACAAATACGAGTAGTTACATGGACGGTCTATCTAGTAAAATCAGTTCATCACATACTAAAATGACCATAAAATATTATTAAAAAAAAATAGGGCATTAAGACGTACATGCTTAAATTGAGTAAATTTTTTTCTTTGATGATTAAAGGCAGTAAGTGTTTCTGTTTTAGGCCAATGTCCATTTAGCCCAGTCTTATACAATAGGGGTACATATCATAAAGAGTGTAGCCGACTAGCTGCAGTGTAAATAATTTGTCGAAAAATGAGATTGGGAGATACATTATGGTCATCTCTATGAACCCTCTTGTTATGAGCATCTTTGCATTTGTTGCATGGCAAATGGAGAAAGATGGAAGGGCTTAGGAAGAGGGGTGTAGAGATACAGACAGATTGAAGTTTATTAACAAACTTTTCCTATCAAAACATAGGTCAAAGATCTCGTAAAATCAAATCTCCTTTCTTTGTCCAACGACTTAACCAAAATGGTTCAGAGGGATAGAAGTTTAAGAACAAACTTTTCCTGTCAAAACATTAAGGTCTCGTAAAATGAAATGCTTCTTTCTTCGATCAACAACTTAAGAAATGCCAAGAAAGGTTAAACTTGAGAGCTCTACAAGTCTATATGCAACAGGTAGCCTGGTAGTGAAGGAAAACGCAGAGAAGACATATAAACTGTTCATACTATACTGCTGAAACTAACCCCTCATCCTCTATTCTAGTTTGTTTTTCATGGTGAGTTACCAGAACCTTAGTAGTGAAGCAAATTAGGAAGCATGCCACAGTTGAGAGCTATACCTTACGTCATTATACATAACCAGGGAAGCCTTGAGTATTATCTGCTAGCACTTAACAACACCCTGTTTTGTTGGACAAGCCTGAAATACTCCACTTCCTCGTATAAGTTCCTGAGATAAATGAACATTAAGGAGGTCAAGAAGATAGTTGAAATGACAAGTATAAGAGTGTTTTAGAGGCTTTGTTGAGGGAAAAAGTAAGGGAAAGATTGGTAAACTTTAGTTTGACAGATAAATTCATCATTTAAGCACAAATCTGCTTCCTTAAGGACCTCAAATAAAATCCAGCAAGTGGAGAGAGGCTGCTATCACTGGAAAGTCAAGAGTAGAAAAATGCTACTATGAGTACTATCCATGAGGAAGGGGATTCCCTAAACCCAAACAAATATGAAATCGAAATTCAGGTGTAATAATAATAAAAATAACTTAATCCCTAAACCCCAAACTGATAAAAAATCGAAATTCAGTGACAAACGAAATTCCTCAACTCAAGACCGTCCTTCACTGCTCAAATAGTTAATGCTTACTCATCCCAAAGGAAGACCTTCTAAATGCTAGCATGCCAACGACTGACTTGCCCCGCTTCAATAACAGATTGATAACATAAACAATTGAATTGAAAACATAAACAAATTAATACTGGATTTACATACCTAATATCCAAATAACAGAAGAGGACCATGGTTCCGGCGAGTTGGATTGAAGGTGGTGAGGCACGCGCGCGGTGGTGGCGGCGGTGGTGGTGGTGGTGGTGATGGTTTTGTGGTTATAATTGGATGGGTTAATTGATTGTGTTTTGGGGTGGTAGGGTTAATTGATTTGTGTTTTTGTTGAGGACGATATAGGTTAACGGATGAGGGTGCGTATTTGCTGCGTTTTTTTTGCTTTTCCCTTTTTCTTTTTTCTTTTTTCCATTAATATTAAAAAGGGGATGATAATTGGTACATTTATTTGCTGCTATTTGGATAAAACGCCGCAAATAGAGAGCAGCAAATACATATTTTTCTACTAGTGATTGTAATGTATGGTTAGGATGTAATGGCTTGGCCTATATAAAGCAAGCTAACACCCTTGTAAAAATCAGATTTGAGAATTAAGAAATAGAAAAGAAGGTTTTGAAAACCCTTTTTAGTTCATTGCTTTGTGCTTGAACAACTCCATTACTTCGTGTTTGGAGCCATGTTCCCGTCTTGCTTCGTGTTCTGGACGAGTACATGAAGAAGAGTGAGTCCTTGCTTCGTGATCTTGGATGATCTCTTAGGCTTAAACTTGCTTCGTGTTCTGGTTTAAGTCATATCCTAGTCTTGAGCCTTTGGTTCAAGTCATATCCTTTACTATTGTTCAAATAAAAACCTCAAAATAACAACTCAAAACCGAGACAAAAACAACTCACAAAAACAGCCCCATTTTAAAGTATTCATGGGTCCATTTCTGTTCAATTGGTATCAGAGCTTCGGCTCTTGCGTTTTCTTAAACCAAGACGGTCTTGGGAACGGGTGGGACTTGGTGTCTTAGGGTGCGAACTCTCAATCTGTGTGTGGCTTGATTGAGTGTGTTGGCTTTGGTTCGAGCATTTGTATGATGCTTGAATCGAGTTGGCTAAACAAGGGGATTCTAAGTATTTGCTGTGTGCTTTCTTAGGATGTGCATCTTGTTGTCTCCCTCTTTAACATCTACCACTCCCTTTGGCTTAATTTGTTTTGTTTTCGAAACCGTTTTTGTTGTACCATATTTTTAAACCCGAAAGTTTGAGGACAAACTTTTTTCAACAAAGGGAGTTTGCACTAAAATGGAGAGCCTTCATATGGTTTCGTTTGCATCCAAATGTGGCCTGACTTTCAAGCATCATATCTCACGTTATATGCATGAAAATCTTTTGATTTTTGTGTCATTAGAAAGCTTAAGATCTTAACAAAACAATGGCTTTTGAATCACCTTAATATCTGGTCTATAACTTGAGTTATGGCCGTCCCAAGAAGACTGCGCATTCTTGGACAGCCCATGACCTATGTGCACTAAAGTTTCAATAAATAAAGGTTTACTAAAGATATGAGGTTGATTCATTTTTGAGGTGAAAGTTAACTCATTTAGCTTTCTAAAGAGCTATCATACGTCCGTAAACTCAATGTGAGCTATGAGATATGCCCTCTACAAAATAGGGCTGAATTGCTGAAACTTTCAGAAGATAACATGGGCTGCAAATTCTGAATATTATGGTGCCTATGGGGATGCAACGGCTAGCAACAAAGCATGGTCCTTGTTTCCTCTTTTGTGGAAACACCATAGCAAGCTAAAGGAATCAATGCCATTCTTGTGCAACCAGAAAATGCAGCTACAAGGCAGAGTAAAGGGACTGAAAACTTCTGATTTGGTCCCCAAAAAGGCTGCCCTAGAGCATTGCAATGTCGCTTTCAACTCAGTTTTGTGTAAGGAGGCAGCTCATTACTTATTTTTTGTGCATTTGAACCGTGTAATGCTAGGGTTTTAGGCAAAGTTTCTGCTCATTTTGTGAGCCACAAGATTAGATTGTAATGTATGGTTAGGATGTAATGGCTTGGCCTATATAAAGCAAGCTAACACCCTTGTAAAAATCAGATTTGAGAATTAAGAAATAGAAAAGAAGGTTTTGAAAACCCTTTTTAGTTCATTGCTTTGTGCTTGAACAACTCCATTACTTCGTGTTTGGAGCCATGTTCCCGTCTTGCTTCGTGTTCTGGACGAGTACATGAAGAAGAGTGAGTCCTTGCTTCGTGATCTTGGATGATCTCTTAGGCTTAAACTTGCTTCGTGTTCTGGTTTAAGTCATATCCTAGTCTTGAGCCTTTGGTTCAAGTCATATCCTTTACTATTGTTCAAATAAAAACCTCAAAATAACAACTCAAAACCGAGACAAAAACAACTCACAAAAACAGCCCCATTTTGAAGTATTCATGGGTCCATTTCTGTTCAATTGGTATCAGAGATTCGGCTCTTGCGTTTTCTTAAACCAAGACGGTCTTGGGAACGGGTGGGACTTGGTGTCTTAGGGTGCGAACTCTCAATCTGTGTGTGGCTTGATTGAGTGTGTTGGCTTTGGTTCGAGGATTTGTATGATGCTTGAATCGAGTTGGCTAAACAAGGGGATTCTAAGTATTTGCTGTGTGCTTTCTTAGGATGTGCATCTTGTTGTCTCCCTCTTTAACATCTACCACTCCCTTTGGCTTAATTTGTTTTGTTTTCGAAACCGTTTTTGTTGTACCATATTTTTAAACCCGAAAGTTTGAGGACAAACTTTTTTCAACAAAGGGAGTTTGCACTAAAATGGAGAGCCTTCATATGGTTTCGTTTGCATCCAAATGTGGCCTGACTTTCAGGCATCATATCTCACGTTATATGCATGCAAATCTTTTGATTTTTGTGTCATTAGAAAGCTTAAGATCTTAACAAAACAATGGCTTTTGAATCACCTTAATATCTGGTCTATAACTTGAGTTATGGCCGTCCCAAGAAGACTGCGCATTCTTGGACAGCCCATGACCTATGTGCACTAAAGTTTCAATAAATAAAGGTTTACTAAATATATGAGGTTGATTCTTTTTTGAGGTGAAAGTTAACTCATTTAGCTTTCTAAAGAGCTATCATACGTCCGTAAACTCAATGTGAGATATGAGATATGCCCTCTACAAAATAGGGCTGAATTGCTGAAACTTTCAGAAGATAACATGGGCTGCAAATTCTGAATATTATGGTGCCTATGGGGATGCAGCTAGCAACAAAGCATGGTCCTTGTTTCCTCTTTTGTGGAAACACCATAGCAAGCTAAAGGAATCAATGCCATTCTTGTGCAACCAGAAAAAGCAGCTACAAGGCAGAGTAAAGGGACTGAAAACTTCTGATTTGGTCCCCAAAAAGGCTGCCCTAGAGCATTGCAATGTCGCTTTCAACTCAGTTTTGTGTAAGGAGGCAGCTCATTACTTATTTTTTGTGCATTTGAACCGTGTAATGCTAGGGTTTTAGGCAAAGTTTCTGCTCATTTTGTGAGCCACAAGATTAGATTGTAATGTATGGTTAGGATGTAATGGCTTGGCCTATATAAAGCAAGCTAACACCCTTGTAAAAATCAGATTTGAGAATTAAGAAATAGAAAAGAAGGTTTTGAAAACCCTTTTTAGTTCATTGCTTTGTGCTTGAACAACTCCATTACTTCGTGTTTGGAGCCATGTTCCCGTCTTGCTTCGTGTTCTGGACGAGTACATGAAGAAGAGTGAGTCCTTGCTTCGTGATCTTGGATGATCTCTTAGGCTTAAACTTGCTTCGTGTTCTGGTTTAAGTCATATCCTAGTCTTGAGCCTTTGGTTCAAGTCATATCCTTTACTATTGTTCAAATAAAAACCTCAAAATAACAACTCAAAACCGAGACAAAAACAACTCACAAAAACAGCCCCATTTTGAAGTATTCATGGGTCCATTTCTGTTCAATTGGTATCAGAGCTTCGGCTCTTGCGTTTTCTTAAACCAAGACGGTCTTGGGAACGGGTGGGACTTGGTGTCTTAGGGTGCGAACTCTCAATCTGTGTGTGGCTTGATTGAGTGTGTTGGCTTTGGTTCGAGCATTTGTATGATGCTTGAATCGAGTTGGCTAAACAAGGGGATTCTAAGTATTTGCTGTGTGCTTTCTTAGGATGTGCATCTTGTTGTCTCCCTCTTTAACATCTACCACTCCCTTTGGCTTAATTTGTTTTGTTTTCGAAACCGTTTTTGTTGTACCATATTTTTAAACCCGAAAGTTTGAGGACAAACTTTTTTCAACAAAGGGAGTTTGCACTAAAATGGAGAGCCTTCATATGGTTTCGTTTGCATCCAAATGTGGCCTGACTTTCAAGCATCATATCTCACGTTATATGCATGAAAATCTTTTGATTTTTGTGTCATTAGAAAGATTAAGATCTTAACAAAACAATGGCTTTTGAATCACCTTAATATCTGGTCTATAACTTGAGTTATGGCCGTCCAAAGAAGACTGCGCATTCTTGGACAGCCCATGACCTATGTGCACTAAAGTTTCAATAAATAAAGGTTTACTAAAGATATGAGGTTGATTCTTTTTTGAGGTGAAAGTTAACTCATTTAGCTTTCTAAAGAGCTATCATACGTCCGTAAACTCAATGTGAGCTATGAGATATGCCCTCTACAAAATAGGGTTGAATTGCTGAAACTTTCAGAAGATAACATGGGCTGCAAATTCTGAATATTATGGTGCCTATGGGGATGCAACTAGCAACAAAGCATGGTCCTTGTTTCCTCTTTTGTGGAAACACCATAGCAAGCTAAAGGAATCAATGCCATTCTTGTGCAACCAGAAAAAGCAGCTACAAGGCAGAGTAAAGGGACTGAAAACTTCTGATTTGGTCCCCAAAAAGGCTGCCCTAGAGCATTGCAATGTCGCTTTCAACTCAGTTTTGTGTAAGGAGGCAGCTCATTACTTATTTTTTGTGCATTTGAACCGTGTAATGCTAGGGTTTTAGGCAAAGTTTCTGCTCATTTTGTGAGCCACAAGATTAGATTGTAATGTATGGTTAGGATGTAATGGCTTGGCCTATATAAAGCAAGCTAACACCCTTGTAAAAATCAGATTTGAGAATTAAGAAATAGAAAAGAAGGTTTTGAAAACCCTTTTTAGTTCATTGCTTTGTGCTTGAACAACTCCATTACTTCGTGTTTGGAGCCATGTTCCCGTCTTGCTTCGTGTTCTGGACGAGTACATGAAGAAGAGTGAGTCCTTGCTTCGTGATCTTGGATGATATCTTAGGCTTAAACTTGCTTCGTGTTCTGGTTTAAGTCATCTCCTAGTCTTGAGCCTTTGGTTCAAGTCATATCCTTTACTATTGTTCAAATAAAAACCTCAAAATAACAACTCAAAACCGAGACAAAAACAACTCACAAAAACAGCCCCATTTTGAAGTATTCATGGGTCCATATCTGTTCAATTGGTATCAGAGCTTCGGCTCTTGCGTTTTCTTAAACCAAGACGGTCTTGGGAACGGGTGGGACTTGGAGTCCTCTCCTACCCTTAGAGGGAAAGGTATAACACCATCACTTCCTTCTTTTAATGGTGTAAACAATAGAGCATTTGTGTCTTGGTTGTTTGATGTTGAATGCTATTTCAAGAGCAAGTGTTTTTCTGATAAAGAGAAGTGTAAACTGGTTGTGTCTTTCTTAAAGGATGGTGCTTTATTGTGGTATAATACTCTTAATTATTCAAGGATAATGGAAGGAAAAGATAAGATAAGTTCCTGGTTTAAACTTGAAATGAACATGAGATTAAAGTTTCTACCTTGTTCTATCTTGAATTAATTAGGGGCTGAACTTAGGAACCTCAAACAAAATTCCTTGAGTGCTTATGAGTATGCTAGATTATTTGAGGAATTACACTTTGTGTGTGACAATAAAGCAAGTTCTTTTCGAAAATAAAGGAATCAGATTTTACAATGGCTTGAATTCTGAAATTACTAGGAGGATTCACTTTGAAATGGTGTACTCATTTGAGGAATTGTATGAGTTGGCTTTGTTTGTTGAAAGGACTTTAGCAAGACCTAGGAAATATGAGGCCTTAGCTAGAAGAGGCGGGTTAGAAGCCATGAAAACAGATGGAACTAAGGAGAGTTTAAGCCAAGGGGTTATCATGTCATACTCGGATGGTACTTGTCCTAAGTTTAAACCCCTTGAGCCAAAGGTCATGAGCACTTGTGCTGAAATGAATAGCTCATGTGGTGCTATCTTTGAGAACCAATGTCTTGAAATTGAAACCCCCTTCAACTCAACTCATGAACCTACAAGTGAGGAGGAGAGTAGCCATTCTCTTTCCAAGGAGGCCATCAATGACAAGGCTACTGATTTGGTGCATAGAGAAGTGATTGTCGACCAAGGACTACTTGAGGTTCAAACCATGAAGTTTGGACAGTCCATGGGCATGTTCAATGGTGATGTTATTCATTGTTTGGAATTGGATTTAAGTGAGCATGTGATGCTTGTGTTAGAATGCCAACTAAGTAAGGAGCATTCTGAATTTGGGAATGGTTCAATACATCTCTTGCCATTCACAATTCTAGTCTATGATCCGGGAGGAGTCATGCGAGCCACCTCTTGAAGTGTGCTTGGTCTTTTGATAAGTGGGAGGACACAAGCCTTGGCAACAAGAGCCTTCAATGTGAACCAACAGAATTTGAGGGCAAATTCTTTTGAAGAAAGGAAGTTCGAAACAAAATTGTTTCATTTTCACTCATCTCTAAGCTAAAAGAAACAGTCCTGATGCAAGAGCCTTAATTATAGATCAAGAGCCATCAAATTTGAAGAAAGGAGAGTTCAGAAAAGAAAGATAAGGCTGAAACAGATTTCAGGGAAGTGGCAGTTTTCTGGTCTGACTTCAGAAAGCTATAACTGGAGCTTCACTTACTCAAACATCAATTTCTTTATATAGTTAGAATCTTGAAGAAGTCTACTTTCCAATGGAGTTGGAATCAGTAGGTTTGAATGAGTAGATTTGTCACAATAAGCCTTCAAAGACTGTCACGATTTCATGCTAAGTGCTGAAACTGGAAATAACCCGTCAGATTTCTGGTCTGTTTTCAAATGCTTATATCTGAAGATTGGCAAGGTCATTTTTTGAGTTCTTTATCTTCCCAGAATCCTAAGGATGTCTATTAACCTATCGAGTTGGAATTAGCCTAAAATATTGAACAGGTTGAGCACAACAGTCTCTCAAAGACTGTCACGCAGGAATGCTATGCAACGTATGTTTTGACCTGTCAGTGTTCAAACTTGAATAGCTCAAAATTGGCTGAATACTTTTGGGTAATTCTTTTTGGAGGTGATAGACAAGATCATTGGCTTTCATTCTATGTATGGTGGGTATTTTTAACCTTCATTATCAGGGAATTATGATTTTTCAAAGTTACAGCAGTGTGCAGGAAGAATGCTGTCATTCCAGTTCTGACCTGTTCTTACTAAAAGCTTCATATCTCAAGCTTGGCTTATCCTTTTGGGTTGATTCTTTTTGGAGAGTGAAGCTAGCTCAATTATCTTTAATTCAAGCTACCATTTGCATGATTAGGGTATCTGGTCTGGGAGCTACATGTTATTGAAGTTACTGCAATTAATCCAAGAGAAAATGCTGAATGTCTGAATCTCCCTAAGGTTGTTCTAAAAATCACAAGTCCAGATGGCTCGTCCAAGTAGCATGTGATCCTAAATATAGCTTCAACCCTCCTCTGTAGAAGCCAAACAAAGACCATAAAGAAAAGATGTTGTCTTGCCATTTCAGGAAACAAACAAACAGGCTTTTTGACAGTCTGCTTTATGCAGTTCTGATTTGGCAGCCTTGGAAGCTTTTTGGCAGAAGCATCTTTGCATCAATGGACCAGCAACTCCAACATCCACATTAGGAGACTTTGTTGTTATAATTTGTTCTTTTGTTTAGGCCATTTTGAGCCACTAGATTAAAGCAAACTTCAAGGGTTCAGATTTCTTTTGTAAGTCTATATAAGGACAGCAACTAAGCAATGTAAAAGTCAGATTTGATGAATTAAACAACCAGAAAAACTTTTTAAGTTTTCAGAATTCACTTTGCTATGTGCTTGTGATAAAACCCATTTGCTTAGTGCTTTGGGAAGGGTAATCTTTGCTGTGTGCTGGATTAATCCTTAAACCTAGTTCTAATCTCGTGGCTGGGTGCTGGGATTAGTTCATATCCATCTACTTGTCACGAAAATTCATGTTCTTTTACCATCCATTTAACATCAACTTTTTGTCCTAAATTTACCATACTCAAATTCCCGTTGAGTGTTAGAGATTTCAGTTCAAAAATTCACTTTGCTATGTGCTTGTGATAAAACCCATTTGCTTAGTGCTTTGGGAAGGGTAATCTTTGCTGTGTGCTGGATTAATCCTTAAACCTAGTTCTAATCTCGTGGCTGGGTGCTGGGATTAGTTCATATCCATCTACTTGTCACGAAAATTCATGTTCTTTTACCATCCATTTAACATCAACTTTCTGTCCTAAATTTACCATACTCAAATTCCCGTTGAGTGTTAGAGATTTCAGTTCAAATGGTTATTAGAGCTTTGGTTTAGTGTTAATCTTTCCTAACTACATCTAAAACTACAAAAACAACTCAATGAGTGAAGAAAGATTGGCAAAGTTTTGGTTTGTTGTTTGAAAAATCTGTTTTTATCAAAGTGTTATCATTCTGATTTTTCATGAGAAAATCAGTAGTTATGGGTGTTGTTCCTTATGCTCCTTGCTCAATGGTGAAATCTTGTGACCTTGGTTCCACTTCCAAGTCCTTAGAAGCTGCCATGAGAAGGTTAGAAGTGTCAAGAAGAGGGTACGACAATGAAGTGCACATAAAGAAGACAACAAGCAACCATGGGGTTCAAAGGAAGCCAAAACCACCTGATTTAGACCAAGGGGAGCACGACCTTTTGCACTAAAATGGAGAGCCTTCATATGGTTTCGTTTGCATCCAAATGTGGCCTGACTTTCAAGCATCATATCTCACGTTATATGCATGCAAATCTTTTGATTTTTGTGTCATTAGAAAGCTTAAGATCTTAACAAAACAATGGCTTTTGAATCACCTTAATATCTGGTCTATAACTTGAGTTATGGCCGTCCCAAGAAGACTGCGCATTCTTGGACAGCCCATGACCTATGTGCACTAAAGTTTCAATAAATAAAGGTTTACTAAAGATATGAGGTTGATTGTTTTTTGAGGTGAAAGTTAACTCATTTAGCTTTCTAAAGAGCTATCATACGTCCGTAAACTCAATGTGAGCTATGAGATATGCCCTCTACAAAATAGGGCTGAATTGCTGAAACTTTCAGAAGATAACATGGGCTGCAAATTCTGAATATTATGGTGCCTATGGGGATGCAACGGCTAGCAACAAAGCATGGTCCTTGTTTCCTATTTTGTGGAAACACCATAGCAAGCTAAAGGAATCAATGCCATTCTTGTGCAACCAGAAAAAGCAGCTACAAGGCAGATTAAAGGGACTGAAAACTTCTGATTTGGTCCCCGAAAAGGCTGCCCTAGAGCATTGCAATGTCGCTTTCAACTCAGTTTTGTGTAAGGAGGCAACTCATTACTTATTTTTTGTGCATTTGAACCGTGTAATGCTAGGGTTTTAGGCAAAGTTTCTGCTCATTTTGTGAGCCACAAGATTAGATTGTAATGTATGGTTAGGATGTAATGGCTTGGCCTATATAAAGCAAGCTAACACCCTTGTAAAAATCAGATTTGAGAATTAAGAAATAGAAAAGAAGGTTTTGAAAACCCTTTTTAGTTTATTGCTTTGTGCTTGAACAACTCCATTACTTCGTGTTTGGAGCCATGTTCCCGTCTTGCTTCGTGTTCTGGACGAGTACATGAAGAAGAGTGAGTCCTTGCTTCGTGATCTTGGATGATCTCTTAGGCTTAAACTTGCTTCGTGTTCTGGTTTAAGTCATATCCTAGTCTTGAGCCTTTGGTTCAAGTCATATCCTTTACTATTGTTCAAATAAAAACCTCAAAATAACAACTCAAAACCGAGACAAAAACAACTCACAAAAACAGCCCCATTTTGAAGTATTCATGGGTCCATTTCTGTTCAGTTACTTCCCGAGGTTTGAAATGAAGAAGAAGGCATAGACGACCTAGCTATGCAATCCTGAAGATTTTGAATGAGGGCTTGCGTCTCAGCATTCTCGGCATCGGTTGGCTCCGTCATTCTTCAATCATAAGAGAGTGAACCGTTAGACGTATTCCTAACAAGGCACAAACAGACTACAATATAAGTCCTTAAATCTACCCCATCTCTCATTCATTATTTGTTTATTTGGTCAAGTTAAGGTTAGGGGTCACATGAGTGCGTCGGGAGCAATAATGCTCTGATACCAACTGTAAAACCCCTCGCGAAGCGGAAATAAATAAACACACAAAGTACTAAAAATGCAGCGGAATTAAAACTTTTTAAACATAAACAACATGCGAGGTGAATTAAAATTGAAACTGAAAACTGATATAAACAAAAATAAATAAGTATAATGTCTAAGTACGGAAACTAAATAAATACAACAGCCTGGGATGGAACATCCCTACAGGCACCAAAACATAAACTGTATCAAAACTAGAGTCTAGCTAATCGAAAGTGTAAGTCATAAGATGACAAGTGGATCATCACTCGCTAGCTCTCAATGAACCCCGTCCAACCTGCATGTACCTACATACATGAAAACATGTACGCCACAATCAGTGGGGAGTGACTAGAGTTCTCCTAGCCACCTTTTGTAACGACACGTAACAAGCAATACAAACAGAACACTCCAACATATATAAACATGTGAAGTATAAATATCTCATCAACTGATCTCATACTATCATGTAATCACTAATGCACGACCCTCAACCAACTTCGGAAACTATTTGGAAGGAGAGCCGGTTTCCCTAGCGGTTACCCGGTCGGGGGGTCTTTCAATCCAAACCATTTACGAAACTGACTAAAGAGTCATCCATTGCCTTGGATGAATAACATCAAAGTCAAGGTACTATAAATATCACTATCATCATTCATATCTGACACCGTACCAACTCTAGGCAAGTAGATAAAACTCAGCTATAAGGTTCAACGGTCAACTTAAGACATAACCTATATACTAACACACTTTTCATTATCAAGGATTCAGAGGCCAACTTAAGGCATAGACCAAGATATCAATAAACACTAGCAATGGGTCCAGAGGTGAACTTAACACATATCCCAACATAAAATTCAAGTAAAGGGTCCAGAAGTGAACTTAACACATATCCCTAAACATCCACAAGCAAAGGGTCCAGAGGTGAACTTAACACATATCCCAATGCTACAAACAAGTATTGTGTCCAGAGGTGAACTTAACACATATCCCAATACACAACTATCGCACACCGGGTCCAGAGGTGAACTTAACACATATCCCGTGTACGACAACCGATCACGTGTCAGGTCCAGAGGTGAACTTAACACATATCCTGACACGCCACAAGCAAAACACGTAATGGGTCCAGAGGTGAACTTAACACATATCTCATCACGCGACATACAACTCACGTGTTAAGCTCAGAGGCCAGCTTAAGGCATACCTTAACACGCATCAACCAATAACATCCAAAGATAGAAACTATCCTATAGTTCTAACTTCCTAAACCACTAAACAACACTTAATTGATCCCGGGAACTAAGATAAGGGAGAGCCGGTTTCCCTTTCGGTTACCCGACCGGGGGGTCTCTATCCTCTCTCCATTCCCGAACCCAATATAGTGTCGCCCATCCTCCGGGGACCTCAAACACATATCAAAGGTACGAGGAACGAGTTTCAATCAAAACCGAATAAGCCTTTGAAAGTTATAAAAAAAACAATGGGAACAGGGGCTCTCAGCCGGTCCCAGACTGTCTGCCGGTCCACCGGCTGGGACTGTTGGAGCTTGTGTCCTCCACATGTAGTGTGATAACGTCATTGCACATACCCTTGTACGGACAAGTGGGAGATTGTTGGGGCTGGTGTCCTTGACAATTAAGTACAATGACTTATTAAATCTCTTTAAGGATCACAAGGGCATACTTCAGTATTATTATCAGTTGATCCACGTTTATCAATAACGATTGGCTTGCTAGATTAGTTTGACGTTATTGTCATACGGATGGCGGTGATCAACTGGTCCCTATATGTCACACCTATAGGACACGTTTGAGAGATGTGAAGGTATGAAAATACAATCACATTTATGCCGGATATGACTAAACAGTTAGTCAGAGGTATTGACTATTAAATTAGTCAATAAGATGTTGAGATTATTATTTAATACGGATTAAATAATTTTAGCTAATACGGATTACATGATTAATTTGTAAATTAAATATAAACGGTTATATTTAATTAAATATTGTATTCGCGTATTAATATAAACAGTTATATTAATTTGGGTAATTATACAATATCGTATTTTATCAGACCATTATTAATACATCGACTGCGTTAATATCTGATAACAAGTGTGTGATTTATAATTAAAATCCCGCGAATAACTTATAGCTAAATGGTTCGAATCACGAATCAGAATAAGGTAAGAGTGGAAAGCCCACTCTTACCCTACTCGTTAATTTCGGCCGAGTGTAGTACATAAGGAGAAGACTTCTCCTTATGTCAGGTTACTCTTGTTTCACTGTTTAAACAAATCTCAAAAAGAAAATTAGGGTTTGAGAGCATTCTTCTCCCATAACCCAGATCTCACATCTAAAACTCAAAAGGCTCTCCCGATATTGCAAGGCAGTTGGAGAGGATTTCTAGCACACACGGCAACGTCTCAATCTAAGTCTTGGGTGCAAATTATAGGAGGGAATTTGCGTTAATTCCTGTTCTTAGGCCTTTCGCGCAAGGACTAAAGGTTGTACTCTTTTTCATCTCTTTTTAATCTTATGACCATATTCACGACTGTAATTTTCATTATAATCCTGCAAGTTTGGGGCGAATACACGTTTTATTCCCCACAAGTGGTATCAGAGACTAAGGCCATGAAATTTTACAATTGTGTTTTTCATAAGGTTTAAATTTTTGAAAAAAAACGTGACTTTTTGCCTCGACATTCGATCGAGTCTCTGTAGCACTCGATCGAGTGTCCTCGTAACAGGCACCGTGCGTGTGGTTTAGGGGTTGTAATCGATCTTGTTTTTTATTCTTATTTACATATTGTTAATTAATCGATATTTTTAGCAATATGTGAATCCCTTGTTGTTTTTATTTTTGATTTACACGTTTTATATCAAGATAAAAACTTGTTTTGGTTCAATGTGCAGCGATTTGCAATTTTTAACGAGTCACTCAATCGAGCCCTGCTGCACTCGATCGAGTGACGCTGACACTCGATCGAGTGCCCCTGTTGCTCGATCGAGTGCTCCTGTTTCTGGCTGTTTGTTTTCGAAAATATCTTGTCTTTTTAGTTTCACATGGCCTAAAATAATATACTGTATACGGAAATAGTGTATTATTTTTGTGAATCGGTTCACTCTCGATTGATACATATTATTTTAAAACGGTTTAAGATAATGGATTATAAACTTGTTAAAATTAAAGTGGTTAAAACGGTATAATCACATAATTTTAATCCTTAAAGGTGGTTTGGTAAAAATTTGTTAATCATAATAACAGTATTATGTCATGAATGAATTTTAATTTTAGTTGATGCATTTTATTTATCGTCTTGTGAATGCCTTGAATGCTTTCAATAACGTATTTAATTTTTGCAAACGGTTGTAACTTAGTGTGGCCTTAGTAGATTGTGTTACCGTAATGATGGAACACAGTCTTGCTTGTAATGTTGAGATCTTGTATCTCCGTTTTGGGTTTTTGCCATGTAATTACTTTTGTATTTAAATTAGAATGTAAATAGGGTTATATTTGTAATTTAAATTAGTAATTTTGTGAATACCAAACACGGAAACCGGATGCTCACTCCCGCTGCAAAGACCAAGATGGAACATCAAGACAAGCTTCTAGGGTCCAACGGTGGATTCCAAGTTGTTTTATGTTTATTTTGGTAGGATAGGCCACACTAGGACTTTTATTTACGTTTATTGCATTTATTTTATGTTTTCATCGATAATAGCTTGCATCATATTCCGCCTAAAACCAAACCACCTATAACATGCCTGAAAACTGACTCATGTAGTGGTTACGCGTTAGTTTTCTGTGACAATACAAATGTCACGTGTCACATGTAAAGCCATCACTTTATTTAATTCATTCACGCATATGCTAGATTTTAGTTCACTTAATATGAATAAATAAAAGTTGATGGGGTCTTCCTCGGATAACCTAAAATTGAGACTAGTCTTTATAAATCAGACTCCCATGAATCCCTTCTTCGTCGGTAGGCATAATATGCCCCCTTCTACGTCGGGTAAGTGGGAACAGATGATTTATTTTATCTCAACATCATGGTCACTCGATACTATCTAGCGACTGAGATGGACTAATAGATAGGATATACGGAAATCTATCGACCAAGAGTTCCAACAGTAGAATTAGCCAAACTGTGGGCTTATCAATATACGGAAATTGAGTCTTGGGATCGTTTATATAATTCTTGAGGGAGATCAATTATATAAATGCATGAGTCTACGAGTTTAAATTCAATTTAATATAGACTTAAATCACAACAATAAGTTGCTTATATGGTTTTGTTTTATCTTCTTTTCAGTGTAGAACACGTTCAAATTAAACTGCTGTATAACTAATGGCTGGTGAAGACCCAATGCCAAGTGCCAAGCTAGCACGTGAATCCTGGCTAAAAGCCTTCATGGACTCCATGAATCAGTCTACTAGACTGAGAAATGATGGGTCAAACTTCTCTGACTGGGAGGCAGCACTACGGAATGCTGCCATTGCTGACGGAAAGCTTAAGTTTTTAACTGAGCCCATTCCGGCACACCCAGGAACTGGAGCTAGAGCTAACGAAGTTCGCGCTCATAGCGACTTCGTCGTGGAAGCGGGTGCGATAAAGAACGTACTCATCTATGCAATGGAATCAAATTTGCAAAGACGCTTCATATCCCATGGTGCAAACAAGATTTTCACCACGCTCTCTAACGAATTCTCGAAAGCTCCGAGAATCGTTTCTTATGAGCATACCTGTCGCTTCTTTGAGGCGAAACTCCAGAAGGGCCAAGCTGTTAGCCCACATATTCTCAACGTGATTGAGAATATCGAGAAACTGGAGACCCTAAGCTGCAAGATCAGTGAGAACATAATCGTTGATCGAATGATTCATTCGCTTCATGATGGGTTCGCCCTCTTTAGGGCCAACTACTACATGAACGACATGAAGAAGACTCCTTATGAGCTCCACTCCCTTCTCGTACAGACCGAGAAGGATCTGAAATTAAGTGGGAGCGTGAAGCAGGATGTTCTCATGATCTCCAGTAAGGGAAAGGGTAAAGGGAAGGCTAAAGCTCAGGGCGACCTAGCATGGAATGCCACGACTGCCACAAGACTGGGCATTGGAGGCGCTCATGCCCCGTGTATCGCGAGGACATTAAAGCAGGCCGCGTTACTCCTGTTGGTATGTTATCTTCTTCTTTTATTCACATGATTGAGATTAACCATGCAAGTTGCGGAACTTGGGTACTAGATACTGGTTGTGGTTCTCATCTATGTAATCATGTGCAGGGCCTCCGAAACCAAGAACCCCTCATCAAGGGTGAGGTTGACCTGCGTGTCGGGAATGGAGCACGTGTTGCTGCAGTCTCGTAGGGAACATACGTGATCCAGCTTCCAAGTGGATTAGAGTTATTTTTATATAACTGTTATTATGTTCCTAGTTTGTCCAAAAACATTATTTCAGTTTCTGCACTTGACAAACTCGGTTTTTCATTTGTAATAGAGAATAATAGCTGTATTTTCTCCTTACACAATATGATTTATGGCAAGGCAGTTTCCATGAATGGAATTTATGTTTTAGATCAAACCACCGAGATATTACATGTGAATAACAAGAGATTAAAGGTAGGTGACAAAGATCAAACTTACCTGTGGCATTGTCGTATGGGACACATAAATGAGAAACGCGTAAAACAGCTCATACAGAATGGAGCTATCTCACCCTTTGATTTCGAATCATATGGCACGTGTGAATCATGTCTCATCGGTAAAATTACTCGTATTTCCTTCAAAGGTGTTGGAATGCGCGCTGCCGACCTATTAGGACTCATACATACGGATGTGTGTGGCCCTATGTCGATCAACGCACGAGAAGGCTATAGGTATTTCATCACTTTCACGGATGATTTGAGTAGATATGGCTATGTCTACTTAATGAAGCACAAAAGTGAATCCTTTGACAAGTTCAAAGAATACCAGAATCGGGTACAGAACAAACTGGGAAGAAAAATTAAAGCACTACGTTCTGATCGTGATGGTGAGTATCTTTCACACGAGTTTGATCAACACCTTAAAGACTGTGGCATCGTTCTACAGTTAACTCCACCTGGAACACCACAATTAAATGGTGTGTCCGAATGGAGGAATCGAACTCTACTTGATATGGTTTGATCCATGATGAGTCACACCGTTGTGCCTAATTCATTGTGGGGCTATGCTCTTTTGTCAGCCGCTCTAATACTTAACCGAAGTCCGTCTAAAGCTGTTGACAAGACTCCATACGAATTATGGAAGGGAACGGTCCCTAACTTGTCCTTTATTCGGGTTTGGGGCTGCGAGGCTTATGTCAAGTGGAGACACGAGGATAAGCTCGGCCCGCGATCGGTCCAGACATACTTTATAGGCTATCCAAAGGGAACTTTTGGTCATTACTTCTACTCGCCAACCGAACAACGTGTTTTTGTTGCGGCTAGTGCGACGTTCTTAGAGAAAGAATTTCTCGAGAACAAGTCAAGTAATAGAACCTTCGAGTTATCGGAGGTTCAAGAACCAACTACCGAGCAACCATTGGAGGAAACAGTTCCTTTAACCGAGGCTGCGGTAGATATTCCTGAGGAACCTAGGAGGTCGGGAAGAGTCTCTATTCCTCCGGACAGATACATTGGTATGGTCGAGGAACATGATATAGACGACGTCTTACTCCTAGAGGGTAATGAACCCACAACCTATAAAGGTGCCATGACCAGTTCTGACTCAAAGCTATGGCTAGAAGCCATGCAATCCGAGATGGACTCCATGTATGAGAACAACGTGTGGGATCTTGTGGACCTACCTGCAAAGGTACGTCCCCTTCAATGCAAATGGATTTACAAGATAAAGCATGATGTGGAAGGACAACAAGATATCCACAAGGCCAGACTAGTTGCTAAAGGTTTCACCCAAGTGCCAGGCTTGCACTACGATGAGATCTTTGCACCCGTAGTCATGCTACGTTCCATTCGGATTATCTTAGCGATCGCCGCATTTCACGATTATGAAATATGGCAAATGGACGTTAAAACCGCCTTCTTAAACGGTTATTTGGAGGAAGAGTTGTACATGGTACAACCTGAGGGTTTTATTGATCCAGTACATCCTAAGAAAGTTTGCAAGCTTAAGCGTTCCATTTATGGACTTAAGCAAGCATCGCGGAGTTGGAATCATCGCTTCGACCAAGTGATAAAAGAGAATGGATTCATTCGATCAGTCGAGGAACCATGTCTCTATATCAAGTCGAGTGGGAGCAAGATTGTATTCCTAGTACTATATGTCGACGACATACTCTTGATTGGGAATGACATACCTCTCTTATCTTCGGTTAAAGCATGGTTGAAAAACCATTTCCAGATGAAAGATCTAGGAGAGGCACAAAGAATTTTGGGCATCCGTATCTAGAGGGATAGATCACGACGGATGTTGTCTCTCAGTCAGGAGTCTTATATAGATAAGATTCTAGAGAGATTCAGCATGACGAACTCCAAGAAAGGGTTCCTTCCTATGATTACTGGGCTTCACTTGAGCAAGTCTCAAGAAGCTAAGACATTGGAAGAGAAAGAGCGCATGAGTCGGATACCTTATGCTTCGGCAATAGGATCGATCATGTATGCCATGATATGCACACATCCAGACGTTGCATATGCATTGAGTATGACCAGTCGATTCCAAGCTCATCCAGGTGAACCACACTGGATGGCCGTGAAAAACATTCTTAAGTACCTACGGAGGACTAAAGATTGGGGATTGACATACGGAGGCGACAGGACGCTCTGCGCCACGGGTTACGCAGACGCTAGCTTCCAAACGGATCGAGATGACTCGAAATCTCAGTCTGGATTCGTTTTTACTCTTAATGGTGCTGCTGTCAGCTGGAAAAGTTCTAAACAGAATGTTACAGCAGATTCTACGACTGAGTCCGAGTACTATGCCGCCTCGGAAGCAGCTAAGGAAGCAATATGGATGCGTCAATTCTTACAAGGACTCTCGGTAGTGCCTAGTTCGAATGACCCTATCACCGTTTATTGTGACAATAAATGTGCCATCTTCCAAGCTAAGGAGCATAAGTCTAGCAACAAGGCTAGACATGTACAACGGAAAGCTCATCTAATCAGAGATTACGTGGAGCAAAAGGAGATATTCATTGATAAGATAGCTACGGATGACAACATAGCTGATCCTCTCACAAAAGCATTACCACGTGATAAGCATGAAGGGCACATTCATTCCATGGGAATTAGATGTGTTCCTATGTTGTAGTACTCTTTTATGAATTCATGTAATAATTCATTTTTTCGTGTACTCTATTCAACCTTATTGTTATGATATATCATGTTTTGTTTCTCATGTGGAATTGTACGCCAATTTTGAACACCACAAAGTGAACTGATTAACATTACATCGTTTTGGTCCTTGATTACCCACTTGAGCTGATAACTCAGGTAATCATTTTTTGACGTTGGTTGATGGTGGGTTCAACGAGCCATAAGTCACACGGCTGACTGACCAATCACAAAGGCGAGTTATACGGATATCTCGTAGGACACCCCGTGACAACGTTATGGAGTCCTAAATGTTTTATAACTTGGGTGCCAGGTCGTAGATAGGACCTCCATAGTGTTCCTTAGAGTCGAGTCTTTTGACTTTCAACTGTCTCTTGAGATTAAGGCAGATTTTGGGTAACTTTGGTTTCTTTCCCACGGTCATCGTAACAGGGGCCAAGAGGATTTTTTCTGGGTTATTTCATGCTGCGCGAAAATCGTCAGGATTCGAGTTGAGGGAAATATCCAAACCCTTATCAGGATTTTATCATTTCTCAGGGCCACTCGAGGAGTAGTAACTGAAATGCATGGCCATGCTCGAATACAGATTCGTTTTATCAGTTAAGTTACTCTCTAGTCGGGGAAACCACTCTTGATGCAGATCGTTTGTGAGATACGACCGTTGCGAATGCGGATTTGCAAATTGTCTTACATTAAGTGGGAGAAATTTTAAAAGGATATGAGAATCGGTTATCGCACCTACACTTGTACGGATAAGTGGGAGATTGTTGGAGCTTGTGTCCTCCACATGTAGTGTGATAACGTCATTGCACATACCCTTGTACGGACAAGTGGGAGATTGTTGGGGCTGGTGTCCTTGACAATTAAGTACAATGACTTACTAAATCTCTTTAAGGATCACAAGGGCATACTTCAGTATTATTATCAGTTGATCCACGTTTATCAATAACGATTGGCTTGCTAGATAAGTTTGACGTTATTTTCATACGGATGGCGGTGATCAACTGGTCCCTATATGTCACACCTATAGGACACGTTTGAGAGATGTGAAGGTATGAAAATACAATCACATTTATGCCGGATATGACTAAACAGTTAGTCAGAGGTATTGACTATTAAATTAGTCAATAAGATGTTGAGATTATTATTTAATACGGATTAAATAATTTTAGCTAATACGAATTACATGATTAATTCGTAAATTAAATATAAACGGTTATATTTAATTAAATATTGTATTCGCGTATTAATATAAACAGTTATTTTAATTTGGGTAATTAAACAATATCTTATTTTATCAGACCATTATTAATACATCGACTGCGTTAATATCTGATAACAAGTGTGCGATTTATAATTAAAATCCCGCGAATAACTTATAGCTAAATGGGTCGAATCACGAATCAGAATAAGGTAAGAGTGGAAAGCCCACTCTTACCCTACTCGTTAATTTCGGCCGAGTGTAGTACATAAGGAGAAGACTTCTCCTTATGTCAGGTTACTCTTGTTTCACTGTTTAAACAAATGTCAAAAAGAAAATTAGGGTTTGAGAGCATTCTTCTCCCATAACCCAAATCTCACATCTAAAACTCAAAAGGCTCTCCCGATATTGCAAGGCAGTTGGAGAGGATTTCTAGCACACACGGCAACGTCTCAATCTAAGTCTTGGGTGCAAATTATAGGAGGGAATTTGCGTTAATTCCTGTTCTTAGGCCTTTCGCGCAAGTTTGGGGCGAATACACGTTTTATTCCCCACAGGGAGTCCCTTCCCATGCCCATTAATCGTCTGAAAAACAAGAGAAGAGGCTCTCAACCGGTGGACTGTCCGCCGGCCAGCCGGTTGGGAGTCCCTTCCCCAAAGTCAAACTTCAAACTTTAAACACGAGGAGTGACTCTCAGCCGGTGTACCGGCTGCCGGCCTGCCGGCTGGGAGTCACTTCCCATGCCATTTTCAAAACTTAAAAAACACCAATAAGGATCCTGAGCCGGTCCACCGGTGGCCGACTGACCGGCTCAGAAACCTTTCTCAATTTCTGAACACTTAAAAATTCAACACATCGACTCTGAGCCGGCCGACCGGCTGCCGGTCAGCCTGCCGGCTCAGAGGCCGCTGTACGCAAAATCGAGATTTCTCAAAAACAATCAGAACTTCACAAATCGATTCAAGACTCCTAAATTCGCAACAACAAATGTTTACCCATCACATATAAACACCAAATACACTATTTATCAGCAATAAATCCCACAAACAATCCTCAATAAGCAAATGATTTGTACCACGTGTCTAAAATCGCATCATAAGGTATCTTATTTGATTCTAAACCCTATAAGCTACTATATATCTCTTTTACACGTTTATCCGAATTTCGACTGAAACTGGTTTATCGCATACCTGTAACGACAATATCTTCCGATGTTTTTGAAAATTTTTGTGCCCGCTTTATCTGAATAGATTAACCATCCGTTCGATTATCCCACATTTTTGTTCCGGAATCTCGGAGCCCTAAAAAACGTGTATTGTACACTTCAATTCTACCTGTTTCGGTGGATGTAGAACCCATTTTTACTTTTCAGGCCTGATTTACACCATCTGTCCGAAATCGCATCATGAGGTATCTTATTCGATTCTAGACCCTAAAAACTATTGTAAATCACTTTTACACAGTTATCGATTTTCGACCGAAACTGGTTTATAGCATAACAATAACGTCAAATGTCTTCCGATGTTTTTGAAAAATTTTCTGCCCGCTTTATTTGACTTGATTAACCCTCCGTGCAATTTTCGTAGACTTTTGTTAGGGAGCCCAGAAGCCTAAAATACGTGTATTACACTTCAATTCGAGCCGTTGTGGCTGGTTGGAGCGACCATTTTTATTTTTCAGACTGTTTTTATACCACTTGTCCGAAATCGCATCATGACGTATCTTATTCGATTCTGGATCCTATAAACTACTATAAATCACCTTTACGATGTTTTCCAATTTTCGGCCAAAACTGGTTTATGATATACCGGTAACGTCCAATGTCTTATGATGTTTTCAAAAACAATATGTGCCCGCTTTATCTGACTCGATAAACCATCCGTGCGATTTTCGTGAATTTTTGTTTCGGGAGCTCAATGGCCAAAAAAATGTGTATTGTACACTTCAATTCGGCCCGTTTCGGTGGTGGTAGCGGCCATTTTTACTTTTCAGGCCTGCTTTAGACCACGTGTCCGAAATCGCATCATGAGGTGTCTTATTCGATTCAAGACCCTAAAAACTACTGTAAATCACTTTTACACAGTTATCCGATTTTCGACCGAAATTGGTTTATAGCATAACAATAACGTCAAATGTCTTCCGATGTTTTTGAAAAACTTTTTGCCCGCTTTATTTGACTTGATTAACCATCCGTGCAATTTTCGTAGACTTTTGTTAGGGAGCCCAGAAGCCTAAAATACGTGTATTACACTTCAATTCGAGCCGTTGTGGCTGGTTGGAGCGGCCAATTTTTTTTTTCAGACTGTTTTTATACCACTTGTCCGAAATCGCATCATGACGTATCTTATTCCATTCTGGATCCTATAAACTACTATAAATCACCTTTACGATGTTTTCCAATTTTCGGCCAAAACTAGTTTATGATATACCGGTAACGTCCAATGTCTTATGATGTTTTCAAAAACAATATGTGCCCGCTTTATCTGACTCGATTAACCATCTGTGCGATTTTCCTGCATTTTTTTTCGGGAGCTCAATGGCCAAAAAAACGTGTATTGTACACTTCAATTCGACCCGTTTCGGTGGTGGTAGCGGCCATTTTTACTTTTCAGGCCTGATTTAGACCACAATCCGAAATCGCATCATGAGGTATCTTATTCGATTCTAGACCCTAAAAACTACTGAAAATCACTTTTAGACGGTTATCCGATTTTCGCCCGAAACTGGTTGATAGAATACCAATAATATCGAATGTCTTCCGATGTTTTTGAAAAATTTTCTGCCCGCTTTATTTGACTTGATTAACCATCTGTGCAATTTTCGTACACTTTTGTTGGGGAGCTCAGAAGCCTAAAAAACGTGTATTACACTTCAATTCGAGCAGTTGCGGCTGGTTGGAGCGGCTATTTTTATTTTACCACGTGTCCGAAATCGCA
This sequence comes from Silene conica, assembly GCA_029255685.2. Lineage (NCBI taxonomy): Eukaryota > Viridiplantae > Streptophyta > Magnoliopsida > Caryophyllales > Caryophyllaceae > Silene > Silene conica. The sequence continues at coordinate 46,509,856 of CM055317.2, read as the reverse complement.
TCATGACGTATCTTATTCGATTCTGGACCCTATAAACTACTATAAATCACCTTTACGAGGTTATCCAATTTTCGGCCAAAACTGGTTTATGGTATACCGGTAACGTCCAATGTCTTATGATGTTTTCAAAAACAATATGTGCCCGCTTTATGTGAGTCGATTAACCATCCGTGAGGTTTTCGTACATTTTTGTTCAAGGTGCTCAACGGCCAAAAAAACGTGTATCATACACTTAAATTCGACCTGTTTCGGGTGGTCGTAGCGGCCAGTTTTATTTTTCAGCTAGTTTTATACCACGTGTCCGAAATCGGATCATCAGGTATCTTATTTGATTCTAAACCCTATAAGCTACTATAAATCTCTTTTACACGTTTATCCGATATTCGACTGAAACTGGTATATCGCATACCTGCAACGACAATGTCTTCCGATGTTTTGAAAATTTTTGTGCCCGCTTTATCTGAATAGATTACCCATCAGTTCGATTATCCCACATTTTTGTTCCGGAATCTCGGAGGCCTAAAAAACGTGTATTGTAAACTTCAATTCGACCCGTTTCGGTGGTTGTAGAACCCATCTTTACTTTTCAGGCCCGATTTACACCATGTGTCCGAAATCGCATCATGACGTATCTTATTCGATTCTGGATCCTATAAACTACTATAAATCACCTTTACGATGTATTCCAATTTTCGGCCAAAACTGGTTTATGATATACCGGTAACGTCCAATGTCTTATGATGTTTTCAAAAACAATATGTGCCCGCTTTATCTGACTCGATAAACCATCCGTGCGATTTTCGTGAATTTTTGTTTCGGGAGCTCAATGGCCAAAAAAATGTGTATTGTACACTTCAATTCGGCCCGTTTCGGTGGTGGTAGCGGCCATTTTTACTTTTCAGGCCTGATTTAGACCACGTGTCCGAAATCGCATCATGAGGTGTCTTATTCGATTCAAGACTCTAAAAACTACTGTAAATCACTTTTACACAGTTATCCGATTTTCGACCGAAATTGGTTTATAGCATAACAATAACGTCAAATGTCTTCCGATGTTTTTGAAAAAATTTCTGCCCGCTTTATTTGACTTGATTAACCATCCGTGCAATTTTCGTAGACTTTTGTTAGGGAGCCCAGAAGCCTAAAATACGTGTCTTACACTTCAATTCGAGCCGTTGTGGCTGGTTGGAGCGGCCATTTTTATTTTTCAGACTGTTTTTATACCACTTGTCCGAAATCGCATCATGACGTATCTTATTCCATTCTGGATCCTATAAACTACTATAAATCACCTTTACGATGTTTTCCAATTTTCGGCCAAAACTAGTTTATGATATACCGGTAACGTCCAATGTCTTATGATGTTTTCAAAAACAATATGTGCCCGCTTTATCTGACTCGATTAACCATCTGTGCGATTTTCGTGCATTTTTTTTTCGGGAGCTCAATGGCCAAAAAAACGTGTATTGTACACTTCAATTCGACCCGTTTCGGTGGTGGTAGCGGCCATTTTTACTTTTCAGGCCTGATTTAGACCACAATCCGAAATCGCATCATGAGGTATCTTATTCGATTCTAGACCCTAAAAACTACTGAAAATCACTTTTAGACGGTTATCCGATTTTCGCCCGAAACTGGTTGATAGAATACCAATAATATCGAATGTCTTCCGATGTTTTTGAAAAATTTTCTGCCCGCTTCATTTGACTTGATTAACCATCCGTGCAATTTTCGTACACTTTTGTTGGGGAGCTCAGAAGCCTAAAAAACGTGTATTACACTTCAATTCGAGCAGTTGCGGCTGGTTGGAGCGGCTATTTTTATTTTACCACGTGTCCGAAATCGCATCATGACGTATCTTATTCGATTCTGGACCCTATAAACTACTATAAATCACCTTTACGAGGTTATCCAATTTTCGGCCAAAACTGGTTTATGGTATACCGGTAACGTCCAATGTCTTATGATGTTTTCAAAAACAATATGTGCCCGCTTTATGTGAGTCGATTAACCATCCGTGAGGTTTTCGTACATTTTTGTTCAAGGTGCTCAACGGCCAAAAAAACGTGTATCATACACTTAAATTCGACCTGTTTCGGGTGGTCGTAGCGACCAGTTTTATTTTTCAGCTAGTTTTATACCACGTGTCCGAAATCGGATCATCAGGTATCTTATTTGATTCTAAACCCTATAAGCTACTATAAATCTCTTTTACACGTTTATCCGATATTCGACTGAAACTGGTTTATCGCATACCTGCAACGACAATGTCTTCCGATGTTTTGAAAATTTTTGTGCCGGCTTTATCTGAATAGATTAACCATCCGTTCGATTATCCCACATTTTTGTTCCGGAATCTCGGAGGCCTAAAAAACGTGTATTGTACACTTCAATTCTACCTGTTTCGGTGGATGTAGAACCCATTTTTACTTTTCAGGCCTGATTTACACCATCTGTCCGAAATCGCATCATGAGGTATCTTATTCGATTCTAGACCCTAAAAACTATTGTAAATCACTTTTACACAGTTATCGATTTTCGACCGAAACTGGTTTATAGCATAACAATAACGTCAAATGTCTTCCGATGTTTTTGAAAAATTTTCTGCCCGCTTTATTTGACTTGATTCACCCTCCGTGCAATTTTCGTAGACTTTTGTTAGGGAGCCCAGAAGCCTAAAATACGTGTATTACACTTCAATTCGAGCCGTTGTGGCTGGTTGGAGCGACCATTTTTATTTTTCAGACTGTTTTTATACCACTTGTCCGAAATCGCATCATGACGTATCTTATTCGATTCTGGATCCTATAAACTACTATAAATCACCTTTACGATGTTTTCCAATTTTCGGCCAAAACTGGTTTATGATATACCGGTAACGTCCAATGTCTTATGATGTTTTCAAAAACAATATGTGCCCGCTTTATCTGACTCGATAAACCATCCGTGCGATTTTCGTGAATTTTTGTTTCGGGAGCTCAATGGCCAAAAAAATGTGTATTGTACACTTCAATTCGGCCCGTTTCGGTGGTGGTAGCGGCCATTTTTACTTTTCAGGCCTGATTTAGACCATGTGTCCGAAATCGCATCATGAGGTGTCTTATTCGATTCAAGACCCTAAAAACTACTGTAAATCACTTTTACACAGTTATCCGATTTTCGACCGAAATTGGTTTATAGCATAACAATAACGTCAAATGTCTTCCGATGTTTTTGAAAAAATTTCTGCCCGCTTTATTTGACTTGATTAACCATCCGTGCAATTTTCGTAGACTTTTGTTAGGGAGCCCAGAAGCCTAAAATACGTGTATTACACTTCAATTCGAGCCGTTGTGGCTGGTTGGAGCGGCCATTTTTATTTTTCAGACTGTTTTTATACCACTTGTCCGAAATCGCATCATGACGTATCTTATTCCATTCTGGATCCTATAAACTACTATAAATCACCTTTACGATGTTTTCCAATTTTCGGCCAAAACTAGTTTATGATATACCGGTAACGTCCAATGTCTTATGATGTTTTCAAAAACAATATGTGCCCGCTTTATCTGACTCGATTAACCATCTGTGCGATTTTCCTGCATTTTTTTTCGGGAGCTCAATGGCCAAAAAAACGTGTATTGTACACTTCAATTCGACCCGTTTCGGTGGTGGTAGCGGCCATTTTTACTTTTCAGGCCTGATTTAGACCACAATCCGAAATCGCATCATGAGGTATCTTATTCGATTCTAGACCCTAAAAACTACTGAAAATCACTTTTAGACGGTTATCCGATTTTCGCCCGAAACTGGTTGATAGAATACCAATAATATCGAATGTCTTCCGATGTTTTTGAAAAATTTTCTGCCCGCTTTATTTGACTTGATTAACCATCTGTGCAATTTTCGTACACTTTTGTTGGGGAGCTCAGAAGCCTAAAAAACGTGTATTACACTTCAATTCGAGCAGTTGCGGCTGGTTGGAGCGGCTATTTTTATTTTACCACGTGTCCGAAATCGCATCATGACGTATCTTATTCGATTCTGGACCCTATAAACTACTATAAATCACCTTTACGAGGTTATCCAATTTTCGGCCAAAACTGGTTTATGGTATACCGGTAACGTCCAATGTCTTATGATGTTTTCAAAAACAATATGTGCCCGCTTTATGTGAGTCGATTAACCATCCGTGAGGTTTTCGTACATTTTTGTTCAAGGTGCTCAACGGCCAAAAAAAACGTGTATCATACACTTAAATTCGACCTGTTTCGGGTGGTCGTAGCGGCCAGTTTTATTTTTCAGCTAGTTTTATACCACGTGTCCGAAATCGGATCATCAGGTATCTTATTTGATTCTAAACCCTATAAGCTACTATAAATCTCTTTTACACGTTTATCCGATATTCGACTGAAACTGGTTTATCGCATACCTGCAACGACAATGTCTTCCGATGTTTTGAAAATTTTTGTGCCGGCTTTATCTGAATAGATTAACCATCCGTTCGATTATCCCACATTTTTGTTCCGGAATCTCGGAGGCCTAAAAAACGTGTATTGTACACTTCAATTCTACCTGTTTCGGTGGATGTAGAACCCATTTTTACTTTTCAGGCCTGATTTACACCATCTGTCCGAAATCGCATCATGAGGTATCTTATTCGATTCTAGACCCTAAAAACTATTGTAAATCACTTTTACACAGTTATCGATTTTCGACCGAAACTGGTTTATAGCATAACAATAACGTCAAATGTCTTCCGATGTTTTTGAAAAATTTTCTGCCCGCTTTATTTGACTTGATTCACCCTCCGTGCAATTTTCGTAGACTTTTGTTAGGGAGCCCAGAAGCCTAAAATACGTGTATTACACTTCAATTCGAGCCGTTGTGGCTGGTTGGAGCGACCATTTTTATTTTTCAGACTGTTTTTATACCACTTGTCCGAAATCGCATCATGACGTATCTTATTCGATTCTGGATCCTATAAACTACTATAAATCACCTTTACGATGTTTTCCAATTTTCGGCCAAAACTGGTTTATGATATACCGGTAACGTCCAATGTCTTATGATGTTTTCAAAAACAATATGTGCCCGCTTTATCTGACTCGATAAACCATCCGTGCGATTTTCGTGAATTTTTGTTTCGGGAGCTCAATGGCCAAAAAAATGTGTATTGTACACTTCAATTCGGCCCGTTTCGGTGGTGGTAGCGGCCATTTTTACTTTTCAGGCCTGATTTAGACCATGTGTCCGAAATCGCATCATGAGGTGTCTTATTCGATTCAAGACCCTAAAAACTACTGTAAATCACTTTTACACAGTTATCCGATTTTCGACCGAAATTGGTTTATAGCATAACAATAACGTCAAATGTCTTCCGATGTTTTTGAAAAAATTTCTGCCCGCTTTATTTGACTTGATTAACCATCCGTGCAATTTTCGTAGACTTTTGTTAGGGAGCCCAGAAGCCTAAAATACGTGTATTACACTTCAATTCGAGCCGTTGTGGCTGGTTGGAGCGGCCATTTTTATTTTTCAGACTGTTTTTATACCACTTGTCCGAAATCGCATCATGACGTATCTTATTCCATTCTGGATCCTATAAACTACTATAAATCACCTTTACGATGTTTTCCAATTTTCGGCCAAAACTAGTTTATGATATACCGGTAACGTCCAATGTCTTATGATGTTTTCAAAAACAATATGTGCCCGCTTTATCTGACTCGATTAACCATCTGTGCGATTTTCCTGCATTTTTTTTCGGGAGCTCAATGGCCAAAAAAACGTGTATTGTACACTTCAATTCGACCCGTTTCGGTGGTGGTAGCGGCCATTTTTACTTTTCAGGCCTGATTTAGACCACAATCCGAAATCGCATCATGAGGTATCTTATTCGATTCTAGACCCTAAAAACTACTGAAAATCACTTTTAGACGGTTATCCGATTTTCGCCCGAAACTGGTTGATAGAATACCAATAATATCGAATGTCTTCCGATGTTTTTGAAAAATTTTCTGCCCGCTTTATTTGACTTGATTAACCATCTGTGCAATTTTCGTACACTTTTGTTGGGGAGCTCAGAAGCCTAAAAAACGTGTATTACACTTCAATTCGAGCAGTTGCGGCTGGTTGGAGCGGCTATTTTTATTTTACCACGTGTCCGAAATCGCATCATGACGTATCTTATTCGATTCTGGACCCTATAAACTACTATAAATCACCTTTACGAGGTTATCCAATTTTCGGCCAAAACTGGTTTATGGTATACCGGTAACGTCCAATGTCTTATGATGTTTTCAAAAACAATATGTGCCCGCTTTATGTGAGTCGATTAACCATCCGTGAGGTTTTCGTACATTTTTGTTCAAGGTGCTCAACGGCCAAAAAAACGTGTATCATACACTTAAATTCGACCTGTTTCGGGTGGTCGTAGCGGCCAGTTTTATTTTTCAGCTAGTTTTATACCACGTGTCCGAAATCGGATCATCAGGTATCTTATTTGATTCTAAACCCTATAAGCTACTATAAATCTCTTTTACACGTTTATCCGATATTCGACTGAAACTGGTATATCGCATACCTGCAACGACAATGTCTTCCGATGTTTTGAAAATTTTTGTGCCCGCTTTATCTGAATAGATTACCCATCAGTTCGATTATCCCACATTTTTGTTCCGGAATCTCGGAGGCCTAAAAAACGTGTATTGTAAACTTCAATTCGACCCGTTTCGGTGGTTGTAGAACCCATCTTTACTTTTCAGGCCCGATTTACACCATGTGTCCGAAATCGCATCATGACGTATCTTATTCGATTCTGGATCCTATAAACTACTATAAATCACCTTTACGATGTATTCCAATTTTCGGCCAAAACTGGTTTATGATATACCGGTAACGTCCAATGTCTTATGATGTTTTCAAAAACAATATGTGCCCGCTTTATCTGACTCGATAAACCATCCGTGCGATTTTCGTGAATTTTTGTTTCGGGAGCTCAATGGCCAAAAAAATGTGTATTGTACACTTCAATTCGGCCCGTTTCGGTGGTGGTAGCGGCCATTTTTACTTTTCAGGCCTGATTTAGACCACGTGTCCGAAATCGCATCATGAGGTGTCTTATTCGATTCAAGACTCTAAAAACTACTGTAAATCACTTTTACACAGTTATCCGATTTTCGACCGAAATTGGTTTATAGCATAACAATAACGTCAAATGTCTTCCGATGTTTTTGAAAAAATTTCTGCCCGCTTTATTTGACTTGATTAACCATCCGTGCAATTTTCGTAGACTTTTGTTAGGGAGCCCAGAAGCCTAAAATACGTGTCTTACACTTCAATTCGAGCCGTTGTGGCTGGTTGGAGCGGCCATTTTTATTTTTCAGACTGTTTTTATACCACTTGTCCGAAATCGCATCATGACGTATCTTATTCCATTCTGGATCCTATAAACTACTATAAATCACCTTTACGATGTTTTCCAATTTTCGGCCAAAACTAGTTTATGATATACCGGTAACGTCCAATGTCTTATGATGTTTTCAAAAACAATATGTGCCCGCTTTATCTGACTCGATTAACCATCTGTGCGATTTTCGTGCATTTTTTTTTCGGGAGCTCAATGGCCAAAAAAACGTGTATTGTACACTTCAATTCGACCCGTTTCGGTGGTGGTAGCGGCCATTTTTACTTTTCAGGCCTGATTTAGACCACAATCCGAAATCGCATCATGAGGTATCTTATTCGATTCTAGACCCTAAAAACTACTGAAAATCACTTTTAGACGGTTATCCGATTTTCGCCCGAAACTGGTTGATAGAATACCAACAATATCGAATGTCTTCCGATGTTTTTGAAAAATTTTCTGCCCGCTTCATTTGACTTGATTAACCATCCGTGCAATTTTCGTACACTTTTGTTGGGGAGCTCAGAAGCCTAAAAAACGTGTATTACACTTCAATTCGAGCAGTTGCGGCTGGTTGGAGCGGCTATTTTTATTTTACCACGTGTCCGAAATCGCATCATGACGTATCTTATTCGATTCTGGACCCTATAAACTACTATAAATCACCTTTACGAGGTTATCCAATTTTCGGCCAAAACTGGTTTATGGTATACCGGTAACGTCCAATGTCTTATGATGTTTTCAAAAACAATATGTGCCCGCTTTATGTGAGTCGATTAACCATCCGTGAGGTTTTCGTACATTTTTGTTCAAGGTGCTCAACGGCCAAAAAAAACGTGTATCATACACTTAAATTCGACCTGTTTCGGGTGGTCGTAGCGACCAGTTTTATTTTTCAGCTAGTTTTATACCACGTGTCCGAAATCGGATCATCAGGTATCTTATTTGATTCTAAACCCTATAAGCTACTATAAATCTCTTTTACACGTTTATCCGATATTCGACTGAAACTGGTTTATCGCATACCTGCAACGACAATGTCTTCCGATGTTTTGAAAATTTTTGTGCCGGCTTTATCTGAATAGATTAACCATCCGTTCGATTATCCCACATTTTTGTTCCGGAATCTCGGAGGCCTAAAAAACGTGTATTGTACACTTCAATTCTACCTGTTTCGGTGGATGTAGAACCCATTTTTACTTTTCAGGCCTGATTTACACCATCTGTCCGAAATCGCATCATGAGGTATCTTATTCGATTCTAGACCCTAAAAACTATTGTAAATCACTTTTACACAGTTATCGATTTTCGACCGAAACTGGTTTATAGCATAACAATAACGTCAAATGTCTTCCGATGTTTTTGAAAAATTTTCTGCCCGCTTTATTTGACTTGATTCACCCTCCGTGCAATTTTCGTAGACTTTTGTTAGGGAGCCCAGAAGCCTAAAATACGTGTATTACACTTCAATTCGAGCCGTTGTGGCTGGTTGGAGCGACCATTTTTATTTTTCAGACTGTTTTTATACCACTTGTCCGAAATCGCATCATGACGTATCTTATTCGATTCTGGATCCTATAAACTACTATAAATCACCTTTACGATGTTTTCCAATTTTCGGCCAAAACTGGTTTATGATATACCGGTAACGTCCAATGTCTTATGATGTTTTCAAAAACAATATGTGCCCGCTTTATCTGACTCGATAAACCATCCGTGCGATTTTCGTGAATTTTTGTTTCGGGAGCTCAATGGCCAAAAAAATGTGTATTGTACACTTCAATTCGGCCCGTTTCGGTGGTGGTAGCGGCCATTTTTACTTTTCAGGCCTGATTTAGACCATGTGTCCGAAATCGCATCATGAGGTGTCTTATTCGATTCAAGACCCTAAAAACTACTGTAAATCACTTTTACACAGTTATCCGATTTTCGACCGAAATTGGTTTATAGCATAACAATAACGTCAAATGTCTTCCGATGTTTTTGAAAAAATTTCTGCCCGCTTTATTTGACTTGATTAACCATCCGTGCAATTTTCGTAGACTTTTGTTAGGGAGCCCAGAAGCCTAAAATACGTGTATTACACTTCAATTCGAGCCGTTGTGGCTGGTTGGAGCGGCCATTTTTATTTTTCAGACTGTTTTTATACCACTTGTCCGAAATCGCATCATGACGTATCTTATTCCATTCTGGATCCTATAAACTACTATAAATCACCTTTACGATGTTTTCCAATTTTCGGCCAAAACTAGTTTATGATATACCGGTAACGTCCAATGTCTTATGATGTTTTCAAAAACAATATGTGCCCGCTTTATCTGACTCGATTAACCATCTGTGCGATTTTCGTGCATTTTTTTTCGGGAGCTCAATGGCCAAAAAAACGTGTATTGTACACTTCAATTCGACCCGTTTCGGTGGTGGTAGCGGCCATTTTTACTTTTCAGGCCTGATTTACACCACAATCCGAAATCGCATCATGAGGTATCTTATTCGATTCTAGACCCTAAAAACTACTGAAAATCACTTTTAGACGGTTATCCGATTTTCGCCCGAAACTGGTTGATAGAATACCAATAATATCGAATGTCTTCCGATGTTTTTGAAAAATTTTCTGCCCGCTTTATTTGACTTGATTAACCATCTGTGCAATTTTCGTACACTTTTGTTGGGGAGCTCAGAAGCCTAAAAAACGTGTATTACACTTCAATTCGAGCAGTTGCGGCTGGTTGGAGCGGCTATTTTTATTTTACCACGTGTCCGAAATCGCATCATGACGTATCTTATTCGATTCTGGACCCTATAAACTACTATAAATCACCTTTACGAGGTTATCCAATTTTCGGCCAAAACTGGTTTATGGTATACCGGTAACGTCCAATGTCTTATGATGTTTTCAAAAACAATATGTGCCCGCTTTATGTGAGTCGATTAACCATCCGTGAGGTTTTCGTACATTTTTGTTCAAGGTGCTCAACGGCCAAAAAAACGTGTATCATACACTTAAATTCGACCTGTTTCGGGTGGTCGTAGCGGCCAGTTTTATTTTTCAGCTAGTTTTATACCACGTGTCCGAAATCGGATTATCAGGTATCTTATTTGATTCTAAACCCTATAAGCTACTATAAATCTCTTTTACACGTTTATCCGATATTCGACTGAAACTGGTTTATCGCATACCTGCAACGACAATGTCTTCCGATGTTTTGAAAATTTTTGTGCCCGCTTTATCTGAATAGATTACCCATCAGTTCGATTATCCCACATTTTTGTTCCGGAATCTCGGAGGCCTAAAAAACGTGTATTGTACACTTCAATTCGACCCGTTTCGGTGGTTGTAGAACCCATCTTTACTTTTCAGGCCCGATTTACACCATGTGTCCGAAATCGCATCATGACGTATCTTATTCGATTCTAGATCCTATAAACTACTATAAATCACCTTTACGATGTATTCCAATTTTCGGCGAAAACTGGTTTATGATATACCGGTAACGTCCAATGTCTTATGATGTTTTCAAAAACAATATGTGCCCGCTTTATCTGACTCGATAAACCATCCGTGCGATTTTCGTGAATTTTTGTTTCGGGAGCTCAATGGCCAAAAAAATGTGTATTGTACACTTCAATTCGGCCCGTTTCGGTGGTGGTAGCGGCCATTTTTACTTTTCAGGCCTGATTTAGACCACGTGTCCGAAATCGCATCATGAGGTGTCTTATTCGATTCAAGACCCTAAAAACTACTGTAAATCACTTTTACACAGTTATCCGATTTTCGACCGAAATTGGTTTATAGCATAACAATAACGTCAAATGTCTTCCGATGTTTTTGAAAAAATTTCTGCCCGCTTTATTTGACTTGATTAACCATCCGTGCAATTTTCGTAGACTTTTGTTAGGGAGCCCAGAAGCCTAAAATACGTGTCTTACACTTCAATTCGAGCCGTTGTGGCTGGTTGGAGCGGCCATTTATATTTTTCAGACTGTTTTTATACCACTTGTCCGAAATCGCATCATGACGTATCTTATTCCATTCTGGATCCTATAAACTACTATAAATCACCTTTACGATGTTTTCCAATTTTCGGCCAAAACTAGTTTATGATATACCGGTAACGTCCAATGTCTTATGATGTTTTCAAAAACAATATGTGCCCGCTTTATCTGACTCGATTAACCATCTGTGCGATTTTCGTGCATTTTTTTTTCGGGAGCTCAATGGCCAAAAAAACGTGTATTGTACACTTCAATTCGACCCGTTTCGGTGGTGGTAGCGGCCATTTTTACTTTTCAGGCCTGATTTAGACCACAATCCGAAATCGCATCATGAGGTATCTTATTCGATTCTAGACCCTAAAAACTACTGAAAATCACTTTTAGACGGTTATCCGATTTTCGCCCGAAACTGGTTGATAGAATTCCAATAATATCGAATGTCTTCCGATGTTTTTGAAAAATTTTCTGCCCGCTTTATTTGACTTGATTAACCATCCGTGCAATTTTCGTACACTTTTGTTGGGGAGCTCAGAAGCCTAAAAAACGTGTATTACACTTCAATTCGAGCAGTTGCGGCTGGTTGGAGCGGCTATTTTTATTTTACCACGTGTCCGAAATCGCATCATGACGTATCTTATTCGATTCTGGACCCTATAAACTACTATAAATCACCTTTACGAGGTTATCCAATTTTCGGCCAAAACTGGTTTATGGTATACCGGTAACGTCCAATGTCTTATGATGTTTTCAAAAACAATATGTGCCCGCTTTATGTGAGTCGATTAACCATCCGTGAGGTTTTCGTACATTTTTGTTCAAGGTGCTCAACGGCCAAAAAAACGTGTATCATACACTTAAATTCGACCTGTTTTGGGTGGTCGTAGCGGCCAGTTTTATTTTTCAGCTAGTTTTATACCACGTGTCCGAAATCGGATCATCAGGTATCTTATTTGATTCTAAACCCTATAAGCTACTATAAATCTCTTTACACGTTTATCCGATATTCGACTGAAACTGGTTTATCGCATACCTGCAACGACAATGTCTTCCGATGTTTTGAAAATTTTTGTGCCCGCTTTATCTGAATAGATTACCCATCTGTTCGATTATCCCACATTTTTGTTCCGGAATCTCGGAGGCCTAAAAAACGTGTATTGTACACTTCAATTCGACCCGTTTCGGTGGTTGTAGAACCCATCTTTACTTTTCAGGCCTGATTTACACCATGTGTCCGAAATCGCATCATGACGTATCTTATTCGATTCTGGATCCTATAAACTACTATAAATCACCTTTACGATGTTTTCCAATTTTCGGCCAAAACTGGTTTATGATATACCGGTAACGTCCAATGTCTTATGATGCTTTCAAAAACAATATGTGCCCGCTTTATCTGACTCGATAAACCATCCGTGCGATTTTCGTGAATTTTTGTTTCGGGAGCTCAATGGCCAAAAAAATGTGTATTGTACACTTCAATTCGGCCCGTTTCGGTGGTGGTAGCGGCCATTTTTACTTTTCAGGCCTGATTTAGACCACGTGTCCGAAATCGCATCATGAGGTGTCTTATTCGATTCAAGACCCTAAAAACTACTGTAAATCACTTTTACACAGTTATCCGATTTTCGACCGAAATTGGTTTATAGCATAACAATAACGTCAAATGTCTTCCGATGTTTTTGAAAAAATTTATGCCCGCTTTATTTGACTTGATAAACCATCCGTACAATTTTCGTAGACTTTTGTTAGGGAGCCCAGAAGCCTAAAATACGTGTATTACACTTCAATTCGAGCCGTTGTGGCTGGTTGGAGCGGCCATTTTTATTTTTCAGACTGTTTTTATACCACTTGTCCGAAATCGCATCATGACGTATCTTATTCCATTCTGGATCCTATAAACTACTATAAATCACCTTTACGATGTTTTCCAATTTTCGGCCAAAACTAGTTTATGATATACCGGTAACGTCCAATGTCTTATGATGTTTTCAAAAACAATATGTGCCCGCTTTATCTGACTCGATTAACCATCTGTGCGATTTTCGTGCATTTTTTTTTCGGGAGCTCAATGGCCAAAAAAACGTGTATTGTACACTTCAATTCGACCCGTTTCGGTGGTGGTAGCGGCCATTTTTACTTTTCAGGCCTGATTTAGACCACAATCCGAAATCGCATCATGAGGTATCTTATTCGATTCTAGACCCTAAAAACTACTGAAAATCACTTTTAGACGGTTATCCGATTTTCGCCCGAAACTGGTTGATAGAATACCAATAATATCGAATGTCTTCCGATGTTTTTGAAAAATTTTCTGCCCGCTTTATTTGACTTGATTAACCATCCGTGCAATTTTCGTACACTTTTGTTGGGGAGCTCAGAAGCCTAAAAAACGTGTATTACACTTCAATTCGAGCAGTTGCGGTTGGTTGGAGCGGCTATTTTTATTTTACCACGTGTCCGAAATCGCATCATGACGTATCTTATTCGATTCTGGACCCTATAAACTACTATAAATCACCTTTACGAGGTTATCCAATTTTCGGCCAAAACTGGTTTATGGTATACCGGTAACGTCCAATGTCTTATGATGTTTTCAAAAACAATATGTGCCCGCTTTATGTGAGTCGATTAACCATCCGTGAGGTTTTCGTACATTTTTGTTCAAGGTGCTCAACGGCCAAAAAAACGTGTATCATACACTTAAATTCGACCTGTTTCGGGTGGTCGTAGCGGCCAGTTTTATTTTTCAGCTAGTTTTATACCACGTGTCCGAAATCGGATCATCAGGTATCTTATTTGATTCTAAACCCTATAAGCTACTATAAATCTCTTTTACACGTTTATCCGATATTTGACTGAAACTGGTTTATCGCATACCTGCAACGACAATGTCTTCCGATGTTTTGAAAATTTTTGTGCCCGCTTTATCTGAATAGATTACCCATCAGTTCGATTATCCCACATTTTTGTTCCGGAATCTCGGAGGCCTAAAAAACGTGTATTGTACACTTCAATTCGACCCGTTTCGGTGGTTGTAGAACCCATCTTTACTTTTCAGGCCTGATTTACACCATGTGTCCGAAATCGCATCATGAGGTATCTTATTCGATTCTAGACCCTAAAAACTATTGTAAATCACTTTTACACAGTTATCCGATTTTCGACTGAAACTAGTTTATAGCATAACAATAACGTCAAATGTCTTCCGATGTTTTTGAAAAATTTTCTTCCCGCTTTATTTGACTTGATTAACCATCCGTGCAATTTTCGTAGACTTTTGTTAGGGAGCCCAGAAGCCTAAAATACGTGTATTACACTTCAATTCGAGCCGTTGTGGCTGGTTGGAGCGACCATTTTTATTTTTCAGACTGTTTTTATACCACTTGTCCGAAATCGCATCATGACGTATCTTATTCCATTCTGGATCCTATAAACTACTATAAATCACCTTTACGATGTTTTCCAATTTTCGGCCAAAACTAGTTTATGATATACCGGTAACGTCCAATGTCTTATGATGTTTTCAAAAACAATATGTGCCCGCTTTATCTGACTCGATTAACCATCTGTGCGATTTTCGTGCATTTTTTTTTCGGGAGCTCAATGGCCAAAAAAACGTGTATTGTACACTTCAATTCGACCCGTTTCGGTGGTGGTAGCGGCCATTTTTACTTTTCAGGCCTGATTTAGACCACAATCCGAAATCGCATCATGAGGTATCTTATTCGATTCTAGACCCTAAAAACTACTGAAAATCACTTTTAGACGGTTATCCGATTTTCGCCCGAAACTGGTTGATAGAATACCAATAATATCGAATGTCTTCCGATGTTTTTGAAAAATTTTCTGCCCGCTTTATTTGACTTGATTAACCATCCGTGCAATTTTCGTACACTTTTGTTGGGGAGCTCAGAAGCCTAAAAAACGTGTATTACACTTCAATTCGAGCAGTTGCGGCTGGTTGGAGCGGCTATTTTTATTTTACCACGTGTCCGAAATCGCATCATGACGTATCTTATTCGATTCTGGACCCTATAAACTACTATAAATCACCTTTACGAGGTTATCCAATTTTCGGCCAAAACTGGTTTATGGTATACCGGTAACGTCCAATGTCTTATGATGTTTTCAAAAACAATATGTGCCCGCTTTATGTGAGTCGATTAACCATCCGTGAGGTTTTCGTACATTTTTGTTCAAGGTGCTCAACGGCCAAAAAAACGTGTATCATACACTTAAATTCGACCTGTTTCGGGTGGTCGTAGCGGCCAGTTTTATTTTTCAGCTAGTTTTATACCACGTGTCCGAAATCGGATCATCAGGTATCTTATTTGATTCTAAACCCTATAAGCTACTATAAATCTCTTTTACACGTTTATCCGATATTTGACTGAAACTGGTTTATCGCATACCTGCAACGACAATGTCTTCCGATGTTTTGAAAATTTTTGTGCCCGCTTTATCTGAATAGATTACCCATCAGTTCGATTATCCCACATTTTTGTTCCGGAATCTCGGAGGCCTAAAAAACGTGTATTGTACACTTCAATTCGACCCGTTTCGGTGGTTGTAGAACCCATCTTTACTTTTCAGGCCTGATTTACACCATGTGTCCGAAATCGCATCATGAGGTATCTTATTCGATTCTAGACCCTAAAAACTATTGTAAATCACTTTTACACAGTTATCCGATTTTCGACTGAAACTAGTTTATAGCATAACAATAACGTCAAATGTCTTCCGATGTTTTTGAAAAATTTTCTTCCCGCTTTATTTGACTTGATTAACCATCCGTGCAATTTTCGTAGACTTTTGTTAGGGAGCCCAGAAGCCTAAAATACGTGTATTACACTTCAATTCGAGCCGTTGTGGCTGGTTGGAGCGACCATTTTTATTTTTCAGACTGTTTTTATACCACTTGTCCGAAATCGCATCATGACGTATCTTATTCCATTCTGGATCCTATAAACTACTATAAATCACCTTTACGATGTTTTCCAATTTTCGGCCAAAACTAGTTTATGATATACCGGTAACGTCCAATGTCTTATGATGTTTTCAAAAACAATATGTGCCCGCTTTATCTGACTCGATTAACCATCTGTGCGATTTTCGTGCATTTTTTTTTCGGGAGCTCAATGGCCAAAAAAAACGTGTATTGTACACTTCAATTCGACCCGTTTCGGTGGTGGTAGCGGCCATTTTTACTTTTCAGGCCTGATTTAGACCACAATCCGAAATCGCATCATGAGGTATCTTATTCGATTCTAGACCCTAAAAACTACTGAAAATCACTTTTAGACGGTTATCCGATTTTCGCCCGAAACTGGTTGATAGAATACCAATAATATCGAATGTCTTCCGATGTTTTTGAAAAATTTTCTGCCCGCTTTATTTGACTTGATTAACCATCCGTGCAATTTTCGTACACTTTTGTTGGGGAGCTCAGAAGCCTAAAAAACGTGTATTACACTTCAATTCGAGCAGTTGCGGCTGGTTGGAGCGGCTATTTTTATTTTACCACGTGTCCGAAATCGCATCATGACGTATCTTATTCGATTCTGGACCCTATAAACTACTATAAATCACCTTTACGAGGTTATCCAATTTTCGGCCAAAACTGGTTTATGGTATACCGGTAACGTCCAATGTCTTATGATGTTTTCAAAAACAATATGTGCCCGCTTTATGTGAGTCGATTAACCATCCGTGAGGTTTTCGTACATTTTTGTTCAAGGTGCTCAACGGCCAAAAAAACGTGTATCATACACTTAAATTCGACCTGTTTCGGGTGGTCGTAGCGGCCAGTTTTATTTTTCAGCTAGTTTTATACCACGTGTCCGAAATCGGATCATCAGGTATCTTATTTGATTCTAAACCCTATAAGCTACTATAAATCTCTTTTACACGTTTATCCGATATTTGACTGAAACTGGTTTATCGCATACCTGCAACGACAATGTCTTCCGATGTTTTGAAAATTTTTGTGCCCGCTTTATCTGAATAGATTACCCATCAGTTCGATTATCCCACATTTTTGTTCCGGAATCTCGGAGGCCTAAAAAACGTGTATTGTACACTTCAATTCGACCCGTTTCGGTGGTTGTAGAACCCATCTTTACTTTTCAGGCCTGATTTACACCATGTGTCCGAAATCGCATCATGAGGTATCTTATTCGATTCTAGACCCTAAAAACTATTGTAAATCACTTTTACACAGTTATCCGATTTTCGACTGAAACTAGTTTATAGCATAACAATAACGTCAAATGTCTTCCGATGTTTTTGAAAAATTTTCTTCCCGCTTTATTTGACTTGATTAACCATCCGTGCAATTTTCGTAGACTTTTGTTAGGGAGCCCAGAAGCCTAAAATACGTGTATTACACTTCAATTCGAGCCGTTGTGGCTGGTTGGAGCGACCATTTTTATTTTTCAGATTGTTTTTATACCACTTGTCCGAAATCGCATCATGACGTATCTTATTCCATTCTGGATCCTATAAACTACTATAAATCACCTTTACGATGTTTTCCAATTTTCGGCCAAAACTAGTTTATGATATACCGGTAACGTCCAATGTCTTATGATGTTTTCAAAAACAATATGTGCCCGCTTTATCTGACTCGATTAACCATCTGTGCGATTTTCGTGCATTTTTTTTTCGGGAGCTCAATGGCCAAAAAAACGTGTATTGTACACTTCAATTCGACCCGTTTCGGTGGTGGTAGCGGCCATTTTTACTTTTCAGGGCTGATTTAGAACACAATCCGAAATCGCATCATGAGGTATCTTATTCGATTCTAGACCCTAAAAACTACTGAAAATCACTTTTAGACGGTTATCCGATTTTCGCCCGAAACTGGTTGATAGAATACCAATAATATCGAATGTCTTCCGATGTTTTTGAAAAATTTTCTGCCCGCTTTATTTAACTTGATTAACCATCCGTGCAATTTTCGTACACTTTTGTTGGGGAGCTCAGAAGCCTAAAAAACGTGTATTACACTTCAATTCGAGCAGTTGCGGCTGGTTGGAGCGGCTATTTTTATTTTACCACGTCTCCGAAATCGCATCATGACGTATCTTATTCGATTCTGGACCCTATAAACTACTATAAATCACCTTTACGAGGTTATCCAATTTTCGGCCAAAACTGGTTTATGGTATACCGGTAACGTCCAATGTCTTATGATGTTTTCAAAAACAATATGTGCCTGCTTTATGTGAGTCGATTAACCATCCGTGAGGTTTTCGTACATTTTTGTTCAAGGTGCTCAACGGCCAAAAAAACGTGTATCATACACTTAAATTCGACCTGTTTCGGGTGGTCCTAGCGGCCAGTTTTATTTTTCAGCTAGTTTTATACCACGTGTCCGAAATCGCATCATCAGGTATCTTATTTGATTCTAAACCCTATAAGCTACTATAGATCTCTTTTACACGTTTATCCGATTTTCGACTGAAACTGGTTTATCGCATACCTGCAACGACAATGTCTTCCGATGTTTTGAAAATTTTTGTGCCCGCTTTATCTGAATAGATTACCCATCAGTTCGATTATCCCACATTTTGGTCCCGGAATCTCGGAGGCCTAAAAAACGTGTATTGTACACTTCAATTCGACCCGTTTCGGTGGTTGTAGAACCCATCTTTACTTTTCAGGCCTGATTTACTCCATGTGTCCGAAATCGCATCATGAGGTATCTTATTCAATTCTAGACCCTAAAAACTATTCTAAATCACTTTTACACAGTTATCCGATTTTCGACTGAAACTAGTTTATAGCATAACAATAACGTCAAATGTTTTCCGATGTTTTTGAAAAATTTTCTTCCCGCTTTATTTGACTTGATTAACCATCCGTGCAATTTTCGTAGATTTTTGTTAGGGAGCCCAAAAGCCTAAAATACGTGTATTACACTTCAATTCGAGCCGTTGTGGCTGGTTGGAGCGACCATTTTTATTTATCAGACTGTTTTTATACCACTTGTCCGAAATCGCATCATGACGTATCTTATTTGATTCTGGATCCTATACACTACTATAAATCACCTTTACGATGTTTTCCAATTTTCGGCCAAAACTGGTTTATGATATACCCGTAACTTCCAATGTCTTATGATGTTTTCAAAAACAATATGTGCCCGCTTTATCTGACTCGATTAACCAGCCGTCCGATTTTCGTGCATTTTTGTTTCGGGAGCTCAATGGCCAAAAAAACGTGTATTGTACACTTCAATTCGACCCGTTTCGGTGGTGGTAGCGGCCATTTTTACTTTTCAGGCCTGATTTAGACCACGTGTCCGAAATCACATCATGAGGTATCTTATTCGATTCTAGACCCTAAAAACTACTGTAAATCACTTTTAGACGGTTATCCGATTTTCGACCGAAACTGGTTGATAGCATACCAATAATGTCAAATGTCTTCCGTTGTTTTTGAAAAGTTTTTTGCCCGCTTTATTTGACTTGATTAACCATCCGTGCAATTTTCGTACACTTTTGCTGGGGAGCTCAGAAGCCTAAAAAACGTGTATTACACTTCAATTCGAGCCGTTGCAGCTGGTTGGAGCTGCTATTTTTATTTTTTAGACTGTTTTTTTTACCACGTGTCCGAAATTGCATCATGACATATCTTATTCGATTCTGGACCCTATAAACTACTATAAATCACCTTTACAAGGTTATCCAATTTTCGGCCAAAACTGGTTTATGGTATACCGGTAAAGTCCAATGTCTTATGATGTTTTCAAAAAGAATATGTGCCCGCTTTACCTGAATAGATTACCCATCAGTTCGATTATCCCACATTTTGGTCCCGGAATCTCGGAGGCCTAAAAAACGTGTATTGTACACTTCAATTCGACCCGTTTCGGTGGTTGTAGAACCCATCTTTACTTTTGAGGCCTGATTTACTCCATGTGTCCGAAATCGCATCATGAGGTATCTTATTCAATTCTAGACCCTAAAAACTATTGTAAATCACTTTTACACAGTTATCCGATTTTCGACCGAAACTGGTTTATAGCACAACAATAACGTCAAATGTCTTCCGATGTTTTTGAAAAAATTTCTGCCCGCTTTATTTGACTTGATTAACCATCCGTGCAATTTTCGTAGACTTTTGTTAGGGAGCCCAGAAGCCTAAAATACGTGTATTACACTTCAATTCGAGCCGTTGTGGCTGGTTGGAGCGACCATTTTTATTTTTCAGACTGTTTTTATACCACTTGTCCGAAATCGCATCATGACGTATCTTATTTGATTCTGGATCCTATAAACTACTATAAATCACCTTTACGATGTTTTCCAATTTTCGGCCAAAACTGGTTTATGATATACCGGTAACTTCCAATGTCTTATGATGTTTTCAAAAACAATATGAGCCCGCTTTATCTGACTCGATTAACCAGCCGTCCGATTTTCGTGCATTTTTGTTTCGGGAGCTCAATGGCCAAAAAAACGTGTATTGTACACTTCAATTCGACCCGTTTCGGTGGTGGTAGCGGCCATTTTTACTTTTCAGGCCTGATTTAGACCACGTGTCCGAAATCGCATCATGAGGTATCTTATTCGATTCTAGACCCTAAAAACTACTGTAAATCACTTTTAGACGGTTATCCGATTTTCGACCGAAACTGGTTGATAGCATACCAATAATGTCAAATGTCTTCCGTTGTTTTTGAAAATTTTTTTGCCCTCTTTATTTGACTTGATTAACCATCCGTGCAATTTTCGTACACTTTTGCTGGGGAGCTCAGAAGCCTAAAAAACGTGTATTACACTTCAATTCGAGCCGTTGCGGCTGGTTGGAGCTGCTATTTTTATTTTTTAGACTGTTTTTTTTACCACGTGTCCGAAATCGCATCATGACATATCTTATTCGATTCTGGACCTTATAAACTACTATAAATCACCTTTACAAGGTTATCCAATTTTCGGCCAAAACTGGTTTATGGTATACCGGTAAAGTCCAATGTCTTATGATGTTTTCAAAAAGAATATGTGCCTGATTTATCTGATTTGATTAACCATCCGTGAGGTTTTCGTACATTTTTGTTCCAGGTGCTCAATGGCCAAAAAAACGTGTATCATACAATTCAATTCGACCTGTTTCTGGTGGTCGGAGCGGCCAGTTTTATTTTTCAGCCAGTTTTATACCACGTGTCTAAAATCGCATCATAAGGTATCTTATTTGATTCTAAACCCTACAAGCTACTATAAATCTCTTTTACACGTTTATCCGATTTTCGACTGAAACTGGTTTATCGCATACCTGTAACGACAATGTTCCGATGTTTTTGAAAAATTTTGTGCCCACTTTATCTGAATAGATTAACAATCCGTTCGATTATCCCACATTTTTGTTCCGGAATCTCGGAGGCCTAAAAAACGTGTATTGTACACTTCAATTCGACCCGTTTCGGTGGTTGTAGAACCCATTTTTACTTTTCAGGCATGATTTACACCATGTGTCCGAAATCGCATCATGAGCTATCTTATTCGATTCAAGACCCTAAAAACTATTGTAAATCACTTATACACAGTTATCCGATTTTCGACCGAAACTGGTTTATAGCATAACAATAACGTCAAATGTCTTCCGATGTTTTTGAAAAAATTTCTGCCCGCTTTATTTGACTTGATTAACCATCCGTGCAATTTTCGTAGACTTTTGTTAGGGAGCCCAGAAGCCTAAAATACGTGTATTACACTTCAATTCGAGCCGTTGTGGCTGGTTGGAGCGACCATTTTTATTTTTCAGACTGTTTTTATACCACTTGTCCGAAATCGCATCATGACGTATCTTATTTGATTCTGGATCCTATAAACTACTATAAATCACCTTTACGATGTTTTCCAATTTTCGGCCAAAACTGGTTTATGATATACCGGTAACTTCCAATGTCTTATGATGTTTTCAAAAACAATATGTGCCCGCTTTATCTGACTCGATTAACCAGCCGTCCGATTTTCGTGCATTTTTGTTTCGGGAGCTCAATGGCAAAAAAAACGTGTATTGTACACTTCAATTCGACCCGTTTCGGTGGTGGTAGCGGCCATTTTTACTTTTCAGTCCTGATTTAGACCACGTGTCCGAAATCGCATCATGAGGTATCTTATTCGATTCTAGACCCTAAAAACTACTGTAAATCACTTTTAGACGGTTATCCGATTTTCGACCGAAACTGGTTGATAGCATACCAATAATGTCAAATGTCTTCCGTTGTTTTTGAAAAATTTTTTTGCCCGCTTTATTTGACTTGATTAACCATCCGTGCAATTTTCGTACACTTTTGCTGGGGAGCTCAGAAGCCTAAAAAACGTGTATTACACTTCAATTCGAGCCGTTGCGGCTGGTTGGAGCTGCTATTTTTATTTTTAAGACTGTTTTTTTTACCACGTGTCCGAAATCGCATCATGACATATCTTATTCGATTCTGGACCCTATAAACTACTATAAATCACCTTTACGAGGTTATCCAATTTTCGGCCAAAACTGGTTTATGGTATACCGGTAATGTCCGATGTCTTATGATGTTTTCAAAAACAATATGTGCCTGCTTTATCTGATTTGATTAACCATCCGTGACGTTTTCGTACATTTTTGTTCCAGGTGCTCAATGACCAAAAAAACGTGTATCATACAATTCAATTCGACCTGTTTCTGGTGGTCGGAGCGGCCAGTTTTATTTTTCAGCCAGTTTTATACCACGTGTCTAAAATCGCATCATAAGGTATCTTATTTGATTCTAAACCCTACAAGCTACTATAAATCTCTTTTACACGTTTATCCGATTTTCGACTGAAACTGGTTTATCGCATACCTGTAACGACAATGTTCCGATGTTTTTGAAATATTTTGTGCCCACTTTATCTGAATAGATTAACCATCCGTTCGATTATCCCACATTTTTGTTCCGGAATCTCGGAGGCCTAAAAAACGTGTATTGTACACTTCAATTCGACCCGTTTCGGTGGTTGTAGAACCCATTTTTACTTTTCAGGCCTGATTTACACCATGTGTCCGAAATCGCATCATGAGCTATCTTATTCGATTCAAGACCCTAAAAACTATTGTAAATCACTTTTACACAGTTATCCGATTTTCGACCGAAACTGGTTTATAGCATAACAATAACGTCAAATGTCTTCCGATGTTTTTGAAAAAATTTCTGCCCGCTTTATTTGACTTGATTAACCATCCGTGCAATTTTCGTAGACTTTTGTCAGGGAGCCCAGAAGCCTAAAATACGTGTATTACACTTCAATTCGAGCCGTTGTGGCTGGTTGGAGCGACCATTTTTATTTTTCAGACTGTTTTTATACCACTTGTCCGAAATCGCATCATGACGTATCTTATTTGATTCTGGATCCTATAAACTACTATAAATCACCTTTACGATGTTTTCCAATTTTCGGCCAAAACTGGTTTATGATATACCGGTAACTTCCAATGTCTTATGATGTTTTCAAAAACAATATGTGCCCGCTTTATCTGACTCGATTAACCAGCCGTCCGATTTTCGTGCATTTTTGTTTCGGGAGCTCAATGGCCAAAAAAACGTGTATTGTACACTTCAATTCGACCCGTTTCGGTGGTGGTAGCGGCCATTTTTACTTTTCAGGCCTGATTTGGACCACGTGTCCGAAATCGCATCATGAGGTATCTTATTCGATTCTAGACCCTAAAAACTACTGTAAATCACTTTTAGACGGTTATCCGATTTTCGACCGAAACTGGTTGATAGCATACCAATAATGTCAAATGTCTTCCGTTGTTTTTGAAAAAAATTTTTGCCCGCTTTATTTGACTTGATTAACCATCCGTGCAATTTTCGTACACTTTTGCTGGGGAGCTCAGAAGCCTAAAAAACGTGTATTACACTTCAATTCGAGCCGTTGCGGCTGGTTGGAGCTGCTATTTTTATTTTTCAGACTGTTTTTTTTACCACGTGTCCGAAATCGCATCATGACATATCTTATTCGATTCTGGACCCTATAAACTACTATAAATCACCTTTACGAGGTTATCCAATTTTCGGCCAAAACTGGTTTATGGTATACCGGTAATGTCCGATGTCTTATGATGTTTTCAAAAACAATATGTGCCTGCTTTATTTGATTTGATTAACCATCCGTGACGTTTTCGTACATTTTTGTTCCAGGTGCTCAATGGCCAAAAAAACGTGTATCATACAATTCAATTCGACCTGTTTCTGGTGGTCGGAGCGGCCAGTTTTATTTTTCAGCCAGTTTTATACCACGTGTCTAAAATCGCATCATAAGGTATCTTATTTGATTCTAAACCCTACAAGCTACTATAAATCTCTTTTACACGTTTATCCGATTTTCGACTGAAACTGGTTTATCGCATACCTGTAACGACAATGTTCCGATGTTTTTGAAAAATTTTGTGCCCACTTTATCTGAATAGATTAACCATCCGTTCGATTATCCCACATTTTTGTTCCGGAATCTCGGAGGCCTAAAAAACGTGTATTGCACACTTCAATTCGACCCGTTTCGGTGGTTGTAGAACCCATTTTTACTTTTCAGGCCTGATTTACACCATGTGTCCGAAATCGCATCATGAGCTATCTTATTCGATTCAAGATCCTAAAAACTATTGTAAATCACTTTTACACAGTTATCCGATTTTCGACCGAAACTGGTTTATAGCATAACAATAACGTCAAATGTCTTCCGATGTTTTTGAAAAAATTTCTGCCCGCTTTATTTGACTTGATTAACCATCCGTGCAATTTTCGTAGACTAAAGTCAGGGAGCCCAGAAGCCTAAAATACGTGTATTACACTTCAATTCGAGCCGTTGTGGCTGGTTGGAGCGACCATTTTTATTTTTCAGACTGTTTTTATACCACTTGTCCGAAATCGCATCATGACGTATCTTATTTGATTCTGGATCCTATAAACTACTATAAATCACCTTTACGATGTTTTCCAATTTTCGGCCAAAACTGGTTTATGATATACCGGTAACTTCCAATGTCTTATGATGTTTTCAAAAACAATATGTGCCCGCTTTATCTGACTCGATTAACCAGCCGTCCGATTTTCGTGCATTTTTGTTTCGGGAGCTCAATGGCAAAAAAAACGTGTATTGTACACTTCAATTCGACCCGTTTCGGTGGTGGTAGCGGCCATTTTTACTTTTCAGGCCTGATTTAGACCACGTGTCCGAAATCGCATCATGAGGTATCTTATTCGATTCTAGACCCTAAAAACTACTGTAAATCACTTTTAGACGGTTATCCGATTTTCGACCGAAACTGGTTGATAGCATACCAATAATGTCAAATGTCTTCCGTTGTTTTTGAAATTTTTTTTGCCCGCTTTATTTGACTTGATTAACCATCCGTGCAATTTTCGTACACTTTTGCTGGGGAGCTCAGAAGCCTAAAAAACGTGTATTACACTTCAATTCGAGCCGTTGCGGCTGGTTGGAGCTGCTATTTTTATTTTTCAGACTGTTTTTTTTACCACGTGTCCGAAATCGCATCATGACATATCTTATTCGATTCTGGACCCTATAAACTACTATAAATCACCTTTACGAGGTTATCCAATTTTCGGCCAAAACTGGTTTATGGTATACCGGTAATGTCCGATGTCTTATGATGTTTTCAAAAACAATATGTGCCTGCTTTATTTGATTTGATTAACCATCCGTGACGTTTTCGTACATTTTTGTTCCAGGTGCTCAATGGCCAAAAAAACGTGTATCATACAATTCAATTCGACCTGTTTCTGGTGGTCGGAGCGGCCAGTTTTATTTTTCAGCCAGTTTTATACCACGTGTCTAAAATCGCATCATAAGGTATCTTATTTGATTCTAAACCCTACAAGCTACTATAAATCTCTTTTACACGTTTATCCGATTTTCGACTGAAACTGGTTTATCGCATACCTGTAACGACAATGTTCCGATGTTTTTGAAAAATTTTGTGCCCACTTTATCTGAATAGATTAACCATCCGTTCGATTATCCCACATTTTTGTTCCGGAATCTCGGAGGCCTAAAAAACGTGTATTGCACACTTCAATTCGACCCGTTTCGGTGGTTGTAGAACCCATTTTTACTTTTCAGGCCTGATTTACACCATGTGTCCGAAATCGCATCATGAGCTATCTTATTCGATTCAAGATCCTAAAAACTATTGTAAATCACTTTTACACAGTTATCCGATTTTCGACCGAAACTGGTTTATAGCATAACAATAACGTCAAATGTCTTCCGATGTTTTTGAAAAAATTTCTGCCCGCTTTATTTGACTTGATTAACCATCCGTGCAATTTTCGTAGACTAAAGTCAGGGAGCCCAGAAGCCTAAAATACGTGTATTACACTTCAATTCGAGCCGTTGTGGCTGGTTGGAGCGACCATTTTTATTTTTCAGACTGTTTTTATACCACTTGTCCGAAATCGCATCATGACGTATCTTATTTGATTCTGGATCCTATAAACTACTATAAATCACCTTTACGATGTTTTCCAATTTTCGGCCAAAACTGGTTTATGATATACCGGTAACTTCCAATGTCTTATGATGTTTTCAAAAACAATATGTGCCCGCTTTATCTGACTCGATTAACCAGCCGTCCGATTTTCGTGCATTTTTGTTTCGGGAGCTCAATGGCAAAAAAAACGTGTATTGTACACTTCAATTCGACCCGTTTCGGTGGTGGTAGCGGCCATTTTTACTTTTCAGGCCTGATTTAGACCACGTGTCCGAAATCGCATCATGAGGTATCTTATTCGATTCTAGACCCTAAAAACTACTGTAAATCACTTTTAGACGGTTATCCGATTTTCGACCGAAACTGGTTGATAGCATACCAATAATGTCAAATGTCTTCCGTTGTTTTTGAAAATTTTTTTGCCCGCTTTATTTGACTTGATTAACCATCCGTGCAATTTTCGTACACTTTTGCTGGGGAGCTCAGAAGCCTAAAAAACGTGTATTACACTTCAATTCGAGCCGTTGCGGCTGGTTGGAGCTGCTATTTTTATTTTTTAGACTGTTTTTTTTACCACGTGTCCGAAATCGCATCATGACATATCTTATTCGATTCTGGACCCTATAAACTACTATAAATCACCTTTACGAGGTTATCCAATTTTCGGCCAAAACTGGTTTATGGTATACCGGTAAAGTCCAATGTCTTATGATGTTTTCAAAAAGAATATGTGCCTGCTTTATCTGATTTGATTAACCATCCGTGAGGTTTTCGTACATTTTTGTTCCAAGTGCTCAATGGCCAAAAAAACGTGTATCATACAATTCAATTCGACCTGTTTCTGGTGGTCGGAGCGGCCAGTTTTATTTTTCAGCCAGTTTTATACCACGTGTCTAAAATCGCATCATAAGGTATCTTATTTGATTCTAAACCCTACAAGCCACTATAAATCTCTTTTACACGTTTATCCGATTTTCGACTGAAACTGGTTTATCGCATACCTGTAACGACAATGTTCCGATGTTTTTGAAATATTTTGTGCCCACTTTATCTGAATAGATTAACCATCCGTTCGATTATCCCACATTTTTGTTCCGGAATCTCGGAGGCCTAAAAAACGTGTATTGTACACTTCAATTCGACCCGTTTCGGTGGTTGTAAAACCCATTTTTACTTTTCAGGCCTGATTTACACCCTGTGTCCGAAATCGCATCATGAGGTATCTTATTCGATTCAAGACCCTAAAAACTATTGTAAATCACTTTTACACACAGTTATCCGATTTTCGACCGAAACTGGTTTATAGCATAACAATAACGTCAAATGTCTTCCGATGTTTTTGAAAAAATTTCTGCCCGCTTTATTTGACTTGATTAACCATCCGTGCAATTTTCGTAGACTTTTTTAGGGAGCCCAGAAGCCTAAAATACGTGTATTACACTTCAATTCGAGCCGTTGTGGCTGGTTGGAGCGACCATTTTTATTTTTCAGACTGTTTTTATACCACTTGTCCGAAATCGCATCATGACGTATCTTATTTGATTCTGGATCCTATAAACTACTATAAATCACCTTTACGATGTTTTCCAATTTTCGGCCAAAACTGGTTTATGATATACCGGTAACTTCCAATGTCTTATGATGTTTTCAAAAACAATATGTGCCCGCTTTATCTGACTCGATTAACCAGCCGTCCGATTTTCGTGCATTTTTGTTTCGGGAGCTCAATGGCAAAAAAAACGTGTATTGTACACTTCAATTCGACCCGTTTCGGTGGTGGTAGCGGCCATTTTTACTTTTCAGGCCTGATTTAGACCACGTGTCCGAAATCGCATCATGAGGTATCTTATTCGATTCTAGACCCTAAAAACTACTGTAAATCACTTTTAGACGGTTATCCGATTTTCGACCGAAACTGGTTGATAGCATACCAATAATGTCAAATGTCTTCCGTTGTTTTTGAAAATTTTTTTGCCCGCTTTATTTGACTTGATTAACCATCCGTGCAATTTTCGTACACTTTTGCTGGGGAGCTCAGAAGCCTAAAAAACGTGTATTACACTTCAATTCGAGCCGTTGCGGCTGGTTGGAGCTGCTATTTTTATTTTTTAGACTGTTTTTTTTACCATGTGTCCGAAATCGCATCATGACATATCTTATTCGATTCTGGACCCTATAAACTACTATAAATCACCTTTACGAGGTTATCCAATTTTCGGCCAAAACTGGTTTATGGTATACCGGTAAAGTCCAATGTCTTATGATGTTTTCAAAAAGAATATGTGCCTGCTTTATCTGATTTGATTAACCATACGTGAGGTTTTCGTACATTTTTGTTCCAAGTGCTCAATGGCCAAAAAAACGTGTATCATACAATTCAATTCGACCTGTTTCTGGTGGTCGGAGCGGCCAGTTTTATTTTTCAGCCAGTTTTATACCACGTGTCTAAAATCGCATCATAAGGTATCTTATTTGATTCTAAACCCTACAAGCCACTATAAATCTCTTTTACACGTTTATCCGATTTTCGACTGAAACTGGTTTATCGCATACCTGTAACGACAATGTTCCGATGTTTTTGAAATATTTTGTGCCCACTTTATCTGAATAGATTAACCATCCGTTCGATTATCCCACATTTTTGTTCCGGAATCTCGGAGGCCTAAAAAACGTGTATTGTACACTTCAATTCGACCCGTTTCGGTGGTTGTAAAACCCATTTTTACTTTTCAGGCCTGATTTACACCATGTGTCCGAAATCGCATCATGAGCTATCTTATTCGATTCAAGACCCTAAAAACTATTGTAAATCACTTTTACACAGTTATCCGATTTTCGACCGAAACTGGTTTATAGCATAACAATAACGTCAAATGTCTTCCGATGTTTTTGAAAAAATTTCTGCCCGCTTTATTTGACTTGATTAACCATCCGTGCAATTTTCGTAGACTTTTGTCAGGGAGCCCAGAAGCCTAAAATACGTGTATTACACTTCAATTCGAGCCATTGTGGCTGGTTGGAGCGACCATTTTTATTTTTCAGACTGTTTTTATACCACTTGTCCGAAATCGCATCATGATGTATCTTCTTTGATTCTGGATCCTATAAACTACTATAAATCACCTTTACGATGTTTTCCAATTTTCGGCCAAAACTGGTTTATGATATACCGGTAACTTCCAATGTCTTATGATGTTTTCAAAAACAATATGTGCCCGCTTTATCTGACTCGATTAACCAGCCGTCCGATTTTCGTGCATTTTTGTTTCGGGAGCTCAATGGCCAAAAAAACGTGTATTGTACACTTCAATTCGACCCGTTTCGGTGGTGGTAGCGGCCATTTTTACTTTTCAGGCCTGATTTAGACCACGTGTCCGAAATCGCATCATGAGGTATCTTATTCGATTCTAGACCCTAAAAACTACTGTAAATCACTTTTAGACGGTTATCCGATTTTCGACCGAAACTGGTTGATAGCATACCAATAATGTCAAATGTCTTCCGTTGTTTTTGAAAATTTTTTTGCCCGCTTAATTTGACTTGATTAACCATCCGTGCAATTTTCGTACACTTTTGCTGGGGAGCTCAGAAGCCTAAAAAACGTGTATTACACTTCAATTTGAGCCGTTGCGGCTGGTTGGAGCTGCTATTTTTATTTTTTAGATTTTTTTTTTACCACGTGTCCGAAATCGCATCATGACATATCTTATTCGATTCTGGACCCTATAAACTACTATAAATCACCTTTACGAGGTTATCCAATTTTCGGCCAAAACTGGTTTATGGTATACCGGTAAAGTCCAATGTCTTATGATGTTTTCAAAAAGAATATGTGCCTGCTTTATCTGATTTGATTAACCATCCGTGAGGTTTTCGTACATTTTTGTTCCAAGTGCTCAATGGCCAAAAAAAACGTGTATCATACAATTCAATTCGACCTGTTTCTGGTAGTCGGAGCGGCCAGTTTTATTTTTCAGCCAGTTTTATACCACGTGTCTAAAATCGCATCATAAGGTATCTTATTTGATTCTAAACCCTACAAGCCACTATAAATCTCTTTTACACGTTTATCCGATTTTCGACTGAAACTGGTTTATCGCATACCTGTAACGACAATGTTCCGATGTTTTTGAAAAATTTTGTGCCCACTTTATCTGAATAGATTAACCATCCGTTCGATTATCCCACATTTTTGTTCCGGAATCTCGGAGGCCTAAAAAACGTGTATTGTACACTTCAATTCGACCCGTTTCGGTGGTTGTAGAACCCATTTTTACTTTTCAGGCCTGATTTACACCCTGTGTCCGAAATCGCATCATGAGGTATCTTATTCGATTCAAGACCCTAAAAACTATTGTAAATCACTTTTACACAGTTATCCGATTTTCGACCGAAACTGGTTTATAGCATAACAATAACGTCAAATGTCTTCCGATGTTTTTGAAAAAATTTCTGCCCGCTTTATTTGACTTGATTAACCATCCGTGCAATTTTCGTAGACTTTTGTTAGGGAGCCCAGAAGCCTATAATACGTGTATTACACTTCAATTCGAGCCGTTGTGGCTGGTTGGAGCGACCATTTTTATTTTTCAGACTGTTTTTATACCACTTGTCCGAAATCGCATCATGACGTATCTTATTTGATTCTGGATCCTATAAACTACTATAAATCACCTTCACGATGTTTTCCAATTTTCGGCCAAAACTGGTTTATGATATACCGGTAACTTCCAATGTCTTATGAAGTTTTCAAAAACAATATGTGCCCGCTTTATCTGACTCGATTAACCAGCCGTCCGATTTTCGTGCATTTTTGTTTCGGGAGCTCAATGGCCAAAAAAACGTGTATTGTACACTTCAATTCGACCCGTTTCGGTGGTGGTAGCGGCCATTTTTACTTTTCAGGCCTGATTTAGACCACGTGTCCGAAATCGCATCATGAGGTATCTTATTCGATTGTAGACCCTAAAAACTACTGTAAATCACTTTTAGACGGTTATCCGATTTTCGACCGAAACTGGTTGATAGCATACCAATAATGTCAAATGTCTTCCGTTGTTTTTGAAAATTTTTTTGCCCGCTTTATTTGACTTGATTAACCATCCGTGCAATTTTCGTACACTTTTGCTGGGGAGCTCAGAAGCCTAAAAAACGTGTATTACACTTCAATTCGAGCCGTTGCGGCTGGTTGGAGCTGCTATTTTTATTTTTTAGATTTTTTTTTTTACCACGTGTCCGAAATCGCATCATGACATATCTTATTCGATTCTGGACCCTATAAACTACTATAAATCACCTTTACGAGAT
The DNA here is from genome assembly GCA_029255685.2 of Silene conica. Classification (NCBI taxonomy): domain Eukaryota; kingdom Viridiplantae; phylum Streptophyta; class Magnoliopsida; order Caryophyllales; family Caryophyllaceae; genus Silene; species Silene conica. The sequence goes on along the minus strand of CM055317.2, from coordinate 46,477,683 downwards.
TATCCAATTTTCGGCCAAAACTGGTTTATGGTATACCGGTAAAGTCCAATGTCTTATGATGTTTTCAAAAACAATATGTGCCTGCTTTATCTGATTTGATTAACCATCCGTGAGGTTTTCGTACATTTTTGTTCCAAGTGCTCAATGGCCAAAAAAACGTGTATCATACAATTCAATTCGACCTGTTTCTGGTAGTCGGAGCGGCCAGTTTTATTTTTCAGCCAGTTTTATACAACGTGTCTAAGATCGCAGCATAAGGTATCTTATTTGATTCTAAACCCTACAAGCCACTATAAATCTCTTTTACACGTTTATCCGATTTTCGACTGAAACTGGTTTATCGCATACCTGTAACGACAATGTTCCGATGTTTTTGAAAAATTTTGTGCCCACTTTATCTGAATAGATTAACCATCCGTTCGATTATCCCACATTTTTGTTCCGGAATCTCGGAGGCCTAAAAAACGTGTATTGTACACTTCAATTCGACCCGTTTCGGTGGTTGTAGAACCCATTTTTACTTTTCAGGCCTGATTTACACCCTGTGTCCGAAATCGCATCATGAGGTATCTTATTCGATTCAAGACCCTAAAAACTATTGTAAATCACTTTTACACAGTTATCCGATTTTCGACCGAAACTGGTTTATAGCATAACAATAACGTCAAATGTCTTCCGATGTTTTTGAAAAAATTTCTGCCCGCTTTATTTGACTTGATTAACCATCCGTGCAATTTTCGTAGACTTTTGTTAGGGAGCCCAGAAGCCTATAATACGTGTATTACACTTCAATTCGAGCCGTTGTGGCTGGTTGGAGCGACCATTTTTATTTTTCAGACTGTTTTTATACCACTTGTCCGAAATCGCATCATGACGTATCTTATTTGATTCTGGATCCTATAAACTACTATAAATCACCTTCACGATGTTTTCCAATTTTCGGCCAAAACTGGTTTATGATATACCGGTAACTTCCAATGTCTTATGAAGTTTTCAAAAACAATATGTGCCCGCTTTATCTGACTCGATTAACCAGCCGTCCGATTTTCGTGCATTTTTGTTTCGGGAGCTCAATGGCCAAAAAAACGTGTATTGTACACTTCAATTCGACCCGTTTCGGTGGTGGTAGCGGCCATTTTTACTTTTCAGGCCTGATTTAGACCACGTGTCCGAAATCGCATCATGAGGTATCTTATTCGATTGTAGACCCTAAAAACTACTGTAAATCACTTTTAGACGGTTATCCGATTTTCGACCGAAACTGGTTGATAGCATACCAATAATGTCAAATGTCTTCCGTTGTTTTTGAAAATTTTTTTGCCCGCTTTATTTGACTTGATTAACCATCCGTGCAATTTTCGTACACTTTTGCTGGGGAGCTCAGAAGCCTAAAAAACGTGTATTACACTTCAATTCGAGCCGTTGCGGCTGGTTGGAGCTGCTATTTTTATTTTTTAGATTTTTTTTTTTTACCACGTGTCCGAAATCGCATCATGACATATCTTATTCGATTCTGGACCCTATAAACTACTATAAATCACCTTTACGAGATTATCCAATTTTCGGCCAAAACTGGTTTATGGTATACCGGTAAAGTCCAATGTCTTATGATGTTTTCAAAAACAATATGTGCCTGCTTTATCTGATTTGATTAACCATCCGTGAGGTTTTCGTACATTTTTGTTCCAAGTGCTCAATGGCCAAAAAAACGTGTATCATACAATTCAATTCGACCTGTTTCTGGTAGTCGGAGCGGCCAGTTTTATTTTTCAGCCAGTTTTATACAACGTGTCTAAGATCGCAGCATAAGGTATCTTATTTGATTCTAAACCCTACAAGCCACTATAAATCTCTTTTACACGTTTATCCGATTTTCGACTGAAACTGGTTTATCGCATACCTGTAACGACAATGTTCCGATGTTTTTGAAAAATTTTGTGCCCACTTTATCTGAATAGATTAACCATCCGTTCGATTATCCCACATTTTTGTTCCGGAATCTCGGAGGCCTAAAAAACGTGTATTGTACACTTCAATTCGACCCGTTTCGGTGGTTGTAGAACCCATTTTTACTTTTCAGGCCTGATTTACACCCTGTGTCCGAAATCGCATCATGAGGTATCTTATTCGATTCAAGACCCTAAAAACTATTGTAAATCACTTTTACACAGTTATCCGATTTTCGACCGAAACTGGTTTATAGCATAACAATAACGTCAAATGTCTTCCGATGTTTTTGAAAAAATTTCTGCCCGCTTTATTTGACTTGATTAACCATCCGTGCAATTTTCGTAGACTTTTGTTAGGGAGCCCAGAAGCCTATAATACGTGTATTACACTTCAATTCGAGCCGTTGTGGCTGGTTGGAGCGACCATTTTTATTTTTCAGACTGTTTTTATACCACTTGTCCGAAATCGCATCATGACGTATCTTATTTGATTCTGGATCCTATAAACTACTATAAATCACCTTTACGATGTTTTCCAATTTTCGGCCAAAACTGGTTTATGATATACCGGTAACTTCCAATGTCTTATGAAGTTTTCAAAAACAATATGTGCCCGCTTTATCTGACTCGATTAACCAGCCGTCCGATTTTCGTGCATTTTTGTTTCGGGAGCTCAATGGCCAAAAAAACGTGTATTGTACACTTCAATTCGACCCGTTTCGGTGGTGGTAGCGGCCATTTTTAGTTTTCAGGCCTGATTTAGACCACGTGTCCGAAATCGCATCATGAGGTATCTTATTCGATTCTAGACCCTAAAAACTACTGTAAATCACTTTTAGACGGTTATCCGATTTTCGACCGAAACTGGTTGATAGCATACCAATAATGTCAAATGTCTTCCGATGTTTTTGAAAAATTTTTTGCCCGCTTTATTTGACTTGATTAACCATCCGTGCAATTTTCGTACACTTTTGTTGGGGAGCTCAGAAGTCTAAAAAACGTGTATTACACTTCAATTCGAGCCGTTGCCGCTGGTTGGAGCGGCTATTTTTATTTTTTAGACTGTTTTTTTTACCACGTGTCCGAAATCGCATCATGACATATCTTATATGATTCTGGACCCTATAAACTACTATAAATCACCTTTACGAGGTTATCCAATTTTCGGCCAAAACTGGTTTATGGTATACCGGTAATGTCCAATGTCTTATGATGTTTTCAAAAACAATATGTGCCTGCTTTATCTGATTTGATTAACCATCCGTGAGGTTTTCGTACATTTTTGTTCCAGGTGCTTAATGGCCAAAAGAACGTGTATCATACAATTCAATTCGACCTGTTTCTGGTGGTCGGAGCGGCCAGTTTTATTTTTCAGCCAGTCTTATACCACGTGTCTAAAATCGCATCATAAGGTATCTTATTTGATTCTAAACCCTACAAGCTACTATAAATCTCTTTTACACGTTTATCCGATTTTCGACTGAAACTGGTTTATCGCATACCTGTAACGACAATGTTCCGATGTTTTTGAAAATTTTTATGCCCACTTTATCTGAATAGATTAACCATCCGTTCGATTATCCCACATTTTTGTTCCGGAATCTCGGAGGCCTAAAAAACGTGTATTGTACACTTCAATTCAACCCGTTTCGGTGGTTGTAGAACCCATTTTTACTTTTCAGGCCTGATTTACACCATGTGTCCGAAATTGCATCATGAGGTATCTTATTCGATTTAAGACCCTAAAAACTATTGTAAATCACTTTTACACAGTTATCCGATTGTCGACCGAAACTGGTTTATAGCATAGCAATAACGTCAAATGTCTTCCGATATTTTTGAAACAATTTCTGCCCGCTTTATTTGACTTGATTAACCATCAGTGCAATTTTCGTAGACTTTTGTTAGGGAGCCCAGAAGCCTAAAATACGTGTATTACACTTCAATGCGAGCCGTTGTGGCTGGTTGGAGCGACCATTTTTATTTTTCAGACTGTTTTTATTCCACTTGTCCGAAATCGCATCATGACGTATCTTATTTGATTCTGGATCCTATAAACTACTATAAATCACCTTTACGATGTTTTCCAATTTTCGGCCAAAACTGGTTTATGATATACCGGTAACTTCCAATGTCTTATGATGTTTTCAAAAACAATATGTGCCCGCTTTATCTGACTCGATTAACCAGCCGTGTGATTTTCGTGCATTTTTGTTTCGGGAGCTCAATGGCCAAAAAAACGTGTATTGTACACTTCAATTCGACCCGTTTCGGTGATGGTAGCGGCCATTTTTAGTTTTCAGGCCTGATTTAGACCACGTGTCCGAAATCGCATCATGAGGTATCTTATTCGATTCTAGACCTTAAAAACTACTGTAAATCACTTTTAGACGGTTATCCGATTTTCGTCCGAAACTGGTTGATAGCATACCAATAATGTCAAATGTCTTCCGATGTTTTTGAAAAATTTTCTGCCCGCTTTATTTGACTTGATTAACCATCCGTGCAATTTTCTTACACTTTTGTTGGGGAGCTCAGAAGCCTAAAAAAAGTGTATTACACTTCAATTCGAGCCGTTGCGGCTGGTTGGAGCGACTATTTTTATTTTTTAGACTGTTTTTTTACCACGTGTCCTGACACCCGTCGTTGAGGGGTGCCAAAGATAAGATTTATAAAACCTCAGCTTAAACATAGATAGGATAAGTCAAGGGTCGAACCACAGAGAGACAAGGTTAATTATGTTTGTGTATTTAAAGTCTATTGCAAGTAACCAAAAAAAAAAGGGGGTTTGATTTGAGATTTAAACTAATAACTAAAAGGACAAAATAAACAAGAGAAATAAAATAAGGTAAAAGGAGATTAGGAACTTTGGTTCCCCATAGTTAAAACAAGTTAATGAAGGGTAAAATAATCAAATAACACAATCCCAAGGAACAAAGAATAAACCTTTAGGTCAATATTCTACCCAATCCTTACGGTCTTAGGGTTCCTAGAAAAGCACTAAACTTTCGTTCAAGGGCAATCCCAAAGTTGTTGTTAAACTAATCCTAATAATCTTTCAATCTTAAGGATTAGTTCACCAACAACAATGGGGGATTGGTAATTCAATCATTAAACTATCAAAATCAAGTCTTTACCATGGTTCCCCTAATTCCTAATCACAAGAATTAGCTATGCATACTCTTAATTATGAAACTAACAATAACTAATAACATCAAAGGAATCAACGTAATTAAAGATGACAATAAAAGGGAAAACATGAATTAAGAAATAACAAAAAGATGAATAACGAGATTAAATAAAAAGGGAAGATTGAATTGTAGCAACTTACAACTTAATTGGAAAATCTAAGAACAAAGATGAAAGCTTGGTACCAAATCTCTAACTATGGAGTTCTTCTAACATAAAGTGCTTGATAATAATATTTCGTGACCTAATTGAAGAGTCTAGGTCTCCTTAAATAAGAATAATTACAAGATTAGGAAAGTAGAAACACGAAACAAAAGTCCTTGGGTCAGCCTCTGGTCGGTCGACCTCTGAAGCGGGTCGGTCGACCGCTTTAAGTGCTGCTGGGCTCTTATGCGAATTTGGCTTTGGTCAGGAATTGGGCTTCGGTCGGTCAACCTATGATGCGGGTCGGTCGACCGCTTCTTATCCGTTCCAGCTTTAATCAGGCCCAGAAACAATACTCGGACATGCAATCCGGATCCTTGCTTCGTATTAGTTCTCAAAACAGCTTCGGAAAGGCAAATAAGGTTCAGTTTTGCTCACTTCCGCGTATTCCTATATATAAAACATAGAAATGCCAAAGTAAACCGTTTCGAGAGAAATAGCAACTAAAAGTCATGAAAACGTAAGAAAATACGTGCCAAAAGAATAAATAAAATGCATAAAATAGGCACGTATCATGTCCGAAATCGCATCATGACATATCTTATTCGATTCTGGACCCTATAAACTACTATAAATCACCTTTACGAGGTTATCCAATTTTCGGCCAAAACTGGTTTATGGTATACCGGTAATGTCCAATGTCTTATGATGTTTTCAAAAACAATATGTGCCTACTTTATCTGATTTGATTAACCATCCGTGAGGTTTCGTACATTTTTGTTCCAGGTGCTCAATGGCCAAAAGAACGTGTATCATACAATTCAATTCGACCTGTTTCTGGTGGTCGGAGCGGCCAGTTTTATTTTTCAGCCAGTTTTATACCATGTGTCTAAAATCGCATCATAAGGTATCTTATTTGATTCTAAACCCTACAAGCTACTGTAAATCTCTTTTACACGTTTATCCGATTTTCGACTGAAACTGGTTTATCGCATACCTGTAACGACAATGTTCCGATGTTTTTGAAAAATTTTGTGCCCACTTTATCTGAATAGATTAACCATCCGTTCGATTATCCCACATTTTTGTTCCGGAATCTCGGAGGCCTAAAAAACGTGTATTGTACACTTCAATTCGACCTGTTTCGGTGGTTGTAGAACCCATTTTTACTTTTCAGGCCTGATTTACACCCTGTGTCCGAAATCGCATCATGAGGTATCTTATTCGATTCAAGACCCTAAAAACTATTGTAAATCACTTTTACACTGTTATCCGATTTTCGACCGAAACTGGTTTATAGCATAACAATAACGTCAAATGTCTTCCGATGTTTTTGAAAACATTTCTGCCCGCTTTATTTGACTTGATTAACCATCCGTGCAATTTTCGTAGACTTTTGTTAGGGAGCCCAGAAGCCTAAAATACGTGTATTACACTTCAATTCGAGCCGTTGTGGCTGGTTGGAGCGACCATTTTTATTTTTCAGACTGTTTTTATACCACTTGTCCGAAATCGCATCATGACGTATCTTATTTGATTCTGGATCCTATAAACAACTATAAATCACCTTTACGATGTTTTCCAATTTTCGGCCAAAACTGGTTTATGATATACCAGTAACGTCCAATGTCTTATGATGTTTTCAAAAACAATATGTGCCCGCTTTATCTGACTCGATTAACCAGCCGTGCGATTTCCGTGCATTTTTGTTTCGGGAGCTCAATGGCCAAAAAAACGTGTATTGTACACTTCAATTCGACCCGTTTCGGTGGTGGTAGCGGCCATTTTTACTTTTCAGGCCTGATTTAGACCACGTGTCCGAAATCGCATCATGAGGTATGTTATTCGATTCTAGACCCTAAAAACTACTGTAAATCACTTTTAGACGGTTATCTGATTTTCGACCGAAACTGGTTGATAGCATACCAATAATGTCAAATGTCTTCCGATGTTTTTGAAAATTTTTCTGCCCGCTTTATTTGACTTGATCAACCATCCGTGCAATTTCCGTACACTTTTGTTGGGGAGCTCAGAAGTCTAAAAAACGTGTATTACACTTCAATTCGAGCCGTTGCGGCTGGTTGGAGCGGCTATTTTTATTTTTTAGACTATTATTTTTACCACGTGTCCGAAATCGCATCATGACATATCTTATTCAATTCTGGACCATATAAACTACTTTAAAACCTTTACGAGGTTATCAAATTTTCGGCCAAAACTGGTTTATGGTATACCGGTAATGTCCAATGTCTTATGATGTTTTCAAAAACAATATGTGCCTGCTTTATCTTATTTGATTAACCATCCGTGTGGTTTTCGTACATTTTTGTTCCAGGTGCTCAATGGCCAAAAAAACGTGTATCATACAATTCAATTCGACCTGTTTCTGGTGGTCGGAGAGGCCAGTTTTATTTTTCAGCCAGTTTTATACCACGTGTCTAAAATCGCATCATAAGGTATCTTATTTGATTCTAAACCCTACAAGCTACTATAAATCTCTTTTACACGTTTATCCGATTTTCGACTGAAACTGGTTTATCGCATACCTGTAACGACAATGTTCCGATGTTTTTGAAAAATTTTGTGCCCACTTTATCTGAATAGATTAACCATCCGTTCGATTATCCCACATTTTTGTTCTGGAATCTCGGAGGCCTAAAAAACGTGTATTGTACACTTCAATTCGACCCGTTTCGGTGGTTGTAGAACCCATTTTTACTTTTCAGGCCTGATTTACACCCTGTGTCCGAAATCGCATCATGAGGTATCTTATTCGATTCAAGACCCTAAAAACTATTTTAAATCACTTTTACACAGTTATCCTATTTTCGACCGAAACTGGTTTATTGCATAACAAAAACGTCAAATGTCTTCCGATGTTTTTGAAAAAATTTCTGCCCGCTTTATTTGACTTGATTAACCATCCGTGCAATTTTCGTAGACTTTTGTTAGGGAGCCCAGAAGCCTAAAATACGTGTATTACACTTCAATTCGAGCCGTTGTGGCTGGTTGGAGCGACCATTTTTATTTATCAGACTGTTTTTATACCACTTGTTCGAAATCGCATCATGACGTATCTTATTTGATTCTGGATCCTATAAACTACTATAAATCACCTTTACGATGTTTTCCAATTTTCGGCCAAAACTGGTTTATGATATACCGGTAACGTCCAATGTCTTATGATGTTTTCAAAAACAATATGTGTGGGGAATAATACGCGTATTCACCCTAAAAATTGCAGGATTATAATGAAATATGCAATTGTGAATATTGTCATAAGATTAAAAACATGAGAAAAGAAGTACAACCTTTAGTCCTCGCGCAAAAGGCCTAAGAACAGGAATTAATGCAAATTCCCTCCTATAACTTGCACCCAAGACTTAGTCTGAGACGAGGCCGCGTGTGCTAGAAATCCTCTCCAATTGCCTTGCAATATTGGGAGAGCTATTGAGTTTAGATGTGAGATCTGAGGTATTTGAGAAAAGAATGTCTCAAAACCCTAATTTTACTTTCAGATAATTAAACAGTGCACCAAGAGTAGTTGATATAAGGAGAAGGACTCTCCTTATATACTACATGAGGCCGGCCGAATATAGGGTTTGGGTAGGAGTGGGCTTTCCACTCTTACCTTATCCTAATGCGTGATTCGACCCAATTAGCTATTATTTATTCGCGGGTTTAATTTATAAATCGTAACATGTTATCACTTATTAATACAGTCGATATATTAATAATGGTCTGATAAAATACGATATTGTATAATTACCTAAATTAATATAACTGTTTATATTAATTCGCGAATACAACATTTAATTAAATATATAACTGTTTATATTTAATTTACGAATTAAACATGTAATCCGTATTAGCTAAAATTATTTAATCCGTATTAAATAATAATCTCAACATCTTATTGACTAATTTAATAGTCAATACCTCTGACTAACTGTTTAGTCATATCCGGCAAAATGTGACTGTATTTTCATACCTTCACATCTCTCAAACGTGTCCTATAGGTGTGACGTATAGGGACCAGTTGATCACCGCCATCCGTATGACAATAACGTCAAACTTATCTAGCAAGCCAACCGTTATTGATAAACGTGGATCAACTGGTAATAATACAATAGTATGCCCTTGTGATCCTTAAAGAGATTTAATAAGTCATTGTACTTAATTGTCAAGGACACCAGCCCCAACAATCTCCCACTTGTCCGTACAAGGGTATGTTCAATGACGTTATCACACTACATGTGGAGGACACAATCTCCAACAAACTCCCACTTGTCCGTACAAGTGTAGGTGCGATAACCGAATCTCATATCCTTTTAAAATTTCTCCCACTCAATGTAAGACAATTTGCAAATCCGTATTCGCAAAGGTCGTATCTCACAAGCGATCTGTATCAAGAGTGGTTTCCCCGACTAGAGAGTAACTTAACTGATAAAACGAATCTGTATTCGAGCATGGCCATGCATTTCAGTTACTACTCCTCGAGTGGCCCTGAGAAATGATAAAATCCTGATAAGGGTTTGGATATTTCCCTCAACTCGAATCCTGCCGATATCGCCCAGCATGAAATAACCCAGAAAAAATCCTCTTGGCCCCTGTTACGGTGACCGTGGGAAAGAAACCAAAGTTACCCAAAATCTGTCTTAATCTCAAGAAATAGTTGAAAGTCAAAAGACTCGACTCTAAGGAACACTATGGAGGTCCTATCCACGACCTGGCACCCAATGTTATAAAACACTTAGGACTCCATAACGCTGTCACGGGGTGTCCTACGAGATATCCGTATAACTCGCCTTTGTGATTGGTCAGTCATCCACGTGACTTATGGCTCGTTGAACCCACCATCAACCAACGTCACAAAATGATTACCTGAGTTATTAGCTCAAGTGGGTAATCAAGGACCAAAACGATGTAATGTTAATCAGTTCACTTTGTGGTGTTCAAAATTGGCGTACAATTCCACATGAGAAACAAAACATTTTATATCATAACAATAAGGTTGAATAGAGTACACGAGAAAATGAATTATTACATGAATTCATAAAAGAGTACTACAACTTAGGAACACATCCAATTCCCATGGAATGAATGTGCCCTTCATGCTTATCACGTGGTAATGCTTTTGTGAGAGGATCAGCTATGTTGTCATCCGTAGCGATCTTTTCAATAAAAATCTCCTTTTGCTCCACGTAATCTCTTATTAGATGAGCTTTCCGTTGTACATGCCTAGCCTTGCTGCTAGACTTATGCTCCTTAGCTTGGAAGATGGCACCGCTATTGTCACAATAGACGGTGATTGGGTCATTCGAACTAGGCACTACCGAGAGTCCTTGTAAGAATTGACGCATCCATATAGCTTCCTTAGCTGCTTCTGAGGCGGCATAGTACTCGGACTCAGTTGTAGAATCTGCTGTAACACTCTGTTTAGAACTTTTCCAGCTGACAGCAGCGCCATTAAGAGTAAAAACGAATCCAGACTGAGATTTCGAGTCATCTCGATCCGTTTGGAAGCTAGCATCTGCGTAACCCGTGGCGCAGAGCGTTGAGTCGCCTCCATAAGTCAATCCCCAATCTTTAGTCCTCCGTAGGTACTTAAGAATGTTTTTCACGGCCATCCAGTGTGGTTCACCTGGATGAGCTTGGAATCGACTTGTCATACTCAATGCATATGCAACGTCTGGACGTGTGCATATCATGGCATACATGATCGATCCTATTGCCGAAGCATAAGGAATCCGACTCATGCGCTCTTTCTCTTCCACTGACTTAGCTTCTTGAGACTTGCTCAAGTGAAGCCCAGGAGTCATAGGAAGGAACCCCTTCTTGGAGTTCGTCATGCTGAATCTCTCCAGAATCTTCTCTATATAAGACTCCTGACTGAGAGACAACATCCGTCGTGATCTATCCCTGTAGATACGGATGCCCAAAATTCTTTGTGCCTCTCCCAGATCTTTCATCTGGAAATGGTTTTTCAACCATGCTTTAACCGAAGATAAGAGAGGTATGTCATTCCCAATCAAGAGTATGTCATCGACATACAGTACTAGGAATACAATTTTACTCCCACTCGACTTGATATAGAGACATGGTTCCTCGACTGATCGAATGAACCCATTCTCTTTTATCACTTGGTCGAAGCGATGATTCCAACTCCGCGATGCTTGCTTAAGTCCATAGATGGAACGCTTAAGCTTGCAAACTTTCTTAGGATGTGCTGGATCGATAAAACCCTCGGGTTGTACCATGTACAACTCTTCCTCCAAATAACCGTTTAAGAAGGCGGTTTTAACGTCTATTTGCCATATTTCATAGTCATGAAATGCGGCGATCGCTAAGATAATCCGAATGGAACGTAGCATGACTACGGGTGCAAAAATCTCATCATAGTGCAAGCCTGGCACTTGAGTGAAACCTTTAGCAACTAGTCTAGCCTTATGGATATCTTGTTGTCCTTCCACGGCATGCTTTATCTTGTAAAGCCATTTGCATTGAAGGGGACGTACCTTTGCAGGTAGGTCCACAAGATACCACACGTTGTTCTCATACATGGAGTCCATCTCGGATTGCATGGCTTCTAGCCATAGCTTTGAGTCAGAACTGGTCATGGCACCTTTATAGGTTGTGGGTTCATTACCCTCTAGGAGTAAGACGTCATCTGTATCGTGTTCCTCGACCATACCAATGTATCTGTCCGGTGGAATAGAGACTCTTCCTGACCTCCTAGGTTCCTCAGGGATATCTACCGCAGCCTCGGTTGAAGGAACTGTTTCTTCCAATGGTTGCTCGGTAGTTGGTTCTTGAACCTCCGATAACTCGAAGGTTCTATTACTCGACTTGTTCTCGAGAAATTCTTTCTCTAAGAACGTCGCACTAGCCGCAACAAAAACACGTTGTTCGGTAGGCGAGTAGAAGTAATGACCAAACATTCCCTTTGGATAGCCTATAAAGTATGTCTTGACCGATCGCGGGCCGAGCTTATCCTCGTGTCTCCACTTAACATAAGCCTCGCAGCCCCAAACCCGAATAAAGGACAAGTTAGGGACCGTTCCCTTCCATAACTCGAATGGAGTCTTGTCAACAGCTTTAGACGGACTTCGGTTAAGTATTAGAGCGGCTGACAAAAGAGCATAGCCCCACAATGAATCAGGCACAACGGTGTGACTCATCATGGATCGAACCATATCAAGTAGAGTTCGATTTCTCCGTTCGGACACACCATTTAATTGTGGTGTTCCAGGTGGAGTCAACTGTAGCACGATCCCACAGTCTTTTAGGTGTTGATCAAACTCGCGTGAAAGATACTCACCACCACGATCCGAGCGTAGTGCTTTAATCTTTCTACCCAGCTGGTTCTGTACCCGATTCTGGTATTCTTTGAACTTGTCAAAGGATTCACTTTTATGTTTCATCAAGTAGACATAGCCATATCTACTCAAATCATCCGTGAAAGTGATGAAATACCTATAGCCTTCTCGTGCGTTGATCGACATAGGGCCACATACGTCCGTATGTATGAGTCCTAATAGGTCGGCAGCGCGCATTCCAACACCTTTGAAGGAAATACGAGTCATTTTGCCGATGAGACATGATTCACACGTGCCATATGATTCGAAATCAAAGGGCGAAATAGCTCCATTCTGTATGAGCTGTTTTACGCGTTTCTCATTTATGTGTCCCATACGACAATGCCATAAGTAAGTTTGATCTTTGTCACCTACCTTTATTCTTTTATTATTCACATGTAATATCTCGGTAGTTTGATCTAAAACATAAATTCCATTCATGGAAACTGCCTTGCCATAAATCATATTGTGCAAAGAGAAAATACAGCTATTATTCTCTATTACAAATGAAAATCCGAGTTTGTCAAGTGCAGAAACTGAAATAATGTTTTTGGATAAACTAGGAACATAATAACAGTTATACAAAAATAACTCGAATCCACTTGGAAGCTGGATTACGTATGTTCCCTTCGAGACTGCAGCCACACGTGCTTCATTCCCGACACGCAGGTCCACCTCACCCTTGATTAGGGGTTCTTGGTTTCGGAGGCCCTGCACATGATTACATAGATGAGAACCACAACCGGTATCAAGTACCCAAGTTCCGCAACTTGCATGGTTAATCTCAATCATGTGAATAAAAGAAGAAGAAGACATACCAACAGGAGTAACACGGCCTGCTTTAATGTCCTCGCGATACACGGGGCATGAGCGCCTCCAATGCCCAGTCTTGTGGCAATGGTGACATTCCATGCTTGTATCCTTGCTCTTTGTCTTGCCTTGTGAGTTACTCGACTCACCAGGCCCACTCTTAGCAAATCCTGGTTTCTTGAACCTGGGCTTACCTACTGCTAGGTCGCCCTGAGCTTTAGCCTTCCCTTTACCTTTCCCCTTACTGGAGATCATGAAAACATCTTGCTTAAGACTCCCACTCAACTTTAGATCCTTCTCAGTCTGTACGAGAAGGGAGTGGAGCTCATGAGGAGTCTTCTTCATGTCGTTCATGTAGTAGTTGGCCCTAAAGAGGGCGAACCCATCATGAAGCGAATGAAGCATGCGATCAACGATGATGTTCTCACTGATCTTGCAGTTTAGGGACTCCAGTTTCTCGATATTCTCAATCATGTTGAGAATATGTGGGCTAACAGCTTGGCCCTTCTGGAGTTTCGCCTCAAAGAAGCGACAGGTATGCTCATAAGAAACGATTCTCGGAGCCTTGGAGAATTCGTTAGTGAGCGTGGTGAAAATCTTGTTTGCACCATGGGTTATGAAGCGTCTTTGCAAATTAGATTCCATTGCATAGATGAGTACGTTCTTTATCGCACCCGCTTCCATGACGAAGTCGCTATGAGCGCGAACATCGTTGGCTCTAGCTCCAGTTCCTGGGTGTGGCGGAATGGGCTCAGTTAAGAACTTGAGCTTTCCGTCAGCAATGGCAGCATTCCGTAGTGCTGCCTCCCAGTCAGAGAAGTTTGACCCATCATTCCTCAGTCTAGTTGACTGATTCATGGAGTCCATGAAGGCTTTTAGCCAGGATTCACGTGCTAGCTTGGCACTTGGCATTGGGTCTTCACCAGCCATTTTAGTTTTACAGCAGTTTTAATGAACGTGTTCTACACTGAAAAGAAGATAAAACAAAACCATATAAGCAACTTATTGTTGTGATTTAAGTCTATATTAAATGTGAATTTAAACTCGTAGACTCATGCATTTATATAATTGATCTCCCTCAAGAATTATATAAACGATCCCAAGACTCAATTTCCGTATATTGATAAGCCCACAGTTTGGCTAATTCCAATCGTTGGAACTCTTGGTCGATAGATTTCCGTAAATCCTATCCATTAGTCCATCTCAGTCACTGGAATATTATCGAGTGACCATGATGTTGAGATAAAATAAATCATCTGTTCCCACTTACCCGACGTAGAAGGGGTCATATTATGCCTACCGACGAAGAAGGGATTCATGGGAGGCTGATTTATAAAGACTAGTCTCAATTTTTGGTTATACGAGGAAGACCCCATCAACTTTTATTTATCCATATTTAAGTGAACTAAAAACTAGCATTTGCGTGAATGAATTAAATAAAGTGATGGCTTTTAAATGACATGTGACATCTGTATTGTCACAGAAAACTAACGCGAGACCTCTACATGAGTCAGTTTTCAGGCATGATATAGGTGGTTTGGTTTTTAGGCGGAATATGATGCAAGCTATTATCGATGAAAGCGTAAAGATAAATGCAATAAACGCAAATAAAAGTCCTAGTGTGGCCTATCCTACCAAAATAAACATAAAACAACTTGGAATCCACCGTTGGACCCTAGAAGCTTGTCTTGATGTTCTATCTTGGTCCTTGCAGCGGGAGTGAGCATCCGGTCTCCGTCTTGTCTTTGGTCTTCACAAAATTACTAATTTAAATTACAAAAGTAATCCTAGATACATTCTAATTTAAATACAAAAGTAATTACATGGCAAAAACCCAAAACGGAGATTCAAGATCTCAAAATTACAAGCAAGATCGTGTCCCATCATTACGGTAACACAATCTTCTAAGGCCACACTAAGTTACAACCGTTTGCAAAAATTAAATACGTTATTGAAAGCATTCAAGGCATTCACAAGACGATAAATAAAATGCATCAACTAAAAACAATTTATACATGACATAATACCGTTATTATGATTAATAAATTTATACCAAACCACCTTTTAAGATTAAAATTAAGTGACTATACCGTTTTAATCACCAATTTTAATAAACATATAATCCATTGTTTTAAACTGTTTTAAAAACAATATGTATCAAACGAGCGTGAACCGTTTCACTAAATAATATACTATTTCCGTATACAGTATATTATTTTAAGCCATGTGAAAATAAGAAAACAAGTTATTTTCGAAAATAAACACCCCGAAACGAGAGCACTCGATCGAGTAACAGGGGCACTCGATCGAGTGTCAGGGTCACTCGATCGAGTGCAGCATGGCTCGATCGAGTGGCTCGAAAAATTGCAAATCGCTGCACTTTTAAATTAAAACGAGTTTATAACTTGGATTTAAAACTTGTAAATCATATATAAACAACAACAAAAGATTTACATATTGCTAAAAATATCGATTAATTAACAATATGCAAATTATAATCGAAAAACAAGATCGATTTCTCACTAAAAACTCACGCACGGCAGCCTGGTACGATGGCACTCGATCGAGTGTCACAGGGACTCGATCGAGTGCCTTCGACAGAAGGTACGGTTTTCAAAATTTTAAAACTTATGAAAGACACAATTGTAAAATTTTCATGGCCTAAGGCTCTGATACCACTTGTGGGGAATAATACGCGTATTCACCCTAAAAATTGCAGGATTATAATGAAATATGCAATTGTGAATATTGTCATAAGATTAAAAACATGAGAAAAGAAGTACAACCTTTAGTCCTCGCGCAAAAGGCCTAAGAACAGGAATTAATGCAAATTCCCTCCTATAACTTGCACCCAAGACTTAGTCTGAGACGAGGCCGCGTGTGCTAGAAATCCTCTCCAATTGCCTTGCAATATTAGGAGAGCTATTGAGTTTAGATGTGAGATCTGAGGTATTTGAGAAAAGAATGTCTCAAAACCCTAATTTTACTTTCAGATAATTAAACAGTGCACCAAGAGTAGTTGATATAAGGAGAAGGACTCTCCTTATATACTACATGAGGCCGGCCGAATATAGGGTTTGGGTAGGAGTGGGCTTTCCACTCTTACCTTATCCTAATGCGTGATTCGACCCAATTAGCTATTATTTATTCGCGGGTTTAATTTATAAATCGTAACATGTTATCAGTTATTAATACAGTCGATATATTAATAATGGTCTGATAAAATACGATATTGTATAATTACCTAAATTAATATAACTGTTTATATTAATTCGCGAATACAACATTTAATTAAATATATAACTGTTTATATTTAATTTACGAATTAAACATGTAATCCGTATTAGCTAAAATTATTTAATCCGTATTAAATAATAATGTCAACATCTTATTGACTAATTTAATAGTCAATACCTCTGACTAACTGTTTAGTCATATCCGGCAAAATGTGACTGTATTTTCATACCTTCACATCTCTCAAACGTGTCCTATAGGTGTGACGTATAGGGACCAGTTGATCACCGCCATCCGTATGACAATAACGTCAAACTTATCTAGCAAGCCAACCGTTATTGATAAACGTGGATCAACTGGTAATAATACAATAGTATGCCCTTGTGATCCTTAAAGAGATTTAATAAGTCATTGTACTTAATTGTCAAGGACACCAGCCCCAACAATATGTGCCCGCTTTATCTGACTCGATTAACCAGCCGTGCGATTTTCGTGCATTTTTGTTTCGGGAGCTCTGATACGTGTCTATTTTATGATGTTTTACATCTATTTTTACACGTATTTGGTCGCT
Organism: Silene conica; assembly: GCA_029255685.2. Classification (NCBI taxonomy): domain Eukaryota; kingdom Viridiplantae; phylum Streptophyta; class Magnoliopsida; order Caryophyllales; family Caryophyllaceae; genus Silene; species Silene conica. Next base: position 46,460,428 of record CM055317.2, on the reverse strand, counting down.
CATTTACTATGTTTTAGCCTCTATTTCCCACAAATTGTGTACTTTCGTATTTTTATGCACTTTTGCAGCTTTATGCGGAAAAGAGACGATTTAGCACCAAATTCGTATCCTCAAGTCTTTAGCTTAATTAAGGAATAAATGGGAAGTCAACTGGAGTCAAAATCAAGTACCAAGAGTCAAAACAGAAGAAATCCGAAGATTTCCGTGCAGAAGCGGTCGACCGACCAACTAAATGGGTCGGCCGACCAGGCCCGATTTTCACCAAGCCCAATTTTCGAGGAAGTCCGGAAATAACAGAAGCCCAGCAAGAAGTGGTCGACCGACCGACTAAACGGGTCGGCCGACCAGATTAAAGCCCATACGATTTCTTTTCGGAAATAAAGTAGAATTAGAATTTTAAGGAAACTCTTAGTTTTTACCCTATATAAACAAATCTTGTGATTAGGGTTAGGTATGCTTTTTCATATTTTATGTTTGATATCTATTATCAATCCTTAGTATCTTTTATTCAATCTTCTACCATCTAGTTCATCTTTTATCATTATTCAAGAATTCCCAAGCATTCAATAAAGTTTATTCAGTTCTGCCTTAATTCCAATTGTGGTAATTCTTCTTTGATCTAGTTTCATTATTGTTCTTATTGCTTTTATTACAATTGTTAAGTTAGAATCCCAAGCTTTATTTGAATCTTGCATACTTGGATTGTTTATTATGTTTTCCATGTTTATTCCCAATTTTATATTTGTCTTAACAGTTATGAGTAGCTAATTTTCATATGTTAGGATGTAGGGGATAATATGCATAGGTAATTAAAATCCGAAAACCCGACCTGTAGCAGGACCTCGGTCGGCCGACTGGAATAGTCGGTCGGTCGACCGAGGCCGTGGTCGGCCGACTGGAGTAGCCGGTCGGTCGACCACTCGCGTCTGTTTTCTTATTTCGTCTTTTCTTATAAATTATAATATCCTGCAATGAGACCAATAGGAGACTTGTAGGATGTTAGTAATGACCTACCCAAGATTGAAAGATACGGGAAGGGCATTGGTTTACACCTTAAGACGGATAGGTTACTCAAGGCTGAAAGGTATGTAACCTGGGATTTAGGAATCACCCTTATTGTTGACACCCAATAATTGTGAGACCTAGGAACTAATAGCATAGGCCGAAAGGAGCTATTAGGTAGCATAGACCTAAAAAGATATGTTACACCCCCTTACGCGACTGCAGTACATGTTGACCTTAGGATTTATTTTACCTTAGCTATTTATTACCCGAACATCCTAGCATCCCCTTTAATTATATTTTTATTCCCATCTTTTAATTCTTGTTTTATTTTTATCTTTGCCTTAGATATAGCATCAACCAATCAAACCCCCAAAACTTGTTACCTTTAAACATTAACATTAAGACAATAAACATTCCCCACCTCTTTGTGGTTCGACCCTGACTTTCACTATCTATTGTTAAGGTTAGGAATTATAAATTTTATCTTTGGTACCCTCAACGACGGCATCAAGCTCAATGGCCAAAAAAACGTGTATTGTACACTTCAATTCGACCCGTTTCGGTGGTGGTAACGGCCATTTTTACTTTTCAGGCCTGATTCAGACCACGTGTCCGAAATCGCATCATGAGGTATCTTATTCGATTCTAGACCCTAAAAACTACTGTAAATCACTTTTAGACGGTTATCTGATTTTCGACCGAAACTGGTTGATAGCATACCAATAATGTCAAATGTCTTCCGATGTTTTTGAAAATTTTTATGCCCGCTTTATTTGACTTGATTAACCATCCGTGCAGTTTTCGTACACTTTTGTTGGGGAGCTCAGAAGCCTAAAAAACGTGTATTACACTTCAATTCGAGCCGTTGCGGCTGGTTGGAGCGGCTATTTTTATTTTTTAGACTATTTTTTTTACCACGTGTCCAAAATCGCATCATGACATATCTTATTCAATTCTGGACCCTATAAACTACTTTAAAACCTTTACGAGGTTATCAAATTTTCGGCCAAAACTGGTTTATGGTATACCGGTAATGTCCAATGTCTTATGATGTTTTCAAAAACAATATGTGCCTGCTTTATCTGATTTGATTAACCATCCGTGAGGTTTTCGTACATTTTTGTTCCAGGTGCTTAATGGCCAAAAAAACGTGTATCATACAATTCAATTCGACCTGTTTCTGGTGGTCGGAGCGGCCAGTTTTATTTTTCAGCTAGTTTTATACCACGTGTCTAAAATTGCATCATAAGGTATCTTATTTGATTCTAAACCCTACAAGCTACTATAAATCTCTTTTACACGTTTATCCGATTTTCGACTGAAACTGGTTTATCGCATACCTGTAACGACAATGTTCCGATGTTTTTGAAAAATTTTGTGCCCACTTTATCTGAATAGATTAACCATCCGTTCGATTATCCCACATTTTTGTTCCGGAATCTCGGAGGCCTAAAAAATTTGTATTGTACACTTCAATTCGACCCGTTTCGGTGGTTGTAGAACCCATCTTTACTTTTCAGGCCTGATTTACACCATGTGTCCGAAATTGCATCATGAGGTATCTTATTCGATTCAAGACCCTAAAAACTATTGTAAATCACTTTTACACAGTTATCCGATTTTCGACCGAAGCTGGTTTATAGCATAGTAATAACGTCAAATGTCTTCCGATGTTATTGAAAAAATTTCTGCCTGCTTTATTTGACTTGATTAACCATCCGTGCAATTTTCGTAGACTTTTTTTAGGGAGCCCAGAAGCCTAAAATACGTGTATTACACTTCAATTCGAGCCGTTGTGGCTGGTTGGAGCGACCATTTTTATTTTTCAGACTGTTTTTATACCAGTTGTCCGAAATCGCATCATGACGTATCTTATTTGATTCTGGATCCTATAAGCTACTATAAATCACCTTTACGATGTTTTCCAATTTTCGGCCAAAACTGGTTTATGATATACAGGTAACGTCCAATGTCTTATGATATTTTCGAAAACAATATGTGCCCGCTTTATCTGACTCGATTAACCATCCGTGCGATTTTCGTGCATTTTTATTTCGGGAGCTCAATGGCCAAAAAAATGTGTATTGTACACTTCAATTCGACCCGTTTCGGTGGTGGTAGCGGCCATTTTTACTTTTCAGGCCTGATTTAGACCATGTGTCCGAAATCGCATCATGAGGTATCTTATTCGATTCTAGACCCTAAAAATTACTGTAAATCACTTTTAGACGGTTATCCGATTTTCGACCGAAACTGGTTGATAGCATACCAATAATGTCAAATGTCTTCCGATGTTTTTGAAAAATTTTTTGCCCGATTTATTTGACTTGATTAACCATCCGTGCAATTTTCGTACACTTTTGTTGGGGAGCTCAGAAGCCTAAAAAACGTGTATTACACTTCAATTCGAGCCGTTGCGGCTGGTTGGAGCGGCTATTTTTATTTTTTAGACTGTTTTTTTTACCACGTGTCCGAAATCGCATCATGACATATCTTATTCGATTCTGGACCCTATAAACTACTTTAAAACCTTTACGAGGTTATCCAATTTTCGGCCAAAACTGGTTTATGGTATACCGGTAATGTCCAATGTCTTATGTTGTTTTCAAAAACAATATGTGCCTGCTTTATCTGATTTGATTAACCATCCGTGAGGTTTTCGTACATTTTTGTTCCAGGTGCTCAATGGCCAAAAAAACGTGTATCATACAATTCAATTCGACCTGTTTCTGGTGGTCGGAGCGGCCAGTTTTATTTTTCAGCCAGTTTTATACCACGTGTCTAAAATCGCATCATAAGGTATCTTATTTTATTCTAAACCCTACAAGCTACTATAAATCTCTTTTACACGTTGATCCGATTTTCGACTGAAACTGGTTTATCGCATACCTGTAACGACAATGTTCCGATGTTTTTGAAAACTTTTGTGCCCACTTTATCTGAATAGATTAACCATCCGTTCGATTATCCCACATTTTTGTTCCGGAATCTCGGAGGCCTAAAAAACGTGTATTGTACACTTCAATTCGACCCGTTTCGGTGGTGGTAACGGCCATTTTTACTTTTCAGGCCTGATTCAGACCACGTGTCCGAAATCGCATCATGAGGTATCTTATTCGATTCTAGACCCTAAAAACTACTGTAAATCACTTTTAGACGGTTATCTGATTTTCGACCGAAACTGGTTGATAGCATACCAATAATGTCAAATGTCTTCCGATGTTTTTGAAAATTTTTATGCCCGCTTTATTTGACTTGATTAACCATCCGTGCAGTTTTCGTACACTTTTGTTGGGGAGCTCAGAAGCCTAAAAAACGTGTATTACACTTCAATTCGAGCCGTTGCGGCTGGTTGGAGCGGCTATTTTTATTTTTTAGACTATTTTTTTTACCACGTGTCCAAAATCGCATCATGACATATCTTATTCAATTCTGGACCCTATAAACTACTTTAAAACCTTTACGAGGTTATCAAATTTTCGGCCAAAACTGGTTTATGGTATACCGGTAATGTCCAATGTCTTATGATGTTTTCAAAAACAATATGTGCCTGCTTTATCTGATTTGATTAACCATCCGTGAGGTTTTCGTACATTTTTGTTCCAGGTGCTTAATGGCCAAAAAAACGTGTATCATACAATTCAATTCGACCTGTTTCTGGTGGTCGGAGCGGCCAGTTTTATTTTTCAGCTAGTTTTATACCACGTGTCTAAAATTGCATCATAAGGTATCTTATTTGATTCTAAACCCTACAAGCTACTATAAATCTCTTTTACACGTTTATCCGATTTTCGACTGAAACTGGTTTATCGCATACCTGTAACGACAATGTTCCGATGTTTTTGAAAAATTTTGTGCCCACTTTATCTGAATAGATTAACCATCCGTTCGATTATCCCACATTTTTGTTCCGGAATCTCGGAGGCCTAAAAAATTTGTATTGTACACTTCAATTCGACCCGTTTCGGTGGTTGTAGAACCCATCTTTACTTTTCAGGCCTGATTTACACCATGTGTCCGAAATTGCATCATGAGGTATCTTATTCGATTCAAGACCCTAAAAACTATTGTAAATCACTTTTACACAGTTATCCGATTTTCGACCGAAGCTGGTTTATAGCATAGTAATAACGTCAAATGTCTTCCGATGTTATTGAAAAAATTTCTGCCTGCTTTATTTGACTTGATTAACCATCCGTGCAATTTTCGTAGACTTTTTTTAGGGAGCCCAGAAGCCTAAAATACGTGTATTACACTTCAATTCGAGCCGTTGTGGCTGGTTGGAGCGACCATTTTTATTTTTCAGACTGTTTTTATACCAGTTGTCCGAAATCGCATCATGACGTATCTTATTTGATTCTGGATCCTATAAGCTACTATAAATCACCTTTACGATGTTTTCCAATTTTCGGCCAAAACTGGTTTATGATATACAGGTAACGTCCAATGTCTTATGATATTTTCGAAAACAATATGTGCCCGCTTTATCTGACTCGATTAACCATCCGTGCGATTTTCGTGCATTTTTATTTCGGGAGCTCAATGGCCAAAAAAATGTGTATTGTACACTTCAATTCGACCCGTTTCGGTGGTGGTAGCGGCCATTTTTACTTTTCAGGCCTGATTTAGACCATGTGTCCGAAATCGCATCATGAGGTATCTTATTCGATTCTAGACCCTAAAAATTACTGTAAATCACTTTTAGACGGTTATCCGATTTTCGACCGAAACTGGTTGATAGCATACCAATAATGTCAAATGTCTTCCGATGTTTTTGAAAAATTTTTTGCCCGATTTATTTGACTTGATTAACCATCCGTGCAATTTTCGTACACTTTTGTTGGGGAGCTCAGAAGCCTAAAAAACGTGTATTACACTTCAATTCGAGCCGTTGCGGCTGGTTGGAGCGGCTATTTTTATTTTTTAGACTGTTTTTTTTACCACGTGTCCGAAATCGCATCATGACATATCTTATTCGATTCTGGACCCTATAAACTACTTTAAAACCTTTACGAGGTTATCCAATTTTCGGCCAAAACTGGTTTATGGTATACCGGTAATGTCCAATGTCTTATGTTGTTTTCAAAAACAATATGTGCCTGCTTTATCTGATTTGATTAACCATCCGTGAGGTTTTCGTACATTTTTGTTCCAGGTGCTCAATGGCCAAAAAAACGTGTATCATACAATTCAATTCGACCTGTTTCTGGTGGTCGGAGCGGCCAGTTTTATTTTTCAGCCAGTTTTATACCACGTGTCTAAAATCGCATCATAAGGTATCTTATTTTATTCTAAACCCTACAAGCTACTATAAATCTCTTTTACACGTTGATCCGATTTTCGACTGAAACTGGTTTATCGCATACCTGTAACGACAATGTTCCGATGTTTTTGAAAACTTTTGTGCCCACTTTATCTGAATAGATTAACCATCCTTTCGATTATCCCACATTTTTGTTCCGGAATCTCGGAGGCCTAAAAAACGTGTATTGTACACTTCAATTCGACCCGTTTCGGTGGTTGTAGAACCCATTCTTACTTTTCAGGCCTGATTTACACCATGTGTCCGAAATTGCATCATGAGGTATCTTATTCGATTCAAGACCCTAAAAACTATTGTAAATCACTTTTACACAGTTATCCGATTTTCGACTGAAACTGGTTTATAGCATAACAATAACGTCAAATGTCTTCCGATATTTTTGAAACAATTTCTGACCGCTTTGTTTGACTTGATTTACCATCTGTGCAATTTTCGTAGACTTTTGTTAGGGAGCCCAGAAGCCTAAAATACGTGTATTACACTTCAATTCGAGCCGTTGTGGCTGGTTGGAGCGACCATTTTTATTTTTCAGACTGTTTTTATACCACTTGTCCGAAATCGCATCATGACGCATCTTATTTGATTCTGGATCCTATAAACTACTATAAATCACCTTTACGATGTTTTCCAATTTTCGGCCAAAACTGGTTTATGATATACCGGTAACGTCCAATGTCTTATGATGTTTTCAAAAACAATATGTGCCCGCTTTATCTGACTCGATTAACCGTCCGTGCGATTTTCGTGCATTTTTATTTCGGGAGCTCAATGGCCAAAAAAAAGTGTATTGTACACTTCAATTCGACCCGTTTCGGTGGTGGTAGCGGCCATTTTTATGTAACGATTTCAATCAAGAAATAGACTCGATCCTAACTAATGGAACGATTTCAATCTCAGAGCGAAATTTATATGTAAGCCTAAACCAATGCCAAGTACAAAATGAGATAGTATTCAAATCATGCAAACGAGTTATGGCGTCGTCATTCTCGCATATATAAAAAACTATAGAGACTTATACCATGGACTCTCGCGGTACGCTCGAGACACTCATGAAGCAAAGGGTGAGTATATGTAAAAGATAGAAAGAAGTAATTTTGTAGAGACACTCACCTAACTGCGACCCATGGAAACATGCCTGCAATCTAACATGAACAAGAATTCTACAACTTTGTATAACAATCTCATTAAATGGCCTAGATACATGCAATTTGAGGTAATAAAAGATATGTGAGGTAAAAGGTAAAAGTGGTTAAGACGTTTTTGGATATGTGGGGTTAGTAGCCAAGCTAGTAAAACCGATTCCCAACAACATACTTCACGACTTTTTTTTTTTTTTAAGGTATTAAGAAAGTGCTCTTTTGTAGCACAACTCTCACATTATAAGAAAGGACTCCCAAATATTTTTGAATGAGGTACGGGAGTTATAACATATAAAAGAAAGGGATTTTGGAACGGAAATTTTGAATCTGACCCTGCCAGTTGGTCGGCCGACCTGTGATGGTGGTCGGTCGACTGGCTCTGTATTTCCCGAGATTTTTTTCGTTTTTCTTTTCTTTCTTTCTGAATTTTTCTGTTCTTTTTTTCTTTTCTTGCTTTCTTTCTTTCTTTCTTTTCTCTTTTTCTTTTGATAGTACACAAACCAAGATGCCTCAAAAAAATAATCCAATGACTACAAATACTAGCTTGGAAGGGTAGGCTAAATATGGGATGTAGTTTTGGGGGAATAAAAAGGCAATTTTGGCTATGTGGAGCTTATGGGTAAATATGAGAAAAGGGATCCCAAATGCACGTATCAAGACTCACAAAACGAGAAAGTAAAACAAGTATATAGCAATTCAAGTTCATGTTTATGCATATTGATGTAACATGTTCCAAGGGGAGTACTACTCACATCCTAGACAACTGGTTTAAGAATGAAACCAGGAATAAGGCTCTAAAACTTAGAATGTATAAGTAGGTCGCCAAGGTATAAGTCAAGTCTCAGGATATGCAAGTTGACAAAAACTCGTAGATATGCAAAAGACTCTTATACTAAAACAGGTTGGCAAGGCAAGGTAAAGGCATAAACATATAAGATAGCTAAATCATCCTTGAAATACTTTCGTTCCGACTCGACCTATATGCTAAAATAAACGTGCATTTTTTGAATTTTTTGAATTTTTTTCATTTTTTTTGGATTTTTGTATATATAAGGAAAATAAAGAAAAGAACGATGCAAGACAGAAATGCAATAAACGTGTGACAAAATGCAATGCATGTAACACGAAACCATTCCCCAAACCAACCCGCACAATGTCCCCATTGTGCATTAGCCTAAGTAAAGGTTTCAGAAAATTAAAAGACAAATGCAAAGAAAATAAAATAAAGGAAAAACTGGAAAGAACTCACTGGGTTAAAAGATGCATGAGAAAAACCTCCCCAAACCAGCGTAAGCTGGGAGGTTTTGGTGGCTAGCAGTGCCACTCAAGTACCCAAGACGGTTGCATGATTTCCGAGGAAGAGAAACGAAAGACTGCGACGGACAGTAGGTCGACCGACCGGTGTTTCTGGTCGATCGACCTCCTGTGAACAGCGAAAAAAATCTGCGATACAGCGCGTCTGGTCGACCGACTGATGTTTCTGGTCGGTCGACCAGCTGAGTCCTGGAGGTCTTCGTTTTTTCTCGGAAATCGGAAATCCTGAAAAAAGCAAGAAAATACGCGCGCCACAATGCGCGAGATGCCCGGAACGATTCTAAAGTCTTAACTACTAGCAAATCAAACTAAAAAGTTTCACACAACATAAAATAAATTGTCTTAAAACTGTAACTTAAAAACAACTATCCGCTGAAGATGCGGAGGATATCCGACCACGGCTTCTGACGGCATGCCGTAGTCTCCACTGTTTTTGCTTTAGTAGCAAAACACATCTTCTTTCCTTCGTCGCAAAGCATATGCGACGGTCTCTCTTCTTGAGCCTGCCTCCTCTTCTTTTTCTCTTCTCGATCCACGACGTCTGGATCCTCATCTTCTTCATAGCTCAGGCATCCCATTCCTCCTCTCTGGATGATAACTTCCTTCTCCTTGGGTTTCCCCAAACCAGTTCCTGCAATAGTCACGATAGAAGTGTCCTCCCTATTGCTCCCAATCTGGGGCGGAGGTGTAAAAACAGATATAGGAACAGGTAATAAAGGTGGAGAAGTAGTGATGACCTCATACTTCTTCTCAGAAGTTATAGCATTACATGTAATGGGGGTCATAGCATCCTTCTTCCTATAGGATAGGCCATAGATGATAGAATGTTTGCCTACTTTGAAGGTTAGAGTTCCAGTGCCTACATCTATAATGGCACCTGCAGTGTGAAGAAAGGGTCTTCCTAGAATGATGGGTATATGGGCATCCTCTGGGATGTCCAAAACAACAAAGTCTACTGGGAAGAAAAACCTGTCTATACGCACAGGGATGTTTTCTAACACCCCTATAGGTTCCATAGATGTGCGATCAGCCATCTGGACTGTCATACTGGTCACTGCAAATTCGGTCATTCCTAGTTTTAAGGCAACGCTTAGGGGCATGACACTTATACTAGCACCTAAATCGCATAAAGCCTTTTTGACTGGGAAGGTTCCTATATTACAGGGGACAGAAAAACTTCCAGGGTCTTCTAATTTATGAGGGGCAATGACATGAGTTAAAAAGCTAGATGACTCTTCAGTGAGAGCCACAGACTCAACCTTTTCTAGAGACCTCTTTCTTGACAGAAGTTGTCTCATGAATTTAAGATAAGAAGGAACTTGTTGAACTAATTCTAAAAATGGAACTTGAACATTTAATGAACGAATTACATCTTTGAATTTATCAAAAGATACCTGATCCTTCGAAGGCACGAGTCTCTCTGGAAAAGGAGCAGCTGAGGATTCCGTATTTGCAGCCCTTTTTAAAAACCTAGGGGTCTTATCACCCCGGAAAAGAAAATCCCTTAAGTTATTTGGCAACTCTGGACGAAAGGGAACTTTGGGTTCTGCTTCTGTGGTCGGTCGACCAGTATCCTTGGTCGGTCGACCAGTCTCCTGTTCTGGAAAAATTTCCGGATCCTGCTCTGTGGTCGGTCGACCAGAATTTTCGGTCGGTCGACCGACTTTGCTGTTACTCGCTGTTTTTTCTGTTTCAGCCCCCACTTTAGTACCACTTCGCAGGGTTACAATGTTTAGAGTCTCCTTCTTCTGGTCTGGTTTTGTCGGAAGTTGACCCGGAGCCCTAGTATCATTCTTGCTCGCAATCTGAGCAATCTGGGACTCCAACATCTTCATCCCTGCCTCTCTAGCCTGTGACTCTTTCTGAACCAACCCAATAAGATTTTGGATAAGAGTATCTGTGTTGGGTGGTGGATTAGAAGGTGGTTGAGGGTTGAAAGGTGGTCTTTGGAAATTTTGTTTATGTGGGGGTACATATGTGGAATTTTGCTGAGGTTGCATGTGCTGTGGGTTTTGAACATTCTGGCTTGTCCACCTTAAGTTGGGATGGACATTGTTATTATTTGGATCATAGAAATTGTTCCCACGATAATGCTGAAAAGCGGCACATGTCTCATTAGATGAAGTACAGAATTTTGACACATGCCCTTCTCCACCGCACCTCTCACAAGTAAAGGGTCCGTCCTGAACGGCGTTCACCTGGTAAATTCCTCCCTTGCTTCCACTCCCTAGATCGAGCTTTCCTGCAGCCTCAAATTTTTCTAGCTTGGCCGTTAAGGCCTCAATTGCTGCCAGGTTGTACTCTGACTTTCTTTGATTCCCTCTGGAAGTACCATGCTCAGCGCGGTGCACAGCAACATCTTCTATTAACTTGAGACCTTTAGTCTCTCCTGAATTATCCTGGAATCTTCCATTAGCTGCAGCATCTAAGTAGGCCCTGTTGTCATCATAGAGGCCATTGTAGAACTGGTTGCAAAGAAACCATTGTTCGAATCCGTGATGTGGTATGGATCGAACAAGCCTCTTGAACCTGTCCCACGCCTCGCTAAAGTCTTCATTGGGTCCTTGCTTGAAATTAGTAATCTGCGCTCTTAAGGCATTAGTCTTTGATGCAGAGTAGTATTTCCTGTAGAAAGCTAGGGCTAAGGTGTTCCAATCTGTAACTCCCGCAGCAGTGCGGTCAAGGTCCCTGTACCATTCTCTCGCAGAGTCCCTAAGGGAGAAGATAAACATGGTCTGTTTAATCTGGTCCTGCGTCACTCCTTCTGGGGGTGCTATAGAACATATGTAATCTGTGAAGATTTCAATATGCTTAGCTGCATCCTCATTGGCCGAGCCTCCGAATTGGTTTCTTTCAACCATAGTAATATAGGCAGGCTTGGCCTCGAATGGCTTCCCAGTACCTGCAGGTAAAGTGAACCCTTTGTATAGGTCCTTTGCCTGAGGCATAGAGTGACTGGCAATAGTAGCTTCTTCTGTCATGTTATCTTCTTCTTTAGGAAAAACTGGAAAGTAGGTGGAAGGTGGTGTTTTTGGTGAAAGTGGATTGATGGGTGAATTTGGTTGTGAAGGTGGTGTTTTTGGTGAAGATGGTGATAACTCGAAAAGGTCTTCTTGAAATAAAGAGGATGGTGACCCTCCCTCTTGATTTGCTAGAAGTTGCTTTCTTCTTTCTCTTAAAGTCCTCTCAATTTCCAGATCAAGTGGTAGGAGTTCTCCTTGAACTGACCTGCGCATAAGAGGAAACTACAAGAAAAAGGTGAGAAGGTTTAAGGAACAAAAAGTTCCTTAAACAAAAGGGAAACAAAAACAAAAAACAATAAACACTGGCGTCACCTCCCCGGCAACGGCGCCAAAATTTGATGCCCGTCGTTGAGGGTACCAAAGATAAAATTTATAATTCCTAACCTTAACAATAGATAGTGAAAGTCAGGGTCGAACCACAAAGAGGTGGGGAATGTTTATTGTCTTAATGTTAATGTTTAAAGGTAACAAGTTTTGGGGGTTTGATTGGTTGATGCTATATCTAAGGCAAAGATAAAAATAAAACAAGAATTAAAAGATGGGAATAAAAATATAATTAAAGGGGATGCTAGGATGTTCGGGTAATAAATAGCTAAGGTAAAATAAATCCTAAGGTCAACATGTACTGCAGTCGCGTAAGGGGGTGTAACATATCTTTTTAGGTCTATGCTACCTAATAGCTCCTTTCGGCCTATGCTATTAGTTCCTAGGTCTCACAATTATTGGGTGTCAACAATAAGGGTGATTCCTAAATCCCAGGTTACATACCTTTCAGCCTTGAGTAACCTATCCGTCTTAAGGTGTAAACCAATGCCCTTCCCGTATCTTTCAATCTTGGGTAGGTCATTACTAACATCCTACAAGTCTCCTATTGGTCTCATTGCAGGATATTATAATTTATAAGAAAAGACGAAATAAGAAAACAGACGCGAGTGGTCGACCGACCGGCTACTCCAGTCGGCCGACCAGGACCTCGGTCGGCCGACTGGAATAGTCGGTCGGTCGACCGAGGCCGTGGTCGGCCGACTGGAGTAGCCGGTCGGTCGACCACTCGCGTCTGTTTTCTTATTTCGTCTTTTCTTATAAATTATAATATCCTGCAATGAGACCAATAGGAGACTTGTAGGATGTTAGTAATGACCTACCCAAGATTGAAAGATACGGGAAGGGCATTGGTTTACACCTTAAGACGGATAGGTTACTCAAGGCTGAAAGGTATGTAACCTGGGATTTAGGAATCACCCTTATTGTTGACACCCAATAATTGTGAGACCTAGGAACTAATAGCATAGGCCGAAAGGAGCTATTAGGTAGCATAGACCTAAAAAGATATGTTACACCCCCTTACGCGACTGCAGTACATGTTGACCTTAGGATTTATTTTACCTTAGCTATTTATTACCCGAACATCCTAGCATCGCCTTTAATTATATTTTTATTCCCATCTTTTAATTCTTGTTTTATTTTTATCTTTGCCTTAGATATAGCATCAACCAATCAAACCCCCAAAACTTGTTACCTTTAAACATTAACATTAAGACAATAAACATTCCCCACCTCTTTGTGGTTCGACCCTGACTTTCACTATCTATTGTTAAGGTTAGGAATTATAAATTTTATCTTTGGTACCCTCAACGACGGGCATCAAGCTCAATGGCCAAAAAAACGTGTATTGTACACTTCAATTCGACCCGTTTCGGTGGTGGTAACGGCCATTTTTACTTTTCAGGCCTGATTCAGACCACGTGTCCGAAATCGCATCATGAGGTATCTTATTCGATTCTAGACCCTAAAAACTACTGTAAATCACTTTTAGACGGTTATCTGATTTTCGACCGAAACTGGTTGATAGCATACCAATAATGTCAAATGTCTTCCGATGTTTTTGAAAATTTTTATGCCCGCTTTATTTGACTTGATTAACCATCCGTGCAGTTTTCGTACACTTTTGTTGGGGAGCTCAGAAGCCTAAAAAACGTGTATTACACTTCAATTCGAGCCGTTACGGCTGGTTGGAGCGGCTATTTTTATTTTTTAGACTATTTTTTTTACCACGTGTCCAAAATCGCATCATGACATATCTTATTCAATTCTGGACCCTATAAACTACTTTAAAACCTTTACGAGGTTATCAAATTTTCGGCCAAAACTGGTTTATGGTATACCGGTAATGTCCAATGTCTTATGATGTTTTCAAAAACAATATGTGCCTGCTTTATCTGATTTGATTAACCATCCGTGAGGTTTTCGTACATTTTTGTTCCAGGTGCTTAATGGCCAAAAAAACGTGTATCATACAATTCAATTCGACCTGTTTCTGGTGGTCGGAGCGGCCAGTTTTATTTTTCAGCTAGTTTTATACCACGTGTCTAAAATTGCATCATAAGGTATCTTATTTGATTCTAAACCCTACAAGCTACTATAAATCTCTTTTACACGTTTATCCGATTTTCGACTGAAACTGGTTTATCGCATACCTGTAACGACAATGTTCCGATGTTTTTGAAAAATTTTGTGCCCACTTTATCTGAATAGATTAACCATCCGTTCGATTATCCCACATTTTTGTTCCGGAATCTCGGAGGCCTAAAAAATTTGTATTGTACACTTCAATTCGACCCGTTTCGGTGGTTGTAGAACCCATCTTTACTTTTCAGGCCTGATTTACACCATGTGTCCGAAATTGCATCATGAGGTATCTTATTCGATTCAAGACCCTAAAAACTATTGTAAATCACTTTTACACAGTTATCCGATTTTCGACCGAAGCTGGTTTATAGCATAGTAATAACGTCAAATGTCTTCCGATGTTATTGAAAAAATTTCTGCCTGCTTTATTTGACTTGATTAACCATCCGTGCAATTTTCGTAGACTTTTTTTAGGGAGCCCAGAAGCCTAAAATACGTGTATTACACTTCAATTCGAGCCGTTGTGGCTGGTTGGAGCGACCATTTTTATTTTTCAGACTGTTTTTATACCAGTTGTCCGAAATCGCATCATGACGTATCTTATTTGATTCTGGATCCTATAAGCTACTATAAATCACCTTTACGATGTTTTCCAATTTTCGGCCAAAACTGGTTTATGATATACAGGTAACGTCCAATGTCTTATGATATTTTCGAAAACAATATGTGCCCGCTTTATCTGACTCGATTAACCATCCGTGCGATTTTCGTGCATTTTTATTTCGGGAGCTCAATGGCCAAAAAAATGTGTATTGTACACTTCAATTCGACCCGTTTCGGTGGTGGTAGCGGCCATTTTTACTTTTCAGGCCTGATTTAGACCATGTGTCCGAAATCGCATCATGAGGTATCTTATTCGATTCTAGACCCTAAAAATTACTGTAAATCACTTTTAGACGGTTATCCGATTTTCGACCGAAACTGGTTGATAGCATACCAATAATGTCAAATGTCTTCCGATGTTTTTGAAAAATTTTTTGCCCGATTTATTTGACTTGATTAACCATCCGTGCAATTTTCGTACACTTTTGTTGGGGAGCTCAGAAGCCTAAAAAACGTGTATTACACTTCAATTCGAGCCGTTGCGGCTGGTTGGAGCGGCTATTTTTATTTTTTAGACTGTTTTTTTTACCACGTGTCCGAAATCGCATCATGACATATCTTATTCGATTCTGGACCCTATAAACTACTTTAAAACCTTTACGAGGTTATCCAATTTTCGGCCAAAACTGGTTTATGGTATACCGGTAATGTCCAATGTCTTATGTTGTTTTCAAAAACAATATGTGCCTGCTTTATCTGATTTGATTAACCATCCGTGAGGTTTTCGTACATTTTTGTTCCAGGTGCTCAATGGCCAAAAAAACGTGTATCATACAATTCAATTCGACCTGTTTCTGGTGGTCGGAGCGGCCAGTTTTATTTTTCAGCCAGTTTTATACCACGTGTCTAAAATCGCATCATAAGGTATCTTATTTTATTCTAAACCCTACAAGCTACTATAAATCTCTTTTACACGTTGATCCGATTTTCGACTGAAACTGGTTTATCGCATACCTGTAACGACAATGTTCCGATGTTTTTGAAAACTTTTGTGCCCACTTTATCTGAATAGATTAACCATCCTTTCGATTATCCCACATTTTTGTTCCGGAATCTCGGAGGCCTAAAAAACGTGTATTGTACACTTCAATTCGACCCGTTTCGGTGGTTGTAGAACCCATTTTTACTTTTCAGGCCTGATTTACACCATGTGTCCGAAATTGCATCATGAGGTATCTTATTCGATTCAAGACCCTAAAAACTATTGTAAATCACTTTTACACAGTTATCCGATTTTCGACTGAAACTGGTTTATAGCATAACAATAACGTCAAATGTCTTCCGATATTTTTGAAACAATTTCTGACCGCTTTGTTTGACTTGATTTACCATCTGTGCAATTTTCGTAGACTTTTGTTAGGGAGCCCAGAAGCCTAAAATACGTGTATTACACTTCAATTCGAGCCGTTGTGGCTGGTTGGAGCGACCATTTTTATTTTTCAGACTGTTTTTATACCACTTGTCCGAAATCGCATCATGACGCATCTTATTTGATTCTGGATCCTATAAACTACTATAAATCACCTTTACGATGTTTTCCAATTTTCGGCCAAAACTGGTTTATGATATACCGGTAACGTCCAATGTCTTATGATGTTTTCAAAAACAATATGTGCCCGCTTTATCTGACTCGATTAACCGTCCGTGCGATTTTCGTGCATTTTTATTTCGGGAGCTCAATGGCCAAAAAAAAGTGTATTGTACACTTCAATTCGACCCGTTTCGGTGGTGGTAGCGGCCATTTTTACTTTTCAGGCCTGATTTAGACCATGTGTCCGAAATCGCATCATGAGGTATCTTATTCGATTCTAGACCCTAAAACTACTGTAAATCACTTTTAGACGGTTATCCGATTTTCGACCGAAACTGGTTGATAGCATACCAATAATGTCAAATGTCTTCCGATGTTTTTGAAAATTTTTCTGCCCGCTTTATTTGACTTGATTAACCATTTGTGCAATTTTCGTACACTTTTGTTGGGGAGCTCAGAAGCCTAAAAAACGTGTATTACACTTCAATTCGAGCCGTTGCGGCTGGTTGGAGCGGCTATTTTTATTTTTTAGACTGTTTTTTTTACCACGTGTCCGAAATCGCATCATGACATATCTTATTCGATTCTGGACCCTATAAACTACTTTAAAACCTTTACGAGGTTATCCAATTTTCGGCCAAAACTGGTTTATGGTATACCGGTAATGTCCAATGTCTTATGATGTTTTCAAAAACAATATGTGCCTGCTTTATCTGATTTGATTAACCATCCGTGAGGTTTTCGTACATTTTTGTTCCAGGTGCTCAATGGCCAAAAAACAGTGTATCATACAATTCAATTCGACCTGTTTCTGGTGGTCGGAGCGGCCAGTTTTATTTTTCAGCCAGTTTTATACCACGTGTCTAAAATCGCATCATAAGGTATCTTATTTGATTCTAAACCCAACAAGCTACTATAAATCTCTTTTACACGTTTATCCGATTTTCGACTGAAACTGGTTTATCGCATACCTGTAACGACAATGTTCCGATGTTTTTGAAAATTTTTGTACCCACTTTATCTGAATAGATTAACCATCCGTTCGATTATCCCACATTTTTGTTCCGGAATCTCGGAGGCCTAAAAAACGTGTATTGTACACTTCAATTCGACCCGTTTCGGTGGTGGTAGCGGCCATTTTTACTTTTCAGGCCTGATTTAGACCATGTGTCCGAAATCGCATCATGAGGTATCTTATTCGATTCTAGACCCTAAAAGCTACTGTAAATCACTTTTAGACGGTTATCTGATTTTCGACCGAAACTGGTTGATAGCATACCAATAATGTCAAATGTCTTCCGATGTTTTTGAAAAATTTTCTGCCCGCTTTATTTGACTTGATTAACCATCCGTGCAATTTCCGTACACTTTTGTTGGGGAGCTCAGACGTCTAAAAAACGTGTATTACACTTCAATTCGAGCCGTTGCGGCTGGTTGGAGCGGCTATTTTTATTTTTTAGACTATTTTTTTAACCACGTGTCCGAAATCGCATCATGACATATCTTATTCAATTCTGGACCCTATAAACTACTTTAAAACCTTTACGAGGTTATCCAATTTTCGGCCAAAACTGGTTTATGGTATACCGGTAATGTCCGATGTCTTATGATGTTTTCAAAAACAATATGTGCCTGCTTTATCTGATTTGATTAACCATCCGTGAGGTTTTCGTACATTTTTGTTCCAGGTGCTCAATGGCCAAAAAAACGTGTATCATACAATTCAATTCGACCTGTTTCTGGTGGTCGGAGCGTCCAGTTTTATTTTCCAGCCAGTTTTATACCACGTGTCTAAAATCGCATCATAAGGTATCTTATTTGATTCTAAACCCTACAAGCTACTATAAATCTCTTTTACACGTTTATCCGATTTTCGACTGAAACTGGTTTATCGCATACCTGTAACGACAATGTTCCGATGTTTTTGAAAATTTTTTTGCCCACTTTATCTGAATAGATTAACCATCCGTTCGATTATCCCACATTTTTGTTCCGGAATCTCGGAGGCCTAAAAAACGTGTATTGTACACTTCAATTCGACCCGTTTCGGTGGTTGTAGAACCCATTTTTACTTTTCAGGCCTGATTTACACCATGTGTCCGAAATTGCATCATGAGGTATCTTATTCGATTCAAGACCCTAAAAACTATTGTAAATCACTTTTACACAGTTATCCGATTTTCGACCGAAACTGGTTTATAGCATAACAATAACGTCAAATGTCTTCCGATGTTTTTGAAACAATTTCTGCCCGCTTTATTTGACTTGATTAACCATCCGTGCAATTTTCGTAGACTTTTGTTTGGGAGCCCAGAAGCCTAAAATACGTGTATTACACTTCAATTCGAGCCGTTGTGACTGGTTGGAGCGACCATTTTTATTTTTCAGACTGTTTTTATACCACTTGTCCGAAATCGCAACATGACGTATCTTATTTGATTCTGGATCCTATAAACTACTATAAATCACCTTTACGATGTTTTCCAATTTTCGGCCAAAACTGGTTTATGATATACCGGTAACGTCCAATGTCTTATGATGTTTTCAAAAACAACATGTGCCCGCTTTATCTGACTCGATTAACCGTCCGTGCGATTTTCGTGCATTTTTATTTCGGGAGCTCAATGCCCAAAAAAAAGTGTATTGTACACTTCAATTCGACCCGTTTCGGTGGTGGTAGCGGCCATTTTTACTTTTCAGGCCTGATTTAGACCATGTGTCCGAAATCGCATCATAAGGTATCTTATTCGATTCTAGACCCTAAAAACTACTGTAAATCACTTTTAGACGGTTATCCGATTTTCGACCGAAACTGGTTGATAGCATACCAATAATGTCAAATGTCTTCCGATGTTTTTGAAAATTTTTCTGCCCGCTTTATTTGACTTGATTAACCATCCGTGCAATTTTCGTACACTTTTGTTGGGGAGCTCAGAAGCCTAAAAAACGTGTATTACATTTCAATTCGAGCCGTTGCGGCTGGTTGGAGCGGCTATTTTTATTTTTTAGATTGTTTTTTTTACCACGTGTCCGAAATCGCATCATGACATATCTTATTCGATTCTGGACCCTATAAACTACTTTAAAACCTTTACGAGGTTATCCAATTTTCGGCCAAAATTGGTTTATGGTATACCGGTAATGTCCAATGTCTTATGTTGTTTTCAAAAACAATATGTGTCTGCTTTATCTGATTTGATTAACCATCCGTGAGGTTTTTGTACATTTTTGTTCCAGGTGCTCAATGGCCAAAAAAACGTGTATTATACAATTCAATTCGACCTGTTTCTGGTGGTCGGAGCGGCCAGTTTTATTTTTCCAATTCGACCTGATTCTGGATCCTATAAACTACTATAAATCACCTTTACGATGTTTTCCAATTTTCGGCCAAAACTGGTTTATGATATACCGGTAACGTCCAATGTCTTATGATGTTTTCAAAAACAACATGTGCCCGCTTTATCTGACTCGATTAACCGTCCGTGCGATTTTCGTGCATTTTTATTTCGGGAGCTCAATGCCCAAAAAAAAGTGTATTGTACACTTCAATTCGACCCGTTTCGGTGGTGGTAGCGGCCATTTTTACTTTTCAGGCCTGATTTAGACCATGTGTCCGAAATCGCATCATGAGGTATCTTATTCGATTCTAGACCCTAAAAACTACTGTAAATCACTTTTACACGGTTATCCGATTTTCGACCGAAACTGGTTGATAGCATACCAATAATGTCAAATGTCTTCCGATGTTTTTGAAAATTTTTCTGCCCGCTTTATTTGACTTGATTAACCATCCGTGCAATTTCCGTACACTTTTGTTGGGGAGCTCAGAAGTCTAAAAAACGTGTATTACACTTCAATTCGAGCCGTTGCGGCTGGTTGGAGCGGCTATTTTTATTTTTTAGACTATTTTTTTAACCACGTGTCCGAAATCGCATCATGACATATCTTATTCAATTCTGGACCCTATAAACTACTTTAAAACCTTTACGAGGTTATCCAATTTTCGGCCAAAACTGGTTTATGGTATACCGGTAATGTCCAATGTCTTATGATGTTTTCAAAAACAATATGTGCCTGCTTTATCTGATTTGATTAACCATCCGTGAGGTTTTCGTACATTTTTGTTCCAGGTGCTCAATGGCCAAAAAAACGTGTATCATACAATTCAATTCGACCTGTTTCTGGTGGTCGGAGCGGCCAGTTTTATACCACGTGTCTAAAACCGCATCATAAGGTATCTTATTTGATTCTAAACCCTACAAGCTACTATAAATCTCTTTTACACGTTTATCCGATTTTCGACTGAAACTGGTTTATCGCATACCTGTAACAACAATGTTCCGATGTTTTTGAAAATTTTTGTGCCCACTTTATCTGAATAGATAAACCATCCGTTCGATTATCCCACATTTTTGTTCCGGAATCTCGGAGGCCTAAAAAACGTGTGATGTACACTTCAATTCGACCCGTTTCGGTGGTTGTAGAACCCATTTTTACTTTTCAGGCCTGATTTACACCATGTGTCCGAAATTGCATCATGAGGTATCTTATTCGATTCAAGACCCTAAAAACTATTGTAAATCACTTTTACACAGTTATCCGATTTTCGACCGAAACTGGTTTATAGCATAACAATAACGTCAAATGTCTTCCGATGTTTTTGAAACAATTTCTGCCCGCTTTATTTGACTTGATTAACCATCCGTTTAAATTTTGTAGACTTTTGATAGGGAGCCCAGAAGCCTAAAATACGTGTATTACACTTCAATTCGAGCCGTTGTGGCTGGTTGGAGCGACCATTTTTATTTTTCAGACTGTTTTTATACCACTTGTCCGAAATCGCATCATGACGTATCTTATTTGATTCTGGATCCTATAAACTACTATAAATCACCTTTACGATGTTTTCCAATTTTCGGCCAAAACTGGTTTATGATATACCGGTAACGTCCAATGTCTTATGATGTTTTCAAAAACAATATGTGCCCGCTTTATCTGACTCGATTAACCGTCCGTGCGATTTTCGTGCATTTTTATTTCGGGAGCTCAATGGCCAAAAAAAAGTGTATTGTACACTTCAATTCGACCCGTTTCGGTGGTGGTAACGGCCATTTTTACTTTTCAGGCCTGATTTAGACCATGTGTCCGAAATCGGATCATGAGGTATCTTATTCGATTCTAGACCCTAAAAACTACTGTAAATCACTTTTAGACGGTTATCCGATTTTCGACCGAAACTGGTTGATAGCATACCAATAATGTCAAATGTCTTCCGATGTTTTTGAAAATTTTTCTGCCCGCTTTATTTGACTTGATTAACCATCCGTGCAATTTTCGTACACTTTTGTTGGGGAGCTCAGAAGGCTAAAAAACGTGTATTACACTTCAATTCGAGCCGTTGCGGCTGGTTGGAGCGGCTATTTTTATTTTTTAGAATGTTTTTATACCACTTGTCCGAAATCGCATCATGACGTATCTCATTTGATTATGGATCCTATAAACTACTATAAATCACCTTTACGATGTTTTCCAATTTTCGGCCAAAACTGGTTTATGATATACCGGTAACGTCCAATGTCTTATGATGTTTTCAAAAACCATATGTGCCCGCTTTATCTGACTCGATTAACCAGCCGTGCGATTTTCGTGCATTTTTGTTTCGGGAGCTCAATGGCCAAAAAAACGTGTATTGTACACTTCAATTCGACCCGTTTCGGTGGTGGTAGCGGCCATTTTTACTTTTCAGGCCTGATTTAGACCACGTGTCCGAAATCGCATCATGAGGTATCTTATTCGATTCTAGACCCTAAAAACTACTGTAAATCACTTTTAGACGGTTATCTGATTTTCGACCGAAACTGGTTGATAGCATACTAATAATGTCAAATGTCTTCCGATGTTTTTGAAAAATTTTCTGCCCGCTTTATTTGACTTGATTAACCATCCGTGCAATTTCCGTACACTTTTGTTGGGGAGCTCAGAAGTCTAAAAAACGTGTATTACACTTCAATTCGAGCCGTTGCGGCTGGTTGGAGCGGCTATTTTTATTTTTTAGACTATTTTTTTTACCACGTGTCCGAAATCGCATCATGACATATCTTATTCAATTCTGGACCCTATAAACTACTTTAAAACCTTTACGAGGTTATCCAATTTTCGGCCAAAACTGGTTTATGGTATACCGGTAATGTCCAATGTCTTATGATGTTTTCAAAAACAATATGTGCCTGCTTTATCTGATTTGATTAATCATCCGTGAGGTTTTCGTACGATTTTGTTCCAGGTGTTCAGTGGCCAAAAAAACGTGTATCATACAATTCAATTCGACCTGTTTCTGGTGGTCGGAGCGGCCAGTTTTATTTTTCAGCCAGTTTTATACCACGTGTCTAAAATCGCATCATAAGGTATCTTATTTGATTCTAAACCCTACAAGCTACTATAAATCTCTTTTACACGTTTATCCGATTTTCGACTGAAACTGGTTTATCGGATACCTGTAACGACAATGTTCCGATGTTTTTGAAAATTTTTGTGCCCACTTTATCTGAATAGATTAACCATCCGTTCGATTATCCCACATTTTTGTTCCGGAATCTCGGAGGCCTAAAAAACGTGTATTGTACACTTCAATTCGACCCGTTTCGGTGGTTGTAGAACCCATTTTTACTTTTCAGGCCTGATTTACACCATGTGTCCGAAATTGCATCATGAGGTATCTTATTCGATTCAAGACCCTAAAAACTATTGTAAATCACTTTTACACAGTCATCCGATTTTCGACCGAAACTGGTTTATAGCATAACAATAACGTCAAATGTCTTCCGATGTTTTTGAAACAATTTCTGCCCGCTTTATTTGACTTGATTAACCATCCGTGCAATTTTCGTAGACTTTTGTTAGGGAGCCCAGAAGCCTAAAATACGTGTATTACACTTCAATTCGAGCCGTTGTGGCTGGTTGGAGCGACCATTTTTATTTTTCAGACTGTTTTTATACCACTTGTCCGAAATCGCATCATGACGTATCTTATTTGATTCTGGATCCTATAAACTACTATAAATCACCTTTACGATGTTTTCCAATTTTCGGCCAAAACTGGTTTATGATATACCGGTAACGTCCAATGTCTTATGATGTTTTCAAAAACAATATGTGCCCGCTTTATCTGACTCGATTAACCGTCCGTGCGATTTTCGTGCATTTTTATTTCGGGAGCTCAATGGCCAAAAAAAAGTGTATTGTACACTTCAATTCGACCCGTTTCGGTGGTGGTAGCGGCCATTTTTACTTTTCAGGCCTGATTTAGACCATGTGTCCGAAATCGTATCATGAGGTATCTTATTCGATTCTAGACCCTAAAAACTACTGTAAATCACTTTTAGACGGTTATCCGATTTTCGACCGAAACTGGTTGATAGCATACCAATAATGTCAAATGTCTTCCGATGTTTTTGAAAATTTTTCTGCCCGCTTTAGTTGACTTGATTAACCATCCGTGCAATTTTCGTACACTTTTGTTGGGGAGCTAAGAAGCCTAAAAAACGTGTATTACACTTCAATTCGAGCCGTTGCGGCTGGTTGGAGCGGATATTTTTATTTTTTAGAATGTTTTTATACCACTTGTCCGAAATCGCATCATGACGTATCTCATTTGATTATGGATCCTATAAACTACTATAAATCACCTTTACGATGTTTTCCAATTTTCGGCCAAAACTGGTTTATGATATACCGGTAACGTCCAATGTCTTATGATGTTTTCAAAAACAATATGTGCCCGCTTTATCTGACTCGATTAACCAGCCGTGCGATTTTCGTGCATTTTTGTTTCGGGAGCTCAATGGCCAAAAAAACGTGTATTGTACACTTCAATTCGACCTGTTTCTGGTGGTCGGAGCGGCCAGTTTTATTTTTCAGCCAGTTTTATACCACGTGTCTAAAATCGCATCATAAGGTATCTTATTTGATTCTAAACCCTACAAGCTACTATAAATCTCTTTTACACGTTTATCCGATTTTCGACTGAAACTGGTTTATCGCATACCTGTAACGACAATGTTCCGATGTTTTTGAAAATTTTTGTGCCCACTTTATCTGAATAGATTAACCATCCGTTCGATTATCCCACATTTTTGTTCCGGAATCTCGGAGGCCTAAAAAACGTGTATTGTACACTTCAATTCGACCCGTTTCGGTGGTTGTAGCAGCCATTTTTACTTTTAAGACCTGATTTACACCATGTGTCCGAAATTGCATCATGAGGTATCTTATTCGATTCAAGACCCTAAAAACTATTGTAAATCACTTTTACACAGTTATCCGATTTTCGACCGAAACTGGTTTATAGCATAACAATAACGTCAAATGTCTTCCGATGTTTTTCAAACAATTTCTGCCCGCTTTATTTGACTTGATTAACCATCCGTGCAATTTTCGTAGACTTTTGTTAGGGACCCCAGAAGCCTAAAATACGTGTATTACACTTCAATTCGAGCCGTTGTGGCTGGTTGGAGCGACCATTTTTATTTTTCAGACTGTTTTTATACCACTTGTCCGAAATCGCATCATGACGTATCTTATTTGATTCTGGATCCTATAAACTACTATAAATCACCTTTACGATGTTTTCCAATTTTCGGCCAAAACTGGTTTATGATATACCGGTAACGTCCAATGTCTTATGATGTTTTCAAAAACAATATGTGCCCGCTTTATCTGACTCGATTAACCGTCCGTGCGATTTTCGTGCATTTTTATTTCGGGAGCTCAATGGCCAAAAAAAAGTGTATTGTACACTTCAATTCGACCCGTTTCGGTGGTGGTAGCGGCCATTTGTACTTTTCAGGCCTGATTTAGACCATGTGTCCGAAATCGCATCATGAGGTATCTTATTCGATTCTAGACCCTAAAAACTACTGTAAATCACTTTTAGACGGTTATCCGATTTTCGACCGAAACTGGTTGATAGCATACCAATAATGTCAAATGTCTTCCGATGTTTTTGAAAATTTTTCTGCCCGCTTTAGTTGACTTGATTAACCATCCGTGCAATTTTCGTACACTTTTGTTGGGGAGCTCAGAAGCCTAAAAAACGTGTATTACACTTCAATTCGAGCCGTTGCGGCTGGTTGGAGCGGCTATTTTTATTTTTTAGAATGTTTTTATACCACTTGTCCGAAATCGCATCATGACGTATCTCATTTGATTATGGATCCTATAAACTACTATAAATCACCTTTACGTTGTTTTCCAATTTTCGGCCAAAACTGGTTTATGATATACCGGTAACGTCCAATGTCTTATGATGTTTTCAAAAACAATATGTGCCCGCTTTATCTGACTCGATTAACCAGCCGTGCGATTTTCGTGCATTTTTGTTTCGGGAGCTCAATGGCCAAAAAAACGTGTATTGTACACTTCAATTCGACCTGTTTCTGGTGGTCGGAGCGGCCAGTTTTATTTTTCAGCCAGTTTTATACCACGTGTCTAAAATCGGATCATAAGGTATCTTATTTGATTCTAAACCCTACAAGCTACTATAAATCTCTTTTACACGTTTATCCGATTTTCGACTGAAACTGGTTTATCGCATACCTGTAACGACAATGTTCCGATGTTTTTGAAAATTTTTGTGCCCACTTTATATGAATAGATTAACCATCCGTTCGATTATCCCACATTTTTGTTCCGGAATCTCGGAGGCCTAAAAAACGTGTATGGTACACTTCAATTCGACCCGTTTCGGTGGTTGTTGCAGCCATTTTTACTTTTCAGACCTGATTTACACCATGTGTCCGAAATTGCATCATGAGGTATCTTATTCGATTCAAGACCCTAAAAACTATTGTAAATCACTTTTACACAGTTATCCGATTTTCGACCGAAACTGGTTTATAGCATAACAATAACGTCAAATGTCTTCCGATGTTTTTGAAACAATTTCTGCCCGCTTTATTTGACTTGATTAACCATCCGTGCAATTTTCGTAGACGTTTGTTAGGGACCCCAGAAGCCTAAAATACGTGTATTACACTTCAATTCGAGCCGTTGTGGCTGGTTGGAGCGACCATTTTTATTTTTCAGACTGTTTTTATACCAGTTGTCCGAAATCGCATCATGACGTATCTTATTTGATTCTGGATCCTATAAACTACTATAAATCACCTTTACGATGTTTTCCAATTTTCGGCCAAAACTGGTTTATGATATACCGGTAACGTCCAATGTCTTATGATGTTTTCAAAAACAATATGTGCCCGCTTTATCTGACTCGATTAACCGTCCGTGCGATTTTCGTGCATTTTTATTTCGGGAGCTCAATGGCCAAAAAAAAGTGTATTGTACACTTCAATTCGACCCGTTTCGGTGGTGGTAGCGGCCATTTTTACTTTTCAGGCATGATTTAGACCATGTGTCCGAAATCGCATCATGAGGTATCTTATTCGATTCTAGACCCTAAAAACTACTGTAAATCACTTTTAGACGGTTATCCGATTTTCGACCGAAACTGGTTGATAGCATACCAATAATGTCAAATGTCTTCCGATGTTTTTGAAAAATTTTCTGCCCGCTTTAGTTGACTTGATTAACCATCCGTGCAATTTTCGTACACTTTTGTTGGGGAGCTCAGAAGCCTAAAAAACGTGTATTACACTTCAATTCGAGCCGTTGCGGCTGGTTGGAGCGGCTATTTTTATTTTTTAGAATGTTTTTATACCACTTGTCCGAAATCGCATCATGACGTATCTCATTTGATTATGGATCCTATAAACTACTATAAATCACCTTTACGATGTTTTCCAATTTTCGGCCAAAACTGGTTTATGATATACCGGTAACGTCCAATGTCTTATGATGTTTTCAAAAACAATATGTGCCCGCTTTATCTGACTCGATTAACCAGCCGTGCGATTTTCGTGCATTTTTGTTTCGGGAGCTCAATGGCCAAAAAAACGTGTATTGTACACTTCAATTCGACCTGTTTCTGGTGGTCGGAGCGGCCAGTTTTATTTTTCAGCCAGTTTTATACCACGTGTCTAAAATCGGATCATAAGGTATCTTATTTGATTCTAAACCCTACAAGCTACTATAAATCTCTTTTACACGTTTATCCGATTTTCGACTGAAACTGGTTTATCGCATACCTGTAACGACAATGTTCCGATGTTTTTGAAAATTTTTGTGCCCACTTTATATGAATAGATTAACCATCCGTTCGATTATCCCACATTTTTGTTCCGGAATCTCGGAGGCCTAAAAAACGTGTATTGTACACTTCAATTCGACCCGTTTCGGTGGTTGTAGCAGCCATTTTTACTTTTCAGACCTGATTTACACCATGTGTCCGAAATTGCATCATGAGGTATCTTATTCGATTCAAGACCCTAAAAACTATTGTAAATCACTTTTACACAGTTATCCGATTTTCGACCGAAACTGGTTTATAGCATAACAATAACGTCAAATGTCTTCCGATGTTTTTGAAACAATTTCTGCCCGCTTTATTTGACTTGATTAACCATCCGTGCAATTTTCGTAGACTTTTGTTAGGGACCCCAGAAGCCTAAAATACGTGTATTACACTTCAATTCGAGCCGTTGTGGCTGGTTGGATCGACCATTTTTATTTTTCAGACTGTTTTTATACCACTTGTCCGAAATCGCATCATGACGTATCTTATTTGATTCTGGATCCTATAAACTACTATAAATCACCTTTACGATGTTTTCCAATTTTCGGCCAAAACTGGTTTATGATATACCGGTAACGTCCAATGTCTTATGATGTTTTCAAAAACAATATGTGCCCGCTTTATCTGACTCGATTAACCGTCCGTGCGATTTTCGTGCATTTTTATTTCGGGAGCTCAATGGCCAAAAAAAAGTGTATTGTACACTTCAATTCGACCCGTTTCGGTGGTGGTAGCGGCCATTTTTACTTTTCAGGCCTGATTTAGACCATGTGTCCGAAATCGCATCATGAGGTATCTTATTCGATTCTAGACCCTAAAAACTACTGTAAATCACTTTTAGACGGTTATCCGATTTTCGACCGAAACTGGTTGATAGCATACCAATAATGTCAAATGTCTTCCGATGTTTTTGAAAATTTTTCTGCCCGCTTTAGTTGACTTGATTAACCATCCGTGCAATTTTCGTACACTTTTGTTGGGGAGCTAAGAAGCCTAAAAAACGTGTATTACACTTCAATTCGAGCCGTTGCGGCTGGTTGGAGCGGCTATTTTTATTTTTTAGAATGTTTTTATACCACTTGTCCGAAATCGCATCATGACGTATCTCATTTGATTATGGATCCTATAAACTATTATAAATCACCTTTACGATGTTTTCCAATTTTCGGCCAAAACTGGTTTATGATATACCGGTAACGTCCAATGTCTTATGATGTTTTCAAAAACAATATGTGCCCGCTTTATCTGACTCGATTAACCAGCCGTGCGATTTTCGTGCATTTTTGTTTCGGGAGCTCAATGGCCAAAAAAACGTGTATTGTACACTTCAGTTCGACCCGTTTCGGTGGTGGTAGCGGCCATTTTTACTTTTCAGGCCTGATTTAGACCACGTGTCCGAAATCGCATCATGAGGTATCTTATTCGATTCTAGACCCTAAAAACTACTGTAAATCACTTTTAGACGGTTATCTGATTTTCGACCGAAACTGGTTGATAACATACCAATAATGTCAAATGTCTTCCGATGTTTTTGAAAATTTTTCTGCCCGCTTTATTTGACTTGATTAACCATCCGTGCAATTTCCGTACATTTTTGTTGGGGAGCTCAGAAGTCTAAAAAACGTGTATTACACTTCAATTCGAGCCGTTGCGGCTGGTTGGAGCGGCTATTTTTATTTTTTAGACTATTTTTTTAACCACGTGTCCGAAATCGCATCATGACATATCTTATTCAATTTTGGACCCTATAAACTACTTTAAAACCTTTACGAGGTTATCCAATTTTCGGCCAAAACTGGTTTATGGTATACCGGTAATGTCCAATGTCTTATGATGTTTTCAAAAACAATATGTGCCTGCTTTATCTGATTTGATTAACCATCCGTGAGGTTTTCGTACATTTTTGTTCCAGGTGCTCAATGGCCAAAAAAACGTGTATCATACAATTCAATTCGACCTGTTTCTGGTGGTCGGAGCGGCCATTTTTATTTTTCAGCCAGTTTTATACCACGTGTCTAAAATCGCATCATAAGGTATCTTATTTGATTCTAAACCCTACAAGCTACTATAAATCTCTTTTACACGTTTATCCGATTTTCGACTGAAACTGGTTTATCGCATACCTGTAACGACAATGTTCCGATGTTTTTGAAAATTTTTGTGCCCACTTTATCTGAATAGATTAACCATCCGTTCGATTATCCCACATTTTTGTTCCGGAATCTCGGAGGCCTAAAAAACGTGTATTGTACACTTCAATTCGACCCGTTTCGGTGGTTGTAGCAGCCATTTTTACTTTTCAGACCTGATTTACACCATGTGTCCGAAATTGCATCATGAGGTATCTTATTCGATTCAAGACCCTAAAAACTATTGTAAATCACTTTTACACAGTTATCCGATTTTCGACCGAAACTGGTTTATAGCATAACAATAACGTCAAATGTCTTCCGATGTTTTTGAAACAATTTCTGCCCGCTTTATTTGACTTGATTAACCATCCGTGCAATTTTCGTAGACTTTTGTTAGGGACCCCAGAAGCCTAAAATACGTGTATTACACTTCAATTCGAGCCGTTGCGGCTGGTTGGAGCGGCTATTTTTATTTTTTAGAATGTTTTTATACCACTTGTCCGAAATCGCATCATGACGTATCTCATTTGATTATGGATCCTATAAACTACTATAAATCACCTTTACGATGTTTTCCAATTTTCGGCCAAAACTGGTTTATGATATACCGGTAACGTCCAATGTCTTATGATGTTTTCAAAAACAATATGTGCCCGCTTTATCTGACTCGATTAACCAGCCGTGCGATTTTCGTGCATTTTTGTTTCGGGAGCTCAATGGCCAAAAAAACGTGTATTGTACACTTCAATTCGACCTGTTTCTGGTGGTCGGAGCGGCCAATTTTATTTTTCAGCCAGTTTTATACCACGTGTCTAAAATCGGATCATAAGGTATCTTATTTGATTCTAAACCCTACAAGCTACTATAAATCTCTTTTACACGTTTATCCGATTTTCGACTAAAACTGGTTTATCGCATACCTGTAACGACAATGTTCCGATGTTTTTGAAAATTTTTGTGCCCACTTTATATGAATAGATTAACCATCCGTTCGATTATCCCACATTTTTGTTCCGGAATCTCGGAGGCCTAAAAAACGTGTATTGTACACTTCAATTCGACCCGTTTCGGTGGTTGTAGCAGCCATTTTTACTTTTCAGACCTGATTTACACCATGTGTCCGAAATTGCATCATGAGGTATCTTATTCGATTCAAGACCCTAAAAACTATTGTAAATCACTTTTACACAGTTATCCGATTTTCGACCGAAACTGGTTTATAGCATAACAATAACGTCAAATGTCTTCCGATGTTTTTGAAACAATTTCTGCCCGCTTTATTTGACTTGATTAACCATCCGTGCAATTTTCGTAGACTTTTGTTAGGGACCCCAGAAGCCTAAAATACGTGTATTACACTTCAATTCGAGCCGTTGTGGCTGGTTGGAGCGACCATTTTTATTTTTCAGACTGTTTTTATACCACTTGTCCGAAATCGCATCATGACGTATCTTATTTGATTCTGGATCCTATAAACTACTATAAATCACCTTTACGATGTTTTCCAATTTTCGGCCAAAACTGGTTTATGATATACCGGTAACGTCCAATGTCTTATGATGTTTTCAAAAACAATATGTGCCCGCTTTATCTGACTCGATTAACCGTCCGTGCGATTTTCGTGCATTTTTATTTCGGGAGCTCAATGGCCAAAAAAAAGTGTATTGTACACTTCAATTCGACCCGTTTCGGTGGTGGTAGCGGCCATTTTTACTTTTCAGGCCTGATTTAGACCATGTGTCCGAAATCGCATCATGAGGTATCTTATTCGATTCTAGACCCTAAAAACTACTGTAAATCACTTTTAGACGGTTATCCGATTTTCGACCGAAACTGGTTGATAGCATACCAATAATGTCAAATGTCTTCCGATGTTTTTGAAAATTTTTCTGCCCGCTTTAGTTGACTTGATTAACCATCCGTGCAATTTTCGTACACTTTTGTTGGGGAGCTAAGAAGCCTAAAAAACGTGTATTACACTTCAATTCGAGCCGTTGCGGCTGGTTGGAGCGGCTATTTTTATTTTTTAGAATGTTTTTATACCACTTGTCCGAAATCGCATCATGACGTATCTCATTTGATTATGGATCCTATAAACTATTATAAATCACCTTTACGATGTTTTCCAATTTTCGGCCAAAACTGGTTTATGATATACCGGTAACGTCCAATGTCTTATGATGTTTTCAAAAACAATATGTGCCCGCTTTATCTGACTCGATTAACCAGCCGTGCGATTTTCGTGCATTTTTGTTTCGGGAGCTCAATGGCCAAAAAAACGTGTATTGTACACTTCAATTCGACCCGTTTCGGTGGTGGTAGCGGCCATTTTTACTTTTCAGGCCTGATTTAGACCACGTGTCCGAAATCGCATCATGAGGTATCTTATTCGATTCTAGACCCTAAAAACTACTGTAAATCACTTTTAGACGGTTATCTGATTTTCGACCGAAACTGGTTGATAGCATACCAATAATGTCAAATGTCTTCCGATGTTTTTGAAAATTTTTCTGCCCGCTTTATTTGACTTGATTAACCATCCGTGCAATTTCCGTACATTTTTGTTGGGGAGCTCAGAAGTCTAAAAAACGTGTATTACACTTCAATTCGAGCCGTTGCGGCTGGTTGGAGCGGCTATTTTTATTTTTTAGACTATTTTTTTAACCACGTGTCCGAAATCGCATCATGACATATCTTATTCAATTTTGGACCCTATAAACTACTTTAAAACCTTTACGAGGTTATCCAATTTTCGGCCAAAACTGGTTTATGGTATACCGGTAATGTCCAATGTCTTATGATGTTTTCAAAAACAATATGTGCCTGCTTTATCTGATTTGATTAACCATCCGTGAGGTTTTCGTACATTTTTGTTCCAGGTGCTCAATGGCCAAAAAAACGTGTATCATACAATTCAATTCGACCTGTTTCTGGTGGTCGGAGCGGCCATTTTTATTTTTCAGCCAGTTTTATACCACGTGTCTAAAATCGCATCATAAGGTATCTTATTTGATTCTAAACCCTACAAGCTACTATAAATCTCTTTTACACGTTTATCCGATTTTCGACTGAAACTGGTTTATCGCATACCTGTAACGACAATGTTCCGATGTTTTTGAAAATTTTTGTGCCCACTTTATCTGAATAGATTAACCATCCGTTCGATTATCCCACATTTTTGTTCCGGAATCTCGGAGGCCTAAAAAACGTGTATTGTACACTTCAATTCGACCCGTTTCGGTGGTTGTAGCAGCCATTTTTACTTTTCAGACCTGATTTACACCATGTGTCCGAAATTGCATCATGAGGTATCTTATTCGATTCAAGACCCTAAAAACTATTGTAAATCACTTTTACACAGTTATCCGATTTTCGACCGAAACTGGTTTATAGCATAACAATAACGTCAAATGTCTTCCGATGTTTTTGAAACAATTTCTGCCCGCTTTATTTGACTTGATTAACCATCCGTGCAATTTTCGTAGACTTTTGTTAGGGACCCCAGAAGCCTAAAATACGTGTATTACACTTCAATTCGAGCCGTTGTGGCTGGTTGGAGCGACCATTTTTATTTTTCAGACTGTTTTTATACCACTTGTCGCAAATCGCATCATGACGTATCTTATTTGATTCTGGATCCTATAAACTACTATAAATCACCTTTACGATGTTTTCCAATTTTCGGCCAAAACTGGTTTATGATATACCGGTAACGTCCAATGTCTTATGATGTTTTCAAAAACAATATGTGCCCGCTTTATCTGACTCGATTAACCGTCCGTGCGATTTTCGTGCATTTTTATTTCGGGAGCTCAATGGCCAAAAAAAAGTGTATTGTACACTTCAATTTGACCCGTTTCGGTGGTGGTAGCGGCCATTTTTACTTTTCAGGCATGATTTAGACCATGTGTCCGAAATCGCATCATGAGGTATCTTATTCGATTCTAGACCCTAAAAACTACTGTAAATCACTTTTAGACGGTTATCCGATTTTCGACCGAAACTGGTTGATAGCATACCAATAATGTCAAATGTCTTCCGATGTTTTTGAAAATTTTTCTGCCCCCTTTAGTTGACTTGATTAACCATCCGTGCAATTTTCGTACACTTTTGTTGGGGAGCTAAGAAGCCTAAAAAACGTGTATTACACTTCAATTCGAGCCGTTGCGGCTGGTTGGAGCGGCTATTTTTATTTTTTTGAATGTTTTTATACCACTTGTCCGAAATCGCATCATGACGTATCTCATTTGATTATGGATCCTATAAACTACTATAAATCACCTTTACGATGTTTTCCAATTTTCGGCCAAAACTGGTTTATGATATACCGGTAACGTCCAATGTCTTATGATGTTTTCAAAAACAATGTGTGCCCGCTTTATCTGACTCGATTAACCAGCCGTGCGATTTTCGTGCATTTTTGTTTCGGGAGCTCAATGGCCAAAAAAACGTGTATTGTACACTTCAATTCGACCCGTTTCGGTGGTGGTAGCGGCCATTTTTACTTTTCAGGCCTGATTTAGACCACGTGTCCGAAATCGCATCATGAGGTATCTTATTCGATTCTAGACCCTAAAAACTACTGTAAATCACTTTTAGACGGTTATCTGATTTTCGACCGAAACTGGTTGATAGCATACCAATAATGTCAAATGTCTTCCGATGTTTTTGAAAAACTTTCTGCCCGCTTTATTTGACTTGATTAACCATCCGTGCAATTTTCTTACACTTTTGTTGGGGAGCTCAGAAGTCTAAAAAACGTGTATTACAATTCAATTCGAGCCGTAGCGGCTGGTTGGAGCGGCTATTTTTATTTTTTAGACTGTTTTTTTTACCACGTGTCCGAAATCGCATCATGACATATCTTATTCGATTCTGGAACCTATAAACTACTTTAAAACCTTTACGAGGTTATCCAATTTTCGGCCAAAACTGGTTTATGGTATACCGGTAATGTCCAATGTCTTATGTTGTTTTGAAAAACAATATGTGCCTGCTTTATCTGATTTGATTAACCATCCGTGAGGTTTTCGTACATTTTTGTTCCAGGTGCGCAATGGCCAAAAAAACGTGTATCATACAATTCAATTCGACCTGTTTCTGGTGGTCGGAGCGGCCAGTTTTATTTTTCAGCCAGTTTTATACCACGTGTCTAAAATCGCATCATAAGGTATCTTATTTGATTCTAAACCCTACAAGCTACTATAAATCTCTTTTACACGTTTATCCGATTTTCGACTGAAACTGGTTTATCGCATACCTGTAACGACAACATTCCGATGTTTTTGAAAATTTTTGTGCCCACTTTTTCAGAATAGATTAACCATCCGTTCGATTATCCCACATTTTTGTTCCGGAATCTCGAAGGCCTAAAAAACGTGTATTGTACACTTCAATTCGACCCGTTTCGGTGGTTGTAGAACCCATTTTTACTTTTCAGGCCTGATTTACACCATGTGTCCGAAATTGCATCATGAGGTATCTTATTCGATTCAAGACCCTAAAAGCTATTGTAAATCACTTTTACACAGTTATCCGATTTTCGACCGAAACTGGTTTATAGCATAACAATAACGTCAAATGACTTCCGATGTTTTTGAAAAAAATTCTGCCCGCTTTATTTGACTTGATTAACCATCCGTGCAATTTTCGTAGACTTTTGTTATGGAGCCCAGAAGCCTAAAATACGTGTATTACACTTCAATTCGAGCCGTTGTGGCTGGTTGGAGCGACCATTTTTATTTTTCAGACTGTTTTTATACCACTTGTCCGAAATCGCATCATGACGTAACTTATTTGATTCTGGATCCTATGAACTACTATAAATCACCTTTACGATGTTTTCCAATTTTCGGCCAAAACTGGTTTATGGTATACCGGTAATGTCCAATGTCTTATGTTGTTTTGAAAAACAATATGTGCCTGCTTTATCTGATTTGATTAACCATCCGTGAGGTTTTCGTACATTTTTGTTCCAGGTGCTCAATGGCCAAAAAAACGTGTATCATACAATTCAATTCGACCTGTTTCTGGTGGTCGGAGCGGCCAGTTTTATTTTTCAGCCAGTTTTATACCACGTGTCTAAAATCGCATCATAAGGTATCTTATTTGATTCTAAACCCTACAAGCTACTATAAATCTCTTTTACACGTTTATCCGATTTTCGACTGA
The DNA here is from genome assembly GCA_029255685.2 of Silene conica. Lineage (NCBI taxonomy): Eukaryota > Viridiplantae > Streptophyta > Magnoliopsida > Caryophyllales > Caryophyllaceae > Silene > Silene conica. The sequence continues at coordinate 46,424,527 of CM055317.2, read as the reverse complement.
AACTGGTTTATCGCATACCTGTAACGACAACATTCCGATGTTTTTGAAAATTTTTGTGCCCACTTTTTCTGAATAGATTAACCATCCGTTCGATTATCCCAAATTTTTGTTCCGGAATCTCGAAGGCCTAAAAAACGTGTATTGTACACTTCAATTCGACCCGTTTCGGTGGTTGTAGAACCCATTTTTACTTTTCAGGCCTGATTTACACCATGTGTCCGAAATTGCATCATGAGGTATCTTATTCGATTCAAGACCCTAAAAGCTATTGTAAATCACTTTTACACAGTTATCCGATTTTCGACCGAAACTGGCTTATAGCATAACAATAACGTCAAATGACTTCCGATGTTTTTGAAAAAATTTCTGCCCGCTTTATTTGACTTGATTAACCATCCGTGCAATTTTCGTAGACTTTTGTTATGGAGCCCAGAAGCCTAAAATACGTGTATTACACTTCAATTCGAGCCGTTGTGGCTGGTTGGAGCGACCATTTTTATTTTTCAGACTGTTTTTATACCACTTGTCCGAAATCGCATCATGACGTATCTTATTTGATTCTGGATCCTATAAACTACTATAAATCACCTTTACGATGTTTTCCAATTTTCGGCCAAAACTGGTTTATGATATACAGGTAACGTCCAATGTCTTATGATGTTTTCAAAAACAATATGTGCCCGCTTTATCTGACTCGATTAACCATCCGTGCGATTTTCGTGCATTTTTATTTCGGGAGCTCAATGGCCAAAAAAACGTGTATTGTACACTTCAATTCGACCCGTTTCGGTGGTGGTAGCGGCCATTTTTACTTTTCAGGACTGATTTAGACCATGTGTCCGAAATCGCATCATGAGGTATCTTATTCGATTCTAGACCCTAAAAACTACTGTAAATCACTTTTAGACGGTTATTCGATTTTCGACCGAAACTGGTTGATAGCATACCAATAATGTCAAATGTCTTCCGATGTTTTTGAAAATTTTTCTGCCCGCTTTATTTGACTTAATTAACCATCCGTGCGATTTTCGTACACTTTTGTTGGGGAGCTCAGAAGGCTAAAAAACGTGTATTACACTTCAATTCGAGCCGTTGCGGCTGGTTGGAGCGGCTATTTTTATTTTTTAGACTGTTTTTTTTACCACGTGTCCGAAATCGCATCATGACATATCTTATTCGATTCTAGACCCTATAAACTTCTTTAAAACCTTTACGAGGTTATCCAATTTTCGGCCAAAACTGGTTTATGGTATACCGGTGATGTCCAATGTCTTATGTTGTTTTCAAAAACAATATGTGCCTGCTTTATCTGATTTGATTAACCATCCGTGAGGTTTTCGTACATTTTTGTTCCAGGTGCTCAATGGCCAAAAAAACGTGTATCATACAATTCAATTCGACCTGTTTCTGGTGGTCGGAGCGGCCAGTTTTATTTTTCAGCCAGTTTTATACCACGTGTCTAAAATCGCATCATAAGGTATCTTATTTGATTCTAAACCCTACAAGCTACTATAAATCTCTTTTACACGTTTATCCGATTTTCGACTGAAACTGGTTTATCGCATACCTGTAACGACAATGTTCCGATGTTTTTGAAATTATTTGTGCCCAGTTTATCTGAATAGATTAACCATCCGTTCGATTATCCCACATTTTTGTTCCGGAATCTCGGAGGCCTAAAAAACGTGTATTGTACACTTCAATTCGACCCGTTTCGGTGGTTGTAGCAGCCATTTTTACTTTTCAGACCTGATTTACACCATGTGTCCGAAATTGCATCATGAGGTATCTTATTCGATTCAAGACCCTAAAAACTATTGTAAATCACTTTTACACAATTATCCGATTTTCGACCGAAACTGGTTTATAGCATAACAATAACGTCAAATGTCTTCCGATGTTTTTGAAAAAATTTCTGCCCGCTTTATTTGACTTGATTAACCATCCGTGCAATTTTCGTAGACTTTTGTTAGGGAGCCCAGAAGCCTAAAATACGTGTATTACACTTCAATTCGAGCCGTTGTGGCTGGTTGGAGCGACCATTTTTATTTTTCAGACTGTTTTTATACCACTTGTCCGAAATCGCATCATGACGTATCTTATTTGATTCTGGATCCTTTAAACTACTATAAATCACCTTTACGATGTTTTCCAATTTTCGGCCAAAACTGGTTTATGATATATCGGTAACGTCCAATGTCTTATGATGTTTTCAAAAACAATATTTGCCCGCTTTATCTGACTCGATTAACCATCCGTGCGATTTTCGTGCATTTTTATTTCGGGAGCTCAATGGCCAAAAAAACGTGTATTGTACACTTCAATTCGACCCGTTTCGGTGGTGGTAGCGGCCATTTTTACTTTTCAGGCCTGATTTAGACCATGTGTCCGAAATCGCATCATGAGGTATCTTATTCGATTCTAGACCGTAAAAACTACTGTAAATCACTTTTAGACGGTTATCCGATTTTCGACCGAAACTGGTTGATAGCATACCAATAATGTCAAATGTCTTCCGATGTTTTTGAAAAATTTTCTGCCCGCTTTATTTGACTTGATTAACCATCCGTGCAATTTTCGTACACTTTTGTCGGGGAGCTCAGAAGCCTAAAAAACGTGTATTACACTTCAATTCGAGCCGTTGCGGCTGGTTGGAGCGGCTATTTTTATTTTTTAGACTGTTTTTTTTTACCACGTGTCCGAAATCGCATCATGACGTATCTTATTTGATTCTGGACCCTATAAACTACTATAAATCATCTTTACGAGGTTATCCAATTTTCGGCCAAAACTGGTTTATGGTATACCGGTAATGTCCAATGTCTTATGATGTTTTCAAAAACAATATGTGCCCGCTTTATCTGAGTCGATTAACCATCCGTGAGGTTTTCGTACATTTTTGTTCAAGGTGCTCAATGGCCAAAAAAAACGTGTATCACACTTCAATTCGACCTGTTTCGGGTGGTCGGAGCGGCCAATTTTATTTTTCAGCCTGTTTTATACCACGTGTCCGAAATCGCATCATCAGGTATCTTATTTGATTCTAAACCCTATAAGCTACTATAAATCTCTTTTACACGTTTATCCGATTTTCGACTGAAACTGGTTTATCGCATACCTGCAACGACAAAGTCTTCCGATGTTTTGAAAATTTTTGTGCCCACTTTATCTGAATAGATTAACCATCCGTTCGATTATCCCACATTTTTGTTCCGGAATCTCGGAGGCCTAAAAAACGTGTATTGTACGCTTCAATTCGACCCGTTTCGGTGGTTGTAGAACCCATCTTTACTTTTCAGGCTTGATTTACACCATTTGTCCGAAATTGCATCATGAGGTATCTTATTCGATTCTAGACCCTAAAAACTACTGTAAATCACTTTTAGACGGTTATCCGATTTTCGACTGAAACTTGTTTATAGCATAACAATAACGTCAAATGTCTTCCGATGTTTTTGAAAAATTTTCTGCCCGCTTTATTTGACTTGATTAACCATCCGTGCAATTTTCGTAGACTTTTGTAAGGGAGCCCAGAAGCCTAAAATTCGTGTATTACACTTCAATTCGAGCCGTTGTGGCTGGTTGGAGCGACCATTTTTATTTTTCAGATTGTTTTTATACCACTTGTCCGAAATCGTATCATAACGTATCCTATTCGATTCTGGATCCTATAAACTACTATAAATCACCTTTACGATGTTTTCCAATTTTCGGCCAAAACTGGTTTATGATATACCGGTAACGTCCGATGTCTTATGATGTTTTCAAAAACAATATGTGCCCGCTTTATCTGACTCGATTAACCATCCGTGCGATTTTCGTGCATTTTTGTTTCGGGAGCTTAATGGCCAAAAAAACGTGTATTGTACAATTCAATTCGACCCGTTTCGGTGGTGGTAGCGGCCATTTTTACTTTTCAGGCCTGATTTAGACCACAATCCGAAATCGCATCATGAGGTATCTTATTCGATTCTAGAGCCTAAAAACTACTGTAAATCACTTTTAGACGGTTATCCGATTTTCGACCGAAACTGGTTGATAGCATACCTATAATGTCAAATGTGTTCTGATATTTTTGAAACATTTTCTGCCCGCTTTATTTGATTTGATTAACCATCCGTGCAATTTTCGTACACTTTTGTTGGGGAGCTCAGAAGCCTAAAAAACGTGTATTACACTTCAATTCGAGCCGTTGCGGCTGGTTGGAGCGGCCATATTTATTTTTTAGACTGTTTTTTTACCACGTGTCCGAAATCGCATCATGACTTATGTTATTCGATTATGGACCCTATAAACTACTATAAATCACCTTTACGAGGTTATCCAATTTTCGGCCAAAACTGGTTTATGGTATACCGGTAACGTCCAATGTCTTATGATGTTTTCAAAAACAATATGTGCCCGCTTTATCTGAGTCGATTAACCATCGGTGAGGTTTTCGTACATTTTTGCTCAAGGTGCTCAATGGCAAAAAAAAACGTGTATCATACACTTCAATTCGACCTGTTTCGGGTGGTTGGAGCGGCCAGTTTTATTTTTCAGCCAATTTTATACCACGTGTCCGAAATCGCATCATCAGGTATCTTATTTGATTCTAAACCCTATAAGCTACTATAAATCTCTTTTACACGTTTATCCGATTTTCGACTGAAACTGGTTTATCGCATACCTGCAACGACAATGTCTTCCGATGTTTTGAAAATATTTGTGCCCGCTTTATCTGAAGAGATTAACCATCCGTTCGATTATCCCATATTTTTTTTCCGGAATCTCGGAGGCCTAAAAAACGTGTATTGTGCACTTCAATTCGACCCGTTTTGGTGGTTGTAGAACCCATTTTTACTTTGCAGGCCTGATTTACACCATGTGTCCGAAATCGCATCATGAGGTATCTTATTCGATTCTAGACCCTAAAAACTATGGTTAATCACTTTTACACAGTTATCCGATTTCCGACTGAAACTGGTTTATAGCATAACAATAACGTCAAATGTCTTCCGATGTTTTTGAAAAATTTTCTGCCCGCTTTATTTGACTTGATTAACCATCCGTGCAATTGTCGTAGACTTTTGGTAGGGAGCCCACAAGCCTAAAATACGTGTATTACACTTCAATTCGAGCCGTTGTGGCTGGTTGGAGCGACCATTTTTATTTTTCAGATTGTTTTTATACCACTTGGCTGAAATCGCATCATAACGTATCTTATTCGATTTTAGATCCTATAAACTACTATAAATTACCTTTACGATGTTTTCCAATTTTCGGCCAAAACTGGTTTATGATATACCGGTAACGTCCAATGTCTTATGATGTTTTCAAAAACAATATGTGCACGCTTTATCTGACTCGATTAACCATCCGTGCAATTTTCGTGCATTTTTGTTTCGGGAGCTCAATGGCCAAAAAAACGTGTATTGTACACTTCAATTCGACCCGTTTCGGTGGTGGTAGCGGCCATTTTTACTTTCCAGGCCTGATTTAGACCACGTGTCCGAAATCGCATCATGACGTATCTTATTCGATTCTAGACCCTAAAAACTACTGTAAATCACTTTTACACAGTTATCCGATTTTCGACCGAAACTGGTTTATAGCATAACAATAACGTCAAATGTCTTCCGATGTTTTTGGAAAATTTTCTGCCCGCTTTATTTGACTTGATTAACCATCCCTGCAATTTTCGTAGACTTTTGTTAGGGAGCCCAGAAGCCTAAAATACGTGTATTATAGTTCAATTCGAGCCGTTGTGGCTGGTTGGCGCGGCTATTTTTATTTTTCAGACTGTTTTTATACCACTTCTCCGAAATCGCATCATGACGTATCTTATTCGATTCTGGATCCTATAAACTACTATAAATCACCTTTACGATGTTTTCCAATTTTCGGCGAAAACTGGTTTATGATATACCGGTAACGTCCAATGTCTTATGATGGTTTCAAAAACAATATGTGCCCGCTTTATCTGACTCGATTAAACATCCGTGCGATTTTCGTGCATTTTTGTTTCGGGAGCTCAATGGCCAAAATAACGTGTATTGTACACTTCAATTCGACCCGTTTCGGTGGTGGTAGCTGTTGGGGCTGGTGTCCTTGACAATTAAGTACAATGACTTATTAAATCTCTTTAAGGATCACAAGGGCATACTTCAGTATTATTATCAGTTGATCCACGTTTATCAATAACGGTTGGCTTGTTAGATAAGTTTGACGTTATTGTCATACGGATGGCGGTGATCAACTGGTCCCTATACGTCACACCTATAGGACACGTTTGAGAGATGTGAAGGTATGAAAATACAGTCACATTTATGCCGAATATGACTAAACAGTTAGTCAGAGGTATTGACTATTAAATTAGTCAATAAGATGTTGAGATTATTATTTAATACGGATTAAATAATTTTAGCTAATACGGATTACATGTTTAATTCGTAAAATTAAATATAAGCGGTTATATTTAATTAAATATTGTATTCGCGTATTAATATAAACGGTTATATTAATTTGGGTAATTATACAATATCGTAATTTTATCAGACCATTATTAATACATCGACTGCATTAATATCTGATACATGTATGCGATTTATAATTAAAATCCCGCAAATAATATTTAGCAAATCGGGTCGAATCACGCAGAGGAATAAGGTAAGAGTGGAGAAAGCCCACTCTCACCCATCCAATTCGGCCGACCCATGTATTCACTACATAAGGAGAGTCCTTCTCCTTATGTCAGTAACTGTTGAATCATAATTCTCACAATTAGGGTTTTGAGAGCATTTTCTCCCAAAACTCAGATCTCACATATAAAACCTCAATAGCTTTCCCCATATTGCAAGGCAATTGGAGAGTATTTTCTAGCACACGCGGCATCATCTCAAACAAAGTCTTGGGTGCAAGTTATAGGAGGGAATTTACTTTAATTCCTATTCTTAGGCCTTTTCAAGCAAGGACCCAAGGTTTTATTCTTTTTCATGTTTTTATTTATCTTATGACAATATTCACAACTGTAATTTTCATTATAATCCTGCAAGTTTAGGCGAATACATGCTTTATTCCCCACAAGTGGTATCACAGCCAGGCCATGAAAATTTTACTTTTGTGTTTTTCATAAGTTTTATTCAAAAATTTTTGAAAAATCTCGTTTCCGTCGCTGTCTCGGTCGGTCGACCCCTTGTAGCGGTCGGTCGACCGCCCCTGTGTAAAGTTTCTGTTTTTCGACAGTTTCTTTTTGTGTAATCGATCTTGTTTTTCGATTCCTGTTTACATATTGTTAATTAATCGATATTCTTGACAATATGTGAACCCTTGTTGATGTTAATTTTGATTTACTTGTTTTAATCAAAGTTTAAACGGTAAAAACTTGTTTTGATTTCGAAAAGTGCAGCATTTTGCGTTTTCTGGAACTCGTTTCTACTGTTTGGTGGTCGGTCGACCTGATTGATAGGTCGGTCGACCGCTAATGCTGTTGCAGTTTTTTTTTTCCGTTTCTCGTCTGGAGGTCGGTCGACCACGTGTTTAGGTCGGTCGACCTCCGCCCCTGTAATAGACTCGTTTTTTTTATTTTTCGAAAATAACATGTTTTATTTTCACATGGCCTTTAGTAATATACTATATACGGAAATAGTATATTATTAATTTTGTTAAAAGGTTCACCCTTGTTTGATACATATTATTTTAAAATGGTTTAAGATAATAGGATAATAAATTTATTAAAATTGGGTGATTAAAACGGTATAATCACATAATTTTAATCCCGTAAGGTGGTTTGGTAAAAAATTATTAATTATAATAACAGTATTATGTCATGTATGAATTTTATTTAGTTGATGCATTTTATTTATCGTCTTGTGAATGCCTTGAATGCTTTCAATAACGTATTTAATTTTTGCAAACGGTTGTAACTTAGTGTGGCCTTAGTAGATTGTGTTACCGTAATGATGGAACACAGTCTTGCTTGTAATTTTGAGATCTTGAATCTCCGTTTTGGGTTTTTGCCATGTAATTACTTTTGTATTTAAATTAGAATGTAAATAGGGTTATATTTGTAATTTAAATTAGTAATTTTGTGAAGACCAAAGACGGAGACCGGATGCTCACTCCCGCTGCAAGGACCAAGATGGAATATCAAGACAAGCTTCTAGGGTCCAACGGTGGATTCCAAGTTGTTTTATGTTTATTTTGGTAGGATAGGCCACACTAGGACTTTTATTTACGTTTATCGCATTTATTTTATGCTTTCATCGATAATAGCTTGCATCATATTCCGCCTAAAACCAAACCACCTATAACATGCCTGAAAACTGACTCATGTAGAGGTTACGCGTTAGTTTTCTTTGACAATTTAGATGTCACGTGTCACATGTAAAGCCATCACTTTATTTAATTCATTCACGCATATGCTAGATTTTATTTCACTTAATATGAATAAATATAAGTCGATGGGGTCTTCCTCGTATAACCAAAAATTGAGACTAGTCTTTATAAATCAGACTCCCATGAATCCCTTCTTCGTCGGTAGGCATAATATGACCCCTTCTACGTCGGGTAAGTGGGAACAGATGATTTATTTTATCTCAACATCATGGTCACTCGATAATATCTAGCGACTGAGATGGACTAATAGATAGGATTTACGGAAATCTATCGACCAAGAGTTCCAACGGTGGAATTAGCCAAGCTGTGGGCTTATCAATATACGGAAATTGAGTCTTGGGATCGTTTATATAATTCTTGAGGGAGATCAATTATATAAATGCTTGAGTCTACGAGTTTAAATTTCAATTTAATATAGACTTAAATCACAACAATGAGTTGCTTATATGGTTCTGTTTTATCTTCTTTTCAGTGTAGAACACGTTCAATTAAAATGTTGTATAACTAAATGGCTGGTGAAGACCCAATGCCAAGTGCCAAGCTAGCACGTGAATCCTGGCTAAAAGCCTTCATGGACTCCATGAATCAGTCTACTAGACTGAGGAATGATGGGTCAAACTTCTCTGACTGGGAGGCAGCACTACGGAATGCTGCCATTGCTGACGGAAAGCTTAAGTATTTAACTGAGCCAATTCCGGCACACCCAGTAACTGGAGCTAGAGCTAACGAAGTTCGTGCTCATAGCGACTTCGTCATGGAAGCGGGTGCGATAAAGAACGTACTCATCTATGCAATGGAATCCAATTTGCAAAGACGCTTCATAGCCCATGGTGCAAACAAGATTTTCACCACGCTCACTAACGAATTCTCAAAGGCTCCGAGGATCGTTTCTTATGAGCATACCTGTCGCTTCTTTGAGGCGAAACTCCAGAAGGGCCAAGCTGTTAGCCCACATATTCTTCACATGATTGAGAATATCGAAAAACTGGAGGCCCTAAACTGCAAGATCAGTGAGAACATAATCGTTGATCGAATGCTTCATTCGCTTCATGATGGGTTCGCCCTCTTCAGGGCCAACTATTACATGAACGACATGAAGAAGACTCCTCATGAGCTCCACTCCCTTCTCGTACAGACCGAGAAGGATCTGAAATTAAGTGGGAGCGTGAAGCAAGATGTTCTCATGATTTCCAGTAAGGGTAAGGGTAAAGCTAAAGCTCAGGGCGACCTAACAGTAGGCAAGCCCAAGTTTAAGAAGTCAGGATTTATTAAGAGTGGGCCAGGTGAGTCAAGCAACTCACAGGGCAAAACAAAGAGCAAGGATACTAGCATGGAATGTCACCATTGCCACAAGACTGGGCATTGGAGGCGCTCATGCCCCGTGTATCGTGAGGACATTAAGGCAGGCCGCGTTACTCATGTTGGTATGTCTTCTTCTTCTTTTATTCACATGATTGAGATTAACCATGCAAGTTACGGAACTTGGGTACTAGATACTGGTTGTGGTTCTCATCTATGTAATCATGTGCAGGGCCTCCGAAACCAAGAACCCCTAATCAAGGGTGAGGTTGACCTGCGTGTCGGGAATGGAGCACGTGTTGCTGCAATCTCGAGGGGAACATACGTGATCCAGCTTCCAAGTGGATCCGAGTTATCTTTATATAACTGTTAATATGTTCCTTGTTTGTCCAAAAACATTATTTCAGTTTCTGCGCTTGACAAACTCGGTTTTTCATTTGTAATAGAGAATAATAGCTGTATTTTCTCCTTACACAATATGATTTATGGCAAGGCAGTTTCCATGAATGGAATTTATGTTTTAGATCAAACCACTGAAATATTACATGTGAATAATAAGAAATTAAAGGTAGGTGACAAAGATCAAACTTACCTATGGCATTGTCGTATGGGACACATAAATGAGAAACGCGTGAAACAGCTCATACAGAATGGAGCTATCTCGGCCTTTGATTTCGAATCATATGGCACGTGTGAATCATGTCTCATCGGTAAGATGACTCGTATTTCCTTCAAAGGTGTTGGAATGCGCGCTGCCGACCTATTAGGACTCATACATACGGACGTATGTGGCCCTATGTCGATTAACGCACGAGAAGGCTATAGGTATTTCATCACTTTCACGGATGATTTAAGTAGATATGGCTATGTCTACTTAATGAAGCATAAAAGTGAATCCTTTGACAAGTTCAAAGAATACCAGAATCGGGTACAGAACCAGCTGGGTAGAAAGATTAAAGCACTACGTTCTGATCGTGGTGGTGAGTATCTTTCACACGAATTTGATCAACACCTTAAAGATTGTGGCATCGTGCTACAGTTGACTCCACCTGGAACACCACAATTAAATGGTGTGTCCGAACGGAGAAATCGAACTCTACTCGATATGGTTCGATCCATGATGAGTCACACCGTTGTGCCTGATTCATTGTGGGGCTATTCTCTTTTGTCGGCCGCTCTAATTCTTAACCGAAGTCCGTCTAAAGCTGTTGACAATCTCCATACGAATTATGGAAGGGAACGGTCCCTAACTTGTCCTTTATTCGGGTTTGGGGCTGCGAGGCTTATGTCAAGTGGAGACACGAGGATAAGCTCGGCCCGCGATCGGTCAAGAAATACTTTATAGGCTATCCAAAGGGAATTTTTGGTCATTACTTCTACTCGCCAACCGAACAACGTGTTTTTGTTGCGGCTAGTGCGACGTTCTTAGAGAAAGAATTTCTAGAGAACAAGTCAAGTAATAGAACCTTCGATTTATCGGAGGTTCAAGAACCAACTACCGAGCAACCATTGGAGGAAACAGTTCCTTCAACCGAGGTTGCGGTAGATATTCCTGAGGAACCTAGGAGATCGGGAAGAGTCTCCATTCCTCCGGACAGATACATTGGTATGGTCGAGGAACATGATATGGATGACGTCTTACTCCTAGAGGGTAATGAACCCTCAACCTATAAAGGTGCCATGACCAGTTCTGACTCAAAGCTATGGCTAGAAGCCATGCAATCCGAGATGGACTCCATGTATGAGAACAACGTGTGGGATCTTGTGGACCTACCTGCAAAGGTACGCCCCCTTCAATGCAAATGGCTTTACAAAATAAAGCATGCCGTGGAAGGTAAACAAGATATCCATAAGGCAAGACTAGTTGCTAAAGGTTTCACCCAAGTGCCAGGCTTGCACTACGATGAGATCTTTGCACCCGTAGTCATGCTACGTTCCATTCGGATTATCTTAGCGAGAGCCGCATTTCATGACTATGAAATATGGCAGATGGACGTTAAAACCGCCTTCTTAAACGGTTATTTGGAGGAAGAGTTGTACGTGGTACAACCCGAGGGTTTTATTGATCCAGAACATCCTAAGAAAGTTTGCAAGCTTAAGCGTTCCATCTATGGACTTAAGCAAGCATCGCGGAGTTGGAATCATCGCTTCGACCAAGTGATAAAAGAGAATGGTTTCATTCGATCAGTCGAGGAACCATGTCTCTATATCAAGTCGAGTGGGAGCAAGATTGTATTCCTAGTACTGTATGTCGACGACATACTCTTGATTGGGAATGACATACCTCTCCTGTCTTCGGTTAAAGCATGGTTGAAAAACCATTTCGAGATGAAAGATCTGGGAGAGGCACAAAGAATTTTGGGCATCCGTATCTACAGGGATAGATCACGACGGATGTTGTCTCTCAGTCAGGAGTCTTACATAGATAAGATTCTAGAAAGATTCAGCATGACGAACTCCAAGAAAGGGTTCCTTCCTATGACTACTGGGCTTCACTTGAGCAAGTCTCAAGAAGCTAAGACATTGGAAGAGAAAGAGCGCATGAGTCGGATTCCTTATGCTTCGGCAATAGGATCGATCATGTATGCCATGATATGCACACGTCCAGACGTTGCATATGCATTGAGTATGACCAGTCGATTCCAAGCTCATCCAGGTGAACAACACTGGATGGCCGTGAAAAACATTCTTAAGTACCTACGGAGGACTAAAGATTGGGGATTGACTTATGGAGGCGACTCAACGCTCTGCGCCACGGGTTACGCAGATGCTAGCTTCCAAACGGATCGAGATGACTCGAAATATCAGTCTGGATTCGTTTTTACTCTTAATGGCGCTGCTGTCAGCTGGAAAAGTTCTAAACAGAGTGTTACAGTAGATTCTACGACTGAGTCCGAGTACTATGCCGCCTCAGAAGCAGCTAAGGAAGATATGGATGCGTCAATTCTTACAAGGACTATCAGTAGTGCCTAGTTCGAATGACCCAATCACCGTTTATTGTGATAATAAAGGTGCCATCTTCCAAGCTAAGGAGCATAAGTCTAGCAACAAGGCTAGGCATGTACAACGGAAAGCTCATCTAATCAGAGATTACGTGGAGCAAAAGGAGATTTTCATTGATAAGATCGCTACGGATGACAACATAGCTGATCCTCTCACTAAAGCATTACCACGTGATAAGCATGAAGGGCACATTCATTCCATGGGAATTAGATGTGTTCCTAAGTTGTAGTACTCTTTTATGAATTCATGTAATAATTCATTTTCTCGTGTACTCTATTCAACCTCATTGTTATGATATATAATGTTTTGTTTTTCATGTGGATTTGTACGCCAATTTTGAACACCACAAAGTGAACTGAATAACATTACATCGTTTTAGTCCTTGATTACCCACTTGAGCTGATAACTCAGGTAATCATTTTGTGACGTTGGTTGATGGTGGGTTCAACGAGCCATAAGTCACGCGGATGACTGACCAATCACAAAGGCGAGTTATACGGATATCTCGTAGGACACCCCGTGACAACGTTATGGAGTCCTAAATGTTTTATAACATTGGGTGCCAGGTCGTGGATAGGACCTCCATAGTGTTCCTTAGAGTCGAGTCTTTTGACTTTCAACTGTCTCTTGAGATTAAGGCAGATTTTGGGTAACTTTGGTTTCTTTCCCACGGTCATCGTAACAGGGGCCAAGAGGATTTTTTCTGGGTTATTTCATGCTGCGCGATATCGGCAGGATTCGAGTTGAGGGAAATATCCAAACCCTTATGAGGATTTTATCATTTGTCAGGGCCACTCGAGGAGTAGTAACTGAAATGCATGGCCATGCTCGAATACAGATTCGTTTTATCAGTTAAGTTACTCTCTAGTCGGGGAAACCACTCTTGATACAGATCGCTTGTGAGATACGACCTTTGCGAATGCGGATTTGCAAATTGTCTTACATTGAGTGGGAGAAATTTTAAAAGGATATGAGAATCGGTTATCGCACCTACACTTGTACGGACAAGTGGGAGTTTGTTGGAGCCTTGTGTCCTCCACATGTAGTGTGATAACGTCATTGCACATACCCTTGTACGGACAAGTGGGAGATTGTTGGGGCTGGTGTCCTTGACAATTAAGTACAATGACTTATTAAATCTCTTTAAGGATCACAAGGGCATACTTCAGTATTATTATCAGTTGATCCACGTTTATCAATAACGGTTGGCTTGCTAGATAAGTTTGACGTTATTGTCATACGGATGGCGGTGATCAACTGGTCCCTATACGTCACACCTATAGGACACGTTTGAGAGATGTGAAGGTATGAAAATACAGTCACATTTATGCCGAATATGACTAAACAATTAGTCAGAGGTATTGACTATTAAATTAGTCAATAAGATGTTGAGATTATTATTTAATACGGATTAAATAATTTTAGCTAATACGGATTACATGTTTAATTCGTAAAATTAAATATAAGCGGTTATATTTAATTAAATATTGTATTCGCGTATTAATATAAACGGTTCTATTAATTTGGGTAATTATACAATATCGTAATTTTATCAGACCATTATTAATACATCGACTGCATTAATATCTGATACATGTATGCGATTTATAATTAAAATCCCGCAAATAATATTTAGCAAATCGGGTTGAATCACGCAAAGGAATAAGGTAAGAGTGGAGAAAGCCCACTCTCACCCATCCAATTCGGCCGACCCATGTATTCACTACATAAGGAGAGTCCTTCTCCTTATGTCAGTAACTATTGAATCATAATTCTCACAATTAGGGTTTTGAGAGCATTCTTCTCCCAAAACTCAGATCTCACATCTAAAACCTCAATAGCTTTCCCCATATTGCAAGGCAATTGGAGAGTATTTTCTAGCACACGCGGCATCATCTCAAACAAAGTCTTGGGTGCAAGTTATAGGAGGGAATTTACTTTAATTCATGTTCTTAGGCCTTTTCAAGCAAGGACCCAAGGTTTTATTCTTTTTCATGTTTTTATTTATCTTATGACAATATTCACAACTGTAATTTTCATTATAATCCTGCAAGTTTAGGGCGAATACATGCTTTATTCGCCACAGTAGCGGCCATTTTTACTTTTCAGGCATGATTTAGACCACGTGTCGGAAATCGCATCATGAGGTATCTTATTCGATTCTAGACCCTAAAAACTACTGTAAATCACTTTTAGACGGTTATCCGATTTTCGACCGAAACTGGTTGATAGCATACCAATAATGTCAAATGTCTTCCGATGTTTTTGAAAATTTTTCTGCCCGCTTTATTTGACTTGATTAACCATCCGTGCAATTTTCGTACACTTTTGTTGGGGAGCTCAGAAGCCTAAAAAACGTGTATTACACTTCAATTCGAGCCGTTGCGGCTGGTTGGAGCGGCCATTTTTATTTTTTAGACTGTTTTTTTTACCACGTGTCCGAAATCGCATCATGACGTATCTTATTCGATTCTGGACCCTATAAACTACTATAAATTACCTTTACAAGGTTATCCAATTTTCGGCCAAAATTGGTTTATGGTATATCGGTAATGTCCAATGTCTTATGATGTTTTCAAAAACAATATGTGCCTGCTTTATCTGATTTGATTAACCATCCGTGAGGTTTTCGTACATTTTTGTTCCAGGTGCTCAATGGCCAAAAAAACGTGTATCATACAATTCAATTCGACCTGTTTCTGGTGGTCGGAGCGGCCAGTTTTATTTTTCAGCCAGTTTCATACCACGTGTCTAAAATCACATCATAAGGTATCTTATTTGATTCTAAACCCTATAAGCTACTTTAAATCTCTTTTACACGTTTATCCGATTTTCGACCGAAACTGGTTTATCGCATACCTGTAACGACAATGTCTTCCGATGTTTTTGAAAATTTTTGTGCCCACTTTATCTGAATAGATTAACCATTCGTTCGATTATCCCACATTTTTGTTCCGGAATCTCGGAGGCCTAAAAAACGTGTATTGTACACTTCAATTCGGCCCGTTTCGGTGGTTGTCGAACCCATTTTTACTTTTCAGGCCTGATTTACACCATGTGTCCGAAATCGCATCATGAGGTATCTTATTCGATTCTAGACCCTAAAACTATTGTAAATCACTTTTACACAGTTATCCGATTTTCGACCGAAACTGGTTTATAGCATAACAATAACGTCAAATGTCTTCCGATGTTTTTGAAAAAATTTCTGCCCGCTTTATTTGACTTGATTAACCATCCGTGCAATTTTCGTAGACTTTTGTATGCGAGCCCAGAAGCCTAAAATATGTGTATTACACTTCAATTCGAGCCGTTGTGGCTGGTTGGAGCGACCATTTTAATTTTTCAGACTGTTTTTATACCACTTGTCCGAAATCGCATCATGACGTATCTTATTCGATTCTGGATCCTATAAACTACTATAAATCACCTTTACGATGTTTTCCCATTTTCGGCCAAAACTGGTTTATGATATACCGGTAACGTCCAATGTCTTATGATGTTTTCAAAAACAATATGTGCCCGCTTTATCTGACTCGATTAACCATTCGTGCGATTTTCGTGCATTTTTTTTCGGGAGCTCAATGGTCAAAAAAACGTGTATTGTACACTTCAATTCGACCCGTTTTGGTGGTGGTAGCGGCCATTTTTACTCTTCAGGCCTGATTTACACCATGTGTCCGAAATCGCATCATGAGGTATCTTATTCGATTCTAGACCCTAAAACTATTGTAAATCACTTTTACACAGTTATCCGATTTTCGACCGAAATTGGTTTATAGAATAACAATAACGTCAAATGTCTTCCGATGTTTTTGAAAAAAATTTTGCCCGCTTTATTTGACTTGATTAACCATCCGTGCAATTTTCGTAGACTTTTGTTAGGGAGCCCAGAAGCCTAAAATATGTGTATTACACTTCAATTCGAGCCGTTGTGGTTGGTTGGAGCGACCATTTTTATTTTTCAGACTGTTTTTATAGCACTTGTCCGAAATCGCATCATGACGTATCTTATTCGATTCTGGATCCTATAAACTACTACAAATCACCTTTACGATGTTTTCCAATTTTCGGCCAAAACTGGTTTATGATATATCGGTAACGTCCAATGTCTTATGATGTTTTCAAAAACAATATGTGCCCGCTTTATCTGACTCGATTAACCATCCGTGCGATTTTCGTGCATTTTTGTTTCGGGAGCTCAATGGCCAAAAAAACGTGTATTGTACACTTCAATTCGACCCGTTTTAGTGGTGGTAGCGGCCATTTTTACTTTTCAGGCCTGATTTAGACCACCATCCGAAATCGCATCATGACGTCAAATGTCTTCCGATATTTTTTCAAATTTTTGAGTCCGCTTTATCAGACTCGATTAACCATCTGTGCGATTTTCGAACAATTTCGTTCCGGGAGCTCAGAGGCCTAAAAAAGTGTATTGTATACCCTTCAATTCGAGCAGTTATGGGTGCTCGGAGCGGTCATTTTTATTTTTCAGCCTGTTTTTCTACCACGTGTCCGAAATCCCATCATGAGATATCTTACACGATTGTAGACCCTATAAACAACTAATAATCACTTTTACACGGTTATCCGATTTTCGAACGAAATTGGTTTATAGTATACCGGTAACGTTAAATGTCTTTCGATGTTTTTTCAAATTTTTGAGTCCGCTTTATCTGACTCGATTAACCATCTGTGCGATTTTCGGACATTATCGTTTCAGGAACTCAAATGCCTAAAAAAAGTGTATTATATACCCGTCAATTCGAGAAGTTTTGGGTGGTCGGAGCGACCATTTTTATTTTTCAGCCTGTTTTTCTACCAGGAGTCCGAAATCGCATCATGTAATATCTTATTCGATTGTAGACCCTATAAACTACTAATAATCACTTTTACACAATTATCCGATTTTCGAACGAAATTGGTTTATAGCATACCTGTAACGTCAAATGTCTTCCGATGTTTTTTCAAATTTTTGAGTCCGCTTTATCAGACTCGATTAACCATCTGTGCGATTTTCGAACAATTTCGTTTCGGGAGTTCAGAGGCCTAAAAGTGTATTGTATACCCTTCAATTCGAGCAGTTATGGGTGCTCGGAGCGGTCATTTTTATTTTTCAGCCTGTTTTTCTACCACGTGTCCGAAATCGCATCATGAGATATCTTATACGATTGTAGACCCTATAAACAACTAATAATCACTTTTACACGGTTATCCGATTTTCGGCCGAAATTGGTTTATAGCATATCGGTAACGTCAAATGTCTTCTGATGTTTTTGCAAATTTTTGAGTCCGCTTTATCTGGCTCGATTAACCATCTGTGCGATTTTCCGACATTTTCGTTCCGGGAGCTCAGAGGCCTAAAAAACGTGTATTAAATAACCATCAATTCGAGCTGTTTCGGGTGGACGAGCGGTCATTTTTATTTTTCAGCTTGTTTTTCTACCACGTGTCCGAAATCGCATCATGAGATATCTTACACGATTGTAGACCCTATAAACAACTATAAATCACTTTTACACGGTTATCCGATTTTCGGCCGAAATTGGTTTATAGCATACCGGTAACGTCAAATGTCTTCTGATGTTTTTGCAAATTTTTGAGTCCGCTTTATCTGGCTCGATTAACCATCTGTGCGATTTTCAGACATTTTCGTTCCGGGAGCTCAGAGGCCTAAAAAACGTGTATTAAATAACAATCAATTCGAGCTGTTTCGGGTGGTCGGAGCGGTCATTTTTATTTTTCATCCTGTTTTTCTACCACGTGTCCGAAATCACATCATGAGATATCTTATACGATTGTAGACCCTATAAACAACTATAAATCACTTTTACACGGTTATTCGATTTTCGAACGAAATTGGTTTACAGTATACCGGTAACGTCAAATGTCTTCCGATATTTTTTCAAATTTTTGAGTCCGCTTTATCAGACTCGATTAACAATCTGTGCGATTTTCGAACAATTTCGTTCCGGGAGCTCAGAGGCCTAAAAAAGTGTATTGTATACCCTTCAATTCGA
Source organism: Silene conica (assembly GCA_029255685.2). Classification (NCBI taxonomy): domain Eukaryota; kingdom Viridiplantae; phylum Streptophyta; class Magnoliopsida; order Caryophyllales; family Caryophyllaceae; genus Silene; species Silene conica. The sequence continues at coordinate 46,405,829 of CM055317.2, read as the reverse complement.
GCAGTTATGGGTGCTCGGAGCGGTCATTTTTATTTTTCAGCCTGTTTTTCAACCACGTGTCCGAAATGGCATCATGAGATATCTTATACGATTGTAGACCCTATAAACAACTAATAATCACTTTTACACGGTTTTCCGATTTTCGAACGAAATTGGTTTATAGTATACCGGTAACGTTAAATGTCTTTCGATGTTTTTTCAAATTTTTGAGTCCGCTTTATCTGACTCGATTAACCATCTGTGCGATTTTTGTTGGGGCTGGTGTCCTTGACAATTAAGTACAATGACTTATTAAATCTCTTTAAGGATCACAAGGGCATACTATTGTATTATTACCAGTTGATCCACGTTTATCAATAACGGTTGGCTTGCTAGATAAGTTTGACGTTATTGTCATACGGATGGCGGTGGTCAACTGGTCCCTATACGTCACACCTATAGGACACGTTTGAGAGATGTGAAGGTATGAAAATACAGTCACATTTTGCCGAATATGACTAAACAGTTAGTCAGAGGTATTGACTATTAAATTAGTCAATAAGATGTTGAGAATTATTATTTAATACGGATTAAATAATTTTAGCTAATACGGATTACAAGATTAATTCGTAAATTAAATATAAACGGTTATATTTAATTAAATATTGTATTCGCGAATTAATATAAACAGTTATATTAATTTAAGTAATTATACAATATCGTATTTTATCAGACCATTATTAATATATCGACTGTATTAATATCTGATAACATGTTACGATTTATAATCATAAACCCGCGAAATATATTTAAGCAATTGGGTCGAATCACGTATTGGGATAAGGTAAGAGTGGAAGCCCACTCCTACCCAAACCCTAATTTCGGCCGAATTGGAGAGCTACATAAGGAGAGTCCTTCTCCTTATGTAGACGACTCTTGGCATACTGTTAAATAATTCTCAAGTAAAATTAGGGTTTTGAGAGCACTCTTCTCCCAAAACCTCAGATCTCACATCTAAAACCTCAAGGGCTCTCCCTATATTGCAAGGCAATTGGAGAGGATTTCTAGCACACGCGGCCACGTCTCAGACTAAGTCTTGGGTGCAAGTTATAGGAGGGAATTTGCATTAATTCCTGTTCTTAGGCCTTTTGCGCGAGGACTAAAGGTTGTACTTCTTTTCTCATGTTTTTTTAATCTTATGACAATATTCACAATTGCATATTTCATTATAATCCTGTAATTTTGGGGTGAATACGCGTTTTATTCCCCACAAGTGGTATCAGAGCCTTAGGCCATGAAAATTTTACAATTGTGTCTTTCATAAGTTTTAAAATTTTGAAAACCGTACCTTCTGTCGAAGGCACTCGATCGAGTCCCTGTGACACTCGATCGAGTGCCATCGTACCAGGCTGCCGTGCGTGGGTTTTAGTGAGAAATCGATCTTGTTTTCGATTATAATTTGCATATTGTTAATTAATCGATATTTTTAGCAATATGTGAATCTTTTGTTGTTGTTTATATATGATTTACAAGTTTTAAATCCAAGTTATAAACTCGTTTTGATTTAAAAGTGCAGCGATTTGCAATTTTACGAGCCACTCGATCGAGCCATGCTGCACTCGATCGAGTGACCCTGACACTCGATCGAGTGCTCCTGTAACTCGATCGAGTGCTCTCGTTTCGGGGTATTTATTTTCGAAAATAACTCGTTTTCTTATTTTCACATGGCTTAAAATAATATACTGTATACGGAAATAGTATATTATTTAGTGAAACGGTTCACCCTCGTTTGATACATATTGTTTTAAAACAGTTTAAAATAATGGATTATATGTTTATTAAAATTGGTGATTAAAACGGTATAGTCACTTAATTTTAATCTTAAAAGGTGGTTTGGTATAAATTTATTAATCATAATAACGGTATTATGTCATGTATAAATTGTTTTAGTTGATGCATTTTATTTATCGTCTTGTGAATGCCTTGAATGCTTTCAATAACGTATTTAATTTTTGCAAACGGTTGTAACTTAGTGTGGCCTTAGAAGATTGTGTTACCGTAATGATGGGACACGATCTTGCTTGTAATTTTGAGATCTTGAATCTCCGTTTTGGGTTTTTGCCATGTAATTACTTTTGTATTTAAATTAGAATGTATCTAGGATTACTTTTGTAATTTAAATTAGTAATTTTGCGAAGACCAAAGAGAAGACGGAGACCGGATGCTCACTCCCGCTGCAAGGACCAAGATGAAACATCAAGACAAGCTTCTAGGGTCCAACGGTGGATTCCAAGTTGTTTTATGTTTATTTTGGTAGGATAGGCCACACTAGGACTTTTATTTACGTTTATTGCATTTATCTTTACGCTTTCATCGATAATAGCTTGCATCATATTCCGCCTAAAAACCAAACCACCTATATCATGCCTGAAAACTGACTCATGTAGAGGTCACGCGTTAGTTTTCTGTGACAATACAGATGTCACATGTCATTTAAAAGCCATCACTTTATTTAATTCATTCACGCAAATGCTAGTTTTTAGTTCACTTGTATATGGATAAATAAAAGTTGATGGGGTCTTCCTCGTATAACCAAAAATTGAGATTAGTCTTTATAAATCAGCCTCCCATGAATCCCTTCTTCGTCGGTAGGCATAATATGACCCCTTCTACGTCGGGTAAGTGGGAACAGATGATTTATTTTATCTCAACATCATGGTCACTCGATAATATTCCAGTGACTGAGATGGACTAATAGATAGGATTTACGGAAATCTATCGACCAAGAGTTCCAACGATTGGAATTAGCCAAACTGTGGGCTTATCAATATACGGAAATTGAGTCTTGGGATCGTTTATATAATTCTTGAGGGAGATCAATTATATAAATGCATGAGTCTACGAGTTTAAATTCACATTTAATATAGACTTAAATCACAACAATAAGTTGCTTATATGGTTTTGTTTTATCTTCTTTTTCAGTGTAGAACACGTTCATTAAAACTGCTGTAAAACTAAAATGGCTGGTGAAGACCCAATGCCAAGTGCCAAGCTAGCACGTGAATCCTGGCTAAAAGCCTTCATGGACTCCATGAATCAGTCAACTAGACTGAGGAATGATGGGTCAAACTTCTCTGACTGGGAGGCAGCACTACGGAATGCTGCCATTGCTGACGGAAAGCTCAAGTTCTTAACTGAGCCCATTCCGCCAAACCCAGGAACTGGAGCTAGAGCCAACGAAATTCGCGCTCATAGCGATTTCGTTATGGAAGCGGGTGCGATAAAGAACGTACTCATCTATGCAATGGAATCCAATTTGCAAAGACGCTTCATAACCCATGGTGCAAACAAGATTTTCACCACGCTCACTAACGAATTCTCCAAGGCTCCGAGAATCGTTTCTTATGAGCATACCTGTCGCTTCTTTGAGGCGAAACTCCAGAAGGGCCAAGCTGTTAGCCCACATATTCTCAACATGATTGAGAATATCGAGAAACTGGAGTCCCTAAACTGCAAGATCAGTGAGAACATCATCGTTGATCGCATGCTTCATTCGCTTCATGACGGGTTCGCCCTCTTTAGGGCCAACTACTACATGAACGACATGAAGAAGACTCCCCATGAGCTCCACTCCCTTCTCGTACAGACTGAGAAGGATCTTAAGTTGAGTGGGAGTCTTAAGCAGGATGTTCTCATGATCTCCAGTAAGGGGAAAGGTAAAGGGAAGGCTAAAGCTCAGGGCGACCTAGCAGTAGGTAAGCCCAGGTTCAAGAAACCAGGATTTACAAAGAGTGGGCCTGGTGAGTCGAGTAACTCACAAGGCAAGACAAAGAGCAAGGATACAAGCATGGAATGTCACCATTGCCACAAGACTGGGCATTGGAGGCGCTCCTGCCCCGTGTATCGCGAGGACATTAAGGCAGGCCGCGTTACCCCTGTTGGTATGTCTTCTTCTTCTTTTATTCACATGATTGAGATTAACCACGCAAGTTGCGGAACTTGGGTACTTGATACTGGTTGTGGTTCTCATCTATGTAATCATGTGCAGGGCCTCCGAAACCAAGAACCCCTAATCAAGGGTGAGGTGGACCTGCGTGTCGGGAATGGAGCACGTGTGGCTGCAGTCTCGAAGGGAACATACGTAATCCAGCTTCCAAGTGGATTCGAGTTATTTTTGTATAACTGTTATTATGTTCCTAGTTTATCCAAAAACATTATTTCAGTTTCTGCACTTGACAAACTCGGATTTTCATTTGTAATAGAGAATAATAGCTGTATTTTCTCTTTGCACAATATGATTTATGGCAAGGCAGTTTCCATGAATGGAATTTATGTTTTAGATCAAACTACCGAGATATTACATGTGAATAATAAAGGAATAAAGGTAGGTGACAAAGATCAAACTTACCTATGGCATTGTCGTATGGGACACATAAATGAGAAACGCGTTAAACAGCTCATACAGAATGGAGCTATTTCGCCCTTTGATTTCGAATCATATGGCACGTGTGAATCATGTCTCATCGGCAAAATGACTCGTATTTCCTTCAAAGGTGTTGGAATGCGCGCTGCCGACCTATTAGGACTCATACATACGGACGTATGTGGCCCTATGTCGATCAACGCACGAGATGGCTATAGGTATTTCATCACTTTCACGGATGATTTAAGTAGATATGGCTATGTCTACTTAATGAAGCACAAAAGTGAATCCTTTGACAAGTTCAAAGAATACCAGAATCGGGTACAGAACCAGCTGGGTAGAAAGATTAAAGCACTACGCTCGGATCGTGGTGGTGAGTATCTTTCACGCGAGTTTGATCAACACCTAAAAGACTGTGGGATCGTACTACAGTTGACTCCACCTGGAACACCACAATTAAATGGTGTGTCCGAACGGAGAAATCGAACTTTACTTGATATGGTTCGATCCATGATGAGTCACACCGTTGTGTAAAACCCCTCGCGAAAGCGGAAAAGTAAACACATAAAAGTACTAAAAATGCAGCGGAATTAAAACTTTTAGAAGATAAAACAACATGCGAGAAGTCTTAAACTGAAACATAAACTGAAACTGAAAACCAAAATAGATAAGTAACAGTACTAAGTACGGAAATGAAAATATATACATCGCCTGGGATGGAACATCCCTACAGGCACAAAAGCGTAAACAGTAAAAGTCTAAGAGTCTAGCTAAGCGTAAACGGGTAAGTCATCTGATGAATGGATCATCACTCGCTAGCTCTCCTGTAACCCTGATCTCCAACCCTGCATGTACCTACATACATGAAAACATGTACGCCACAATCAGTGGGGAGTGACTAGAGTTCTCCTAGCCACCTTTTGTGACAACACGTAACATATAAAACAATACAAAATACTCCAACATATATCAACATGTGAAGCATAAACAACTCATCATCTGATCTCTTACCAACATGTGATTATCATGCACGGCTCTCAACTAACTTCATAAACAAATAGGAAGGAGAGCCGGTTTCCCTACTGGTTACCCAGTCGGGGGGTCTTTCAATCCAATTATTTATGAAACCGAACTAAGAGTCATCCAATGCCTTGGATGATTAAACCACAACTAAATAACATCAACAACTCGACATGCATATCTGACACTGTACCATCATCTAGGCAAGCAGATAAACATCCATAACTCATCATGCATATCTGACACTGTACCATCATCTAGGCAAGCAGATACACATTCATAACACTAGCAACGGGTCCAGAGGTGAACTTAACACATATCCCATTACTACACTATGTCGGGTCCAGAGGTGAGCTTAACACATATCCCAACATCTAATCAAGTAAAGGGTCCAGAGGTGAACTTAACACATATCCCTAAACTTACAAACATGAAAAGGGTCCAGAGGTGAGCTTAACACATATCCCTAATCATCCAAAAGCAAAGGGTCCAGAGGTGAACTTAACACATATCCCAATGCTACAAACATGTATTGGGTCCAGAGGTGAACTTAACACATATCCCAATACACAGTCATCGCACAACGGGTCCAGAGGTGAACTTAACACATATCCCGTGTACGACAACCGATCACGTGTCAGGTCCAGAGGTGAGCTTAACACATATCCTGACACGCCCAAGCAAAACACGTAATGGGTCCAGAGGTGAACTTAACACATATCCCATCACGCGACAGATAAACACGTAGTGGGTCCAGAGGTGAACTTAACACATATCCCACCACGCGACAACCATTGAACCATTGAACAACCAAAGATAGAAACTAACCTATAGTTCTAACTTCTTAAACCTCTAATCAACATTCAATTGATTCCGGGAACTAGGGCGAGGGAGAGCCGGTTTCCCTTTCGGTTACCCGACCGGGGGGTCTCTATCCTCACTACATTCCCGAACCCAATATAACGTTGCCCGTACACCGGGGACCTCAAATACATGCCACGGGTACACAAAACAAGTTTCAAGTAAAACCGATAAACCGTTTAAAAGTTACGATCAATTTACGAAAAACTCAAAATGACATACAGGGATCCCCAGCCGGTCGGCAGGCAGCCGGTCGGCCGGCTGGCAATCCCTCAGCCTACATCTCCTTTCAAAACCGAGAAAACACCAAGAAGGACTCCCAGCCGGTCGGCAGGCAGCCGGTCGGCCGGCTGGGAACCCCATTCCCTAGCCTTTACTAACATCGTATCCATCCCCATATGCACTCCCAGCCGGCTGGCAGGCGGCCGGTCTGCCGGCTGGGCTCCCTCCTATGCTATGTTTATCGCAAAACACACAATACAAGGAAGGATGACTACCAGCCGGTCGGCAGGCAGCCGGTCGGCCGGCTGGCAGTCCTAAGGCCAAATTCTCGAAACTTTCGAAAAAATACAAGACGCGCTCTCAGCCGGTCGACCGGCGGCCGGTCGGTCGACCGGCTCAGAGAGCCTGATCACCAAAACGTGATTTTCCAGATTTCTCAAAACATCAATAAACGACACAAATCCTTATGAAACGCTACAAATGGTGTTTACCCAGCATTACCAATCATTCAATACTACTATCTATCAGCAAACAAATCCCATAACAATCCTCGAATGAATTATACATGTATCCGTCGCAAAATGATAAAAACTGAAAGTATACTTAAGGGCATTTGACAAGCAATTCAAGCATAAATTCTTCACATATACAACATCCTAAACATATTACTAAGTCCAATCATCAAAGAACTTGAACAAAATCAGAAGAATAATCATCAGAATCATCAAGCATGCTAATATACACAAAAAGGCCGAGTTTCTCATTATCGTCACCTTTAAGCTTAATCCGGCGAATGATCCTCCTCTACAATGTAAGAGTCCACGTCGGGATCGTCAAGACCAACCCCTACAACAAAGAAAACGGTTCAAGAACATCAAAAACGGATTAAAGGCAAAACAGCCCGATTTTTGAAGTCGATAAAATGAAAAACGAAAGTGATGGATGTCTTGGAAATCGCGCGAGGATTCCGAAAATGTACTTACTTTCGCGATTTGGAGAGCGGATGATGGAGAAAAGCTTGAAAAGAAGAGAGTATTAAATGGAGGTTTTGTGAGATTTGAGTTTACAGTGAAATGAAGCTTGAGGGAGGGGAAATGTCGACTTAAGGGTTTATAAGGGTACAAGTGGGTCCTTTCCGAATAATTAAATGGAACGGACTTTTAAACGGATATGGAACGAGTACTTGAGTCGGATATTTAATTATGCCAAGTTGTATTCGTCTTAAGAACTGGAGGTTCTTAAGGCGGATCTTATTTATTTATAAAAATTTCCTAATTAAATTATTAAAATATTATTTTATTATTTAAAATAATTAAAATCGCTTAAATTAGGTTTTACGAAAATACGGGATGTTACAATCACCCCAACTTCAAAAAGTTTCGTCCTCGAAACTCGAACGGACGTAAATTTATATACAATACCTCAATCAAATAAGAAAGGATGCGCAGCACGCATCGATGCCTCAGTCTCCCAAGTCTGCTCCTCGATCTCGCCGCAACGCCAAAGAATCTTCACCAAGGGCACCACCTTGCTCCTAAGTTTCCTCTCCTGTCGGTCAAGGATCTTCACGGGACGCTCCTCAAAAGCAAGACTCGGCTCCAGGTTCTCAATCTCTCCAGGCAAAACATGACTCGGGTCACTGATGTATCTGCGGAGCTGGGAAACGTGAAAAACGTTATGAACCTTGCCCAAACTAGGAGGCAAGTCCAAACGATAAGCTACGGCACCAATCTTCTTCGCGATCACAAAAGGTCCAATGTACTTAGGGCTCAGCTTGCCCTTAACTCCAAATCTTTTGACACCCTTCATCGGAGACACCCTCAAAAATACACTGTCACCCTCCTCGAACTCTAAGGGTCGACGACGGACATCTGCATAGGACTTCTGCCGGTCCTGAGCGGCTTTCATCCTATTCCTAATAAGCTGTACACGGTCAATGGTCTCAGCTAGCTGATCAGGTCCAAGGTCACGAACATCGCTAGCCTGATCCCAACAAATAGGGCTACGGCACTTCCTGCCATAAAGAGCCTCGTACGGAGCCATACCAATGGAAGCATGATAACTGTTGTTGTAAGAAAACTCTACCAACGGCAAACTCTGCTCCCAAGAGCTCTGAAAGTCGAGAGCACAAGCGCGGAGCAAATCCTCAAGTGTCTGTATAGTCCTCTCGGACTGACCATCGGTCGCAGCATGAAAAGCAGTGCTCATCAACAAACGGCTACCCATCGCCTCCTGCAAGGCCTTCCAGAACCTGGAACAAAACCTCGGATCACGATCTGAAACTATCTCTCTCGGCACACCGTGATATCGGACTATCTCAGCAATATAAGCCCTGGCTAAACGATCCATGTCCCACGTCTCTCTGATCGGCACGAATCTGGCACACTTAGTTAGGCGATCAACAATAACCCAAATCGCATCTTTGCCTCCCACGGTCTTAGGCAAAGCAGTAACAAAATCCATAGATATGCACTCCCACTTCCACTGAGGAACGGGAAGCGGCTGTAGCAAACCACCAGGTCTCCTATGCTCTATCTTGACTTGTTGACAAGTCAAGCACCTACTAACATAATCCAAGATCTCCTTCTTCATACCAGGCCACCAAAACATAAGCCTCAAATCCTTGTGCATCTTCTCTCCACCTGGATGAACGGAATACGGTGACAAATGAGCCTCATCAAGAATCCTCTTCCTCAAACCTGGCACGACAGGAACATACATCCTACCACGGAACTTAAGGAAACCATCAGCATCTATCACCAAGTCGGGTGCAACACCACTCGAAATCTTAGCCTCGAACTTCTTGAAGTCGGCATCTAAAGGCAAACTCTGGCGAATCTCCCAATATAAAGACGGCTCGGCAGTCATAGCAGACAACCAATCAAAACCACTACCCACCATCTCTAATCTCAGCTTCCGGAACTCGGAACACAACTCATCGGGCAATACCCTCATGGCACTCATCGAATGAGAAGTCTTGCGACTAAGCGCATCAGCAACTACATTGGCTTTTCCCTCATGATACAACAACTCGATGTCATAATCTTTCACCAACTCTAGCCAACGCCTCTGTCTCATGTTAAGGTCTTTCTGAGTGAAAATGTACTTTAAGCTCTTATGATCGGTGAAAATGCGGCAATGAGATCCCATCAGGTAATGACGCCACATCTTCAAGGCATGAACAACTGCGGCCAACTCCAAATCATGTGTCGGATAGTTCACCTCATGAACTCTCAACTGTCTAGATGAATATGCTATCACCTTACCACTCTGCATCAGTACACACCCAAGTCCTAACATCGAAGCATCGCAATATACATCAAAGTCCACTCCGATCTCTGGCAAAGCTAACACTGGGGCGGAAGTCAATCTGGTCTTCAACTCCTGGAAGGAACTCTCACACTTGTCGGTCCACACAAATTTGGCTTCTTTCTTCAGCAACTGAGTCATCGGGCGAGCTAATCTAGAGAAATCCTCAACGAATCTACGATAATAACCAGCCAAACCCAAAAAGCTACGGATCTCTCCAACATCCTTAGGACTCTCCCAATCAACTACAGCCTCTATCTTCGCGGGATCTACCATCACACCCTCGCTGGATATCACATGTCCTAAAAAGGCAACCTTCGAGAGCCAAAATTCACACTTTGAAAACTTTGCGAACCACTTCTGCTTGCGCAGAATCCCAAGAATTAATCGAAGATGCTCAGCATGTTCTTCATCGGTCTTCGAATATATCAAGATGTCATCAATGAAAACTACTACACAAGTGTCAAGATACTCGCTGAAAGTACGATTCATCTGATCCATAAAAATCGCCGGTGCATTAGTCAACCCAAATGGCATAACCACGAACTCAAAATGTCCATATCTGGTACGAAATGCAGTCTTCGCAATATCAGCCTCTCTCACTGGAATCTGATGATAACCTGATCGAAGATCAATCTTAGAAAACCTCGAAGCACCTCTCAACTGATCAAACAAATCATCTATCCTGGGCAAAGGATATCGGTTCTTCACGGTCACTCGGTTCAGTTCTCTATAGTCGATGCACAATCTCATGGAACCATCTTTCTTCTTGACGAACAACACAGGAGCACCCCACGGAGAAGCACTAGGTCTAATGAAACCTTTCTCGATCATCTCTTCCAATTGCTGCTTCAACTCTTTCAACTCTGGCGGAGCCATACGGTAAGGAGCTTTAGAAATCGGTCCGGTACCTGGAACAAGCTCAATAGTAAACTCCACATCTCTCTCTGGTGGTATCCCTGGCAAGTCTTCTGGGAACACATCTGGATACTCACGAACAATGGCTACATCTTCAAGCTTCGGTAGCGATGGTTTAGCAGCTGTAACAACACACAGGAAGGCTTGGCAACCCTTCCTAAGAAGATGAGAAGCTTTCATCGAAGAGATAACACGAACACCCCTTTGAGGGCGAGTTCCCCTATAGGAAACACGAACTCCTGAAGAACTCCTCAAGCAGATTTTCTGGTCGCGACACTCGAAGCGAGCATGGTATCGCGATAACCAATCCATACCGAGGATAATGTCAAACTCCTCGAGAGGAAATCTCAGTAAGTCCGCTGGAAATGTGGCTTGACCAATAACAATAGGAACATCCCTATGGGACGAAGAGCATGAAAACACGTCTCCAGAAGGTAAGGAAATAGAAGTCTCCTCAACCAATGAAGACTCAAGAGCTAGACGGTCGGCGAACTGAGTCGATATAAATGACAAAGAAGCTCCAGTATCGAATAAAATAAGGCACTCAGCGCCAAGAACAGAAAATATACCGGCAACAATGTCAGGATGCGCCTCTGCCTCCGCCCTAGTCATCACAAAAATCTTCCCTTTCGGCTTCCCTCCTTTCGTCGCTGCAGCAGCAGTGGCAGCCTTGCCAAGTGCGGTGTTCCTCTCAGGACACTCATACGATCGATGCCCAAATCCATTACAAGTGAAACACTTATAGGCATTCTTGAAACAGTCAAAACCCGGATGAGAAGGTTTACCACAACGGTGGCAAACACTAGGAGATGTGTCGGTGTGAACAAAGGTCTTAGCAACCGGAGCAGAGAACCTCTCAAAACGCTTCTTCTGGGAAGAAGGCGAAGAAGTAGAAGGAACAAATGGTCTCTTCCCCTGGTACACGGATCTCTGATGAGAAGTGAAGCTGGAAGTAGCGGCACGAGTCTCAGCATCAATGGCACGAATAGAACTCTCGGCCCAAATAGCATCGTCATAAACCTCCACAAAAGAAGTAGAGTCACGACGAACCATACTCTCAATCCTCGGCCCTAGCTTCCCTCGGTAGAAATACACCCTCTCAGCCTCATCACGAACAAATCTCGATGCAAAATGAGCTAACTGGTTGAACTTGTCAGTGAATTCTTGCACGGTCATCTTCCCTTGCTTCAAATCCATAAATTCTTTCAACCTCTGCGATCTCATCTCTTTGGGGTAGAACCTCGCCTCGAGCCTGTCTTTGAAAGCCTCCCAATCGAACATCGGGTCAAGAATAGCGGTAGGTCCAGTCAATGCCCACCAACGGTCAGCCTCTAATGTCAGGAAGTGAGCGGCTAAACGCACTCTATCCTCCCTAACGACTGAGTATAAGGTGAAGCTCTTTTCCATCTCTCTAAACCACTCTGTGAGGGCTACTGGGTCAGCCTCGCCTCCGTAGGTCCTAACATGGCTTCTGGACATCTGAGAGGCAATCCAGGAAAAGCTACCCGGACGATTCGTCTCGCCGCCCGGCGGTGGAGGAGGTGGAACATTCCCCGCTTGCTGTCTCTGTGTCTCAAGCAAATGCTGAATTGCTTGCAGTACTATGTTATCAGCAGCTCTAGGTCTCACCATCCTTCAAAAGAGAAAATAAGGATTAGCTTAGCAATTAGCAATCACAAGTAGGCTACAAATTAAGTCCTTAGATCTACCCATCTCTCATTCATTATTTGTTTATTTGGTCAAGTTAAGGTTGGGGGTCACATGAGTGCGTCGGGAGCAATAATGCTCTGATACCAACTGTAAAACCCCTCGCGAAAGCGGAAAAGTAAACACATAAAAGTACTAAAAATGCAGCGGAATTAAAACTTTTAGAAGATAAAACAACATGCGAGAAGTCTTAAACTGAAACATAAACTGAAACTGAAAACCAAAATAGATAAGTAACAGTACTAAGTACGGAAATGAAAATATATACATCGCCTGGGATGGAACATCCCTACAGGCACAAAAGCGTAAACAGTAAAAGTCTAAGAGTCTAGCTAAGCGTAAACGGGTAAGTCATCTGATGAATGGATCATCACTCGCTAGCTCTCCTGTAACCCTGATCTCCAACCCTGCATGTACCTACATACATGAAAACATGTACGCCACAATCAGTGGGGAGTGACTAGAGTTCTCCTAGCCACCTTTTGTGACAACACGTAACATATAAAACAATACAGAATACTCCAACATATATCAACATGTGAAGCATAAACAACTCATCATCTGATCTCTTACCAACATGTGATTATCATGCACGGCTCTCAACTAACTTCATAAACAAATAGGAAGGAGAGCCGGTTTCCCTACTGGTTACCCAGTCGGGGGGTCTTTCAATCCAATTATTTATGAAACCGAACTAAGAGTCATCCAATGCCTTGGATGATTAAACCACAACTAAATAACATCAACAACTCGACATGCATATCTGACACTGTACCATCATCTAGGCAAGCAGATAAACATCCATAACTCATCATGCATATCTGACACTGTACCATCATCTAGGCAAGCAGATACACATTCATAACACTAGCAACGGGTCCAGAGGTGAACTTAACACATATCCCATTACTACACTATGTCGGGTCCAGAGGTGAGCTTAACACATATCCCTACATCTAATCAAGTAAAGGGTCCAGAGGTGAACTTAACACATATCCCTAAACTTACAAACATGAAAAGGGTCCAGAGGTGAGCTTAACACATATCCCTAATCATCCAAAAGCAAAGGGTCCAGAGGTGAACTTAACACATATCCCAATGCTACAAACATGTATTGGGTCCAGAGGTGAACTTAACACATATCCCAATACACAGTCATCGCACAACGGGTCCAGAGGTGAACTTAACACATATCCCGTGTACGACAACCGATCACGTGTCAGGTCCAGAGGTGAGCTTAACACATATCCTGACACGCCCAAGCAAAACACGTAATGGGTCCAGAGGTGAACTTAACACATATCCCATCACGCGACAGATAAACACGTAGTGGGTCCAGAGGTGAACTTAACACATATCCCACCACGCGACAACCATTGAACCATTGAACAACCAAAGATAGAAACTAACCTATAGTTCTAACTTCTTAAACCTCTAATCAACATTCAATTGATTCCGGGAACTAGGGCGAGGGAGAGCCGGTTTCCCTTTCGGTTACCCGACCGGGGGGTCTCTATCCTCACTACATTCCCGAACCCAATATAACGTTGCCCGTACACCGGGGACCTCAAATACATGCCACGGGTACACAAAACAAGTTTCAAGTAAAACCGATAAACCGTTTAAAAGTTACGATCAATTTACGAAAAACTCAAAATGACATACAGGGATCCCCAGCCGGTCGGCAGGCAGCCGGTCGGCCGGCTGGCAATCCCTCAGCCTACATCTCCTTTCAAAACCGAGAAAACACCAAGAAGGACTCCCAGCCGGTCGGCAGGCAGCCGGTCGGCCGGCTGGGAACCCCATTCCCTAGCCTTTACTAACATCGTATCCATCCCCATATGCACTCCCAGCCGGCTGGCAGGCGGCCGGTCTGCCGGCTGGGCTCCCTCCTATGCTATGTTTATCGCAAAACACACAATACAAGGAAGGATGACTACCAGCCGGTCGGCAGGCAGCCGGTCGGCCGGCTGGCAGTCCTAAGGCCAAATTCTCGAAACTTTCGAAAAAATACAAGACGCGCTCTCAGCCGGTCGACCGGCGGCCGGTCGGTCGACCGGCTCAGAGAGCCTGATCACCAAAACGTGATTTTCCAGATTTCTCAAAACATCAATAAACGACACAAATCCTTATGAAACGCTACAAATGGTGTTTACCCAGCATTACCAATCATTCAATACTACTATCTATCAGCAAACAAATCCCATAACAATCCTCGAATGAATTATACATGTATCCGTCGCAAAATGATAAAAACTGAAAGTATACTTAAGGGCATTTGACAAGCAATTCAAGCATAAATTCTTCACATATACAACATCCTAAACATATTACTAAGTCCAATCATCAAAGAACTTGAACAAAATCAGAAGAATAATCATCAGAATCATCAAGCATGCTAATATACACAAAAAGGCCGAGTTTCTCATTATCGTCACCTTTAAGCTTAATCCGGCGAATGATCCTCCTCTACAATGTAAGAGTCCACGTCGGGATCGTCAAGACCAACCCCTACAACAAAGAAAACGGTTCAAGAACATCAAAAACGGATTAAAGGCAAAACAGCCCGATTTTTGAAGTCGATAAAATGAAAAACGAAAGTGATGGATGTCTTGGAAATCGCGCGAGGATTCCGAAAATGTACTTACTTTCGCGATTTGGAGAGCGGATGATGGAGAAAAGCTTGAAAAGAAGAGAGTATTAAATGGAGGTTTTGTGAGATTTGAGTTTACAGTGAAATGAAGCTTGAGGGAGGGGAAATGTCGACTTAAGGGTTTATAAGGGTACAAGTGGGTCCTTTCCGAATAATTAAATGGAACGGACTTTTAAACGGATATGGAACGAGTACTTGAGTCGGATATTTAATTATGCCAAGTTGTATTCGTCTTAAGAACTGGAGGTTCTTAAGGCGGATCTTATTTATTTATAAAAATTTCCTAATTAAATTATTAAAATATTATTTTATTATTTAAAATAATTAAAATCGCTTAAATTAGGTTTTACGAAAATACGGGATGTTACACGTTGTGCCTGATTCATTGTGGGGCTATGCTCTTTTGTCAGCCGCTCTAATACTTAACCGAAGTCCGTCTAAAGCTGTTGACAAGACTCCATTCGAGCTATGGAAGGGAACGGTCCCTAACTTGTCCTTTATTCGGGTTTGGGGCTGCGAGGCTTATGTCAAGTGGAGACACGAGGATAAGCTCGGCCCGCGATCGGTCAAAACATACTTTATAGGCTACCCAAAGGGAACGTTTGGTCATTACTTCTACTCGCCTACCGAACAACGTGTTTTTGTTGCGGCTAGTGCGACGTTCTTAGAGAAAGAATTTCTAGAGAACAAGTCAAGTAATAGAACCTTCGATTTATCGGAGGTTCAAGAACCAACTACCGAGCAACCATTGGAGGAAACAGTACCTCCAACCGAGGCTGCGGTAGATATCCCTGAGGAACCTAGGAGGTCGGGAAGAGTCTCTATTCCACCGGACAGATACATTGGTATGGTCGAGGAACACGATACAGATGACATCTTACTCCTAGAGGGTAATGAACCCACAACCTATAAAGGTGCCATGACCAGTTCTGACTCAAAGCTATGGCTAGAAGCCATGCAATCCGAGATGGACTCCATGTATGAGAACAACGTGTGGGATCTTGTGGACCTACCTGCAAAGGTACGTCCCCTTCAATGCAAATGGCTTTACAAGATAAAGCATGCCGTGGAAGGACAACAAGATATCCATAAGGCTAGACTAGTTGCTAAAGGTTTCACCCAAGTGCCAGGCTTGCACTACGATGAGATCTTTGCACCCGTAGTCATGCTACGTTCCATTCGGATTATCTTAGCGATCGCCGCATTTCATGACTATGAAATATGGCAAATGGACGTTAAAACCGCCTTCTTAAACGGTTATTTGGAGGAAGAGTTGTACATGGTACAACCCGAGGGTTTTATCGATTCAGCACATCCTAAGAAAGTTTGCAAGCTTAAGCGTTCCATCTATGGACTTAAGCAAGCATCGCGGAGTTGGAATCATCGCTTCGACCAAGTGATAAAAGAGAATGGGTTCATTCGATCAGTCGAGGAACCATGTCTCTATATCAAGTCGAGTGGGAGCAAGATTGTATTCCTAGTACTGTATGTCGATGACATACTCTTGATTGGGAATGACATACCTCTCTTATCTTCGGTTAAAGCATGGTTGAAAAAACACTTCCAGATGAAAGATCTGGGAGAGGCACAAAGAATTTTGGGCATCCGTATCTACAGGGATAGATCACGACGGATGTTGTCTCTCAGTCAGGAGTCTTATATAGAGAAGATTCTGGAGAGATTCAGCATGACGAACTCCAAAAAGGGGTTCCTTCCTATGACTCTTGGGCTTCACTTGAGCAAGTCTCAAGAAGCTAAGTCAGTGGAAGAGAAAGAGCGCATGAGTCGGATTCCTTATGCTTCGGCAATAGGATCGATCATGTATGCCATGATATGCACACGTCCTGACGTTGCATATGCATTGAGTATGACAAGTCGATTCCAAGCTCATCCAGGTGAACAACACTGGATGGCCGTGAAAAAAATTCTTAAGTACCTACGGAGGACTAAAGATTGGGGATTGACTTTTGGAGGCGACTCGACGCTCTGCGCCACGGGTTACGCAGATGCTAGCTTCCAAACAGATCGAGATGACTCGAAATCTCAGTCTGGATTTGTCTTTACTCTTAATGGTGCTGCTATCAGCTGGAAAAGTTCTAAACAGAGTGTTACAGCAGATTCTACGACTGAGTCCGAGTACTATGCCGCCTCAGAAGCAGCTAAGGAAGCAATATGGATGCGTCAATTCTTACAAGGACTGTCAGTAGTGCCTAGTTCAATTGACCCAATCACCGTCTATTGTGACAATAGCGGTGCCATCTTCCAAGCTAAGGAGCATAAATCTAGCAGCAAGGCTAGGCATGTACAACGGAAAGCTCATCTAATCCGGGATTACGTGGAGCAAAAGGAGATTTTTATTGAAAAGATCGCTACGGATGACAACATAGCTGATCCTCTCACAAAAGCATTACCACGTGATAAGCATGAAGGGCACATTCATTCCATGGGAATTGGATGTGTTCCTAAGTTGTAGTACTCTTTTATGAATTCATGTAATAATTCATTTTCTCGTGTACTCTATTCAACCTTATTGTTATGATATAAAATGTTTTGTTTTTCATGTGGAATTGTACGCCAATTTTGAACACCACAAAGTGAACTGATTAACATTACATCGTTTTGGTCCTTGATTACCCACTTGAGCTGATAACTCAGGTAATCATTTTGTGACGTTGGTTGATGGTGGGTTCAACGAGCCATAAGTCACGTGGATGACTGACCAATCACAAAGGCGAGTTATACGGATATCTCGTAGGACACCCCGTGACAACGTTATGGAGTCCTAAATGTTTTATAACATTGGGTGCCAGGTCGTGGATAGGACCTCCATAGTGTTCCTTAGAGTCGAGTCTTTTGACTTTCAACTGTTTCTTGAGATTAAGACAGATTTTGGGTAACTTTGGTTTCTTTCCCACGGTCACCGTAACAGGGGCCAAGAGGATTTTTTCTGGGTTATTTCATGCTGGGCGATATCGGCAGGATTCGAGTTGAGGGAAATATCCAAACCCTTATCAGGATTTTATCATTTCTCAGGGCCACTCGAGGAGTAGTAACTGAAATGCATGGCCATGCTCGAATACAGATTCGTTTTATCAGTTAAGTTACTCTCTAGTCGGGGAAACCACTCTTGATACAGATCGCTTGTGAGATACGACCTTTGCGAATGCGGATTTGCAAATTGTCTTACATTGAGTGGGAGAAATTTTAAAAGGATATGAGATTCGGTTATCGCACCTACACTTGTACGGACAAGTGGGAGTTTGTTGGAGATTGTGTCCTCCACATGTAGTGTGATAACGTCATTGAACATACCCTTGTACGGACAAGTGGGAGATTGTTGGGGCTGGTGTCCTTGACAATTAAGTACAATGACTTATTAAATCTCTTTAAGGATCACAAGGGCATACTATTGTATTATTACCAGTTGATCCACGTTTATCAATAACGGTTGGCTTGCTAGATAAGTTTGACGTTATTGTCATACGGATGGCGGTGGTCAACTGGTCCCTATACGTCACACCTATAGGACACGTTTGAGAAATGTGAAGGTATGAAAATACAGTCACATTTTGCCGAATATGACTAAACAGTTAGTCAGAGGTATTGACTATTAAATTAGTCAATAAGATGTTGAGAATTATTATTTAATACGGATTAAATAATTTTAGCTAATACGGATTACAAGATTAATTCGTAAATTAAATATAAACGGTTATATTTAATTAAATATTGTATTCGCGAATTAATATAAACAGTTATATTAATTTAAGTAATTATACAATATCGTATTTTATCAGACCATTATTAATATATCGACTGTATTAATATCTGATAACATGTTACGATTTATAATCATAAACCCGCGAAATATATTTAAGCAATTGGGTCGAATCACGTATTGGGATAAGGTAAGAGTGGAAGCCCACTCCTACCCAAACCCTAATTTCGGCCGAATTGGAGAGCTACATAAGGAGAGTCCTTCTCCTTATGTAGACGACTCTTGGCATACTGTTAAATAATTCTCAAGTAAAATTAGGGTTTTGAGAGCACTCTTCTCCCAAAACCTCAGATCTCACATCTAAAACCTCAAGGGCTCTCCCTATATTGCAAGGCAATTGGAGAGGATTTCTAGCACACGCGGCCACGTCTCAGACTAAGTCTTGGGTGCAAGTTATAGGAGGGAATTTGCATTAATTCCTGTTCTTAGGCCTTTTGCGCGAGGACTAAAGGTTGTACTTCTTTTCTCATGTTTTTTTAATCTTATGACAATATTCACAATTGCATATTTCATTATAATCCTGTAATTTTGGGGTGAATACGCGTTTTATTCCCCACAATTTTCGGACATTATCGTTCCAGGAACTCAAATGCCTAATAAAAGTGTATTATATACCCGTCAATTCGAGAAGTTTCGGGTGGTCGGAGCGACCATTTTTATTTTTCAGCCTGTTTTTCTACCACGAGTCCGAAATCGCATCATGAGATATCTTATTCGATTGTAGACCCTATAAACTACTATAAATCATTTTTACACAATTATTCGATTTTCGAACGAAATTGGTTTATAGCATACCGGTAACGTCAAATGTCTTCCGATGTTTTTTCAAGTTTTTGAGTCCGCTTTATCAGACTCGATTAACCATCTGTGCGATTAACGAACAATTTCGTTCCGGGAGCTCAGAGGCCTAAAAAAGTGTATTGTATACCCTTCATTTCGAGCAGTTATGGGTGCTCGGAGCGGTCATTTTTATTTTTCAGCCTGTTTTTCTACCACGTGTCCGAAATCGCATCATGAGATATCTGATACGATGGTAGTGTTGGGAAATGTGTCCTCAACAATAGTGCGATCACAACAATGATAAAATATCATTGTCATAAATCTTATGAAATGAATATGCAAGGGACGATCCAATATTGATTTAGTCAACTGACCAACATTAATCGGTAATGATTGGCTGACTAGAGTTTAACATTACTGTCGTATGACGGTGGTGGTCAGTTGATCCCTTTAGGTCACACCTTTAGGACTAACCCCTTAATCGTATATTGATTAATTGTATAGGATACAGATTGATCGATATTATTAAAACCGTATGTTGAGAAATTAGAGGTTGAATCTTAAGGTAAGATTTATATTTGAAATTGAAAAGTGTCAATTGTCAAATATTAATCGATATTTAAGAAATATCGAAAATTAGTATAAAGAATGGTTTATGGTTATGACAAACGTTGTTAGTACATCGTATCGACGATTATTACGATAACCATATGTTGAGACAATGATTTCGAATCAACTCAATGATTTGTTAAATATGATTTTATTAATTTAGAAATATTATTTACATGGTAAATTTATATTTTAAATTAATACAATTGTTATGTCACATATGATGTTACATAAATTATACAAATTATAAAACGTAAAATAAAAGAGTATTTTACGTTTATATGTACCGGTTGTGGTGGTAATGTTTTATGGGTTTTAAATAAGGATTAATTACCCTAAAGACACATTAAGTTATTAGACTTAAAACCTAAGGTGTAGTGCAAGACACAAGTTGACTCTTTCACTAACCTAGGCCTTGTGTCCCACGGCCAAACCCACCCAACCATCCCATTCTATAAATATGTTGTTAGACACATATTAAAAAGCTAATGAAAACCTAATATCTTTCTAGTGTGAGAAAGTGCTAAAAAAACCTCAATAATATTATCTTCATAATATTTCGACAATACTATTGTTAGTATTAGTATACGGTTTTTGACCTTAATCCGTCTCCTAGCTCGGGTTTGGTTTTGGTTCGATTAAAGGGTAAGTCTTGGTGCGCACTCATTGGAGGCAAGCTTACTTGGTTGCTCTTGGAGGATCGTCCTTAGCATATTTTCGGACCGGTTGTAAGAATACGATTCTCACTAATTCCGCTTTTATTTTGCATGCATAAGATTAAAACGTTTAAACTATATTAAAATGAGTTTAATTAGTATATTAGTAAGACTAATAGTATGAACTAGCTAGTATGACTACCTCGTATAACTAACAATTGGTATCAGAGCCATAAGGTTGTTTGCATGCAACTCGATTTTATACGTTTTTGCGAGAAAATATGATTTTAATTAAAAACGAAAATGAGTAGTACATATAGGATATGCACGAAAATCATATTGCATGTATATATTTCTGGTCTTAAAATAGTTTTAAGTCATTTTGATGATTTATGGAATAATATTGTTCATTATGGTAATTAAAATGTTTAATTAGTGCCAAAAATCGGTTAAAAATGTTTTTATTTGGGAAAAATAGCTAAATAATGTTTCTGGCCATGAATTTTAAATATGTTCTCACATGCATTTAACATATTATGAGTATATAATTTTCGAAATTATTGAAGGTTTTATGCATGGTTTATGATTTTTAATGGTTAAAAGGTCATAAAATGAGTTAAATATGGGATAAATAGTTATATTATGAATTTAACTATGAAAATTTTTGTACATGTCACATGCAATATTTAAATCATATGATGAATTTTCAGAAAATTTTTCGTTAATATTGCATGAATATTGATTTTTATCGTAAAAATCGTAATATTAGTGACATATTTTAGCTTAAATAGTTTAAGTTCGAATTTGACCATAAAAATTTAATATAGTGTCACATATATTATTTCTAGCATGCATGTGAATTTTGAGCTTTTAATCTCGAATATTGCATGAGAAATGATTTTAATCGGTAAAATCGCGTAATATATGACACGAATTATTAAAAATAGTAAATGTTGCTTAAATGGTCCGAAAAATTCACCCATATTAGTCATATTATGTATGATCATCAACATATTTTTATTTAGTGCCAAAAGTTTCTGAAACTTTAAGTTTTAATTTTAAAGAGTTAAAATTGATATTGAGTGTTTAAGGAGTCATAATCTTACTTTATTTTCAGACCTTAAACAGTACTTTTCAGCCTTATTTTTCTGCATTTTCAGATGCCTTGAGTGTCTAGGAAGATGTGAAAATTATATTAGTATTTTATTTCATAATTTTTGCAATAGTTTTGAATTTTTCGAAATATTATGCATATAATACGGCTATTTTACGAAATAAAGGGTATATTTCGAAAATATTTGAGTTTTAAGGATCTGAAATTTTAAGAAATTTTCAGTATGTTCAAAATTTTGAATTTTGAATTTTCGAAATTTTTATGACTCGTTTGATTATTTTAATGCTATTTCCCGTAAAACCGATTAAAACCGAACAATATTAAAATAAGTTAAGTTAATTTTCGAAATTTGAGTAAGACTGAATTTTGAATCCTAAAATGTGTTAGGAAACTTAACTAAATCATGAATGGTGATTCATAGAGTGATTAGTGATTTTAAAATTGTTTAAATCACGTTATTCCATAAAACCGTGTTATTACGAATAACGATATTTAAAACGTGTTTAAATAGGACGATTTGGCTTAGGTTTTGCATTTTACATAAGCATTGCATATTTAATTATCATTTATGAATGTCATATTTTATTTACGTAACTTTGGAATTATGTAATTTACTTAGTATGGCCTTAGATTTTAGTCGATAATTCCCGTAATGTAAGGGTTTATCGATTCGGTTGTAATTTAATGTGATCTCGTATCACTTTATTTTATTGTTTTATTTATTTTATAATGTATAAAATAGATAGAAAATTAGTAATTATTTGTAATTCCGGAAATCCTTGAAGACGGTGCCATTTCGGAAAGGAGTTCCGACCAAGACGGAGTTTGCCTTGGGATGCGTGCCGCGTGTGAAGTTCAAGGGACCAAAGGAGTTGGTTTCCGAATTTGTAATTTACTTTAATTTTCTATTTTAGGAAAGGCCATACTAGGGTTTTATTTATGCTTTTATCTATGCTTAACATGTTTGCATGCATAGCCAAATCGTCATTAAACTCATGCATTCCATCGATTTTATCGACCGTGTCAATTAATTTATCGATAATTCACCGACTTAGTTCACTTGAAGGAGATAGATAATAAATTGACAAGATCTCTTACGTTATTTAAAAATCGAGACATAGCCATACCAAAAAGTAAAGAACCCGCGAAGGATCTTCTTCATAAGGGAGTAGGCTCGGCTAAACCGGGGTACAAACCTTATTACGTTGGTGAAGTGGGGTAATATGATTACGTTTTTCTTGAAATTTGGTCGATCTCGACGAAGGTATTCGAGCCACCGTAGTGGTAATAAGTTCGGGCTAAGATAAGAATTAGTGTAATTTTATCGACCGAGAGTTCTAAAAGTAGAATCGATTAAGGGGTTAATCTACCGAGTCACATTAATGAGGGATGTATCGGCTAAACCGTGCCCAAGTTAATGTGTATTTGGGTCTCGGGATCATTTACTTAATTGGGTAAGAGATCATTAAGTAGATGCTTAACTTGTTTAAAATTTACAAGTTTAATTATTAAAACGATAATTGTGTTTTAATTCCTTAATTTTCATTTGTAGTTCAATTTTCGACTTTCAATCAATGGCAAATAACGCTCCACCACTCCCACAACACGACTCGTTGCTCCAATCTTTCATGAATCGTTGCAAGCTTAGGAAGCAAAGCACTAATTTCAATGATTGGGAATCCCAATTACTTCTTGCTGCGGAAGGTGACAATAAGATTTGTTTCCTTACAAGAACCGCTCCTCCTATTCCTACTGCTCACTCCACGATTGAGATTCGTGAGGCCTATGAGGCCTATATGAAGGAGTCAAATATTCTTAGAGACATAATCATTTTCACTTTGGAGCCGGATCTCCGAGACAGAATGATTATGTTTAGCACGGCAAATGAGATTTACACCAAGCTTAAGAATATGTTTTATCGAACTCCAAGAACTTTGCTTGATGAAGTAATTTCTGCTTGTTTTGATCCTAATTCTTATAAGGATCAACTTTCAAATTCTCATGTGATTAAGTCGGTTGATTCATCCGAAATCTTGCGAACTAAGTGCTTGCGAGCTCGTGAATCTGTTATAGTAAATCGATTTCTTCGCGCCCTTAAAAAGCATTCGCGGGAAAGGAGGGATTTTGGACTTATTCGAAGTCCTAAGAAGAACTCACTTAATCTTGAGAATAAGAGCAACAGGAAGCAAGAAAAGGGAAATGGTAAAGGAAAAGGGAAAATGTCATCCTTGACCACATCATCTTCAAAGGTTGAAAATAAATGCCATTATTGCATGAAAATAGGGCATTGGAAACGGAATTGTCCAATATATTTGGCCGACCTAAAGCTTGAAAAGTTCACTCTTTTGGTAATAATTCTTGTTTAAATTCATGTTATAACATTAACTTTTGTATAGTGATGCAAGTTGTTAATGCTAACCCTTTTTTAAATTGTTTTAAAGGGACTCCATCCAAAAACTATGGCAAGGAGAAAGGAAAGGAGAGCTTAAAGCTCATTCCATGGATGGCTAAGGTAGCATCCGAGATTGAAGACATGAAGAGCATGGCTCTAATTTTCATTTGATGTCTTCTTTCTTTTGCATTTTAATTTAAGAACTTTGTATTTCTTGTAAGACAAGAATCTTGTTGAAACAATGGTTGTAATTGTGGTGACTTGGTTTTCAACCCAAGTCATCCTTTTGTTCTTAATCAAACATGTTTGGTTGTTTTAAAATGCTTTTATAACATGAATTGATACGATTTTCATAGATCGTAATAAAGTACCTTGAATGATTCACCGTACGGAAGAAATGATAGGATCATTATAAAAGTAATACGACTTACTTAAAAACGAGAATTGCATCCCGTGAAATACTTCAAATTCAAACATAAGAACATCAGTTCATTATAAGATTTTCACCTTAAATGAAAGAAAATGTTAATATCTCAAATACTCACATAATTCTTTATCCAATACATTGTTGACGGGCGAAAATACTATCCTTCCTAAAATACAGGTTATTTTAGAGGATAGAGTGGGAGAAATTCTACGCCCGTAAACCAATGAAATAAACATAGGATCTTAGAGAAGAGTTCTATAAGGAGTCCTTGAGAAGAACTCTAAAAGATTGGATAGAAGAAACTACGAGAGGACACAGAAGAAACTACGCGAAGACACAAAAGGAAAATGTTCCATATGTTGTCAAAAGTTCCTAGAGAGGACACAGGGAACCGCGAGGGTTAACGGAAGGAAATCGTTTCCATAATGTTAATGTTTCTGTTTTATAAAGATAATAGAGGAGAAATCGTCTCCCGTTCTCATGATAATACTAAGATTCTTTCCGTGGGAAAGAAAATCAAAATGAAATGTTCATAGCGAGTTGAGAAAATGTTTGAAGTAAATCAAAATGAAAAGTTCATTACGAGTTGAGAAAATGTTTGAAGTAAATCAAAATGAAATGTTCATTATGAGTTGAGAAGATGTTTGAAGATATTACCAAATCACTATGAAGATAGTGGGAGTTATTAAACTATAAGATAGTAATATGGAATACAGTGGGAGAAAAGTTATTAAGGAAACGAAATCTACCATTTAGAGAGAATGGTGATTCTTTAAAGGTTAAAGAATATAAGGTTTTCAGTTCTAAATGAATGTATGTTAAGAACATAAATCATAAGTGAGTTTATTATAAGATAATGAAACGTCACCGATCAGTTAACAAGGTTTGGATTTGAATCCGAGATATGAAAACGTTGATTCATATAACCTTGATCTAAATGCCATAAGTTGAAATAAAGCCCTATTTCGATATAAGTTTCTCGAGGAGAACTAAGAGATCGAATCTAGGTTAACTACAATATAAATTCTAGTACAATATGACCATGATCATATGGATGACATGTCATAAGTTTTAAGAAAACAGTGGGAGCTTCCTTAAAGTAAGGAGACTCGAGTCGAGTATAAGAGACTCGAAGTGTACTTGAATTAGATCATATTATACGTGATAATATGAGTCAAAAGGAAACCGAAATTTGTAGGTTAAAGGATGTGAAGATAAGGTATATTCACATAGCAAACCATTAATACAAATTGATATATGATCATCAAAGATTGTTTATGTGGAGCAACAATATCGTATTGTTTGTTCGCACATAACAATCACTCTTATCGTTTGAGTTATTATTATTAACTCACAATTTATACTTTGTGAAATCCAAATGGGTTGTAAGAGACAATTTGAACCCCATAAGTGAACTGGATTAACTTAGTATAGCCCATAGTCGCTTGTATGAGGTGACGTCTCGAAGCGACTACAATGTGAGGCGATTGATGGCAAGTTCAAATGTCATAGAGTCATATGGGATGACTAGTCGATCACATCGGCAGACTGTGTAACACTCTGTTGGGCATATAGTGACCGCTTATAGAGTTCTGGAAATTTTATAATTAGCCCGGTCGTGGCGAGAGCTACTATATTATTCACATAAGTCGATTCTTTGACTTGAGACTGTTCGCCCAAGGTGATGCAGCCTCAGATTGACTTTGATTTTAGCTCTACGATCATCCGTTAAAGGGGGTCAAATGGGCTTCTTTTGGGTCATGATGGACTGTGTTAGTCGAAGGGAACAGTAGGATAGGAATTGTCCAACCCCTTGTCAGGGTTGTCTTAAATCTCAGGGCCACTCGAGGAGAAGTTTAACTGGAAATGCGTGGCCACGCTCGGAAGGTATCTATGGTAGATAATTCCGGTCAAAGCAGTTAAATCTCCAGATCGAGAAAACCGCTCAAGATATGATCAAATGCAAGTACGACCTGGAAGACACCTTGCATTGAGTGGGAGATGACGTAATAGGACAAGAGAATTGGTGACGCACACTTGTCGAGGACAAGTGGGAGATTGTTGGGAAATGTGTCCTCAACAATAGTGCGATCACAACAATGATAAAATATCATTGTCATAAATCTTATGAAATGAATATGCAAGGGACGATCCAATATTGATTTAGTCAACTGACCAACATTAATCGGTAATGATTGGCTGACTAGAGTTTAACATTACTGTCGTATGACGGTGGTGGTCAGTTGATCCCTTTAGGTCACACCTTTAGGACTAACCCCTTAATCGTATATTGATTAATTGTATAGGATACAGATTGATCGATATTATTAAAACCGTATGTTGAGAAATTAGAGGTTGAATCTTAAGGTAAGATTTATATTTGAAATTGAAAAGTGTCAATTGTCAAATATTAATCGATATTTAAGAAATATCGAAAATTAGTATAAAGAATGGTTTATGGTTATGACAAACGTTGTTAGTACATCGTATCGACGATTATTACGATAACCATATGTTGAGACAATGATTTCGAATCAACTCAATGATTTGTTAAATATGATTTTATTAATTTAGAAATATTATTTACATGGTAAATTTATATTTTAAATTAATACAATTGTTATGTCACATATGATGTTACATAAATTATACAAATTATAAAACGTAAAATAAAAGAGTATTTTACGTTTATATGTACCGGTTGTGGTGGTAATGTTTTATGGGTTTTAAATAAGGATTAATTACCCTAAAGACACATTAAGTTATTAGACTTAAAACCTAAGGTGTAGTGCAAGACACAAGTTGACTCTTTCACTAACCTAGG
This sequence comes from Silene conica, assembly GCA_029255685.2. Classification (NCBI taxonomy): domain Eukaryota; kingdom Viridiplantae; phylum Streptophyta; class Magnoliopsida; order Caryophyllales; family Caryophyllaceae; genus Silene; species Silene conica. The sequence goes on along the minus strand of CM055317.2, from coordinate 46,378,157 downwards.
CCTTGTGTCCCACGGCCAAACCCACCCAACCATCCCATTCTATAAATATGTTGTTAGACACATATTAAAAAGCTAATGAAAACCTAATATCTTTCTAGTGTGAGAAAGTGCTAAAAAAACCTCAATAATATTATCTTCATAATATTTCGACAATACTATTGTTAGTATTAGTATACGGTTTTTGACCTTAATCCGTCTCCTAGCTCGGGTTTGGTTTTGGTTCGATTAAAGGGTAAGTCTTGGTGCGCACTCATTGGAGGCAAGCTTACTTGGTTGCTCTTGGAGGATCGTCCTTAGCATATTTTCGGACCGGTTGTAAGAATACGATTCTCACTAATTCCGCTTTTATTTTGCATGCATAAGATTAAAACGTTTAAACTATATTAAAATGAGTTTAATTAGTATATTAGTAAGACTAATAGTATGAACTAGCTAGTATGACTACCTCGTATAACTAACAGGTAGACCCTATAAACAACTAATAATCACTTTTACACGGTTATCCGATTTTCATACGAAATTGGTTTATAGTATACCGGTAACGTTAAATGTCTTTCGATGTTTTTTCAAATTTTTGAGTCCGCTTTATCTGACTCGATTAACCATCTGTGCGATTTTCGGACATTATCGTTCCAGGAACTCAAATGCCTAAAAAAAGTGTATTATATACCCGTCAATTCGAGAAGTTTCGGGTGGTCGGAGCGACCATTTTTATTTTTCAGCCTGTTTTTCTACCACGAGTCCGAAATCGCATCATGAGATATCTTATTCGATTGTAGACCCTATAAACTACTAAAAATCACTTTTACACAATTATCCGATTTTCGAACGAAATTGGTTTATAGCATACCGGTAACGTCAAATGTCTTCCGATGTTTTTTCAAATTTTTGAGTCCGCTTTATCAGACTCGATTAACCATCTGTGCGATTTTCGAACAATTTCGTTTCGGGAGCTCAGAGGCCTAAAAGTGTATTGTATACCCTTCAATTCGAGCAGTTATGGGTGCTCGGAGCAGTCATTTTTATTTTTCAGCCTGCTTTTCTACCACGTGTCCGAAATCGCATCATGAGATATCTTATACGATTGTAGACCCTATAAACAACTAATATTCACTTTTACACGGTTATCCGATTTTCGAACGAAATTGGTTTATAGTATACCGGTAACGTTAAATGTCTTTCGATGTTTTTTCAAATTTTTGAGTCCGCTTTATCTGACTCGATTAACCATCTGTGCGATTTTCGGACATTATCGTTCCAGGAACTCAAATGCCTAAAAAAAGTGTATTATATACCCGTCAATTCGAGAAGTTTTGGGTGGTCGGAGCGACCATTTTTATTTTTCAGCCTGTTTTTCTACCACGAGTCCGAAATCGCATCATGAGATATCTTATTCGATTGTAGACCCTATAAACAACTAATATTCACTTTTACACGGTTATCCGATTTTCGAACGAAATTGGTTTATAGTATACCGGTAACGTTAAATGTCTTTCGATGTTTTTTCAAATTTTTGAGTCCGCTTTATCTGACTCGATTAACCATCTGTGCGATTTTCGGACATTATCGTTCCAGGAACTCAAATGCCTAAAAAAAGTGTATTATATACCCGTCAATTCGAGAAGTTTTGGGTGGTCGGAGCGACCATTATTATTTTTCAGCCTGTTTTTCTACCACGAGTCCGAAATCGCATCATGAGATATCTTATTCGATTGTAGACCCTATAAACTACTAATAATCACTTTTACACAATTATCTGATTTTCGAACGAAATTGGTTTATAGCATACCGGTAACGTCAAATGTCTTCCGATGTTTTTTCAAATTTTTGAGTCCGCTTTATCAGACTCGATTAACCATCTGTGCGATTTTCGAACAATTTCGTTTCGGGAGCTCAGAGGCCTAAAAGTGTATTGTATACCCTTCAATTCGAGCAGTTATGGGTGGTCGGAGCGGTCATTTTATTTTTCAGCCTGTTTTTCTACCACGTGTCCGAAATCGCATCATGATATATCTTATACGATTGTAGACCCTATAAACAACTAATAATCACTTTTACACGGTTATCCGATTTTCAAACGAAATTTGTTTATAGTATACCGGTAACGTTAAATGTCTTTCGATGTTTTTTCAAATTTTTGAGTCCGCTTTATCTGACTCGATTAACCATCTGTGCGATTTTCGGACATTATCGTTCCAGGAACTCAGATGCCTAAAAAAAGTGTATTATATACCCGTCAATTCGAGAAGTTTTTGGTGGTCGGAGCGACCATTTTTATTTTTCAGCCTGTTTTTCTACCACGAGTCCGAAATCGCATCATGAGATATCTTATTCGATTGTAGACCCTATAAACTACTATAAATCATTTTTACACAATTATTCGATTTTCGAACGAAATTGGTTTATAGCATACCGGTAACGTCAAATGTCTTCCGATGTTTTTTCAAGTTTTTGAGTCCGCTTTATCAGACTCGATTAACCATCAGTGCGATTAACGAACAATTTCGTTCCGGGAGCTCAGAGGCGTAAAAAAGTGTATTGTATACCCTTCATTTCGAGCAGTTATGGGTGCTCGGAGCGGTCATTTTTATTTTTCAGCCTGTTTTTCTACCACGTGTCCGAAATCGCATCATGAGATATCTGATACGATTGTAGACCCTATAAACAACTAATAATCACTTTTACACGGTTATCCGATTTTCGAACGAAATTGGTTAATAGTATACCGGTAACGTTAAATGTCTTTCGATGTTTTTTCAAATTTTTGAGTCCGCTTTATCTGACTCGATTAACCATCTGTGCGATTTTCGGACATTATCGTTCCAGGAACTCAAATGCCTAAAAAAAGTGTATTATATACCCGTCAATTCGAGAAGTTTCGGGTGGTCGGAGCGACCATTTTTATTTTTCAGCCTGTTTTTCTACCACGAGTCCGAAATCGCATCATGAGATATCTTATTCGATTGTAGACCCTATAAACTACTATAAATCATTTTTACACAATTATTCGATTTTCGAACGAAATTGGTTTATAGCATACCGGTAACGTCAAATGTCTTCCGATGTTTTTTCAAGTTTTTGAGTCCGCTTTATCAGACTCGATTAACCATCAGTCCGATTAACGAACAATTTCGTTCCGGGAGCTCAGAGGCGTAAAAAAGTGTATTGTATACCCTTCATTTCGAGCAGTTATGGGTGCTCGGAGCGGTCATTTTTATTTTTCAGCCTGTTTTTCTACCACGTGTCCGAAATCGCATCATGAGATATCTGATACGATTGTAGACCCTATAAACAACTAATAATCACTTTTACACGGTTATCCGATTTTCAAACGAAATTTGTTTATAGTATACCGGTAACGTTAAATGTCTTTCGATGTTTTTTCAAATTTTTGAGTCCGCTTTATCTGACTCGATTAACCATCTGTGCGATTTTCGGACATTATCGTTCCAGGAACTCAGATGCCTAAAAAAAGTGTATTATATACCCGTCAATTCGAGAAGTTTTTGGTGGTCGGAGCGACCATTTTTATTTTTCAGCCTGTTTTTCTACCACGAGTCCGAAATCGCATCATGAGATATCTTATTCGATTGTAGACCCTATAAACTACTAATAATCACTTTTACACAATTATCTGATTTTCGAACGAAATTGGTTTATAGCATACCGGTAACGTCAAATGTCTTCCGATGTTTTTTCAAATTTTTGAGTCCGCTTTATCAGACTCGATTAACCATCTGTGCGATTTTCGAACAATTTCGTTTCGGGAGCTCAGAGGCCTAAAAGTGTATTGTATACCCTTCAATTCGAGCAGTTATGGGTGGTCGGAGCGGTCATTTTATTTTTCAGCCTGTTTTTCTACCACGTGTCCGAAATCGCATCATGATATATCTTATACGATTGTAGACCCTATAAACAACTAATAATCACTTTTACACGGTTATCCGATTTTCAAACGAAATTTGTTTATAGTATACCGGTAACGTTAAATGTCTTTCGATGTTTTTTCAAATTTTTGAGTCCGCTTTATCTGACTCGATTAACCATCTGTGCGATTTTCGGACATTATCGTTCCAGGAACTCAGATGCCTAAAAAAAGTGTATTATATACCCGTCAATTCGAGAAGTTTTTGGTGGTCGGAGCGACCATTTTTATTTTTCAGCCTGTTTTTCTACCACGAGTCCGAAATCGCATCATGAGATATCTTATTCGATTGTAGACCCTATAAACTACTATAAATCATTTTTACACAATTATTCGATTTTCGAACGAAATTGGTTTATAGCATACCGGTAACGTCAAATGTCTTCCGATGTTTTTTCAAGTTTTTGAGTCCGCTTTATCAGACTCGATTAACCATCAGTGCGATTAACGAACAATTTCGTTCCGGGAGCTCAGAGGCGTAAAAAAGTGTATTGTATACCCTTCATTTCGAGCAGTTATGGGTGCTCGGAGCGGTCATTTTTATTTTTCAGCCTGTTTTTCTACCACGTGTCCGAAATCGCATCATGAGATATCTGATACGATTGTAGACCCTATAAACAACTAATAATCACTTTTACACGGTTATCCGATTTTCGAACGAAATTGGTTAATAGTATACCGGTAACGTTAAATGTCTTTCGATGTTTTTTCAAATTTTTGAGTCCGCTTTATCTGACTCGATTAACCATCTGTGCGATTTTCGGACATTATCGTTCCAGGAACTCAAATGCCTAAAAAAAGTGTATTATATACCCGTCAATTCGAGAAGTTTCGGGTGGTCGGAGCGACCATTTTTATTTTTCAGCCTGTTTTTCTACCACGAGTCCGAAATCGCATCATGAGATATCTTATTCGATTGTAGACCCTATAAACTACTATAAATCATTTTTACACAATTATTCGATTTTCGAACGAAATTGGTTTATAGCATACCGGTAACGTCAAATGTCTTCCGATGTTTTTTCAAGTTTTTGAGTCCGCTTTATCAGACTCGATTAACCATCAGTCCGATTAACGAACAATTTCGTTCCGGGAGCTCAGAGGCGTAAAAAAGTGTATTGTATACCCTTCATTTCGAGCAGTTATGGGTGCTCGGAGCGGTCATTTTTATTTTTCAGCCTGTTTTTCTACCACGTGTCCGAAATCGCATCATGAGATATCTGATACGATTGTAGACCCTATAAACAACTAATAATCACTTTTACACGGTTATCCGATTTTCAAACGAAATTTGTTTATAGTATACCGGTAACGTTAAATGTCTTTCGATGTTTTTTCAAATTTTTGAGTCCGCTTTATCTGACTCGATTAACCATCTGTGCGATTTTCGGACATTATCGTTCCAGGAACTCAGATGCCTAAAAAAAGTGTATTATATACCCGTCAATTCGAGAAGTTTTTGGTGGTCGGAGCGACCATTTTTATTTTTCAGCCTGTTTTTCTACCACGAGTCCGAAATCGCATCATGAGATATCTTATTCGATTGTAGACCCTATAAACTACTATAAATCATTTTTACACAATTATTCGATTTTCGAACGAAATTGGTTTATAGCATACCGGTAACGTCAAATGTCTTCCGATGTTTTTTCAAGTTTTTGAGTCCGCTTTATCAGACTCGATTAACCATCAGTGCGATTAACGAATAATTTCGTTCCGGGAGCTCAGAGGCCTAAAAAAGTGTATTGTATACCCTTCATTTCGAGCAGTTATGGGTGCTCGGAGCGGTCATTTTTATTTTTCAGCCTATTTTTCTACCACGTGTCCGAAATCGCATCATGAGATATCTGATACGATTGTAGACCCTATAAACAACTAATAATCACTTTTACACGGTTATCCGATTTTCGAACGAAATTGGTTTATAGTATACCGGTAACGTTAAATGTCTTTCGATGTTTTTTCAAATTTTTGAGTCCGCTTTATCTGACTCGATTAACCATCTGTGCGATTTTCGGACATTATCGTTCCAGGAACTCAAATGCCTAAAAAAAGTGTATTATATACCCGTCAATTCGAGAAGTTTCGGGTGGTCGGAGCGACCATTTTTATTTTTCAGCCTGTTTTTCTACCACGAGTCCGAAATCGCATCATGAGATATCTTATTCGATTGTAGACCCTATAAACTACTAAAAATCACTTTTACACAATTATCCGATTTTCGAACGAAATTGGTTTATAGCATACCGGTAACGTCAAATGTCTTCCGATGTTTTTTCAAATTTTTGAGTCCGCTTTATCAGACTCGATTAACCATCTGTGCGATTTTCGAACAATTTCGTTTCGGGAGCTCAGAGGCCTAAAAGTGTATTGTATACCCTTCAATTCGAGCAGTTATGGGTGCTCGGAGCAGTCATTTTTATTTTTCAGCCTGCTTTTCTACCACGTGTCCGAAATCGCATCATGAGATATCTTATACGATTGTAGACCCTATAAACAACTAATATTCACTTTTACACGGTTATCCGATTTTCGAACGAAATTGGTTTATAGTATACCGGTAACGTTAAATGTCTTTCGATGTTTTTTCAAATTTTTGAGTCCGCTTTATCTGACTCGATTAACCATCTGTGCGATTTTCGGACATTATCGTTCCAGGAACTCAAATGCCTAAAAAAAGTGTATTATATACCCGTCAATTCGTGAAGTTTTGGGTGGTCGGAGCGACCATTTTTATTTTTCAGCCTGTTTTTCTACCACGAGTCCGAAATCGCATCATGAGATATCTTATTCGATTGTAGACCCTATAAACTACTAATAATCACTTTTACACAATTATCTGATTTTCGAACGAAATTGGTTTATAGCATACCGGTAACGTCAAATGTCTTCCGATGTTTTTTCAAATTTTTGAGTCCGCTTTATCAGACTCGATTAACCATCTGTGCGATTTTCGAACAATTTCGTTTCGGGAGCTCAGAGGCCTAAAAGTGTATTGTATACCCTTCAATTCGAGCAGTTATGGGTGCTCGGAGTGGTCATTTTATTTTTCAGCCTGTTTTTCTACCACGTGTCCGAAATCGCATCATGATATATCTTATACGATTGTAGACCCTATAAACAACTAATAATCACTTTTACACGGTTATCCGATTTTCAAACGAAATTTGTTTATAGTATACCGGTAACGTTAAATGTCTTTCGATGTTTTTTCAAATTTTTGAGTCCGCTTTATCTGACTCGATTAACCATCTGTGCGATTTTCGGACATTATCGTTCCAGGAACTCAGATGCCTAAAAAAAGTGTATTATATACCCGTCAATTCGAGAAGTTTTTGGTGGTCGGAGCGACCATTTTTATTTTTCAGCCTGTTTTTCTACCACGAGTCCGAAATCGCATCATGAGATATCTTATTCGATTGTAGACCCTATAAACTACTATAAATCATTTTTACACAATTATTCGATTTTCGAACGAAATTGGTTTATAGCATACCGGTAACGTCAAATGTCTTCCGATGTTTTTTCAAGTTTTTGAGTCCGCTTTATCAGACTCGATTAACCATCAGTGCGATTAACGAACAATTTCGTTCCGGGAGCTCAGAGGCGTAAAAAAGTGTATTGTATACCCTTCATTTCGAGCAGTTATGGGTGCTCGGAGCGGTCATTTTTATTTTTCAGCCTGTTTTTCTACCACGTGTCCGAAATCGCATCATGAGATATCTGATACGATTGTAGACCCTATAAACAACTAATAATCACTTTTACACGGTTATCCGATTTTCGAACGAAATTGGTTAATAGTATACCGGTAATGTTAAATGTCTTTCGATGTTTTTTCAAATTTTTGAGTCCGCTTTATCTGACTCGATTAACCATCTGTGCGATTTTCGGACATTATCGTTCCAGGAACTCAAATGCCTAAAAAAAGTGTATTATATACCCGTCAATTCGAGAAGTTTCGGGTGGTCGGAGCGACCATTTTTATTTTTCAGCCTGTTTTTCTACCACGAGTCCGAAATCGCATCATGAGATATCTTATTCGATTGTAGACCCTATAAACTACTATAAATCATTTTTACACAATTATTCGATTTTCGAACGAAATTGGTTTATAGCATACCGGTAACGTCAAATGTCTTCCGATGTTTTTCCAAGTTTTTGAGTCCGCTTTATCAGACTCGATTAACCATCAGTGCGATTAACGAACAATTTCGTTCCGGGAGCTCAGAGGCCTAAAAAAGTGTATTGTATACCCTTCATTTCGAGCAGTTATGGGTGCTCGGAGCGGTCATTTTTATTTTTCAGCCTGTTTTTCTACCACGTGTCCGAAATCGCATCATGAGATATCTGATACGATTGTAGACCCTATAAACAACTAATAATCACTTTTACACGGTTATCCGATTTTCGAACGAAATTGGTTTATAGTATACCGGTAACGTAAAATGTCTTTCGATGTTTTTTCAAATTTTTGAATCCGCTTTATCTGACTCGATTAACCATCTGTGCGATTTTCGGACATTATCGTTCCAGGAACTCAAATGCCTAAAAAAAGTGTATTATATACCCGTCAATTCGAGAAGTTTCGGGTGGTCGGAGCGACCATTTTTATTTTTCAGCCTGTTTTTCTACCACGAGTCCGAAATCGCATCATGAGATATCTTATTCGATTGTAGACCCTATAAACTACTAAAAATCACTTTTACACAATTATCCGATTTTCGAACGAAATTGGTTTATAGCATACCGGTAACGTCAAATGTCTTCCGATGTTTTTTCAAATTTTTGAGTCCGCTTTATCAGACTCGATTAACCATCTGTGCGATTTTCGAACAATTTCGTTTCGGGAGCTCAGAGGCCTAAAAGTGTATTGTATACCCTTCAATTCGAGCAGTTATGGGTGCTCGGAGCGGTCATTTTTATTTTTCAGCCTGTTTTTCTACCACGTGTCCGAAATCGCATCATGAGATATCTTATACGATTGTAGACCCTATAAACAACTAATATTCACTTTTACACGGTTATCCGATTTTCGAACGAAATTGGTTTATAGTATACCGGTAACGTTAAATGTCTTTCGATGTTTTTTCAAATTTTTGAGTCCGCTTTATCTGACTCGATTAACCATCTGTGCGATTTTCGGACATTATCGTTCCAGGAACTCAAATGCCTAAAAAAAGTGTATTATATACCCGTCAATTCGAGAAGTTTTGGGTGGTCGGAGCGACCATTTTTATTTTTCAGCCTGTTTTTCTACCACGAGTCCGAAATCGCATAATGAGATATCTTATTCGATTGTAGACCCTATAAACAACTAATATTCACTTTTACACGGTTATCCGATTTTCGAACGAAATTGGTTTATAGTATACCGGTAACGTTAAATGTCTTTCGATGTTTTTTCAAATTTTTGAGTCCGCTTTATCTGACTCGATTAACCATCTGTGCGATTTTCGGACATTATCGTTCCAGGAACTCAAATGCCTAAAAAAAGTGTATTATATACCCGTCAATTCGAGAAGTTTTGGGTGGTCGGAGCGACCATTTTTATTTTTCAGCCTGTTTTTCTACCACGAGTCCGAAATCGCATAATGAGATATCTTATTCGATTGTAGACCCTATAAACAACTAATATTCACTTTTACACGGTTATCCGATTTTCGAACGAAATTGGTTTATAGTATACCGGTAACGTTAAATGTCTTTCGATGTTTTTTCAAATTTTTGAGTCCGCTTTATCTGACTCGATTAACCATCTGTGCGATTTTCGGACATTATCGTTCCAGGAACTCAGATGCCTAAAAAAAGTGTATTATATACCCGTCAATTCGAGAAGTTTTTGGTGGTCGGAGCGACCATTTTTATTTTTCAGCCTGTTTTTCTACCACGAGTCCGAAATCGCATCATGAGATATCTTATTCGATTGTAGACCCTATAAACTACTAATAATCACTTTTACACAATTATCTGATTTTCGAACGAAATTGGTTTATAGCATACCGGTAACGTCAAATGTCTTCCGATGTTTTTTCAAATTTTTGAGTCCGCTTTATCAGACTCGATTAACCATCTGTGCGATTTTCGAACAATTTCGTTTCGGGAGCTCAGAGGCCTAAAAGTGTATTGTATACCCTTCAATTCGAGCAGTTATGGGTGCTCGGAGCGGTCATTTTATTTTTCAGCCTGTTTTTCTACCACGTGTCCGAAATCGCATCATGATATATCTGATACGATTGTAGACCCTATAAACAACTAATAATCACTTTTACACGGTTATCCGATTTTCAAACGAAATTTGTTTATAGTATACCGGTAACGTTAAATGTCTTTCGATGTTTTTTCAAATTTTTGAGTCCGCTTTATCTGACTCGATTAACCATCTGTGCGATTTTCGGACAATATCGTTCCAGGAACTCAGATGCCTAAAAAAAGTGTATTATATACCCGTCAATTCGAGAAGTTTTTGGTGGTCGGAGCGACCATTTTTATTTTTCAGCCTGTTTTTCTACCACGTGTCCGAAATCGCATCATGATATATCCGATACGATTGTAGACCCTATAAACAACTAATAATCACTTTTACACGGTTATCCGATTTTCGAACGAAATTGGTTTATAGTATACCGGTAACGTTAAATGTCTTTCGATGTTTTTTCAAGTTTTTGAGTCCGCTTTATCTGACTCGATTAACCATCTGTGCGATTTTCGGACATTATCGTTCCAGGAACTCAGATGCCTAAAAAAAGTGTATTATATACCCGTCAATTCGAGAAGTTTTTGGTGGTCGGAGCGACCATTTTTATTTTTCAGCCTGTTTTTCTACCACGAGTCCGAAATCGCATCATGAGATATCTTATTCGATTGTAGACCCTATAAACTACTATAAATCATTTTTACACAATTATTCGATTTTCGAACGAAATTGGTTTATAGCATACCGGTAACGTCAAATGTCTTCCGATGTTTTTTCAAGTTTTTGAGTCCGCTTTATCAGACTCGATTAACCATCAGTGCGATTAACGAACAATTTCGTTCCGGGAGCTCAGAGGCCTAAAAAAGTGTATTGTATACCCTTCATTTCGAGCAGTTATGGGTGCTCGGAGCGGTCATTTTTATTTTTCAGCCTGTTTTTCTACCACGTGTCCGAAATCGCATCATGAGATATCTGATACGATTGTAGACCCTATAAACAACTAATAATCACTTTTACACGGTTATCCGATTTTCGAACGAAATTGGTTTATAGTATACCGGTAACGTTAAATGTCTTTCGATGTTTTTTCAAATTTTTGAGTCCGCTTTATCTGACTCGATTAACCATCTGTGCGATTTTCGGACATTATCGTTCCAGGAACTCAAATGCCTAAAAAAAGTGTATTATATACCCGTCAATTCGAGAAGTTTCGGGTGGTCGGAGCGACCATTTTTATTTTTCAGCCTGTTTTTCTACCACGAGTCCGAAATCGCATCATGAGATATCTTATTCGATTGTAGACCCTATAAACTACTAAAAATCACTTTTACACAATTATCCGATTTTCGAACGAAATTGGTTTATAGCATACCGGTAACGTCAAATGTCTTCCGATGTTTTTTCAAATTTTTGAGTCCGCTTTATCAGACTCGATTAACCATCTGTGCGATTTTCGAAAAATTTCGTTTCGGGAGCTCAGAGGCCTAAAAGTGTATTGTATACCCTTCAATTCGAGCAGTTATGGGTGCTCGGAGCGGTCATTTTTATTTTTCAGCCTGTTTTTCTACCACGTGTCCGAAATCGCATCATGAGATATCTTATACGATTGTAGACCCTATAAACAACTAATATTCACTTTTACACGGTTATCCGATTTTCAAACAAAATTGGTTTATAGTATACCGGTAACGTTAAATGTCTTTCGATGTTTTTTCAAATTTTTGAGTCCGCTTTATCTGACTCGATTAACCATCTGTGCGATTTTCGGACATTATCGTTCCAGGAACTCAAATGCCTAAAAAAAGTGTATTATATACCCGTCAATTCGAGAAGTTTTGGGTGGTCGGAGCGACCATTTTTATTTTTCAGCCTGTTTTTCTACCACGAGTCCGAAATCGCATCATGAGATATCTTATTCGATTGTAGACCCTATAAACTACTAATAATCACTTTTACACAATTATCTGATTTTCGAACGAAATTGGTTTATAGCATACCGGTAACGTCAAATGTCTTCCGATGTTTTTTCAAATTTTTGAGTCCGCTTTATCAGACTCGATTAACCATCTGTGCGATTTTCGAACAATTTCGTTTCGGGAGCTCAGAGGCCTAAAAGTGTATTGTATACCCTTCAATTCGAGCAGTTATGGGTGCTCGGAGCGGTCATTTTATTTTTCAGCCTGTTTTTCTACCACGTGTCCGAAATCGCATCATGAGATATCTTATACGATTGTAGACCCTATAAACAACTAATAACCACTTTTACACGGTTATCCGATTTTCAAACGAAATTTGTTTATAGTATACCGGTAACGTTAAATGTCTTTCGATGTTTTTTCAAATTTTTGAGTCCGCTTTATCTGACTCGATTAACCATCTGTGCGATTTTCGGACATTATCGTTCCAGGAACTCAGATGCCTAAAAAAAGTGTATTATATACCCGTCAATTCGAGAAGTTTTTGGTGGTCGGAGCGACCATTTTTATTTTTCAGCCTGTTTTTCTACCACGAGTCCGAAATCGCATCATGAGATATCTTATTCGATTGTAGACCCTATAAACTACTATAAATCATTTTTACACAATTATTCGATTTTCGAACGAAATTGGTTTATAGCATACCGGTAACGTCAAATGTCTTCCGATGTTTTTTCAAGTTTTTGAGTCCGCTTTATCAGACTCGATTAACCATCAGTGCGATTAACGAACAATTTCGTTCCGGGAGCTCAGAGGCCTAAAAAAGTGTATTGTATACCCTTCATTTCGAGCAGTTATGGGTGCTCGGAGCGGTCATTTTTATTTTTCAGCCTGTTTTTCTACCACGTGTCCGAAATCGCATCATGAGATATCTGATACGATTGTAGACCCTATAAACAACTAATAATCACTTTTACACGGTTATCCGATTTTCGAACGAAATTGGTTTATAGTATACCGGTAACGTTAAATGTCTTTCGATGTTTTTTCAAATTTTTGAGTCCGCTTTATCTGACTCGATTAACCATCTGTGCGATTTTCGGACATTATCGTTCCAGGAACTCAAATGCCTAAAAAAAGTGTATTATATACCCGTCAATTCGAGAAGTTTCGGGTGGTCGGAGCGACCATTTTTATTTTTCAGCCTGTTTTTCTACCACGAGTCCGAAATCGCATCATGAGATATCTTATTCGATTGTAGACCCTATAAACTACTAAAAATCACTTTTACACAATTATCCGATTTTCGAACGAAATTGGTTTATAGCATACCGGTAACGTCAAATGTCTTCCGATGTTTTTTCAAATTTTTGAGTCCGCTTTATCAGACTCGATTAACCATCTGTGCGATTTTCGAACAATTTCGTTTCGGGAGCTCAGAGGCCTAAAAGTGTATTGTATACCCTTCAATTCGAGCAGTTATGGGTGCTCGGAGCGGTCATTTTTATTTTTCAGCCTGTTTTTCTACCACGTGTCCGAAATCGCATCATGAGATATCTTATACGATTGTAGACCCTATAAACAACTAATATTCACTTTTACACGGTTATCCGATTTTCGAACGAAATTGGTTTATAGTATACCGGTAACGTTAAATGTCTTTCGATGTTTTTTCAAATTTTTGAGTCCGCTTTATCCGACTCGATTAACCATCTGTGCGATTTTCGGACATTATCGTTCCAGGAACTCAAATGCCTAAAAAAAGTGTATTATATACCCGTCAATTCGAGAAGTTTTGGGTAGTCGGAGCGACCATTTTTATTTTCCAGCCTGTTTTTCTACCACGAGTCCGAAATCGCATCATGAGATATCTTATTCGATTGTAGACCCTATAAACTACTAATAATCACTTTTACACAATTATCTGATTTTCGAACGAAATTGGTTTATAGCATACCGGTAACGTCAAATGTCTTCCGATGTTTTTTCAAATTTTTGAGTCTGCTTTATCAGACTCGATTAACCATCTGTGCGATTTTCGAACAATTTCGTTTCGGGAGCTCAGAGGCCTAAAAGTGTATTGTATACCCTTCAATTCGAGCAGTTATGGGTGCTCGAAGCGGTCATTTTATTTTTCAGCCTGTTTTTCTACCACGTGTCCGAAATCGCATCATGAGATATCTTATACGATTGTAGACCCTATAAACAACTAATAACCACTTTTACACGGTTATCCGATTTTCAAACGAAATTTGTTTATAGTATACCGGTAACGTTAAATGTCTTTCGATGTTTTTTCAAATTTTTGAGTCCGCTTTATCTGACTCGATTAACCATCTGTGCGATTTTCGGACATTATCGTTCCAGGAACTCAGATGCCTAAAAAAAGTGTATTATATACCCGTCAATTCGAGAAGTTTTTGGTGGTCGGAGCGACCATTTTTATTTTTCAGCCTGTTTTTCTACCACGAGTCCGAAATCGCATCATGAGATATCTTATTCGATTGTAGACCCTATAAACTACTATAAATCATTTTTACACAATTATTCGATTTTCGAACGAAATTGGTTTATAGCATACCGGTAACGTCAAATGTCTTCCGATGTTTTTTCAAGTTTTTGAGTCCGCTTTATCAGACTCGATTAACCATCAGTGCGATTAACGAACAATTTCGTTCCGGGAGCTCAGAGGCCTAAAAAAGTGTATTGTATACCCTTCATTTCGAGCAGTTATGGGTGCTCGGAGCGGTCATTTTTATTTTTCAGCCTGTTTTTCTTCCACGTGTCCGAAATCGCATCATGAGATATCTGATACGATTGTAGACCCTATAAACAACTAATAATCACTTTTACACGGTTATCCGATTTTCGAACGAAATTGGTTTATAGTATACCGGTAACGTTAAATGTCTTTCGATGTTTTTTCAAATTTTTGAGTCCGCTTTATCTGACTCGATTAACCATCTGTGCGATTTTCGGACATTATCGTTCCAGGAACTCAAATGCCTAAAAAAAGTGTATTATATACCCGTCAATTCGAGAAGTTTCGGGTGGTCGGAGCGACCATTTTTATTTTTCAGCCTGTTTTTCTACCACGAGTCCGAAATCGCATCATGAGATATCTTATTCGATTGTAGACCCTATAAACTACTAAAAATCACTTTTACACAATTATCCGATTTTCGAACGAAATTGGTTTATAGCATACCGGTAACGTCAAATGTCTTCCGATGTTTTTTCAAATTTTTGAGTCCGCTTTATCAGACTCGATTAACCATCTGTGCGATTTTCGAACAATTTCGTTTCGGGAGCTCAGAGGCCTAAAAGTGTATTGTATACCCTTCAATTCGAGCAGTTATGGGTGCTCGGAGCGGTCATTTTATTTTTCAGCCTGTTTTTCTACCACGTGTCCGAAATCGCATCATGAGATATCTTATACGATTGTAGACCCTATAAACAACTAATAACCACTTTTACACGGTTATCCGATTTTCAAACGAAATTTGTTTATAGTATACCGGTAACGTTAAATGTCTTTCGATGTTTTTTCAAATTTTTGAGTCCGCTTTATCTGACTCGATTAACCATCTGTGCGATTTTCGGACATTATCGTTCCAGGAACTCAGATGCCTAAAAAAAGTGTATTATATACCCGTCAATTCGAGAAGTTTTTGGTGGTCGGAGCGACCATTTTTATTTTTCAGCCTGTTTTTCTACCACGAGTCCGAAATCGCATCATGAGATATCTTATTCGATTGTAGACCCTATAAACTACTATAAATCATTTTTACACAATTATTCGATTTTCGAACGAAATTGGTTTATAGCATACCGGTAACGTCAAATGTCTTCCGATGTTTTTTCAAGTTTTTGAGTCCGCTTTATCAGACTCGATTAACCATCAGTGCGATTAACGAACAATTTCGTTCCGGGAGCTCAGAGGCCTAAAAAAGTGTATTGTATACCCTTCATTTCGAGCAGTTATGGGTGCTCGGAGCGGTCATTTTTATTTTTCAGCCTGTTTTTCTACCACGTGTCCGAAATCGCATCATGAGATATCTGATACGATTGTAGACCCTATAAACAACTAATAATCACTTTTACACGGTTATCCGATTTTCGAACGAAATTGGTTTATAGTATACCGGTAACGTTAAATGTCTTTCGATGTTTTTTCAAATTTTTGAGTCCGCTTTATCTGACTCGATTAACCATCTGTGCGATTTTCGGACATTATCGTTCCAGGAACTCAGATGCCTAAAAAAAGTGTATTATATACCCGTCAATTCGAGAAGTTTCGGGTGGTCGGAGCGACCATTTTTATTTTTCAGCCTGTTTTTCTACCACGAGTCCGAAATCGCATCATGAGATATCTTATTCGATTGTAGACCCTATAAACTACTAAAAATCACTTTTACACAATTATCCGATTTTCGAACGAAATTGGTTTATAGCATACCGGTAACGTCAAATGTCTTCCGATGTTTTTTCAAATTTTTGAGTCCGCTTTATCAGACTCGATTAACCATCTGTGCGATTTTCGAACAATTTCGTTTCGGGAGCTCAGAGGCCTAAAAGTGTATTGTATACCCTTCAATTCGAGCAGTTATGGGTGCTCGGAGCGGTCATTTTTATTTTTCAGCCTGTTTTTCTACCACGTGTCCGAAATCGCATCATGAGATATCTTATACGATTGTAGACCCTATAAACAACTAATATTCACTTTTACACGGTTATCCGATTTTCGAACGAAATTGGTTTATAGTATACCGGTAACGTTAAATGTCTTTCGATGTTTTTTCAAATTTTTGAGTCCGCTTTATCCGACTCGATTAACCATCTGTGCGATTTTCGGACATTATCGTTCCAGGAACTCAAATGCCTAAAAAAAGTGTATTATATACCCGTCAATTCGAGAAGTTTTGGGTGGTCGGAGCGACCATTTTTATTTTTCAGCCTGTTTTTCTACCACGAGTCCGAAATCGCATCATGAGATATCTTATTCGATTGTAGACCCTATAAACTACTAATAATCACTTTTACACAATTATCTGATTTTCGAACGAAATTGGTTTATAGCATACCGGTAACGTCAAATGTCTTCCGATGTTTTTTCAAATTTTTGAGTCCGCTTTATCAGACTCGATTAACCATCTGTGCGATTTTCGAACAATTTCGTTTCGGGAGCTCAGAGGCCTAAAAGTGTATTGTATACCCTTCAATTCGAGCAGTTATGGGTGCTCGGAGCGGTCATTTTATTTTTCAGCCTGTTTTTCTACCACGTGTCCGAAATCGCATCATGAGATATCTTATACGATTGTAGACCCTATAAACAACTAATAACCACTTTTACACGGTTATCCGATTTTCAAACGAAATTTGTTTATAGTATACCGGTAACGTTAAATGTCTTTCGATGTTTTTTCAAATTTTTGAGTCCGCTTTATCTGACTCGATTAACCATCTGTGCGATTTTCGGACATTATCGTTCCAGGAACTCAGATGCCTAAAAAAAGTGTATTATATACCCGTCAATTCGAGAAGTTTTTGGTGGTCGGAGCGACCATTTTTATTTTTCAGCCTGTTTTTCTACCACGAGTCCGAAATCGCATCATGAGATATCTTATTCGATTGTAGACCCTATAAACTACTATAAATCATTTTTACACAATTATTCGATTTTCGAACGAAATTGGTTTATAGCATACCGGTAACGTCAAATGTCTTCCGATGTTTTTTCAAGTTTTTGAGTCCGCTTTATCAGACTCGATTAACCATCAGTGCGATTAACGAACAATTTCGTTCCGGGAGCTCAGAGGCCTAAAAAAGTGTATTGTATACCCTTCATTTCGAGCAGTTATGGGTGCTCGGAGCGGTCATTTTTATTTTTCAGCCTGTTTTTCTACCACGTGTCCGAAATCGCATCATGAGATATCTGATACGATTGTAGACCCTATAAACAACTAATATTCACTTTTACACGGTTATCCGATTTTCGAACGAAATTGGTTTATAGTATACCGGTAACGTTAAATGTCTTTCGATGTTTTTTCAAATTTTTGAGTCCGCTTTATCTGACTCGATTAACCATCTGTGCGATTTTCGGACATTATCGTTCCAGGAACTCAAATGCCTAAAAAAAGTGTATTATATACCCGTCAATTCGAGAAGTTTCGGGTGGTCGGAGCGACCATTTTTATTTTTCAGCCTGTTTTTCTACCACGAGTCCGAAATCGCATCATGAGATATCTTATTCGATTGTAGACCCTATAAACTACTAAAAATCACTTTTACACAATTATCTGATTTTCGAACGAAATTGGTTTATAGCATACCGGTAACGTCAAATGTCTTCCGATGTTTTTTCAAATTTTTGAGTCCCCTTTATCAGACTCGATTAACCATCTGTGCGATTTTCGAACAATTTCGTTTCGGGAGCTCAGAGGCCTAAAAGTGTATTGTATACCCTTCAATTCGAGCAGTTATGGGTGCTCGGAGCGGTCATTTTATTTTTCAGCCTGTTTTTCTACCACGTGTCCGAAATCGCATCATGAGATATCTTATACGATTGTAGACCCTATAAACAACTAATAACCACTTTTACACGGTTATCCGATTTTCAAACGAAATTTGTTTATAGTATACCGGTAACGTTAAATGTCTTTCGATGTTTTTTCAAATTTTTGAGTCCGCTTTATCAGACTCGATTAACCATCAGTGCGATTAACGAACAATTTCGTTCCGGGAGCTCAGAGGCCTAAAAAAGTGTATTGTATACCCTTCATTTCGAGCAGTTATGGGTGCTCGGAGCGGTCATTTTTATTTTTCAGCCTGTTTTTCTACCACGTGTCCGAAATCGCATCATGAGATATCTGATACGATTGTAGACCCTATAAACAACTAATAATCACTTTTACACGGTTATCCGATTTTCGAACGAAATTGGTTTATAGTATACCGGTAACGTTAAATGTCTTTCGATGTTTTTTCAAGTTTTTGAGTCCGCTTTATCTGACTCGATTAACCATCTGTGCGATTTTCGGACATTATCGTTCCAGGAACTCAGATGCCTAAAAAAAGTGTATTATATACCCGTCAATTCGAGAAGTTTTGGGTGGTCGGAGCGACCATTTTTATTTTTCAGCCTGTTTTTCTACCACGAGTCCGAAATCGCATCATGAGATATCTTATTCGATTGTAGACCCTATAAACTACTATAAATCATTTTTACACAATTATTCGATTTTCGAACGAAATTGGTTTATAGCATACCGGTAACGTCAAATGTCTTCCGATGTTTTTTCAAGTTTTTGAGTCCGCTTTATCAGACTCGATTAACCATCTGTGCGATTTACGAACAATTTCGTTCCGGGAGCTCAGAGGCCTAAAAAAGTGTATTGTATACCCTTCAATTAGATCAGTTATGGGTGCTCGGAGCGGTCATTTTTATTTTTCAGCATGTTTTTCTACCACGTGTCCGAAATCGCATCATGAGATATCTTATACGATTGTAGACCCTCTAAACAACTAATAATCACTTTTACACGGTTATCCGATTTTCGGCCGAAATTGGTTTATAGCATACCGGTAACGTCAAATGTCTTCTGATGTTTTTGCAAATTTTTGAGTCCGCTTTATCTGGCTCGATTAACCATCTGTGCGATTTTCCGACATTTTCGTTCTGGGAGCTCAGAGGCCTAAAAAACGTGTATTAAATAACCATCAATTCGAGCTGTTTCGGGTGGACGAGCGGTCATTTTTATTTTTCAGCTTGTTTTTCTACCACGTGTCCGGAATCGCATCATGAGATATCTTACACGATTGTAGACCCTATAAACAACTATAAATCACTTTTACACGGTTATCCGATTTTCGGCCGAAATTGGTTTATAGCATACCGGTAACGTCAAATGTCTTCTGATGTTTTTGCAAATTTTTGAGTCCGCTTTATCTGGCTCGATTAACCATCTGTGCGATTTTCAGACATTTTCGTTCCGGGAGCTCAGAGGCCTAAAAAACGCGTATTAAATAACAATCAATTCGAGCTGTTTCGGGTGGTCGGAGCGGTCATTTTTATTTTTCATCCTGTTTTTCTACCACGTGTCCGAAATCACATCATGAGATATCTTATACGATTGTACACCCTATGAACAACTATAAATCACTTTTACACGGTTATCCGATTTTCGAACGAAATTGGTTTACAGCATACCGGTAACGTCAAATGTCTTCCGATATTTTTTCAAATTTTTGAGTCCGCTTTATCAGACTCGATTAACCATTTGTGCGATTTTCGAACAATTTCGTTCGGGAGCTCAGAGGCCTAAAAAAGTGTATTGTATACCCTTCAATTCGAGCAGTTATGGGTGCTCGGAGCGGTCATTTTTATTTTTCAGCCTGTTTTTCTACCACGTGTCCGAAATGGCATCATGAGATATCTTATACGATTGTAGACCCTATAAACAACTAATAATCACTTTTACACGGTTATCCGATTTTCGAACGAAATTGGTTTATAGTATACCGGTAACGTTAAATGTCTTTCGATGTTTTTTCAAATTTTTGAGTCCGCTTTATCTGACTCGATTAACCATCTGTGCGATTTTCGGACATTATCGTTCCAGGAACTCAAATGCCTAAAAAAAGTGTATTATATACCCGTCAATTCGAGAAGTTTCGGGTGGTCGGAGCGACCATTTTTATTTTTCAGCCTGTTTTTCTACCACGAGACCGAAATCGCATCATGAGATATCTTATTCAATTGTAGAACCTATAAACTACTAATAATCACTTTTACACAATTATCCGATTTTCGAACGAAATTGGTTTATAGCATACCGGTAACGTCAAATGTCTTCCGATGTTTTTTCAAATTTTTGAGTCCGCTTTATCAGACTCGATTAACCATCAGTGCGATTAACGAACAATTTCGTTCCGGGAGCTCAGAGGCCTAAAAAAGTGTATTGTATACCCTTCATTTCGAGCAGTTATGGGTGCTCGGAGCGGTCATTTTTATTTTTCAGCCTGTTTTTCTACCACGTGTCCGAAATCGCATCATGAGATATCTTATACGATTGTAGAACCTATAAACAACTAATAATCACTTTTACACGGTTATCCGATTTTCGAACGAAATTGGTTTATAGTATACCGGTAACGTTAAATGTCTTTCGATGTTTTTTCAAGTTTTTGAGTCCGCTTTATCTGACTCGATTAACCATCTGTGCGATTTTCGGACATTATCGTTCCAGGAACTCAGATGCCTAAAAAAAGTGTATTATATACCCGTCAATTCGAGAAGTTTTGGCTGGTCGGAGCGACCATTTTTATTTTTCAGCCTGTTTTTCTACCACGAGACCGAAATCGCATCATGAGATATCTTATTCGATTGTAGACCATATAAACTACTAATAATCACTTTTACACAATTATCCGATTTTCGAACGAAATTGGTTTATAGCATACCGGTAACGTCAAATGTCTTCCGATGTTTTTTCAAATTTTTGAGTCCGCTTTATCAGACTCGATTAACCATCTGTGCGATTTTCGAACAATTTCGTTTCGGGAGCTCAGAGGCGTAAAAGTGTATTGTATACCCTTCAATTCGAGCAGTTATGGGTGCTCGGAGCGGTCATTTTTATTTTTCAGCCTGTTTTTCTACCACGTGTCCGAAATCGCATCATGAGATATCTTATACGATTGTAGAACCTATAAACAACTAATATTCACTTTTACACGGTTATCCGATTTTCGAACGAAATTGGTTTATAGTATACCGGTAACGTTAAATGTCTTTCGATGTTTTTTCAAATTTTTGAGTCCGCTTTATCTGACTCGATTAACCATCTGTGCGATTTTCGGACATTATCGTTCCAGGAACTCAAATGCCTAAAAAAAGTGTATTATATACCCGTCAATTCGAGAAGTTTTGGGTGGTCGGAGCGACCATTTTTATTTTTCAGCCTGTTTTTCTACCACGAGTCCGAAATCGCATCATGAGATATCTTATTCGATTGTAGACCCTATAAACTACTATAAATCATTTTTACACAATTATCTGATTTTCGAACGAAATTGGTTTATAGCATACCGGTAACGTCAAATGTCTTCCGATGTTTTTTCAAATTTTTGAGTCCGCTTTATCAGACTCGATTAACCATCTGTGCGATTTTCGAACAATTTCGTTTCGGGAGCTCAGAGGCCTAAAAAAGTGTATTGTATACCCTTCATTTCGAGCAGTTATGGGTGCTCGGAGCGGTCATTTTTATTTTTCAGCCTGTTTTTCTACCACGTGTCCGAAATCGCATCATGAGATATCTGATACGATTGTAGACCCTATAAACAACTAATAATCACTTTTACACGGTTATCCGATTTTCAAACGAAATTTGTTTATAGTATACCGGTAACGTTAAATGTCTTTCGATGTTTTTTCAAATTTTTGAGTCCGCTTTATCTGACTCGATTAACCATCTGTGCGATTTTCGGACATTATCGTTCCAGGAACTCAGATGCCTAAAAAAAGTGTATTATATACCCGTCAATTCGAGAAGTTTTGGGTGGTCGGAGCGACCATTTTTATTTTTCAGCCTGTTTTTCTACCACGAGTCCGAAATCGCATCATGAGATATCTTATTCGATTGTAGACCCTATAAACTACTATAAATCATTTTTACACAATTATTCGATTTTCGAACGAAATTGGTTTATAGCATACCGGTAACGTCAAATGTCTTCCGATGTTTTTTCAAGTTTTTGAGTCCGCTTTATCAGACTCGATTAACCATCTGTGCGATTAACGAACAATTTCGTTCCGGGAGCTCAGAGGCCTAAAAAAGTGTATTGTATACCCTTCATTTCGAGCAGTTATGGGTGCTCGGAGCGGTCATTTTTATTTTTCAGCCTGTTTTTCTACCACGTGTCCGAAATCGCATCATGAGATATCTGATACGATTGTAGACCCTATAAACAACTAATAATCACTTTTACACGGTTATCCGATTTTCGAACGAAATTGGTTTATAGTATACCGGTAACGTTAAATGTCTTTCGATGTTTTTTCAAGTTTTTGAGTCCGCTTTATCTGACTCGATTAACCATCTGTGCGATTTTCGGACATTTTCGTTCCGGGAACTCAGATGCCTAAAAAAAGTGTATTATATACCCGTCAATTCGAGAAGTTTTGGGTGGTCGGAGCGACCATTTTTATTTTTCAGCCTGTTTTTCTACCACGAGTCCGAAATCGCATCATGAGATATCTTATTCGATTGTAGACCCTATAAACTACTATAAATCATTTTTACACAATTATTCGATTTTCGAACGAAATTGGTTTATAGCATACCGTTAACGTCAAATGTCTTCCGATGTTTTTTCAAGTTTTTGAGTCCGCTTTATCAGACTCGATTAACCATCTGTGCGATTTACGAACAATTTCGTTCCGGGAGCTCAGAGGCCTAAAAAAGTGTATTGTATACCCTTCAATTAGAGCAGTTATGGGTGCTCGGAGCGGTCATTTTTATTTTTCAGCCTGTTTTTCTACCACGTGTCCGAAATCGCATCATGAGATATCTTATACGTTTGTAGACCCTATAAACAACTAATAATCACTTTTACACGGTTATCCGATTTTCGGCCGAAATTGGTTTATAGCATACCGGTAACGTCAAATGTCTTCTGATGTTTTTGCAAATTTTTGAGTCCGCTTTATCTGGCTCGATTAACCATCTGTGCGATTTTCCGACATTTTCGTTCCGGGAGCTCAGAGGCCTAAAAAACGTGTATTAAATAACCATCAATTCGAGCTGTTTCGGGTGAACGAGCGGTCATTTTTATTTTTCAGCTTGTTTTTCTACCACGTGTCCGAAATCGCATCATGAGATATCTTACACGATTGTAGACCCTATAAACAACTATAAATCACTTTTACACGGTTATCCGATTTTCGGCCGAAATTGGTTTATAGCATACCGGTAACGTCAAATGTCTTCTGATGTTTTTGCAAATTTTTGAGTCCGCTTTATCTGGCTCGATTAACCATCTGTGCGATTTTCAGACATTTTCGTTCCGGGAGCTCAGAGGCCTAAAAAACGTGTATTAAATAACAATCAATTCGAGCTGTTTCGGGTGGTCGGAGCGGTCATTTTTATTTTTCATCCTGTTTTTCTACCACGTGTCCGAAATCACATCATGAGATATCTTATACGATTGTAGACCCTATAAACAACTATAAATCACTTTTACACGGTTATCCGATTTTCGAACGAAATTGGTTTACAGCATACCGGTAACGTCAAATGTCTTCCGATATTTTTTGAAATTTTTGAGTCCGCTTTATCAGACTCGATTAACCATCTGTGCGATTTTCGAACAATTTCGTTCCGGGAGCTCAGAGGCCTAAAAAAGTGTATTGTATAGCCTTCAATTCGAGCAGTATGGGTGCTCGGAGCGGTCATTTTTATTTTTCAGCCTGTTTTTCTACCACGTGTCCGAAATGGCATCATGAGATATCTTATACGATTGTAGACCCTATAAACAACTAATAATCACTTTTACACGGTTATCCGATTTTCGAACGAAATTGGTTTATAGTATACCGGTAACGTTAAATGTCTTTCGATGTTTTTTCAAATTTTTGAGTCCGCTTTATCTGACTCGATTAACCATCTGTGCGATTTTCGGACATTATCGTTCCAGGAACTCAAATGCCTAAAAAAAGTGTATTATATACCCGTCAATTCGAGAAGTTTCGGGTGGTCGGAGCGACCATTTTTTTTTTTCAGCCTGTTTTTCTACCACGAGTCCGAAATCGCATCATGAGATATCTTATTCGATTGTAGACCCTATAAACTACTAATAATCACTTTTACACAATTATCCGATTTTCGAACGAAATTGGTTTATAGCATACCGGTAACGTCAAATGTCTTCCGATGTTTTTTCAAATTTTTGAGTCCGCTTTATCAGACTCGATTAACCATCTGTGCGATTTTCAAACAATTTCGTTTCGGGAGCTCAGAGGCGTAAAAGTGTATTGTATACCCTTCAATTCGAGCAGTTATGGGTGCTCAGAGCGGTCATTTTTATTTTTCAGCCTGTTTTTCTACCACGTGTCCGAAATCGCATCATGAGATATCTTATACGATTGTAGAACCTATAAACAACTAATATTCACTTTTACACGGTTATCCGATTTTCGAACGAAATTGGTTTATAGTATACCGGTAACGTTAAATGTCTTTCGATGTTTTTTCAAATTTTTGAGTCCGCTTTATCTGACTCGATTAACCATCTGTGCGATTTTCGGACATTATCGTTCCAGGAACTCAAATGCCTAAAAAAAGTGTATTATATACCCGTCAATTCGAGAAGTTTTGGGTGGTCGGAGCGACCATTTTTATTTTTCAGCCTGTTTTTCTACCACGAGTCCGAAATCGCATCATGAGATATCTTATTCGATTGTAGACCCTATAAACTACTAATAATCACTTTTACACTATTATCCGATTTTCGAACGAAATTGGTTTATAGCATACCGGTAACGTCAAATGTCTTCCGATGTTTTTTCAAATTTTTGAGTCCGCTTTATCAGACTCGATTAACCATCTGTGCGATTTTCGAACAATTTCGTTTCGGGAGCTCAGAGGCCTAAAAGTGTATTGTATACCCTTCAATTCGAGCAGTTATGGGTGCTCGGAGCGGTCATTTTTATTTTTCAGCTTGTTTTTCTACCATGTGTCCGAAATCGCCATCATGAGATATCTTATACGATTGTAGACCCTTTAAACAACTAATAATCACTTTTACACGGTTATCCGATTTTCGAACGAAATTGGTTTATAGTATACCGGTAACGTTAAATGTCTTTCGATGTTTTTTCAAATTTTTGAGTCCGCTTTATCTGACTCGATTAACCATCTGTGCGATTTTTGGACATTATCGTTCCAGGAACTCAGATGCCTAAAAAAAGTGTATTATATACCCGTCAATTCGAGAAGTTTTTGGTGGTCGGAGCGACCATTTTTATTTTTCAGCCTGTTTTTCTACCACGAGTCCGAAATCGCATCATGAGATATCTTATTCGATTGTAGACCCTATAAACAACTATAAATCACCTGTACGCAATTATCTGATTTTCGAACGAAGTTGGTTTATAGCATACCGGTAACGTCAAATGTCTTCTGATGTTTTTGCAAATTTTTGAGTCCGCTTTATCTGGCTCGATTAACCATCTGTGCGATTTTCCGACATTTTCGTTCCGGGAACTCAGAGGCCTAAAAAACGTGTATTAAATAACCATCAATTCGAGCAGTTTCGGGTTGACGAGCGGTCAATTTTTTTTTTCAGCTTGTTTTTCTACCACGTGTCCGAAATCGCATCATGAGATATCTTACACGATTGTAGACCCTATAAACAACTATAAATCACTTTTACACGGTTATCCGATTTTCGGCCGAAATTGGTTTATAGCATACCGGTAACGTCAAATGTCTTCTGATGTTTTTGCAAATTTTTGAGTCCGCTTTATCTGGCTCGATTAACCATCTGTGCGATTTTCAGACATTTTCGTTCCGGAAGCTCAGAGGCCTAAAAAACGTGTATTAAATAACAATCAATTCGAGCTGTTTCGGGTGATCGGAGCGGTCATTTTTATTTTTCATCCTGTTTTTCTACCACGTGTCCGAAATCACATCATGAGATATCTTATACGATTGTAGACCCTATAAACAACTATAAATCACTTTTACACGGTTATCCGATTTTCGAACGAAATTGGTTTACAGCATACCGGTAACGTCAAATGTCTTCCGATATTTTTTCAAATATTTGAGTCCGCTTTATCAGACTCGATTAACCATCTGTGCGATTTTCGAACAATTTCGTTCCGGGAGCTTAGAGGCCTAAAAAAGTGTATTGTATACCCTTCAATTCGAGCAGTATGGGTGCTCGGAGCGGTCATTTTTATTTTTCAGCCTGTTTTTCTACCACGTGTCCGAAATGGCATCATGAGATATCTTATACGATTGTAGACCCTATAAACAACTAATAATCACTTTTACACGGTTATCCGATTTTCGAACGAAATTGGTTGATAGTATACCGGTAACGTTAAATGTCTTTCGATGTTTTTTCAAATTTTTGAGTCCGCTTTATCTGACTCGATTAACCATCTGTGCGATTTTCGGACATTATCGTTCCAGGAACTCAAATATCTAAAAAAAGTGTATTATATACCCGTCAATTCGAGAAGTTTCGGGTGGTCGGAGCGACCATTTTTATTTTTCAGCCTGTTTTTCTACCACGAGTCCGAAATCGCATCATGAGATATCTTATTCGATTGTAGACCCTATAAACTACTAATAATCACTTTTACACAATTATCCGATTTTCGAACGAAATTGGTTTATAGCATACCGGTAACGTCAAATGTCTTCCGATGTTTTTTCAAAT
The DNA here is from genome assembly GCA_029255685.2 of Silene conica. Lineage (NCBI taxonomy): Eukaryota > Viridiplantae > Streptophyta > Magnoliopsida > Caryophyllales > Caryophyllaceae > Silene > Silene conica. The sequence goes on along the minus strand of CM055317.2, from coordinate 46,350,670 downwards.
TTTTGAGTCCGCTTTATCAGACTCGATTAACCATCTGTGCGATTTTCGAACAATTTCGTTTCGGGAGCTCAGAGGCCTAAAAGTGTATTGTATACCCTTCAATTCGAGCAGTTATGGGTGCTCGGAGCGGTCATTTTTATTTTTCAGCCTGTTTTTCTACCACGTGTCCGAAATCGCATCATGAGATATCTTATACGATTGTAGAACCTATAAACAACTAATATTCACTTTTACACGGTTATCCGATTTTCGAACGAAATTGGTTTATAGTATACCGGTAACGTTAAATGTCTTTCGATGTTTTTTCAAATTTTTGAGTCCGCTTTATCTGACTCGATTAACCATCTGTGCGATTTTCGGACATTATCGTTCCAGGAACTCAAATGCCTAAAAAAAGTGTATTATATACCCGTCAATTCGAGAAGTTTTGGGTGGTCGGAGCGACCATTTTTATTTTTCAGCCTGTTTTTCTACCACGAGTGCGAAATCGCATCATGAGATATCTTATTCGATTGTACACCCTATAAACTACTATAAATCATTTTTACACAATTATTCGATTTTCGAACGAAATTGGTTTATAGCATACCGGTAACGTCAAATGTCTTCCGATGTTTTTTCAAGTTTTTGAGTCCGCTTTATCAGACTCGATTAACCATCTGTGCGATTTACGAACAATTTCGTTCCGGGAGCTCAGAGGCCTAAAAAAGTGTATTGTATACCCTTCATTTCGAGCAGTTATGGGTGCTCGGAGCGGTCATTTTTATTTTTCAGCCTGTTTTTCTACCACGAGTCCGAAATCGCATCATGAGATATCTTATTCGATTGTAGACCCTATAAACTACTATAAATCATTTTTACACAATTATTCGATTTTCGAACGAAATTGGTTTATAGCATACCGGTAACGTCAAATGTCTTCCGATGTTTTTTCAAGTTTTTGAGTCCGCTTTATCAGACTCGATTAACCATCTGTGCGATTTACGAACAATTTCGTTCCGGGAGCTCAGAGGCCTAAAAAAGTGTATTGTATACCCTTTATTTCGAGCAGTTATGGGTGCTCGGAGCGGTCATTTTTATTTTTCAGCCTGTTTTTCTACCACGTGTCCGAAATCGCATCATGAGATATTTGATACGATTGTAGACCCTATAAACAACTAATAATCACTTTTACACGGTTATCCGATTTTCGAACGAAATTGGTTTATAGTACACCGGTAACATTAAATCTTTCGATGTTTTTTCAAGTTTTTGAGTCCGCTTTATCTGACTCGATTAACCATCTGTGCGATTTTCGGACATTATCGTTCCACGAACTCAGATGCCTAAAAAAAGTGTATTATATACCCGTCAATTCGAGAAGTTTTGGGTGGTCGGAGCGACCATTTTTATTTTTCAGCCTGTTTTTCTACCACGAGTCCGAAATCGCATCATGAGATATCTTATTCGATTGTAGACCCTATAAACTACTATAAATCATTTTTACACAATTATTCGATTTTCGAACGAAATTGGTTTATAGCATACCGGTAACGTCAAATGTCTTCCGATGTTTTTTCAAGTTTTTGAGTCCGCTTTATCAGACTCGATTAACCATCTGTGCGATTTACGAACAATTTCGTTCCGGGAGCTCAGAGGCCTAAAAAAGTGTATTGTATACCCTTCAATTAGAGCAGTTATGGGTGCTCAGAGCGGTCATTTTTATTTTTCAGCCTGTTTTTCTACCACGTGTCCGAAATCGCATCATGAGATATCTTATACGATTGTAGACCCTATAAACAACTAATAATCACTTTTACACGGTTATCCGATTTTCGGCCGATATTGGTTTATAGCATACCGGTAACGTCAAATGTCTTCTGATGTTTTTGCAAATTTTTGAGTCCGCTTTATCTGGCTCGATTAACCATCTGTGCGATTTTCCGACATTTTCGTTCCGGGAGCTCAGAGGCCTAAAAAACGTGTATTAAATACCCATCAATTCGAGCTGTTTCGGGTGGTCGGAGCGGTCATTTCTATTTTTCAGCTTGTTTTTCTACCACGTGTCCGAAATCGCATCATGAGATATCTTACACGATTGTAGACCCTATAAACAACTATAAATCACTTTTACACGGTTATCCGATTTTCGGCCGAAATTGGTTTATAGCATACCGGTAACGTCAAATGTTTTCTGATGTTTTTGCAAATTTTTGAGTCCGCTTTATCTGGCTCGATTAACCATCTGTGCGATTTTCAGACATTTTCGTTCCGGGAGCTCAGAGGCCTAAAAAACGTGTATTAAATAACAATCAATTCGAGCTGTTTCGGGTGGTCGGAGCGGTCATTTTTATTTTTCATCCTGTTTTTCTACCACGTGTCCGAAATCACATAATGAGATATCTTATACGATTGTAGACCCTATAAACAACTATAAATCACTTTTACACGGTTATCCGATTTTCGAACGAAATTGATTTATAGCATACCGGTAACGTCAAATGTGTTCCGATGTTTTTTCAAATTTTTGAGTCCACTTTATCAGACTCGATTAACCATCTGTGCGATTTTCGAACAATTTCGTTCCGGGAGCTCAGAGGCCTAAAAAAGTGTATTGTATACCCTTCAATTCGAGCAGTTATGGGTGCTCGGAGCGGTCATTTTTATTTTTCAGCCTGTTTTTCTACCACGTGTCCGAAATCGAATCATGAGATATCTTATACGATTGTAGACCCTATAAACAAGTAATAATCACTTTTACACGGTTATCCGATTTTCGAACGAAATTGGTTTATAGTATACCGGTAACGTTAAATGTCTTTCGATGTTTTTTCAAATTTTTGAGTCCGCTTTATCTGACTCGATTAACCATCTGTGCGATTTTCGGACATTATCGTTCCAGGAACTCAGATGCCTAAAAAAAGGGTATTATATACCCGTCAATTCGAGAAGTTTTGGGTGGTCGGAGCGACCATTTTTATTTTTCAGCCTGTTTTTCTACCACGAGTCCGAAATCGCATCATGAGATATCTTATTCGATTGTAGACCCTATAAACTACTAATAATCACTTTTACACAATTATCCGATTTTCGAACGAAATTGGTTTATAGCATACCGGTAACGTCAAATGTCTTCCGATGTTTTTTCAAGTTTTTGAGTCCGCTTTATCAGACTCGATTAACCATCTGTGCGATTTACGAACAATTTCGTTTCGGGAGCTCAGAGGCCTAAAAAAGTGTATTGTATACCCTTTATTTCGAGCAGTTATGGGTGCTCGGAGCGGTTATTTTTATTTTTCAGCCTGTTTTTCTACCACGTGTCCGAAATCGCATCATGAGATATTTGATACGATTGTAGACCCTATAAACAACTAATAATCACTTTTACACGGTTATCCGATTTTCGAACGAAATTGGTTTATAGTATACCGGTAACGTTAAATCTTTCGATGTTTTTTCAAGTTTTTGAGTCCGCTTTATCTGACTCGATTAACCATCTGTGCGATTTTCGGACATTATCGTTCCACGAACTCAGATGCCTAAAAAAAGTGTATTATATACCCGTCAATTCGAGAAGTTTTGGGTGGTCGGAGCAACCATTTTTATTTTTCAGCCTGTTTTTCTACCACGAGTCCGAAATCGCATCATGAGATATCTTATTCGATTGTAGACCCTATAAACTACTATAAATCATTTTTACACAATTATTCGATTTTCGAACGAAATTGGTTTATAGCATACCGGTAACGTCAAATGTCTTCCGATGTTTTTTCAAGTTTTTGAGTCCGCTTTATCAGACTCGATTAACCATCTGTGCGATTTACGAACAATTTCGTTCCGGGAGCTCAGAGGCCTAAAAAAGTGTATTGTATACCCTTCAATTAGAGCAGTTATGGGTGCTCAGAGCGGTCATTTTTATTTTTCAGCCTGTTTTTCTACCACGTGTCCGAAATCGCATCATGAGATATCTTATACGATTGTAGACCCTATAAACAACTAATAATCACTTTTACACGGTTATCCGATTTTCGGCCGAAATTGGTTTATAGCATACCGGTAACGTCAAATGTCTTTTGATGTTTTTGCAAATTTTTGAGTCCGCTTTATCAGACTCGATTAACCATCTGTGCGATTTTCGAACAATTTCGTTTCGGGAGCTCAGAGGCCTAAAAGTGTATTGTATACCCTTCAATTCGAGCAGTTATGGGTGCTCGGAGCGGTCATTTTAATTTTTCAGCCTGTTTTTCTACCACGTGTCCGAAATCGCATCATGAGATATCTTATACGATTGTAGAACCTATAAACAACTAATATTCACTTTTACACGGTTATCCGATTTTCGAACGAAATTGGTTTATAGTATACCGGTAACGTTAAATGTCTTTCGATGTTTTTTCAAATTTTTGAGTCCGCTTTATCTGACTCGATTAACCATCTGTGCGATTTTCGGACATTATCGTTCCAGGAACTCAAATGCCTAAAAAAAGTGTATTATATACCCGTCAATTCGAGAAGTTTTGGGTGGTCGGAGCGACCATTTTTATTTTTCAGCCTGTTTTTCTACCACGAGTGCGAAATCGCATCATGAGATATCTTATTCGATTGTACACCCTATAAACTACTATAAATCATTTTTACACAATTATTCGATTTTCGAACGAAATTGGTTTATAGCATACCGGTAACGTCAAATGTCTTCCGATGTTTTTTCAAGTTTTTGAGTCCGCTTTATCAGACTCGATTAACCATCTGTGCGATTTACGAACAATTTCGTTCCGGGAGCTCAGAGGCCTAAAAAAGTGTATTGTATACCCTTCATTTCGAGCAGTTATGGGTGCTCGGAGCGGTCATTTTTATTTTTCATCCTGTTTTTCTACCACGTGTCCGAAATCACATAATGAGATATCTTATACGATTGTAGACCCTATAAACAACTATAAATCACTTTTACACGGTTATCCGATTTTCGAACGAAATTGATTTATAGCATACCGGTAACGTCAAATGTGTTCCGATGTTTTTTCAAATTTTTGAGTCCGCTTTATCAGACTCGATTAACCATCTGTGCGATTTTCGAACAATTTCGTTCCGGGAGCTCAGAGGCCTAAAAAAGTGTATTGTATACCCTTCAATTCGAGCAGTTATGGGTGCTCGGAGCGGTCATTTTTATTTTTCAGCCTGTTTTTCTACCACGTGTCCGAAATCGAATCATGAGATATCTTATACGATTGTAGACCCTATAAACAAGTAATAATCACTTTTACACGGTTATCCGATTTTCGAACGAAATTGGTTTATAGTATACCGGTAACGTTAAATGTCTTTCGATGTTTTTTCAAATTTTTGAGTCCGCTTTATCTGACTCGATTAACCATCTGTGCGATTTTCGGACATTATCGTTCCAGGAACTCAGATGCCTAAAAAAAGGGTATTATATACCCGTCAATTCGAGAAGTTTTGGGTGGTCGGAGCGACCATTTTTATTTTTCAGCCTGTTTTTCTACCACGAGTCCGAAATCGCATCATGAGATATCTTATTCGATTGTAGACCCTATAAACTACTAATAATCACTTTTACACAATTATCCGATTTTCGAACGAAATTGGTTTATAGCATACCGGTAACGTCAAATGTCTTCCGATGTTTTTTCAAGTTTTTGAGTCCGCTTTATCAGACTCGATTAACCATCTGTGCGATTTACGAACAATTTCGTTCCGGGAGCTCAGAGGCCTAAAAAAGTGTATTGTATACCCTTTATTTCGAGCAGTTATGGGTGCTCGGAGCGGTTATTTTTATTTTTCAGCCTGTTTTTCTACCACGTGTCCGAAATCGCATCATGAGATATTTGATACGATTGTAGACCCTATAAACAACTAATAATCACTTTTACACGGTTATCCGATTTTCGAACGAAATTGGTTTATAGTATACCGGTAACGTTAAATCTTTCGATGTTTTTTCAAGTTTTTGAGTCCGCTTTATCTGACTCGATTAACCATCTGTGCGATTTTCGGACATTATCGTTCCACGAACTCAGATGCCTAAAAAAAGTGTATTATATACCCGTCAATTCGAGAAGTTTTGGGTGGTCGGAGCAACCATTTTTATTTTTCAGCCTGTTTTTCTACCACGAGTCCGAAATCGCATCATGAGATATCTTATTCGATTGTAGACCCTATAAACTACTATAAATCATTTTTACACAATTATTCGATTTTCGAACGAAATTGGTTTATAGCATACCGGTAACGTCAAATGTCTTCCGATGTTTTTTCAAGTTTTTGAGTCCGCTTTATCAGACTCGATTAACCATCTGTGCGATTTACGAACAATTTCGTTCCGGGAGCTCAGAGGCCTAAAAAAGTGTATTGTATACCCTTCAATTAGAGCAGTTATGGGTGCTCAGAGCGGTCATTTTTATTTTTCAGCCTGTTTTTCTACCACGTGTCCGAAATCGCATCATGAGATATCTTATACGATTGTAGACCCTATAAACAACTAATAATCACTTTTACACGGTTATCCGATTTTCGGCCGAAATTGGTTTATAGCATACCGGTAACGTCAAATGTCTTTTGATGTTTTTGCAAATTTTTGAGTCCGCTTTATCAGACTCGATTAACCATCTGTGCGATTTTCGAACAATTTCGTTTCGGGAGCTCAGAGGCCTAAAAGTGTATTGTATACCCTTCAATTCGAGCAGTTATGGGTGCTCGGAGCGGTCATTTTAATTTTTCAGCCTGTTTTTCTACCACGTGTCCGAAATCGCATCATGAGATATCTTATACGATTGTAGAACCTATAAACAACTAATATTCACTTTTACACGGTTATCCGATTTTCGAACGAAATTGGTTTATAGTATACCGGTAACGTTAAATGTCTTTCGATGTTTTTTCAAATTTTTGAGTCCGCTTTATCTGACTCGATTAACCATCTGTGCGATTTTCGGACATTATCGTTCCAGGAACTCAAATGCCTAAAAAAAGTGTATTATATACCCGTCAATTCGAGAAGTTTTGGGTGGTCGGAGCGACCATTTTTATTTTTCAGCCTGTTTTTCTACCACGAGTGCGAAATCGCATCATGAGATATCTTATTCGATTGTACACCCTATAAACTACTATAAATCATTTTTACACAATTATTCGATTTTCGAACGAAATTGGTTTATAGCATATCGGTAACGTCAAATGTCTTCCGATGTTTTTTCAAGTTTTTGAGTCCGCTTTATCAGACTCGATTAACCATCTCTGCGATTTACGAACAATTTCGTTCCGGGAGCTCAGAGGCCTAAAAAAGTGTATTGTATACCCTTCATTTCGAGCAGTTATGGGTGCTCGGAGCGGTCATTTTTATTTTTCAGCCTGTTTTTCTACCACGAGTCCGAAATCGCATCATGAGATATCTTATTCGATTGTAGACCCTATAAACTACTATAAATCATTTTTACACAATTATTCGATTTTCGAACGACATTGGTTTATAGCATACCGGTAACGTCAAATGTCTTCCGATGTTTTTTCAAGTTTTTGAGTCCGCTTTATCAGACTCGATTAACCATCTGTGCGATTTACGAACAATTTCGTTCCGGGAGCTCAGAGGCCTAAAAGAGTGTATTGTATACCCTTTATTTCGAGCAGTTATGGGTGCTCGGAGCGGTCATTTTTATTTTTCAGCCTGTTTTTCTACCACGTGTCCGAAATCGCATCATGAGATATTTGATACGATTGTAGACCCTATAAACAACTAATAATCACTTTTACACGGTTATCCGATTTTCGAACGAAATTGGTTTATAGTATACCGGTAACGTTAAATCTTTCGATGTTTTTTCAAGTTTTTGAGTCCGCTTTATCTGACTCGATTAACCATCTGTGCGATTTTCGTACATTATCGTTCCACGAACTCAGATGCCTAAAAAAAGTGTATTATATACCCGTCAATTCGAGAAGTTTTGGGTGGTCGGAGCGACCATTTTTATTTTTCAGCCTGTTTTTCTACCACGAGTCCGAAATCGCATCATGAGAGATCTTATTCGATTGTAGACCCTATAAACTACTATAAATCATTTTTACACAATTATTCGATTTTCGAACGAAATTGGTTTATAGCATACCGGTAACGTCAAATGTCTTCCGATGTTTTTTCAAGTTTTTGAGTCCGCTTTATCAGACTCGATTAACCATCTGTGCGATTTACGAACAATTTCGTTCCGGGAGCTCAGAGGCCTAAAAAAGTGTATTGTATACCCTTCAATTAGAGCAGTTATGGGTGCTCAGAGCGGTCATTTTTATTTTTCAGCCTGTTTTTCTACCACGTGTCCGAAATCGCATCATGAGATATCTTATACGATTGTAGACCCTATAAACAACTAATAATCACTTTTACACGGTTATCCGATTTTCGGCCGAAATTGGTTTATAGCATACCGGTAACGTCAAATGTCTTCTGATTTTTTTGCAAATTTTTGAGTCCGCTTTATCTGGCTCGATTTACCATCTGTGCGATTTTCCGACATTTTCGTTCCGGGAGCTCAGAGGCCTAAAAAACGTGTATTAAATACCCATCAATTCGAGCTGTTTCGGGTGGTCGGAGCGGTCATTTCTATTTTTCAGCTTGTTTTTCTACCACTGTCCGAAATCGCATCATGAGATATCTTACACGATTGTAGACCCTATAAACAACTATAAATCACTTTTACACGGTTATCCGATTTTCGGCCGAAATTGGTTTATAGCATACCGGTAACGTCAAATATTTTCTGATGTTTTTGCAAATTTTTGAGTCCGCTTTATCTGGCTCGATTAACCATCTGTGCGATTTTCAGACATTTTCGTTCCGGGAGCTCAGAGGCCTAAAAAACGTGTATTAAATAACAATCAATTCGAGCTGTTTCGGGTGGTCGGAGCGGTCATTTTTAGTTTTCATCCTGTTTTTCTACCACGTGTCCGAAATCACATAATGAGATATCTTATACGATTGTAGACCCTATAAACAACTATAAATCACTTTTACACGGTTATCCGATTTTCGAACGAAATTGATTTATAGCATACCGGTAACGTCAAATGTCTTCCGATGTTTTTTCAAATTTTTGAGTCCGCTTTATCAGACTCGATTAACCATCTGTGCGATTTTCGAACAATTTCGTTCCGGGAGCTCAGAGGCCTAAAAAAGTGTATTGTATACCCTTCAATTCGAGCAGTTATGGGTGCTCGGAGCGGTCATTTTTATTTTTCAGCCTGTTTTTCTACCACGTGTCCGAAATCGAATCATGAGATATCTTATACGATTGTAGACCCTATAAACAAGTAATAATCACTTTTACACGGTTATCCGATTTTCGAACGAAATTGGTTTATAGTATACCGGTAACGTTAAATGTCTTTCGATGTTTTTTCAAATTTTTGAGTCCGCTTTATCTGACTCGATTAACCATCTGTGCGATTTTCGGACATTATCGTTCCAGGAACTCAGATGCCTAAAAAAAGGGTATTATATACCCGTCAATTCGAGAAGTTTTGGGTGGTCGGAGCGACCATTTTTATTTTTCAGCCTGTTTTTCTACCACGAGTCCGAAATCGCATCATGAGATATCTTATTCGATTGTAGACCCTATAAACTACTAATAATCACTTTTACACAATTATCCGATTTTCGAACGAAATTGGTTTATAGCATACCGGTAACGTCAAATGTCTTCCGATGTTTTTTCAAATTTTTGAGTCCGCTTTATCAGACTCGATTAACCATCTGTGCGATTTACGAACAATTTCGTTCCGGGAGCTCAGAGGCCTAAAAAAGTGTACTGTATACCCTTTATTTCGAGCAGTTATGGGTGCTCGTAGCGGTTATTTTTATTTTTCAGCCTGTTTTTCTACCACGTGTCCGAAATCGCATCATGAGATATTTGATACGATTGTAGACCCTATAAACAACTAATAATCACTTTTACACGGTTATCCGATTTTCGAACGAAATTGGTTTATAGTATACCGGTAACGTTAAATCTTTCGATGTTTTTTCAAGTTTTTGAGTCCGCTTTATCTGACTCTATTAACCATCTGTGCGATTTTCGGACATTATCGTTCCACGAACTCAGATGCCTAAAAAAAGTGTATTATATACCCGTCAATTCGAGAAGTTTTGGGTGGTCGGAGCGACCATTTTTATTTTTCAGCCTATTTTTCTACCACGAGTCCGAAATCGCATCATGAGATATCTTATTCGATTGTAGACCCTATAAACTACTATAAATCATTTTTACACAATTATTCGATTTTCGAACGAAATTGGTTTATAGCATACCGGTAACGTCAAATGTCTTCCGATGTTTTTTCAAGTTTTTGAGTCCGCTTTATCAGACTCGATTAACCATCTGTGCGATTTACGAACAATTTCGTTCCGGGAGCTCAGAGGCCTAAAAAAGTGTATTGTATACCCTTCAATTAGAGCAGTTATGGGTGCTCAGAGCGGTCATTTTTATTTTTCAGCCTGTTTTTCTACCACGTGTCCGAAATCGCATCATGAGATATCTTATACGATTGTAGACCCTATAAACAACTAATAATCACTTTTACACGGTTATCCGATTTTCGGCCGAAATTGGTTTATAGCATACCGGTAACGTCAAATGTCTTTTGATGTTTTTGCAAATTTTTGAGTCCGCTTTATCTGGCTCGATTAACCATCTGTGCGATTTTCCGACATTTTCGTTCCGGGAGCTCAGAGGCCTAAAAAACGTGTATTAAATACCCATCAATTCGAGCTGTTTCGGGTGGTCGGAGCGGTCATTTCTATTTTTCAGCTTGTTTTTCTACCACGTGTCCGAAATCGCATCATGAGATATCTTACACGATTTTAGACCCTATAAACAACTATAAATCACTTTTACACGGTTATCCGATTTTCGGCCGAAATTGGTTTATAGCATACCGGTAACGTCAAATGTCTTCCGATGTTTTTTCAAATTTTTGAGTCCGCTTTATCAGACTCGATTAACCATCTGTGCGATTTTCGAACAATTTCGTTCCGGGAGCTCAGAGGCCTAAAAAAGTGTATTGTATACCCTTCAATTCGAGCAGTTATGGGTGCTCGGAGCGGTCATTTTTATTTTTCATCCTGTTTTTCTACCACGTGTCCGAAATCACATAATGAGATATCTTATACGATTGTAGACCCTATAAACAACTATAAATCAGTTTTACACGGTTATCCGATTTTCGAACGAAATTGATTTATAGCATACCGGTAACGTCAAATGTCTTCCGATGTTTTTTCAAATTTTTGAGTCCGCTTTCTCAGACTCGATTAACCATCTGTGCGATTTTCGAACAATTTCGTTCCGGGAGCTCAGAGGCCTAAAAAAGTGTATTGTATACCCTTCAATTCGAGCAGTTATGGGTGCTCGGAGCGGTCATTTTTATTTTTCAGCCTGTTTTTCTACCACGTGTCCGAAATCGAATCATGAGATATCTTATACGATTGTAGACCCTATAAACAAGTAATAATCACTTTTACACGGTTATCCGATTTTCGAACGAAATTGGTTTATAGTATACCGGTAACGTTAAATGTCTTTCGATGTTTTTTCAAGTTTTTGAGTCCGCTTTATCTGACTCGATTAACCATCTGTGCGATTTTCGGACATTATCGTTCCAGGAACTCAGATGCCTAAAAAAAGGGTATTATATACCCGTCAATTCGAGAAGTTTTGGGTGGTCGGAGCGACCATTTTTATTTTTCAGCCTGTTTTTCTACCACGAGTCCGAAATCGCATCATGAGATATCTTATTCGATTGTAGACCCTATAAACTACTAATAATCACTTTTACACAATTATCTGATTTTCTAACGAAATTGGTTTATAGCATACCGGTAACGTCAAATGTCTTCCGATGTTTTTTCAAATTTTTGAGTCCGCTTTATCAGACTCGATTAACCATCTGTGCGATTTTCGAACAATTTCGTTCCGGGAGCTCAGAGGCCTAAAAAAGTGTATTGTATACCCTTTATTTCGAGCAGTTATGGGTGCTCGGAGCGGTTATTTTTATTTTTCAGCCTGTTTTTCTACCACGTGTCCGAAATAGCATCATGAGATATTTGATACGATTGTAGACCCTATAAACAACTAATAATCACTTTTACACGGTTATCCGATTTTCGAACGAAATTGGTTTATAGTATACCGGTAACGTTAAATCTTTCGATGTTTTTTCAAGTTTTTGAGTCCGCTTTATCTGACTCGATTAACCATCTGTGCGATTTTCGGACATTATGTAAAACCCCTCGCGAAAACGGAAAAGGTAAAACATACAAAGTACCAAAATTGCAGCGGAATTAAAACTTTTTAACAAAACTAAACATGCGAGGTGCTTTAGAAATCTAAACATGCGAAAGAAGAAACATAAATAAGTATTAAATACGATACAAGCAGCCCGGGATAGCATATCCCTACAGGCACACAATACTGAAAATAAAGTCTAAGGTCTAGCTACACGATAAGGTAAAAGTCAACGATGAAGGATCATCGCTCGCTAGCCTCAACGTAACCCCCTGCAAAACAGCCTCATGTACCTACACACATACAACATGTGCGCCACAGTCAGTGGGGAGTGACTAGAGTGCTTCTAGCCACCTATTGTCAGTGACACATAACACATAAGCATACAATATACTCCAGCATATATAAAACATGTGAAGCATACAAATCTCAACTTCTCAAACTCTTATCATCATGCAAATACTATGCAAAGGCTCTCAACCAACTTCGGAAACTATTTGGAAGGAGAGCCGGTTTCCCTTCCGGTTGCCCGGACGGGGGGTCTTTCAATCCAAACCATTTACGAAACTGAATAAAGAGTCATCCAATGCCTTGGATGAACAATACTATAAGCAAGGTACTAAACTCATCAACACCAACATACATATCTGACACTGTACCAACTCTAGGCAAGCAGATAACAACAGCAAGTATATAACACCGTACCCCATCCTAGGCAAGTATATACCATATCAGCAATTAATACCCATATGCACAAATACACCTTATAAATACAAAGGCAAACAAGACTGTAACCTAATCCAAATTACAGTCCCACCACACATACATACCCCATAATCCAAAGGCAACACAGAACTGTAACCTAATCCAAATTACAGTCCTAACACATCATACCCCATAATACAAAGGTAACACAGAACTGTAACCTAATCCAAATTACAGTCCTAACACATCATACCCCATAATACAAAGGTAACACAGAACTGTAACCTAATCCAAATTACAGTCCTAACACATCATACCCCATAATACAAAGGTAACACAGAACTGTAACCTAATCCAAATTACAGTCCTAACACATCATACCCCATAATACAAAGGTAACACAGAACTGTAACCTAATCCAAATTACAGTCCTAACACATCATACCCCATAATACAAAGGTAACACAGAACTGTAACCTAATCCAAATTACAGTCCTAACACATCATACCCCATAATACAAAGGTAACACAGAACTGTAACCTAATCCAAATTACAGTCCTACAATTTCAATACTTAACATACTCAATCTATAACTAGCTATGCAACGACGTATACTTAAACCAACACTTAATTGACCCCGGGAATTAAGCCGAGGGAGAGCCGGTTTCCCTTTCGGTTGCCCGACCGGGGGGTCTCTATCCTCACTCTATTCCCGAACCCAATGTAGTGCCGCCCGAACCTCGGGGACTTCAAACAAGCATACGGAGCATACGCAGAAGGAATCAATACAATCCGACTTGAAAATCAAAAGATATGAAGCAAATACTACGATCAGGGGCTCTCAGCCGGTTGGCCACAGGCGGAGAGTCTCATATTAAATAAATATACATCTCAAATCAACCATATGAGCCTCACAATATGATTAAAATATGCTTAGACTCTTCACAAGAAAGTTCCTAAAAGTTAACTATCTTCATGCACAATTTCCGCAATCAACTCCTTATGAGCTAATTGACTCGAGACAGATGACCATGCTTCTTATGATGACTTTTCTAGCTCCAATATACATTTAAAACCAAGTATAATTACCACCAAACATCACTTAAAACATCCTAAAAACAATTGGGAAACAAGCCCCCAAAACGGCTCGACAATCCGATAAACGAGCAGAAAGTTACAGCGGTTTTTGCGCAGCCTGCGCTAGGGGGTGCGCAGCTGCGCCTGGGCTGCGCAGCCTGCGCAATTTGGAGCACAGCCTGCGCCCAAGCACGGGCCAGGTAGTTCATACTCAATTCCTGCAATTCGACGATTCAATCTATCTTTCGACAAACACTTCTAAACCATGATTTCTACTATAAAACCTATACTATCAGCACATATCAACCCATAACAATCCCAAGTGTGTCTCATATATAATCTTTGCACAAAATCAAGCATTAAACAAGCATAAGAATGAAAATCCCAAATGATACCGATCTTCATGTATACTCATAATTTCCACTTAAACCATGAATTCAACACAATACTTCCACAATAACATTACAAGAAGCATAAAGAAGATAAAAGTAAACCTAAACATGTTCCTAAACACAAGAATTCATCCAAGAACACAACAAGCATGCTACTTTGACAAAAAGGCCGAGTTACTCATTATCGTCACCTCTTAAGCAAGTTCTTCACTCGAATCTTCAATTAAGTAAGAGTCCACTACCGGGTCTTCGAGATTAGCTCCTAAAAACAACAAAAACGGATTAAAATAACCCATTTTCGAAATTACTCAAGAACAGCCCAGAATTCGACTTGCATCATTCTCAAAATTGAAAAGATAGAAACGACGGGAAAGATGTAAGGAGCGCGATGACGAAAGAATTACCTCGTTTGGACTTGAAACGAAGTCGGGGTGATGACTTTAGTAAATGAGATCGGTATATACAAATACAATTTGGGGGTTTTGTCTTGAGGAAGAAGAAAAAGAAAGGTGAGGGAAGGTTATGAGGAAGCTTCCTTTTCTCTTTTCTTTTATCACAACTAAAGAATCGGGTTTTTAAGTGGGACGGAGTTGAGTCGGTTTTGTAAAAATGTAAGGAGCGGAAATTCTTAAAACGTAAATTACCAAGTAAACGCGACATCTTTAAATTAAACAACTCAAGACGGACTTAACGGCATTTCTTAAAATAAAACTTACGGATTAAAATTAAAATATTATTAAATTCCGTAAACTATTTTTAAATTATTAAAATTACTTTTATAAAAATGCGGGCTGTTACAATCACCCCATCTTTTAAAAAGTTTCGTCCTCGAAACTTGAAAGCTGTTACAAGGACAACAATAACAACTAAAACTTTTGCAAACACCTTGGCATACAAAACTTAGGTCTCCTTTCAAAATTTCAGAAGTAGGAACCATAATCCAGCCTCCATCAAGGAACGTTTGGGTTCTCGTTGCGCATTCAAGAACCTGACATTCAAATCCGAAGGCAAACTAAGGTGAAAATCAATTAAAAATCTCTAAAAATTAGATCGATCCGGTGTCGATGAGCATGGTACAGGTTATCAGACGTCTCCAATAACTTGTCCCAATGGCAAATCAACGCTGAAATCCATCAAAGTTGTAAAACTTTTAACTTTCTTCAAACTAAACCTTCCAAACATAAACTTTTATTTCAAAGTTCTCAAAACGAGTAAAGTTGCAAAAGTAACGAAAGTTTAAAATCCTTAGAAGGCAAACAATTCAGAACGGTTACAGAAGGCACAGAGACAACCACTTAAGATCAATGAGGCGGAGACAACAGAGATCGAGTCAAGAAGGATGAGAACTCTTCGGAAAACAGAAGGCATCAACCGCTCAGTCCACAACCGAAACCTTATCACAACGATCCTCTCACTACTTGTAGAAAACGAGTCATGAAACCTTTAAACTCGACTCTCAGGAACATTCCGACATCCACAAGTTTCAGAAACTCTATCCACCAACGATTCACTCCATGCCAACCACCCGCAAGGGAAGGATCCTTAAAATTCCTCAGGCAATGGTCAATCCCCCCCATGTTTACATCTCAGGTTCTTTCAACACTCATTCATTACTGTCAACGGTTTTTATTCAATGTAACGTTTTTCCTTAAGTCCAGCATATCCTCAAGGTCAAGTAAAACCAAATTATCCCACTCTTCCATTTATCATCACTGGCTCTCAAACCTATTTCTCCAATTCCATTTATGACTTCCAGTATCTCATCTAACTTCTCCAATGGTACCTCTCAACCTACTAAATTTCACGATTCCAGTATGATTCTCAAGGCTAAGTCTCACAGAATACCACAAGTACAACACAACCTTAAGGTAGGTATTCAATCACTCACTCTCACCCTTCCCATTGGATAAACAACTATACACTAGGATCATCAAAACATGTCTCACGATACCTGTTACAGTTCCCTCAAATAACAAGATTTCTCCAACACACGGGTCACAGTTATCCTAGAACTAATTCCTCAAAACTCAATCAAGGGGAAGCTTACTTACAAGGTACCTCGGGAAGGCGAGCAACAAGGATAAGACGGAAAGATAAGAAGATATATTTCAGAGTAAGACCGACATGAATTCAAAAGGAAAGGAAATGCATCAAGAGATACAGAGGAAGGTGATGCATAAAGAATAAGAAGAATCTTCAGGAATCCAGAAGCATCCTCCAATAGTAGCACGGATCTTTTAACTTCGGTAGCAGACATCCATCTTGGTCGCCATATGGAAAAACTCACGGTTCGTCGATTGAAAGACATAAAAGTAAGATAAATGACAATCAACAAACACGTTAGACCTAGTAAAAGCAACCACAATACAGACTACCACTTGTCCTTAAGTCTACCCAATCTCTCATTCATTATTCAAGTTTTTGGTCAAGTTAAGTTTGGGGATTACATGAGTGCGTCGGGAGCAATAATGCTCTGATACCAACTGTAAAACCCCTCGCGAAAACGGAAAAGGTAAAACATACAAAGTACCAAAATTGCAGCGGAATTAAAACTTTTTAACAAAACTAAACATGCGAGGTGCTTTAGAAATCTAAACATGCGAAAGAAGAAACATAAATAAGTATTAAATACGATACAAGCAGCCCGGGATAGCATATCCCTACAGGCACACAATACTGAAAATAAAGTCTAAGGTCTAGCTACACGATAAGGTAAAAGTCAACGATGAAGGATCATCGCTCGCTAGCCTCAACGTAACCCCCTGCAAAACAGCCTCATGTACCTACACACATACAACATGTGCGCCACAGTCAGTGGGGAGTGACTAGAGTGCTCCTAGCCACCTATTGTCAGTGACACATAACACATAAGCATACAATATACTCCAGCATATATAAAACATGTGAAGCATACAAATCTCAACTTCTCAAACTCTTATCATCATGCAAATACTATGCAAAGGCTCTCAACCAACTTCGGAAACTATTTGGAAGGAGAGCCGGTTTCCCTTCCGGTTGCCCGGACGGGGGGTCTTTCAATCCAAACCATTTACGAAACTGAATAAAGAGTCATCCAATGCCTTGGATGAACAATACTATAAGCAAGGTACTAAACTCATCAACACCAACATACATATCTGACACTGTACCAACTCTAGGCAAGCAGATAACAACAGCAAGTATATAACACCGTACCCCATCCTAGGCAAGTATATACCATATCAGCAATTAATACCCATATGCACAAATACACCTTATAAATACAAAGGCAAACAAGACTGTAACCTAATCCAAATTACAGTCCCACCACACATACATACCCCATAATCCAAAGGCAACACAGAACTGTAACCTAATCCAAATTACAGTCCTAACACATCATACCCCGTAATACAAAGGTAACACAGAACTGTAACCTAATCCAATTTACAGTCCTAACACATCATACCCCATAATACAAAGGTAACACAGAACTGTAACCTAATCCAAATTACAGTCCTAACACATCATACCCCATAATACAAAGGTAACACAGAACTGTAACCTAATCCAAATTACAGTCCTAACACATCATACCCCATAATACAAAGGTAACACAGAACTGTAACCTAATCCAAATTACAGTCCTAACACATCATACCCCATAATACAAAGGTAACACAGAACTGTAACCTAATCCAAATTACAGTCCTAACACATCATACCCCATAATACAAAGGTAACACAGAACTGTAACCTAATCCAAATTACAGTCCTACAATTTCAATACTGAACATACTCAATCTATAACTAGCTATGCAACGACGTATACTTAAACCAACACTTAATTGACCCCGGGAATTAAGCCGAGGGAGAGCCGGTTTCCCTTTCGGTTGCCCGACCGGGGGGTCTCTATCCTCACTCTATTCCCGAACCCAATGTAGTGCCGCCCGAACCTCGGGGACTTCAAACAAGCATACGGAGCATAAGCAGAAGGAATCAATACAATCCGACTTGAAAATCAAAAGATATGAAGCAAATACTACGATCAGGGGCTCTCAGCCGGTTGGCCACAGGCGGAGAGTCTCATATTAAATAAATATACATCTCAAATCAACCATATGAGCCTCACAATATGATTAAAATATGCTTAGACTCTTCACAAGAAAGTTCCTAAAAGTTAACTATCTTCATGCACAATTTCCGCAATCAACTCCTTATGAGCTAATTGACTCGAGACAGATGACCACGCTTCTTATGATGACTTTTCTAGCTCCAATATACATTTAAAACCAAGTATAATTACCACCAAACATCACTTAAAACATCCTAAAAACAATTGGGAAACAAGCCCCCAAAACGGCTCGACAATCCGATAAACGAGCAGAAAGTTACAGCGGTTTTTGCGCAGCCTGCGCTAGGGGGTGCGCAGCTGCGCCTGGGCTGCGCAGCCTGCGCAATTTGGAGCGCAGCCTGCGCCCAAGCACGGGCCAGGTAGTTCATACTCAATTCCTGCAATTCGACGATTCAATCTATCTTTCGACAAACACTTCTAAACCATGATTTCTAGTATAAAACCTATACTATCAGCACATATCAACCCATAACAATCCCAAGTGTGTCTCATATATAATCTTTGCACAAAATCAAGCATTAAACAAGCATAAGAATGAAAATCCCAAATGATACCGATCTTCATGTATACTCATAATTTCCACTTAAACCATGAATTCAACACAATACTTCCACAATAACATTGCAAGAAGCATAAAGAAGATAAAAGTAAACCTAAACATGTTCCTAAACACAAGAATTCATCCAAGAACACAACAAGCATGCTACTTTGACAAAAAGGCCGAGTTACTCATTATCGTCACCTCTTAAGCAAGTTCTTCACTCGAATCTTCAATTAAGTAAGAGTCCACTACCGGGTCTTCGAGATTAGCTCCTAAAAACAACAAAAACGGATTAAAATAACCCATTTTCGAAATTACTCAAGAACAGCCCAGAATTCGACTTGCATCATTCTCAAAATTGAAAAGATAGAAACGACGGGAAAGATGTAAGGAGCGCGATGACGAAAGAATTACCTCGTTTGGACTTGAAACGAAGTCGGGGTGATGACTTTAGTAAATGAGATCGGTATATACAAATACAATTTGGGGGTTTTGTCTTGAGGAAGAAGAAAAAGAAAGGTGAGGGAAGGTTATGAGGAAGCTTCCTTTTCTCTTTTCTTTTATCACAACTAAAGAATCGGGTTTTTAAGTGGGACGGAGTTGAGTCGGTTTTGTAAAAATGTAAGGAGCGGAAATTCTTAAAACGTAAATTACCAAGTAAACGCGACATCTTTAAATTAAACAACTCAAGACGGACTTAACGGCATTTCTTAAAATAAAACTTACGGATTAAAATTAAAATATTATTAAATTCCGTAAACTATTTTTAAATTATTAAAATTACTTTTATAAAAATGCGGGCTGTTACACATTATCGTTCCACGAACTCAGATGCCTAAAAAAAGTGTATTATATACCCGTCAATTCGAGAAGTTTTGGGTGGTCGGAGCGACCATTTTTATTTTTCAGCCTGTTTTTCTACCACGAGTCCGAAATCGCATCATGAGATATCTTATTCGATTGTAGACCCTATAAACTACTATAAATCATTTTTACACAATTATTCGATTTTCGAACGAAATTGGTTTATATCATACCGGTAACGTCAAATGTCTTCCGATGTTTTTTCAAGTTTTTGAGTCCGCTTTATCAGACTCGATTAACCATCTGTGCGATTTACGAACAATTTCGTTCCGGGAGCTCAGAGGCCTAAAAAAGTGTATTGTATACCCTTCAATTAGAGCAGTTATGGGTGCTCAGAGCGGTCATTTTTATTTTTCAGCCTGTTTTTCTACCACGTGTCCGAAATCGCATCATGAGATATCTTATACGATTGTAGACCCTATAAACAACTAATAATCACTTTTACACGGTTATCCGATTTTCGGCCGAAATTGGTTTATAGCATACCGGTAACGTCAAATGTCTTCTGATGTTTTTGCAAATTTTTGAGTCCGCTTTATCTGGCTCGATTAACCATCTGTGCGATTTTCCGACATTTTCGTTCCGGGAGCTCAGAGGCCTAAAAAACGTGTATTAAATAACCATCAATTCGAGCTGTTTCGGGTGGTCGGAGCGGTCATTTCTATTTTTCAGCTTGTTTTTCTACCACGTGTCCGAAATCGCATCATGAGATATCTTACACGATTTTAGACCCTATAAACAACTATAAATCACTTTTACACGGTTATCCGATTTTCGGCCGAAATTGGTTTATAGCATACCGGTAACGTCAAATGTCTTCCGATGTTTTTTCAAATTTTTGAGTCCGCTTTATCAGACTCGATTAACCATCTGTGCGATTTTCGAACAATTTCGTTCCGGGAGCTCAGAGGCCTAAAAAAGTGTATTGTATACCCTTCAATTCGAGCAGTTATGGGTGCTCGGAGCGGTCATTTTTATTTTTCATCCTGTTTTTCTACCACGTGTCCGAAATCACATAATGAGATATCTTATACGATTGTAGACCCTATAAACAACTATAAATCACTTTTACACGGTTATCCGATTTTCGAACGAAATTGATTTATAGCATACCGGTAACGTCAAATGTCTTCCGATGTTTTTTCAAATTTTTGAGTCCGCTTTATCAGACTCGATTAACCATCTGTGCGATTTTCGAACAATTTCGTTCCGGGAGCTCAGAGGCCTAAAAAAGTGTATTGTATACCCTTCAATTCGAGCAGTTATGGGTGCTCGGAGCGGTCATTTTTATTTTTCAGCCTGTTTTTCTACCACGTGTCCGAAATCGAATCATGAGATATCTTATACGATTGTAGACCCTATAAACAAGTAATAATCACTTTTACACGGTTATCCGATTTTCGAACGAAATTGGTTTATAGTATACCGGTAACGTTAAATGTCTTTCGATGTTTTTTCAAGTTTTTGAGTCCGCTTTATCTGACTCGATTAACCATCTGTGCGATTTTCGGACATTATCGTTCCAGGAACTCAGATGCCTAAAAAAAGGGTATTATATACCCGTCAATTCGAGAAGTTTTGGGTGGTCGGAGCGACCATTTTTATTTTTCAGCCTGTTTTTCTACCACGAGTCCGAAATCGCATCATGAGATATCTTATTCGATTGTAGACCCTATAAACTACTAATAATCACTTTTACACAATTATCTGATTTTCGAACGAAATTGGTTTATAGCATACCGGTAACGTCAAATGTCTTCCGATGTTTTTTCAAATTTTTGAGTCCGCTTTATCAGACTCGATTAACCATCTGTGCGATTTTCGAACAATTTCGTTCCGGGAGCTCAGAGGCCTAAAAAAGTGCATTGTATATCCTTCAATTCGAGCAGTTATGGGTGCTCGGAGCGGTCATTTTTATTTTTCAGCCTGTTTTTCTACCACGTGTCCGAAATCGCATCATGAGATATCTGATACGATTGTAGACCCTATAAACAACTAATAATCACTTTTACACGGTTATCTGATTTTCGAACGAAATTGGTTTATAGTATACCGTTAACGTTAAATGTCTTTCGATGTTTTTTCAAGTTTTTGAGTCCGCTTTATCTGACTCGATTAACCATCTGTGCGATTTTCGGACATTATCGTTCCAGGAACTCAGATGCCTAAAAAAAGTGTATTAAATAACAATCAATTCGAGCTGTTTCGGGTGGTCGGAGCGGTCATTTTTATTTTTCATCCTGTTTTTCTACCACGTGTCCGAAATCGCATCATGAGATTGTTGGAACTCGAGGTAGTCATACTAGCTAGTTCAAGTTATTAGTCTTACTAAATGTACTAATTAATCTCATATTAACTTAGTCGATCTTATGCATGGAAAATAAAAGCGGAAATAATGAGAATCGCATTCTTACAACCGGTCCAAAATATGCTTAGGACGATCCTCGAAAAGCAACCAAGTAAGCTTGCCTCCAATGAGTGAGCACCAGGACCTTACCTTAAACGGACCAAATAACCGAACCCGATACTAGAGGACGGAATTAGGCTAAAACCGTGTACTAATAATAATATTAGTATACTAGAAAATATTATCTAGTAATAGTTTTAGAGGTTATTGTATTTTGTTTCTCACACTAGAAAATACAATATTTTTGATCATCTTTCTTTTGCACTAGAAAAGATGAACATAAGTTAGAATGAATAAGGTGAACAAAATTCACTTCTTATAATGATGGTGTGTGGTGTGTCGTGTGATAGTGTGTTATGTAAGACCAAAATAGATTGCTTGTCTTACACAAGCAATTAGGTTTGCATGGCTACATATAGGTATCATACCTACACAATCATTATGTTTTAGTCATGCACTAATTTAAACAAATTAGTCCTTATTATACACACCATCACACGCCACTTTTGTGTAAAATGTACTTTCATTTTACAAATTGTAATTTGTACAATTGTGTAATATGTAACATCTTATGTGACATAATTCACTTGTATTAATTTAAAATATATTTATCATATAAATAATATTTCTAAATTAATCAAATCATATTTAACAAATTATTTTTAGTAATTCGTAATTACTGTCCCAACGTATGGTTATCGTAATAATCGTCAATACGATATATTAACAACGTTTGTCATAACCATGAACCATTCATAATACTAATTTCGAAATTTCATAAATATCGATTAACATTTGACAATTGACACATTTCAATTTCAACTATAAATCTTACCTTTAAGATTCAACCTCTAATTTCTCAATATACGGTTTTAAGAATATCGATCAATCTGTATCCTATACAATTAATCAATATACGTTTAAGGGGTTACTCCTATAGGTGTGACCTAAAGGGATCAACTGACTACCACCGTCATACGACAGTAATGTTAAACTCTAGTCAGCCAATCATTACCGATTAATGTTGGTCAGTTGACTAAATCAATATTGGATCGTCCCTTGCATATTCTTTTCATAAGATTTATGACAATGATTTTATCACTGTCGTGATCGCACTATTGTTGAGGACACACATTCCCCAACAATCTCCCACTTGTCCTCGACAAGTGTGCGTCACCAATTCTCTTGTCCTATTACGTCATCTCCCACTCAATGCAAGGTGTCTTCCAGGTCGTACTTGCATTTGATCATATCTTGAGCGGTTTTCTCGATCTGGAGATTTAACTGCTTTGACCGGAATTATCTACCATAGATACCTTCCGAGCGTGGCCACGCATTTTCAGTTAAACTTCTCCTCGAGCGGCCCTGAGATTTAAGACAACCCCGACGAGGGACTGGACAATTCCTATCCTACTGTTCCCTTCGACTAACACAGTCCATCATGACCCAAAAGAAGCCCATTTGACCCCCTTTAACGGTTGATCGTAGAGCTAAAATCAAAGTCAATCTGAGGCTGCATCACCTTGGGCGAACAGTCTCAAGTCAAAGAATCGACTTATGTGAATAATATAGTAGCTCTCGCCACGACCAGGCTAATTATAAAATTTCCAGAACTCTATAAGCGGTCACTGAATTCCCAACAGAGTGTTACACAGTCTGCCGATGTGATCGACTAGTCATCCCATATGACTCTATGACTTTTGAACTTGCCATCAATCGCCTCACATTGTAGTCGCTTCGAGACGTCACCTCATGCAAGCGACTATGGGCTATACTAAGTGTTAATCCAGTTCACTTATGGGGTTCAAATTGTCTCTTACAACCCATTTGGATTTCACAAAGTATAAATTGTGAGTTAATATTAGTAATAATAACTCAAACGATAAGAGTGATTGTTATGTGCGAACAAACAATACGATATTGTTGCCCCTCATAAACAATCTTTGATGATCATACATCAATTTGCACTAATGGTTTTTTATGTGAATATACCCTATCTTCACATCTTTTAAACCTACAAATTTCGGTTTCCTTTTGACTCATATTATCTTGTATAATATGATCTAAT
The DNA here is from genome assembly GCA_029255685.2 of Silene conica. Taxonomy (NCBI): domain Eukaryota; kingdom Viridiplantae; phylum Streptophyta; class Magnoliopsida; order Caryophyllales; family Caryophyllaceae; genus Silene; species Silene conica. Next base: position 46,326,235 of record CM055317.2, on the reverse strand, counting down.
TCAAGTACACTTCAAGTCTCTTATACTTGACTCGAGTCTCCTTACTTTAAGGAAGCTCCCACTGTTTTCCTAAAACTTATGACATGTCATCCATATGAACATAGTCATATTGTACTAGAATTCATATCGTAGTTAACCTAGATTCGATCTCTTAGTTCTCCTCGAGAAACTTTATATCGAAATAGGGTTTTATTTCAACTTATGGCACCTTGATCAAGGTTATATGAATTAACATTTTCATATCTCGGATTCAAATCCAAACCTCGTTAACTGATCGGTGACGTTTCATTATCATATAATAAACTCACTTATGATTTATGTTCTTAACATCTAGAATTGAAAACCTCATATTCTTTACTTTTTAAAGAATCACCATTCTCTCTAAATGGTAGGTTTCGTTTCCTTAATAACATTTCTTCCACTGAATTTTGTATTACTATCTTATAGTTAATAACTCCCACTGATTTCATAGTGTTTAGGTAACATCTTTTCAACTCATAATGAACATTTCATTTTGATTCACTTTAAACATCTTCTCAACTCGTAATGAACATTTCATTTTGATTTACTTCAAACATTTTTCTCAACTCGTAATGAACATTTCATTTTGATTTTCTTTCCCACGGAAAGAATCTTAGTATTATCATGAGAATGGGAGACGATTTCTCCTCTATTATCCTTATAAAACAGAAACATTAACATCATGGAAACGATTTCCTTCTGTTAACACTCACGGTTCCTTTTATCCTCTCTAGGAACTAATGACAACATATGGAACATTTCCTTTTGTGTCCTCGCGTAGTTTCTTCTGTGTCCTCTCGTAGTTTCTTCTATCCAATCTTTTAGAGTTCTTCTTAAGGACTCCTTATAGGACTCTTCTCTAAGATCCTATGTTTAAGGACTCTTCTCTAAGATCCTATGTTTATTTCATTGGTTTGCGGGCGTAGAATTTCTCCCACTCTATCCTTTAAAATAACCGTTATTTAAGAAGGATAGCAATTTCGCCCGTCAACAATGTATTGGATAAAGAATTATGTGAGTATTGAGATATTAACATATTCTTTCATTTAAGGTGAAAATCTTATAATGAACTAATGTTCTTATGTTTGAATTTGAAGTATTTCACGAGATGCAATTCTCGTTTTAAGTAAGTCGAATTACTTTTATAATGATCCTATCATATTGCTCATGTTATATATCATATGAAAGCATTTTAAAACAACCAAACATGTTTGATTAAGAACAAAAGGATGACTTGGGTTGAAAACCAAGTCAGCACTATTACAACCATTGTTTCAACAAGATTCTTGTCGTACAAGAAATACCAAGTTCTTAAATTAAAATGCAAAAAGAAAGAAGACATCAAATGAAAATTAGAGCCATGCTCTTCATGTCTTCAATCTCGGATGCTACCTTAGCCATCCATGGAAGGAACTTCAAGTTTCCTTCTTCTTCTCCTTGCCTTTGTCTTTGGTAGGAGCCCCTTTAAAACAATTTATAAACGGGTGAGAATCAATAACTTGTATCAATATACAAAAATTGATTAAATAACATGAATTAGACGAGAATTTATACCTACAGCAAGAACCTTTCCGGCTTTGAGGTCATGGAGATACTTCGGGCAATTCCGCTTCCAATGCCCCATCTTAGTGCAATAATGGCACTTGTCTTCAACCTTTGACGACGATAACGAAGAAGCACCTTTCGCAAAAGTCTTCTCCTTAGGAGATGCGGGTTTGAAGGCTTTAACATTTTTACCCTTGTTGGCCTTGTGCTTAAACTTCCTCTTGCTTTTTGAATCGATATTAAGCACATCCTTTGTGGAACTCTCATTAAGTCCCATATCCCTCTCCGCTTGGACTAACATCTTATGTAACTCGTCCAAGGAGGTTACTTGATTGCGCATGTTATAATTTACCCGAAATTGAACATACGATTTCACTTTGTTGAGGGAGTGAAGGATTTTGTCAATAATAAGCGAGTCGGGAACATTCACCCCTTGCAACTTCAAGGTTTCGGCTAGCTCAACCATTTTGAGCACATGAGGACTAATCTTTTGACCTTCCTTTAAGGTCAAATCGAAGAAGGCGGAGGCCGCCTCATATTGGATTACCCTAGGAGCTTGTGAAAACATGTTCGCAACTCTAGTGTATATCTCATTAGCCGTGGTTAGCTTAATCATTCTTCTTTGGAGATCCGGCTCCATCGAAAATATAAGCACGTTCTTCAAAGCATGCGACTCCTTCATGTAGGCCTCATAGGCTTCACGAGTCGCTTCCGATGAACGAGCACCGGGAGTGGGAGGAGCGGCAATGGTAAGATAACGAGTCTTATCGTCGGCTTCCGCGGCCAACACCAATTGGGCGTCCCAATCTTTAAAATTGGCGCCATGCTTCTCAAGCTTGCAACGATCCATAAAAGACCGAAGCCATGAAACGTGATGTGGGAGTGGTGGAGCGTTATTTGCCATTGATGATTGAAAGTCGAAATATGAACTACAAATAAAATTAAGGAATTAAAACACAATTATCGTTTTAATAAATAAACTTGTAAATTTTTAAACAAGTTATGCATCTACTTAATGATCTCTTACCCAATTAAGTAAATGATTCCGAGACCCAAATACACACTAACTCGGGCACGGTTTAGCCGATACATCCCTCATTAATATGACTCGGTAGATTAAACCCTTAATCAATTCTACTTTTAGAACTCTCGGTCGATAAAATTACACTAATTCTTATCTTAGCCCGAACTTATTACCACTACGGTGGCTCGAATACCTTCGTCGAGATCAACCAAATTTCAAGAATAAGTAATCATATTACCCCACTTCACCAACGTAATAAGGTTTGCACCCCGGTTTAGCCGAGCCTACTCCCTTATGAAGAAGATCCTTCGCGGGTCCTTTACTTTTTGGTAAGGCTATGTCTCGATTTTTGAATAACGTAAGAGATCTTGTCAATTTATTATCTATCTCCTTTAAGTGAACTAAGTCGGTGAATTATCGATAATTTAATTGACACGGTCGATAAAATCGATGAAATGCATGAGTTTGGATGACGATTTGGCTATGCATGCAAACATAAAAAGCATAAATAATAAAAGCATAAATAAAATCCTAGTATGGCCTTTCCTAAAAATAGAAAATAAAGTAAATTACAAATTCGGAAACCAACTCCTTTGGTTCCTTGAACTTCACACGCGGCACGCATCCCAAGGCAAACCCCGTCTTGGTCGGAACTCCTTTCCGAAATGGCACCGTCTTCAAGGATCTCCGGAATTACAAATAATTACAAATTTTCTATCTATTTTATACATTATAAAATAAAATAATAAAATAAAGTGATACGAGATCACATTAAATTACAACCGAATCGATAAACCCTTACATTACGGGAAATATCGATTAAAATCTAAGGCCATACTAAGTGAATTACATAATTCCAAGATTACGTAAATAAAATATGACATTCATAAATAATAATTAAATATGCAATGCTTATGTAAAATGCAAAACCTAAGCCAAATCGTCCTATTTAAACACGTTTTAAATATCGTTATTCGTAATAACACGGTTTTATGGAATAACGTGATTTAAACAATTTTAAAATCACTAATCACTTTATGAATCACTATTCATGATTTAGTTAAGTTTCCTAACACATTTTAGGATTCAAAATTTAGTCTTACTCAAATTTCGAAATTAACTTAACTTATTTTAATATTGTTCGGTTTTAATCGGTTTTACGGGAAATAGCATTAAAATAATCAAACGAGTCATAAAAATTTCGAAAATTCAAAATTCAAAATTTTGAACATACTGAAAATTTTCTAAAATTTCAGATCCTTACAATTCAAATATTTTCGAAATACACCATTTATTTCGTAAAATAGCCGTATAGTATGCATAATATTTCGAAAAATTCAAAACTATTGCAAAAATTATGAAATAAAATACTAATATAATTTTTACATCTTCCTAGACACTCAAAGCATCTGAAAATGCAGAAAAATAAGGCTGAAAAGCACTGTTTAAGGTCTGAAAATAAAGTAATGATTATGACTCCTTAAACACTCAATATCAATTTTAACTTTTAAAATTAAAACTTAAAGTTTCAGAAACTTTTGGCACTAAATAAAAATATGTTGATGATCATACATAATATGACTAATATGGGTGAATTTTTCGGACCATTTAAGCAACATTTACTATTTTTAATAATTCGTGTCATATATTACGCGATTTTACCGATTAAAATCATTTCTCATGCAATATTCGAGATTAAAAGCTCAAAAGTCACATGCATGCTAGAAATAATATATGTGACACTATATTAAATTTTTATGGTCAATTTCGAACTTAAACTATTTAAGCTAAAATATGTCACTAATATTACGATTTTTACGATAAAAATCAATATTCATGCAATATTAACGAAAAATTTCTGGAAAATTCATCATATAATTTAAATATTGCATGTGACATCTACAAAAATTTTTATAGTTAAATTCATAATATAACTATTTATCTCATATTTAACTCATTTTATGACTATTTAACCATTAAAAATCATAAACCATGCATAAAACTCAATAATTTCGAAAATTATTTATATTCATAATATGTTAAATGCATGTGAGAACATATTTAAAATTCATGGCCAGAAACATTATTTAGCTATTTTTCCCAAATAAAAACATTTTTAACCGATTTTTGGCACTAATTAAACATTTTAATTACAATATTGAACAATATTATTCCATAAATCATCAAAATGACTTAAAACTATTTTAAGACCAGAAAGTATACATGCAATATGATTTTCGTGCATATCCTATATGTACTACTCATTTTTGTTTTTAATTAAAATCGCATTTTCTCGCAAAAACGTATAAAATCGAGTTGCATGCAAGCAACCTAGTGCTCTGATACCACTTGTTGGAACTCGAGGTAGTCATACTAGCTAGTTCAAGTTATTAGTCTTACTAAATGTACTAATTAATCTCATATTAACTTAGTCGATCTTATGCATGCAAAATAAAAGCGGAAATAATGAGAATCGTATTCTTACAACCGGTCCAAAATATGCTTAGGACGATCCTCCAAAAGCAACCAAGTAAGCTTGCCTCCAATGAGTGAGCACCAAGACCTTACCTTAAACGGACCAAATAACCGAACCCGATACTAGAGGACGGAATTAGGCTAAAACCGTGTACTAATAATAATATTAGTATACTAGAAAATATTATCTAGTAATAGTTTTAGAGGTTATTGTATTTTGTTTCTCACACTAGAAAATACAATATTTTTGATCATCTTTCTTTTGCACTAGAAAAGATGAACATAAGTTAGAATGAATAAGGTGAACAAAATTCACTTCTTATAATGATGGTGTGTGGTGTGTCGTGTGATAGTGTGTTATGTAAGACCAAAATAGATTGCTTGTCTTACACAAGCAATTAGGTTTGCATGGCTACATATAGGTATCATACCTACACAATCATTATGTTTTAGTCATGCACTAATTTAAACAAATTAGTCCTTATTATACACACCATCACACGCCACTTTTGTGTAAAATGTACTTTCATTTTACAAATTGTAATTTGTACAATTGTGTAATATGTAACATCTTATGTGACATAATTCACTTGTATTAATTTAAAATATATTTATCATATAAATAATATTTCTAAATTAATCAAATCATATTTAACAAATTATTTTTAGTAATTCGTAATTACTGTCCCAACGTATGGTTATCGTAATAATCGTCAATACGATATATTAACAACGTTTGTCATAACCATGAACCATTCATAATACTAATTTCGAAATTTCATAAATATCGATTAACATTTGACAATTGACACATTTCAATTTCAACTATAAATCTTACCTTTAAGATTCAACCTCTAATTTCTCAATATACGGTTTTAAGAATATCGATCAATCTGTATCTTATACAATTAATCAATATACGTTTAAGGGGTTAGTCCTATAGGTGTGACCTAAAGGGATCAACTGACCACCACCGTCATACGACAGTAATGTTAAACTCTAGTCAGCCAATCATTACCGATTAATGTTGGTCAGTTGACTAAATCAATATTGGATCGTCCCTTCCATATTCTTTTCATAAGATTTATGAAAATGATTTTATCACTGTCGTGATCGCACTATTGTTGAGGACACACATTCCCCAACAGAGATATCTTATACGATTGTAGACCCTATAAACAACTATAAATCACTTTTACACAGTTATCCGATTTTCGAAAGAAATTGGTTTATAGCATACCGGTAACGTCAAATATCTTCCGATGTTTTTTCAAATTTTTAAGTCCGCTTTATCAGACTCGATTAACCATCTGTGCGATTTTCGAACAATTTCGTTCCGGGAGCTCAGAGGCCTAAAAAAGTGTATTGTATACCCTTCAATTCGAGCAGTTATTGGTGCTCGGAGCGGTCATTTTTATTTTTCAGCCTGTTTTTCTACCACGTGTCCGAAATCGCATCATGAGATATCTTATACGATTGTAGACCCTATAAACAACTAATAATCACTTTTACACGGTTATCCGATTTTCGAACGAAATTGGTTTATAGTATACCGGTAACGTTAAATGTCTTTCGATGTTTTTTCAAATTTTTGAGTCCGCTTTATCTGACTCGATTAACCATCTGTGCGATTTTCGGACATTATCGTTCCAGGAACTCAAATACCTAAAAAAAGTGTATTATATACCCGTCAATTCGAGAAGTTTCGGGTGGTCGGAGCGACCATTTTTATTTTTCAGCCTGTTTTTCTACCACGTGTCCGAAATCGCATCATGAGATATCTTATACGATTGTAGACCCTATAAACAACTAATAATCACTTTTACACGGTTATCCGATTTTCGAACGAAATTGGTTTATAGTATACCGGTAACGTTAAATGTCTTTCGATGTTTTTTCAAATTTTTAAGCCCGCTTTATCAAACTCGGTTAACCATCTGTGCGATTTTCGAACAATTTCGTTCCGGGAGCTCAGAGGCCTAAAAAAGTGTATTGTATACCCTTCATTTCGAGCAGTTATGGGTGCTCGGAGCGGTCATTTTTATTTTTCAGCTTGTTTTTCTACCACGTGTCCGAAATCGCATCATGAGATATTTGATACGATTGTAGACCCTATAAACAACTAATAATCACTTTTACACGGTTATCCGATTTTCGAACGAAATTGGTTTATAGTATACCGGTAATGTTAAATGTCTTTCGATGTTTTTTCAAGTTTTTGAGTCCGCTTTATCTGACTCGATTAACCATCTGTGCGATTTTCGGACATTATCGTTCCACGAACTCAGATGCCTAAAAAAAGTGTACTATATACCCGTCAATTCGAGAAGTTTTGGGTGGTCGGAGCGACCATTTTTATTTTTCAGCCTGTTTTTCTACCACGAGTCCGAAATCGCATCATGAGATATCTTATTCGATTGTAGACCCTATAAACTACTATAAATCATTTTTACACAATTATTCGATTTTCGAACGAAATTGGTTTATAGCATACCGGTAACGTCAAATGTCTTCCGATGTTTTTTCAAGTTTTTGAGTCCGCTTTATCAGACTCGATTAACCATCTGTGCGATTTACGAACAATTTCGTTCCGGGAGCTCAGAAGCCTAAAAAAGTGTATTGTATACCCTTCAATTAGAGCAGTTATGGGTGCTCGGAGCGGTCATTTTTATTTTTCAGCCTGTTTTTCTAACACGTGTCCGAAATCGCATCATGAGATATCTTATATGATTGTAGACCCTATAAACAACTAATAATCACTTTTACACGGTTATCCGATTTTCGGCCGAAATTGGTTTATAGCATACCGGTAACGTCAAATGTCTTCTGATGTTTTTGCAAATTTTTGAGTCCGCTTTATCTGGCTCGATTAACCATCAGTGCGATTTTCCGACATTTTCGTTCCGGGAGCTCAGAGGCCTAAAAAACGTGTATTAAATAACCATCAATTCGAGCTGTTTCGGGTGGTCGGAGCTGTCATTTTTATTTTTCAGCTTGTTTTTCTACCACGTGTCCGAAATCGCATCATGAGATATCTTACACGATTGTAGACCCTATAAACAACTATAAATCACTTTTACACGGTTATACGATTTTCGGCCGAAATTGGTTTATAGCATACCGGTAACGTCAAATGTCTTCTGATGTTTTTGCAAATTTTTAAGTCCGCTTTATCTGGCTCGATTAACCATCTGTGCGATTTTCCGACATTTTCGTTCCGGGAGCTCAGAGGCCTAAAAACTTGTATTAAATAACAATCAATTCGAGCTGTTTCGGGTGGTCGGAGCGGTCATTTTTATTTTTCAGCCTGTTTTTCTACCACGTGTCCGAAATCGCATCATGAGATATCTTATACGATTGTAGACCCTATAAACAACTATAAATCACTTTTACACGGTTATCCGATTTTCGAATGAAATTGGTTTATAGCATACCGGTAACGTCAAATGTCTTCCGATGTTTTTTCAAATTTTTGAGTCCGCTTTATCAGACTCGATTAACCATCTGTGCGATTTTCGAACAACTTCGTTCCGGGAGCTCAGAGGCCTAAAAAAGTGTATTGTATACCCTTCAATTCGAGCAGTTATGGGTGCTCGGAGCGGTCATTTTTATTTTTCAGCCTGTTTTTCTACCACGTGTCCGAAATCGCATCATGAGATATCTTATACGATTGTAGACCCTATAAACAACTAATAATCACTTTTACACGGTTATCCGATTTTCGAACGAAATTGGTTTATAGTATACCGGTAACGTTAAATGTCTTTCGATGTTTTTTCAAATTTTTGAGTCCGCTTTATCTGGCTCGATTAACCATCTGTGCGATTTTCGAACAATTTCGTTCCGGGAGCTCAGAGGCCTAAAAAAGTGTATTGTATACCCTTCAATTCGAGCAGTTATGGGTGCTCGGAGCGGTCATTTTTATTTTTCAGCTTGTTTTTCTACCACGTGTCCGAAATCGCATCATGAGATATCTTATACGATTGTAGACCCTATAAACAACTAATAATCACTTTTACACGGTTATCCGATTTTCGAACGAAATTGGTTTATAGTATACCGGTAACGTTAAATGTCTTTCGATGTTTTTTCAAATTTTTAAGCCCGCTTTATCAAACTCGATTAACCATCCGTGCGATTTTCGAACAATTTCGTTCCGGGAGCTCAGAGGCCTAAAAAAGCGTATTGTATACCCTTCAATTCGAGCAGTTATGGGTGCTCGGAGCGGTCATTTTTTTTTTCAGCCTGTTTTTCTACCACGTGTCCGAAATCGCATCATGAGATATCTTATACGATTGTAGACCCTATAAACAACTAATAATCACTTTTACACGGTTATCCGATTTTTGGCCGAAATTGGTTTATAGCATACCGGTAAAGTCAAATGTCTTCTGATGTTTTTGCAAATTTTTGAGTCCGCTTTATCTGGCTCGATTAACCATCTGTGCGATTTTCCGACATTTTCGTTCCGGGAGCTCAGAGGCCTAAAAAACGTGTATTAAATAACAATCAATTCGAGCTGTTTCGGGTAGTCGGAGCGGTCATTTTTATTTTTCAGCGTGTTTTTCTACCACGTGTCCGAAATCGCATCATGAGATATCTTATACGATTATAGACCCTATAAACAACTATAAATCACTTTTACACGGTTATCCGATTTTCGAACGAAATTGGTTTATAACATACCGGTAACGTCAAATGTCTTCCGATGTTTTTTCAAATTTTTGAGTCCGCTTTATCAGACTCGATTAACCATCTGCGATTTTCGAACAATTTCGTTCCGAGAGCTCAGAGGCCTAAAAAAGTGTATTCTATACCCTTCAATTCGAGCAGTTATGGGTGCTCGGAGCGGTCATTTTTATTTTTCAGCCTGTTTTTCTACCACGTGTCCGAAATCGCATCATGAGATATCTTATACGATTGTAGACCCTATAAACAACTAATAATCACTTTTACACGGTTATCCGATTTTTGAACGAAATTGGTTTATAGTATACCGCTAACGTTAAATGTCTTTCGATGTTTTTTCAAATTTTTGAGTCCGCTTTATCTGGCTCGATTAACCATCTGTGCGATTTTCGAACAATTTCGTTCCGGGAGCTCAGAGGCCTAAAAAAGTGTATTGTATACCCTTCAATTCGAGCAGTTATGGGTGCTCGGAGCGGTCATTTTTATTTTTCAGCCTGTTTTTCTACCACGTGTCCGAAATCGCATCATGAGATATCTTATACGATTGTAGACCCTATAAACAACTAATAATCACTTTTACACGGTTATCCGATTTTCGAACGAAATTGGTTTATAGTATACCGATAACGTTAAATGTCTTTCGATGTTTTTTCAAATTATTGAGTCCGCTTTATCTGGCTCGATTAACCATCTGTGCGATTTTCGAACAATTTCGTTCCGGGAGCTCAGAGGCCTAAAAAAGTGTATTGTATACCCGTCAATTCGAGCAGTTATAGGTGCTCGGAGCGGTCATTTTTATTTTTCAGCCTGTTTTTCTACCACGTGTCCGAAATCGCATCATGAGATATCTTATACGATTGTAGACCCTATAAACAACTAATAATCACTTTTACACGGTTATCCGATTTTCGAACGAAATTGGTTTATAGTATACCGATAACGTTAAATGTCTTTCGATGTTTTTTCAAATTTTTAAGCCCGCTTTATCAAACTCGATTAACCATCCGTGCGATTTTCGAACAATTTCGTTCCGGGAGCTCAGAGGCCTAAAAAAGCGTATTGTATACCCTTCAATTCGAGCAGTTATGGGTGCTCGGAGCGGTCATTTTTTTTTTCAGCCTGTTTTTCTACCACGTGTCCGAAATCGCATCATGAGATATCTTATACGATTGTAGACCCTATAAACAACTAATAATCACTTTTACACGGTTATCCGATTTTTGGCCGAAATTGGTTTATAGCATACCGGTAAAGTCAAATGTCTTCTGATGTTTTTGCAAATTTTTGAGTCCGCTTTATCTGGCTCGATTAACCATCTGTGCGATTTTCCGACATTTTCGTTCCGGGAGCTCAGAGGCCTAAAAAACGTGTATTAAATGACAATCAATTCGAGCTGTTTCGGGTGGTCGGAGCGGTCATTTTTATTTTTCAGCCTGTTTTTCTACCACGTGTCCGAAATCGCATCATGAGATATCTTATACGATTGTAGACCCTATAAACAACTATAAATCACTTTTACACGGTTATCCGATTTTCGAATGAAATTGGTTTATAGCATACCGGTAACGTCAAATGTCTTCCGATGTTTTTTCAAATTTTTGAGTCCGCTTTATCAGACTCGATTAACCATCTGTGCGATTTTCGAACAATTTCGTTCCGGGAGCTCAGAGGCCTAAAAAGGTGTATTGTATACCCTTCAATTCGAGCAGTTATGGGTGCTCGGAGCGGTCATTTTTATTTTTCAGCCTGTTTTTCTACCACGTGTCCGAAATCGCATCATGAGATATCTTATACGATTGTAGACCCTATAAACAACTAATAATCACTTTTACACGGTTATCCGATTTTCGAACGAAATTGGTTTATAGTATACCGGTAACGTTAAATGTCTTTCGATGTTTTTTCAAATTTTTGAGTCCGCTTTATCTGGCTCGATTAACCATCTGTGCGATTTTCGAACAATTTCGTTCCGGGAGCTCAGAGGCCTAAAAAAGTGTATTGTATACCCTTCAATTCGAGCAGTTATGGGTGCTCGGAGCGGTCATTTTTATTTTTCAGCTTGTTTTTCTACCACGTGTCCGAAATCGCATCATGAGATATCTTATACGATTGTAGACCCTATAAACAACTAATAATCACTTTTACACGGTTATCCGATTTTCGAACGAAATTGGTTTATAGTATACCGGTAACGTTAAATGTCTTTCGATGTTTTTTCAAATTTTTAAGCCCGCTTTATCAAACTCGATTAACCATCCGTGCGATTTTCGAACAATTTCGTTCCGGGAGCTCAGAGGCCTAAAAAAGCGTATTGTATACCCTTCAATTCGAGCAGTTATGGGTGCTCGGAGCGGTCATTTTTTTTTTTCAGCCTGTTTTTCTACCACGTGTCCGAAATCGCATCATGAGATATCTTATACGATTGTAGACCCTATAAACAACTAATAATCACTTTTACACGGTTATCCGATTTTTGGCCGAAATTGGTTTATAGCATACCGGTAAAGTCAAATGTCTTCTGATGTTTTTGCAAATTTTTGAGTCCGCTTTATCTGGCTCGATTAACCATCTGTGCGATTTTCCGACATTTTCGTTCCGGGAGCTCAGAGGCCTAAAAAACGTGTATTAAATAACAATCAATTCGAGCTGTTTCGGGTGGTCGGAGCGGTCATTTTTATTTTTCAGCCTGTTTTTCTACCACGTGTCCGAAATCGCATCATGAGATATCTTATACGATTGTAGACCCTATAAACAACTATAAATCACTTTTACACGGTTATCCGATTTTCGAATGAAATTGGTTTATAGCATACCGGTAACGTCAAATGTCTTCCGATGTTTTTTCAAATTTTTGAGTCCGCTTTATCAGACTCGATTAACCATCTGTGCGATTTTCGAACAATTTCGTTCCGGGAGCTCAGAGGCCTAAAAAGGTGTATTGTATACCCTTCAATTCGAGCAGTTATGGGTGCTCGGAGCGGTCATTTTTATTTTTCAGCCTGTTTTTCTACCACGTGTCCGAAATCGCATCATGAGATATCTTATACGATTGTAGACCCTATAAACAACTAATAATCACTTTTACACGGTTATCCGATTTTCGAACGAAATTGGTTTATAGTATACCGGTAACGTTAAATGTCTTTCGATGTTTTTTCAAATTTTTGAGTCCGCTTTATCTGGCTCGATTAACCATCTGTGCGATTTTCGAACAATTTCGTTCCGGGAGCTCAGAGGCCTAAAAAAGTGTATTGTATACCCTTCAATTCGAGCAGTTATGGGTGCTCGGAGCGGTCATTTTTATTTTTCAGCTTGTTTTTCTACCACGTGTCCGAAATCGCATCATGAGATATCTTATACGATTGTAGACCCTATAAACAACTAATAATCACTTTTACACGGTTATCCGATTTTCGAACGAAATTGGTTTATAGTATACCGGTAACGTTAAATGTCTTTCGATGTTTTTTCAAATTTTTAAGCCCGCTTTATCAAACTCGATTAACCATCCGTGCGATTTTCGAACAATTTCGTTCGGGAGCTCAGAGGCCTAAAAAAGCGTATTGTATACCCTTCAATTCGAGCAGGTATGGGTGCTCGGAGCGGTCATTTTTTTTTTTCAGCCTGTTTTTCTACCACGTGTCCGAAATCGCATCATGAGATATCTTATACGATTGTAGACCCTATAAACAACTAATAATCACTTTTACACGGTTATCCGATTTTTGGCCGAAATTGGTTTATAGCATACCGGTAAAGTCAAATGTCTTCTGATGTTTTTGCAAATTTTTGAGTCCGCTTTATCTGGCTCGATTAACCATCTGTGCGATTTTCCGACATTTTCGTTCCGGGAGCTCAGAGGCCTAAAAAACGTGTATTAAATAACAATCAATTCGAGCTGTTTCGGGTAGTCGGAGCGGTCATTTTTATTTTTCAGCGTGTTTTTCTACCACGTGTCCGAAATCGCATCATGAGATATCTTATACGATTGTAGGCCCTATAAACAACTATAAATCACTTTTACACGGTTATCCGATTTTCGAACGAAATTGGTTTATAACATACCGGTAACGTCAAATGTCTTCCGATGTTTTTTCAAATTTTTGAGTCCGCTTTATCAGACTCGATTAACCATCTGCGATTTTCGAACAATTTCGTTCCGGGAGCTCAGAGGCCTAAAAAAGTGTATTCTATACCCTTCAATTCGAGCAGTTATGGGTGCTCGGAGCGGTCATTTTTATTTTTCAGCCTGTTTTTCTACCACGTGTCCGAAATCGCATCATGAGATATCTTATACGATTGTAGACCCTATAAACAACTAATAATCACTTTTACACGGTTATCCGATTTTCGAACGAAATTGGTTTATAGTATACCGGTAACGTTAAATGTCTTTCGATGTTTTTTCAAATTTTTGAGTCCGCTTTATCTGGCTCGATTAACCATCTGTGCGATTTTCGAACAATTTCGTTCCGGGAGCTCAGAGGCCTAAAAAAGTGTATTGTATACCCTTCAATTCGAGTAGTTATGGGTGCTCGGAGCGGTCATTTTTATTTTTCAGCCTGTTTTTCTACCACGTGTCCGAAATCGCATCATGAGATATCTTATACGATTGTAGACCCTATAAACAACTAATAATCACTTTTACACGGTTATCCGATTTTCGAACGAAATTGGTTTATAACATACCGGTAACGTCAAATGTCTTCCGATGTTTTTTCAAATTTTTGAGTCCGCTTTATCAGACTCGATTAACCATCTGCGATTTTCGAACAATTTCGTTCCGGGAGCTCAGAGGCCTAAAAAAGTGTATTCTATACCCTTCAATTCGAGCAGTTATGGGTGCTCGGAGCGGTCATTTTTATTTTTCAGCCTGTTTTTCTACCACGTGTCCGAAATCGCATCATGAGATATCTTATACGATTGTAGACCCTATAAACAACTAATAATCACTTTTACACGGTTATCCGATTTTCGAACGAAATTGGTTTATAGTATACCGGTAACGTTAAATGTCTTTCGATGTTTTTTCAAATTTTTGAGTCCGCTTTATCTGGCTCGATTAACCATCTGTGCGATTTTCGAACAATTTCGTTCCGGGAGCTCAGAGGCCTAAAAAAGTGTATTGTATACCCTTCAATTCGAGCAGTTATGGGTGCTCGGAGCGGTCATTTTTATTTTTCAGCCTGTTTTTCTACCACGTGTCCGAAATCGCATCATGAGATATCTTATACGATTGTAGACCCTATAAACAACTAATAATCACTTTTACACGGTTATCCGATTTTCGAACGAAATTGGTTTATAGTATACCGGTAACGTTAAATGTCTTTCGATGTTTTTTCAAATTTTTGAGTCCGCTTTATCTGGCTCGATTAACCATTTGTGCGATTTTCGAACAATTTCGTTCCGGGAGCTCAGAGGCCTAAAAAAGTGTATTGTATACCCTTCAATTCGAGCAGTTATGGGTGCTCGGAGCGGTCATTTTTATTTTTCAGCCTGTTTTTCTACCACGTGTCCGAAGTCGCATCATGAGATATCTTATACGATTGTAGACCCTATAAACAACTAATAATCACTTTTACACGGTTATCCGATTTTCGAACGAAATTGGTTTATAGTATACCGATAACGTTAAATGACTTTCGATGTTTTTTCAAATTTTTAAGCCCGCTTTATCAAACTCGATTAACCATCCGTGCGATTTTCGAACAATTTCGTTCCGGGAGCTCAGAGGCCTAAAAAAGCGTATTGTATACCCTTCAATTCGAGCAGTTATGGGTGCTCGGAGCGGTCATTTTTTTTTTCAGCCTGTTTTTCTACCACGTGTCCGAAATCGCATCATGAGATATCTTATACGATTGTAGACCCTATAAACAACTAATAATCACTTTTACACGGTTATCCGATTTTTGGCCGAAATTGGTTTATAGCATACCGGTAAAGTCAAATGTCTTCTGATGTTTTTGCAAATTTTTGAGTCCGCTTTATCTGGCTCGATTAACCATCTGTGCGATTTTCAGACATTTTCGTTCCGGGAGCTCAGAGGCCTAAAAAACGTGTATTAAATAACAATCAATTCGAGCTGTTTCGCGTAGTCGGAGCGGTCATTTTTATTTTTCAGCGTGTTATTCTACCACGTGTCCGAAATCGCATCATGAGATATCTTATACGATTGTAGACCCTATAAACAACTATAAATCACTTTTACACGGTTATCCGATTTTCGAACGAAATTGGTTTATAACATACTGGTAACGTCAAATGTCTTCCGATGTTTTTTCAAATTTTGGAGTCCGCTTTATCAGACTCGATTAACCATCTGTGCGATTTTCGAACAATTTCGTTCCGGGAGCTCAGAGGCCTAAAAAAGTGTATTCTATACCCTTCAATTCGAGCAGTTATGGGTGCTCGGAGCGGTCATTTTTATTTTTCAGCCTGTTTTTCTACCACGTGTCCGAAATCGCATCATGAGATATCTTATACGATTGTAGACCCTATAAACAACTAATAATCACTTTTACACGTTTATCCGATTTTCGAACGAAATTGGTTTATAGTATACCGGTAACGTTAAATGTCTTTCGATGTTTTTTCAAATTTTTGAGTCCGCTTTATCTGGCTCGATTAACCATCTGTGCGATTTTCGAACAATTTCGTTCCGGGAGCTCAGAGGCCTAAAAAAGTGTATTGTATACCCTTCAATTCGAGCAGTTATGGGTGCTCGGAGCGGTCATTTTTATTTTTCAGCCTGTTTTTCTACCACGTGTCCGAAATCGCATCATGAGATATCTTATACGATTGTAGACCCTATAAACAACTAATAATCACTTTTACACGGTTATCCGATTTTCGAACGAAATTGGTTTATAGTATACCGGTAACGTTAAATGTCTTTCGATGTTTTTTCAAATTTTTGAGTCCGTTTTATCTGGCTCGATTAACCATCTGTGCGATTTTCGAACAATTTCGTTCCGGGAGCTCAGAGGCCTAAAAAAGTGTATTGTATACCCTTCAATTCGAGCAGTTATGGGTGCTCGGAGCGGTCATTTTTATTTTTCAGCCTGTTTTTCTACCACGTGTCCGAAATCGCATCATGAGATATCTTATACGATTGTAGACCCTATAAACAACTAATAATCACTTTTACACGGTTATCCGATTTTCGAACGAAATTGGTTTATAGTATACCCGTAACGTTAAATGTCTTTCGATGTTTTTTCAAATTTTTAAGCCCGCTTTATCAAACTCGATTAACCATCTGTGCGATTTTCGAACAATTTCGTTCCGGGAGCTCAGAGGCCTAAAAAAGCGTATTGTATACCCTTCAATTTTAGCAGTTATGGGTGCTCGGAGCGGTCATTTTTTCTTTTCAGCCTGTTTTTCTACCACGTGTCCGAAATCGCATCATGAGATATCTTATACGATTGTAGACCCTATAAACAACTAATAATCACTTTTACACGGTTATCCGATTTTTGGCCGAAATTGGTTTATAGCATACCGGTAAAGTCAAATGTCTTCTGATGTTTTTGCAAATTTTTGAGTCCGCTTTATCTGGCTCGATTAACCATCTGTGCGATTTTCCGACATTTTCGTTCCGGGAGCTCAGAGGCCTAAAAAACGTGTATTAAACAACAATCAATTCGAGCTGTTTCGGGTAGTCGGAGCGGTCATTTTTATTTTTCAGCGTGTTTTTCTACCACGTGTCCGAAATCGCATCATGAGATATCTTATACGATTGTAGACCCTATAAACAACTCTAAATCACTTTTACACGGTTATCCGATTTTCGAACGAAATTGGTTTATAACATACCGGTAACGTCAAATGTCTTCCGATGTTTTTTCAAATTTTTGAGTCCGCTTTATCAGACTCGATTAACCATCTGTGCGATTTTCGAACAATTTCGTTCCGGGAGCTCAGAGGCCTAAAAAAGTGTATTCTATACCCTTCAATTCGAGCAGTTATGGGTGCTCGGAGCGGTCATTTTTATTTTTCAGCCTGTTTTTCTACCACGTGTCCGAAATCGCATCATGAGATATCTTATACGATTGTAGACCCTATAAACAACTAATAATCACTTTTACACGGTTATCCGATTTTCGAACGAAATTGGTTTATAGTATACCGGTAACGTTAAATGTCTTTCGATGTTTTTTCAAATTTTTGAGTCCGCTTTATCTGGCTCGATTAACCATCTGTGCGATTTTCGAACAATTTCGTTCCGGGAGCTCAGAGGCCTAAAAAAGTGTATTGTATACCCTTCAATTCGAGCAGTTATGGGTGCTCGGAGCGGTCATTTTTATTTTTCAGCTTGTTTTTCTACCACGTGTCCGAAATCGCATCATGAGATATCTTATACGATTGTAGACCCTATAAACAACTAATAATCACTTTTACACGGTTATCCGATTTTCGAACGAAATTGGTTTATAGTATACCGGTAACGTTAAATGTCTTTCGATGTTTTTTCAAATTTTTGAGTCCGTTTTATCTGGCTCGATTAACCATCTGTCCGATTTTCGAACAATTTCGTTCCGGGAGCTCAGAGGCCTAAAAAAGTGTATTGTATACCCTTCAATTCGAGCAGTTATGGGTGCTCGGAGCGGTCATTTTTATTTTTCAGCCTGTTTTTCTACCACGTGTCCGAAATCGCATCATGAGATATCTTATACGATTGTAGACCCTATAAACAACTAATAATCACTTTTACACGGTTATCCGATTTTCGAACGAAATTGGTTTATAGTATACCCGTAACGTTAAATGTCTTTCGATGTTTTTTCAAATTTTTAAGCCCGCTTTATCAAACTCGATTAACCATCTGTGCGATTTTCGAACAATTTCGTTCCGGGAGCTCAGAGGCCTAAAAAAGCGTATTGTATACCCTTCAATTTTAGCAGTTATGGGTGCTCGGAGCGGTCATTTTTTCTTTTCAGCCTGTTTTTCTACCACGTGTCCGAAATCGCATCATGAGATATCTTATACGATTGTAGACCCTATAAACAACTCTAAATCACTTTTACACGGTTATCCGATTTTCGAACGAAATTGGTTTATAACATACCGGTAACGTCAAATGTCTTCCGATGTTTTTTCAAATTTTTGAGTCCGCTTTATCAGACTCGATTAACCATCTGTGCGATTTTCGAACAATTTCGTTCCGGGAGCTCAGAGGCCTAAAAAAGTGTATTCTATACCCTTCAATTCGAGCAGTTATGGGTGCTCGGAGCGGTCATTTTTATTTTTCAGCCTGTTTTTCTACCACGTGTCCGAAATCGCATCATGAGATATCTTATACGATTGTAGACCCTATAAACAACTAATAATCACTTTTACACGGTTATCCGATTTTCGAACGAAATTGGTTTATAGTATACCGGTAACGTTAAATGTCTTTCGATGTTTTTTCAAATTTTTGAGTCCGCTTTATCTGGCTCGATTAACCATCTGTGCGATTTTCGAACAATTTCGTTCCGGGAGCTCAGAGGCCTAAAAAAGTGTATTGTATACCCTTCAATTCGAGCAGTTATGGGTGCTCGGAGCGGTCATTTTTATTTTTCAGCCTGTTTTTCTACCACGTGTCCGAAATCGCATCATGAGATATCTTATACGATTGTAGACCCTATAAACAACTAATAATCACTTTTACACGGTTATCCGATTTTCGAACGAAATTGGTTTATAGTATACAGGTAACGTTAAATGTCTTTCGATGTTTTTTCAAATTTTTAAGCCCGCTTTATCAAACTCTATTAACCATCCGTGCGATTTTCGAACAATTTCGTTCCGGGAGCTCAGAGGCCTAAAAAAGCGTATTGTATACCCTTCAATTCGAGCAGTTATGGGTGCTCGGAGCGGTCATTTTTTTTTTTTTCAGCCTGTTTTTCTACCACGTGTCCGAAATCGCATTATGAGATATCTTATACGATTGTAGACCCTATAAACAACTAATAATCACTTTTACACGGTTATCCGATTTTTGGCCGAAATTGGTTTATAGCATACCGGTAAAGTCAAATGTCTTCTGATGTTTTTGCAAATTTTTGAGTCCGCTTTATCTGGCTCGATTAACCATCTGTGCGATTTTCCGACATTTTCGTTCCGGGAGCTCAGAGGCCTAAAAACTTGTATTAAATAACAATCAATTCGAGCTGTTTCTGGTGGTCGGAGCGGTCATTTTTATTTTTCAGCCTGTTTTTCTACCACGTGTCCGAAATCGCATCATGAGATATCTTATACGATTGTAGACCCTATAAACAACTATAAATCACTTTTACACGGTTATCCGATTTTCGAATGAAATTGGTTTATAGCATACCGGTAACGTCAAATGTCTTCCGATGTTTTTTCAAATTTTTGAGTCCGCTTTATCAGACTCGATTAACCATCTGTGCGATTTTCGAACAATTTCGTTCCGGGAGCTCAGAGGCCTAAAAAAGTGTATTCTATACCCTTCAATTCGAGGAGTTATGGGTGCTCGGAGCGGTCATTTTTATTTTTCAGACTGTTTTTCTACCACGTGTCCGAAATCGCATCATGAGATATCTTATACGATTGTAGACCCTATAAACAACTAATAATCACTTTTACACGGTTATCCGATTTTCGAACGAAATTGGTTTATAGTATACCCGTAACGTTAAATGTCTTTCGATGTTTTTTCAAATTTTTGAGTCCGCTTTATCTGGCTCGATTAACCATCTGTGCGATTTTCGAACAATTTCGTTCCGGGAGCTCAGAGGCCTAAAAAAGTGTATTGTATACCCTTCAATTCGAGCAGTTATGGGTGCTCGGAGCGGTCATTTTTATTTTTCAGCCTGTTTTTCTACCACGTGTCCGAAATCGCATCATGAGATATCTTATACGATTGTAGACCCTATAAACAACTAATAATCACTTTTACACGGTTATCCGATTTTCGAACGAAATTGGTTTATAGTATACCGGTAACGTTAAATGTCTTTCGATGTTTTTTCAAATTTTTAAGCCCGCTTTATCAAACTCGATTAACCATCCGTGCGATTTTCGAACAATTTCGTTCCGGGAGCTCAGAGGCCTAAAAAAGCGTATTGTATACCCTTCAATTCGAGCAGTTATGGGTGCTCGGAGCGGTCATTTTTTTTTTTCAGCCTGTTTTTCTACCACGTGTCCGAAATCGCATCATGAGATATCTTATACGATTGTAGACCCTATAAACAACTAATAATCACTTTTACACGGTTATCCGATTTTTGGCCGAAATTGGTTTATAGCATACCGTTAAAGTCAAATGTCTTCTGATGTTTTTGCAAATTTTTGAGTCCGCTTTATCTGGCTCGATTAACCATCTGTGCGATTTTCCGACATTTTCGTTCCGGGAGCTCAGAGGCCTAAAAACTTGTATTAAATAACAATCAATTCGAGCTGTTTCGGGTGGTCGTAGCGGTCATTTTTATTTTTCAGCCTGTTTTTCTACCACGTGTCCGAAATCGCATCATGAGATATCTTATACGATTGTAGACCCTATAAACAACTAATAATCACTTTTACACGGTTATCCGATTTTTGAACGAAATTGGTTTATAGTATACCGGTAACGTTAAATGTCTTTCGATGTTTTTTCAAATTTTTGAGTCCGCTTTATCTGGCTCGATTAACCATCTGTGCGATTTTCGAACAATTTCGTTCCGGGAGCTCAGAGGCCTAAAAAAGTGTATTGTATACCCTTCAATTCGAGCAGTTATGGGTGCTCGGAGCGGTCATTTTTATTTTTCAGCCTGTTTTTCTACCACGTGTCCGAAATCGCATCATGAGATATCTTATACGATTGTAGACCCTATAAACAACTAATAATCACTTTTACACGGTTATCCGATTTTCGAACGAAATTGGTTTATAGTATACCGGTAACGTTAAATGTCTTTCGATGTTTTTTCAAATTTTTAAGCCCGCTTTATCAAACTCGATTAACCATCCGTGCGATTTTCGAACAATTTCGTTCCGGGAGCTCAGAGCCCTAAAAAAGCGTATTGTATACCCTTCAATTCGAGCAGTTATGGGTGCTCGGAGCGGTCATTTTTTTTTTCAGCCTGTTTTTCTACCACGAGTCCGAAATCGCATCATGAGATATCTTATACGATTGTAGACCCTATAAACAACTAATAATCACTTTTACACGGTTATCCGATTTTTGGCCGAAATTGGTTTATAGCATACCGGTAAAGTCAAATGTCTTCTGATGTTTTTGCAAATTTTTGAGTCCGCTTTATCTGGCTCGATTAACCATCTGTGCGATTTTCCGACATTTTCGTTCCGGGAGCTCAGAGGCCTAAAAAACGTGTATTAAATAACAATCAATTCGAGCTGTTTCGGGTAGTCGGAGCGGTCATTTTTATTTTTCAGCGTGTTATTCTACCACGTGTCCGAAATCGCATCATGAGATATCTTATACGATTGTAGACCCTATAAACAACTATAAATCACTTTTACACGGTTATCCGATTTTCGAACGAAATTGGTTTATAACATACCGGTAACGTCAAATGTCTTCCGATGTTTTTTCAAATTTTGGAGTCCGCTTTATCAGACTCGATTAACCATCTGTGCGATTTTCGAACTATTTCGTTCCGGGAGCTCAGTGGCCTAAAAAAGTGTATTCTATACCCTTCAATTCGAGCAGTTATGGGTGCTCGGAGCGGTCATTTTTATTTTTCAGCCTGTTTTTCTACCACGTGTCCGAAATCGCATCATGAGATATCTTATACGATTGTAGACCCTATAAACAACTAATAATCACTTTTACACGGTTATCCGATTTTCGAACGAAATTGGTTTATAGTATACCGGTAACGTTAAATGTCTTTCGATGTTTTTTCAAATTTTTGAGTCCGCTTTATCTGGCTCGATTAACCATCTGTGCGATTTTCGAACAATTTCGTTCAGGGAGCTCAGAGGCCTAAAAAAGTGTATTGTATACCCTTCAATTCGAGCAGTTATGGGTGCTCGGAGCGGTCATTTTTATTTTTCAGCCTGTTTTTCTACCACGTGTCCGAAATCGCATCATGAGATATCTTATACGATTGTAGACCCTATAAACAACTAATAATCACTTTTACACGGTTATCCGATTTTCGAACGAAATTGGTTTATAGTATACCGGTAACGTTAAATGTCTTTCGATGTTTTTTCAAATTTTTGAGTCCGTTTTATCTGGCTCGATTAACCATCTGTGCGATTTTCGAACAATTTCGTTCCGGGAGCTCATAGGCCTAAAAAAGTGTATTGTATACCCTTCAATTCGAGCAGTTATGGGTGCTCGGAGCGGTCATTTTTATTTTTCAGCCTGTTTTTCTACCACGTGTCCGAAATCGCATCATGAGATATCTTATACGATTGTAGACCCTATAAACAACTAATAATCACTTTTACACGGTTATCCGATTTTCGAACGAAATTGGTTTATAGTATACCCGTAACGTTAAATGTCTTTCGATGTTTTTTCAAATTTTTAAGCCCGCTTTATCAAACTCGATTAACCATCTGTGCGATTTTCGAACAATTTCGTTCCGGGAGCTCAGAGGCCTAAAAAAGCGTATTGTATACCCTTCAATTTTAGCAGTTATGGGTGCTCGGAGCGGTCATTTTTTCTTTTCAGCCTGTTTTTCTACCACGTGTCCGAAATCGCATCATGAGATATCTTATACGATTGTAGACCCTATAAACAACTAATAATCACTTTTACACGGTTATCCGATTTTTGGCCGAAATTGGTTTATAGCATACCGGTAAAGTCAAATGTCTTCTGATGTTTTTGCAAATTTTTGAGTCCGCTTTATCTGGCTCGATTAACCATCTGTGCGATTTTCCGACATTTTCGTTCCGGGAGCTCAGAGGCCTAAAAAACGTGTATTAAATAACAATCAATTCGAGCTGTTTCGGGTAGTCGGAGCGGTCATTTTTATTTTTCAGCGTGTTTTTCTACCACGTGTCCGAAATCGCATCATGAGATATCTTATACGATCGTAGACCCTATAAACAACTATAAATCACTTTTACACGGTTATCTGATTTTCGAACGAAATTGGTTTATAACATACCGGTAACGTCAAATGTCTTCCGATGTTTTTTCAAATTTTTGAGTCCGTTTTATCAGACTCGATTAACCATCTGTGCGATTTTCGAACAATTTCGTTCCGGGAGCTCAGAGGCCTAAAAAAGTGTATTCTATACCCTTCAATTCGAGCAGTTCTGGGTGCTCGGAGCGGTCATTTTTATTTTTCAGCCTGTTTTTCTACCACGTGTCCGAAATCGCATCATGAGATATCTTATACGATTGTAGACCCTATAAACAACTAATAATCACTTTTACACGGTTATCCGATTTTCGAACGAAATTGGTTTATAGTATACCGGTAACGTTAAATGACTTTCGATGTTTTTTCAAATTTTTGAGTCCGCGTTATCTGGCTCGATTAACCATCTGTGCGATTTTCGAACAATTTCGTTCCGGGAGCTCAGAGGCCTAAAAAAGTGTATTGTATACCCTTCAATTCGAGCAGTTATGGGTGCTCGGAGCGGTCATTTTTATTTTTCAGCCTGTTTTTCTACCACGTGTCCGAAATCGCATCATGAGATATCTTATACGATTGTAGACCCTATAAACAACTAATAATCACTTTTACACGGTTATCCGATTTTCGAACGAAATTGGTTTATAGTATACCGGTAACGTTAAATGTCTTTCGATGTTTTTTCAAATTTTTAAGCCCGCTTTATCAAACTCTATTAACCATCCGTGCGATTTTCGAACAATTTCGTTCCGGGAGCTCAGAGGCCTAAAAAAGTGTATTGTATACCCTTCAATTCGAGCAGTTATGGGTGCTCGGAGCGGTCATTTTTATTTTTCAGCCTGTTTTTCTACCACGTGTCCGAAATCGCATCATGAGATATCTTATACGATTGTAGACCCTATAAACAACTAATAATCACTTTTACACGGTTATCCGATTTTCGAACGAAATTGGTTTATAGTATACCGGTAACGTTAAATGTCTTTCGATGTTTTTTCAAATTTTTAAGCCCGCTTTATCAAACTCTATTAACCATCCGTGCGATTTTCGAACAATTTCGTTCCGGGAGCTCAGAGGCCTAAAAAAGCGTATTGTATACCCTTCAATTCGAGCAGTTATGGGTGCTCGGAGCGGTCATTTTTATTTTTCAGCCTGTTTTTCTACCACGTGTCCGAAATCGCATTATGAGATATCTTATACGATTGTAGACCCTATAAACAACTAATAATCACTTTTACACGGTTATCCGATTTTTGGCCGAAATTGGTTTATAGCATACCGGTAAAGTCAAATGTCTTCTGATGTTTTTGCAAATTTTTGAGTCCGCTTTATCTGGCTCGATTAACCATCTGTGCGATTTTCCGACATTTTCGTTCCGGGAGCTCAGAGGCCTAAAAACTTGTATTAAATAACAATCAATTCGAGCTGTTTCGGGTGGTCGGAGCGGTCATTTTTATTTTTCAGCCTGTTTTTCTACCACGTGTCCGAAATCGCATCATGAGATATCTTATACGATTGTAGACCCTATAAACAACTATAAATCACTTTTACACGGTTATCCGATTTTCGAATGAAATTGGTTTATAGCATACCGGTAACGTCAAATGTCTTCCGATGTTTTTTCAAATTTTTGAGTCCGCTTTATCAGACTCGATTAACCATCTGTGCGATTTTCGAACAATTTCGTTCCGGGAGCTCAGAGGCCTAAAAAAGTGTATTCTATACCCTTCAATTCGAGGAGTTATGGGTGCTCGGAGCGGTCATTTTTATTTTTCAGCCTGTTTTTCTACCACGTGTCCGAAATCGCATCATGAGATATCTTATACGATTGTAGACCCTATAAACAACTAATAATCACTTTTACACGGTTATCCGATTTTCGAACGAAATTGGTTTATAGTATACCCGTAACGTTAAATGTCTTTCGATGTTTTTTCAAATTTTTGAGTCCGCTTTATCTGGCTCGATTAACCATCTGTGCGATTTTCGAACAATTTCGTTCCGGGAGCTCAGAGGCCTAAAAAAGTGTATTGTATACCCTTCAATTCGAGCAGTTATGGGTGCTCGGAGCGGTCATTTTTATTTTTCAGCCTGTTTTTCTACCACGTGTCCGAAATCGCATCATGAGATATCTTATACGATTGTAGACCCTATAAACAACTAATAATCACTTTTACACGGTTATCCGATTTTCGAACGAAATTGGTTTATAGTATACCGGTAACGTTAAATGTCTTTCGATGTTTTTTCAAATTTTTAAGCCCGCTTTATCTGGCTCGATTAACCATCCGTGCGATTTTCGAACAATTTCGTTCCGGGAGCTCAGAGGCCTAAAAAAGCGTATTGTATACCCTTCAATTCGAGCAGTTATGGGTGCTCGGAGCGGTCATTTTTTTTTTCAGCCTGTTTTTCTACCACGTGTCCGAAATCGCATCATGAGATATCTTATACGATTGTAGACCCTATAAACAACTAATAATCACTTTTACACGGTTATCCGATTTTTGGCCGAAATTAGTTTATAGCATACCGGTAAAGTCAAATGTCTTCTGATGTTTTTGCAAATTTTTGAGTCCGCTTTATCTGGCTCGATTAACCATCTGTGCGATTTTCCGACATTTTCGTTCCGGGAGCTCAGAGGCCTAAAAACTTGTATTAAATAACAATCAATTCGAGCTGTTTCGGGTGGTCGGAGCGGTCATTTTTATTTTTCAGCCTGTTTTTCTACCACGTGTCCGAAATCGCATCATGAGATATCTTATACGATTGTGACCCTATAAACAACTATAAATCACTTTTACACGGTTATCCGATTTTCGAATGAAATTGGTTTATAGCATACCGGTAACGTCAAATGTCTTCCGATGTTTTTTCAAATTTTTGAGTCCGCTTTATCAGACTCGATTAACCATCTGTGCGATTTTCGAACAATTTCGTTCCGGGAGCTCAGAGGCCTAAAAAAGTGTATTGTATACCCTTCAATTCGAGCAGTTATGGGTGCTCGGAGCGGTCATTTTTATTTTTCAGCCTGTTTTTCTACGACGTGTCCGAAATCGAATCATGAGATATCTTATACGATTGTAGACCCTATAAACAACTAATAATCACTTTTACACGGTTATCCGATTTTCGAACGAAATTGGTTTATAGTATACCGGTAACGTTAAATGTCTTTCGATGTTTTTTCAAATTTTTGAGTCCGCTTTATCTGGCTCGATTAACCATCTGTGCGATTTTCGAACAATTTCGTTCCGGGAGCTCAGAGGCCTAAAAAAGTGTATTGTATACCCTTCAATTCGAGCAGTTATAGGTGCTCGGAGCGGTCATTTTTATTTTTCAGCCTGTTTTTCTACCACGTGTCCGAAATCGCATCATGAGATATCTTATACGATTGTAGACCCTATAAACAACTAATAATCACTTTTACACGGTTATCCGATTTTCGAACGAAATTGGTTTATAGTATACCGGTAACGTTAAATGTCTTTCGATGTTTTTTCAAATTTTTGAGTCCGTTTTATCTGGCTCGATTAACCATCTGTGCGATTTTCGAACAATTTCGTTCCGGGAGCTCAGAGGCCTAAAAAAGTGTATTGTATACCCTTCAATTCGAGCAGTTATGGGTGCTCGGAGCGGTCATTTTTATTTTTCAGCCTGTTTTTCTACCACGTGTCCGAAATCGCATCATGAGATATCTTATACGATTGTAGACCCTATAAACAACTAATAATCACTTTTACACGGTTATCCGATTTTCGAACGAAATTGGTTTATAGTATACCCGTAACGTTAAATGTCTTTCGATGTTTTTTCAAATTTTTAAGCCCGCTTTATCAAACTCAATTAACCATCTGTGCGATTTTCGAACAATTTCGTTCCGGGAGCTCAGAGGCCTAAAAAAGCGTATTGTATACCCTTCAATTTTAGCAGTTATGGGTGCTCGGAGCGGTCATTTTTTCTTTTCAGCCTGTTTTTCTACCACGTGTCCGAAATCGCATCATGAGATATCTTATACGATTGTAGACCCTATAAACAACTATAAATCACTTTTACACGGTTATCCGATTTTCGAATGAAATTGGTTTATAGCATACCGGTAACGTCAAATGTCTTCCGATGTTTTTTCAAATTTTTGAGTCCGCTTTATCAGACTCGATTAACCATCTGTGCGATTTTCGAACAATTTCGTTCCGGGAGCTCAGAGGCCTAAAAAAGTGTATTCTATACCCTTCAATTCGAGGAGTTATGGGTGCTCGGAGCGGTCATTTTTATTTTTCAGCCTGTTTTTCTACCACGTGTCCGAAATCGCATCATGAGATATCTTATACGATTGTAGACCCTATAAACAACTAATAATCACTTTTACACGGTTATCCGATTTTCGAACGAAATTGGTTTATAGTATACCCGTAACGTTAAATGTCTTTCGATGTTTTTTCAAATTTTTGAGTCCGCTTTATCTGGCTCGATTAACCATCTGTGCGATTTTCGAACAATTTCGTTCCGGGAGCTCAGAGGCCTAAAAAAGTGTATTGTATACCCTTCAATTCGAGCAGTTATGGGTGCTCGGAGCGGTCATTTTTATTTTTCAGCCTGTTTTTCTACCACGTGTCCGAAATCGCATCATGAGATATCTTATACGATTGTAGACCCTATAAACAACTAATAATCACTTTTACACGGTTATCCGATTTTCGAACGAAATTGGTTTATAGTATACCGGTAACGTTAAATGTCTTTCGATGTTTTTTCAAATTTTTAAGCCCGCTTTATCTGGCTCGATTAACCATCCGTGCGATTTTCGAACAATTTCGTTCCGGGAGCTCAGAGGCCTAAAAAAGCGTATTGTATACCCTTCAATTCGAGCAGTTATGGGTGCTCGGAGCGGTCATTTTTTTTTTCAGCCTGTTTTTCTACCACGTGTCCGAAATCGCATCATGAGATATCTTATACGATTGTAGACCCTATAAACAACTAATAATCACTTTTACACGGTTATCCGATTTTTGGCCGAAATTAGTTTATAGCATACCGGTAAAGTCAAATGTCTTCTGATGTTTTTGCAAATTTTTGAGTCCGCTTTATCTGGCTCGATTAACCATCTGTGCGATTTTCCGACATTTTCGTTCCGGGAGCTCAGAGGCCTAAAAACTTGTATTAAATAACAATCAATTCGAGCTGTTTCGGGTGGTCGGAGCGGTCATTTTTATTTTTCAGCCTGTTTTTCTACCACGTGTCCGAAATCGCATCATGAGATATCTTATACGATTGTGACCCTATAAACAACTATAAATCACTTTTACACGGTTATCCGATTTTCGAATGAAATTGGTTTATAGCATACCGGTAACGTCAAATGTCTTCCGATGTTTTTTCAAATTTTTGAGTCCGCTTTATCAGACTCGATTAACCATCTGTGCGATTTTCGAACAATTTCGTTCCGGGAGCTCAGAGGCCTAAAAAAGTGTATTGTATACCCTTCAATTCGAGCAGTTATGGGTGCTCGGAGCGGTCATTTTTATTTTTCAGCCTGTTTTTCTACGACGTGTCCGAAATCGAATCATGAGATATCTTATACGATTGTAGACCCTATAAACAACTAATAATCACTTTTACACGGTTATCCGATTTTCGAACGAAATTGGTTTATAGTATACCGGTAACGTTAAATGTCTTTCGATGTTTTTTCAAATTTTTGAGTCCGCTTTATCTGGCTCGATTAACCATCTGTGCGATTTTCGAACAATTTCGTTCCGGGAGCTCAGAGGCCTAAAAAAGTGTATTGTATACCCTTCAATTCGAGCAGTTATGGGTGCTCGGAGCGGTCATTTTTATTTTTCAGCCTGTTTTTCTACCACGTGTCCGAAATCGCATCATGAGATATCTTATACGATTGTAGACCCTATAAACAACTAATAATCACTTTTACACGGTTATCCGATTTTCGAACGAAATTGGTTTATAGTATACCGGTACAGTTAAATGTCTTTCGATGTTTTTTCAAATTTTTGAGTCCGTTTTATCTGGCTCGATTAACCATCTGTGCGATTTTCGAACAATTTCGTTCCGGGAGCTCAGAGGCCTAAAAAAGTGTATTGTATACCCTTCAATTCGAGCAGTTATGGGTGCTCGGAGCGGTCATTTTTATTTTTCAGCCTGTTTTTCTACCACGTGTCCGAAATCGCATCATGAGATATCTTATACGAGTGTAGACCCTATAAACAACTAATAATCACTTTTACACGGTTATCCGATTTTCGAACGAAATTGGTTTATAGTATACCCGTAACGTTAAATGTCTTTCGATGTTTTTTCAAATTTTTAAGCCCGCTTTATCAAACTCAATTAACCATCTGTGCTATTATCGAACAATTTCGTTCCGGGAGCTCAGAGGCCTAAAAAAGCGTATTGTATACCCTTCAATTTTAGCAGTTGTGGGTGCTCGGAGCGGTCATTTTTTCTTTTCAGCCTGTTTTTCTACCACGTGTCCGAAATCGCATCATGAGATATCTTATACGATTGTAGACCCTATAAACAACTAATAATCACTTTTACACGGTTATCCGATTTTTGGCCGAAATTGGTTTATAGCACACCGGTAAAGTCAAATGTCTTCTGATGTTTTTGCAAATTTTGGAGTCCGCTTTATCTGGCTCGATTAACCATCTGTGCGATTTTCCGACATTTTCGTTCCGGGAGCTCAGAGGCCTAAAAAACGTGTATTAAATAACAATCAATTCGAGCTGTTTCGGGTAGTCGGAGCGGTCATTTTTATTTTTCAGCGTGTTTTTCTACCACGTGTCCGAAATCGCATCATGAGATATCTTATACGATCGTAGACCCTATAAACAACTATAAATCACTTTTACACGGTTATCCGATTTTCGAACGAAATTGGTTTATAACATACCGGTAACGTCAAATGTCTTCCGATGTTTTTTCAAATTTTTGAGTCCGCTTTATCAGACTCGATTAACCATCTGTGCGATTTTCGAACAATTTCGTTCCGGGAGCTCAGAGGCCTAAAAAAGTGTATTCTATACCCTTCAATTCGAGCAGTTATGGGTGCTCGGAGCGGTCATTTTTATTTTTCAGCCTGTTTTTCTACCACGTGTCCGAAATCGCATCATGAGATATCTTATACGATTGTAGACCCTATAAACAACTAATAATCACTTTTACACGGTTATCCGATTTTCGAACGAAATTGGTTTATAGTATACCGGTAACGTTAAATGTCTTTCGATGTTTTTTCAAATTTTTGAGTCCGCTTTATCTGGCTCGATTAACCATCTGTGCGATTTTCGAACAATTTCGTTCCGGGAGCTCAGAGGCCTAAAAAAGTGTATTGTATACCCTTCAATTCGAGCAGTTATGGGTGCTCGGAGCGGTCATTTTTATTTTTCAGCCTGTTTTTCTACCACGTGTCCGAAATCGCATCATGAGATATCTTATACGATTGTAGACCCTATAAACAACTAATAATCACTTTTACACGGTTATCCGATTTTCGAACGAAATTGGTTTATAGTATACCGGTAACGTTAAATGTCTTTCGATGTTTTTTCAAATTTTTAAGCCCGCTTTATCAAACTCTATTAACCATCCGTGCGATTTTCGAACAATTTCGTTCCGGGAGCTCAGAGGCCTAAAAAAGCGTATTGTATACCCTTCAATTCGAGCAGTTATGGGTGCTCGGGGCGGTCATTTTTTTTTTTCAGCCTGTTTTTCTACCACGTGTCCGAAATCGCATTATGAGATATCTTATACGATTGTAGACCCTATAAACAACTAATAATCACTTTTACACGGTTATCCGATTTTTGGCCGAAATTGGTTTATAGCATACCGGTAAAGTCAAATGTCTTCTGATGTTTTTGCAAATTTTTGAGTCCGCTTTATCTGGCTCGATTAACCATCTGTGCGATTTTCCGACATTTTCGTTCCGGGAGCTCAGAGGCCTAAAAACTTGTATTAAATAACAATCAATTCGAGCTGTTTCGGGTGGTCGGAGCGGTCATTTTTATTTTTCAGCCTGTTTTTCTACCACGTGTCCGAAATCGCATCATGAGATATCTTATACGATTGTAGACCCTATAAACAACTATAAATCACTTTTACACGGTTATCCGATTTTCGAATGAAATTGGTTTATAGCATACCGGTAACGTCAAATGTCTTCCGATGTTTTTTCAAATTTTTGAGTCCGCTTTATCAGACTCGATTAACCATCTGTGCGATTTTCGAACAATTTCGTTCCGGGAGCTCAGAGGCCTAAAAAAGTGTATTCTATACCCTTCAATTCGAGGAGTTATGGGTGCTCGGAGCGGTCATTTTTATTTTTCAGCCTGTTTTTCTACCACGTGTCCGAAATCGCATCATGAAATATCTTATACGATTGTAGACCCTATAAACAACTAATAATCACTTTTACACGGTTATCCGATTTTCGAACGAAATTGGTTTATAGTATACCCGTAACGTTAAATGTCTTTCGATGTTTTTTCAAATTTTTGAGTCCGCTTTATCTGGCTCGATTAACCATCTGTGCGATTTTCGAACAATTTCGTTCCGGGAGCTCAGAGGCCTAAAAAAGTGTATTGTATACCCTTCAATTCGAGCAGTTATGGGTGCTCGGAGCGGTCATTTTTATTTTTCAGCCTGTTTTTCTACCACGTGTCCGAAATCGCATCATGAGATATCTTATACGATTGTAGACCCTATAAACAACTAATAATCACTTTTACACGGTTATCCGATTTTCGAACGAAATTGGTTTATAGTATACCGGTAACGTTAAATGTCTTTCGATGTTTTTTCAAATTTTTAAGCCCACTTTATCAAACTCGATTAACCATCGGTGCGATTTTCGAACAATTTCGTTCCGGGAGCTCAGAGGCCTAAAAAAGCGTATTGTATACCCTTCAATTCGAGCAGTTATGGGTGCTCGGAGCGGTCATTTTTTTTTTCAGCCTGTTTTTCTACGACGTGTCCGAAATCGAATCATGAGATATCTTATACGATTGTAGACCCTATAAACAACTAATAATCACTTTTACACGGTTATCCGATTTTCGAACGAAATTGGTTTATAGTATACCGGTAACGTTAAATGTCTTTCGATGTTTTTTCAAATTTTTGAGTCCGCTTTATCTGGCTCGATTAACCATCTGTGCGATTTTCGAACAATTTCGTTCCGGGAGCTCAGAGGCCTAAAAAAGTGTATTGTATACCCTTCAATTCGAGCAGTTATGGGTGCTCGGAGCGGTCATTTTTATTTTTCAGCCTGTTTTTCTACCACGTGTCCGAAATCGCATCATGAGATATCTTATACGATTGTAGACCCTATAAACAACTATAAATCACTTTTACACGGTTATCCGATTTTCGAACGAAATTGGTTTATAACATACCGGTAACGTCAAATGTCTTCCGATGTTTTTTCAAATTTTTGAGTCCGCTTTATCAGACTCGATTAACCATCTGTGCGATTTTCGAACAATTTCGTTCCGGGAGCTCAGAGGCCTAAAAAAGTGTATTCTATACCCTTCAATTCGAGCAGTTGTGGGTGCTCGGAGCGGTCATTTTTATTTTTCAGCCTGTTTTTCTACCACGTGTCCGAAATCGCATCATGAGATATCTTATACGATTGTAGACCCTATAAACAACTAATAATCACTTTTACACGGTTATCCGATTTTCGAACGAAATTGGTTTATAGTATACCGGTAACGTTAAATGTCTTTCGATGTTTTTTCAAATTTTTAAGCCCGCTTTATCAAACTCGATTAACCATCCGTGTGATTTTCGAACAATTTCGTTCCGGGAGCTCAGAGGCCTAAAAAAGCGTATTGTATACCCTTCAATTCGAGCAGTTATGGGTGCTCGGAGCGGTCATTTTTTTCAGCCTGTTTTTCTACCACGTGTCCGAAATCGCATCATGAGATATCTTATACGATTGTAGACCCTATAAACACCTAATAATCACTTTTACACGGTTATCCGAGTTTTGGCCGAAATTGGTTTATAGCATACCGGTAAAGACAAATGTCTTCTGATGTTTTTGCAAATTTTTGAGTCCGCTTTATCTGGCTCGATTAACCATCTGTGCGATTTTCCGACATTTTCATTCCGGGAGCTCAGAGGCCTAAAAAACGTGTATTAAATAACAATCAATTCGAGCTGTTTCGGGTAGTCGGAGCGGTCATTTTTATTTTTCAGCCTGTTTTTCTACCACGTGTCCGAAATCGCATCATGAGATATCTTATACGATTGTAGACCCTATAAACAACAAATAATCACTTTTACACGGTTATACGATTTTCGGCCGAAATTGGTTTATAGCATACCGGTAACGTCAAATGTCTTCTGATGTTTTTGCAAATTTTTGAGTCCGCTTTATCTGGCTCGATTAACCATCTGTGCGATTTTCCGACATTTTCGTTCTGGGAGCTCAGAGGCCTAAAAACGTGTATTAAATAACAATCAATTCGAGCTGTTTCGGGTGGTCGGAGCGGTCATTTTTATTTTTCAGCCTGTTTTTCTACCACGTGTCCGAAATCGCATCATGAGATATCTTATACGATTGTAGACCCTATAAACAACTATAAATCACTTTTACACGGTTATCCGATTTTCGAATGAAATTGGTTTATAGCATACCGGTAACGTCAAATGTCTTCCGATGTTTTTTCAAATTTTTGAGTCCGCTTTATCAGACTCGATTAACCATCTGTGCGATTTTCGAACAATTTCGTTCCGGGAGCTCAGAGGCCTAAAAAAGTGTATTGTATACCCTTCAATTCGAGCAGTTATGGGTGCTCGGAGCGGTCATTTTTATTTTTCAGCCTGTTTTTCTACCACGTGTCCGAAATCGCATCATGAGATATCTTATACGATTGTAGACCCTATAAACAACTAATAATCACTTTTACACGGTTATCCGATTTTCGAACGAAATTGATTTATAGTATACCGGTAACGTTAAATGTCTTTCGATGTTTTTTCAAATTTTTAAGCCCGCTTTATCAAACTCGATTAACCATCTGTGCGATTTTCGAACAATTTCGTTCCGGGAGCTCAGAGGCCTAAAAAAGCGTATTGTATACCCTTCAATTCGAGCAGTTATGGGTGCTCGGAGCGGTCATTTTTTTCAGCCTGTTTTTCTACCACGTGTCCGAAATCGCATCATGAGATATCTTATACGATTGTAGACCCTATAAACACCTAATAATCACTTTTACACGGTTATCCGATTTTTGGCCGAAATTGGTTTATAGCATACCGGTAAAGACAAATGTCTTCTGATGTTTTTGCAAATTTTTGAGTCCGCTTTATCTGGCTCGATTAACCATCTGTGCGATTTTCCGACATTTTCATTCCGGGAGCTCAGAGGCCTAAAAAACGTGTATTAAATAACAATCAATTCGAGCTGTTTCGGGTAGTCGGAGCGGTCATTTTTATTTTTCAGCGTGTTTTTCTACCACGTGTCCGAAATCGCATCATGAGATATCTTATACGATTGTAGACCCTATAAACAACTAATAATCACTTTTACACGGTTATACGATTTTCGGCCGAAATTGGTTTATAGCATACCGGTAACGTCAAATGTCTTCTGATGTTTTTGCAAATTTTTGAGTCCGCTTTATCTGGCTCGATTAACCATCTGTGCGATTTTCCGACATTTTCGTTCCGGGAGCTCAGAGGCCTAAAAAACGTGTATTAAATAACAATCAATTCGAGCTGTTTCGGGTAGTCGGAGCGGTCATTTTTATTTTTCAGCGTGTTTTTCTACCACGTGTCCGAAATCGCATCATGAGATATCTTATACGATTGTAGACCCTATAAACAACTATAAATCACTTTTACACGGTTATCCGATTTTCGAACGAAATTGGTTTATAACATACCGGTAACGTCAAATGTCTTCCGATGTTTTTTCAAATTTTTGAGTCCGGTTTATCAGACTCGATTAACCATCTGTGCGATTTTCTAACAATTTCGTTCCGGGAGCTCAGAGGCCTAAAAAAGTGTATTCTATACCCTTCAATTCGAGCAGTTATGGGTGCTCGGAGCGGTCATTTTTATTTTTCAGCCTGTTTTTCTACCACGTGTCCGAAATCGCATCATGAGATATATTATACGATTGTAGACCCTATAAACAACTAATAATCACTTTTACACGGTTATCCGATTTTTGGCCGAAATTGGTTTATAGCATACCGGTAAAGTCAAATGTCTTCTGATGTTTTTGCAAATTTTTGAGTCCGCTTTATCTGGCTCGATTAACCATCTGTGCGATTTTCCGACATTTTCGTTCCGGGAGCTCAGAGGCCTAAAAAACGTGTATTAAATAACAATCAATTCGAGCTGTTTCGGGTAGTCGGAGCGGTCATTTTTATTTTTCAGCGTGTTTTTCTACCACGTGTCCGAAATCGCATCATGAGATATCTTATACGATTGTAGACCCTATAAACAACTATAAATCACTTTTACACGGTTATCCGATTTTCGAACGAAATTGGTTTATAACATACCGGTAACGTCAAATGTCTTCCGATGTTTTTTCAAATTTTTGAGTCCGGTTTATCAGACTCGATTAACCATCTGTGCGATTTTCTAACAATTTCGTTCCGGGAGCTCAGAGGCCTAAAAAAGTGTATTCTATACCCTTCAATTCGAGCAGTTATGGGTGCTCGGAGCGGTCATTTTTATTTTTCAGCCTGTTTTTCTACCACGTGTCCGAAATCGCATCATGAGATATCTTATACGATTGTAGACCCTATAAACAACTAATAATCACTTTTACACGGTTATCCGATTTTCGAACGAAATTGGTTTATAGTATACCGGTAACGTTAAATGTCTTTCGATGTTTTTTCAAATTTTTGAGTCCGCTTTATCTGGCTCGATTAACCATCTGTGCGATTTTCGAACAATTTCGTTCCGGGAGCTCAGAGGCCTAAAAAAGTGTATTGTATACCCTTCAATTCGAGCAGTTATGGGTGCTCGGAGCGGTCATTTTTATTTTTCAGCCTGTTTTTCTACCACGTGTCCGAAATCGCATCATGAGATATCTTATACGATTGTAGACCCTATAAACAACTAATAATCACTTTTACACGGTTATCCGATTTTCGAACGAAATTGGTTTATAGTATACCGGTAACGTTAAATGTCTTTCGATGTTTTTTCAAATTTTTAAGCCCGCTTTATCAAACTCGATTAACCATCCGTGCGATTTTCGAACAATTTCGTTCCGGGAGCTCAGAGGCCTAAAAAAGCGTATTGTATACCCTACAATTCGAGCAGTTATGGGTGCTCGGAGCGGTCATTTTTTTTTTTCAGCCTGTTTTTCTACCACGTGTCCGAGATCGCATCATGAGATATCTTATACGATTGTAGACCCTATAAACAACTAATAATCACTTTTACACGGTTATCCGATTTTTGGCCGAAATTGGTTTATAGCATACCGGTAAAGTCAAATGTCTTCTGATGTTTTTGCAAATTTTTGAGTCCGCTTTATCTGGCTCGATTAACCATCTGTGCGATTTTCCGACATTTTCGTTCCGGGAGCTCAGAGGCCTAAAAACTTGTATTAAATAACAATCAATTCGAGCTGTTTCGGGTGGTCGGAGCGGTCATTTTTATTTTTCAGCCTGTTTTTCTACCACGTGTCCGAAATCGCATCATGAGATATCTTATACGATTGTAGACCCTATAAACAACTATAAATCACTTTTACACGGTTATCCGATTTTCGAATGAAATTGGTTTATAGCATACCGGTAACGTCAAATGTCTTCCGATGTTTTTTCAAATTTTTGAGTCCGCTTTATCAGACTCGATTAACCATCTGTGCGATTTTCGAACAATTTCGTTCCGGGAGCTCAGAGGCCTAAAAAAGTGTATTGTATACCCTTCAATTCGAGCAGTTATGGGTGCTCGGAGCGGTCATTTTTATTTTTCAGCCTGTTTTTCTACGACGTGTCCGAAATCGAATCATGAGATATCTAATACGATTGTAGACCCTATAAACAACTAATAATCACTTTTACACGGTTATCCGATTTTCGAACGAAATTGGTTTATAGTATACCGGTAACGTTAAATGTCTTTCGATGTTTTTTCAAATTTTTGAGTCCGCTTTATCTGGCTCGATTAACCATCTGTGCGATTTTCGAACAATTTCGTTCCGGGAGCTCAGAGGCCTAAAAAAGTGTATTGTATACCCTTCAATTCGAGCAGTTATGGGTGCTCGGAGCGGTCATTTTTATTTTTCAGCCTGTTTTTCTACCACGTGTCCGAAATCGCATCATGAGATATCTTATACGATTGTAGACCCTATAAACAACTAATAATCACTTTTACACGGTTATCCGATTTTCGAACGAAATTGGTTTATAGTATACCGGTAACGTTAAATGTCTTTCGATGTTTTTTCAAATTTTTAAGCCCGCTTTATCAAACTCGATTAACCATCAGTGCGATTTTCGAACAATTTCGTTCCGGGAGCTCAGAGGCCTAAAAAAGCGTATTGTATACCCTTCAATTCGAGCAGTTATGGGTGCTCGGAGCGGTCATTTTTTTTTTTCAGCCTGTTTTTCTACCACGTGTCCGAAATCGCATCATGAGATATCTTATACGATTGTAGACCCTATAAACAACTAATAATCACTTTTACACGGTTATCCGATTTTTGGCCGAAATTGGTTTATAGCATACCGGTAAAGTCAAATGTCTTCTGATGTTTTTGCAAATTTTTGAGTCCGCTTTATCTGGCTCGATTAACCATCTGTGCGATTTTCCGACATTTTCGTTCCGGGAGCTCAGAGGCCTAAAAACTTGTATTAAATAACAATCAATTCGAGATGTTTCGGGTGGTCGGAGCGGTCATTTTTATTTTTCAGCCTGTTTTTCTACCACGTGTCCGAAATCGCATCATGAGATATCTTATACGATTGTAGACCCTATAAACAACTAATAATCACTTTTACACGGTTATCCGATTTTCGAACGAAATTGGTTTATAGTATACCGGTAACGTTAAATGTCTTTCGATGTTTTTTCAAATTTTTGAGTCCGCTTTATCTGGCTCGATTAACCATCTGTGCGATTTTCGAACAATTTCGTTCCGGGAGCTCAGAGGCCTAAAAAAGTGTATTGTATACCCTTCAATTCGAGCAGTTATGGGTGCTCGGAGCGGTCATTTTTTTTTTTCAGCCTGTTTTTCTACCACGTGTCCGAAATCGCATCATGAGATATCTTATACGATTGTAGACCCTATAAACAACTAATAATCACTTTTACACGGTTATCCGATTTTCGAACGAAATTGGTTTATAGTATACCGGTAACGTTAAATGTCTTTCGATGTTTTTTCAAATTTTTGAGTCCGCTTTATCTGGCTCGATTAACCATCTGTGCGATTTTCGAACAATTTCGTTCCGGGAGCTCAGAGGCCTAAAAAAGTGTATTGTATACCCTTCAATTCGAGCAGTTATGGGTGCTCGGAGCGGTCATTTTTATTTTTCAGCCTGTTTTTCTACCACGTGTCCGAAATCGCATCATGTGATATCTTATACGATTGTAGACCCTATAAACAACTAATAATCACTTTTACACGGTTATCCGATTTTCGAACGAAATTGGTTTATAGTATACCGGTAA
This sequence comes from Silene conica, assembly GCA_029255685.2. Taxonomy (NCBI): domain Eukaryota; kingdom Viridiplantae; phylum Streptophyta; class Magnoliopsida; order Caryophyllales; family Caryophyllaceae; genus Silene; species Silene conica. The sequence goes on along the minus strand of CM055317.2, from coordinate 46,286,752 downwards.
CGTTAAATGTCTTTCGATGTTTTTTCAAATTTTTAAGCCCGCTTTATCAAACTCGATTAACCATCAGTGCGATTTTCGAACAATTTCGTTCCGGGAGCTCAGAGGCCTAAAAAAGCGTATTGTATACCCTTCAATTCGAGCAGTTATGGGTGCTCGGAGCGGTCATTTTTTTTTTTCAGCCTGTTTTTCTACCACGTGTCCGAAATCGCATCATGAGATATCTTATACGATTGTAGACCCTATAAACAACTAATAATCACTTTTACACGGTTATCCGATTTTTGGCCGAAATTGGTTTATAGCATACCGGTAAAGTCAAATGTCTTCTGATGTTTTTGCAAATTTTTGAGTCCGCTTTATCTGGCTCGATTAACCATCTGTGCGATTTTCCGACATTTTCGTTCCGGGAGCTCAGAGGCCTAAAAAACGTGTATTAAATAACAATCAATTCGAGCTGTTTCGTGTAGTCGGAGCGGTCATTTTTATTTTTCAGCGTGTTTTTCTACCACGTGTCCGAAATCGCATCATGAGATATCTTATACGATTGTAGACCCTATAAACAACTATAAATCACTTTTACACGGTTATCCGATTTTCGAACGAAATTGGTTTATAACATACCGGTAACGTCAAATGTCTTTCGATGTTTTTTCAAATTTTTGAGTCCGCTTTATCAGACTCGATTAACCATCTGTGCGATTTTCGAACAATTTCGTTCCGGGAGCTCAGAGGCCTAAAAAAGTGTATTCTATACCCTTCAATTCGAGCAGTTATGGGTGCTCGGAGCGGTCATTTTTATTTTTCAGCCTGTTTTTCTACCACGTGTCCGAGATCGCATCATGAGATATCTTATACGATTGTAGACCCTATAAACAACTAATAATCACTTTTACACGGTTATCCGATTTTTGGCCGAAATTGGTTTATAGCATACCGGTAAAGTCAAATGTCTTCTGATGTTTTTGCAAATTTTTGAGTCCGCTTTATCTGGCTCGATTAACCATCTGTGCGGTTTTCCGACATTTTCGTTCCGGGAGCTCAGAGGCCTAAAAACTTGTATTAAATAACAATCAATTCGAGCTGTTTCGGGTGGTCGGAGCGGTCATTTTTATTTTTCAGCCTGTTTTTCTACCACGTGTCCGAAATCGCATCATGAGATATCTTATACGATTGTAGACCCTATAAACAACTATAAATCACTTTTACACGGTTATCCGATTTTCGAATGAAATTGGTTTATAGCATACCGGTAACGTCAAATGTCTTCCGATGTTTTTTCAAATTTTTGAGTCCGCTTTATCAGACTCGATTAACCATCTGTGCGATTTTCGAACAATTTCGTTCCGGGAGCTCAGAGGCCTAAAAAAGTGTATTGTATACCCTTCAATTCGAGCAGTTATGGGTGCTCGGAGCGGTCATTTTTATTTTTCAGCCTGTTTTTCTACGACGTGTCCGAAATCGAATCATGAGATATCTTATACGATTGTAGACCCTATAAACAACTAATAATCACTTTTACACGGTTATCCGATTTTCGAACGAAATTGGTTTATAGTATACCGGTAACGTTAAATGTCTTTCGATGTTTTTTCAAATTTTTGAGTCCGCTTTATCTGGCTCGATTAACCATCTGTGCGATTTTCGAACAATTTCGTTCCGGGAGCTCAAAGGCCTAAAAAAGTGTATTGTATACCCTTCAATTCGAGCAGTTATGGGTGCTCGGAGCGATCATTTTTATTTTTCAGCCTGTTTTTCTACCACGTGTCCGAAATCGCATCATGAGATATCTTATACGATTGTAGACCCTATAAACAACTAATAATCACTTTTACACGGTTATCCGATTTTCGAACGAAATTGGTTTATAGTATACCGGTAACGTTAAATGTCTTTCGATGTTTTTTCAAATTTTTAAGCCCGCTTTATCAAACTCGATTAACCATCAGTGCGATTTTCGAACAATTTCGTTCCGGGAGCTCAGAGGCCTAAAAAAGCGTATTGTATACCCTTCAATTCGAGCAGTTATGGGTGCTCGGAGCGGTCATTTTTTTTTTTCAGCCTGTTTTTCTACCACGTGTCCGAAATCGCATCATGAGATATCTTATACGATTGTAGACCCTATAAACAACTAATAATCACTTTTACACGGTTATCCGATTTTTGGCCGAAATTGGTTTATAGCATACCGGTAAAGTCAAATGTCTTCTGATGTTTTTGCAAATTTTTGAGTCCGCTTTATCTGGCTCGATTAACCATCTGTGCGATTTTCCGACATTTTCGTTCCGGGAGCTCAGAGGCCTAAAAAACGTGTATTAAATAACAATCAATTCGAGCTGTTTCGGGTAGTCGGAGCGGTCATTTTTATTTTTCAGCGTGTTTTTCTACCACGTGTCCGAAATCGCATCATGAGATATCTTATACGATTGTAGACCCTATAAACAACTATAAATCACTTTTACACGGTTATCCGATTTTCGAACGAAATTGGTTTATAACATACCGGTAACGTCAAATGTCTTTCGATGTTTTTTCAAATTTTTGAGTCCGCTTTATCAGACTCGATTAACCATCTGTGCGATTTTCGAACAATTTCGTTCCGGGAGCTCAGAGGCCTAAAAAAGTGTATTCTATACCCTTCAATTCGAGCAGTTATGGGTGCTCGGAGCGGTCATTTTTATTTTTCAGCCTGTTTTTCTACCACGTGTCCGAAATCGCATCATGAGATATCTTATACGATTGTAGACCCTATAAACAACTAATAATCACTTTTACACGGTTATCCGATTTTTGGCCGAAATTGGTTTATAGCATACCGGTAAAGTCAAATGTCTTCTGATGTTTTTGCAAATTTTTGAGTCCGCTTTATCTGGCTCGATTAACCATCTGTGCGATTTTCCGACATTTTCGTTCCGGGAGCTCAGAGGCCTAAAAACTTGTATTAAATAACAATCAATTAGAGCTGTTTCGGGTGGTCGGAGCGGTCATTTTTATTTTTCAGCCTGTTTTTCTACCACGTGTCCGAAATCGCATCATGAGATATCTTATACGATTGTAGACCCTATAAACAACTATAAATCACTTTTACACGGTTATCCGATTTTCGAATGAAATTGGTTTATAGCATACCGGTAACGTCAAATGTCTTCCGATGTTTTTTCAAATTTTTGAGTCCGCTTTATCAGACTCGATTAACCATCTGTGCGATTTTCGAACAATTTCGTTCCGGGAGCTCAGAGTTCTAAAAAAGTGTATTGTATACCCTTCAATTCGAGCAGTTATGGGTGCTCGGAGCGGTCATTTTTATTTTTCAGCCTGTTTTTCTACGACGTGTCCGAAATCGAATCATGAGATATCTTATACGATTGTAGACCCTATAAACAACTAATAATCACTTTTACACGGTTATCCGATTTTCGAACGAAATTGGTTTATAGTATACCGGTAACGTTAAATGTCTTTCGATGTTTTTTCAAATTTTTGAGTCCGCTTTATCTGGCTCGATTAACCATCTGTGCGATTTTCGAACAATTTCGTTCCGGGAGCTCAGAGGCCTAAAAAGGTGTATTGTATACCCTTCAATTCGAGCAGTTATGGGTGCTCGGAGCGGTCATTTTTATTTTTCAGCCTGTTTTTCTACCACGTGTCCGAAATCGCATCATGAGATATCTTATACGATTGTAGACCCTATAAACAACTAATAATCACTTTTACACGGTTATCCGATTTTCGAACGAAATTGGTTTATAGTATACCGGTAACGTTAAATGTCTTTCGATGTTTTTTCAAATTTTTAAGCCCGCTTTATCAAACTCGATTAACCATCAGTGCGATTTTCGAACAATTTCGTTCCGGGAGCTCAGAGGCCTAAAAAAGCGTATTGTATACCCTTCAATTCGAGCAGTTATGGGTGCTCGGAGCGGTCATTTTTTTTTTTCAGCCTGTTTTTCTACCACGTGTCCGAAATCGCATCATGAGATATCTTATACGATTGTAGACCCTATAAACAACTAATAATCACTTTTACACGGTTATCCGATTTTTGGCCGAAATTGGTTTATAGCATACCGGTAAAGTCAAATGTCTTCTGATGTTTTTGCAAATTTTTGAGTCCGCTTTATCTGGCTCGATTAACCATCTGTGCGATTTTCCGACATTTTCGTTCCGGGAGCTCAGAGGCCTAAAAAACGTGTATTAAATAACAATTAATTCGAGCTGTTTCGGGTAGTCGGAGCGGTCATTTTTATTTTTCAGCGTGTTTTTTCTACCACGTGTCCGAAATCGCATCATGAGATATCTTATACGATTGTAGACCCTATAAACAACTATAAATCACTTTTACCAGGTTATCCGATTTTCGAACGAAATTGGTTTATAACATACCGGTAACGTCAAATGTCTTTCGATGTTTTTTCAAATTTTTGAGTCCGCTTTATCAGACTCGATTAACCATCTGTGCGATTTTCGAACAATTTCGTTCCGGGAGCTCAGAGGCCTAAAAAAGTGTATTCTATACCCTTCAATTCGAGCAGTTATGGGTGCTCGGAGCGGTCATTTTTATTTTTCAGCCTGTTTTTCTACCACGTGTCCGAAATCGCATCATGAGATATCTTATACGATTGTAGACCCTATAAACAACTAATAATCACTTTTACACGGTTATCCGATTTTCGAACGAAATTGGTTTATAGTATACCGGTAACGTTAAATGTCTTTCGATGTTTTTTCAAATTTTTGAGTCCGCTTTATCTGGCTCGATTAACCATCTGTGCGATTTTCGAACAATTTCGTTCCGGGAGCTCAGAGGCCTAAAAAAGTGTATTGTATACCCTTCAATTCGAGCAGTTATGGGTGCTCGGAGCGGTCATTTTTATTTTTCAGCCTGTTTTTCTACCACGTGTCCGAAATCGCATCATGAGATATCTTATACGATTGTAGACCCTATAAACAACTAATAATCACTTTTACACGGTTATCCGATTTTCGAACGAAATTGGTTTATAGTATACCGGTAACGTTAAATGTCTTTCGATGTTTTTTCAAATTTTTAAGCCCGCTTTATCAAACTCGATTAACCATCGGTGCGATTTTCGAACAATTTCGTTCCGGGAGCTCAGAGGCCTAAAAAAGCGTATTGTATACCCTTCAATTCGAGCAGTTATGGGTGCTCGGAGCGGTCATTTTTTTTTTCAGCCTGTTTTTCTACCACGTATCCGAAATCGCATCATGAGATATCTTATACGATTGTAGACCCTATAAACAACTAATAATCACTTTTACACGGTTATCCGATTTTTTGCCGAAATTGGTTTATAGCATACCGGTAAAGTCAAATGTCTTCTGATGTTTTTGCAAATTTTTGAGTCCGCTTTATCTGGCTCGATTAACCATCTGTGCGATTTTCCGACATTTTCGTTCCGGGAGCTCAGAGGCCTAAAAAACGTGTATTAAATAACAATCAATTCGAGCTGTTTCGGGTAGTCGGAGCGGTCATTTTTATTTTTCAGCGTGTTTTTCTACCACGTGTCCGAAATCGCATCATGAGATATGTTATACGATTGTAGACCCTATAAACAACTATAAATCACTTTTACACGGTTATCCGATTTTCGAACGAAATTGGTTTATAACATACCGGTAACGTCAAATGTCTTCCGATGTTTTTTCAAATTTTTGAGTCCGCTTTATCAGACTCGATTAACCATCTGTGCGATTTTCGAACAATTTCGTTCCGGGAGCTCAGAGGCCTAAAAAAGTGTATTCTATACCCTTCAATTCGAGCAGTTATGGGTGCTCGGAGCGGTAATTTTTATTTTTCAGCCTGTTTTTCTACCACGTGTCCGAAATCGCATCATGAGATATCTTATACGATTGTAGACCCTATAAACAACTAATAATCACTTTTACACGGTTATCCGATTTTCGAACGAAATTGGTTTATAGTATACCGGTAACGTTAAATGTCTTTCGATGTTTTTTCAAATTTTTGAGTCCGCTTTATCTGGCTCGATTAACCATCTGTGCGATTTTCGAACAATTTCGTTCCGGGAGCTCAGAGGCCTAAAAAAGTGTATTGTATACCCTTCAATTCGAGCAGTTATGGGTGCTCGGAGCGGTCATTTTTATTTTTCAGCCTGTTTTTCTACCACGTGTCCGAAATCGCATCATGAGATATCTTATACGATTGTAGACCCTATAAACAACTAATAATCACTTTTACACGGTTATCCGATTTTCGAATGAAATTGGTTTATAGTATACCGGTAACGTTAAATGTCTTTCGATGTTTTTTCAAATTTTTAAGCCCGCTTTATCAAACTCGATTAACCATCTGTGCGATTTTCGAACAATTTCGTTCCGGGAGCTCAGAGGCCTACAAAAGCGTATTGTATACCCTTCAATTCGAGCAGTTATGGGTGCTCGGAGCCGTTATTTTTTTTTTTCAGCCTGTTTTTCTACCACGTGTCCTAAATCGCATCATGAGATATCTTATACGATTGTAGACCCTATAAACAACTAATAATCACTTTTACACGGTTATCCGATTTTTGGCCGAAATTGGTTTATAGCATACCGGTAAAGTCAAATGTCTTCTGATGTTTTTGCAAATTTTTGAGTCCGCTTTATCTGGCTCGATTAACCATCTGTGCGATTTTCCGACATTTTCGTTCCGGGAGCTCAGAGGCCTAAAAAACGTGTATTAAATAACAATCAATTCGAGCTGTTTCGGGTAGTCGGAGCGGTCATTTTTATTTTTCAGCGTGTTTTTCTACCACGTGTCCGAAATCGCATCATGAGATATCTTATACGATTGTAGACCCTATAAACAACTATAAATCACTTTTACACGGTTATCCGATTTTCGAACGAAATTGGTTTATAACATACCGGTAACGTCAAATGTCTTCCGATGTTTTTTCAAATTTTTGAGTCCGCTTTATCAGACTCGATTAACCATCTGTGCGATTTTCGAACAATTTCGTTCCGGGAGCTCAGAGGCCTAAAAAAGTGTATTCTATACCCTTCAATTCGAGCAGTTATGGGTGCTCGGAGCGGTCATTTTTATTTTTCAGCCTGTTTTTCTACCACGTGTCCGAAATCGCATCATGAGATATCTTATACGATTGTAGACCCTATAAACAACTAATAATCACTTTTACACGGTTATCCGATTTTCGAACGAAATTGGTTTATAGTATACCGGTAACGTTAAATGTCTTTCGATGTTTTTTCAAATTTTTGAGTCCGCTTTATCTGGCTCGATTAACCATCTGTGCGATTTTCGAACAATTTCGTTCCGGGAGCTCAGAGGCCTAAAAAAGTGTATTGTATACCCTTCAATTCGAGCAGTTATGGGTGCTCGGAGCGGTCATTTTTATTTTTCAGCCTGTTTTTCTACCACGTGTCCGAAATCGCATCATGAGATATCTTATACGATTGTAGACCCTATAAACAACTAATAATCACTTTTACACGGTTATCCGATTTTCGAATGAAATTGGTTTATAGTATACCGGTAACGTTAAATGTCTTTCGATGTTTTTTCAAATTTTTAAGCCCGCTTTATCAAACTCGATTAACCATCTGTGCGATTTTCGAACAATTTCGTTCCGGGAGCTCAGAGGCCTAAAAAAGCGTATTGTATACCCTTCAATTCGAGCAGTTATGGGTGCTCGGAGCCGTTATTTTTTTTTTTTCAGCCTGTTTTTCTACCACGTGTCCTAAATCGCATCATGAGATATCTTATACGATTGTAGACCCTATAAACAACTAATAATCACTTTTACACGGTTATCCGATTTTTGGCCGAAATTGGTTTATAGCATACCGGTAAAGTCAAATGTCTTCTGATGTTTTTGCAAATTTTTGAGTCCGCTTTATCTGGCTCGATTAACCATCTGTGCGATTTTCCGACATTTTCGTTCCGGGAGCTCAGAGGCCTAAAAAACGTGTATTAAATAACAATCAATTCGAGCTGTTTCGGGTAGTCGGAGCGGTCATTTTTATTTTTCAGCGTGTTTTTCTACCACGTGTCCGAAATCGCATCATGAGATATCTTATACGATTGTAGACCCTATAAACAACTATAAATCACTTTTACACGGTTATCCGATTTTCGAACGAAATTGGTTTATAACATACCGGTAACGTCAAATGTCTTCCGATGTTTTTTCAAATTTTTGAGTCCGCTTTATCAGACTCGATTAACCATCTGTGCGATTTTCGAACAATTTCGTTCCGGGAGCTCAAAGGCCTAAAAAAGTGTATTCTATACCCTTCAATTCGAGCAGTTATGGGTGCTCGGAGCGGTCATTTTTATTTTTCAGCCTGTTTTTCTACCACGTGTCCGAAATCGCATCATGAGATATCTTATACGATTGTAGACCCTATAAACAACTAATAATCACTTTTACACGGTTATCCGATTTTCGAACGAAATTGGTTTATAGTATACCGGTAACGTTAAATGTCTTTCGATGTTTTTTCAAATTTTTGAGTCCGCTTTATCTGGCTCGATTAACCATCTGTGCGATTTTCGAACAATTTCGTTCCGGGAGCTCAGAGGCCTAAAAAAGTGTATTGTATACCCTTCAATTCGAGCAGTTATGGGTGCTCGGAGCGGTCATTTTTATTTTTCAGCCTGTTTTTCTACCACGTGTCCGAAATCGCATCATGAGATATCTTATACGATTGTAGACCCTATAAACAACTAATAATCACTTTTACACGTTTATCCGATTTTCGAACGAAATTGGTTTATAGTATACCGGTAACGTTAAATGTCTTTCGATGTTTTTTCAAATTTTTAAGCCCGCTTTATCAAACTCGATTAACCATCCGTGCGATTTTCGAACAATTTCGTTCCGGGAGCTCAGAGGCCTAAAAAAGCGTATTGTATACCCTTCAATTCGAGCAGTTATGGGTGCTCGGAGCCGTTATTTTTTTTTTTCAGCCTGTTTTTCTACCACGTGTCCTAAATCGCATCATGAGATATCTTATACGATTGTAGACCCTATAAACAACTAATAATCACTTTTACACGGTTATCCGATTTTTGGCCGAAATCGGTTTATAGCATACCGGTAAAGTCAAATGTCTTCTGATGTTTTTGCAAATTTTTGAATCCGCTTTATCTGGCTCGATTAACCATCTGTGCGATTTTCCGACATTTTCGTTCCGGGAGCTCAGAGGCCTAAAAAACGTGTATTAAATAACAATCAATTCGAGCTGTTTCGGGTAGTCGGAGCGGTCATTTTTATTTTTCAGCGTGTTTTTCTACCACGTGCCGAAATCGCATCATGAGATATCTTATACGATTGTAGACCCTATAAACAACTAATAATCACTTTTACACGGTTATACGATTTTCGGCCGAAATTGGTTTATAGCATACCGGTAACGTCAAATGCCTTCTGATGTTTTTGCAAATTTTTGAGTCCGCTTTATCTGGCTCGATTAACCATCTGTGCGATTTTCCGACATTTTCGTTCTGGGAGCTCAGAGGCCTAAAAACTTGTATTAAATAACAATCAATTCGAGCTGTTTCGGGTGGTCGGAGCGGTCATTTTTATTTTTCAGCCTGTTTTTCTACCACGTGTCCGAAATCGCATCATGAGATATCTTACACGATTGTAGACCCTATAAACAACTATAAATCACTTTTACACGGTTATCCGATTTTCGAACGAAATTGGTTTATACCATACCGGTAACGTCAAATATCTTCCGATGTTTTTTCAAATTTTTGAGTCCGCTTTATCAGACTCGATTAACCATCTGTGCGATTTTCGAACAATTTCGTTCCGGGAGCTCAGAGGCCTAAAAAAGTGTATTGTATACCCTTCAATTCGAGCAGTTATGGGTGCTCGGAGCGGTCATTTTTATTTTTCAGCCTGTTTTTCTACCACGTGTCCGAAATCGCATCATGAGATATCTTATACGATTGTAGACCCTATAAACAACTAATAATCACTTTTACACGGTTATCCGATTTTCGAACGAAATTGGTTTATAGTATACAGGTAACGTTAAATGTCTTTCGATGTTTTTTCAAATTTTTGAGTCCGCTTTATCTGGCTCGATTAACCATCTGTGCGATTTTCGAACAATTTCGTTCCGGGAGCTCAGAGGCCTAAAAAAGTGTATTGTATACCCTTCAATTCGAGCAGTTATGGGTGCTCGGAGCGGTCATTTTTATTTTTCAGCCTGTTTTTCTACCACGTGTCCGAAATCGCATCATGAGATATCTTATACGATTGTAGACCCTATAAACAACTAATAATCACTTTTACACGGTTATCCGATTTTCGAACGAAATTGGTTTATAGTATACCGGTAACGTTAAATGTCTTTCGATGTTTTTTCAAATTTTTAAGCCCGCTTTATCAAACTCGATTAACCATCTGTGCGATTTTCGAACAATTTCGTTCCGGGAGCTCAGAGGCCTAAAAAAGCGTATTGTATACCCTTCAATTCGAGCAGTTATGGGTGCTCGGAGCGGTCATTTTTATTTTTCAGCCTGTTTTTCTACCACGTGTCCGAAATCGCATCATGAGATATCTTATACGATTGTAGACCCTATAAACAACTAATAATCACTTTTACACGGTTATCCGATTTTCGGCCGAAATTGGTTTATAGCATACCGGTAACGTCAAATGTCTTCTGATGTTTTTGCAAATTTTTGAGTCCGCTTTATCTGGCTCGATTAACCATCTGTGCGATTTTCCGACATTTTCGTTCCGGGAGCTTCGAGGCCTAAAAAACGTGTATTAAATAACCATCAATTCGAGCTGTTTCGGGTGGTCGGAGCGGTCATTTTTATTTTTCAGCTTGTTTTTCTACCACGTGTCCGAAATCGCATCATGAGATATCTTACACGATTGTAGACCCTATAAACAACTATAAATCACTTTTACACGGTTATACGATTTTCGGCCGAAATTGGTTTATAGCATACCGGTAAAGTCAAATGTCTTCTGATGTTTTTGCAAATTTTTGAGTCCGCTTTATCTGGCTCGATTAACCATCTGTGCGATTTTCCGACATTTTCGTTCCGGGAGCTCAGAGGCCTAAAAAACGTGTATTAAATAACCATCAATTCGAGCTGTTTCGTGTGGTCGGAGCGGTCATTTTTATTTTTCAACTTGTTTTTCTACCACGTGTCCGAAATCGCATCATGAGATATCTTACACGATTGTAGACCCTATAAACAACTATAAATCACTTTTACACGGTTATCCGATTTTCGGCCGAAATTGGTTTATAGCATACCGGTAACGTCAAATGTCTTCTGATGTTTTTGCAAATTTTTGAGTCCGCTTTATCTGGCTCGATTAACCATCTGTGCGATTTTCAGACATTTTCGTTCCGGGAGCTCAGAGGCCTAAAAAACGTGTATTAAATAATAATCAATTCGAGCTGTTTCGGGTGGTCGGAGCGGTCATTTTTATTTTTCATCCTGTTTTTCTACCACGTGTCCGAAATCACATCATGAGATATCTTATACGATTGTAGACCCTATAAACAACTATAAATCACTTTTACACGGTTATCCGATTTTCGAACGAAATTGGTTTATAGCATACCGGTAACGTCAAATATCTTCCGATGTTTTTTCAAATTTTTGAGTCCGCTTTATCAGACTCGATTAACCATCTGTGCGATTTTCGAACAATTTCGTTCCGGGAGCTCAGAGGCCTAAAAAAGTGTATTGTATACCCTTCAATTCGAGCAGTTATGGGTGCTCGGAGCGGTCATTTTTATTTTTCAGCCTGTTTTTCTACCACGTGTCCGAAATCGCATCATGAGATATCTTATACGATTGTAGACCCTATAAACAACTAATAATCACTTTTACACGTTTATCCGATTTTCGAACGAAATTGGTTTATAGTATACCGGTAACGTTAAATGTCTTTCGATGTTTTTTCAAATTTTTAAGCCCGCTTTATCAAACTCGATTAACCATCCGTGCGATTTTCGAACAATTTCGTTCCGGGAGCTCAGAGGCCTAAAAAAGCGTATTGTATACCCTTCAATTCGAGCAGTTATGGGTGCTCGGAGCCGTTATTTTTTTTTTCAGCCTGTTTTTCTACCACGTGTCCTAAATCGCATCATGAGATATCTTATACGATTGTAGACCCTATAAACAACTAATAATCACTTTTACACGGTTATCCGATTTTTGGCCGAAATCGGTTTATAGCATACCGGTAAAGTCAAATGTCTTCTGATGTTTTTGCAAATTTTTGAATCCGCTTTATTTGGCTCGATTAACCATCTGTGCGATTTTCCGACATTTTCGTTCCGGGAGCTCAGAGGCCTAAAAAACGTGTATTAAATAACAATCAATTCGAGCTGTTTCGGGTAGTCGGAGCGGTCATTTTTATTTTTCTGCGTGTTTTTCTACCACGTGTCCGAAATCGCATCATGAGATATCTTATACGATTGTAGACCCTATAAACAACTATAAATCACTTTTACACGGTTATCCGATTTTCGAACGAAATTGGTTTATAACATACCGGTAACGTCAAATGTCTTCCGATGTTTTTTCAAATTTTTGAGTCCGCTTTATCAGACTCGATTAACCATCTGTGCGATTTTCGAACAATTTCGTTCCGGGAGCTCAGAGGCCTAAAAAAGTGTATTCTATACCCTTCGATTCGAGCAGTTATGGGTGCTCGGAGCGGTCATTTTTATTTTTCAGCCTGTTTTTCTACCACGTGTCCGAAATCGCATCATGAGATATCTTATACGATTGTAGACCCTATAAACAACTAATAATCACTTTTACACGGTTATCCGATTTTCGAACGAAATTGGTTTATAGTATACCGGTAACGTTAAATGTCTTTCGATGTTTTTTCAAATTTTTGAGTCCGCTTTATCTGGCTCGATTAACCATCTGTGCGATTTTCGAACAATTTCGTTCCGGGAGCTCAGAGGCCTAAAAAAGTGTATTGTATACCCTTCAATTCGAGCAGTTATGGGTGCTCGGAGCGGTCATTTTTATTTTTCAGCCTGTTTTTCTACCACGTATCCGAAATCGCATCATGAGATATCTTATACGATTGTAGACCCTATAAACAACTAATAATCACTTTTACACGGTTATCCGATTTTCGAACGAAATTGGTTTATAGTATACCGGTAACGTTAAATGTCTTTCGATGTTTTTTCAAATTTTTAAGCCCGCTTTATCAAACTCGATTAACCATCCGTGCGATTTTCGAACAATTTCGTTCCGGGAGCTCAGAGGCCTAAAAAAGCGTATTGTATACCCTTCAATTCGAGCAGTTATGGGTGCTCGGAGCGGTCATTTTTTTTTTTCAGCCTGTTTTTCTACCACGTGTCCGAAATCGCATCATGAGATATCTTATACGATTGTAGACCCTATAAACAACTAATAATCACTTTTACACGGTTATCCGATTTTTGGCCGAAATTGGTTTATAGCATACCGGTAAAGTCAAATGTCTTCTGATGTTTTTGCAAATTTTTGAGTCCGCTTTATCTGGCTCGATTAACCATCTGTGCGATTTTCCGACATTTTCGTTCCGGGAGCTCAGAGGCCTAAAAAATGTGTATTAAATAACAATAAATTCGAGCTGTTTCGGGTAGTCGGAGCGGTCATTTTTATTTTTCAGCGTGTTTTTCTACCACGTGCCGAAATCGCATCATGAGATATCTTATACGATTGTAGACCCTATAAACAACTAATAATCACTTTTACACGGTTATACGATTTTCGGCCGAAATTGGTTTATAGCATACCGGTAACGTCAAATGCCTTCTGATGTTTTTGCAAATTTTTGAGTCCGCTTTATCTGGCTCGATTAACCATCTGTGCGATTTTCCGACATTTTCGTTCTGGGAGCTCAGAGGCCTAAAAACTTGTATTAAATAACAATCAATTCGAGCTGTTTCGGGTGGTCGGAGCGGTCATTTTTATTTTTCAGCCTGTTTTTCTACCACGTGTCCGAAATCGCATCATGAGATATCTTACACGATTGTAGACCCTATAAACAACTATAAATCACTTTTACACGGTTATCCGATTTTCGAACGAAATTGGTTTATAGCATACCGGTAACGTCAAATATCTTCCGATGTTTTTTCAAATTTTTGAGTCCGCTTTATCAGACTCGATTAACCATCTGTGCGATTTTCGAACAATTTCGTTCCGGGAGCTCAGAGGCCTAAAAAAGTGTATTGTATACCCTTCAATTCGAGCAGTTATAGGTGCTCGGAGCGGTCATTTTTATTTTTCAGCCTGTTTTTCTACCACGTGTCCGAAATCGCATCATGAGATATCTTATACGATTGTAGACCCTATAAACAACTAATAATCACTTTTACACGGTTATCCGATTTTCGAACGAAATTGGTTTATAGTATACAGGTAACGTTAAATGTCTTTCGATGTTTTTTCAAATTTTTGAGTCCGCTTTATCTGGCTCGATTAACCATCTGTGCGATTTTCGAACAATTTCGTTCCGGGAGCTCAGAGGCCTAAAAAAGTGTATTGTATACCCTTCAATTCGAGCAGTTATGGGTGCTCGGAGCGGTCATTTTTATTTTTCAGCCTGTTTTTCTACCACGTGTCCGAAATCGCATCATGAGATATCTTATACGATTGTAGACCCTATAAACAACTAATAATCACTTTTACACGGTTATCCGATTTTCGAACGAAATTGGTTTATAGTATACCGGTAACGTTAAATGTCTTTCGATGTTTTTTCAAATTTTTGAGTCCGCTTTATCTGGCTCGATTAACCATCTGTGCGATTTTCGAACAATTTCGTTCCGGGAGCTCAGAGGCCTAAAAAAGTGTATTGTATACCCTTCAATTCGAGCAGTTATGGGTGCTCGGAGCGGTCATTTTTATTTTTCAGCCTGTTTTTCTACCACGTGTCCGAAATCGCATCATGAGATATCTTATACGATTGTAGACCCTATAAACAACTAATAATCACTTTTACACGGTTATCCGATTTTCGAACGAAATTGGTTTATAGTATACCGGTAACGTTAAATGTCTTTCGATGTTTTTTCAAATTTTTAAGCCCGCTTTATCAAACTCGATTAACCATCTGTGCGATTTTCGAACAATTTCGTTCCGGGAGCTCAGAGGCCTAAAAAAGCGTATTGTATACCCTTCAATTCGAGCAGTTATGGGTGCTCGGAGCGGTCATTTTTATTTTTCAGCCTGTTTTTCTACCACGTGTCCGAAATCGCATCATGAGATATCTTATACGATTGTAGACCCTATAAACAACTAATAATCACTTTTACACGGTTATCCGATTTTCGGCCGAAATTGGTTTATAGCATACCGGTAACGTCAAATGTCTTCTGATGTTTTTGCAAATTTTTGAGTCCGCTTTATCTGGCTCGATTAACCATCTGTGCGATTTTCCGACATTTTCGTTCCGGGAGCTTCGAGGCCTAAAAAACGTGTATTAAATAACCATCAATTCGAGCTGTTTCGGGTGGTCGGAGCGGTCATTTTTATTTTTCAGCTTGTTTTTCTACCACGTGTCCGAAATCGCATCATGAGATATCTTACACGATTGTAGACCCTATAAACAACTATAAATCACTTTTACACGGTTATACGATTTTCGGCCGAAATTGGTTTATAGCATACCGGTAAAGTCAAATGTCTTCTGATGTTTTTGCAAATTTTTGAGTCCGCTTTATCTGGCTCGATTAACCATCTGTGCGATTTTCCGACATTTTCGTTCCGGGAGCTCAGAGGCCTAAAAAACGTGTATTAAATAACCATCAATTCGAGCTGTTTCGTGTGGTCGGAGCGGTCATTTTTATTTTTCAACTTGTTTTTCTACCACGTGTCCGAAATCGCATCATGAGATATCTTACACGATTGTAGACCCTATAAACAACTATAAATCACTTTTACACGGTTATCCGATTTTCGGCCGAAATTGGTTTATAGCATACCGGTAACGTCAAATGTCTTCTGATGTTTTTGCAAATTTTTGAGTCCGCTTTATCTGGCTCGATTAACCATCTGTGCGATTTTCAGACATTTTCGTTCCGGGAGCTCAGAGGCCTAAAAAACGTGTATTAAATAATAATCAATTCGAGCTGTTTCGGGTGGTCGGAGCGGTCATTTTTATTTTTCATCCTGTTTTTCTACCACGTGTCCGAAATCACATCATGAGATATCTTATACGATTGTAGACCCTATAAACAACTATAAATCACTTTTACACGGTTATCCGATTTTCGAACGAAATTGGTTTATAGCATACCGGTAACGTCAAATATCTTCCGATGTTTTTTCAAATTTTTGAGTCCGCTTTATCAGACTCGATTAACCATCTGTGCGATTTTCGAACAATTTCGTTCCGGGAGCTCAGAGGCCTAAAAAAGTGTATTGTATACCCTTCAATTCGAGCAGTTATGGGTGCTCGGAGCGGTCATTTTTATTTTTCAGCCTGTTTTTCTACCACGTGTCCGAAATCGCATCATGAGATATCTTATACGATTGTAGACCCTATAAACAACTAATAATCACTTTTACACGGTTATCCGATTTTCGAACGAAATTGGTTTATAGTATACAGGTAACGTTAAATGTCTTTCGATGTTTTTTCAAATTTTTGAGTCCGCTTTATCTGGCTCGATTAACCATCTGTGCGATTTTCGAACAATTTCGTTCCGGGAGCTCAGAGGCCTAAAAACGTGTATTGTATACCCTTCAATTCGAGCAGTTATGGGTGCTCGGAGCGGTCATTTTTATTTTTCAGCCTGTTTTTCTACCACGTGTCCGAAATCGCATCATGAGATATCTTATACGATTGTAGACCCTATAAACAACTAATAATCACTTTTACACGGTTATCCGATTTTCGAACGAGATTGGTTTATAGTATACCGGTAACGTTAAATGTCTTTCGATGTTTTTTCAAATTTTTAAGCCCGCTTTATCAAACTCGATTAACCATTTGTGCGATTTTCGAACAATTTCGTTCCGGGAGCTCAGAGGCCTAAAAAAGCGTATTGTATACCCTTCAATTCGAGCAGTTATGGGTGCTCGGAGCGGTCATTTTTATTTTTCAGCCTGTTTTTCTACCACGTGTCCGAAATCGCATCATGAGATATCTTATACGATTGTAGACCCTATAAACAACTAATAATCACTTTTACACGGTTATCCGATTTTCGGCCGAAATTGGTTTATAGCATACCGGTAACGTCAAATGTCTTCTGATGTTTTTGCAAATTTTTGAGTCCGCTTTATCTGGCTCGATTAACCATCTGTGCGATTTTCCGACATTTTCGTTCCGGGAGCTTCGAGGCCTAAAAAACGTGTATTAAATAACCATCAATTCGAGCTGTTTCGGGTGGTCGGAGCGGTCATTTTTATTTTTCAGCTTGTTTTTCTACCACGTGTCCGAAATCGCATCATGAGATATCTTACACGATTGTAGACCCTATAAACAACTATAAATCACTTTTACACGGTTATACGATTTTCGGCCGAAATTGGTTTATAGCATACCGGTAAAGTCAAATGTCTTCTGATGTTTTTGCAAATTTTTGAGTCCGCTTTATCTGGCTCGATTAACCATCTGTGCGATTTTCCGACATTTTCGTTCCGGGAGCTCAGAGGCCTAAAAAACGTGTATTAAATAACCATCAATTCGAGCTGTTTCGTGTGGTCGGAGCGGTCATTTTTATTTTTCAACTTGTTTTTCTACCACGTGTCCGAAATCGCATCATGAGATATCTTACACGATTGTAGACCCTATAAACAACTATAAATCACTTTTACACGGTTATCCGATTTTCGGCCGAAATTGGTTTATAGCATACCGATAACGTCAAATGTCTTCTGATGTTTTTGCAAATTTTTGAGTCCGCTTTATCTGGCTCGATTAACCATCTGTGCGATTTTCAGACATTTTCGTTCCGGGAGCTCAGAGGCCTAAAAAACGTGTATTAAATAATAATCAATTCGAGCTGTTTCGGGTGGTCGGAGCGGTCATTTTTATTTTTCATCCTGTTTTTCTACCACGTGTCCGAAATCACATCATGAGATATCTTATACGATTGTAGACCCTATAAACAACTATAAATCACTTTTACACGGTTATCCGATTTTCGAACGAAATTGGTTTATAGCATACCGGTAACGTCAAATATCTTCCGATGTTTTTTCAAATTTTTGAGTCCGCTTTATCAGACTCGATTAACCATCTGTGCGATTTTCGAACAATTTCGTTCCGGGAGCTCAGAGGCCTAAAAAAGTGTATTGTATACCCTTCAATTCGAGCAGTTATGGGTGCTCGGAGCGGTCATTTTTATTTTTCAGCCTGTTTTTCTACCACGTGTCCGAAATCGCATCATGAGATATCTTATACGATTGTAGACCCTATAAACAACTAATAATCACTTTTACACGGTTATCCGATTTTCGAACGAAATTGGTTTATAGTATACAGGTAACGTTAAATGTCTTTCGATGTTTTTTCAAATTTTTGAGTCCGCTTTATCTGGCTCGATTAACCATCTGTGCGATTTTCGAACAATTTCGTTCCGGGAGCTCAGAGGCCTAAAAACGTGTATTGTATACCCTTCAATTCGAGCAGTTATGGGTGCTCGGAGCGGTCATTTTTATTTTTCAGCCTGTTTTTCTACCACGTGTCCGAAATCGCATCATGAGATATCTTATACGATTGTAGACCCTATAAACAACTAATAATCACTTTTACACGGTTATCCGATTTTCGAACGAGATTGGTTTATAGTATACCGGTAACGTTAAATGTCTTTCGATGTTTTTTCAAATTTTTAAGCCCGCTTTATCAAACTCGATTAACCATCTGTGCGATTTTCGAACAATTTCGTTCCGGGAGCTCAGAGGCCTAAAAAAGTGTATTGTATACCCTTCAATTCGAGCAGTTATGGGTGCTCGGAGCGGTCATTTTTTTTTTTCAGCCTGTTTTTCTACCACGTGTCCGAAATCGCATCATGAGATATCTTATACGATTGTAGACCCTATAAACAACTAATAATCACTTTTACACGGTTATCCGATTTTTGGCCGAAATTGGTTTATAGCATACCGGTAAAGTCAAATGTCTTCTGATGTTTTTGCAAATTTTTGAGTCCGCTTTATCTGGCTCGATTAACCATCTGTGCGATTTTCCGACATTTTCGTTCCGGGAGCTCAGAGGCCTAAAAAACGTGTATTAAATAACAATCAATTCGAGCAGTTATGGGTGGTCGGAGCGGTCATTTTTATTTTTCAGCGTGTTTTTCTACCACGTGTCCGAAATCGCATCATGAGATATCTTATACGATTGTAGACCCTATAAACAACTATAAATCACTTTTACACGGTTATCCGATTTTCGGCCGAAATTGGTTTATAGCATACCGGTAACGTCAAATGTCTTCCGATGTTTTTTCAAATTTTTGAGTCCCCCTTATCAGACTCGATTAACCATCTGTGCGATTTTCGAACAATTTCGTTCCGGGGGCTCAGAGGCCTAAAAAAGTGTATTGTATACCCTTCCATTCGAGCAGTTATGGGTGCTCGGAGCGGTCATTTTTATTTTTCAGCCTGTTTTTCTACCACGTGTCCGAAATCGCATCATGAGATATCTTATACGATTGTAGACCCTATAAACAACTAATAATCACTATTACACGATTATCTGATTTTCGAACGAAATTGGTTTATAGTATACCGGTAACGTTAAATGTCTTTCGATGTTTTTTCAAATTTTTGAGTCCGCTTTATCTGACTCGATTAACCATCTGTTCAATTTTCGGACATTATCGTTCCAGGAACTCAGAGGCCTAAAAAAAGTGTATTATATACCCGTCAATTCGAGAAGTTTTGGGTGGTCGGAGCGACCATTTTTATTTTTCAGCCTGTTTTTCTACCACGTGTCCGAAATCGCATCATGAGATATCTTATTCAATTGTAAACCCTATAAACAACTATAAATCACTTTTACACGGTTATCCGATTTTCGGCCGAAATTGGTTTATAGCATACCGGTAACGTCAAATGTCTTCTGATGTTTTTGCAAATTTTTGAGTCCGCTTTATCTGGCTCGATTGACCATCAGTGCGATTTTCCGACATTTTCGTTCCGGGAGCTCAGAGGCCTAAAAAACGTGTATTAAATAACCATCAATTCGAGCTGTTTCGGGTGGTCGGAGCGGTCATTTTTATTTTTCAGCCTGTTTTTCTACCACGTATCCGAAATCGCATCATTAGATATCTTATTCGATTGTAGACCCTATAAACAACTATAAATCACTTTTACACGGTTATCCGATTTTCGGCCGAAATTGGTTTATAACATACCGGTAACTTCATATGTCTTCTAATGTTTTTGAAAATTTTTCAGTCCGCTTTATCTGGCTCGATTAACCATCAGTGCGATTTTCCGACATTTTCGTTCCGGGAGCTCAGAAGCCTAAAAAACGTGTATTAAATAACCATCAATTCGAGCTGTTTCGTGTGGTCGGAGCGGTCATTTTTATTTTTCAGCCTGTTTTTCTACCACGTGTCCGAAATCGCACCATGAGATATCTTATACGATTGTAGACCCTATAAACAACTATAAATCACTTTTACACGGTTATCCGATTTTCGGCCGAAATTGGTTTATAGCATACCGGTAACGTCAAATGTCTTTTGTTGTTTTTGCAAACTTTTGAGTCCGCTTTATCTGGCTCGATTAACCATCTGTGCGATTTTCCGACATTTTCGTTCCGGGAGCTCAGAGGCCTAAAAAACGTGTATTAAATAACCATCAATTCAAGATGTTTCGGGGGGTCGGAGCGGTCACTTTTATTTTTCAGCGTGTTTTTCTACCACGTGTCCGAAATCGCATCATGAGATATCTTATTCGATTGTAGACCTTATAAACAACTATAAATCACTTTTACACGGTTATCCGATTTTCGGCCGAAATTGGTTTATAGTATACCGGTAACGTTAAATGTCCTTCGATGTTTTTTAAAATTTTTGAGTCCGCTTTATCTGACTCGATTAACCATCAGTTCAATTCGGACATTATCGTTCCAGGAACTCAGAGGCCTAAAAAAAGTGTATTATATACCCGTCTATTCGAGAAGTTTTGGGTGGTCGGGGCGACCATTTTTATTTTTCAGCCTGTTTTTCTACCACGTGTCCGAAATCGCATCATGAGATATCTTATTCGATTGTATACCCTATAAACAACTATAAATCACTTTTACACGGTTATCCGATTTTCGAACGAAATTGGTTAATAGTATACCCGTAACGTCAAATGTCTTTCGATGTTTTTTCAAATTTTTGAGTCCGCTTTATCTGGCTCGATTAACCATCTGTGCGATTTTCCGACATTTTCGTTCCGGGAGCTCAGAGGCCTAAAAAACGTGTATTAAATAACAATCAATTCGAGCAGTTATGGGTGGTCGGAGCGGTCATTTTTATTTTTCAGCGTGTTTTTCTACCACGTGTCCGAAATCGCATCATGAGATATCTTATACGATTGTAGACCCTATAAACAACTATAAATCACTTTTACACGGTTATCCGATTTTCGGCCGAAATTGGTTTATAGCATACCGGTAACGTCAAATGTCTTCCGATGTTTTTTCAAATTTTTGAGTCCGCTTTATCAGACTCGATTAACCATCTGTGCGATTTTCGAACAATTTCGTTCCGGGGGCTCAGAGGCCTAAAAAAGTGTATTGTATACCCTTCCATTCGAGCAGTTATGGGTGCTCGGAGCGGTCATTTTTATTTTTCAGCCTGTTTTTCTACCACGTGTCCGAAATCGCATCATGAGATATCTTATACGATTGTAGACCCTATAAACAACTAATAATCACTATTACACGATTATCTGATTTTCGAACGAAATTGGTTTATAGTATACCGGTAACGTTAAATGTCTTTCGATGTTTTTTCAAATTTTTGAGTCCGCTTTATCTGACTCGATTAACCATCTGTTCAATTTTCGGACATTATCGTTCCAGGAACTCAGAGGCCTAAAAAAAGTGTATTATATACCCGTCAATTCGAGAAGTTTTGGGTGGTCGGAGCGACCATTTTTATTTTTCAGCCTGTTTTTCTACCACGTGTCCGAAATCGCATCATGAGATATCTTATTCAATTGTAAACCCTATAAACAACTATAAATCACTTTTACACGGTTATCCGATTTTCGGCCGAAATTGGTTTGTAGCATACCGGTAACGTCAAATGTCTTCTGATGTTTTTGCAAATTTTTGAGTCCGCTTTATCTGGCTCGATTGACCATCAGTGCGATTTTCCGACATTTTCGTTCCGGGAGCTCAGAGGCCTAAAAAACGTGTATTAAATAACCATCAATTCGAGCTGTTTCGGGTGGTCGGAGCGGTCATTTTTATTTTTCAGCCTGTTTTTCTACCACGTATCCGAAATCGCATCATTAGATATCTTATTCGATTGTAGACCCTATAAACAACTATAAATCACTTTTACACGGTTATCCGATTTTCGGCCGAAATTGGTTTATAACATACCGGTAACGTCATATGTCTTCTGATGTTTTTGAAAATTTTTCAGTCCGCTTTATCTGGCTCGATTAACCATCAGTGCGATTTTCCGACATTTTCGTTCCGGGAGCTCAGAAGCCTAAAAAACGTGTATTAAATAACCATCAATTCGAGCTGTTTTGTGTGGTCGGAGCGGTCATTTTTATTTTTCAGCCTGTTTTTCTACCACGTGTCCGAAATCGCACCATGAGATATCTTATACGATTGTAGACCCTATAAACAACTATAAATCACTTTTACACGGTTATCCGATTTTCGGCCGAAATTGGTTTATAGCATACCGGTAACGTCAAATGTCTTTTGTTGTTTTTGCAAACTTTTGAGTCCGCTTTATCTGGCTCGATTAACCATCTGTGCGATTTTCCGACATTTTCGTTCCGGGAGCTCAGAGGCCTAAAAAACGTGTATTAAATAACCATCAATTCAAGATGTTTCGGGGGGTCGGAGCGGTCACTTTTATTTTTCAGCGTGTTTTTCTACCACGTGTCCGAAATCGCATCATGAGATATCTTAGTCGATTGTAGACCTTATAAACAACTATAAATCACTTTTACACGGTTATCCGATTTTCGGCCGAAATTGGTTTATAGTATACCGGTAACGTTAAATGTCCTTCGATGTTTTTTAAAATTTTTGAGTCCGCTTTATCTGACTCGATTAACCATCAGTTCAATTCGGACATTATCGTTCCAGGAACTCAGAGGCCTAAAAAAAGTGTATTATATACCCGTCTATTCGAGAAGTTTTGGGTGGTCGGGGCGACCATTTTTATTTTTCAGCCTGTTTTTCTACCACGTGTCCGAAATCGCATCATGAGATATCTTATTCGATTGTATACCCTATAAACAACTATAAATCACTTTTACACGGTTATCCGATTTTCGAACGAAATTGGTTAATAGTATACCCGTAACGTCAAATGTCTTTCGATGTTTTTTCAAATTTTTGAGTCCGCTTTATCTGGCTCGATTAACCATCTGTGAAATTTTCCGACATTTTCGTTCCGGGAGCTCAGAAGCCTAAAAAACGTGTATTAAATAACCATCAATTCAAGCTGTTTCGTGTGGTCGGAGCGGTCATTTTTATTTTTCAGCCTGTTTTTCTACCACGTGTCCGAAATCGCACCATGACATATCTTATACGATTGTAGACCCTATAAACAACTATAAATCACTTTTACACGGTTATCCGATTTTCGGCCGAAATTGGTTTATAGCATACCGGTAAGGTGATATGTCTTCTGATGTTTTTGAAAATTTTTCAGTCCGCTTTATCTGGCTCGATTAACCATCTTTGCGATTTTCCGACATTTTCGTTCCGGGAGCTCAGAAGCCTAAAAAACGTGTATTAAATAACCATCAATTCGAGCTGTTTCGTGTGGTCGGAGCGGTCATTTTTATTTTTCAGCCTGTTTTTCTACCACGTGTCCGAAATCGCACCATGAGATATCTTTTACGATTATAGACCCTATAAACAACTATAAATCACTTTTACACGGTTATCCGATTTTCGGCCGAAATTGGTTTATAGCATACCGGTAACGTCAATTGTCTTCTGTTGTTTTTTCAAATTTTTGAGTCCGCTTTATCTGACTCGATTAACCATCTGTTCAATTTTCGGACATTATCGTTCCAGGAACTCAGAGGCCTAAAAAAAGTGTATTATATACCCGTCAAATCGAGAAGTTTTGGGTGGTCGGAGCGACCATTTTTATTTTTCAGCCTGTTTTTCTACCACGTGTCCGAAATCGCATCATGAGATATCTTATTCGATTGTATACCCTATAAACAACTATAAATCACTTTTACACGGTTATCCGATTTTCGAACGAAATTGGTTAATAGTATACCCGTAACGTCAAATGTCTTTCGATGTTTTTTCAAATTTTTGAGTCCGCTTTATCTGACTCGATTAACCATCTGTGTGATTTTCGAACATTTTCGTTCCGGGAGCTCAGAGGCCTAAAAAAGTGTATTGTATACCCTTCAATTCGAGCAGTTATGGTTGCTCGGAGCGGTCATTTTTATTTTTCAGCCTGTTTTTCTACCACGTGTCCGAAATCGTATCATGAGATATCTTACACGATTGTAGACCCTATAAACAACTATAAATCACTTTTACACGGTTATCCGATTTTCGGCCGAAATTGGTTTATAGCATACCGGTAACGTCAAATGTCTTCTGATGTTTTTGCAAATTTTTTAGTCCGCTTTATCTGGCTCGATTAACCATCTGTGCGATTTTCCGACATTTTCGTTCCGAGAGCTCAGAGGCCTAAAAAACGTGTACTAAATAACCATCAATTCGATCTGTTTCGGGTGGTCGGAGCGGTCATTTTTATTTTTCAGCCTATTTTTCTACCACGTATCCGAAATCGCATCATTAGATATCTTATTCGATTGTAGACCCTATAAACAACTATAAATCACTTTTACACGGTTATCCGATTTTCGGCCGAAATTGGTTTATAGCATACCGGTAACGTCATATGTCTTCTGATGTTTTTGAAAAATTTTCAGTCCGCTTTATCTGGCTCGATTAACCATCTGTGCGATTTTCCGACATTTTCGTTCCGGGAGCTCAGAAGCCTAAAAAACGTGTATTAAATAACCATCAATTCAAGCTGTTTCGTGTGGTCGGAGCGGTCATTTTTATTTTTCAGCCTGTTTTTCTACCACGTGTCCGAAATCGCACCATGAGATATCTTATACGATTGTAGACCCTATAAACAACTATAAATCACTTTTACACGGTTATCCGATTTTCGGCCGAAATTGGTTTATAGCATACCGGTAAGGTGATATGTCTTCTGATGTTTTTGAAAATTTTTCAGTCCGCTTTATCTGGCTCGATTAACCATCTGTGCGATTTTCCGACATTTTCGTTCCGGGAGCTCAGAAGCCTAAAAAACGTGTATTAAATAACCATCAATTCGAGCTGTTTCGTGTGGTCGGAGCGGTCATTTTTATTTTTCAGCCTGTTTTTCTACCACGTGTCCGAAATCGCACCATGAGATATCTTATACGATTGTAGACCCTATAAACAACTATAAATCACTTTTACACGGTTATCCGATTTTCGGCCGAAATTGGTTTATAGCATACCGGTAACGTCAATTGTCTTCTGTTGTTTTTTCAAATTTTTGAGTCCGCTTTATCTGACTCGATTAACCATCTGTTCAATTTTCGGACATTATCGTTCCAGGAACTCAGAGGCCTAAAAAAAGTGTATTATATACCCGTCAAATCGAGAAGTTTTGGGTGGTCGGAGCGACCATTTTTATTTTTCAGCCTGTTTTTCTACCACGTGTCCGAAATCGCATCATGAGATATCTTATTCGATTGTATACCCTATAAACAACTATAAATCACTTTTACACGGTTATCCGATTTTCGAACGAAATTGGTTAATAGTATACCCGTAACGTCAAATGTCTTTCGATGTTTTTTCAAATTTTTGAGTCCGCTTTATCTGACTCGATTAACCATCTGTGTGATTTTCGAACATTTTCGTTCCGGGAGCTCAGAGGCCTAAAAAAGTGTATTGTATACCCTTCAATTCGAGCAGTTATGGTTGCTCGGAGCGGTCATTTTTATTTTTCAGCCTGTTTTTCTACCACGTGTCCGAAATCGTATCATGAGATATCTTACACGATTGTAGACCCTATAAACAACTATAAATCACTTTTACACGGTTATCCGATTTTCGGCCGAAATTGGTTTATAGCATACCGGTAACGTCAAATGTCTTCTGATGTTTTTGCAAATTTTTTAGTCCGCTTTATCTGGCTCGATTAACCATCTGTGCGATTTTCCGACATTTTCGTTCCGGGAGCTCAGAGGCCTAAAAAACGTGTATTAAATAACCATCAATTCGATCTGTTTCGGGTGGTCGGAGCGGTCATTTTTATTTTTCAGCTTGTTTTTCTACCACGTATCCGAAATCGCATCATTAGATATCTTATTCGATTGTAGACCCTATAAACAACTATAAATCACTTTTACACGGTTATCTGATTTTCGGCCGAAATTGGTTTATAGCATACCGGTAACGTCATATGTCTTCTGATGTTTTTGAAAAAATTTCAGTCCGCTTTATCTGGCTCGATTAACCATCTGTGCGATTTTCCGACATTTTCGTTCCGGGAGCTCAGAAGCCTAAAAAACGTGTATTAAATAACCATCAATTCAAGCTGTTTCGTGTGGTCGGAGCGGTCATTTTTATTTTTCAGCCTGTTTTTCTACCACGTGTCCGAAATCGCACCATGAGATATCTTATACGATTGTAGACCCTATAAACAACTATAAATCACTTTTACACGGTTATCCGATTTTCGGCCGAAATTGGTTTATAGCATACCGGTAAGGTGATATGTCTTCTGATGTTTTTGAAAATTTTTCAGTCCGCTTTATCTGGCTCGATTAACCATCTGTGCGATTTTCCGACATTTTCGTTCCGGGAGCTCAGAAGCCTAAAAAACGTGTATTAAATAACCATCAATTCGAGCTGTTTCGTGTGGTCGGAGCGGTCATTTTTATTTTTCAGCCTGTTTTTCTACCACGTGTCCGAAATCGCACCATGAGATATTTTATACGATTGTAGACCCTATAAACAACTATAAATCACTTTTACACGGTTATCCGATTTTCGGCCGAAATTGGTTTATAGCATACCGGTAACGTCAATTGTCTTCTGTTGTTTTTTCAA
This sequence comes from Silene conica, assembly GCA_029255685.2. NCBI lineage: Eukaryota > Viridiplantae > Streptophyta > Magnoliopsida > Caryophyllales > Caryophyllaceae > Silene > Silene conica. Next base: position 46,259,459 of record CM055317.2, on the reverse strand, counting down.
ATTTTTGAGTCCGCTTTATCTGACTCGATTAACCATCTGTTCAATTTTCGGACATTATCGTTCCAGGAACTCAGAGGCCTAAAAAAAGTGTATTATATACCCGTCAAATCGAGAAGTTTTGGGTGGTCGGAGCGACCATTTTTATTTTTCAGCCTGTTTTTCTACCACGTGTCCGAAATCGCATCATGAGATATCTTATTCGATTGTATACCCTATAAACAACTATAAATCACTTTTACACGGTTATCCGATTTTCGAACGAAATTGGTTAATAGTATACCCGTAACGTCAAATGTCTTTCGATGTTTTTTCAAATTTTTGAGTCCGCTTTATCTGACTCGATTAACCATCTGTGTGATTTTCGAACATTTTCGTTCCGGGAGCTCAGAGGCCTAAAAAAGTGTATTGTATACCCTTCAATTCGAGCAGTTATGGTTGCTCGGAGCGGTCATTTTTATTTTTCAGCCTGTTTTTCTACCACGTGTCCGAAATCGTATCATGAGATATCTTACACGATTGTAGACCCTATAAACAACTATAAATCACTTTTACACGGTTATCCGATTTTCGGCCGAAATTGGTTTATAGCATACCGGTAACGTCAAATGTCTTCTGATGTTTTTGCAAATTTTTTAGTCCGCTTTATCTGGCTCGATTAACCATCTGTGCGATTTTCCGACATTTTCGTTCCGGGAGCTCAGAGGCCTAAAAAACGTGTACTAAATAACCATCAATTCGATCTGTTTCGGGTGGTCGGAGCGGTCATTTTTATTTTTCAGCCTATTTTTCTACCACGTATCCGAAATCGCATCATTAGATATCTTATTCGATTGTAGACCCTATAAACAACTATAAATCACTTTTACACGGTTATTCGATTTTCGGCCGAAATTGGTTTATAGCATACCGGTAACGTCATATGTCTTCTGATGTTTTTGAAAAATTTTCAGTCCGCTTTATCTGGCTCGATTAACCATCTGTGCGATTTTCCGACATTTTCGTTCCGGGAGCTCAGAAGCCTAAAAAACGTGTATTAAATAACCATCAATTCAAGCTGTTTCGTGTGGTCGGAGCGGTCATTTTTATTTTTCAGCCTGTTTTTCTACCACGTGTCCGAAATCGCACCATGAGATATCTTATACGATTGTAGACCCTATAAACAACTATAAATCACTTTTACACGGTTATCCGATTTTCGGCCGAAATTGGTTTATAGCATACCGGTAAGGTGATATGTCTTCTGATGTTTTTGAAAATTTTTCAGTCCGCTTTATCTGGCTCGATTAACCATCTGTGCGATTTTCCGACATTTTCGTTCCGGGAGCTCAGAAGCCTAAAAAACGTGTATTAAATAACCATCAATTCGAGCTGTTTCGTGTGGTCGGAGCGGTCATTTTTATTTTTCAGCCTGTTTTTCTACCACGTGTCCGAAATCGCACCATGAGATATCTTATACGATTGTAGACCCTATAAACAACTATAAATCACTTTTACACGGTTATCCGATTTTCGGCCGAAATTGGTTTATAGCATACCGGTAACGTCAATTGTCTTCTGTTGTTTTTTCAAATTTTTGAGTCCGCTTTATCTGACTCGATTAACCATCTGTTCAATTTTCGGACATTATCGTTCCAGGAACTCAGAGGCCTAAAAAAAGTGTATTATATACCCGTCAAATCGAGAAGTTTTGGGTGGTCGGAGCGACCATTTTTATTTTTCAGCCTGTTTTTCTACCACGTGTCCGAAATCGCATCATGAGATATCTTATTCGATTGTATACCCTATAAACAACTATAAATCACTTTTACACGGTTATCCGATTTTCGAACGAAATTGGTTAATAGTATACCCGTAACGTCAAATGTCTTTCGATGTTTTTTAAATTTTTGAGTCCGCTTTATCTGACTCGATTAACCATCTGTGTGATTTTCGAACATTTTCGTTCCGGGAGCTCAGAGGCCTAAAAAAGTGTATTGTATACCCTTCAATTCGAGCAGTTATGGTTGCTCGGAGCGGTCATTTTTATTTTTCAGCCTGTTTTTCTACCACGTGTCCGAAATCGTATCATGAGATATCTTACACGATTGTAGACCCTATAAACAACTATAAATCACTTTTACACGGTTATCCGATTTTCGGCCGAAATTGGTTTATAGCATACCGGTAACGTCAAATGTCTTCTGATGTTTTTGCAAATTTTTTAGTCCGCTTTATCTGGCTCGATTAACCATCTGTGCGATTTTCCGACATTTTCGTTCCGGGAGCTCAGAGGCCTAAAAAACGTGTATTAAATAACCATCAATTCGAGCTGTTTCGGGTGGTCGGAGCGGTCATTTTTATTTTTCAACCTGTTTTTCTACCACGTATCCGAAATCGCATCATTAGATATCTTATTCGATTGTAGACCCTATAAACAACTATAAATCACTTTTACACGGTTATCCGATTTTCGGCCGAAATTGGTTTATAGCATACCGGTAACGTTATATGTCTTCCGATGTTTTTGAAAATTTTTCAGTCCGCTTTATCTGGCTCGATTAACCATCTGTGCGATTTTCGAACAATTTCGTTTCGGGAGCTCAGAGGCCTAAAAAAGTGTATTGTATACCCTTCAATTCGAGCAGTTATTGGTGCTCGGAGCGGTCATTTTTATTTTTCAGCCTGTTTTTCTACCACGTGTCCGAAATCGCATCATGAGATATCTTATACGATTGTAGACCCTATAAACAACTAATAATCACTTTTACACGGTTATCCGATTTTCGAACGAAATTTGTTTATAGTATACCGGTAACGTTAAATGTCTTTCGATGTTTTTTCAAATTTTTAAGCCTGCTTTATCAAACTCGATTAACCATCTGTGCGATTTTCGAACAATTTCGTTCCGGGAGCTAAGAGGCCTAAAAAAGTGTATTGTATACCCTTCAATACGAGCAGTTATGGGTGCTCGGAGCGGTCATTTTTATTTTTCAGCCTGTTTTTCTACCACGTGTCCGAAATCGCATCATGAGATATCTTATACGATTGTAGACCCTATAAACAACTAATAATCACTATTACACGATTATCTGATTTTCAAACGAAATTGGTTTATAGTATACCGGTAACGTTAAATGTCTTTCGATGTTTTTTCAAATTTTTGAGTCCGCTTTATCTGACTCGATTAACCATCACTACTACAAAATGAGCCTATTGCAACATTTTGGTTGCAACACTTACTGTTTATGTTGCAATTTTAAGTTAATTATGCAACACTTTATTAAAATGTTGCTTTTGTTGCATGAGTGCAACATTTTTACCCAAATGTTGCATTTTATGGCGACACTTGAGTAACACTTTTTCACTTATCCGACTTTAAAAAACATTCATTTTCGTTTAAGCGCCTAATTGTTAACCTAATGAAAATTTAAGGCTTCTAAATTTTTTGGAATACCAATATTCTACAAAGGGAATTTAAAAAAAAAAAAAACCCTTATTCTTCTACCAAGGCAAGAACGCGCGTTTCTTTATTCATCAATACACGGTTCATCTGATCTTCAATACACAGTTCATCCATCATCCCAATCTCAATTTAATATCCAATTCCTTCAGTAATTTCCAGAAAAATGTGCGATTTTAAAATTTGAAGCCGAAATTGATGAATCGCATTTAATTACTTGCTTATTTGCTTTGGATTTGGGATTTAGGGTTTCGTAACCTCGAAATTTCTACGGTTCTGCAACTATTTTTGCAACTTCAGATGAAAATTGGTCGTCAATCGTGGTAAGTTGACTTTTAATTTAAAGTTTCATCAGTTTATTGTAATGATGTTGTATAGTTTATCGTATTTTTTTTAATGATTTAATATTATCGATTGCAAGTGTACGAAAATCAATCAATATGAAACGTTGTCGTTTAAGCTGTCACCATGGATGCAAAGAGACGAGACAAGTAGATTCGTAGATACGAAAGGGGAAGTCTTGTACCATAGTTTGTCTCGAGTTTCAGCTTGTGAGCTCTACTGATTCTTCACTTTCAGGTTCACCATTACAAATTGCAAAGGGAATTAAAAAATGGAATTAAATAAATAATGTTGTTTTTATGATTCACAAATACTTGTGCCAACATTAAAACCGACATTGCATTAACTGTGAGCTCCCCTGATTCTCAACTTTTCAGTTTTCACCCTCCGTGTTCAGATGACTACTGTACTACTGTACATTATTCAAATGTGGTTAACCGATCAAATTTAGTTTCTAATCAATTCGAGTATATGTTTGCATTCACTTATGACGATTTCACGTATGTTTGCATTCATGTCAGATCATTTTGGGTCAGATATGCCTCAAGTGAGCTATTATGTGGCCATTTAGGGCTGGTGGGTTGGTTCAAAAGTAGTAGAGATCGGGCGGGGACAATTCCGGTTCACCATTTCAGATTACAAATTTTAATTTAAAGTTTCATCATTTTATTGTAATGATGTTGTATAGTTTAATGTATTGTTTTTAATGATTTCATATTATCAGTAAAATTTATAATGGGGATTAATATCTGGCTGTGTTTCTAGGTGTTATAGTAGTTGTTTATAATGCGGATTATTTCTCAACTTGTGTTTCTGGTTGTTATTGTAGTTGTTTTGAACATCATATATCCATATACTTCTCCTTCATTTTGAATACTTCATAGCGCAATTAATCACACTCTGACTGAACAAAGGAGCTGCCAATCATCTCCCTTTCATCTACTTGCAGAATTTCCCATGTCTTTAGTCAATAGCAAATTAATCTAGCGAGTTTCCTCTTTAGAAGCCAGATGTATGGAGCTCTTAATGTGGTGCGCTCCAAGTCCTCAACAATCTGATTAGCAACCTTCTTCGGATGAACCAAAATCCCATCAACCATACTCTTGTTTCGATAGTGTCATACCTGATACAGGCAAGTGTTAATGGCAGCATTCGGTATCTGATTGTGAATCGTCAGCCCTTCGCTCCTCTTTCTCCAAGCATCCTTGTCATGCAAAGGAATATTCAGACCAATCCAACTGCTCACCAGAGAGGAAACCGTCTACTATAAACACGAGCAAAAAATAGATGCTCCATGGATTCAGTGGCATTCCCACAGATGTAACTGGTATTATCTTGAACAATACCTAATTTATAAAGCTTTTACATAAATTTAACTAGTGACTTTTGGTTGTTCTCAATTGGATTTATTTTGTTTAATGAATTTGATGTTGTTATTAATTGAATAATCGAGATTAATAAGATTTGATTTTAGCGAATTAGTGTTTAATGATTCATCGGAAGAACGGGTTTCAGGTTTCAAGTGAGCATAAGGAGAGGGTTCAAACTTGAAAATCAAGAGCCAACACCAATTTCGGTTAGCGAGAAGAATGTTGGGCTTATTACTGATGGTATGCCTATCCTATTTCATTCAGCATTTAATTGATTGAGTTTCTTATTTTATTCAGCATTTTATAGGCACGATTTATGATTGTTTTAAAGTATTCAGAATTTCATTAGCCCAAACCTACAACAATTAGACATGTAGAATTTTATGAGTTTCCTTGAGTTTAGATTATGGGAGTCGTAACAGATTTGACATTGTCTTTCCTAATTGTAAAGACTGCCAGTCAATTGTTTTCCAGGATTGACAGTATTGGAACTAGAATAGTTCCATGATGAAATAGTTAACATTATATCAGGAACAATTCGGCAAATTTGAAATGCCCTTTTGATCCAGCATTTGAAATGTCGTTTGATAACTGCACAAATATAGTTAATGCTAAATCCAAAAGGGTGAAGCTTACACTTAAGTTCCACTTGGCTTCTTACAGCTACAACTGCAGCCTATAATGACTTGGTGGCGTATTCTCTGATTCTATTTTGCTGCTGTTACATTTGCTGTATCAGGGGAAAGTTGCGGAAAATGCTCAATATCAATGTAAGTTCTCGTCTTCACACTCTGGTCTGAATAAATTATCACCACCAACTGCAATTTTAATAAGAAATTGTACCCGTGAGGCGTGAGCCTTGCACCAACAGTTGTAAAGTTGATCAAATTTAACCAAAGGCGGAGGTTTGCTACTTTGAGACAAAGGCTTGCTACTTTAAGACAAAGGCTTGCTTAGACATTTATATATGTTCAACTAATACCGGTTTTGATACATGAGACCCCAAAGTGTTGTGTTAAAGTATTTTTGTGGGAGTATTTTGAACTTGTTATTTAAGATATTTTCCCAAATTTTCTGGCTACGTAACTACTGTGAGAATGCAGCAGTGTTAGAATCGGGAGAAATGTGATCCAACCTTAACTTGGCTATGTTGTGTTATCCTACTAAAATCTGAACCGCACAGAATGCTTTAGATGATGAAAAGAATAAAGGAGAAACATCTTGGCTTTTCCAATACATGGATCATTTTATCTGATATCCAACACTTGGATATAATAACCAGAAGCGAAAACATAATATATTTCAGGGAGGCATGTTTGACGAATTCCTCTCTCATTAATATGTTGTTGTTGTGCTCTTGTTCAAGAGTGGCGAGAAGTGGAGATTTGTGGTGCTTACGGTATAGGCATCACCTATAAATTCTTTAATTCTGAAATTTTTTTGTTAAATTTTTAACCTGGACCCAGCTATATTGGCGGATTTCTGGAGTCTGTAGGTAATGAAAAATTGAAAAGACGATAATGAGGCCACCACCACCTCAGTTGATGTAATGATGAAACGAGGGAGACCGGAGAGTGCTACTGATCATTTGCAGGAGGGAGATATCTCTTAAAGTCTGATATAAAGGGGTAAAGACTCATTGCTTCTGTTACGAACAGATATACATTGTACTTATAGATTAATTTCTGGCTTAACTCAACATTGCCAAAATGATTGACATGACTCTATATTTTGTTGTAAATCTTTTTCTAACATATGTGTGTTCTCTTTTGTTGTAGGTTGTGCTTCATGTATGATAATGCTGCTTTTAAAGAGACTTGTTTTTCAACAACCAAAGTGGAGAACTGGAGAACTAAAGACGCCAAATCGATCCTTAATTTGTTGATGATGATAGATTATGGTCCGTTAAATTAGTTTGTTTTGGGTTTATGAAAACTTTATAAACTATTTTGAAACGAATATTATTTGGTAGTTGTACTATCACAATTACGATCACTACAAGAATAACTTGATCGGGCGACCGTTTTTGGCGACTGCAAAGCTTAGTCGCCCATTTGGCGACGGATTAAAATAGTCGGGCGACTGAAGCCAGTCGCCAATTTGGCGACAGAACCAATTTCCCAAATCTCCCACCACCGACACACACGGGCGACTGAAATCCAAATTTGGCGACAGAAATCAGTCGCCAAATTTGGCGACAGACCCCATTCCGTCGCCAAATTGCCCAGTCCGTCGCCAATCTTTTTTATAGAAACAGCGAAAATCAGACGGTATCCCTCATTCGCAAATCAACAAACACACAAAGACACACTTTACCTCCTCCGGCGAAAAACACCTCCATCACCACCCTACCCTACGTGTTCCGGCCACCTTCAACACCACTGTCACCGGATTCCGGCCACCACCACCACAACCCTACTTGTTCTTCCCTTCATTCAACTCATTTAAGGTTTGTTTACTTCTTCATAATTCAATTTCAATTTCAATTTTTTGATTGATTGTTGGTTTGTTTTGTACATTTAGTGATTGTAGTAGGTTATTAAGACCGTCTTAGCTTATTAGGTTGTGATTAATTAGGTATTAGAAGCCAATTAGCATATTAATTAGATTATTGTGGGTTAGGGTTTATAAGAAGTTTGTATAAGACGATGTTGTTAGCCTTATTGATGTTGGTTAATTAGATTAAAGTAGTCGATTAGGATGTTTAATAGCTTATTAGGATGTTAGTTAGATTATATTAGCTTATTAAGACCGTCTTAAATTAGCTTATTAGGTTGTGGTTAATTGTATAATTGGAAATTGTTGTTAATAAATTGTTATTATTATGTGATTGAGGTTGTTCTTTAATTAAGTGAGTGTAATTTTAATTTAGATATATGTAATTTTAGTGTTGAAAATTGTTTTTTGGGTTTTTTTGTTTAGATTAAAATGAAGAGATTGGAACGTTCATGGATGTATGATGGAGGGTTATTAGATAATAAGAAGAGACGTTCTAATGCTAGGTTTATAGAGGGTGTTGCCGAGTTTATTGAGTTTGCTAAGCAACAAGAGGAGTATGACTCGTTAGAAAATAAACTTAGGTGTCCTTGTAGCAAATGTCGAAATATGAAATACCTATATGTCATTGAGGTACAAGAACATCTCTATACAAATGGGTTTCGTCCAAATTATTATAATTGGATTTCTCATGGAGAAGCCTATTCCCCAATTCACGAACAACCTCACATCGAATATGTTGACGAAAACCCATATAGAGATATGGTTGTTGATGCGTTGGAGTTTAATGTAGTCAATAATGACGATGACCGTGTAGCCTTGAATGAAGAGCAACCTCCAAATCCCCAAGCAAAGGCTTTTTTTGACATGTTAAAAGCTGCGGAACAACCTTTATACGAAGGGAGCAGAATGTCATTATTACAAGCCGCCTCTAGGATAGTAACCTTGAAGTGTGAGTATAATATGCCATTTCCTGCCGTTGATGGTATTGCTTCTTTCCTTGAGGATGCTATCCCCGAAGATAACGTCATGACTCGAAGTTTCTACAACACCAAAAAAGTAGTTAAAGGTCTTCAGTTACCACATCAAAAGATCGATGCTTGTCCCGAAGGATGTATGTTGTTTTGGAAAGATGATGCGTTACTTGACAAGTGCAGAAAATGTGGAGGAGATAGATTTCAGACAAGCGATGGAGATGTTGTTTTCAAAACAAAAAAAGGCAACAAGAGTGGTAATAGGGGTCAAAAGTGTAAGAAACCAATAGCAGAAAACCAATTAATTTACCTTCCTCTTACCCCTAGACTTCAAAGAATTTATTCTACCAAAAAACTTGCCGAACAAATGACATGGCACAAAGAAAATCCACGTACTCCTGGGAAGATGTGTCATCCAAGTGACAGGGAAGAATGGAAACGATTTGATCAAATCTATCCTGAATTTGCCGAGGAACCCCGGAATGTTACAAGAAGGGTATGGTATATGGGGCCGGACAAGCTCATGGGGTGTTTTACAAGGAACCGGCTAGAAGGTCCTCATATGAGCCGCGCGAAACCTACGAGCCGTCTCTTGTAAGTAAATTGCAATCACAACTTGACCGAGAAAGAGCGGAAAGAGATGAGGAAATGCGGTTGATGAAAGAACGTCTTAAGGCCATGGAGACGTATTTCTACTCTTGCAACCCCGGTTCCCAGCCATTTAATGAAGATCCTAATGATCCAAGAGGAAAGGGAGGAGACGGTAGTGGAGCTAGCATGGGATTTCAAGCAGTTAATTAGTTTAGTAACTTAGGAAAAATTGTCGAACGTGGAGATTTATTAGTTTAGTTAACGTGTTCATGTAATTTGATAACGGTTCTCTTTTTTTATAAAAGGAGATTTGGTTGTTGATTCTAAAGGTGTTCGTCACCAATTGCTGGTTACTTTCTGGTTGCAGGTGTACTGATATTATTTCGTATTGGATTTGGCAAAAACGAAATAATGATTTTCATGAAAAATGCTCAGGAATTTTGGCGACTGAAATGAAGTAATGGCGACTGAAATCAGTCGCCAAAACAGAGCACAAGAAACCAAAGCCCCTGGAAAGTCAGGAGCATTGGCGACTGAACAGGGGGAATTGGCGACTGAAGTCTGTCGCCAATTTGGCGACTGCTTCATTTCTGTCGCCAATTTGGCGACTGCCCTGTCTGTCGCCAAATTGTGTCTTTGGCGACTACCCTGTCTGTCGCCAAATTTGGCGACGGATTTCAGTCGCCCGAGTTTTTTTGGCGACAAAAGTCAGCGACAACTGTTTGGCGACTGTTGTCCGTCGCCAATAGGTGTTTTGCGACAGATTTCAGTCGCCAATATTTGTCGCCCGATTGTGTTTTCGTTGTAGTGGATCATGTCTCTTTTTGGGTAATAATAATGATTTGAATTGATCTTTTAATTAATTTACATGTAATATCGTTTATGTCGTACCTCAATGGCTTGAAACGCGGCAAATTGTTAGTATATAATTTGTTGCAACATAAAAACATGTTGCAATAGATTATAAAACTGATGCATACACGAGTCATATAAATTTAAAAAGTGTTGCAAGCTAAAAAAGTAAATGTTGCTGTAATTAGAAAAAAGTGTTGCATTCATACATTTTAAGTATTGCATTTACAAAGTGTTGCATTTTCAAAACAAATGCAACACTAGTTAAAAATGTTGCGTTTTATCCAAAAATGTTGCATGAAATGTTGCTCTAGGCTAATGCAACAAGACTTTAAGCAACATATCTAAAATTGTTGCTTAAATCTTATAGCAACATTTTTATGGGTATATGCAACATTTTAAAGCCGTTGCAATAGGCTCACTTTGTAGTAGTGCATCTGTTCAATTTTCGGAAATTATCGTTCCAGGAACTCAGAGGCCTAAAAAAAGGGTATTATATACCCGTCAATTCGAGAAGTTTTGGGTGGTCGGAGCGACCATTTTTATTTTTCAGCCTGTTTTTCTACCACGTGTCCGAAATCGCATCATGAGATATCTTATTCGATTGTATACCCTATAAACAACTATAAATCACTTTTACACGGTTATCCGATTTTCGAACGAAATTGGTTAATAGTATACCCGTAACGTCAAATGTCTTTCGATGTTTTTTCAAATTTTTGAGTCCGCTTTATCTGACTCGATTAACCATCTGTGTGATTTTCGAACATTTTCGTTCCGGGAGCTCAGAGGCCTAAAAAAGTGTATTGTATACCCTTCAATTCGAGCAGTTATGGGTGCTCGGAGCGGTCATTTTTATTTTTCAGCCTGTTTTTCTACCACGTGTCCGAAATCGCATCATGAGATATCTTATACGATTGTAGTCCCTATAAACAACTATAAATCACTTTTACACAGTTATCCGATTTTCGGCGAAAATTGGTTTATAGCATACCGGTAACGTCAAATGCCTTTCGATGTTTTTTCAAATTTTTGAGTCCGCTTTATCTGACTCGATTAACCATCTGTGTGATTTTCGAACATTTTCGTTCCGGGAGCTCAGAGTCCTAAAAAAGTGTATTGTATACCCTTCAATTCGAGCAGTTATGGGTGCTCGGAGCGGTCATTTTTATTTTTCAGCCTGTTTTTCTACCACGTGTCCGAAATCGCATCATGAGATATCTTATACGATTGTAGTCCCTATAAACAACTAATAATCACTATTACACGATTATCTGATTTTCGAACGAAATTGGTTTATAGTATACCGGTAACGTTAAATGTCTTTCGATGTTTTTTCAAATTTTTGAGTCCGCTTTATCTGACTCGATTAACCATCTGTTCAATTTTCGGACATTATCGTTCCAGGAACTCAGAGGCCTAAAAAAAGTGTATTATATACCCGTCAATTCGAGAAGTTTTGGGTGGTCGGAGCGACCATTTTTATTTTTCAGCCTGTTTTTCTACCACGTGTCCGAAATCGCATCATGAGATATCTTATTCGATTGTATACCCTATAAACAACTATAAATCACTTTTACACGGTTATCCGATTTTCGAACGAAATTGGTTAATAGTATACCCGTAACGTCAAATGTCTTTCGATGTTTTTTCAAATTTTTGAGTCCGCTTTATCTGACTCGATTAACCATCTGTGTGATTTTCGAACATTTTCGTTCCGGGAGCTCAGAGGCCTAAAAAAGTGTATTGTATACCCTTCAATTCGAGCAGTTATGGGTGCTCGGAGCGGTCATTTTTATTTTTCAGCCTGTTTTTCTACCACGTGTCCGAAATCGCATCATGAGATATCTTATACGATTGTAGTCCCTATAAACAACTATAAATCACTTTTACACGGTTATCCGATTTTCGGCCGAAATTGGTTTATAGCATACCGGTAATGTCATATGTCTTCGATGTTTTTGAAAATTTTTCAGTCCGCTTTATCTGGCTCGATTAACCATCTGTGCGATTTTCGAACAATTTCGTTCCGGGAGCTCAGAGGCCTAAAAAAGTGTATTGTATACCCTTCAATTCGAGCAGTTATGGGTGCTCGGAGCGGTCATTTTTATTTTTCAGCCTGTTTTTCTACCACGTGTCCGAAATCGCATCATGAGATATCTTATACGATTGTAGTCCCTATAAACAACTATAAATCACTTTTACACAGTTATCCGATTTTCGGCGAAAATTGGTTTATAGCATACCGGTAACGTCAAATGCCTTTCGATGTTTTTTCAAATTTTTGAGTCCGCTTTATCTGACTCGATTAACCATCTGTGTGATTTTCGAACATTTTCGTTCCGGGAGCTCAGAGTCCTAAAAAAGTGTATTGTATACCCTTCAATTCGAGCAGTTATGGGTGCTCGGAGCGGTCATTTTTATTTTTCAGCCTGTTTTTCTACCACGTGTCCGAAATCGCATCATGAGATATCTTATACGATTGTAGTCCCTATAAACAACTAATAATCACTATTACACGATTATCTGATTTTCGAACGAAATTGGTTTATAGTATACCGGTAACGTTAAATGTCTTTCGATGTTTTTTCAAATTTTTGAGTCCGCTTTATCTGACTCGATTAACCATCTGTTCAATTTTCGGACATTATCGTTCCAGGAACTCAGAGGCCTAAAAAAAGTGTATTATATACCCGTCAATTCGAGAAGTTTTGGGTGGTCGGAGCGACCATTTTTATTTTTCAGCCTGTTTTTCTACCACGTGTCCGAAATCGCATCATGAGATATCTTATTCGATTGTATACCCTATAAACAACTATAAATCACTTTTACACGGTTATCCGATTTTCGAACGAAATTGGTTAATAGTATACCCGTAACGTCAAATGTCTTTCGATGTTTTTTCAAATTTTTGAGTCCGCTTTATCTGACTCGATTAACCATCTGTGTGATTTTCGAACATTTTCGTTCCGGGAGCTCAGAGGCCTAAAAAAGTGTATTGTATACCCTTCAATTCGAGCAGTTATGGGTGCTCGGAGCGGTCATTTTTATTTTTCAGCCTGTTTTTCTACCACGTGTCCGAAATCGCATCATGAGATATCTTATACGATTGTAGTCCCTATAAACAACTATAAATCACTTTTACACGGTTATCCGATTTTCGGCCGAAATTGGTTTATAGCATACCGGTAACGTCAAATGTCTTTCGATGTTTTTTCAAATTTTTGAGTCCGCTTTATCTGACTCGATTAACCATCTGTGTGATTTTCGAACATTTTCGTTCCGGGAGCTCAGAGTCCTAAAAAAGTGTATTGTAAACCCTTCAATTCGAGCAGTTATGGGTGCTCGGAGCGGTCATTTTTATTTTTCAGCCTGTTTTTCTACCACGTGTCCGAAATCGCATCATGAGATATCTTATACGATTGTAGTCCCTATAAACAACTATAAATCACTTTTACACGGTTATCCGATTTTCGGCCGAAATTGGTTTATAGCATACCGGTAACGTCAAATGTCTTCTGATGTTTTTTCAAATTTTTGAGTCCGCTTTATCTGGCTCGATTAACCATCTGTGCGATTTTCCGACATTTTCGTTCCGGGAGCTCAGAGGCCTAAAAAACGTGTATTAAATAACCATCAATTCGAGCTGTTTCAGGTGGTCGGAGCGGTCATTTTTATTTTTCAGCCTGTTTTTCTACCACGTATCCGAAATCGCATCATTAGATATCTTATTCGATTGTAGACCCTATAAACAACTATAAATCACTTTTACACGGTTATCCGATTTTCGGCCGAAATTGGTTTATAGCATACCGGTAATGTCATATGTCTTCGATGTTTTTGAAAATTTTTCAGTCCGCTTTATCTGGCTCGATTAACCATCTGTGCGATTTTCGAACAATTTCGTTCCGGGAGCTCAGAGGCCTAAAAAAGTGTATTGTATACCCTTCAATTCGAGCAGTTATGGGTGCTCGGAGCGGTCATTTTTATTTTTCAGCCTGTTTTTCTACCACGTGTCCGAAATTGCATCATGAGATATCTTATACGATTGTAGTCCCTATAAACAACTATAAATCACTTTTACACGGTTATCCGATTTTCGGCCGAAATTGGTTTATAGCATACCGGTAACGTCAAATGTCTTCTGATGTTTTTGCAAATTTTTGAGTCCGCTTTATCTGGCTCGATTAACCATCTGTGCGATTTTCCGACATTTTCGTTCCGGGAGCTCAGAGGCCTAAAAAACGTGTATTAAATAACCATCAATTCGAGCTGTTTCGGGTGGTCGGAGCGGTCATTTTTATTTTTCAGCTTGTTTTTCTACCACGTGTCCGAAATCGCATCATGAGATATCTTACACGATTGTAGACCCTATAAACAACTATAAATCACTTTTACACGGTTATCCGATTTTCGGCCGAAATTGGTTTATAGCATACCGGTAACGTCAAATGTCTTCTGATGTTTTTGCAAATTTTTGAGTCCGCTTTATCTGGCTCGATTAACCATCTGTGCGATTTTCCGACATTTTCGTTCCGGGAGCTCAGAGGCCTAAAAAACGTGTATTAAATAACCATCAATTCGAGCTGTTTCGGGTGGTCGGAGCGGTCATTTTTATTTTGCAGCCTGTTTTTCTACCACGTATCCGAAATCGCATCATTAGATATCTTATTCGATTGTAGACCCTATAAACAACTATAAATCACTTTTACACGGTAATCCGATTTTCGGCCGAAATTGGTTTATAGCATACCGGTAACGTCATATGTCTTCCGATGTTTTTGAAAATTTTTCAGTCCGCTTTATCTGGCTCGATTAACCATCTATGCGATTTTCGAACAATTTCGTTCCGGGAGCTCAGAGGCCTAAAAAAGTGTATTGTATACCCTTCAATTCGAGCAGTTATGGGTGCTCGGAGCGGTCATTTTTATTTTTCAGCCTGTTTTTCTACCACGTGTCCGAAATCGCATCATGAGATATCTTATACGATTGTAGTCCCTATAAACAACTAATAATCACTATTACACGATTATCTGATTTTCGAACGAAATTGGTTTATAGTATACCGGTAACGTTAAATGTCTTTCGATGTTTTTTCAAATTTTTGAGTCCGCTTTATCTGACTCGATTAACCATCTGTTCAATTTTCGGACATTATCGTTCCAGGAACTCAGAGGCCTAAAAAAAGTGTATTATATACCCGTCAATTCGAGAAGTTTTGGGTGGTCGGAGCGACCATTTTTATTTTTCAGCCTGTTTTTCTACCACGTGTCCGAAATCGCATCATGAGATATCTTATTCGATTGTATACCCTATAAACAACTATAAATCACTTTTACACGGTTATCCGATTTTCGAACGAAATTGGTTAATAGTATACCCGTAACGTCAAATGTCTTTCGATGTTTTTTCAAATTTTTGAGTCCGCTTTATCTGACTCGATTAACCATCTGTGTGATTTTCGAACATTTTCGTTCCGGGAGCTCAGAGGCCTAAAAAAGTGTATTGTATACCCTTCAATTCGAGCAGTTATGGGTGCTCGGAGCGGTCATTTTTATTTTTCAGCCTGTTTTTCTACCACGTGTCCGAAATCGCATCATGAGATATCTTATACGATTGTAGTCCCTATAAACAACTATAAATCACTTTTACACGGTTATCCGATTTTCGGCCGAAATTGGTTTATAGCATACCGGTAACGTCAAATGTCTTTCGATGTTTTTTCAAATTTTTGAGTCCGCTTTATCTGACTCGATTAACCATCTGTGTGATTTTCGAACATTTTCGTTCCTGGAGCTCAGAGTCCTAAAAAAGTGTATTGTAAACCCTTCAATTCGAGCAGTTATGGGTGCTCGGAGCGGTCATTTTTATTTTTCAGCCTGTTTTTCTACCACGTGTCCGAAATCGCATCATGAGATATCTTATACGATTGTAGTCCCTATAAACAACTATAAATCACTTTTACACGGTTATCCGATTTTCGGCCGAAATTGGTTTATAGCATACCGGTAACGTCAAATGTCTTCTGATGTTTTTTCAAATTTTTGAGTCCGCTTTATCTGGCTCGATTAACCATCTGTGCGATTTTCCGACATTTTCGTTCCGGGAGCTCAGAGGCCTAAAAAACGTGTATTAAATAACCATCAATTCGAGCTGTTTCAGGTGGTCGGAGCGGTCATTTTTATTTTTCAGCCTGTTTTTCTACCACGTATCCGAAATCGCATCATTAGATATCTTATTCGATTGTAGACCCTATAAACAACTATAAATCACTTTTACACGGTTATCCGATTTTCGGCCGAAATTGGTTTATAGCATACCGGTAACGTCATATGTCTTCGATGTTTTTGAAAATTTTTCAGTCCGCTTTATCTGGCTCGATTAACCATCTGTGCGATTTTCGAACAATTTCGTTCCGGGAGCTCAGAGGCCTAAAAAAGTGTATTGTATACCCTTCAATTCGAGCAGTTATGGGTGCTCGGAGCGGTCATTTTTATTTTTCAGCCTGTTTTTCTACCACGTGTCCGAAATTGCATCATGAGATATCTTATACGATTGTAGTCCCTATAAACAACTATAAATCACTTTTACACGGTTATCCGATTTTCGGCCGAAATTGGTTTATAGCATACCGGTAACGTCAAATGTCTTCTGATGTTTTTGCAAATTTTTGAGTCCGCTTTATCTGGCTCGATTAACCATCTGTGCGATTTTCCGACATTTTCGTTCCGGGAGCTCAGAGGCCTAAAAAACGTGTATTAAATAACCATCAATTCGAGCTGTTTCGGGTGGTCGGAGCGGTCATTTTTATTTTTCAGCTTGTTTTTCTACCACGTGTCCGAAATCGCATCATGAGATATCTTACACGATTGTAGACCCTATAAACAACTATAAATCACTTTTACACGGTTATCCGATTTTCGGCCGAAATTGGTTTATAGCATACCGGTAACGTCAAATGTCTTCTGATGTTTTTGCAAATTTTTGAGTCCGCTTTATCTGGCTCGATTAACCATCTGTGCGATTTTCCGACATTTTCGTTCCGGGAGCTCAGAGGCCTAAAAAACGTGTATTAAATAACCATCAATTCGAGCTGTTTCGGGTGGTCGGAGCGGTCATTTTTATTTTGCAGCCTGTTTTTCTACCACGTATCCGAAATCGCATCATTAGATATCTTATTCGATTGTAGACCCTATAAACAACTATAAATCACTTTTACACGGTAATCCGATTTTCGGCCGAAATTGGTTTATAGCATACCGGTAACGTCATATGTCTTCCGATGTTTTTGAAAATTTTTCAGTCCGCTTTATCTGGCTCGATTAACCATCTATGCGATTTTCGAACAATTTCGTTCCGGGAGCTCAGAGGCCTAAAAAAGTGTATTGTATACCCTTCAATTCGAGCAGTTATGGGTGCTCGGAGCGGTCATTTTTATTTTTCAGCCTGTTTTTCTACCACGTGTCCGAAATCGCATCATGAGATATCTTATACGATTGTAGACCCAATAAACAAATATAAATCACTTTTACACGGTTATCCGATTTTCGGCCGAAATTGGTTTATAGTATACCGGTAACGTCAAATGTCTTCTGATGTTTTTGCAAATTTTTGAGTCCGCTTTATCTGGCTCGATTAACCATCTGTGCGATTTTCCGACATTTTCGTTCCGGGAGCTCAGAGGCCTAAAAAACGTGTATTAAATAACCATCAATTCGAGCTGTTTCGGGTGGTCGGAGCGGTCATTTTTATTTTTCAGCTTGTTTTTCTACCACGTGTCCGAAATCGCATCATGAGATATCTTACACGATTGTAGACCCTATAAAAAACTAGAAATCAATTTTACACGGTTATCCGATTTTCGGCCGAAATTGGTTTATAGCATACCGGTAACGTCAAATGTCTTCTGATGTTTTTTCAAATTTTTGAGTCCGCTTTATCTGGCTCGATTAACCATCTGTGCGATTTTCCGACATTTTCGTTCCGGGAGCTCAGAGGCCTGAAAAAGTGTATTGTATATCCTTCAATTCGAGCAGTTATGGGTGCTCGGAGCGGTCATTTTTATTTTTCAGCCTGTTTTTCTACCACGTGTCCGAAATCGCATCATGAGATATCTTACACGATTGTAGACCCTATAAACAACTATAAATCACTTTTACACGGTTATCCGATTTTCGGCCGAAATTGGTTTATAGCATACCGGTAACGTCAAATGTCTTCTGATGTTTTTGCAAATTTTTGAGTCCGCTTTATCTGGCTCGATTAACCATCTGTGCGATTTTCCGACATTTTCGTTCCGGGAGCTCAGAGGCCTAAAAAACGTGTATTAAATAACCATCAATTCGAGCTGTTTCGGGTGGTCGGAGCGGTCATTTTTATTTTTCAGCTTGTTTTTCTACCACGTGTCCGAAATCGCATCATGAGATATCTTACACGATTGTAGACCCTATAAACAACTATAAATCACTTTTACACGGTTATCTGATTTTCGGCCGAAATTGGTTTATAGCATACCGGTAACGTCAAATGTCTTCTGATGTTTTTGCAAATTTTTGAGTCCGCTTTATCTGGCTCGATTAACCATCTGTGCGATTTTCCGACATTTTCGTTCCGGGAGCTCAGAGGCCTAAAAAAGTGTATTGTATACCCTTCAATTCGAGCTGTTATGGGTGCTCGGAGCGGTCATTTTTATTTTTCAGCCTGTTTTTCTACCACGTGTCCGAAATCGAATAATGAGATATCTTATACGATTGTAGACCCTATAAACAACTAATAATCACCTTTACACGGTTATCCGATTTTTGGCCGAAATTGGTTTATAGCATATCGGTAAAGTCAAATGTCTTCTGATGTTTTTGCAAATTTTTGAGTCCGCTTTATCTGGCTCGATTAACCATCTGTGCGATTTTCCGACATTTTCGTTCCGGGAGCTCAGAGGCCTAAAAAAGTGTATTGTATACCCTTCAATTCGAGCAGTTATGGGTGCTCGGAGCGGTCATTTTTATTTTTCAGCCTGTTTTTCTACCACGTGTCCGAAATTGCATCATGAGATATCTTATACGATTGTAGTCCCTATAAACAACTATAAATCACTTTTACACGGTTATCCGATTTTCGGCCGAAATTGGTTTATAGCATACCGGTAACGTCAAATGTCTTCTGATGTTTTTGCAAATTTTTGAGTCCGCTTTATCTGGCTCGATTAACCATCTGTGCGATTTTCCGACATTTTCGTTCCGGGAGCTCAGAGGCCTAAAAAAGTGTATTGTATACCCTTCAATTCGAGCATTTATGGGTGCTCGGAGCGGTCATTTTTATTTTTCAGCCTGTTTTTCTACCACCTGTCCGAAATCGCATCATGAGATATCTTATACGATTGTAGACCCTATAAACAACTATAAATCACTTTTCACGGTTATCCGATTTTCGGCCGAAATTGGTTTATAGCATACCGGTAACGTCAAATGTCTTCTGATGTTTTTGCAAATTTTTGAGTCCGCTTTATCTGGCTCGATTAACCATCTGTGCGATTTTCCGACATTTTCGTTCCGGGAGCTCAGAGGCCTAAAAAAGTGTATTGTATACCCTTCAATTCGAGCAGTTATGGGTGCTCGGAGCGGTCATTTTTATTTTTCAGCCTGTTTTTCTACCACGTGTCCGAAATCGAATCATGAGATATCTTATACGATTGTAGACCCTATAAACAACTAATAATCACCTTTACACGGTTATCCGATTTTTGGCCGAAATTGGTTTATAGCATATCGGTAAAGTCAAATGTCTTCTGATGTTTTTGCAAATTTTTGAGTCCGCTTTATCTGGCTCGATTAACCATCTGTGCGATTTTCCGACATTTTCGTTCCGGGAGCTCAGAGGCCTAAAAAAGTGTATTGTATACCCTTCAATTCGAGCAGTTATGGGTGCTCGGAGCGGTCATTTTTATTTTTCAGCCTGTTTTTCTACCACGTGTCCGAAATTGCATCATGAGATATCTTATACGATTGTAGTCCCTATAAACAACTATAAATCACTTTTACACGGTTATCCGATTTTCGGCCGAAATTGGTTTATAGCATACCGGTAACGTCAAATGTCTTCTGATGTTTTTGCAAATTTTTGAGTCCGCTTTATCTGGCTCGATTAACCATCTGTGCGATTTTCCGACATTTTCGTTCCGGGAGCTCAGAGGCCTAAAAAAGTGTATTGTATACCCTTCAATTCGAGCATTTATGGGTGCTCGGAGCGGTCATTTTTATTTTTCAGCCTGTTTTTCTACCACCTGTCCGAAATCGCATCATGAGATATCTTATACGATTGTAGACCCTATAAACAACTATAAATCACTTTTCACGGTTATCCGATTTTCGGCCGAAATTGGTTTATAGCATACCGGTAACGTCAAATGTCTTCTGATGTTTTTGCAAATTTTTGAGTCCGCTTTATCAGGCTCGATTAACCATCTGTGCGATTTTCCGACATTTTCGTTCCGGGAGCTCAGAGGCCTAAAAAAGTGTATTGTATACCCTTCAATTCGAGCAGTTATGGGTGCTCGGAGCGGTCATTTTTATTTTTTAGCCTGTTTTTCTACCACGTGTCCGAAATCGCATCATGAGATATCTTATACGATTGTAGACCCTATAAACAACTAATAATCACTTTTACACGGTTATCCGATTTTCGGCCGAAATTGGTTTATAGCATACCGGTATTGTCATATGTCTTCCGATGTTTTTGAAAATTTTTCAGTCCGCTTTATCTGGCTCCATTAACCATCTGTGCGATTTTCGAACAATTTCGTTCCGGGAGCTCAGAGACCTAAAAAATTGTATTGTATACCCTTCAATTCGAGCATTTATGGGTGCTCGGAGCGGTCATTTTTATTTTTCAGCCTGTTTTTCTACCACGTGTCCGAAATCGCATCATGAGATATCTTACACGATTGTAGACCCTATAAAAAACTAGAAATCACTTTTACACGGTTATCCGATTTTCGGCCGAAATTGGTTTATAGCATACCGGTAACGTCAAATGTCTTCTGATGTTTTTGCAAATTTTTGAGTCCGCTTTATCTGGCTCGATTATCCATCTGTGCGATTTTCCGACATTTTCGTTCCGGGAGCTCAGAGGCCTAAAAAACGTGTATTAAATAACCATCACTTCGAGCTGTTTCGGGTGGTCGGAGCGGTCATTTTTATTTTGCATCCTGTTTTTCTACCACGTATCCGAAATCGCATCATTAGATATCTTATTCGATTGTAGACCCTATAAACAACTATAAATCACTTTTACACGGTTATCCGATTTTCGGCCGAAATTGGTTTATAGCATACCGGTATTGTCATATGTCTTCCGATGTTTTTGAAAATTTTTCAGTCCGCTTTATCTGGCTCGATTAACCATCTTTGCGATTTTCGAACAATTTCGTTCCGGGAGCTCAGAGGCCTAAAAAAGTGTATTGTATACCCTTCAATTCGAGCAGTTATGGGTGCTCGGAGCGGTTTTTTTTTATTTTTCAGCCTGTTTTTCTACCACGTGTCCGAAATCGCATCATGAGATATCTTATACGATTGTAGACCCTTTAAACAACTATAAATCACTTTTCACGGTTATCCGATTTTCGGCCGAAATTGGTTTATAGCATACCGGTAACGTCAAATGTCTTCTGATGTTTTTGCAAATTTTTGAGTCCGCTTTATCTGGCTCGATTAACCATCTGTGCGATTTTCCGACATTTTCGTTCCGGGAGCTCAGAGGCCTAAAAAAGTGTATTGTATACCCTTCAATTCGAGCAGTTATGGGTGCTCGGAGCGGTCATTTTTATTTTTTAGCCTGTTTTTCTACCACGTGTCCGAAATCGCATCATGAGATATCTTACACGATTGTAGACCCTATAAAAAACTATAAATCACTTTTACACGGTTATCCGATTTTCGGCCGAAATTGGTTTATAGCATACCGGTAACGTCAAATGTCTTCTGATGTTTTTGCAAATTTTTGAGTCCGCTTTATCTGGCTCGATTAACCATCTGTGCGATTTTCCGACATTTTCGTTCCGGGAGCTCAGAGGCCTAAAAAACGTGTATTAAATAACCATCAATTCGAGCTGTTTCGGGTGGTCGGAGCGGTCATTTTTATTTTTCAGCTTGTTTTTCTACCACGTGTCCGAAATCGCATCATGAGATATCTTACACGATTGTAGACCCTATAAACAACTATAAATCACTTTTACACGGTTATCTGATTTTCGGCCGAAATTGGTTTATAGCATACCGGTAACGTCAAATGTCTTCTGATGTTTTTGCAAATTTTTGAGTCCGCTTTATCTGGCTCGATTAACCATCTGTGCGATTTTCCGACATTTTCGTTCCGGGAGCTCAGAGGCCTAAAAAAGTGTATTGTATACCCTTCAATTCGAGCAGTTATGGGTGCTCGGAGCGGTCATTTTTATTTTTCAGCCTGTTTTTCTACCACGTGTCCGAAATCGCATCATGAGATATCTTATACGATTGTAGACCCTATAAACAACTAATAATCACCTTTACACGGTTATCCGATTTTTGGCCGAAATTGGTTTATAGCATATCGGTAAAGTCAAATGTCTTCTGATGTTTTTGCAAATTTTTGAGTCCGCTTTATCTGGCTCGATTAACCATCTGTGCGATTTTCCGACATTTTCGTTCCGGGAGCTCAGAGGCCTAAAAAAGTGTATTGTATACCCTTCAATTCGAGCAGTTATGGGTGCTCGGAGCGGTCATTTTTATTTTTCAGCCTGTTTTTCTACCACGTGTCCGAAATTGCATCATGAGATATCTTATACGATTGTAGTCCCTATAAACAACTATAAATCACATTTACACGGTTATCCGATTTTCGGCCGAAATTGGTTTATAGCATACCGGTAACGTCAAATGTCTTCTGATGTTTTTGCAAATTTTTGAGTCCGCTTTATCTGGCTCGATTAACCATCTGTGCTATTTTCCGACATTTTCGTTCCGGGAGCTCAGAGGCCTAAAAAAGTGTATTGTATACCCTTCAATTCGAGCATTTATGGGTGCTCGGAGCGGTCATTTTTATTTTTCAGCCTGTTTTTCTACCACCTGTCCGAAATCGCATCATGAGATATCTTATACGATTGTAGACCCTATAAACAACTATAAATCCCTTTTCACGGTTATCCGATTTTCGGCCGAAATTGGTTTATAGCATACCGGTAACGTCAAATGTCTTCTGATGTTTTTGCAAATTTTTGAGTCCGCTTTATCTGGCTCGATTAACCATCTGTGCGATTTTCCGACATTTTCGTTCCGGGAGCTCAGAGGCCTAAAAAAGTGTATTGTATACCCTTCAATTCGAGCAGTTATGGGTGCTCGGAGCGGTCATTTTTATTTTTTAGCCTGTTTTTCTACCACGTGTCCGAAATCGCATCATGAGATATCTTATACGATTGTAGACCCTATAAACAACTAATAATCACTTTTACAAGGTTATCCGATTTTTGGCCGAAATTGGTTTATAGCATACCGGTAAAGTCAAATGTCTTCTGATGTTTTTGCAAATTTTTGAGTCCGCTTTATCTGGCTCGATTAACCATCTGTGCGATTTTCCGACATTTTCGTTCCGGGAGCTCAGAGGCCTAAAAAAGTGTATTGTATACCCTTCAATTCGAGCAGTTATGGGTGCTCGGAGCGGTCATTTTTATTTTTCAGCCTGTTTTTCTACCACGTGTCCGAAATTGCATCATGAGATATCTTATACGATTGTAGTCCCTATAAACAACTATAAATCACTTTTACACGGTTATCCGATTTTCGGCCGAAATTGGTTTATAGCATACCGGTAACGTCATATGTCTTCCGATGTTTTTGAAAATTTTTCAGTCCGCTTTATCTGGCTCCATTAACCATCTGTGCGATTTTCGAACGATTTCGTTCCGGGAGCTCAGCGACCTAAAAAATTGTATTGTATACCCTTCAATTCGAGCATTTATGGGTGCTCGGAGCGGTCATTTTTATTTTTCAGCCTGTTTTTCTACCACGTGTCCGAAATCGCATCATGAGATATCTTACACGATTGTAGACCCTATAAAAAACTAGAAATCACTTTTACACGGTTATCCGATTTTCGGCCGAAATTGGTTTATAGCATACCGGTAACGTCAAATGTCTTCTGATGTTTTTGCAAATTTTTGAGTCCGCTTTATCTGGCTCGATTATCCATCTGTGCGATTTTCCGACATTTTCGTTCCGGGAGCTCAGAGGCCTAAAAAACGTGTATTAAATAACCATCAATTCGAGCTGTTTCGGGTGGTCGGAGCGGTCATTTTTATTTTGCATCCTGTTTTTCTACCACGTATCCGAAATCGCATCATTAGATATCTTATTCGATTGTAGACCCTATAAACAACTATAAATCACTTTTACACGGTTATCCGATTTTCGGCCGAAATTGGTTTATAGCATACCGGTATTGTCATATGTCTTCCGATGTTTTTGAAAATTTTTGAGTCCGCTTTATCTGGCTCGATTAACCATCTTTGCGATTTTCGAACAATTTCGTTCCGGGAGCTCAGAGGCCTAAAAAAGTGTATTGTATACCCTTCAATTCGAGCAGTTATGGGTGCTCGGAGCGGTTTTTTTTATTTTTCAGCCTGTTTTTCTACCACGTGTCCGAAATCGTATCATGAGATATCTTACACGATTGTAGACCTTATAAACAACTATAAATCACTTTTACACGGTTATCCGATTTTCGGCCGAAATTGGTTTATAGCATACCGGTAACGTCAAATGTCTTCTGATGTTTTTGCAAATTTTTGAGTCCGCTTTATCTGGCTCGATTAACCATCTGTGCGATTTTCCGACATTTTCGTTCCGGGAGCTCAGAGGCCTAAAAAACGTGTATTAAATAACCATCAATTCGAGCTGTTTCGGGTGGTCGGAGCGGTCATTTTTATTTTTCAGCTTGTTTTTCTACCACGTGTCCGAAATCGCATCATGAGATATCTTACACGATTGTAGACCCTATAAACAACTATAAATCACTTTTACACGGTTATCTGATTTTCGGCCGAAATTGGTTTATAGCATACCGGTAACGTCAAATGTCTTCTGATGTTTTTGCAAATTTTTGAGTCCGCTTTATCTGGCTCGATTAACCATCTGTGCGATTTTCCGACATTTTCGTTCCGGGAGCTCAGAGGCCTAAAAAAGTGTATTGTATACCCTTCAATTCGAGCAGTTATGGGTGCTCGGAGCGGTCATTTTTATTTTTCAGCCTGTTTTTCTACCACGTGTCCGAAATTGCATCATGAGATATCTTATACGATTGTAGTCCCTATAAACAACTATAAATCACTTTTACACGGTTATCCGATTTTCGGCCGAAATTGGTTTATAGCATACCGGTAACGTCATATGTCTTCCGATGTTTTTGAAAATTTTTCAGTCCGCTTTATCTGGCTCCATTAACCATCTGTGCGATTTTCGAACAATTTCGTTCCGGGAGCTCAGAGACCTAAAAAATTGTATTGTATACCCTTCAATTCGAGCATTTATGGGTGCTCGGAGCGGTCATTTTTATTTTTCAGCCTGTTTTTCTACCACGTGTCCGAAATCGCATCATGAGATATCTTACACGATTGTAGACCCTATAAAAAACTAGAAATCACTTTTACACGGTTATCCGATTTTCGGCCGAAATTGGTTTATAGCATACCGGTAACGTCAAATGTCTTCTGATGTTTTTGCAAATTTTTGAGTCCGCTTTATCTGGCTCGATTAACCATCTGTGCGATTTTCCGACATTTTCGTTCCGGGAGCTCAGAGGCCTAAAAAACGTGTATTAAATAACCATCAATTCGAGCTGTTTCGGGTGGTCGGAGCGGTCATTTTTATTTTTCAGCTTGTTTTTCTACCACGTGTCCGAAATCGCATCATGAGATATCTTATTCGATTGTAGACCCTATAAACAACTATAAATCACTTTTACACGGTTATCTGATTTTCGGCCGAAATTGGTTTATAGCATACCGGTAACGTCAAATGTCTTCCGATGTTTTTGCAAATTTTAGAGTCCGCTTTATCTGGCTCGATTAACCATCTGTGCGATTTTCCGACATTTTCGTTCCGGGAGCTCAGAGGCCTAAAAAAGTGTATTGTATACCCTTCAATTCGAGCAGTTATGGGTGCTCGGAGCGGTCATTTTTATTTTTCAGCCTGTTTTTCTACCACGTGTCCGAAATTGCATCATGAGATATCTTATACGATTGTAGTCCCTATAAACAACTATAAATCACTTTTACACGGTTATCCGATTTTCGGCCGAAATTGGTTTATAGCATACCGGTAACGTCAAATGTCTTCTGATGTTTTTGCAAATTTTTGAGTCCGCTTTATCTGGCTCGATTAACCATCTGTGCGATTTTCCGACATTTTCGTTCCGGGAGCTCAGAGGCCTAAAAAACGTGTATTAAATAACCATCAATTCGAGCTGTTTCGGGTGGTCGGAGCGGTCATTTTTATTTTTCAGCTTGTTTTTCTACCACGTGTCCGAAATCGCATCATGAGATATCTTACACGATTGTAGACCCTATAAACAACTATAAATCACTTTTACACGGTTATCTGATTTTCGGCCGAAATTGGTTTATAGCATACCGGTAACGTCAAATGTCTTCTGATGTTTTTGCAAATTTTTGAGTCCGCTTTATCTGGCTCGATTAACCATCTGTGCGATTTTCCGACATTTTCGTTCCGGGAGCTCAGAGGCCTAAAAAAGTGTATTGTATACCCTTCAATTCGAGCAGTTATGGGTGCTCGGAGCGGTCATTTTTATTTTTCAGCCTGTTTTTCTACCACGTGTCCGAAATCGCATCATGAGATATCTTATACGATTGTAGACCCTATAAACAACTAATAATCACTTTTACACGGTTATCCGATTTTTGGCCGAAATTGGTTTATAGCATACCGGTAAAGTCAAATGTCTTCTGATGTTTTTTCAAATTTTTGAGTCCGCTTTATCTGACTCGATTAACCATCTGTGTGATTTTCGAACATTTTCGTTCCGGGAGCTCAGAGTCCTAAAAAAGTGTATTGTATACCCTTCAATTCGAGCAGTTATGGGTGCTCGGAGCGGTCATTTTTATTTTTCAGCCTGTTTTTCTACCACGTGTCCGAAATCGCATCATGAGATATCTTACACGATTGTAGTCCCTATAAACAACTATAAATCACTTTTACACGGTTATCCGATTTTCGGCCGAAATTGGTTTATAGCATACCGGTAACGTCAAATGTCTTCTGATGTTTTTTCAAACTTTTGAGTCCGCTTTATCTGGCTCGATTAACCATCTGTGCGATTTTCCGACATTTTCGTTCCGGGAGCTCAGAGGCCTAAAAAACGTGTATTAAATAACCATCAATTCGAGCTGTTTCAGGTGGTCGGAGCGGTCATTTTTATTTTGCAGCCTGTTTTTCTACCACGTATCCGAAATCGCATCATTAGATATCTTATTCGATTATAGACCTTATAAACAACTATAAATCACTTTTACACGGTTATCCGATTTTCGGCCGAAATTGGTTTATAGCATACCGGTAACGTCATATGTCTTCCGATGTTTTTGAAAATTTTTCAGTCCGCTTTATCTGGCTCGATTAACCATCTGTGCGATTTTCGAACAATTTCGTTCCGGGAGCTCAGAGGCCTGAAAAAGTGTATTGTATACCCTTCAATTCGAGCAGTTATGGGTGCTCGGAGCGGTCATTTTTATTTTTCAGCCTGTTTTTCTACCACGTGTCCGAAATCGCATCATGAGATATCTTACACGATTGTAGACCCTATAAACAACTATAAATCACTTTTACACGGTTATCCGATTTTCGGCCGAAATTGGTTTATAGCATACCGGTAACGTCAAATGTCTTCTGATGTTTTTGCAAATTTTTGAGTCCGCTTTATCTGGCTCGATTAACCATCTGTGCGATTTTCCGACATTTTCGTTCCGGGAGCTCAGAGGCCTAAAAAACGTGTATTAAATAACCATCAATTCGAGCTGTTTCGGGTGGTCGGAGCGGTCATTTTTATTTTTCAGCTTGTTTTTCTACCACTCGTCCGAAATCGCATCATGAGATATCTTACACGATTGTAGACCCTATAAACAACTATAAATCACTTTTACACGGTTATCTGATTTTCGGCCGAAATTGGTTTATAGCATACCGGTAACGTCAAATGTCTTCTGATGTTTTTGCAAATTTTTGAGTCCGCTTTATCTGGCTCGATTAACCATCTGTGCGATTTTCCGACATTTTCGTTCCGGGAGCTCAGAGGCCTAAAAAAGTGTATTGTATACCCTTCAATTCGAGCAGTTATGGGTGCTCGGAGCGGTCATTTTTATTTTTCAGCCTGTTTTTCTACCACGTGTCCGAAATTGCATCATGAGATATCTTACACGATTGTAGACCCTATAAACAACTATAAATCACTTTTACACGGTTATCTGATTTTCGGCCGAAATTGGTTTATAGCATACCGGTAACGTCAAATGTCTTCTGATGTTTTTGCAAATTTTTGAGTCCGCTTTATCTGGCTCGATTAACCATCTGTGCGATTTTCCGACATTTTCGTTCCGGGAGCTCAGAGGCCTAAAAAAGTGTATTGTATACCCTTCAATTCGAGCAGTTATGGGTGCTCGGAGCGGTCATTTTTATTTTTCAGCCTGTTTTTCTACCACGTGTCCGAAATTGCATCATGAGATATCTTATACGATTGTAGTCCCTATAAACAACTATAAATCACTTTTACACGGTTATCCGATTTTCGGCCGAAATTGGTTTATAGCATACCGGTAACGTCAAATGTCTTCTGATGTTTTTGCAAATTTTTGAGTCCGCTTTATCTGGCTCGATTAACCATCTGTGCGATTTTCCGACATTTTCGTTCCGGGAGCTCAGAGGCCTAAAAAACGTGTATTAAATAACCATCAATTCGAGCTGTTTCGGGTGTTCGGAGCGGTCATTTTTATTTTGCAGCCTATTTTTCTACCACGTATCCGAAATCGCATCATTAGATATCTTATTCGATTGTAGACCCTATAAACAACTATAAATCACTTTTACACGGTAATCCGATTTTCGGCCGAAATTGGTTTATAGCATACCGGTAACGTCATATGTCTTCCGATGTTTTTGAAAATTTTTCAGTCCGCTTTATCTGGCTCGATTAACCATCTGTGCGATTTTCGAACAATTTCGTTCCGGGAGCTCAGAGGCCTGAAAAAGTGTATTGTATACCCTTCAATTCGAGCAGTTATGGGTGCTCGGAGCGGTCATTTTTATTTTTCAGCCTGTTTTTCTACCACGTGTCCGAAATCGCATCATGAGATATCTTACACGATTGTAGACCCTATAAACAACTATAAATCACTTTTACACGGTTATCCGATTTTCGGCCGAAATTAGTTTATAGCATACCGGTAACGTCAAATGTCTTCTGATGTTTTTGCAAATTTTTGAGTCCGCTTTATCTGGCTCGATTAACCATCTGTGCGATTTTCCGACATTTTCGTTCCGGGAGCTCAGAGGCCTAAAAAACGTGTATTAAATAACCATCAATTCGAGCTGTTTCGGGTGGTCGGAGCGGTCATTTTTATTTTTCAGCTTGTTTTTCTACCACGTGTCCGAAATCGCATCATGAGATATCTTACACGATTGTAGACCCTATAAACAACTATAAATCACTTTTACACGGTTATCTGATTTTCGGCCGAAATTGGTTTATAGCATACCGGTAACGTCAAATGTCTTCTGATGTTTTTGCAAATTTTTGAGTCCGCTTTATCTGGCTCGATTAACCATCTGTGCGATTTTCCGACATTTTCGTTCCGGGAGCTCAGAGGCCTAAAAAAGTGTATTGTATACCCTTCAATTCGAGCAGTTATGGGTGCTCGGAGCGGTCATTTTTATTTTTCAGCCTGTTTTTCTACCACGTGTCCGAAATTGCATCATGAGATATCTTATACGATTGTAGTCCCTATAAACAACTATAAATCACTTTTACACGGTTATCCGATTTTCGGCCGAAATTGGTTTATAGCATACCGGTAACGTCAAATGTCTTCTGATGTTTTTGCAAATTTTTGAGTCCGCTTTATCTGGCTCGATTAACCATCTGTGCGATTTTCCGACATTTTCGTTCCGGGAGCTCAGAGGCCTAAAAAACGTGTATTAAATAACCATCAATTCGAGCTGTTTCGGGTGTTCGGAGCGGTCATTTTTATTTTGCAGCCTATTTTTCTACCACGTATCCGAAATCGCATCATTAGATATCTTATTCGATTGTAGACCCTATAAACAACTATAAATCACTTTTACACGGTAATCCGATTTTCGGCCGAAATTGGTTTATAGCATACCGGTAACGTCATATGTCTTCCGATGTTTTTGAAAATTTTTCAGTCCGCTTTATCTGGCTCGATTAACCATCTTGGCGATTTTCCGACATTTTCGTTCCGGGAGCTCAGAGGCCTAAAAAAGTGTATTGTATACCCTTCAATTCGAGCAGTTAGGGGTGCTCGGAGCGGTCATTTTTATTTTTCAGCCTGTTTTTCTACCACGTGTCCGAAATCGCATCATGAGATATCTTACACGATTGTAGACCGTATAAAAAACTAGAAATCACTTTTACACGGTTATCCGATTTTCGGCCGAAATTGGTTTATAGCATACCGGTAACGTCAAATGTCTTCTGATGTTTTTGCAAATTTTTGAGTCCGCTTTATCTGGCTCGATTAACCATCTGTGCGATTTTCCGACATTTTCGTTCCGGGAGCTCAGAGGCCTAAAAAACGTGTATTAAATAACCATCAATTCGAGCTGTTTCGGGTGGTCGGAGCGGTCATTTTTATTTTTCAGCTTGTTTTTCTTCCACGTGTCCGAAATCGCATCATGAGATATCTTACACGATTGTAGACCCTATAAAAAACTAGAAATCACTTTTACACGGTTATCCGATTTTCGGCCGAAATTGGTTTATAGCATACCGGTAACGTCAAATGTCTTCTGATGTTTTTGCAAATTTTTGAGTCCGCTTTATCTGGCTCGATTAACCATCTGTGCGATTTTCCGACATTTTCGTTCCGGGAGCTTAGAGGCCTAAAAAACGTGTATTAAATAACCATCAATTCGAGCTGTTTCGGGTGGTCGGAGCGGTCATTTTTATTTTGCAGCCTGTTTTTCTACCACGTATCCGAAATCACATCATTAGATATCTTATTCGATTGTATACCCTATAAACAACTATAAATCACTTTCACACGGTTATCCGATTTTCGGCCGAAATTGGTTTATAGCATACCGGTAACGTCATATGTCTTCCGATGTTTTTGAAAATTTTTCAGTCCGCTTTATCTGGCTCGATTAACCATCTGTGCGATTTTCGAACAATTTCGTTCCGGGAGCTCAGAGGCCTGAAAAAGTGTATTGTATACCCTTCAATTCGAGCAGTTATGGGTGCTCGGAGCGGTCATTTTTATTTTTCAGCCTGTTTTTCTACCACGTGTCCGAAATCGCATCATGAGATATCTTACACGATTGTAGACCGTATAAAAAACTAGAAATCACTTTTACACGGTTATCCGATTTTCGGCCGAAATTGGTTTATAGCATACCGGTAACGTCAAATGTCTTCTGATGTTTTTGCAAATTTTTGAGTCCGCTTTATCTGGCTCGATTAACCATCTGTGCGATTTTCCGACATTTTCGTTCCGGGAGCTCAGAGGCCTAAAAAACGTGTATTAAATAACCATCAATTCGAGCTGTTTCGGGTGGTCGGAGCGGTCATTTTTATTTTTCAGCTTGTTTTTCTTCCACGTGTCCGAAATCGCATCACGAGATATCTTACACGATTGTAGACCCTATAAAAAACTAGAAATCACTTTTACACGGTTATCCGATTTTCGGCCGAAATTGGTTTATAGCATACCGGTAACGTCAAATGTCTTCTGATGTTTTTGCAAATTTTTGAGTCCGCTTTATCTGGCTCGATTAACCATCTGTGCGATTTTCCGACATTTTCGTTCCGGGAGCTCAGAGGCCTAAAAAACGTGTATTAAATAACCATCAATTCGAGCTGTTTCGGGTGGTCGGAGCGGTCATTTTTATTTTGCAGCCTGTTTTTCTACCACGTATCCGAAATCGCATCATTAGATATCTTATTCGATTGTATACCCTATAAACAACTATAAATCACTTTCACACGGTTATCCGATTTTCGGCCGAAATTGGTTTATGGCATACCGGTAACGTCATATGTCTTCCGATGTTTTTGAAAAATTTTCAGTCCGCTTTATCTGGCTCGATTAACCATCTGTGCGATTTTCGAACAATTTCGTTCCGGGAGCTCAGAGGCCTGAAAAAGTGTATTGTATACCCTTCAATTCGAGCAGTTATGGGTGCTCGGAGCGGTCATTTTTATTTTTCAGCCTGTTTTTCTACCACGTGTCCGAAATCGCATCATGAGATATCTTACACGATTGTAGACCCTATAAACAACTATAAATCACTTTTACACGGTTATCCGATTTTCGGCCGAAATTGGTTTATAGCATACCGGTAACGTCAAATGTCTTCTGATGTTTTTGCAAATTTTTGAGTCCGCTTTATCTGGCTCGATTAACCATCTGTGCGATTTTCCGACATTTTCGTTCCGGGAGCTCAGAGGCCTAAAAAACGTGTATTAAATAACCATCAATTCGAGCTGTTTCGGGTGGTCGGATCGGTCATTTTTATTTTCCAGCTTGTTTTTCTACCACGTGTCCGAAATCGCATCATGAGATATCTTACACGATTGTAGACCGTATAAAAAACTAGAAATCACTTTTACACGGTTATCCGATTTTCGGCCGAAATTGGTTTATAGCATACCGGTAACGTCAAATGTCTTCTGATGTTTTTGCAAATTTTTGAGTCCGCTTTATCTGGCTCGATTAACCATCTGTGCGATTTTCCGACATTTTCGTTCCGGGAGCTCAGAGGCCTAAAAAACGTGTATTAAATAACCATCAATTCGAGCTGTTTCGGGTGGTCGGAGCGGTCATTTTTATTTTTCAGCTTGTTTTTCTTCCACGTGTCCGAAATCGCATCACGAGATATCTTACACGATTGTAGACCCTATAAAAAACTAGAAATCACTTTTACACGGTTATCCGATTTTCGGCCGAAATTGGTTTATAGCATACCGGTAACGTCAAATGTCTTCTGATGTTTTTGCAAATTTTTGAGTCCGCTTTATCTGGCTCGATTAACCATCTGTGCGATTTTCCGACATTTTCGTTCCGGGAGCTCAGAGGCCTAAAAAACGTGTATTAAATAACCATCAATTCGAGCTGTTTCGGGTGGTCGGAGCGGTCATTTTTATTTTGCAGCCTGTTTTTCTACCACGTATCCGAAATCGCATCATTAGATATCTTATTCGATTGTATACCCTATAAACAACTATAAATCACTTTCACACGGTTATCCGATTTTCGGCCGAAATTGGTTTATAGCATACCGGTAACGTCATATGTCTTCCGATGTTTTTGAAAATTTTTCAGTCCGCTTTATCTGGCTCGATTAACCATCTGTGCGATTTTCGAACAATTTCGTTCCGGGAGCTCAGAGGCCTGAAAAAGTGTATTGTATACCCTTCAATTCGAGCAGTTATGGGTGCTCGGAGCGGTCATTTTTATTTTTCAGCCTGTTTTTCTACCACGTGTCCGAAATCGCATCATGAGATATCTTACACGATTGTAGACCGTATAAAAAACTAGAAATCACTTTTACACGGTTATCCGATTTTCGGCCGAAATTGGTTTATAGCATACCGGTAACGTCAAATGTCTTCTAATGTTTTTGCAAATTTTTGAGTCCGCTTTATCTGGCTCGATTAACCATCTGTGCGATTTTCCGACATTTTCGTTCCGGGAGCTCAGAGGCCTAAAAAACGTGTATTAAATAACCATCAATTCGAGCTGTTTCGGGTGGTCGGAGCGGTCATTTTTATTTTTCAGCTTGTTTTTCTTCCACGTGTCCGAAATCGCATCACGAGATATCTTACACGATTGTAGACCCTATAAAAAACTAGAAATCACTTTTACACGGTTATCCGATTTTCGGCCGAAATTGGTTTATAGCATACCGGTAACGTCAAATGTCTTCTGATGTTTTTGCAAATTTTTGAGTCCGCTTTATCTGGCTCGATTAACCATCTGTGCGATTTTCCGACATTTTCGTTCCGGGAGCTCAGAGGCCTAAAAAACGTGTATTAAATAACCATCAATTCGAGCTGTTTCGGGTGGTCGGAGCGGTCATTTTTATTTTGCAGCCTGTTTTTCTACCACGTATCCGAAATCGCATCATTAGATATCTTATTCGATTGTATACCCTATAAACAACTATAAATCACTTTCACACGGTTATCCGATTTTCGGCCGAAATTGGTTTATAGCATACCGGTAACGTCATATGTCTTCCGATGTTTTTGAAAATTTTTCAGTCCGCTTTATCTGGCTCGATTAACCATCTGTGCGATTTTCGAACAATTTCGTTCCGGGAGCTCAGAGGCCTGAAAAAGTGTATTGTATACCCTTCAATTCGAGCAGTTATGGGTGCTCGGAGCGGTCATTTTTATTTTTCAGCCTGTTTTTCTACCACGTGTCCGAAATCGCATCATGAGATATCTTACACGATTGTAGACCCTATAAACAACTATAAATCACTTTTACACGGTTATCCGATTTTCGGCCGAAATTGGTTTATAGCATACCGGTAACGTCAAATGTCTTGTGATGTTTTTGCAAATTTTTGAGTCCGCTTTATCTGGCTCGATTAACCATCTGTGCGATTTTCCGACATTTTCGTTCCGGGAGCTCAGAGGCCTAAAAAACGTGTATTAAATAACCATCAATTCGAGCTGTTTCGGGTGGTCGGAGCGGTCATTTTTATTTTTCAGCTTGTTTTTCTTCCACGTGTCCGAAATCGCATCACGAGATATCTTACACGATTGTAGACCCTATAAAAAACTAGAAATCACTTTTACACGGTTATCCGATTTTCGGCCGAAATTGGTTTATAGCATACCGGTAACGTCAAATGTCTTCTGATGTTTTTGCAAATTTTTGAGTCCGCTTTATCTGGCTCGATTAACCATCTGTGCGATTTTCCGACATTTTCGTTCCGGGAGCTCAGAGGCCTAAAAAACGTGTATTAAATAACCATCAATTCGAGCTGTTTCGGGTGGTCGGAGCGGTCATTTTTATTTTGCAGCCTGTTTTTCTACCACGTATCCGAAATCGCATCATTAGATATCTTATTCGATTGTATACCCTATAAACAACTATAAATCACTTTCACACGGTTATCCGATTTTCGGCCGAAATTGGTTTATAGCATACCGGTAACGTCAAATGTCTTCCGATGTTTTTGCAAATTTTAGAGTCCGCTTTATCTGGCTCGATTAACCATCTGTGCGATTTTCCGACATTTTCGTTCCGGGAGCTCAGAGGCCTAAAAAAGTGTATTGTATACCCTTCAATTCGAGCAGTTATGGGTGCTCGGAGCGGTCATTTTTATTTTTCAGCCTGTTTTTCTACCACGTGTCCGAAATTGCATCATGAGATATCTTATACGATTGTAGTCCCTATAAACAACTATAAATCACTTTTACACGGTTATCCGATTTTCGGCCGAAATTGGTTTATAGCATACCGGTAACGTCAAATGTCTTCTGATGTTTTTGCAAATTTTTGAGTCCGCTTTATCTGGCTCGATTAACCATCTGTGCGATTTTCCGACATTTTCGTTCCGGGAGCTCAGAGGCCTAAAAAACGTGTATTAAATAACCATCAATTCGAGCTGTTTCGGGTGGTCGGATCGGTCATTTTTATTTTCCAGCTTGTTTTTCTACCACGTGTCCGAAATCGCATCATGAGATATCTTACACGATTGTAGACCGTATAAAAAACTAGAAATCACTTTTACACGGTTATCCGATTTTCGGCCGAAATTGGTTTATAGCATACCGGTAACGTCAAATGTCTTCTGATGTTTTTGCAAATTTTTGAGTCCGCTTTATCTGGCTCGATTAACCATCTGTGCGATTTTCCGACATTTTCGTTCCGGGAGCTCAGAGGCCTAAAAAACGTGTATTAAATAACCATCAATTCGAGCTGTTTCGGGTGGTCGGAGCGGTCATTTTTATTTTTCAGCTTGTTTTTCTTCCACGTGTCCGAAATCGCATCACGAGATATCTTACACGATTGTAGACCCTATAAAAAACTAGAAATCACTTTTACACGGTTATCCGATTTTCGGCCGAAATTGGTTTATAGCATACCGGTAACGTCAAATGTCTTCTGATGTTTTTGCAAATTTTTGAGTCCGCTTTATCTGGCTCGATTAACCATCTGTGCGATTTTCCGACATTTTCGTTCCGGGAGCTCAGAGGCCTAAAAAACGTGTATTAAATAACCATCAATTCGAGCTGTTTCGGGTGGTCGGAGCGGTCATTTTTATTTTGCAGCCTGTTTTTCTACCACGTATCCGAAATCGCATCATTAGATATCTTATTCGATTGTATACCCTATAAACAACTATAAATCACTTTCACACGGTTATCCGATTTTCGGCCGAAATTGGTTTATAGCATACCGGTAACGTCATATGTCTTCCGATGTTTTTGAAAATTTTTCAGTCCGCTTTATCTGGCTCGATTAACCATCTGTGCGATTTTCGAACAATTTCGTTCCGGGAGCTCAGAGGCCTGAA
The DNA here is from genome assembly GCA_029255685.2 of Silene conica. Taxonomy (NCBI): domain Eukaryota; kingdom Viridiplantae; phylum Streptophyta; class Magnoliopsida; order Caryophyllales; family Caryophyllaceae; genus Silene; species Silene conica. The sequence goes on along the minus strand of CM055317.2, from coordinate 46,222,588 downwards.
AAAGTGTATTGTATACCCTTCAATTCGAGCAGTTATGGGTGCTCGGAGCGGTCATTTTTATTTTTCAGCCTGTTTTTCTACCACGTGTCCGAAATCGCATCATGAGATATCTTACACGATTGTAGACCGTATAAAAAACTAGAAATCACTTTTACACGGTTATCCGATTTTCGGCCGAAATTGGTTTATAGCATACCGGTAACGTCAAATGTCTTCTGATGTTTTTGCAAATTTTTGAGTCCGCTTTATCTGGCTCGATTAACCATCTGTGCGATTTTCCGACATTTTCGTTCCGGGAGCTCAGAGGCCTAAAAAACGTGTATTAAATAACCATCAATTCGAGCTGTTTCGGGTGGTCGGAGCGGTCATTTTTATTTTTCAGCTTGTTTTTCTTCCACGTGTCCGAAATCGCATCACGAGATATCTTACACGATTGTAGACCCTATAAAAAACTAGAAATCACTTTTACACGGTTATCCGATTTTCGGCCGAAATTGGTTTATAGCATACCGGTAACGTCAAATGTCTTCTGATGTTTTTGCAAATTTTTGAGTCCGCTTTATCTGGCTCGATTAACCATCTGTGCGATTTTCCGACATTTTCGTTCCGGGAGCTCAGAGGCCTAAAAAACGTGTATTAAATAACCATCAATTCGAGCTGTTTCGGGTGGTCGGAGCGGTCATTTTTATTTTGCAGCCTGTTTTTCTACCACGTATCCGAAATCGCATCATTAGATATCTTATTCGATTGTATACCCTATAAACAACTATAAATCACTTTCACACGGTTATCCGATTTTCGGCCGAAATTGGTTTATAGCATACCGGTAACGTCATATGTCTTCCGATGTTTTTGAAAATTTTTCAGTCCGCTTTATCTGGCTCGATTAACCATCTGTGCGATTTTCGAACAATTTCGTTCCGGGAGCTCAGAGGCCTGAAAAAGTGTATTGTATACCCTTCAATTCGAGCAGTTATGGGTGCTCGGAGCGGTCATTTTTATTTTTCAGCCTGTTTTTCTACCACGTGTCCGAAATCGCATCATGAGATATCTTACACGATTGTAGACCGTATAAAAAACTAGAAATCACTTTTACACGGTTATCCGATTTTCGGCCGAAATTGGTTTATAGCATACCGGTAACGTCAAATGTCTTCTGATGTTTTTGCAAATTTTTGAGTCCGCTTTATCTGGCTCGATTAACCATCTGTGCGATTTTCCGACATTTTCGTTCCGGGAGCTCAGAGGCCTAAAAAACGTGTATTAAATAACCATCAATTCGAGCTGTTTCGGGTGGTCGGAGCGGTCATTTTTATTTTTCAGCTTGTTTTTCTTCCACGTGTCCGAAATCGCATCACGAGATATCTTACACGATTGTAGACCCTATAAAAAACTAGAAATCACTTTTACACGGTTATCCGATTTTCGGCCGAAATTGGTTTATAGCATACCGGTAACGTCAAATGTCTTCTGATGTTTTTGCAAATTTTTGAGTCCGCTTTATCTGGCTCGATTAACCATCTGTGCGATTTTCCGACATTTTCGTTCCGGGAGCTCAGAGGCCTAAAAAACGTGTATTAAATAACCATCAATTCGAGCTGTTTCGGGTGGTCGGAGCGGTCATTTTTATTTTGCAGCCTGTTTTTCTACCACGTATCCGAAATCGCATCATTAGATATCTTATTCGATTGTATACCCTATAAACAACTATAAATCACTTTCACACGGTTATCCGATTTTCGGCCGAAATTGGTTTATAGCATACCGGTAACGTCATATGTCTTCCGATGTTTTTGAAAATTTTTCAGTCCGCTTTATCTGGCTCGATTAACCATCTGTGCGATTTTCGAACAATTTCGTTCCGGGAGCTCAGAGGCCTGAAAAAGTGTATTGTATACCCTTCAATTCGAGCAGTTATGGGTGCTCGGAGCGGTCATTTTTATTTTTCAGCCTGTTTTTCTACCACGTGTCCGAAATCGCATCATGAGATATCTTACACGATTGTAGACCCTATAAACAACTATAAATCACTTTTACACGGTTATCCGATTTTCGGCCGAAATTGGTTTATAGCATACCGGTAACGTCAAATGTCTTCTGATGTTTTTGCAAATTTTTGAGTCCGCTTTATCTGGCTCGATTAACCATCTGTGCGATTTTCCGACATTTTCGTTCCGGGAGCTCAGAGGCCTAAAAAACGTGTATTAAATAACCATCAATTCGAGCTGTTTCGGGTGGTCGGATCGGTCATTTTTATTTTCCAGTTTGTTTTTCTACCACGTGTCCGAAATCGCATCATGAGATATCTTACACGATTGTAGACCCTATAAACAACTATAAATCACTTTTACACGGTTATCTGATTTTCGGCCGAAATTGGTTTATAGCATACCGGTAACGTCAAATGTCTTCTGATGTTTTTGCAAATTTTTGAGTCCGCTTTATCTGGCTCGATTAACCATCTGTGCGATTTTCCGACATTTTCGTTCCGGGAGCTCAGAGGCCTAAAAAAGTGTGTTGTATACCCTTCAATTCGAGCAGTTATGGGTGCTCGGAGCGGTCATTTTTATTTTTCAGCCTGTTTTTCTACCACGTGTCCGAAACTGCATCATGAGATATCTTATACGATTGTAGTCCCTATAAACAACTATAAATCACTTTTACACGGTTATCCGATTTTCGGCCGAAATTGGTTTATAGCATACCGGTAACGTCAAATGTCTTCTGATGTTTTTGCAAATTTTTGAGTCCGCTTTATCTGGCTCGATTAACCATCTGTGCGATTTTCCGACATTTTCGTTCCGGGAGCTCAGAGGCCTAAAAAACGTGTATTAAATAACCATCAATTCGAGCTGTTTCGGGTGGTCGGAGCGGTCATTTTTATTTTTCAGCTTGTTTTTCTACCACGTGTCCGAAATCGCATCATGAGATATCTTACACGATTGTAGACCCTATAAACAACTATAAATCACTTTTACACGGTTATCTGATTTTCGGCCGAAATTGGTTTATAGCATACCGGTAACGTCAAATGTCTTCTGATGTTTTTGCAAATTTTTGAGTCCGCTTTTTCTGGCTCGATTAACCATCTGTGCGATTTTCCGACATTTTCGTTCCGGGAGCTCAGAGGCCTAAAAAAGTGTATTGTATACCCTTCAATTCGAGCAGTTATGGGTGCTCGGAGCGGTCATTTTTATTTTTCAGCCTGTTTTTCTACCACGTGTCCGAAATCGCATCATGAGATATCTTATACGATTGTAGACCCTATAAACAACTAATAATCACTTTTACACGGTTATCCGATTTTTGGCCGAAATTGGTTTATAGCATACCGGTAACGTCAAATGTCTTCTGATGTTTTTGCAAATTTTTGAGTCCGCTTTTTCTGGCTCGATTAACCATCTGTGCGATTTTCCGACATTTTCGTTCCGGGAGCTCAGAGGCCTAAAAAAGTGTATTGTATACCCTTCAATTCGAGCAGTTATGGGTGCTCGGAGCGGTCATTTTTATTTTTCAGCCTGTTTTTCTACCACGTGTCCGAAATCGCATCATGAGATATCTTATACGATTGTAGTCCCTATAAACAACTATAAATCACTTTTACACGGTTATCCGATTTTCGGCCGAAATTGGTTTATAGCATACCGGTAACGTCAAATGTCTTCTGATGTTTTTGCAAATTTTTGAGTCCGCTTTATCTGGCTCGATTAACCATCTGTGCGATTTTCCGACATTTTCGTTCCGGGAGCTCAGAGGCCTAAAAAACGTGTATTAAATAACCATCAATTCGAGCTGTTTCGGGTGGTCGGAGCGGTCATTTTTATTTTTCAGCTTGTTTTTCTACCACGTGTCCGAAATCGCATCATGAGATATCTTATACGATTGTAGACCCTATAAACAACTAATAATCACTTTTACACGGTTATCCGATTTTTGGCCGAAATTGGTTTATAGCATACCGGTAAAGTCAAATGTCTTCTGATGTTTTTGCAAATTTTTGAGTCCGCTTTATCTGGCTCGATTAACCATCTGTGCGATTTTCCGACATTTTCGTTCCGGGAGCTCAGAGGCCTAAAAAAGTGTATTGTATACCCTTCAATTCGAGCAGTTATGGGTGCTCGGAGCGGTCATTTTTATTTTTCAGCCTGTTTTTCTACCACGTGTCCGAAATCGCATCATGAGATATCTTACACGATTGTAGACCCTATAAACAACTATAAATCACTTTTACACGGTTATCCGATTTTCGGCCGAAATTGGTTTATAGCATACCGGTAACGTCAAATGTCTTCTGATGTTTTTGCAAATTTTTGAGTCCGCTTTATCTGGCTCGATTAACCATCTGTGCGATTTTCCGACAATTTCGTTCCGGGAGCTCAGAGGCCTAAAAAACGTGTATTAAATAACCATCAATTCGAGCTGTTTCGGGTGGTCGGATCGGTCATTTTTATTTTCCAGCTTGTTTTTCTACCACGTGTCCGAAATCGCATCATGAGATATCTTACACGATTGTAGACCCTATAAACAACTATAGATCACTTTTACACGGTTATCTGATTTTCGGCCGAAATTGGTTTATAGCATACCGGTAACGTCAAATGTCTTCTGATGTTTTTGCAAATTTTTGAGTCCGCTTTATCTGGCTCGATTAACCATCTGTGCGATTTTCCGACATTTTCGTTCCGGGAGCTCAGAGGCCTAAAAAAGTGTGTTGTATACCCTTCAATTCGAGCAGTTATGGGTGCTCGGAGCGGTCATTTTTATTTTGCAGCCTGTTTTTCTACCACGTATCCGAAATCGCATCATTAGATATCTTATTCGATTGTAGACCCTATAAACAACTATAAATCACTTTTACACGGTAATCCGATTTTCGGCCGAAATTGGTTTATAGCATACCGGTAACGTCATATGTCTTCCGATGTTTTTGAAAAATTTTCAGTCCGCTTTATCTGGCTCGATTAACCATCTGTGCGATTTTCCGACATTTTCGTTCCGGGAGCTCAGAGGCCTAAAAAAGTGTATTGTATACCCTTCAATTCGAGCAGTTATGGGTGCTCGGAGCGGTCATTTTTATTTTTCATCCTGTTTTTCTACCACGTGTCCGAAATCGCATCATGAGATATCTTATACGATTGTAGACCCTATAAACAACTAATAATCACTTTTACACGGTTATCCGATTTTCGAACGAAATTGGTTTATAGTATACCGGTAACGTTAAATGTCTTTCGATGTTTTTTCAAATTTTTAAGCCCGCTTTATCAAACTCGATTAACCATCTGTGCGATTTTCGAACAATTTCGTTCCGGGAGCTCAGAGGCCTAAAAAAGCGTATTGTATACCCTTCAATTCGAGCAGTTATGGGTGCTCGGAGCGGTCATTTTTATTTTTCAGCCTGTTTTTCTACCACGTGTCCGAAATCGCATCATGAGATATCTTATACGATTGTAGACCCTATAAACAACTAATAATCACTTTTACACGGTTATCCGATTTTCGGCCGAAATTGGTTTATAGCATACCGGTAACGTCAAATGTCTTCTGATGTTTTTGCAAATTTTTGAGTCCGCTTTATCTGGCTCGATTAACCATCTGTGCGATTTTCCGACATTTTCGTTCCGGGAGCACAGAGGCCTAAAAAACGTGTATTAAATAACCATCAATTCGAGCTGTTTCGGGTGGTCGGAGCGGTCATTTTTATTTTTCAGCTTGTTTTTCTACCACGTGTCCGAAATCGCATCATGAGATATCTTACACGATTGTAGACCCTATAAACAACTATAAATCACTTTTACACGGTTATCTGATTTTCGGCCGAAATTGGTTTATAGCATACCGGTAACGTCAAATGTCTTCTGATGTTTTTGCAAATTTTTGAGTCCGCTTTTTCTGGCTCGATTAACCATCTGTGCGATTTTCCGACATTTTCGTTCCGGGAGCACAGAGGCCTAAAAAACGTGTATTAAATAACCATCAATTCGAGCTGTTTCGGGTGGTCGGAGCGGTCATTTTTATTTTTCAGCTTGTTTTTCTACCACGTGTCCGAAATCGCATCATGAGATATCTTACACGATTGTAGACCCTATAAACAACTATAAATCACTTTTACACGGTTATCTGATTTTCGGCCGAAATTGGTTTATAGCATACCGGTAACGTCAAATGTCTTCTGATGTTTTTGCAAATTTTTGAGTCCGCTTTTTCTGGCTCGATTAACCATCTGTGCGATTTTCCGACATTTTCGTTCCGGGAGCTCAGAGGCCTAAAAAAGTGTATTGTATACCCTTCAATTCGAGCAGTTATGGGTGCTCGGAGCGGTCATTTTTATTTTTCAGCCTGTTTTTCTACCACGTGTCCGAAATCGCATCATGAGATATCTTATACGATTGTAGACCCTATAAACAACTAATAATCACTTTTACACGGTTATCCGATTTTTGGCCGAAATTGGTTTATAGCATACCGGTAAAGTCAAATGTCTTCTGATGTTTTTGCAAATTTTTGAGTCCGCTTTATCTGGCTCGATTAACCATCTGTGCGATTTTCCGACATTTTCGTTCCGGGAGCTCAGAGGCCTAAAAAAGTGTATTGTATACCCTTCAATTCGAGCAGTTATGGGTGCTCGGAGCGGTCATTTTTATTTTTCAGCCTGTTTTTCTACCACGTGTCCGAAATTGCATCATGAGATATCTTATACGATTGTAGTCCCTATAAACAACTATAAATCACTTTTACACGGTTATCCGATTTTCGGCCGAAATTGGTTTATAGCATACCGGTAACGTCAAATGTCTTCTGATGTTTTTGCAAATTTTTGAGTCCGCTTTATCTGGCTCGATTAACCATCTGTGCGATTTTCCGACATTTTCGTTCCGGGAGCTCAGAGGCCTAAAAAACGTGTATTAAATAACCATCAATTCGAGCTGTTTCGGGTGGTCGGAGCGGTCATTTTTATTTTGCAGCCTGTTTTTCTACCACGTATCCGAAATCGCATCATTAGATATCTTATTCGATTGTAGACCCTATAAACAACTATAAATCACTTTTACACGGTAATCCGATTTTCGGCCGAAATTGGTTTATAGCATACCGGTAACGTCATATGTCTTCCAATGTTTTTGAAAATTTTTCAGTCCGCTTTATCTGGCTCGATTAACCATCTGTGCGATTTTCCGACATTTTCGTTCCGGGAGCTCAGAGGCCTAAAAAAGTGTATTGTATACCCTTCAATTCGAGCAGTTATGGGTGCTCGGAGCGGTCATTTTTATTTTTCAGCCTGTTTTTCTACCACGTGTCCGAAATCGCATCATGAGATATCTTATACGATTGTAGACCCTATAAACAACTAATAATCACTTTTACACGGTTATCCGATTTTTGGCCGAAATTGGTTTATAGCATACCGGTAAAGTCAAATGTCTTCTGATGTTTTTGCAAATTTTTGAGTCCGCTTTATCTGGCTCGATTAACCATCTGTGGGATTTTCCGACATTTTCGTTCCGGGAGCTCAGAGGCCTAAAAAAGTGTATTGTATACCCTTCAATTCGAGCAGTTATGGGTGCTCGGAGCGGTCATTTTTATTTTTCAGCCTGTTTTTCTACCACGTGTCCGAAATTGCATCATGAGATATCTTATACGATTGTAGTCCCTATAAACAACTATAAATCACTTTTACACGGTTATCCGATTTTCGGCCGAAATTGGTTTATAGCAAACCGGTAACGTCAAATGTCTTCTGATGTTTTTGCAAATTTTTGAGTCCGCTTTATCTGGCTCGATTAACCATCTGTGCGATTTTCCGACATTTTCGTTCCGGGAGCTCAGAGGCCTAAAAAAGTGTGTTGTATACCCTTCAATTCGAGCAGTTATGGGTGCTCGGAGCGGTCATTTTTATTTTTCAGCCTGTTTTTCTACCACGTGTCCGAAACTGCATCATGAGATATCTTATACGATTGTAGTCCCTATAAACAACTATAAATCACTTTTACACGGTTATCCGATTTTCGGCCGAAATTGGTTTATAGCATACCGGTAACGTCAAATGTCTTCTGATGTTTTTGCAAATTTTTGAGTCCGCTTTATCTGGCTCGATTAACCATCTGTGCGATTTTCCGACATTTTCGTTCCGGGAGCTCAGAGGCCTAAAAAACGTGTATTAAATAACCATCAATTCGAGCTGTTTCGGGTGGTCGGAGCGGTCATTTTTATTTTTCAGCTTGTTTTTCTACCACGTGTCCGAAATCGCATCATGAGATATCTTACACGATTGTAGACCCTATAAAAAACTATAAATCACTTTTACACGGTTATCTGATTTTCGGCCGAAATTGGTTTATAGCATACTGGTAACGTCAAATGTCTTCTGATGTTTTTGCAAATTTTTGAGTCCGCTTTTTCTGGCTCGATTAACCATCTGTGCGATTTTCCGACATTTTCGTTCCGGGAGCTCAGAGGCCTAAAAAAGTGTATTGTATACCCTTCAATTCGAGCAGTTATGGGTGCTCGGAGCGGTCATTTTTATTTTTCAGCCTGTTTTTCTACCACGTGTCCGAAATCGCATCATGAGATATCTTATACGATTGTAGACCCTATAAACAACTAATAATCACTTTTACACGGTTATCCGATTTTTGGCCGAAATTGGTTTATAGCATACCGGTAAAGTCAAATGTCTTCTGATGTTTTTGCAAATTTTTGAGTCCGCTTTATCTGGCTCGATTAACCATCTGTGCGATTTTCCGACATTTTCGTTCCGGGAGCTCAGAGGCCTAAAAAAGTGTATTGTATACCCTTCAATTCGAGCAGTTATGGGTGCTCGGAGCGGTCATTTTTATTTTTCAGCCTGTTTTTCTACCACGTGTCCGAAATTGCATCATGAGATATCTTATACGATTGTAGTCCCTATAAACAACTATAAATCACTTTTACACGGTTATCCGATTTTCGGCCGAAATTGGTTTATAGCATACCGGTAACGTCAAATGTCTTCTGATGTTTTTGCAAATTTTTGAGTCCGCTTTATCTGGCTCGATTAACCATCTGTGCGATTTTCCGACATTTTCGTTCCGGGAGCTCAGAGGCCTAAAAAACGTGTATTAAATAACCATCAATTCGAGCTGTTTCGGGTGGTCGGAGCGGTCATTTTTATTTTGCAGCCTGTTTTTCTACCACGTATCCGAAATCGCATCATTAGATATCTTATTCGATTGTAGACCCTATAAACAACTATAAATCACTTTTACACGGTAATCCGATTTTCGGCCGAAATTGGTTTATAGCATACCGGTAACGTCATATGTCTTCCGATGTTTTTGAAAAATTTTCAGTCCGCTTTATCTGGCTCGATTAACCATCTGTGCGATTTTCCGACATTTTCGTTCCGGGAGCTCAGAGGCCTAAAAAAGTGTATTGTATACCCTTCAATTCGAGCAGTTATGGGTGCTCGGAGCGGTCATTTTTATTTTTCAGCCTGTTTTTCTACCACGTGTCCGAAATCGCATCATGAGATATCTTACACGATTGTAGACCGTATAAAAAACTAGAAATCACTTTTACACGGTTATCCGATTTTCGGCCGAAATTGGTTTATAGCATACCGGTAACGTCAAATGTCTTCTGATGTTTTTGCAAATTTTTGAGTCCGCTTTATCTGGCTCGATTAACCATCTGTGCGATTTTCCGACATTTTCGTTCCGGGAGCTCAGAGGCCTAAAAAACGTGTATTAAATAACCATCAATTCGAGCTGTTTCGGGTGGTCGGAGCGGTCATTTTTATTTTTCAGCTTGTTTTTCTACCACGTGTCCGAAATCGCATCATGAGATATCTTACACGATTGTAGACCCTATAAACAACTATAAATCACTTTTACACGGTTATCTGATTTTCGGCCGAAATTGGTTTATAGCATACCGGTAACGTCAAATGTCTTCTGATGTTTTTGCAAATTTTTGAGTCCGCTTTTTCTGGCTCGATTAACCATCTGTGCGATTTTCCGACATTTTCGTTCCGGGAGCACAGAGGCCTAAAAAACGTGAATTGTATACCCTTCAATTCGAGCAGTTATGGGTGCTCGGAGCGGTCATTTTTATTTTTCAGCCTGTTTTTCTACCACGTGTCCGAAATTGCATCATGAGATATCTTATACGATTGTAGTCCCTATAAACAACTATAAATCACTTTTACACGGTTATCCGATTTTCGGCCGAAATTGGTTTATAGCATACCGGTAACGTCAAATGTCTTCTGATGTTTTTGCAAATTTTTGAGTCCGCTTTATCTGGCTCGATTAACCATCTGTGCGATTTTCCGACATTTTCGTTCCGGGAGCTCAGAGGCCTAAAAAACGTGTATTAAATAAACATCAATTCGAGCTGTTTCGGGTGGTCGGAGCGGTCATTTTCATTTTGCAGCCTGTTTTTCTACCACGTATCCGAAATCGCATCATTAGATATCTTATTCGATTGTAGACCCTATAAACAACTATAAATCACTTTTACACGGTAATCCGATTTTCGGCCGAAATTGGTTTATAGCATACCGGTAACGTCATATGTCTTCCGATGTTTTTGAAAATTTTTCAGTCCGCTTTATCTGGCTCGATTAACCATCTGTGCAATTTTCCGACATTTTCGTTCCGGGAGCTCAGAGGCCTAAAAAAGTGTATTGTATACCCTTCAATTCGAGCAGTTATGGGTGCTCGGAGCGGTCATTTTTATTTTTCAGCCTGTTTTTCTACCACGTGTCCGAAATCGCATCATGAGATATCTTACACGATTGTAGACCGTATAAAAAACTAGAAATCACTTTTACACGGTTATCCGATTTTCGGCCGAAATTGGTTTATAGCATACCGGTAACGTCAAATGTCTTCTGATGTTTTTGCAAATTTTTGAGTCCGCTTTATCTGGCTCGATTAACGATCTGTGCGATTTTCCGACATTTTCGTTCCGGGAGCTCAGAGGCCTAAAAAACGTGTATTAAATAACCATCAATTCGAGCTGTTTCGGGTGGTCGGAGCGGTCATTTTTATTTTTCAGCTTGTTTTTCTACCACGTGTCCGAAATCGCATCATGAGATATCTTACACGATTGTAGACCCTATAAACAACTATAAATCACTTTTACACGGTTATCTGATTTTCGGCCGAAATTGGTTTATAGCATACCGGTAACGTCAAATGTCTTCTGATGTTTTTGCAAATTTTTGAGTCCGCTTTTTCTGGCTCGATTAACCATCTGTGCGATTTTCCGACATTTTCGTTCCGGGAGCTCAGAGGCCTAAAAAAGTGTATTGTATACCCTTCAATTCGAGCAGTTATGGGTGCTCGGAGCGGTCATTTTTATTTTTCAGCCTGTTTTTCTACCACGTGTCCGAAATTGCATCATGAGATATCTTATACGATTGTAGTCCCTATAAACAACTATAAATCACTTTTACACGGTTATCCGATTTTCGGCCTAAATTGGTTTATAGCATACCGGTAACGTCAAATGTCTTCTGATGTTTTTGCAAATTTTTGAGTCCGCTTTATCTGGCTCGATTAACCATCTGTGCGATTTTCCGACATTTTCGTTCCGGGAGCTCAGAGGCCTAAAAAACGTGTATTAAATAACCATCAATTCGAGCTGTTTCGGGTGGTCGGAGCGGTCATTTTTATTTTGCAGCCTGTTTTTCTACCACGTATCCGAAATCGCATCATTAGATATCTTATTCGATTGTAGACCCTATAAACAACTATAAATCACTTTTACACGGTAATCCGATTTTCGGCCGAAATTGGTTTATAGCATACCGGTAACGTCATATGTCTTCCGATGTTTTTGAAAATTTTTCAGTCCGCTTTATCTGGCTCGATTAACCATCTGTGCGATTTTCCGACATTTTCGTTCCGGGAGCTCAGAGGCCTAAAAAAGTGTATTGTATACCCTTCAATTCGAGCAGTTATGGGTGCTCGGAGCGGTCATTTTTATTTTTCAGCCTGTTTTTCTACCACGTGTCCGAAATCGCATCATGAGATATCTTACACGATTGTAGACCGTATAAAAAACTAGAAATCACTTTTACACGGTTATCCGATTTTCGGCCGAAATTGGTTTATAGCATATCGGTAACGTCAAATGTCTTCTGATGTTTTTGCAAATTTTTGAGTCCGCTTTATCTGGCTCGATTAACCATCTGTGCGATTTTCCGACATTTTCGTTCCGGGAGCTCAGAGGCCTAAAAAACGTGTATTAAATAACCATCAATTCGAGCTGTTTCGGGTGGTCGGAGCGGTCATTTTTATTTTTCAGCTTGTTTTTCTACCACGTGTCCGAAATCGCATCATGAGATATCTTACACGATTGTAGACCCTATAAACAACTATAAATCACTTTTACACGGTTATCTGATTTTCGGCCGAAATTGGTTTATAGCATACCGGTAACGTCAAATGTCTTCTGATGTTTTTGCAAATTTTTGAGTCCGCTTTTTCTGGCTCGATTAACCATCTGTGCGATTTTCCGACATTTTCGTTCCGGGAGCTCAGAGGCCTAAAAAAGTGTATTGTATACCCTTCAATTCGAGCAGTTATGGGTGCTCGGAGCGGTCATTTTTATTTTTCAGCCTGTTTTTCTACCACGTGTCCGAAATCGCATCATGAGATATCTTATACGATTGTAGACCCTATAAACAACTAATAATCACTTTTACACGGTTATCCGATTTTTGGCCGAAATTGGTTTATAGCATACCGGTAAAGTCAAATGTCTTCTGATGTTTTTGCAAATTTTTGAGCCGCTTTATCTGGCTCGATTAACCATCTGTGCGATTTTCCGACATTTTTGTTCCGGGAGCTCAGAGGCCTAAAAAAGTGTATTGTATACCCTTCAATTCGAGCAGTTATGGGTGCTCGGAGCGGTCATTTTTATTTTTCAGCCTGTTTTTCTACCACGTGTCCGAAATTGCATCATGAGATATCTTATACGATTGTAGTCCCTATAAACAACTATAAATCACTTTTACACGGTTATCCGATTTTCGGCCGAAATTGGTTTATAGCATACCGGTAACGTCAAATGTCTTCTGATGTTTTTGCAAATTTTTGAGTCCGCTTTATCTGGCTCGATTAACCATCTGTGCGATTTTCCGACATTTTCGTTCCGGGAGCTCAGAGGCCTAAAAAAGTGTATTGTATACCCTTCAATTCGAGCATTTATGGGTGCTCGGAGCGGTCATTTTTATTTTTCAGCCTGTTTTTCTACCACCTGTCCGAAATCGCATCATGAGATATCTTATACGATTGTTGACCTTATAAACAACTATAAATCACTTTTACACGGTTATCCGATTTTCGGCCGAAATTGGTTTATAGCATACCGGTAACGTCAAATGTCTTCTGATGTTTTTGCAAATTTTTGAGTCCGCTTTATCTGGCTCGATTAACCATCTGTGCGATTTTCCGACATTTTCGTTCCGGGAGCTCAGAGGCCTAAAAAAGTGTATTGTATACCCTTCAATTCGAGCAGTTATGGGTGCTCGGAGCGGTCATTTTTATTTTTCAGCCTGTTTTTCTACCACGTGTCCGAAATCGCATCATGAGATATCTTATACGATTGTAGACCCTATAAACAACTATAAATCACGTTGACACGGTTATCCGATTTTCGGCCGAAATTGGTTTATAGCATACCGGTAACGTCAAATGTCTTCTGATGTTTTTGCAAATTTTTGAGTCCGCTTTATCTGGCTCGATTAACCATCTGTGCGATTTTCCGACATTTTCGTTCCGGGAGCTCAGAGGCCTAAAAAACGTTATTAAATAACCATCAATTCGAGCTGTTTCGGGTGGTCGGAGCGGTCATTTTTATTTTTCTGCTTGTTTTTCTACCACGTGTCCGAAATCGCATCATGAGATATCTTATACGATTGTAGACCCTATAAACAACTATAAATCACTTTTACACGGTTATCCGATTTTCGGCCGAAATTGGTTTATAGCATACCGGTAACGTCAAATGTCTTCTGATGCTTTTGCAAATTTTTGAGTCCGCTTTATCTGGCTCGATTAACCATCTGTGCGATTTTCCGACATTTTCGTTCCGGGAGCTCAGAGGCCTAAAAAACGTGTATTAAATAACCATCAATTCGAGCTGTTTCGGGTGGTCGGAGCGGTCATTTTTATTTTGCAGCCTGTTTTTCTACCACGTATCCGAAATCGCATCATTAGATATCTTATTCGATTGTAGACCCTATAAACAACTATAAATCACTTTTACACGGTTATCCGATTTTCGGCCGAAATTGGTTTATAGCATACCGGTAACGTCATATGTCTTCCGATGTTTTTGAAAATTTTTCAGTCCGCTTTATCTGGCTCGATTAACCATCTATGCGATTTTCGAACAATTTCGTTCCGGGAGCTCAGAGACCTAAAAAAGTGTATTGTATACCCTTCAATTCGAGCATTTATGGGTGCTCGGAGCGGTCATTTTTATTTTTCAGCCTGTTTTTCTACCACGTGTCCGAAATCGCATCATGAGATATCTTATACGATTGTAGACCCTATAAACAACTATAAATCACTTTTACACGGTTATCCGATTTTCGGCCGAAATTGGTTTATAGCATACCGGTAACGTCATATGTCTTCTGATGTTTTTGCAAATTTTTGAGTCCGCTTTATCTGGCTCGATTAACCATCTGTGCGATTTTCCGACATTTTCGTTCCGGGAGCTCAGAGGCCTAAAAAACGTGTATTAAATAACCATCAATTCGAGCTGTTTCGGGTGGTCGGAGCGGTCATTTTTATTTTTCAGCTTGTTTTTCTACCACGTGTCCGAAATCGCATCATGAGATATCTTATACGATTGTAGACCCTATAAACAACTATAAATCACTTTTACACGGTTATCCGATTTTCGGCCGAAATTGGTTTATAGCATACCGGTAACGTCAAATGTCTTCTGATGTTTTTGCAAATTTTTGAGTCCGCTTTATATGGCTCGATTAACCATCTGTGCGATTTTCCGACATTTTCGTTCCGGGAGCTCAGAGGCCTAAAAAACGTTATTAAATAACCATCAATTCGAGCTGTTTCGGGTGGTCGGAGCGGTCATTTTTATTTTTCAGCTTGTTTTTCTACCACGTGTCCGAAATCGCATCATGAGATATCTTACACGATTGTAGACCCTATAAACAACTATAAATCACTTTTACACGGTTATCCGATTTTCGGCCGAAATTGGTTTATAGCATACCGGTAACGTCAAATGTCTTCTGATGTTTTTGCAAATTTTTGAGTCCGCTTTATCTGGCTCGATTAACCATCTGTGCGATTTTCCGACATTTTCGTTCCGGGAGCTCAGAGGCCTAAAAAACGTTATTAAATAACCATCAATTCGAGCTGTTCCGGGTGGTCGGAGCGGTCATTTTTATTTTTCAGCTTGTTTTTCTACCACGTGTCCGAAACCACTTCATGAGATATCTAATACGATTGTAGACCCTATAAACAACTATAAATCACTTTTACACGGTTATCCGATTTTCGGCCGAAATTGGTTTATAGCATACCGGTAACGTCAAATGTCTTCTGATGTTTTTGCAAATTTTTGAGTCCGCTTTATCTGGCTCGATTAACCATCTGTGCGATTTTCCGACATTTTCGTTCCGGGAGCTCAGAGGCCTAAAAAAGTGTATTGTATACCCTTCAATTCGAGCATTTATGGGTGCTCGGAGCGGTCATTTTTATTTTTCAGCCTGTTTTTCTACCACCTGTCCGAAATCGCATCATGAGATATCTTATACGATTGTAGACCTTATAAACAACTATAAATCACTTTTACACGGTTATCCGATTTTCGGCCGAAATTGGTTTATAGCATACCGGTAACGTCAAATGTCTTCTGATGTTTTTGCAAATTTTTGAGTCCGCTTTATCTGGCTCGATTAACCATCTGTGCGATTTTCCGACATTTTCGTTCCGGGAGCTCAGAGGCCTAAAAAAGTGTATTGTATACCCTTCAATTCGAGCAGTTATGGGTGCTCGGAACGGTCATTTTTATTTTTCAGCCTGTTTTTCTACCACGTGTCCGAAATCGCATCATGAGATATCTTATACGATTGTAGACCCTATAAACAACTATAAATCACGTTGACACGGTTATCCGATTTTCGGCCGAAATTGGTTTATAGCATACCGGTAACGTCAAATGTCTTCTGATGTTTTTGCAAATTTTTGAGTCCGCTTTATCTGGCTCGATTAACCATCTGTGCGATTTTCCGACATTTTCTTTCCGGGAGCTCAGAGGCCTAAAAAACGTTATTAAATAACCATCAATTCGAGCTGTTTCGGGTGGTCGGAGCGGTCATTTTTATTTTTCTGCTTGTTTTTCTACCACGTGTCCGAAATCGCATCATGAGATATCTTATACGATTGTAGACCCTATAAACAACTATAAATCACTTTTACACGGTTATCCGATTTTCGGCCGAAATTGGTTTATAGCATACCGGTAACGTCAAATGTCTTCTGATGCTTTTGCAAATTTTTGAGTCCGCTTTATCTGGCTCGATTAACCATCTGTGCGATTTTCCGACATTTTCGTTCCGGGAGCTCAGAGGCCTAAAAAACGTTATTAAATAACCATCAATTCGAGCTGTTTCGGGTGGTCGGAGCGGTCATTTTTATTTTTCTGCTTGTTTTTCTACCACGTGTCCGAAATCGCATCATGAGATATCTTATACGATTGTAGACCCTATAAACAACTATAAATCACTTTTACACGGTTATCCGATTTTCGGCCGAAATTGGTTTATAGCATACCGGTAACGTCAAATGTCTTCTGATGCTTTTGCAAATTTTTGAGTCCGCTTTATCTGGCTCGATTAACCATCTGTGCGATTTTCCGACATTTTCGTTCCGGGAGCTCAGAGGCCTAAAAAACGTGTATTAAATAACCATCAATTCGAGCTGTTTCGGGTGGTCGGAGCGTTTATTTTTATTTTGCAGCCTGTTTTTCTACCACGTATCCGAAATCGCATCATTAGATATCTTATTCGATTGTAGACCCTATAAACAACTATAAATCACTTTTACACGGTTATCCGATTTTCGGCCGAAATTGGTTTATAGCATACCGGCAACGTCATATGTCTTCCGATGTTTTTGAAAATTTTTCAGTCCGCTTTATCTGGCTCGATTAACCATCTATGCGATTTTCGAACAATTTCGTTCCGGGAGCTCAGAGACCTAAAAAAGTGTATTGTATACCCTTCAATTCGAGCATTTATGGGTGCTCGGAGCGGTCATTTTTATTTTTCAGCCTGTTTTTCTACCACGTGTCCGAAATCGCATCATGAGATATCTTATACGATTGTAGACCCTATAAACAACTATAAATCACTTTTACACGGTTATCCGATTTTCGGCCGAAATTGGTTTATAGCATACCGGTAACGTCAAATGTCTTCTGATGTTTTTGCAAATTTTTGAGTCCGCTTTATCTGGCTCAATTAACCATCTGTGCGATTTTCCGACATTTTCGTTCCGGGAGCTCAGAGGCCTAAAAAACGTGTATTAAATAACCATCAATTCGAGCTGTTTCGGGTGGTCGGAGCGGTCATTTTTATTTTTCAGCCTGTTTTTCTACCACGTGTCCGAAATCGCATCATGAGATATCTTACACGATTGTAGACCGTATAAAAAACTAGAAATCACTTTTACACGGTTATCCGATTTTCGGCCGAAATTGGTTTATAGCATACCGGTAACGTCAAATGTCTTCTGATGTTTTTGCAAATTTTTGAGTCCGCTTTATCTGGCTCGATTAACCATCTGTGCGATTTTCCGACATTTTCGTTCCGGGAGCTCAGAGGCCTAAAAAACGTGTATTAAATAACCATCAATTCGAGCTGTTTCGGGTGGTCGGAGCGGTCATTTTTATTTTTCTGCTTGTTTTTCTACCACGTGTCCGAAATCGCATCATGAGATATCTTACACGATTGTAGACCCTATAAAAAACTAGAAATCACTTTTACACGGTTATCCGATTTTCGGCCGAAATTGGTTTATAGCATACCGGTAACGTCAAATGTCTTCTGATGTTTTTGCAAATTTTTGAGTCCGCTTTATCTGGCTCGATTAACCATCTGTGCGATTTTCCGACATTTTCGTTCCGGGAGCTCAGAGGCCTAAAAAACGTGTATTAAATAACCATCAATTCGAGCTGTTTCGGGTGGTCGGAGCGGTCATTTTTATTTTGCAGCCTGTTTTTCTACCACGTATCCGAAATCGCATCATTAGATATCTTATTCGATTGTAGACCCTATAAACAACTATAAATCACTTTTACACGGTTATCCGATTTTCGGCCGAAATTGGTTTATAGCATACCGGTAACGTCATATGTCTTCCGATGTTTTTGAAAATTTTTCAGTCCGCTTTATCTGGCTCGATTAACCATCTATGCGATTTTCGAACAATTTCGTTCCGGGAGCTCAGAGACCTAAAAAAGTGTATTGTATACCCTTCAATTCGAGCATTTATGGGTGCTCGGAGCGGTCATTTTTATTTTTCAGCCTGTTTTTCTACCACGTGTCCGAAATCGCATCATGAGATATCTTATACGATTGTAGACCCTATAAACAACTATAAATCACGTTGACACGGTTATCCGATTTTCGGCCGAAATTGGTTTATAGCATACCGGTAACGTCAAATGTCTTCTGATGTTTTTGCAAATTTTTGAGTCCGCTTTATCTGGCTCGATTAACCATCTGTGCGATTTTCCGACATTTTCGTTCCGGGAGCTCAGAGGCCTAAAAAACGTTATTAAATAACCATCAATTCGAGCTGTTTCGGGTGGTCGGAGCGGTCATTTTTATTTTTCTGCTTGTTTTTCTACCACGTGTCCGAAATCGCATCATGAGATATCTTATACGATTGTAGACCCTATAAACAACTATAAATCACTTTTACACGGTTATCCGATTTTCGGCCGAAATTGGTTTATAGCATACCGGTAACGTCAAATGTCTTCTGATGCTTTTGCAAATTTTTGAGTCCGCTTTATCTGGCTCGATTAACCATCTGTGCGATTTTCCGACATTTTCGTTCCGGGAGCTCAGAGGCCTAAAAAACGTTATTAAATAACCATCAATTCGAGCTGTTTCGGGTGGTCGGAGCGGTCATTTTTATTTTTCTGCTTGTTTTTCTACCACGTGTCCGAAATCGCATCATGAGATATCTTACACGATTGTAGACCCTATAAAAAACTAGAAATCACTTTTACACGGTTATCCGATTTTCGGCCGAAATTGGTTTATAGCATACCGGTAACGTCAAATGTCTTCTGATGTTTTTGCAAATTTTTGAGTCCGCTTTATCTGGCTCGATTAACCTTCTGTGCGATTTTCCGACATTTTCGTTCCGGGAGCTCAGAGGCCTAAAAAACGTGTATTAAATAACCATCAATTCGAGCTGTTTCGGGTGGTCGGAGCGGTCATTTTTATTTTGCAGCCTGTTTTTCTACCACGTATCCGAAATCGCATCATTAGATATCTTATTCGATTGTATACCCTATAAACAACTATAAATCACTTTTACACGGTTATCCGATTTTCGGCCGAAATTGGTTTATAGCATACCGGTAACGTCATATGTCTTCCGATGTTTTTGAAAAATTTTCAGTCCCCTTTATCTGGCTCGATTAACCATCTGTGCGATTTTCGAACAATTTCGTTCCGGGAGCTCAGAGGCCTGAAAAAGTGTATTGTATACCCTTCAATTCGAGCAGTTATGGGTGCTCGGAGCGGTCATTTTTATTTTTCAGCCTGTTTTTCTACCACGTGTCCGAAATCGCATCATGAGATATCTTACACGATTGTAGACCCTATAAACAACTATAAATCACTTTTACACGGTTATCTGATTTTCGGCCGAAATTGGTTTATAGCATACCGGTAACGTCAAATGTCTTCTAATGTTTTTGCAAATTTTTGAGTCCGCTTTATCTGGCTCGATTAACCATCTGTGCGATTTTCCGACATTTTCGTTCCGGGAGCTCAGAGGCCTAAAAAACGTGTATTAAATAACCATCAATTCGAGCTGTTTCGGGTGGTCGGATCGGTCATTTTTATTTTCCAGCTTGTTTTTCTACCACGTGTCCGAAATCGCATCATGAGATATCTTACACGATTGTAGACCCTATAAACAACTATAAATCACTTTTACACGGTTATCTGATTTTCGGCCGAAATTGGTTTATAGCATACCGGTAACGTCAAATGTCTTCTGATGTTTTTGCAAATTTTTGAGTCCGCTTTATCTGGCTCGATTAACCATCTGTGCGATTTTCCGACATTTTCGTTCCGGGAGCTCAGAGGCCTAAAAAACGTGTATTAAATAACCATCAATTCGAGCTGTTTCGGGTGGTCGGAGCGGTCATTTTTATTTTGCAGCCTGTTTTTCTACCACGTATCCGAAATCGCATCATTAGATATCTTATTCGATTGTATACCCTATAAACAACTATAAATCACTTTTACACGGTTATCCGATTTTCGGCCGAAATTGGTTTATAGCATACCGGTAACGTCATATGTCTTCCGATGTTTTTGAAAAATTTTCAGTCTGCTTTATCTGGCTCGATTAACCATCTGTGCGATTTTCGAACAATTTCGTTCCGGGAGCTCAGAGGCCTGAAAAAGTGTATTGTATACCCTTCAATTCGAGCAGTTATGGGTGCTCGGAGCGGTCATTTTTATTTTTCAGCCTGTTTTTCTACCACGTGTCCGAAATCGCATCATGAGATATCTTACACGATTGTAGACCCTATAAACAACTATAAATCACTTTTACACGGTTATCCGATTTTCGGCCGAAATTGGTTTATAGCATACCGGTAACGTCAAATGTCTTCTAATGTTTTTGCAAATTTTTGAGTCCGCTTTATCTGGCTCGATTAACCATCTGTGCGATTTTCCGACATTTTCGTTCCGGGAGCTCAGAGGCCTAAAAAACGTGTATTAAATAACCATCAATTCGAGCTGTTTCGGGTGGTCGGATCGGTCATTTTTATTTTCCAGCTTGTTTTTCTACCACGTGTCCGAAATCGCATCATGAGATATCTTACACGATTGTAGACCCTATAAACAACTATAAATCACTTTTACACGGTTATCTGATTTTCGGCCGAAATTGGTTTATAGCATACCGGTAACGTCAAATGTCTTCTGATGTTTTTGCAAATTTTTGAGTCCGCTTTATCTGGCTCGATTAACCATCTGTGCGATTTTCCGACATTTTCGTTCCGGGAGCTCAGAGGCCTAAAAAAGTGTATTGTATACCCTTCAATTCGAGCAGTTATGGGTGCTCGGAGCGGACATTTTTATTTTTCAGCCTGTTTTTCTACCACGTGTCCGAAACTGCATCATGAGATATCTTATACGATTGTAGTCCCTATAAACAACTATAAATCACTTTTACACGGTTATCTGATTTTCGGCCGAAATTGGTTTATAGCATACCGGTAACGTCAAATGTCTTCTGATGTTTTTGCAAATTTTTGAGTCCGCTTTATCTGGCTCGATTAACCATCTGTGCGATTTTCCGACATTTTCGTTCCGGGAGCTCAGAGGCCTAAAAAAGTGTATTGTATACCCTTCAATTCGAGCAGTTATGGGTGCTCGGAGCGGTCATTTTTATTTTTCAGCCTGTTTTTCTACCACGTGTCCGAAATCGCATCATGAGATATCTTATACGATTGTAGACCCTATAAACAACTATAAATCACTTTTACACGGTTATCTGATTTTCGGCCGAAATTGGTTTATAGCATACCGGTAACGTCAAATGTCTTCTGATGTTTTTGCAAATTTTTGAGTCCGCTTTATCTGGCTCGATTAACCATCTGTGCGATTTTCCGACATTTTCGTTCCGGGAGCTCAGAGGCCTAAAAAACGTGTATTAAATAACCATCAATTCGAGCTGTTTCGGGTGGTCGGAGCGGTCATTTTTATTTTGCAGCCTGTTTTTCTACCACGTATCCGAAATCGCATCATTAGATATCTTATTCGATTGTATACCCTATAAACAACTATAAATCACTTTTACACGGTTATCCGATTTTCGGCCGAAATTGGTTTATAGCATACCGGTAACGTCATATGTCTTCCGATGTTTTTGAAAAATTTTCACTCCGCTTTATCTGGCTCGATTAACCATCTGTGCGATTTTCGAACAATTTCGTTCCGGGAGCTCAGAGGCCTGAAAAAGTGTATTGTATACCCTTCAATTCGAGCAGTTATGGGTGCTCGGAGCGGTCATTTTTATTTTTCAGCCTGTTTTTCTACCACGTGTCCGAAATCGCATCATGAGATATCTTACACGATTGTAGACCCTATAAACAACTATAAATCACTTTTACACGGTTATCCGATTTTCGGCCGAATTTGGTTTATAGCATACCGGTAACGTCAAATGTCTTCTAATGTTTTTGCAAATTTTTGAGTCCGCTTTATCTGGCTCGATTAACCATCTGTGCGATTTTCCGACATTTTCGTTCCGGGAGCTCAGAGGCCTAAAAAACGTGTATTAAATAACCATCAATTCGAGCTGTTTCGGGTGGTCGGATCGGTCATTTTTATTTTCCAGCTTGTTTTTCTACCACGTGTCCGAAATCGCATCATGAGATATCTTACACGATTGTAGACCCTATAAACAACTATAAATCACTTTTACACGGTTATCTGATTTTCGGCCGAAATTGGTTTATAGCATACCGGTAACGTCAAATGTCTTCTGATGTTTTTGCAAATTTTTGAGTCCGCTTTATCTGGCTCGATTAACCATCTGTGCGATTTTCCGACATTTTCGTTCCGGGAGCTCAGAGGCCTAAAAAAGTGTATTGTATACCCTTCAATTCGAGCAGTTATGGGTGCTCGGAGCGGACATTTTTATTTTTCAGCCTGTTTTTCTACCACGTGTCCGAAACTGCATCATGAGATATCTTATACGATTGTAGTCCCTATAAACAACTATAAATCACTTTTACACGGTTATCCGATTTTCGGCCGAAATTGGTTTATAGCATACCGGTAACGTCAAATGTCTTCTGATGTTTTTGCAAATTTTTGAGTCCGCTTTATCTGGCTCGATTAACCATCTGTGCGATTTTCCGACATTTTCGTTCCGGGAGCTCAGAGGCCTAAAAAACGTGTATTAAATAACCATCAATTCGAGCTGTTTCGGGTGGTCGGAGCGGTCATTTTTATTTTTCAGCTTGTTTTTCTACCACGTGTCCGAAATCGCATCATGAGATATCTTACACGATTGTAGACCCTATAAACAACTATAAATCACTTTTACACGGTTATCTGATTTTCGGCCGAAATTGGTTTATAGCATACCGGTAACGTCAAATGTCTTCTGATGTTTTTGCAAATTTTTGAGTCCGCTTTTTCTGGCTCGATTAACCATCTGTGCGATTTTCCGACATTTTCGTTCCGGGAGCTCAGAGGCCTAAAAAAGTGTATTGTATACCCTTCAATTCGAGCAGTTATGGGTGCTCGGAGCGGTCATTTTTATATTTCAGCCTGTTTTTCTACCACGTGTCCGAAATCGCATCATGAGATATCTTATACGATTGTAGACCCTATAAACAACTAATAATCACTTTTACACGGTTATCCGATTTTTGGCCGAAATTGGTTTATAGCATACCGGTAAAGTCAAATGTCTTCTGATGTTTTTGCAAATTTTTGAGTCCGCTTTATCTGGCTCGATTAACCATCTGTGCGATTTTCCGACATTTTCGTTCCGGGAGCTCAGAGGCCTAAAAAAGTGTATTGTATACCCTTCAATTCGAGCAGTTATGGGTGCTCGGAGCGGTCATTTTTATTTTTCAGCCTGTTTTTCTACCACGTGTCCGAAATCGCATCATGAGATATCTTACACGATTGTAGACCCTATAAACAACTATAAATCACTTTTACACGGTTATCCGATTTTCGGCCGAAATTGGTTTATAGCATACCGGTAACGTCAAATGTCTTCTGATGTTTTTGCAAATTTTTGAGTCCGCTTTATCTGGCTCGATTAACCATCTGTGCGATTTTCCGACATTTTCGTTCCGGGAGCTCAGAGGCCTAAAAAACGTGTATTAAATAACCATCAATTCGAGCTGTTTCGGGTGGTCGGAGCGGTCATTTTTATTTTTCAGCTTGTTTTTCTACCACGTGTCCGAAATCGCATCATGAGATATCTTACACGATTGTAGACCCTATAAACAACTATAAATCACTTTTACACGGTTATCTGATTTTCGGCCGAAATTGGTTTATAGCATACCGGTAACGTCAAATGTCTTCTGATGTTTTTGCAAATTTTTGAGTCCGCTTTATCTGGCTCGATTAACCATCTGTGCGATTTTCCGACATTTTCGTTCCGGGAGCTCAGAGGCCTAAAAAAGTGTATTGTATACCCTTCAATTCGAGCAGTTATGGGTGCTCGGAGCGGTCATTTTTATTTTTCAGCCTGTTTTTCTACCACGTGTCCGAAATCGCATCATGAGATATCTTATACGATTGTAGACCCTATAAACAACTATAAATCACTTTTACACGGTTATCTGATTTTCGGCCGAAATTGGTTTATAGCATACCGGTAACGTCAAATGTCTTCTGATGTTTTTGCAAATTTTTGAGTCCGCTTTATCTGGCTCGATTAACCATCTGTGCGATTTTCCGACATTTTCGTTCCGGGAGCTCAGAGGCCTAAAAAACGTGTATTAAATAACCATCAATT
Source organism: Silene conica (assembly GCA_029255685.2). Classification (NCBI taxonomy): domain Eukaryota; kingdom Viridiplantae; phylum Streptophyta; class Magnoliopsida; order Caryophyllales; family Caryophyllaceae; genus Silene; species Silene conica. The sequence goes on along the minus strand of CM055317.2, from coordinate 46,197,803 downwards.
CGAGCTGTTTCGGGTGGTCGGAGCGGTCATTTTTATTTTGCAGCCTGTTTTTCTACCACGTATCCGAAATCGCATCATTAGATATCTTATTCGATTGTATACCCTATAAACAACTATAAATCACTTTTACACGGTTATCCGATTTTCGGCCGAAATTGGTTTATAGCATACCGGTAACGTCATATGTCTTCCGATGTTTTTGAAAAATTTTCAGTCTGCTTTATCTGGCTCGATTAACCATCTGTGCGATTTTCGAACAATTTCGTTCCGGGAGCTCAGAGGCCTGAAAAAGTGTATTGTATACCCTTCAATTCGAGCAGTTATGGGTGCTCGGAGCGGTCATTTTTATTTTTCAGCCTGTTTTTCTACCACGTGTCCGAAATCGCATCATGAGATATCTTACACGATTGTAGACCCTATAAACAACTATAAATCACTTTTACACGGTTATCCGATTTTCGGCCGAATTTGGTTTATAGCATACCGGTAACGTCAAATGTCTTCTAATGTTTTTGCAAATTTTTGAGTCCGCTTTATCTGGCTCGATTAACCATCTGTGCGATTTTCCGACATTTTCGTTCCGGGAGCTCAGAGGCCTAAAAAACGTGTATTAAATAACCATCAATTCGAGCTGTTTCGGGTGGTCGGATCGGTCATTTTTATTTTCCAGCTTGTTTTTCTACCACGTGTCCGAAATCGCATCATGAGATATCTTACACGATTGTAGACCCTATAAACAACTATAAATCACTTTTACACGGTTATCTGATTTTCGGCCGAAATTGGTTTATAGCATACCGGTAACGTCAAATGTCTTCTGATGTTTTTGCAAATTTTTGAGTCCGCTTTATCTGGCTCGATTAACCATCTGTGCGATTTTCCGACATTTTCGTTCCGGGAGCTCAGAGGCCTAAAAAAGTGTATTGTATACCCTTCAATTCGAGCAGTTATGGGTGCTCGGAGCGGACATTTTTATTTTTCAGCCTGTTTTTCTACCACGTGTCCGAAACTGCATCATGAGATATCTTATACGATTGTAGTCCCTATAAACAACTATAAATCACTTTTACACGGTTATCCGATTTTCGGCCGAAATTGGTTTATAGCATACCGGTAACGTCAAATGTCTTCTGATGTTTTTGCAAATTTTTGAGTCCGCTTTATCTGGCTCGATTAACCATCTGTGCGATTTTCCGACATTTTCGTTCCGGGAGCTCAGAGGCCTAAAAAACGTGTATTAAATAACCATCAATTCGAGCTGTTTCGGGTGGTCGGAGCGGTCATTTTTATTTTTCAGCTTGTTTTTCTACCACGTGTCCGAAATCGCATCATGAGATATCTTACACGATTGTAGACCCTATAAACAACTATAAATCACTTTTACACGGTTATCTGATTTTCGGCCGAAATTGGTTTATAGCATACCGGTAACGTCAAATGTCTTCTGATGTTTTTGCAAATTTTTGAGTCCGCTTTATCTGGCTCGATTAACCATCTGTGCGATTTTCCGACATTTTCGTTCCGGGAGCTCAGAGGCCTAAAAAAGTGTATTGTATACCCTTCAATTCGAGCAGTTATGGGTGCTCGGAGCGGTCATTTTTATTTTTCAGCCTGTTTTTCTACCACGTGTCCGAAATCGCATCATGAGATATCTTATACGATTGTAGACCCTATAAACAACTATAAATCACTTTTACACGGTTATCTGATTTTCGGCCGAAATTGGTTTATAGCATACCGGTAACGTCAAATGTCTTCTGATGTTTTTGCAAATTTTTGAGTCCGCTTTATCTGGCTCGATTAACCATCTGTGCGATTTTCCGACATTTTCGTTCCGGGAGCTCAGAGGCCTAAAAAACGTGTATTAAATAACCATCAATTCGAGCTGTTTCGGGTGGTCGGAGCGGTCATTTTTATTTTGCAGCCTGTTTTTCTACCACGTATCCGAAATCGCATCATTAGATATCTTATTCGATTGTATACCCTATAAACAACTATAAATCACTTTTACACGGTTATCCGATTTTCGGCCGAAATTGGTTTATAGCATACCGGTAACGTCATATGTCTTCCGATGTTTTTGAAAAATTTTCAGTCTGCTTTATCTGGCTCGATTAACCATCTGTGCGATTTTCGAACAATTTCGTTCCGGGAGCTCAGAGGCCTGAAAAAGTGTATTGTATACCCTTCAATTCGAGCAGTTATGGGTGCTCGGAGCGGTCATTTTTATTTTTCAGCCTGTTTTTCTACCACGTGTCCGAAATCGCATCATGAGATATCTTACACGATTGTAGACCCTATAAACAACTATAAATCACTTTTACACGGTTATCCGATTTTCGGCCGAAATTGGTTTATAGCATACCGGTAACGTCAAATGTCTTCTAATGTTTTTGCAAATTTTTGAGTCCGCTTTATCTGGCTCGATTAACCATCTGTGCGATTTTCCGACATTTTCGTTCCGGGAGCTCAGAGGCCTAAAAAACGTGTATTAAATAACCATCAATTCGAGCTGTTTCGGGTGGTCGGATCGGTCATTTTTATTTTCCAGCTTGTTTTTCTACCACGTGTCCGAAATCGCATCATGAGATATCTTACACGATTGTAGACCCTATAAACAACTATAAATCACTTTTACACGGTTATCTGATTTTCGGCCGAAATTGGTTTATAGCATACCGGTAACGTCAAATGTCTTCTGATGTTTTTGCAAATTTTTGAGTCCGCTTTATCTGGCTCGATTAACCATCTGTGCGATTTTCCGACATTTTCGTTCCGGGAGCTCAGAGGCCTAAAAAAGTGTATTGTATACCCTTCAATTCGAGCAGTTATGGGTGCTCGGAGCGGACATTTTTATTTTTCAGCCTGTTTTTCTACCACGTGTCCGAAACTGCATCATGAGATATCTTATACGATTGTAGTCCCTATAAACAACTATAAATCACTTTTACACGGTTATCCGATTTTCGGCCGAAATTGGTTTATAGCATACCGGTAACGTCAAATGTCTTCTGATGTTTTTGCAAATTTTTGAGTCCGCTTTATCTGGCTCGATTAACCATCTGTGCGATTTTCCGACATTTTCGTTCCGGGAGCTCAGAGGCCTAAAAAACGTGTATTAAATAACCATCAATTCGAGCTGTTTCGGGTGGTCGGAGCGGTCATTTTTATTTTTCAGCTTGTTTTTCTACCACGTGTCCGAAATCGCATCATGAGATATCTTACACGATTGTAGACCCTATAAACAACTATAAATCACTTTTACACGGTTATCTGATTTTCGGCCGAAATTGGTTTATAGCATACCGGTAACGTCAAATGTCTTCTGATGTTTTTGCAAATTTTTGAGTCCGCTTTTTCTGGCTCGATTAACCATCTGTGCGATTTTCCGACATTTTCGTTCCGGGAGCTCAGAGGCCTAAAAAAGTGTATTGTATACCCTTCAATTCGAGCAGTTATGGGTGCTCGGAGCGGTCATTTTTATATTTCAGCCTGTTTTTCTACCACGTGTCCGAAATCGCATCATGAGATATCTTATACGATTGTAGACCCTATAAACAACTAATAATCACTTTTACACGGTTATCCGATTTTTGGCCGAAATTGGTTTATAGCATACCGGTAAAGTCAAATGTCTTCTGATGTTTTTGCAAATTTTTGAGTCCGCTTTATCTGGCTCGATTAACCATCTGTGCGATTTTCCGACATTTTCGTTCCGGGAGCTCAGAGGCCTAAAAAAGTGTATTGTATACCCTTCAATTCGAGCAGTTATGGGTGCTCGGAGCGGTCATTTTTATTTTTCAGCCTGTTTTTCTACCACGTGTCCGAAATTGCATCATGAGATATCTTATACGATTGTAGTCCCTATAAACAATTATAAATCACTTTTAAACGGTTATCCGATTTTCGGCCGAAATTGGTTTATAGCATACAGGTAACGTCAAATGTCTTCTGATGTTTTTGCAAATTTTTGAGTCCGCTTTATCTGGCTCGATTAACCATCTGTGCGATTTTCCGACATTTTCGTTCCGGGAGCTCAGAGGCTTAAAAAAGTGTATTGTATACCCTTCAATTCGAGCATTTATGGGTGCTCGGAGCGGTCATTTTTATTTTTCAGCCTGTTTTTCTACCACGTGTCCGAAATCGCATCATGAGATATCTTATACGATTGTAGACCCTATAAACAACTATAAATCACTTTTACACGGTTATCCGATTTTCGGCCGAAATTGGTTTATAGCATACCGGTAACGTCAAATGTCTTCTGATGTTTTTGCAAATTTTTGAGTCCGCTTTATCTGGCTCGATTAACCATCTGTGCGATTTTCCGACATTTTCGTTCCGGGAGCTCAGAGGCCTAAAAAACGTGTATTAAATAACCATCAATTCGAGCTGTTTCGGGTGGTCGGAGCGGTCATTTTTATTTTTCAGCTTGTTTTTCTACCACGTGTCCGAAATCGCATCATGAGATATCTTACACGATTGTAGACCCTATAAACAACTATAAATCACTTTTACACGGTTATATTATTTTCGGCCGAAATTGGTTTATAGCATACCGGTAACGTCAAATGTCTTCTGATGTTTTTGCAAATTTTTGAGTCCGCTTTTTCTGGCTCGATTAACCATCTGTGCGATTTTCCGACATTTTCGTTCCGGGAGCTCAGAGGCCTAAAAAAGTGTATTGTATACCCTTCAATTCGAGCAGTTGTGGGTGCTCGGAGCGGTCATTTTTATTTTTCAGCCTGTTTTTCTACCACGTGTCCGAAATCGCATCATGAGATATCTTATACGATTGTAGACCCTATAAACACCTAATAATCACTTTTACACGGTTATCCGATTTTTGGCCGAAATTGGTTTATAGCATACCGGTAAAGTCAAATGTCTTCTGATGTTTTTGCAAATTTTTGAGTCCGCTTTATCTGGCTCGATTAACCATCTGTGCGATTTTCCGACATTTTCGTTCCGGGAGCTCAGAGGCCTAAAAAAGAGTATTGTATACCCTTCAATTCGAGCAGTTATGGGTGCTCGGAGCGGTCATTTTTATTTTTCAGCCTGTTTTTCTACCACGTGTCCGAAATTGCATCATGAGATATCTTATACGATTGTAGTCCCTATAAACAACTATAAATCACTTTTACACGGTTATCCGATTTTCGGCCGAAATTGGTTTATAGCATACCGGTAACGTCAAATGTCTTCTGATGTTTTTGCAAATTTTTGAGTCCGCTTTATCTGGCTCGATTAACCATCTGTGCGATTTTCCGACATTTTCGTTCCGGGAGCTCAGAGGCCTAAAAAAGTGTATCGTATACCCTTCAATTCGAGCATTTATGGGTGCTCGGAGCGGTCATTTTTATTTTTCAGCCTGTTTTTCTACCACCTGTCCGAAATCGCATCATGAGATATCTTATACGATTGTAGACCCTATAAACAACTATAAATCACTTTTACACGGTTATCCGATTTTCGGCCGAAATTGGTTTATAGCATACCGGTAACGTCAAATGTCTTCTGATGTTTTTGCAAATTTTTGAGTCCGCTTTATCTGGCTCGATTAACCATCTGTGCGATTTTCCGACATTTTCGTTCCGGGAGCTCAGAGGCCTAAAAAAGTGTATTGTATACCCTTCAATTCGAGCAGTTATGGGTGCTCGGAGCGGTCATTTTTATTTTTCAGCCTGTTTTTCTACCACGTGTCCGAAATCGCATCATGAGATATCTTATACGATTGTAGACCCTATAAACAACTATAAATCACGTTGACACGGTTATCCGATTTTCGGCCGAAATTGGTTTATAGCATACCGGTAACGTCAAATGTCTTCTGATGTTTTTGCAAATTTTTGAGTCCGCTTTATCTGGCTCGATTAACCATCTGTGCGATTTTCCGACATTTTCGTTCCGGGAGCTCAGAGGCCTAAAAAAGTGTATTGTATACCCTTCAATTCGAGCATTTATGGGTGCTCGGAGCGGTCATTTTTATTTTTCAGCCTGTTTTTCTACCACCTGTCCGAAATCGCATCATGAGATATCTTATACGATTGTAGACCCTATAAACAACTATAAATCACTTTTACACGGTTATCCGATTTTCGGCCGAAATTGGTTTATAGCATACCGGTAACGTCAAATGTCTTCTGATGTTTTTGCAAATTTTTGAGTCCGCTTTATCTGGCTCGATTAACCATCTGTGCGATTTTCCGACATTATCGTTCCGGGAGCTCAGAGGCCTAAAAAAGTGTATTGTATACCCTTCAATTCGAGCAGTTATGGGTGCTCGGAGCGGTCATTTTTATTTTTCAGCCTGTTTTTCTACCACGTGTCCGAAATCGCATCATGAGATATCTTATACGATTGTAGACCCTATAAACAACTATAAATCACGTTGACACGGTTATCCGATTTTCGGCCGAAATTGGTTTATAGCATACCGGTAACGTCAAATGTCTTCTGATGTTTTTGCAAATTTTTGAGTCCGCTTTATCTGGCTCGATTAACCATCTGTGCGATTTTCCGACATTTTCGTTCCGGGAGCTCAGAGGCCTAAAAAACGTTATTAAATAACCATCAATTCGAGCTGTTTCGGGTGGTCGGAGCGGTCATTTTTATTTTTCTGCTTGTTTTTCTACCACGTGTCCGAAATCGCATCATGAGATATCTTATACGATTGTAGACCCTATAAACAACTATAAATCACTTTTACACGGTTATCCGATTTTCGGCCGAAATTGGTTTATAGCATACCGGTAACGTCAAATGTCTTCTGATGCTTTTGCAAATTTTTGAGTCCGCTTTATCTGGCTCGATTAACCATCTGTGCGATTTTCCGACATTTTCGTTCCGGGAGCTCAGAGGCCTAAAAAACGTGTATTAAATAACCATCAATTCGAGCTGTTTCGGGTGGTCGGAGCGGTCATTTTTATTTTGCAGCCTGTTTTTCTACCACGTATCCGAAATCGCATCATTAGATATCTTATTCGATTGTAGACCCTATAAACAACTATAAATCACTTTTACACGGTTATCCGATTTTCGGCCGAAATTGGTTTATAGCATACCGGTAACGTCAAATGTCTTCTGATGTTTTTGCAAATTTTTGAGTCCGCTTTTTCTGGCTCGATTAACCATCTGTGCGATTTTCCGACATTTTCGTTCCGGGAGCTCAGAGGCCTAAAAAAGTGTATTGTATACCCTTCAATTCGAGCAGTTATGGGTGCTCGGAGCGGTCATTTTTATTTTTCAGCCTATTTTTCTACCACGTGTCCGAAATCGCATCATGAGATATCTTATACGATTGTAGACCCTATAAACAACTAATAATCACTTTTACACGGTTATCCGATTTTTGGCCGAAATTGGTTTATAGCATACCGGTAAAGTCAAATGTCTTCTGATGTTTTTGCAAATTTTTGAGTCCGCTTTATCTGGCTCGATTAACCATTTGTGCGATTTTCCGACATTTTCGTTCCGGGAGCTCAGAGGCCTAAAAAACGTTATTAAATAACCATCAATTCGAGCTGTTTCGGGTGGTCGGAGCGGTCATTTTTATTTTTCTGCTTGTTTTTCTACCACGTGTCCGAAATCGCATCATGAGATATCTTATACGATTGTAGACCCTATAAACAACTATAAATCACGTTGACACGGTTATCCGATTTTCGGCCGAAATTGGTTTATAGCATACCGGTAACGTCAAATGTCTTCTGATGTTTTTGCAAATTTTTGAGTCCGCTTTATCTGGCTCGATTAACCATCTGTGCGATTTTCCGACATTTTCGTTCCGGAAGCTCAGAGGCCTAAAAAACGTGTATTAAATAACCATCAATTCGAGCTGTTTCGGGTGGTCGGAGCGGTCATTTTTATTTTTCAGCTTGTTTTTCTACCACGTGTCCGAAATCGCATCATGAGATATCTTACACGATTGTAGACCCTATAAACAACTATAAATCACTTTTACACGGTTATCCGATTTTCGGCCGAAATTGGTTTATAGCATACCGGAAACGTCAAATGTCGCCTGATGTTTTTGCAAATTTTTGAGTCCGCTTTATCTGGCTCGATTAACCATCTGTGCGATTTTCCGACATTTTCGTTCCGGGAGCTCAGAGGCCTAAAAAACGTGTATTAAATAACCATCAATTCGAGCTGTTTCGGGTGGTCGGAGCGGTCATTTTTATTTTGCAGCCTGTTTTTCTACCACGTATCCGAAATCGCATCATTAGATATCTTATTCGATTGTAGACCCTATAAACAACTATAAATCACTTTTACACGGTTATCCGATTTTCGGCCGAAATTGGTTTATAGCCTACCAGTAACGTCATATGTCTTCCGATGTTTTTGAAAAATTTTCAGTCCGCTTTATCTGGCTCGATTAACCATCTGTGCGATTTTCGAACAATTTCGTTCCGGGAGCTCTGAGACACAAAAAAGTGTATTGTATACCCTTCAATTCGAGCAGTTATGGGTGCTCGGAGCGGTCATTTTTATTTTTCAGCCTGTTTTTCTACCACGTGTCCGAAATCGCATCATGAGATATCTTTTACGATTGTAGACCCTATAAACAACTATAAATCACTTTTACACGGTTATCCGATTTTCGGCCGAAATTGGTTTATAGCATACCGGTAACGTCAAATGTCTTCTGATGTTTTTGCAAATTTTTGAGTCCGCTTTATCTGGCTCGATTAACCATCTGTGCGATTTTCCGACATTTTCGTTCCGGGAGCTCAGAGGCCTAAAAAACGTGTATTAAATAACCATCAATTCGAGCTGTTTCGGGTGGTCGGAGCGGTCATTTTTATTTTGCAGCCTGTTTTTCTACCACGTATCCGAAATCGCATCATTAGATATCTTATTCGATTGTAGACCCTATAAACAACTATAAATCACTTTTACACGGTTATCCGATTTTCGGCCGAAATTGGTTTATAGCATACCGGTAACGTCATATGTCTTCCGATGTTTTTGAAAATTTTTCAGTCCGCTTTATCTGGCTCGATTAACCATCTGTGCGATTTTCGAACAATTTCGTTCCGGGAGCTCAGAGGCCTAAAAAAGTGTATTGTATACCCTTCAATTCGAGCAGTTATGGGTGCTCGGAGCGGTCATTTTTATTTTTCAGCCTGTTTTTCTACCACGTGTCCGAAATCGCATCATGAGATATCTTATACGATTGTAGACCCTATAAACAACTAATAATCACTTTTACACGGTTATCCGATTTTTGGCCGAAATTGGTTTATAGCATACCGGTAACGTCAAATGTCTTCTGATGTTTTTGCAAATTTTTGAGTCCGCTTTATCCGGCTCGATTAACCATCTGTGCGATTTTCCGACATTTTCGTTCCGGGAGCTCAGAGGCCTAAAAAACGTGTATTAAATAACCATCAATTCGAGTTGTTTCGGGTGGTCGGAGCGGTCATTTTTATTTTGCAGCCTGTTTTTCTACCACGTATCCGAAATCGCATCATTAGATATCTTATTCGATTGTAGACCCTATAAACAACTATAAATCACTTTTACACGGTTATCCGATTTTCGGCCGAAATTGGTTTATAGCTTACCGGTAACGTCATATGTCTTCCGATGTTTTTGAAAATTTTTCAGTCCGCTTTATCTGGCTCGATTAACCATCTGTGCGATTTTCGAACAATTTCGTACCGGGAGCTCAGAGACCTAAAAAAGTGTATTGTATACCCTTCAATTCGAGCAGTTATGGGTGCTCGGAGCGGTCATTTTTATTTTTCAGCCTGTTTTTCTACCACGTGTCCGAAATTGCATCATGAGATATCTTATACGATTGTAGTCCCTATAAACAACTATAAATCACTTTTACACGGTTATCCGATTTTCGGCCGAAATTGGTTTATAGCATACCGGTAACGTCAAATGTCTTCTGATGTTTTTGCAAATTTTTGAGTCCGCTTTATCTGGCTCGATTAACCATCTGTGCGATTTTCCGACATTTTCGTTCCGGGAGCTCAGAGGCCTAAAAAAGTGTATTGTATACCCTTCAATTCGAGCATTTATGGGTGCTCGGAGCGGTCATTTTTATTTTTCAGCCTGTTTTTCTACCACCTGTCCGAAATCGCATCATGAGATATCTTATACGATTGTAGACCCTATAAACAACTATAAATCACTTTTACACGGTTATCCGATTTTCGGCCGAAATTGGTTTATAGCATACCGGTAACGTCAAATGTCTTCTGATGTTTTTGCAAATTTTTGAGTCCGCTTTATCTGGCTCGATTAACCATCTGTGCGATTTTCCGACATTTTCGTTCCGGGAGCTCAGAGGCCTAAAAAAGTGTATTGTATACCCTTCAATTCGAGCAGTTATGGGTGCTCGGAGCGGTCATTTTTATTTTTCAGCCTGTTTTTCTACCACGTGTCCGAAATCGCATCATGAGATATCTTATACGATTGTAGACCCTATAAACAACTATAAATCACGTTGACACGGTTATCCGATTTTCGGCCGAAATTGGTTTATAGCATACCGGTAACGTCAAATGTCTTCTGATGTTTTTGCAAATTTTTGAGTCCGCTTTATCTGGCTCGATTAACCATCTGTGCGATTTTCCGACATTTTCGTTCCGGGAGCTCAGAGGCCTAAAAAAGTGTATTGTATACCCTTCAATTCGAGCATTTATGGGTGCTCGGAGCGGTCATTTTTATTTTTCAGCCTGTTTTTCTACCACCTGTCCGAAATCGCATCATGAGATATCTTATACGATTGTAGACCCTATAAACAACTATAAATCACTTTTACACGGTTATCCGATTTTCGGCCGAAATTGGTTTATAGCATACCGGTAACGTCAAATGTCTTCTGATGTTTTTGCAAATTTCTGAGTCCGCTTTATCTGGCTCGATTAACCATCTGTGCGATTTTCCGACATTTTCGTTCCGGGAGCTCAGAGGCCTAAAAAAGTGTATTGTATACCCTTCAATTCGAGCATTTATGGGTGCTCGGAGCGGTCATTTTTATTTTTCAGCCTGTTTTTCTACCACCTGTCCGAAATCGCATCATGAGATATCTTATACGATTGTAGACCCTATAAACAACTATAAAACACTTTTACACGGTTATCCGATTTTCGGCCGAAATTGGTTTATAGCATACCGGTAACGTCAAATGTCTTCTGATGTTTTTGCAAATTTTTGAGTCCGCTTTATCTGGCTCGATTAACCATCTGTGCGATTTTCCGACATTTTCGTTCCGGGAGCTCAGAGGCCTAAAAAAGAGTATTGTATACCCTTCAATTCGAGCAGTTATGGGTGCTCGGAGCGGTCATTTTTATTTTTCAGCCTGTTTTTCTACCACGTGTCCGAAATTGCATCATGAGATATCTTATACGATTGTAGTCCCTATAAACAACTATAAATCACTTTTACACGGTTATCCGATTTTCGGCCGAAATTGGTTTATAGCATACCGGTAACGTCAAATGTCTTCTGATGTTTTTGCAAATTTTTGAGTCCGCTTTATCTGGCTCGATTAACCATCTGTGCGATTTTCCGACATTTTCGTTCCGGGAGCTCAGAGGCCTAAAAAAGTGTATTGTATACCCTTCAATTCGAGCATTTATGGGTGCTCGGAGCGGTCATTTTTATTTTTCAGCCTGTTTTTCTACCACCTGTCCGAAATCGCATCATGAGATATCTTATACGATTGTAGACCCTATAAACAACTATAAATCACTTTTACACGGTTATCCGATTTTCGGCCGAAATTGGTTTATAGCATACCGGTAACGTCAAATGTCTTCTGATGTTTTTGCAAATTTTTGAGTCCGCTTTATCTGGCTCGATTAACCATCTGTGCGATTTTCCGACATTTTCGTTCCGGGAGCTCAGAGGCCTAAAAAAGTGTATTGTATACCCTTCAATTCGAGCAGTTATGGGTGCTCGGAGCGGTCATTTTTATTTTTCAGCCTGTTTTTCTACCACGTGTCCGAAATCGCATCATGAGATATCTTATACGATTGTAGACCCTATAAACAACTATAAATCACGTTGACACGGTTATCCGATTTTCGGCCGAAATTGGTTTATAGCATACCGGTAACGTCAAATGTCTTCTGATGTTTTTGCAAATTTTTGAGTCCGCTTTATCTGGCTCGATTAACCATCTGTGCGATTTTCCGACATTTTCGTTCCGGGAGCTCAGAGGCCTAAAAAAGTGTATTGTATACCCTTCAATTCGAGCATTTATGGGTGCTCGGAGCGGTCATTTTTATTTTTCAGCCTGTTTTTCTACCACCTGTCCGAAATCGCATCATGAGATATCTTATACGATTGTAGACCCTATAAACAACTATAAATCACTTTTACACGGTTATCCGATTTTCGGCCGAAATTGGTTTATAGCATACCGGTAACGTCAAATGTCTTCTGATGTTTTTGCAAATTTCTGAGTCCGCTTTATCTGGCTCGATTAACCATCTGTGCGATTTTCCGACATTATCGTTCCGGGAGCTCAGAGGCCTAAAAAAGTGTATTGTATACCCTTCAATTCGAGCAGTTATGGGTGCTCGGAGCGGTCATTTTTATTTTTCAGCCTGTTTTTCTACCACGTGTCCGAAATCGCATCATGAGATATCTTATACGATTGTAGACCCTATAAACAACTATAAATCACGTTGACACGGTTATCCGATTTTCGGCCGAAATTGGTTTATAGCATACCGGTAACGTCAAATGTCTTCTGATGTTTTTGCAAATTTTTGAGTCCGCTTTATCTGGCTCGATTAACCATCTGTGCGATTTTCCGACATTTTCGTTCCGGGAGCTCAGAGGCCTAAAAAACGTTATTAAATAACCATCAATTCGAGCTGTTTCGGGTGGTCGGAGCGGTCATTTTTATTTTTCTGCTTGTTTTTCTACCACGTGTCCGAAATCGCATCATGAGATATCTTATACGATTGTAGACCCTATAAACAACTATAAATCACTTTTACACGGTTATCCGATTTTCGGCCGAAATTGGTTTATAGCATACCGGTAACGTCAAATGTCTTCTGATGCTTTTGCAAATTTTTGAGTCCGCTTTATCTGGCTCGATTAACCATCTGTGCGATTTTCCGACATTTTCGTTCCGGGAGCTCAGAGGCCTAAAAAACGTGTATTAAATAACCATCAATTCGAGCTGTTTCGGGTGGTCGGAGCGGTCATTTTTATTTTGCAGCCTGTTTTTCTACCACGTATCCGAAATCGCATCATTAGATATCTTATTCGATTGTAGACCCTATAAACAACTATAAATCACTTTTACACGGTTATCCGATTTTCGGCCGAAATTGGTTTATAGCATACCGGTAACGTCATATGTCTTCCGATGTTTTTGAAAAATTTCCAGTCCGCTTTATCTGGCTCGATTAACCATCTATGCGATTTTCGAACAATTTCGTTCCGGGAGCTCAGAGACCTAAAAAAGTGTATTGTATACCCTTCAATTCGAGCATTTATGGGTGCTCGGAGCGGTCATTTTTATTTTTCAGCCTGTTTTTCTACCACGTGTCCGAAATCGCATCATGAGATATCTTATACGATTGTAGACCCTATAAACAACTATAAATCACTTTTACACGGTTATCCGATTTTCGGCCGAAATTGGTTTATAGCATACCGGTAACGTCAAATGTCTTCTGATGTTTTTGCAAATTTTTGAGTCCGCTTTATCTGGCTCGATTAACCATCTGTGCGATTTTCCGACATTTTCGTTCCGGGAGCTCAGAGGCCTAAAAAACGTGTATTAAATAACCATCAATTCGAGCTGTTTCGGGTGGTCGGAGCGGTCATTTTTATTTTTCAGCTTGTTTTTCTACCACGTGTCCGAAATCGCATCATGAGATATCTTACACGATTGTAGACCCTATAAACAACTATAAATCACTTTTACACGGTTATCCGATTTTCGGCCGAAATTGGTTTATAGCATACCGGTAACGTCAAATGTCTTCTGATGTTTTTGCAAATTTTTGAGTCCGCTTTATCTGGCTCGATTAACCATCTGTGCGATTTTCCGACATTTTCGTTCCGGGAGCTCAGAGGCCTAAAAAACGTGTATTAAATAACCATCAATTCGAGCTGTTTCGGGTGGTCGGAGCGGTCATTTTTATTTTTCAGCCTGTTTTTCTACCACGTGTCCGAAATCGCATCATGAGATATCTTACACGATTGTAGACCCTATAAACAACTATAAATCACTTTTACACGGTTATCCGATTTTCGGCCGAAATTGGTTTATAGCATACCGGTAACGTCAAATGTCTTCTGATGTTTTTGCAAATTTTTGAGTCCGCTTTATCTGGCTCGATTAACCATCTGTGCGATTTTCCGACATTTTCGTTCCGGGAGCTCAGAGGCCTAAAAAACGTGTATTAAATAACCATCAATTCGAGCTGTTTCGGGTGGTCGGAGCGGTCATTTTTATTTTGCAGCCTGTTTTTCTACCACGTATCCGAAATCGCATCATTAGATATCTTATTCGATTGTAGACCCTATAAACAACTATAAATCACTTTTACACGGTTATCCGATTTTCGGCCGAAATTGGTTTATAGCATACCGGTAACGTCATATGTCTTCCGATGTTTTTGAAAAATTTCCAGTCCGCTTTATCTGGCTCGATTAACCATCTATGCGATTTTCGAACAATTTCGTTCCGGGAGCTCAGAGACCTAAAAAAGTGTATTGTATACCCTTCAATTCGAGCATTTATGGGTGCTCGGAGCGGTCATTTTTATTTTTCAGCCTGTTTTTCTACCACGTGTCCGAAATCGCATCATGAGATATCTTATACGATTGTAGACCCTATAAACAACTATAAATCACTTTTACACGGTTATCCGATTTTCGGCCGAAATTGGTTTATAGCATACCGGTAACGTCAAATGTCTTCTGATGTTTTTGCAAATTTTTGAGTCCGCTTTATCTGGCTCGATTAACCATCTGTGCGATTTTCCGACATTTTCGTTCCGGGAGCTCAGAGGCCTAAAAAACGTGTATTAAATAACCATCAATTCGAGCTGTTTCGGGTGGTCGGAGCGGTCATTTTTATTTTTCAGCTTGTTTTTCTACCACGTGTCCGAAATCGCATCATGAGATATCTTACACGATTGTAGACCCTATAAACAACTATAAATCACTTTTACACGGTTATCCGATTTTCGGCCGAAATTGGTTTATAGCATACCGGTAACGTCAAATGTCTTCTGATGTTTTTGCAAATTTTTGAGTCCGCTTTATCTGGCTCGATTAACCATCTGTGCGATTTTCCGACATTTTCGTTCCGGGAGCTCAGAGGCCTAAAAAACGTGTATTAAATAACCATCAATTCGAGCTGTTTCGGGTGGTCGGAGCGGTCATTTTTATTTTTCAGCCTGTTTTTCTACCACGTGTCCGAAATCGCATCATGAGATATCTTACACGATTGTAGACCCTATAAACAACTATAAATCACTTTTACACGGTTATCCGATTTTCGGCCGAAATTGGTTTATAGCATACCGGTAACGTCAAATGTCTTCTGATGTTTTTGCAAATTTTTGAGTCCGCTTTATCTGGCTCGATTAACCATCTGTGCGATTTTCCGACATTTTCGTTCCGGGAGCTCAGAGGCCTAAAAAACGTTATTAAATAACCATCAATTCGAGCTGTTTCGGGTGGTCGGAGCGGTCATTTTTATTTTTCAGCTTGTTTTTCTACCACGTGTCCGAAATCACTTCATGAGATATCTAATACGATTGTAGACCCTATAAACAACTATAAATCACTTTTACACGGTTATCCGATTTTCGGCCGAAATTGGTTTATAGCATACCGGAAACGTCAAATGTCGCCTGATGTTTTTGCAAATTTTTGAGTCCGCTTTATCTGGCTCGATTAACCATCTGTGCGATTTTCCGACATTTTCATTCCGGGAGCTCAGAGGCCTAAAAAACGTGTATTAAATAACCATCAATTCGAGCTGTTTCGGGTGGTCGGAGCGGTCATTTTTATTTTGCAGCCTGTTTTTCTACCACGTATCCGAAATCGCATCATTAGATATCTTATTCGATTGTAGACCCTATAAACAACTATAAATCACTTTTACACGGTTATCCGATTTTCGGCCGAAATTGGTTTATAGCCTACCAGTAACGTCATATGTCTTCCGATGTTTTTGAAAAATTTTCAGTCCGCTTTATCTGGCTCGATTAACCATCTGTGCGATTTTCGAACAATTTCGTTCCGGGAGCTCTGAGACCCAAAAAAGTGTATTGTATACCCTTCAATTCGAGCAGTTATGGGTGCTCGGAGCGGTCATTTTTATTTTTCAGCCTGTTTTTCTACCACGTGTCCGAAATCGCATCATGAGATATCTTTTACGATTGTAGACCCTATAAACAACTATAAATCACTTTTACACGGTTATCCGATTTTCGGCCGAAATTGGTTTATAGCATACCGGTAACGTCAAATGTCTTCTGATGTTTTTGCAAATTTTTGAGTCCGCTTTATCAGGCTCGATTAACCATCTGTGCGATTTTCCGACATTTTCGTTCCGGGAGCTCAGAGGCCTAAAAAACGTGTATTAAATAACCATCAATTCGAGCTGTTTCGGGTGGTCGGAGCGGTCATTTTTATTTTGCAGCCTGTTTTTCTACCACGTATCCGAAATCGCATCATTAGATATCTTATTCGATTGTAGACCCTATAAACAACTATAAATCACTTTTACACGGTTATCCGATTTTCGGCCGAAATTGGTTTATAGCATACCGGTAACGTCATATGTCTTCCGATGTTTTTGAAAATTTTTCAGTCCGCTTTATCTGGCTCGATTAACCATCTGTGCGATTTTCGAACAATTTCGTTCCGGGAGCTCAGAGGCCTAAAAAAGTGTATTGTATACCCTTCAATTCGAGCAGTTATGGGTGCTCGGAGCGGTCATTTTTATTTTTCAGCCTGTTTTTCTACCACGTGTCCGAAATCGCATCATGAGATATCTTATACGATTGTAGACCCTATAAACAACTAATAATCACTTTTACACGGTTATCCGATTTTTGGCCGAAATTGGTTTATAGCATACCGGTAACGTCAAATGTCTTCTGATGTTTTTGCAAATTTTTGAGTCCGCTTTATCCGGCTCGATTAACCATCTGTGCGATTTTCCGACATTTTCGTTCCGGGAGCTCAGAGGCCTAAAAAACGTGTATTAAATAACCATCAATTCGAGTTGTTTCGGGTGGTCGGAGCGGTCATTTTTATTTTGCAGCCTGTTTTTCTACCACGTATCCGAAATCGCATCATTAGATATCTTATTCGATTGTAGACCCTATAAACAACTATAAATCACTTTTACACGGTTATCCGATTTTCGGCCGAAATTGGTTTATAGCATACCGGTAACGTCATATGTCTTCCGATGTTTTTGAAAATTTTTCAGTCCGCTTTATCTGGCTCGATTAACCATCTGTGCGATTTTCGAACAATTTCGTACCGGGAGCTCAGAGACCTAAAAAAGTGTATTGTATACCCTTCAATTCGAGCATTTATGGGTGCTCGGAGCGGTCATTTTTATTTTTCAGCCTGTTTTTCTACCACGTGTCCGAAATCGCATCATGAGATATCTTATACGATTGTAGACCCTATAAACAACTATAAATCACTTTTACACGGTTATCCGATTTTCGGCCGAAATTGGTTTATAGCATACCGGTAACGTCAAATGTCTTCTGATGTTTTTGCAAATTTTTGAGTCCGCTTTATCTGGCTCGATTAACCATCTGTGGAATTTTCCGACATTTTAGTTCCGGGAGCTCAGAGGCCTAAAAAACGTGTATAAAAAAACCATCAAATCGAGCTGTTTCGGGTGGTCGGAGCGGTCATTTTTATTTTGCAGCCTGTTTTTCTACCACGTATCCGAAATCGCATCATTAGATATCTTATTCGATTGTAGACCCTATAAACAACTATAAATCACTTTTACACGGTTATCCGATTTTCGGCCGAAATTGGTTTATAGCATACCGGTAACGTCATATGTCTTCCGATGTTTTTGAAAAAATTTCAGTCCGCTTTATATGGCTCGATTAACCATCTGTGCGATTTTCGAACAATTTCCTTCCGGGAGCTCAGAGACCTAAAAAAGTGTATTGTATACCCTTCAATTCGAACATTTATGGGTGCTCGGAGCGGTCATTTTTATTTTTCAGCCTGTTTTTCTACCACGTGTCCGAAATCGCATCATGAGATATCTTATACGATTGTAGATCCTATAAACAACTATAAATCACTTTTACACGGTTATCCGATTTTCGGCCGAAATTGGTTTATAGCATACCGGTAACGTCAAATGTCTTCTGATGTTTTTGCAAATTTTTGAGTCCACTTTATCTGGCTCGATTAACCATCTGTGCGATTTTCCGACATTTTCGTTCCGGGAGCTCAGAGGCCTAAAAAACGTGTATTAAATAACCATCAATTCGAGCTGTTTCGGGTGGTCGGAGCGGTCATTTTTATTTTTCAGCTTGTTTTTCTACCACGTGTCCGAAATCGCATCATGAGATATCTTAGACGATTGTAGACCCTATAAACAACTATAAATCACTTTTACACGGTTATCCGATTTTCGGCCGAAATTGGTTTATAGCATACCGGTAACGTCAAATGTCTTCTGATGTTTTTGCAAATTTTTGAGTCCGCTTTATCCGGCTCGATTAACCATCTGTGCGATTTTCCGACATTTTCGTTCCGGGAGCTCAGAGGCCTTAAAAACGTGTATTAAATAACCATCAATTCGAGCTGTTTCGGGTGGTCGGAGCGGTCATTTTTATTTTTCAGCTTGTTTTTCTACCACGTGTCCGAAATCGCATCATGAGATATCTTAGACGATTGTAGACCCTATAAACAACTATAAATCACTTTTACACGGTTATCCGATTTTCGGCCTAAATTGGTTTATAGCATACCGGTAACGTCATATGTCTTCCGATGTTTTTGAAAAATTTTCAGTCCGCTTTATCTGGCTCGATTAACCATCTGTGCGATTTTCGAACAATTTCGTTCCGGGAGCTCTGAGACCCAAAAAAGTGTATTGTATACCCTTCAATTCGAGCAGTTATGGGTGCTCGGAGCGGTCATTTTTATTTTTCAGCCTGTTTTTCTACCACGTGTCCGAAATCGCATCATGAGATATCTTTTACGATTGTAGACCCTATAAACAACTATAAATCACTTTTACACGGTTATCCGATTTTCGGCCGAAATTGGTTTATAGCATACCGGTAACGTCAAATGTCTTCTGATGCTTTTGCAAATTTTTGAGTCCGCTTTATCTGGCTCGATTAACCATCTGTGCGATTTTCCGACATTTTCGTTCCGGGAGCTCAGAGGCCTAAAAAACGTGTATTAAATAACCATCAATTCGAGCTGTTTCGGGTGGTCGGAGCGGTCATTTTTATTTTGCAGCCTGTTTTTCTACCACGTATCCGAAATCGCATCATTAGATATCTTATTCGATTGTAGACCCTATAAACAACTATAAATCACTTTTACACGGTTATCCGATTTTCGGCCGAAATTGGTTTATAGCATACCGGTAACGTCATATGTCTTCCGATGTTTTTGAAAAAATTTCAGTCCGCTTTATCTGGCTCGATTAACCATCTGTGCGATTTTCGAACAATTTCGTTCCGGGAGCTCAGAGGCCTAAAAAAGTGTATTGTATACCCTTCAATTCGAGCAGTTATGGGTGCTCGGAGCGGTCATTTTTATTTTTCAGCCTGTTTTTCTACCACGTGTCCGAAATCGCATCATGAGATATCTTACACGATTGTAGACCCTATAAACAACTATAAATCACTTTTACACGGTTATCCGATTTTCGGCCGAAATTGGTTTATAGCATACCGGTAACGTCAAATGTCTTCTGATGTTTTTGCAAATTTTTGAGTCCGCTTTATCTGGCTCGATTAACCATCTGTGCGATTTTCCGACATTTTCGTTCCGGGAGCTCAGAGGCCTAAAAAACGTGTATTAAATAACCATCAATTCGAGTTGTTTCGGGTGGTCGGAGCGGTCATTTTTATTTTGCAGCCTGTTTTTCTACCACGTATCCGAAATCGCATCATTAGATATCTTATTCGATTGTAGACCCTATAAACAACTATAAATCACTTTTACACGGTTATCCGATTTTCGGCCGAAATTGGTTTATAGCATACCGGTAACGTCATATGTCTTCCGATGTTTTTGAAAATTTTTCAGTCCGCTTTATCTGGCTCGATTAACCATCTGTGCGATTTTCGAACAATTTCGTACCGGGAGCTCAGAGACCTAAAAAAGTGTATTGTATACCCTTCAATTCGAGCATTTATGGGTGCTCGGAGCGGTCATTTTTATTTTTCAGCCTGTTTTTCTACCACGTGTCCGAAATCGCATCATGAGATATCTTATACGATTGTAGACCCTATAAACAACTATAAATCACTTTTACACGGTTATCCGATTTTCGGCCGAAATTGGTTTATAGCATACCGGTAACGTCAAATGTCTTCTGATGTTTTTGCAAATTTTTGAGTCCGCTTTATCTGGCTCGATTAACCATCTGTGGAATTTTCCGACATTTTAGTTCCGGGAGCTCAGAGGCCTAAAAAACGTGTATAAAAAAACCATCAAATCGAGCTGTTTCGGGTGGTCGGAGCGGTCATTTTTATTTTGCAGCCTGTTTTTCTACCACGTGTCCGAAATCGCATCATGAGATATCTTATACGATTGTAGACCCTATAAACAACTATAAATCACTTTTACACGGTTATCCGATTTTCGGCCGAAATTGGTTTATAGCATACCGGTAACGTCAAATGTCTTCTGATGTTTTTGCAAATTTTTGAGTCCACTTTATCTGGCTCGATTAACCATCTGTGCGATTTTCCGACATTTTCGTTCAGGGAGCTCAGAGGCCTAAAAAACGTGTATTAAATAACCATCAATTCGAGCTGTTTCGGGTGGTCGGAGCGGTCATTTTTATTTTTCAGCTTGTTTTTCTACCACGTGTCCGAAATCGCATCATGAGATATCTTAGACGATTGTAGACCCTATAAACAACTATAAATCACTTTTACACGGTTATCCGATTTTCGGCCGAAATTGGTTTATAGCATACCGGTAACGTCAAATGTCTTCTGATGTTTTTGCAAATTTTTGAGTCCGCTTTATCCGGCTCGATTAACCATCTGTGCGATTTTCCGACATTTTCGTTCCGGGAGCTCAGAGGCCTAAAAAACGTGTATTAAATAACCATCAATTCGAGCTGTTTCGGGTGGTCGGAGCGGTCATTTTTATTTTTCAGCTTGTTTTTCTACCACGTGTCCGAAATCGCATCATGAGATATCTTAGACGATTGTAGACCCTATAAACAACTATAAATCACTTTTACACGGTTATCCGATTTTCGGCCGAAATTGGTTTATAGCATACCGGTAACGTCAAATGTCTTCTGATGTTTTTGCAAATTTTTGAGTCCGCTTTATCCGGCTCGATTAACCATCTGTGCGATTTTCCGACATTTTCGTTCCGGGAGCTCAGAGGCCTAAAAAACGTGTATTAAATAACCATCAATTCGAGCTGTTTCGGGTGGTCGGAGCGGTCATTTTTATTTTTCAGCTTGTTTTTCTACCACGTGTCCGAAATCGCATCATGAGATATCTTACACGATTGTAGACCCTATAAACAACTATAAATCACTTTTACACGGTTATCCGATTTTCGGCCGAAATTGGTTTATAGCATACCGGTAACGTCAAATGTCTTCTGATGTTTTTGCAAATTTTTGAGTCCGCTTTATCTGGCTCGATTAACCATCTGTGCGATTTTCCGACATTTTCGTTCCCGGAGCTCAGAGGCCTAAAAAACGTGTATTAAATAACCATCAATTCGAGCTGTTTCGGGTGGTCGGAGCGGTCATTTTTATTTTGCAGCCTGTTTTTCTACCACGTATCCGAAATCGCATCATTAGATATCTTATTCGATTGTAGACCCTATAAACAACTATAAATCACTTTTACACGGTTATCCGATTTTCGGCCGAAATTGGTTTATAGCATACCGGTAACGTCATATGTCTTCCGATGTTTTTGAAAAATTTTCAGTCCGCTTTATCTGGCTCGATTAACCATCTGTGCGATTTTCGAACAATTTCGTTCCGGGAGCTCAGAGGCCTAAAAAAGTGTATTGTATACCCTTCAATTCGAGCAGTTATGGGTGCTCGGAGCGGTCATTTTTATTTTTCAGCCTGTTTTTCTACCACGTGTCCGAAATCGCATCATGAGATATCTTACACGATTGTAGACCCTATAAACAACTATAAATCACTTTTACACGGTTATCCGATTTTCGGCCGAAATTGGTTTATAGCATACCGGTAACGTCAAATGTCTTCTGATGTTTTTGCAAATTTTTGAGTCCGCTTTATCTGGCTCGATAAACCATCTGTGCGATTTTCCGACATTTTCGTTCCGGGAGCTTAGAGGCCTAAAAAACGTGTATTAAATAACCATCAATTCGAGTTGTTTCGGGTGGTCGGAGCGGTCATTTTTATTTTGCAGCCTGTTTTTCTACCACGTATCCGAAATCGCATCATTAGATATCTTATTCGATTGTAGACCCTATAAACAACTATAAATCACTTTTACACGGTTATCCGATTTTCGGCCGAAATTGGTTTATAGCATACCGGTAACGTCAAATGTCTTCTGATGTTTTTGCAAATTTTTGAGTCCACTTTATCTGGCTCGATTAACCATCTGTGCGATTTTCCGACATTTTCGTTCCGGGAGCTCAGAGGCCTAAAAAACGTGTATTAAATAACCATCAATTCGAGATGTTTCGGGTGGTCGGAGCGGTCATTTTTATTTTTCAGCTTGTTTTTCTACCACGTGTCCGAAATCGCATCATGAGATATCTTAGACGATTGTAGACCCTATAAACAACTATAAATCACTTTTACACGGTTATCCGATTTTCGGCCGAAATTGGTTTATAGCATACCGGTAACGTCAAATGTCTTCTGATGTTTTTGCAAATTTTTGAGTCCGCTTTATCCGGCTCGATTAACCATCTGTGCGATTTTCCGACATTTTCGTTCCGGGAGCTCAGAGGCCTAAAAAACGTGTATTAAATAACCATCAATTCGAGCTGTTTCGGGTGGTCGGAGCGGTCATTTTTATTTTTCAGCTTGTTTTTCTACCACGTGTCCGAAATCGCATCTTGAGATATCTTACACGATTGTAGACCCTATAAACAACTATAAATCACTTTTACACGGTTATCCGATTTTCGGCCGAAATTGGTTTATAGCATACCGGTAACGTCAAATGTCTTCTGATGTTTTTGCAAATTTTTGAGTCCGCTTTATCTGGCTCGATTAACCATCTGTGCGATTTTCCGATATTTTCGTTCCCGGAGCTCAGAGGCCTAAAAAACGTGTATTAAATAACCATCAATTTGAGCTGTTTCGGGTGGTCGGAGCGGTCATTTTTATTTTGCAGCCTGTTTTTCTACCACGTATCCGAAATCGCATCATTAGATATCTTATTCGATTGTAGACCCTATAAACAACTATAAATCACTTTTACACGGTTATCCGATTTTCGGCCGAAATTGGTTTATAGCATACCGGTAACGTCAAATGTCTTCTGATGTTTTTGCAAATTTTTGAGTCCGCTTTATCTGGCTCGATTAACCATCTGTGCGATTTTCCGACATTTTCGTTCCGGGAGCTCAGAGGCCTAAAAAACGTGTATTAAATAACCATCAATTCGAGCTGTTTCGGGTGGTCAGAGCGGTCATTTTTATTTTGCAGCCTGTTTTTCTACCACGTATCCGAAATCGCATCATTAGATATCTTATTCGATTGTAGACCCTATAAACAACTATAAATCACTTTTACACGGTAATCCGATTTTCGGCCGAAATTGGTTTATAGCATACCGGTAACGTCATATGTCTTCCGATGTTTTTGAAAAACTTTCAGTCCGCTTTATCTGGCTCGATTAACCATCTGTGCGATTTTCGAACAATTTCGTTCCGGGAGCTCAGAGGCCTAAAAAAGTGTATTGTATACCCTTCAATTCGAGCAGTTATGGGTGCTCGGAGCGGTCATTTTTATTTTTCAGCCTGTTTTTCTACCACGTGTCCGAAATCGCATCATGAGATATCTTACACGATTGTAGACCCTATAAACAACTATAAATCACTTTTACACGGTTATCCGATTTTCGGCCGAAATTGGTTTATAGCATACCGGTAACGTCAAATGTCTTCTGATGTTTTTGCAAATTTTTGAGTCCGCTTTATCTGGCTCGATAAACCATCTGTGCGATTTTCCGACATTTTCGTTCCGGGAGCTCAGAGGCCTAAAAAACGTGTATTAAATAACCATCAATTCGAGCTGTTTCGGGTGGTCGGAGCGGTCATTTTTATTTTGCAGCCTGTTTTTCTACCACGTATCCGAAATCGCATCATTAGATATCTTATTCGATTGTAGACCCTATAAACAACTATAAATCACTTTTACACGGTAATCCGATTTTCGGCCGAAATTGGTTTATAGCATACCGGTAACGTCATATGTCTTCCGATGTTTTTGAAAAATTTTCAGTCCGCTTTATCTGGCTCGATTAACCATCTGTGCGATTTTCGAACATTTGTTCCAGGAGCTCAAAGGCCTAAAAAAGTGTATTGTATACCCTTCAATTCGAGCAGTTATGGGTGCTCGGAGCGGTCATTTTTATTTTTCAGCCTGTTTTTCTACCACGTGTCCGAAATCGCATCATGAGATATCTTACACGATTGTAGACCCTATAAACAACTATAAATCACTTTTACACGGTTATCCGATTTTCGGCCGAAATTGGTTTATAGCATACCGGTAACGTCAAATGTCTTCTGATGTTTTTGCAAATTTTTGAGTCCGCTTTATCGAGCTCGATAAACCATCTGTGCGATTTTCCGACATTTTCGTTCCGGGAGCTCAGAGGCCTAAAAAACGTGTATTAAATAACCATCAATTCGAGTTGTTTCGGGTGGTCGGAGCGGTCATTTTTATTTTGCAGCCTGTTTTTCTACCACGTATCCGAAATCGCATCATTAGATATCTTATTCGATTGTAGACCCTATAAACAACTATAAATCACTTTTACACGGTTATCCGATTTTCGGCCGAAATTGGTTTATAGCATACCGGTAACGTCATATGTCTTCCGATGTTTTTGAAAAAATTTCAGTCCGCTTTATCTGGCTCGATTAACCATCTGTGCGATTTTCGAACAATTTCGTTCCGGGAGCTCAGAGACCTAAAAAAGTGTATTGTATACCCTTCAATTCGAGCATTTATGGGTGCTCGGAGCGGTCATTTTTATTTTTCAGCCTGTTTTTCTACCACCTGTCCGAAATCGCATCATGAGATATCTTATACGATTGTAGACCCTATAAACAACTATAAATCACTTTTACACGGTTATCCGATTTTCGGCCGAAATTGGTTTATAGCATACCGGTAACGTCAAATGTCTTCTGATGTTTTTGCAAATTTTAGAGTCCGCTTTATCTGGCTCGATTAACCATCCGTGCGATTTTCCGACATTTTCGTTCCGGGAGCTCAGAGGCCTAAAAAACGTGTATTAAATAACCATCAATTCGAGCTGTTTCGGGTGGTCGGAGCGGTCATTTTTATTTTGCAGCCTGTTTTTCTACCACGTATCCGAAATCGCATCATTAGATATCTTATTCGATTGTAGACCCTATAAACAACTATAAATCACTTTTACACGGTTATCCGATTTTCGGCCAAAATTGGTTTATAGCATACCGGTAACGTCATATGTCTTCCGATGTTTTTGAAAAATTTTCAGTCCGCTTTATATGGCTCGATTAACCATCTGTGCGATTTTCGAACAATTTCCTTCCGGGAGCTCAGAGACCTAAAAAAGTGTATTGTATACCCTTCAATTCGAGCATTTATGGGTGCTCGGAGCGGTCATTTTTATTTTTCAGCCTGTTTTTCTACCACGTGTCCGAAATCGCATCATGAGATATCTTATACGATTGTAGACCCTATAAACAACTATAAATCACTTTTACACGGTTATCCGATTTTCGGCCGAAATTGGTTTATAGCATACCGGTAACGTCAAATGTCTTCTGATGTTTTTGCAAATTTTTGAGTCCGCTTTATCCGGCTCGATTAACCATCTGTGCGATTTTCCGACATTTTCGTTCCGGGAGCTCAGAGGCCTAAAAAACGTGTATTAAATAACCATCAATTCGAGCTGTTTCGGGTGGTCGGAGCGGTCATTTTTATTTTTCAGCTTGTTTTTCTACCACGTGTCCGAAATCGCATCATGAGATATCTTACACGATAGTAGACCCTATAAACAACTATAAATCACTTTTACACGGTTATCCGATTTTCGGCCGAAATTGGTTTATAGCATACCGGTAACGTCAAATGTCTTCTGATGTTTTTGCAAATTTTTGAGTCCGCTTTATCTGGCTCGATTAACCATCTGTGCGATTTTCCGACATTTTCGTTCCCGGAGCTCAGAGGCCTAAAAAACGTGTATTAAATAACCATCAATTTGAGCTGTTTCGGGTGGTCGGAGCGGTCATTTTTATTTTGCAGCCTGTTTTTCTACCACGTATCCGAAATCGCATCATTAGATATCTTATTCGATTGTAGACCCTATAAACAACTATAAATCACTTTTACACGGTTATCCGATTTTCGGCCGAAATTGGTTTATAGCATACCGGTAACGTCAAATGTCTTCTGATGTTTTTGCAAATTTTTGAGTCCGCTTTATCTGGCTCGATAAACCATCTGTGCGATTTTCCGACATTTTCGTTCCGGGAGCTCAGAGGCCTAAAAAACGTGTATTAAATAACCATCAATTCGAGTTGTTTCGGGTGGTCGGAGCGGTCATTTTTATTTTGCAGCCTGTTTTTCTACCACGTATCCGAAATCGCATCATTAGATATCTTATTCGATTGTAGACCCTATAAACAACTATAAATCACTTTTACACGGTTATCCGATTTTCGGCCGAAATTGGTTTATAGCATACCGGTAACGTCATATGTCTTCCGATGTTTTTGAAAATTTTTCAGTCCGCTTTATCTGGCTCGATTAACCATCTGTGCGATTTTCGAACAATTTCGTTCCGGGAGCTCAGAGACCTAAAAAAGTGTATTGTATACCCTTCAATTCGAGCATTTATGGGTGCTCGGAGCGGTCATTTTTATTTTTCAGCCTGTTTTTCTACCACGTGTCCGAAATCGCATCATGAGATATCTTATACGATTGTAGACCCTATAAACAACTATAAATCACTTTTACACGGTTATCCGATTTTCGGCCGAAATTGGTTTATAGCATACCGGTAACGTCAAATGTCTTCTGATGTTTTTGCAAATTTTTGAGTCCGCTTTATCTGGCTCGATTAACCATCTGTGCGATTTTCCGACATTTTCGTTCCGGGAGCTCAGAGGCTTAAAAAACGTTATTAAATAACCATCAATTCGAGCTGTTTCGGGTGGTCGGAGCGGTCATTTTTATTTTTCAGGTTGTTTTTCTACCACGTGTCCGAAATCGCATCATGAGATATCTTATACGATTGTAGACCCTATAAACAACTATAAATCACTTTTACACGGTTATCCGATTTTCGGCCGAAATTGGTTGATAGCATACCGGTAACGTCAAATGTCTTCTGATGTTTTTGCAAATTTTTGAGTCCGCTTTATCTGGCTCGATTAACCATCTGTGCGATTTTCCGACATTTTCGTTCCGGGAGCTCAGAGGCCTAAAAAACGTTATTAAATAACCATCAATTCGAGCTGTTTCAGGTGGTCGGAGCGGTCATTTTTATTTTTCAGCTTGTTTTTCTACCACGTGTCCGAAATCGCATCATGAGATATCTTATACGATTGTAGACCCTATAAACAACTATAAATCACTTTTACACGGTTATCCGATTTTCGGCCGAAATTGGTTTATAGCATACCGGTAACGTCAAATGTCTTCTGATGTTTTTGCAAATTTTTGAGTCCGCTTTATTTGGCTCGATTAACCATCTATGCGATTTTCCGACATTTTCGTTCCGGGAGCTCAGAGGCCTAAAAAACGTGTATTAAATAACCATCAATTCGAGCTGTTTCGGGTGGTCGGAGCGGTCATTTTTATTTTGCAGCCTGTTTTTCTACCACGTATCCGAAATCGCATCATTAGATATCTTATTCGATTGTAGACCCTATAAACAACTATAAATCACTTTTACACGGTTATCCGATTTTCGGCCGAAATTGGTTTATAGCATACCGGTAACGTCATATGTCTTCCGATGTTTTTGAAAAATTTTCAGTCCGCTTTATCTGGCTCGATTAACCATCTGTGCGATTTTGCGAACAATTTCGTTCCGGGAGCTCAGAGGCCTAAAAAAGTGTATTGTATACCCTTCAATTCGAGCAGTTATGGGTGCTCGGAGCGGTCATTTTTATTTTTCAGCCTGTTTTTCTACCACGTGTCCGAAATCGCATCATGAGATATCTTACACGATTGTAGACCCTATAAACAACTATAAATCACTTTTACACGGTTATCCGATTTTCGGCCGAAATTGGTTTATAGCATACCGGTAACGTCAAATGTCTTCTGATGTTTTTGCAAATTTTTGAGTCCGCTTTATCTGGCTCGATTAACCATCTGTGCGATTTTCCGACATTTTCGTTCCGGGAGCTCAGAGGCCTAAAAAACGTGTATTAAATAACCATCAATTCGAGTTGTTTCGGGTGGTCGGAGCGGTCATTTTTATTTTGCAGCCTGTTTTTCTACCACGTATCCGAAATCGCATCATTAGATATCTTATTCGATTGTAGACCCTATAAACAACTATAAATCACTTTTACACGGTTATCCGATTTTCGGCCAAAATTGGTTTATAGCATACCGGTAACGTCATATGTCTTCTGATGTTTTTGCAAATTTTTGAGTCCGCTTTATCTGGCTCGATTAACCATCTGTGCGATTTTCCGACATTTTCGTTCCGGGAGCTCAGAGGCCTAAAAAACGTGTATTAAATAACCATCAATTCGAGTTGTTTCGGGTGGTCGGAGCGGTTATTTTTATTTTGCAGCCTGTTTTTCTACCACGTATCCGAAATCGCATCATTAGATATCTTATTCGATTGTAGACACTATAAACAACTATAAATCACTTTTACACGGTTATCCGATTTTCGGCCGAAATTGGTTTATAGCATACCGGTAACGTCATATGTCTTCCGATGTTTTTGAAAATTTTTCAGTCCGCTTTATCTGGCTCGATTAACCATCTGTGCGATTTTCGAACAATTTCGTTCCGGGAGCTCAGAGACCTAAAAAATTGTATTGTATACCCTTCAATTCGAGCATTTATGGGTGCTCGGAGCGGTCATTTTTATTTTTCAGCCTGTTTTTCTACCACGTGTCCGAAATCGCATCATGATATATCTTATACGATTGTAGCCCCTATAAACAACTATAAATCACTTTTACACGGTTATCCGATTTTCGGCCGAAATTGGTTTATAGCATACCGGTAACGTCAAATGTCTTCTGATGTTTTTGCAAATTTTTGAGTCCGCTTTATCTGGCTCGATTAACCATCTGTGCGATTTTCCGACATTTTCGTTCCGGGAGCTCAGAGGCCTAAAAAACGTGTATTAAATAACCATCAATTCGAGCTGTTTCGGGTGGTCGGAGCGGTCATTTTTATTTTTCAGCTTGTTTTTCTACCACGTGTCCGAAATCGCATCATGAGATATCTTATACGATTGTAGACCCTATAAACATTTATAAATCACTTTTACACGGTTATCCGATTTTCGGCCGAAATTGGTTTATAGCATACCGGTAACGTCATATGTCTTCCGATGTTTTTGAAAATTTTTCAGTCCGCTTTATCTGGCTCGATTAACCATCTGTGCGATTTTCGAACAATTTCGTTCCGGGAGCTCAGAGACCTAAAAAATTGTATTGTATACCCTTCAATTCGAGCATTTATGGGTGCTCGGAGCGGTCATTTTTATTTTTCAGCCTGTTTTTCTACCACGTGTCCGAAATCGCATCATGATATATCTTATACGATTGTAGACCCTATAAACAACTATAAATCACTTTTACACGGTTATCCGATTTTCGGCCGAAATTGGTTTATAGCATACCGGTAACGTCAAATGTCTTCTGATGTTTTTGCAAATTTTTGAGTCCGCTTTATCTGGCTCGATTAACCATCTGTGCGATTTTCCGACATTTTCGTTCCGGGAGCTCAGAGGCCTAAAAAACCTGTATTAAATAACCATCAATTCGAGCTGTTTCGGGTGGTCGGAGCGGTCATTTTTATTTTTCAACTTGTTTTTCTACCACGTGTCCGAAATCGCATCATGAGATATCTTATTCGATTGTAGACACTATAAACAACTATAAATCACTTTTACACGGTTATCCGATTTTCGGCCGAAATTGGTTTATAGCATACCGGTAACGTCATATGTCTTCCGATGTTTTTGAAAAATTTTCAGTCCGCTTTATCTGGCTCGATTAACCATCTGTGCGATTTTCGAACAATTTCGTTCCGGGAGCTCAGAGACCTAAAAAATTGTATTGTATACCCTTCAATTCGAGCATTTATGGGTGCTCGGAGCGGTCATTTTTATTTTTCAGCCTGTTTTTCTACCACGTGTCCGAAATCGCATCATGATATATCTTATACGATTGTAGACCCTATAAACAACTATAAGTCACTTTTACACGGTTATCCGATTTTCGGCCGAAATTGGTTTATAGCATACCGGTAACGTCAAATGTCTTCTGATGTTTTTGCAAATTTTTGAGTCCGCTTTATCTGGCTCGATTAACCATCTGTGCGATTTTCCGACATTTTCGTTCCGGGAGCTCAGAGGCCTAAAAAACGTGTATTAAATAACCATCAATTCGAGCTGTTTCGGGTGGTCGGAGCGGTCATTTTTATTTTTCAGCTTGTTTTTCTACCACGTGTCCGAAATCGCATCATGAGATATCTTATACGATTGTAGACCCTATAAACAACTATAAATCACTTTTACACGGTTATCCGATTTTCGGCCGAAATTGGTTTATAGCATACCGGTAACGTCAAATGTCTTCTGATGTTTTTGCAAATTTTTGAGTCCGCTTTATCTGGCTCGATTAACCATCTGTGCGATTTTCCGACATTTTCGTTCCGGGAGTTCAGAGGCCTAAAAAACGTGTATTAAATAACCATCAATTCGAGCTGTTTCGGGTGGTCGGAGCGGTCATTTTTATTTTGCAGCCTGTTTTTCTACCACGTATCCGAAATCGCATCATTAGATATCTTATTCGATTGTAGACCCTATAAACAACTATAAATCACTTTTACACGGTTATCCGATTTTCGGCCGAAATTGGTTTATAGCATACCGGTAACGTCATATGTCTTCCGATGTTTTTGAAAATTTTTCAGTCCGCTTTATCTGGCTCGATTAACCATCTGTGCGATTTTCGAACAATTTCGATCCGGGAGCTCAGAGACCTAAAAAAGTGTATTGTATACCCTTCAATTCGAGCATTTATGGGTGCTCGGAGCGGTCATTTTTATTTTTCAGCTTGTTTTTCTACCACGTGTCCAAAATCGCATCATGAGATATCTTATACGATTGTAGACCCTATAAACAACTATAAATCACTTTTACACGGTTATCCGATTTTCGGCCGAAATTGGTTTATAGCATACCGGTAACGTCAAATGTCTTCTGATGTTTTTGCAAATTTTTGAGTCCGCTTTATCTGGCTCGATTAACCATCTGTGCGATTTTCCGACATTTTCGTTCCGGGAGCTCAGAGGCCTAAAAAACGTTATTAAATAACCATCAATTCGAGCTGTTTCGGGTGGTCGGAGCGGTCATTTTTATTTTTCAGCTTGTTTTTCTACCACGTGTCCGAAATCGCATCATGAGATATCTTATACGATTGTAGACCCTATAAACAACTATAAATCACTTTTACACGGTTATCCGATTTTCGGCCGAAATTGGTTTATAGCATACCGGTAACGTCATATGTCTTCCGATGTTTTTGAAAATTTTTCAGTCCGCTTTATCTGGCTCGATTAACCATCTGTGCGATTTTCGAACAATTTCGTTCCGGGAGCTCAGAGACCTAAAAAATTGTATTGTATACCCTTTAATTCGAGCATTTATGGGTGCTCGTAGCGGTCATTTTTATTTTTCAGCCTGTTTTTCTACCACGTGTCCGAAATCGCATCATGATATATCTTATACGATTGTAGACCCTATAAACAACTATAAATCACTTTTACACGGTTATCCGATTTTCGGCCGAAATTGGTTTATAGCATACCGGTAACGTCAAATGTCTTCTGATGTTTTTGCAAATTTTTGAGTCCGCTTTATCTGGCTCGATTAACCATCTGTGCGATTTTCCGACATTTTCGTTCCGGGAGCTCAGAGGCCTAAAAAACGTGTATTAAATTACCATCAATTCGAGCTGTTTCGGGTGGTCGGAGCGGTCATTTTTATTTTTCAGCTTGTTTTTCTACCACGTGTCCGAAATCGCATCATGAGATATCTTATACGATTGTAGACCCTATAAACAACTATAAATCACTTTTACACGGTTATCCGATTTTCGGCCGAAATTGGTTTATAGCATACCGGTAACGTCAAATGTCTTCTGATGTTTTTGCAAATTTTTGAGTCCGCTTTATCTGGCTCGATTAACCATCTGTGCGATTTTCCGACATTTTCGTTCCGGGAGCTCAGAGGCCTAAAAAACGTGTATTAAATAACCATCAATTCGACCTGTTTCGGGTGGTCGGAGCGGTCATTTTTATTTTGCAGCCTGTTTTTCTACCACGTATCCGAAATCGCATCATTAGATATCTTATTCGATTGTAGACCCTATAAACAACTATAAATCACTTTTACACGGTTATCCGATTTTCGGCCGAAATTGGTTTATAGCATACCGGTAACGTCATATGTCTTCCGATGTTTTTGAAAATTTTTCAGTCCGCTTTATCTGGCTCGATTAACCATCTGTGCGATTTTCGAACAATTTCGTTCCGGGAGCTCAGAGACCTAAAAAAGTGTATTGTATACCCTTCAATTCGAGCATTTATGGGTGCTCGGAGCGGTCATTTTTATTTTTCAGCTTGTTTTTCTACCACGTGTCCAAAATCGCATCATGAGATATCTTATACGATTGTAGACCCTATAAACAACTATAAATCACTTTTACACGGTTATCCGATTTTCGGCCGAAATTGGTTTATAGCATACCGGTAACGTCAAATGTCTTCTGATGTTTTTGCAAATTTTTGAGTCCGCTTTATCTGGCTCGATTAACCATCTGTGCGATTTTCCGACATTTTCGTTCCGGGAGCTCAGAGGCCTAAAAAACGTTATTAAATAACCATCAATTCGAGCTGTTTCGGGTGGTCGGAGCGGTCATTTTTATTTTTCAGCTTGTTTTTCTACCACGTGTCCGAAATCGCATCATGAGATATCTTATACGATTGTAGACCCTATAAACAACTATAAATCACTTTTACACGGTTATCCGATTTTCGGCCGAAATTGGTTTATAGCATACCGGTAACGTCATATGTCTTCCGATGTTTTTGAAAATTTTTCAGTCCGCTTTATCTGGCTCGATTAACCATCTGTGCGATTTTCGAACAATTTCGTTCCGGGAGCTCAGAGACCTAAAAAATTGTATTGTATACCCTTCAATTCGAGCATTTATGGGTGCTCGGAGCGGTCATTTTTATTTTTCAGCCTGTTTTTCTACCACGTGTCCGAAATCGCATCATGATATATCATATACGATTGTAGACCCTATAAACAACTATAAATCACTTTTACACGGTTATCCGATTTTCGGCCGAAATTGGTTTATAGCATACCGGTAACGTCAAATGTCTTCTGATGTTTTTGCAAATTTTTGAGTCCGCTTTATCTGGCTCGATTAACCATCTGTGCGATTTTCCGACATTTTCGTTCCGGGAGCTCAGAGGCCTAAAAAACGTGTATTAAATTACCATCAATTCGAGCTGTTTCGGGTGGTCGGAGCGGTCATTTTTATTTTTCAGCTTGTTTTTCTACCACGTGTCCGAAATCGCATCATGAGATATCTTATACGATTGTAGACCCTATAAACAACTATAAATCACTTTTACACGGTTATCCGATTTTCGGCCGAAATTGGTTTATAGCATACCGGTAACGTCAAATGTCTTCTGATGTTTTTGCAAATTTTTGAGTCCGCTTTATCTGGCTCGATTAACCATCTGTGCGATTTTCCGACATTTTCGTTCCGGGAGCTCAGAGGCCTAAAAAACGTGTATTAAATAACCATCAATTCGAGCTGTTTCGGGTGGTCGGAGCGGTCATTTTTATTTTGCAGCCTGTTTTTCTACCACGTATCCGAAATCGCATCATTAGATATCTTATTCGATTGTAGACCCTATAAACAACTATAAATCACTTTTACACGGTTATCCGATTTTCGGCCGAAATTGGTTTATAGCATACCGGTAACGTCATATGTCTTCCGATGTTTTTGCAAATTTTTGAGTCCGCTTTATCTGGCTCGATTAACCATCTGTGCGATTTTCCGAAATTTTCGTTCCGGGAGCTCAGAGGCCTAAAAAACGTGTATTAAATAACCATCAATTCGAGCTGTTTCGGGTGGTCGGAGCGGTCATTTTTATTTTTCAGCTTGTTTTTCTACCACGTGTCCGAAATCGCATCATGAGATATCTTATACGATTGTAGACCCTATAAACAACTATAAATCACTTTTACACGGTTATCCGATTTTCGGCCGAAATTGATTTATAGCATACCGGTAACGTCAAATGTCTTCTGATGTTTTTGCAAATTTTTGAGTCCGCTTTATCTGGCTCGATTAACCATCTGTGCGATTTTCCGACATTTTCGTTCCGGGAGCTCAGAGGCCTAAAAAACGTGTATTAAATAACCATCAATTCGAGCTGTTTCGGGTGGTCGGAGCGGTCATTTTTATTTTGCAGCCTGTTTTTCTACCACGTATCCGAAATCGCATCATTAGATATCTTATTCGATTGTAGACCCTATAAACAACTATAAATCACTTTTACACGCTTATCCGATTTTCGGCCGAAATTGGTTTATAGCATACCGGTAACGTCATATGTCTTCCGATGTTTTTGAAAATTTTTCAGTCCGCTTTATCTGGCTCGATTAACCATCTGTGCGATTTTCGAACAATTTCGTTCCGGGAGCTCAGAGACCTAAAAAATTGTATTGTATACCCTTCAATTCGAGCATTTATGGGTGCTCGGAGCGGTCATTTTTATTTTTCAGCCTGTTTTTCTACCACGTGTCCGAAATCGCATCATGATATATCATATACGATTGTAGACCCTATAAACAACTATAAATCACTTTTACACGGTTATCCGATTTTCGGCCGAAATTGGTTTATAGCATACCGGTAACGTCAAATGTCTTCTGATGTTTTTGCAAATTTTTGAGTCCGCTTTATCTGGCTCGATTAACCATCTGTGCGATTTTCCGACATTTTCGTTCCGGGAGCTCAGAGGCCTAAAAAACGTGTATTAAATTACCATCAATTCGAGCTGTTTCGGGTGGTCGGAGCGGTCATTTTTATTTTTCAGCTTGTTTTTCTACCACGTGTCCGAAATCGCATCATGAGATATCTTATACGATTGTAGACCCTATAAACAACTATAAATCACTTTTACACGGTTATCCGATTTTCGGCCGAAATTGGTTTATAGCATACCGGTAACGTCAAATGTCTTCTGATGTTTTTGCAAATTTTTGAGTCCGCTTTATCTGGCTCGATTAACCATCTGTGCGATTTTCCGACATTTTCGTTCCGGGAGCTCAGAGGCCTAAAAAACGTGTATTAAATAACCATCAATTCGAGCTGTTTCGGGTGGTCGGAGCGGTCATTTTTATTTTGCAGCCTGTTTTTCTACCACGTATCCGAAATCGCATCATTAGATATCTTATTCGATTGTAGACCCTATAAACAACTATAAATCACTTTTACACGGTTATCCGATTTTCGGCCGAAATTGGTTTATAGCATACCGGTAACGTCATATGTCTTCCGATGTTTTTGCAAATTTTTGAGTCCGCTTTATCTGGCTCGATTAACCATCTGTGCGATTTTCCGAAATTTTCGTTCCGGGAGCTCAGAGGCCTAAAAAACGTGTATTAAATAACCATCAATTCGAGCTGTTTCGGGTGGTCGGAGCGGTCATTTTTATTTTTCAGCTTGTTTTTCTACCACGTGTCCGAAATCGCATCATGAGATATCTTATACGATTGTAGACCCTATAAACAACTATAAATCACTTTTACACGGTTATCCGATTTTCGGCCGAAATTGATTTATAGCATACCGGTAACGTCAAATGTCTTCTGATGTTTTTGCAAATTTTTGAGTCCGCTTTATCTGGCTCGATTAACCATCTGTGCGATTTTCCGACATTTTCGTTCCGGGAGCTCAGAGGCCTAAAAAACGTGTATTAAATAACCATCAATTCGAGCTGTTTCGGGTGGTCGGAGCGGTCATTTTTATTTTGCAGCCTGTTTTTCTACCACGTATCCGAAATCGCATCATTAGATATCTTATTCGATTGTAGACCCTATAAACAACTATAAATCACTTTTACACGCTTATCCGATTTTCGGCCGAAATTGGTTTATAGCATACCGGTAACGTCATATGTCTTCCGATGTTTTTGAAAATTTTTCAGTCCGCTTTATCTGGCTCGATTAACCATCTGTGCGATTTTCGAACAATTTCGTTCCGGAGCTCAGAGACCTAAAAAAGTGTATTGTATACCCTTCAATTCGAGCATTTATGGGTGCTCGGAGCGGTCATTTTTATTTTTCAGCCTGTTTTTCTACCACCTGTCCGAAATCGCATCATGAGATATCTTATACGATTGTAGACCCTATAAACAACTATAAATCACTTTTACACGGTTATCCGATTTTCGGCCGAAATTGGTTTATAGCATACCGGTAACGTCAAATGTCTTCTGATGTTTTTGCAAATTTTTGAGTCCGCTTTATCTGGCTCGATTAACCATCTGTGCGATTTTCCGACATTTTCGTTCCGGGAGCTCAGAGGCCTAAAAAACGTGTATTAAATAACCATCAATTCGAGCTGTTTCGGGTGGTCGGAGCGGTTATTTTTATTTTTCAGCTTGTTTTTCTACCACGTGTCCGAAATCGCATCATGAGATATCTTATACGATTGTAGACCCTATAAACAACTATAAATCACTTTTACACGGTTATCCGATTTTCGGCCGAAATTGGTTTATAGCATACCGGTAACGTCAAATGTCTTCTGATGTTTTTGCAAATTTTTGAGTCCGCTTTATCTGGCTCGATTAACCATCTGTGCGATTTTCCGACATTTTCGTTCCGGGAGCTCAGAGGCCTAAAAAACGTGTATTAAATAACCATCAATTCGAGCTGTTTCGGGTGGTCGGAGCGGTCATTTTTATTTTTCAGCTTGTTTTTCTACCACGTGTCCGAAATCGCATCATGAGATATCTTATACGATTGTAGACCCTATAAACAACTATAAATCACTTTTACACGGTTATCTGATTTTCGGCCGAAATTGGTTTATAGCATACCGGTAACGTCAAATGTCTTCTGATGTTTTTGCAAATTTTTGAGTCCGCTTTATCTGGCTCGATTAACCATCTGTGCGATTTTCCGACATTTTCGTTCCGGGAGCTCAGAGGCCTAAAAAACGTGTATTAAATAACCATCAATTCGAGCTGTTTCGGGTGGTCGGAGCGGTCATTTTTATTTTGCAGCCTGTTTTTCTACCACGTATCCGAAATCGCATCATTAGATATCTTATTCGATTGTAGACCCTATAAACAACTATAAATCACTTTTACACGCTTATCCGATTTTCGGCCGAAATTGGTTTATAGCATACCGGTAACGTCATATGTCTTCCGATGTTTTTGAAAATTTTTCAGTCCGCTTTATCTGGCTCGATTAACCATCTGTGCGATTTTCGAACAATTTCGTTACGGAGCTCAGAGACCTAAAAAAGTGTATTGTATACCCTTCAATTCGAGCATTTATGGGTGCTCGGAGCGGTCATTTTTATTTTTCAGCCTGTTTTTCTACCACCTGTCCGAAATCGCATCATGAGATATCTTATACGATTGTAGACCCTATAAACAACTATAAATCACTTTTACACGGTTATCCGATTTTCGGCCGAAATTGGTTTATAGCATACCGGTAACGTCAAATGTCTTCTGATGTTTTTGCAAATTTTTGAGTCCGCTTTATCTGGCTCGATTAACCATCTGTGCGATTTTCCGACATTTTCGTTCCGGGAGCTCAGAGGCCTAAAAAACGTGTATTAAATAACCATCAATTCGAGCTGTTTCGGGTGGTCGGAGCGGTCATTTTTATTTTTCAGCTTGTTTTTCTACCACGTGTCCGAAATCGCATCATGAGATATCTTATACGATTGTAGACCCTATAAACAACTATAAATCACTTTTACACGGTTATCCGATTTTCGGCCGAAATTGGTTTATAGCATACCGGTAACGTCAAATGTCTTCTGATGTTTTTGCAAATTTTTGAGTCCGCTTTATCTGGCTCGATTAACCATCTGTGCGATTTTCCGACATTTTCGTTCCGGGAGCTCAGAGGCCTAAAAAACGTGTATTAAATAACCATCAATTCGAGCTGTTTCGGGTGGTCGGAGCGGTCATTTTTATTTTTCAGCTTGTTTTTCTACCACGTGTCCGAAATCGCATCATGAGATATCTTATACGATTGTAGACCCTATAAACAACTATAAATCACTTTTACACGGTTATCCGATTTTCGGCCGAAATTGGTTTATAGCATACCGGTAACGTCAAATGTCTTCTGATGTTTTTGCAAATTTTTGAGTCCGCTTTATCTGGCTCGATTAACCATCTGTGCGATTTTCCGACATTTTCGTTCCGGGAGCTCAGAGGCCTAAAAAACGTGTATTAAATAACCATCAATTCGAGCTGTTTCGGGTGGTCGGAGCGGTCATTTTTATTTTGCAGCCTGTTTTTCTACCACGTATCCGAAATCGCATCATTAGATATCTTATTCGATTGTAGACCCTATAAACAACTATAAATCACTTTTACAAGGTTATCCGATTTTCGGCCGAAATTAGTTTATAGCATACCGGTAACGTCATATGTCTTCCGATGTTTTTGAAAATTTTTCAGTCCGCTTTATCTGGCTCGATTAACCATCTGTGCGATTTTCCGACATTTTCGTTCCGGGAGCTCAGAGGCCTAAAAAACGTGTATTAAATAACCATCAATTCGAGCTGTTATGGGTGCTCGGAGCGGTCATTTTTATTTTGCAGCCTGTTTTTCTACCACGTGTCCGAAATCGCATCATGAGATATCTTATACGATTGTAGACCCTATAAACAACTAATAATCACTTTTACACGGTTATCTGATTTTCGAACGAAATTGGTTTATAGTATACCGGTAACGTTAAATGTCTTTCGATGTTTTTTCAAATTTTTGAGTCCGCTTTATCTGATTCGATTAACCATCTGTTCAATTTTCGGACATTATCGTTCCAGGAACTCAGAGGCCTAAAAAAAGTGTATTATATAACCGTCAATTCGAGAAATTTTGGGTGGTCGGAGCGACCATTTTTATTTTTCAGCCTGTTTTTCTACCACGTGTCCGAAATCGCATCATGAGATATCTTATTCGATTGTATACCCTATAAACAACTATAAATCACTTTTACACGGTTATCCGATATTCGAACGAAATGGGTTAATAGTATACCCGTAACGTCAAATGTCTTCCGATGTTTTTTCAAATTTTTGAGTCCGCTTTATCTGACTCCATTAACCATCTATGTGATTTTCGAACATTTTCGTTCCGGGAGCTCAGAGGCCTAAAAAAGTGTATTGTATACCCTTCAATTCGAGCAGGTATGGGTGCTCGGAGCGGTCATTTTTATTTTTCAGCCTGTTTTTCTACCACGTGTCCGAAATCGTATCATGAGATATCTTATACGATTGTAGACCCTATAAACAACTATAAATCACTTTTACACGGTTATCCGATTTTCGAACGAAATTGGTTTATAGCATACCGGTAACGTCAAATGTCTTCCGATGTTTTTTCAAATTTTTGAGTCCGCTTTATCAGACTCGATTAACCATCTGTCCGATTTTCGAACAATTTCGTTCCGGGAGCTAAGAGGCCTAAAAAAGTGTATTGTATACCCTTCAATTCGAGCAGTTATGGGTGCTCGGAGCGGTCATTTTTATTTTTCAGCCTGTTTTTCTACCACGTGTCCGAAATCGCATCATGAGATATCTTATACGATTGTAGACCCTATAAACAACTAATAATCACTTTTACACGGTTATCTGATTTTCGAGCGAAATTGGTTTATAGTATACCGGTAACGTTAAATGTCTTTCGATGTTTTTTCACATTTTTGAGTCCGCTTTATCTGATTCGATTAACCATCTGTTCAATTTTCGGACATTATCGTTCCAGGAACTCAGAGGCCTAAAAAAAGTGTATTATATAACCGTCAATTCGAGAAATTTTGGGTGGTCGGAGCGACCATTTTTATTTTTCAGCCTGTTTTTCTACCGCGTGTCCGAAATCGCATCATGAGATATTTTATTCGATTGTATACCCTATAAACAACTATAAATCACTTTTACACGGTTATCCGATTTTCGAACGAAATTGGTTAATAGTATACCCGTAGCGTCAAATGTCTTTCGATGTTTTTTCAAATTTTTGAGTCCGCTTTATCTGACTCGATTAACCATCTGTGTGATTTTCGAACATTTTCGTTCCGGGAGCTCAGAGGCCTAAAAAAGTGTATTGTATACCCTTCAATTCGAGCAGGTATTGGTGCTCGGAGCGGTCATTTTTATTTTTCAACCTGTTTTTTTACCACGTGTCCGAAATCGCATCATGAGATATCTTATACGATTGTAGTCCCTATAAACAACTATAAATCACTTTTACACGGTTATCCGATTTTCGGCCGAAAATTGGTTTATAGCATACCGGTAACGTCAAATGTCTTCTGATGTTTTTGCAAATTTTTGAGTCCGCTTTATCTGGCTCGATTAACCATCTGTGCGATTTTCCGTCATTTTCGTTCCGGGAGCTCAGAGGCCTAAAAAACGTGTATTAAATAACCATCAATTCGAGCTGTTTCGGGTGGTCGGAGCGGTCATTTTTATTTTGCAGCCTGTTTTTCTACCACGTATCCGAAATCGCATCATTAGATATCTTATTCGATTGTAGACCCTATAAACAACTATAAATCACTTTTACACGGTTATCCGATTTTCGGCCGAAATTGGTTTATAGCATACCGGTAACGTCATATGTCTTCCGATGTTTTTGAAAATTTTTCAGTCCGCTTTATCTGGCTCGATTAACCATCTGTGCGATTTTCGAACAATTTCGTTCCGGGAGCTCAGAGGCCTAAAAAAGTGTATTGTATACCCTTCAATTTGAGCAGTTATGGGTGCTCGGAGCGGTCATTTTTATTTTTCAGCCTGTTTTTCTACCACGTGTCCGAAATCGCATCATGAGATATCTTACACGATTGTAGACCCTAAAAACAACTATAAATCACTTTTACACGGTTATCCGATTTTCGGCCGAAATTGGTTTATAGCATACCGGTAACGTCAAATGTCTTCTGATGTTTTTGCAAATTTTTGAGTCCGCTTTATCTGGCTCGATTAACCATCTGTGCGATTTTCCGACATTTTCGTTCCGGGAGCTCAGAGGCCTAAAAAACGTTTATTAAATAACCATCAATTCGAGCTGTTTCGGGTGGTCGGAGCGGTCATTTTTATTTTTCAGCCTGTTTTTCTACCACGTGTCCGAAATCGCATCATGAGATATCTTATACGATTGTAGACCCTATAAACAACTATAAATCACTTTTACACGGTTATCCGATTTTCGAACGAAATTGGTTTATAGCATACCGGTAACGTCAAATGTCTTCCGATGTTTTTTTAAATTTTTGAGTCCGCTTTATCAGACTCGATTAACCATCTGTGCGATTTTCGAACAATTTCGTTCCGGGAGCTAATTGGCCTAAAAAAGTTTATTGTATACCCTTCAATTCGAGCTGTTTCGGGTGGTCGGAGCGGTAATTTTTATTTTTCAGCCTGTTTTTCTACCAAGTGTCCGAAATCGCATCATGAGAATCTTAAACGATTGTAGACCCTATAAACAACTAATAATCACTTTTACACGGTTATCCGATTTTCAAACGAAATTGGTTTATAGTATACCAGTAACGTTAAATGTCTTTCGATGTTCTTTCAAATTTTTGAGTCCGCTTTATCTGACTCGATTAACCATCTGTGCGTTTTTCGGACATTATCGTTCCAGGAACTCAGATGCCTAAAAAAAGTGTATTATATACCCGTCAATTCGAGAAGTTTTGGGTGGTCGGAGCGACCATTTTTATTTTTCAGCCTGTTTTTCTACCACGAGTCCGAAATCGCATCATGAGATATCTTATTCGATTGTAGACCCTATAAACTACTATAAATCATTTTTACACAATTATCCGATTTTCGAACGAAATTGGTTTATAGCATACCGGTAACGTCAAATGTCTTCCGATGTTTTTTCAAGTTTTTGAGTCCGCTTTATCAGACTCGATTAACCATCTGTGCGATTTACGAACAATTTCGTTCCGGGAGCTCAGAGGCCTAAAAAAGTGTATTGTATACCCTTCAATACGAGCAGTTATGGGTGCTCGGAGCGGTCATTTTTATTTTTCAGCCTGTTTTTCTACCACGTGTCCGAAATCGCATCATGAGATATCTTATACGATTGTAGACCCTATAAACAACTAATAATCACTTTTACACTGTTATCCTATTTTCGGCCGAAATTGGTTTATAGTATACCGGTAACGTCAAATGTCTTCTGATGTTTTTGCAAATTTTTGAGTCCGCTTTATCTGGCTCGATTAACCATCTGTGCGATTTTCAGACATTTTCGTTCCGGGAGCTCAGAGGCCTAAAAAACGTGTATTAAATAACCATCAATTCGAGCTGTTTCCGGTGGTCGGAGCGGTCATTTTTATTTTTCAGCTTGTTTTTCTACCACGTGTCCGAAATCGCATCATGAGATATCTTACGCGATTGTAGACCCTATAAACAACTATAAATCACTTTTACACGGTTATCCGATTTTCGGCCGAAATTGGTTTAT
Organism: Silene conica; assembly: GCA_029255685.2. Lineage (NCBI taxonomy): Eukaryota > Viridiplantae > Streptophyta > Magnoliopsida > Caryophyllales > Caryophyllaceae > Silene > Silene conica. The sequence continues at coordinate 46,154,377 of CM055317.2, read as the reverse complement.
AGCATACCGGTAACATCAAATGTCTTCAGATGTTTTTGCAAATTTTTGAGTCCGCTTTATCTGGCTCGATTAACCATCTGTGCGATTTTCCGACATTTTCGTTCCGGGAGCTCAGAGGCCTAAAAAACGTGTATTAAATAACCATCAATTCGAGCTGTTTCGGGTGGTCGGAGCGGTCATTTTTATTTTGCAGCCTGTTTTTCTACCACGTGTCCGAAATCGCATCATGAGATATCTTATACGATTGTAGACCCTATAAACAACTAATAATCACTTTTACACGGTTATCTGATTTTCGAACGAAATTGGTTTATAGTATACCGGTAACGTTAAATGTCTTTCGATGTTTTTTCAAATTTTTGAGTCCGCTTTATCTGATTCGATTAACCATCTGTTCAATTTTCGGACATTATCGTTCCAGGAACTCAGAGGCCTAAAAAAAGTGTATTATATAACCGTCAATTCGAGAAATTTTGGGTGGTCGGAGCGACCATTTTTTTTTTTCAGCCTGTTTTTCTACCACGTGTCCGAAATCGCATCATGAGATATCTTATTCGATTGTATACCCTATAAACAACTATAAATCACTTTTACACGGTTATCCGATATTCGAACGAAATGGGTTAATAGTATACCCGTAACGTCAAATGTCTTCCGATGTTTTTTCAAATTTTTGAGTCCGCTTTATCTGACTCCATTACCCATCTATGTGATTTTCGAACATTTTCGTTCCGGGAGCTCAGAGGCCTAAAAAAGTGTATTGTATACCCTTCAATTCGAGCAGGTATGGGTGCTCGGAGCGGTCATTTTTATTTTTCAGCCTGTTTTTCTACCACGTGTCCGAAATCGTATCATGAGATATCTTATACGATTGTAGACCCTATAAACAACTATAAATCACTTTTACACGGTTATCCGATTTTCGAACGAAATTGGTTTATAGCATACCGGTAACGTCAAATGTCTTCCGATGTTTTTTCAAATTTTTGAGTCCGCTTTATCAGACTCGATTAACCATCTGTCCGATTTTCGAACAATTTCGTTCCGGGAGCTAAGAGGCCTAAAAAAGTGTATTGTATACCCTTCAATTCGAGCAGTTATGGGTGCTCGGAGCGGTCATTTTTATTTTTCAGCCTGTTTTTCTACCACGTGTCCGAAATCGCATCATGAGATATCTTATACGATTGTAGACCCTATAAACAACTAATAATCACTTTTACACGGTTATCTGATTTTCGAGCGAAATTGGTTTATAGTATACCGGTAACGTTAAATGTCTTTCGATGTTTTTTCACATTTTTGAGTCCGCTTTATCTGATTCGATTAACCATCTGTTCAATTTTCGGACATTATCGTTCCATGAACTCAGAGGCCTAAAAAAAGTGTATTATATAACCGTCAATTCGAGAAATTTTGGGTGGTCGGAGCGACCATTTTTATTTTTCAGCCTGTTTTTCTACCGCGTGTCCGAAATCGCATCATGAGATATTTTATTCGATTGTATACCCTATAAACAACTATAAATCACTTTTACACGGTTATCCGATTTTCGAACGAAATTGGTTAATAGTATACCCGTAGCGTCAAATGTCTTTCGATGTTTTTTCAAATTTTTGAGTCCGCTTTATCTGACTCGATTAACCATCTGTGTGATTTTCGAACATTTTCGTTCCGGGAGCTCAGAGGCCTAAAAAAGTGTATTGTATACCCTTCAATTCGAGCAGGTATGGGTGCTCGGAGCGGTCATTTTTATTTTTCAACCTGTTTTTTTACCACGTGTCCGAAATCGCATCATGAGATATCTTATACGATTGTAGTCCCTATAAACAACTATAAATCACTTTTACACGGTTATCCGATTTTCGGCCGAAAATTGGTTTACAGCATACCGGTAACGTCAAATGTCTTCTGATGTTTTTGCAAATTTTTGAGTCCGCTTTATCTGGCTCGATTAACCATCTGTGCGATTTTCCGTCATTTTCGTTCCGGGAGCTCAGAGGCCTAAAAAACGTGTATTAAATAACCATCAATTCGAGCTGTTTCGGGTGGTCGGAGCGGTCATTTTTATTTTGCAGCCTGTTTTTCTACCACGTATCCGAAATCGCATCATTAGATATCTTATTCGATTTTAGACCCTATAAACAACTATAAATCACTTTTACACGGTTATCCGATTTTCGGCCGAAATTGGTTTATAGCATACCGGTAACGTCATATGTCTTCCGATGTTTTTGAAAAATTTTCAGTCCGCTTTATCTGGCTCGATTAACCATCTGTGCGATTTTCGAACAATTTCGTTCCGGGAGCTCAGAGGCCTAAAAAAGTGTATTGTATACCCTTCAATTTGAGCAGTTATGGGTGCTCGGAGCGGTCATTTTTATTTTTCAGCCTGTTTTTCTACCACGTGTCCGAAATCGCATCATGAGATATCTTACACGATTGTAGACCCTAAAAACAACTATAAATCACTTTTACACGATTATCCGATTTTCGGCCGAAATTGGTTTATAGCATACCGGTAACGTCAAATGTCTTCTGATGTTTTTGCAAATTTTTGAGTCCGCTTTATCTGGCTCGATTAACCATCTGTGCGATTTTCCGACATTTTCGTTCCGGGAGCTCAGAGGCCTAAAAAACGTTTATTAAATAACCATCAATTCGAGCTGTTTCGGGTGGTCGGAGCGGTCATTTTTATTTTTCAGCCTGTTTTTCTACCACGTGTCCGAAATCGCATCATGAGATATCTTATACGATTGTAGACCCTATAAACAACTATAAATCACTTTTACACGGTTATCCGATTTTCGAACGAAATTGGTTTATAGCATACCGGTAACGTCAAATGTCTTCCGATGTTTTTTTAAATTTTTGAGTCCGCTTTATCAGACTCGATTAACCATCTGTGCGATTTTCGAACAATTTCGTTCCGGGAGCTAATTGGCCTAAAAAAGTTTATTGTATACCCTTCAATTCGAGCTGTTTCGGGTGGTCGGAGCGGTAATTTTTATTTTTCAGCCTGTTTTTCTACCAAGTGTCCGAAATCGCATCATGAGAATCTTAAACGATTGTAGACCCTATAAACAACTAATAATCACTTTTACACGGTTATCCGATTTTCAAACGAAATTGGTTTATAGTATACCAGTAACGTTAAATGTCTTTCGATGTTCTTTCAAATTTTTGAGTCCGCTTTATCTGACTCGATTAACCATCTGTGCGTTTTTCGGACATTATCGTTCCAGTAACTCAGATGCCTAAAAAAAGTATATTATATACCCGTCAATTCGAGAAGTTTTGGGTGGTCGGAGCGACCATTTTTATTTTTCAGCCTGTTTTTCTACCACGAGTCCGAAATCGCATCATGAGATATCTTATTCGATTGTAGACCCTATAAACTACTATAAATCATTTTTACACAATTATCCGATTTTCGAACGAAATTGGTTTATAGCATACCGGTAACGTCAAATGTCTTCCGATGTTTTTTCAAGTTTTTGAGTCCGCTTTATCAGACTCGATTAACCATCTGTGCGATTTACGAACAATTTCGTTCCGGGAGCTCAGAGGCCTAAAAAAGTGTATTGTATACCCTTCAATACGAGCAGTTATGGGTGCTCGGAGCGGTCATTTTTATTTTTCAGCCTGTTTTTCTACCACGTGTCCGAAATCGCATCATGAGATATCTTATACGATTGTAGACCCTATAAACAACTAATAATCACTTTTACACTGTTATCCTATTTTCGGCCGAAATTGGTTTATAGTATACCAGTAACGTCAAATGTCTTCTGATGTTTTTGCAAATTTTTGAGTCCGCTTTATCTGGCTCGATTAACCATCTGTGCGATTTTCAGACATTTTCGTTCCGGGAGCTCAGAGGCCTAAAAAACGTGTATTAAATAACCATCAATTCGAGCTGTTTCCGGTGGTCGGAGCGGTCATTTTTATTTTTCAGCTTGTTTTTCTACCACGTGTCCGAAATCGCATCATGAGATATCTTACGCGATTGTAGACCCTATAAACAACTATAAATCACTTTTACACGGTTATCCGATTTTCGGCCGAAATTGGTTTATAGCATACCGGTAACATCAAATGTCTTCAGATGTTTTTGCAAATTTTTGAGTCCGCTTTATCTGGCTCGATTAACCATCTGTGCGATTTTCCGACATTTTCGTTCCGGGAGCTCAGAGGCCTAAAAAACGTGTATTAAATAACCATCAATTCGAGCTGTTTCGGGTGGTCGGAGCGGTCATTTTTATTTTGCAGCCTGTTTTTCTACCACGTGTCCGAAATCGCATCATGAGATATCTTATACGATTGTAGACCCTATAAACAACTAATAATCACTTTTACACGGTTATCTGATTTTCGAACGAAATTGGTTTATAGTATACCGGTAACGTTAAATGTCTTTCGATGTTTTTTCAAATTTTTGAGTCCGCTTTATCTGATTCGATTAACCATCTGTTCAATTTTCGGACATTATCGTTCCAGGAACTCAGAGGCCTAAAAAAAGTGTATTATATAACCGTCAATTCGAGAAATTTTGGGTGGTCGGAGCGACCATTTTTATTTTTCAGCCTGTTTTTCTACCACATGTCCGAAATCGCATCATGAGATATCTTATTCGATTGTATACCCTATAAACAACTATAAATCACTTTTACACGGTTATCCGATTTTCGAACGAAATTGGTTAATAGTATACCCGTAACGTCAAATGTCTTTCGATGTTTTTTCAAATTTTTGAGTCCGTTTTATCTGACTCGATTAACCATCTGTGTGATTTTCGAACATTTTCGTTCCGGGAGCTCAGAGGCCTAAAAAAGTGTATTGTATACCCTTCAATTCGAGCAGGTATGGGTGCTCGGAGCGGTCATTTTTATTTTTCAGCCTGTTTTTTTACCATGTGTCCGAAATCGCATCATGAGATATCTTATACGATTGTAGTCCCTATAAACAACTATAAATCACTTTTACACGGTTATCCGATTTTCGGCCGAAATTGGTTTATAGTATACCGGTAACGTCAAATGTCTTCTGATGTTTTTGCAAATTTTTGCGTCCGCTTTATCTGGCTCGATTAACCATCTGTGCGATTTTCCGACATTTTCGTTCCGGGAGCTCAGAGGCCTAAAAAACGTGTATTAAATAACCATCAATTCGAGCTGTTTCGGGTGGTCGGAGCGGTCATTTTTAGTTTTCAGCTTGTTTTTCTACCACGTGTCCGAAATCGCATCATGAGATATCTTACACGATTGTAGACCCTATAAACAACTATAAATCACTTTTACACGGTTATCTGATTTTCGGCCGAAATTGGTTTATAGCATACCGGTAACGTCAAATGTCTTCTGATGTTTTTGCAAATTTTTGAGTCCGCTTTATCTGGCTCGATTAACCATCTGTGCGATTTTCCGACATTTTCGTTCCGGGAGCTCAGAGGCCTAAAAAACGTGTATTAAATAACCATCAATTCGAGCTGTTTCGGGTGGTCGGAGCGGTCATTTTTAGTTTTCAGCTTGTTTTTCTACCACGTGTTCCAAATCGCGTCATGAGATATATCTTACACGATTGTAGACCCTATAAACAACTATAAATCACTTTTACACGGTTATCTGATTTTCGGCCGAAATTGGTTTATAGCATACCGGTAACGTCAAATGTCTTCTGATGTTTTTGCAAATTTTTGAGTCCGCTTTATCTGGCTCGATTAACCATCTGTGCGATTTTCCGACATTTTCGTTCCGGGAGCTCAGAGGCCTAAAAAACGTGTATTAAATAACCATCAATTCGAGCTGTTTCGGGTGGTCGGAGCGGTCACTTTTATTTTTCAGCTTGTTTTTCTACCACGTATCCGAAATCGCATCATTAGATATCTTATTCGATTGTAGACCCTATAAACAACTATAAATCACTTTTACACGGTTATCCGATTTTCGGCCGAAATTGGTTTATAGCATACCGGTAACGTCAAATGTCTTCTGATGTTTTTGCAAATTTTTGAGTCCGCTTTATCTGGCTCGATTAACCATCTGTGCGATTTTCCGACATTTTCGTTCCGGGAGCTCAGAGGCCTAAAAAACGTGTATTAAATAACAATCAATTCGAGCTGTTTCGGGTGGTCGGAGCGGTCATTTTTATTTTTCAGCCTGTTTTTCTACCACGTGTCCGAAATCACATCATGAGATATCTTATACGATTGTAGACCCTATAAACAACTATAAATCACTTTTACACGGTTATCCGATTTTCGAACGAAATTGGTTTATAGCATACCGGTAACGTCAAATGTCTTCCGATGTTTTTTTAAATTTTTGAGTCCGCTTTATCAGACTCGATTAACCATCTGTGCGATTTTCGAACAATTTCGTTCCGGGAGGTAAGAGGCCTAAAAAAGTGTATTGTATACCCTTCAATTCGAGCAGGTATGGGTGCTCGGAGCGGTCATTTTTATTTTTCAGCCTGTTTTTCTACCAAGTGTCCGAAATCGTATCATGAGATATCTTATACGATTGTAGACCCTATAAACAACTAATAATCACTTTTACACGGTTATCCGATTTTCGAACGAAATTGGTTTATAGTATACCGGTAACGTTAAATGTCTTTCGATGTTTTTTCAAATTTTTGAGTCCGCTTTATCTGACTCGATTAACCATCTGTGCGATTTTCGGACATTATCGTTCCAGGAACTCAGATCCCTAAAAAAAGTGTATTATATACCCGTCAATTCGAGAAGTTTTGGGTGGTCGGAGCGACCATTTTTATTTCTCAGCCTGTTTTTCTACCACGAGTCCGAAATCGCATCATGAGATATCTTATTCGATTGTAGACCCTATAAACTACTATAAATCATTTTTACACAATTATCCGATTTTCGAACGAAATTGGTTTATAGCATAACGGTAACGTCAAATGTCTTCCGATGTTTTTTCAAATTTTTGAGCCCGCTTTATCAGACTCGATTAACCATCTGTGCGATATTCGAACAACTTCGTTCCGGGAGCTCAGAGGCCTAAAAAAGTGTATTGTATACCCTTCAATTCGAGCAGTTATGGGTGCTCGGAGCGGTCATTTTTATTTTTCAGCCTGTTTTTCTACCACGTGTCCGAAATCGCATCATGAGATATCTTATACGATTGTAGACCCTATAAACAACTAATAATCACTTTTACACGGTTATCCGATTTTCGGCCGAAATTGGTTTATAGCATACCGGTAAAGTTAAATGTCTTCTGATGTTTTTGCAAATTTTTGAGTCCGCTTTATCTGGCTCGATTAACCATCTGTGCGATTTTCCGACATTTTCGTTCCAGGAGCTCAGAGGCCTAAAAAACGTGTATTAAATAACCATCAATTCGAGCTGTTTCGGGTGGTCGGAGCGGTCATTTTTATTTTTCAGCTTGTTTTTCTACCACGTGTCCGAAATCGCATCATGAGATATCTTACACGATTGTAGACCCTATAAACAACTATAAATCACTTTTACACGGTTATCCGATTTTCGGCCGAAATTGGTTTATAGCATACCGGTAACGTCAAATGTTTTCTGATGTTTTTGCAAATTTTTGAGTCCGCTTTATCTGGCTCGATTAACCATCTGTGCGATTTTCCGACATTTTCGTTCTGGGAGCTCAGAGGCTTAAAAAACTTGTATTAAATAACAATCAATTCGAGTTGTTTCGGGTGGTCGGAGCGGTCATTTTTATTTTTCAGCCTGTTTTTCTACCACGTGTCCGAAATCGCATCATGAGATATCTTATACGATTGTAGACCCTATAAACAACTATAAATCACTTTTACACGGTTATCCGATTTTCGAACGAAATTGGTTTATAGCATACCGGTAACGTCAAATGTCTTCCGATGTTTTTTTAAATTTTTGAGTCCGCTTTATCAGACTCGATTAACCATCTGTGCGATTTTCGAACAATTTCGTTCCGGGAGCTAAGAGGCCTAAAAAAGTGTATTGTATACCCTTCAATTCGAGCTGTTTCGGGTGGTCGGAGCGGTCATTTTTATTTTTCAGCCTGTTTTTCTACCACGTGTCCGAAATCGCATCATGAGATATCTTAAACGATTGTAGACCCTATAAACAACTAATAATCACTTTTACACGGTTATCCGATTTTCAAACGAAATTGGTTTATAGTATACCAGTAACGTTAAATGTCTTTCGATGTTCTTTCAAATTTTTGAGTCCGCTTTATCTGACTCGATTAACCATCTGTGCGTTTTTCGGACATTATCGTTCCAGGAACTCAGATGCCTAAAAAAAGTGTATTATATACCCGTCAATTCGAGAAGTTTTGGGTGGTCGGAGCGACCATTTTTATTTTTCAGCCTGTTTTTCTACCACGAGTCCGAAATCGCATCATGAGATATCTTATTCGATTGTAGACCCTATAAACTACTATAAATCATTTTTACACAATTATCCGATTTTCGAACGAAATTGGTTTATAGCATACCGGTAACGTCAAATGTCTTCCGATGTTTTTTCAAGTTTTTGAGTCCGCTTTATCAGACTCGATTAACCATCTGTGCGATTTACGAACAATTTCGTTCCGGGAGCTCAGAGGCCTAAAAAAGTGTATTGTATACCCTTCAATACGAGCAGTTATGGGTGCTCGGAGCGGTCATTTTTATTTTTCAGCCTGTTTTTCTACCACGTGTCCGAAATCGCATCATGAGATATCTTATACGATTGTAGACCCTATAAACAACTAATAATCACTTTTACACTGTTATCCGATTTTCGGCCGAAATTGGTTTATAGTATACCGGTAACGTCAAATGTCTTCTGATGTTTTTGCAAATTTTTGAGTCCGCTTTATCAGGCTCGATTAACCATCTGTGCGATTTTCAGACATTTTCGTTCCGGGAGCTCAGAGGCCTAAAAAACGTGTATTAAATAACAATCAATTCGAGCTGTTTCGGGTGGTCGGAGCGGTCATTTTTATTTTTCAGCCTGTTTTTTTACCACGTGTCCGAAATCGCATCATGAGATATCTTATACGATTGTAGACCCTATAAACAACTATAAATCACTTTTACACGGTTATCCGATTTTCGAACGAAATTGGTTTATAGCATACCGGTAACGTCAAATGTCTTCCGATGTTTTTTTAAATTTTTGAGTCCGCTTTATCAGACTCGATTAACCATCTGTGCGATTTTCGAACAATTTCGTTCCGGGAGCTAAGAGGCCTAAAAAAGTGTATTGTATACCCTTCAATTCGAGCAGCTATGGGTGCTCGGAGCGGTTATTTTTATTTTTCAGCCTGTTTTTCTACCACGTGTCCGAAATCGCATCATGAGATATCTTATACGATTGTAGACCCTATAAACAACTAATAATCACTTTTACACGGTTATCCGATTTTCGGCCGAAATTGGTTTATAGCATACCGGTAAAGTCAAATGTCTTCTGATGTTTTTGCAAATTTTTGAGTCCGCTTTATCTGGCTCGATTAACCATCTGTGCGATTTTCCGACATTTTCGTTCCGGGAGCTCAGAGGCCTAAAACACGTGTATTAAATAACCATCAATTCGAGCTGTTTCGGGTGGTCGGAGCGGTCATTTTTAGTTTTCAGCTTGTTTTTCTACCACGTGTCCGAAATCGCATCATGAGATATCTTACACGATTGTAGACCCTATAAACAACTATAAATCACTTTTACACGGTTATCTGATTTTCGGCCGAAATTGGTTTATAGCATACCGGTAACGTCAAATGTCTTCTGATGTTTTTGCAAATTTTTGCGTCCGCTTTATCTGGCTCGATTAACCATCTGTGCGATTTTCCGACATATTCGTTCCGGGAGCTCAGAGGCCTAAAAAACGTGTATTAAATAACCATCAATTCGAGCTGTTTCGGGTGGTCGGAGCGGTCATTTTTAGTTTTCAGCTTGTTTTTCTACCACGTGTCCGAAATCGCATCATGAGATATCTTACACGATTGTAGACCCTATAAACAACTATAAATCACTTTTACACGGTTATTTGATTTTCGGCCGAAATTGGTTTATAGCATACCGGTAACGTCAAATGTCTTCTGATGTTTTTGCAAATTTTTGAGTCCGCTTTATCTGGCTCGATTAACCATCTGTGCGATTTTCCGACATTTTCGTTCCGGGAGCTCAGAGGCCTAAAAAACGTGAATTAAATAACCATCAATTCGAGCTGTTTCGGGTGGTCGGAGCGGTCATTTTTAGTTTTCAGCTTGTTTTTCTACCACGTGTCCCAAATCGCATCATGAGATATATCTTACACGATTGTAGACCCTATAAACAACTATAAATCACTTTTACACGGTTATCTGATTTTCGGCCGAAATTGGTTTATAGCATACCGGTAACGTCAAATGTCTTCTGATGTTTTTGCAAATTTTTGAGTCCGCTTTATCTGGCTCGATTAACCATCTGTGCGATTTTCCGACATTTTCGTTCCGGGAGCTCAGAGGCCTAAAAAACGTGTATTAAATAACCATCAATTCGAGCTGTTTCGGGTGGTCGGAGCGGTCATTTTTATTTTTCAGCTTGTTTTTCTACCACGTATCCGAAATCGCATCATTAGATATCTTATTCGATTGTAGACCCTATAAACAACTATAAATCACTTTTACACGGTTATCCGATTTTCGGCCGAAATTGGTTTATAGCATACCGGTAACGTCAAATGTCTTCTGATGTTTTTGCAAATTTTTGAGTCCGCTTTATCTGGCTCGATTAACCATCTGTGCGATTTCCCGACATTTTCGTTCCGCGAGCTCAGAGGCCTAAAAAACGTGTATTAAATAACAATCAATTCGAACTGTTTCGGGTGGTCGGAGCGGTCATTTTTATTTTTCAGCTTGTTTTTCTACCACGTGTCCGAAATCGCATCATGAGATATCTTATACGATTGTAGACCCTATAAACAACTATAAATCACTTTTACACGGTTATCCGATTTTCGAACGAAATTGGTTTATAGCATACCGGTAACGTCAAATGTCTTCCTATGTTTTTTTAAATTTTTGAGTCCGCTTTATCAGACTCGATTAACCATCTGTGCGATTTTCGAACAATTTCGTTCCGGGAGCTAAGAGGCCTAAAAAAGTGTATTGTATACCCTTCAATTCGAGCTGTTTCGGGTGGTCGGAGCGGTCATTTTAATTTTTCAGCCTGTTTTTCTACCACGTGTCCGAAATCGCATCATGAGATATCTTAAACGATTGTAGACCCTATAAACAACTAATAATCACTTTTACACGGTTATCCGATTTTCAAACGAAATTGGTTTATAGTATACCAGTAACGTTAAATGTCTTTCGATGTTCTTTCAAATTTTTGAGTCCGCTTTATCTGACTCGATTAACCATCTGTGCGTTTTTCGGACATTATCGTTCCAGGAACTCAGATGCCTAAAAAAAGTGTATTATATACCCGTCAATTCGAGAAGTTTTGGGTGGTCGGAGCGACCATTTTTATTTTTCAGCCTGTTTTTCTACCACGAGTCTGAAATCGCATCATGAGATATCTTATTCGATTGTAGACCCTATAAACTACTATAAATCATTTTTACACAATTATCCGATTTTCGAACGAAATTGGTTTATAGCATACCGGTAACGTCAAATGTCTTCCGATGTTTTTTCAAGTTTTTGAGTCCGCTTTATCAGACTCGATTAACCATCTGTGCGTTTTACGAACAATTTCGTTCCGGGAGCTCAGAGGCCTAAAAAAGTGTATTGTATACCCTTCAATACGAGCAGTTATGGGTGCTCGGAGCGGTCATTTTTATTTTTCAGCCTGTTTTTCTACCACGTGTCCGAAATCGCATCATGAGATATCTTATACGATTGTAGACCCTATAAACAACTAATAATCACTTTTACACTGTTATCCGATTTTCGGCCGAAATTGGTTTATAGTATACCGGTAACGTCAAATGTCTTCTGATGTTTTTGCAAATTTTTGAGTCCGCTTTATCAGGCTCGATTAACCATCTGTGCGATTTTCAGACATTTTCGTTCCGGGAGCTCAGAGGCCTAAAAAACGTGTATTAAATAACCATCAATTCGAGCTGTTTCGGGTGGTCGGAGCGGTCATTTTTAGTTTTCAGCTTGTTTTTCTACCACGTGTCCGAAATCGCATCATGAGATATCTTACACGATTGTAGACCCTATAAACAACTATAAATCACTTTTACACGGTTATCTGATTTTCGGCCGAAATTGGTTTATAGCATACCGGTAACGTCAAATGTCTTCTGATGTTTTTGCAAATTTTTGCGTCCGCTTTATCTGGCTCGATTAACCATCTGTGCGATTTTCCGACATTTTCGTTCCGGGAGCTCAGAGGCCTAAAAAACGTGTATTAAATAACCATCAATTCGAGCTGTTTCGGGTGGTCGGAGCGGTCATTTTTAGTTTTCAGCTTGTTTTTCTACCACGTGTCCGAAATCGCATCATGAGATATCTTACACGATTGTAGACCCTATAAACAACTATAAATCACTTTTACACGGTTATTTGATTTTCGGCCGAAATTGGTTTATAGCATACCGGTAACGTCAAATGTCTTCTGATGTTTTTGCAAATTTTTGAGTCCGCTTTATCTGGCTCGATTAACCATCTGTGCGATTTTCCGACATTTTCGTTCCGGGAGCTCAGAGGCCTAAAAAACGTGAATTAAATAACCATCAATTCGAGCTGTTTCGGGTGGTCGGAGCGGTCATTTTTAGTTTTCAGCTTGTTTTTCTACCACGTGTCCCAAATCGCATCATGAGATATATCTTACACGATTGTAGACCCTATAAACAACTATAAATCACTTTTACACGGTTATCTGATTTTCGGCCGAAATTGGTTTATAGCATACCGGTAACGTCAAATGTCTTCTGATGTTTTTGCAAATTTTTGAGTCCGCTTTATCTGGCTCGATTAACCATCTGTGCGATTTTCCGACATTTTCGTTCCGGGAGCTCAGAGGCCTAAAAAACGTGTATTAAATAACCATCAATTCGAGCTGTTTCGGGTGGTCGGAGCGGTCATTTTTATTTTTCAGCTTGTTTTTCTACCACGTATCCGAAATCGCATCATTAGATATCTTATTCGATTGTAGACCCTATAAACAACTATAAATCACTTTTACACGGTTATCCGATTTTCGGCCGAAATTGGTTTATAGCATACCGGTAACGTCAAATGTCTTCTGATGTTTTTGCAAATTTTTGAGTCCGCTTTATCTGGCTCGATTAACCATCTGTGCGATTTCCCGACATTTTCGTTCCGGGAGCTCAGAGGCCTAAAAAACGTGTATTAAATAACAATCAATTCGAACTGTTTCGGGTGGTCGGAGCGGTCATTTTTATTTTTCAGCCTGTTTTTCTACCACGTGTCCGAAATCGCATCATGAGATATCTTATACGATTGTAGACCCTATAAACAACTATAAATCACTTTTACACGGTTATCCGATTTTCGAACGAAATTGGTTTATAGCATACCGGTAACGTCAAATGTCTTCCTATGTTTTTTTAAATTTTTGAGTCCGCTTTATCAGACTCGATTAACCATCTGTGCGATTTTCGAACAATTTCGTTCCGGGAGCTAAGAGGCCTAAAAAAGTGTATTGTATACCCTTCAATTCGAGCTGTTTCGGGTGGTCGGAGCGGTCATTTTAATTTTTCAGCCTGTTTTTCTACCACGTGTCCGAAATCGCATCATGAGATATCTTAAACGATTGTAGACCCTATAAACAACTAATAATCACTTTTACACGGTTATCCGATTTTCAAACGAAATTGGTTTATAGTATACCAGTAACGTTAAATGTCTTTCGATGTTCTTTCAAATTTTTGAGTCCGCTTTATCTGACTCGATTAACCATCTGTGCGTTTTTCGGACATTATCGTTCCAGGAACTCAAATGCCTAAAAAAAGTGTATTATATACCCGTCAATTCGAGAAGTTTTGGGTGGTCGGAGCGACCATTTTTATTTTTCAGCCTGTTTTTCTACCACGAGTCTGAAATCGCATCATGAGATATCTTATTCGATTGTAGACCCTATAAACTACTATAAATCATTTTTACACAATTATCCGATTTTCGAACGAAATTGGTTTATAGCATACCGGTAACGTCAAATGTCTTCCGATGTTTTTTCAAGTTTTTGAGTCCGCTTTATCAGACTCGATTAACCATCTGTGCGATTTACGAACAATTTCGTTCCGGGAGCTCAGAGGCCTAAAAAAGTGTATTGTATACCCTTCAATACGAGCAGTTATGGGTGCTCGGAGCGGTCATTTTTATTTTTCAGCCTGTTTTTCTACCACGTGTCCGAAATCGCATCATGAGATATCTTATACGATTGTAGACCCTATAAACAACTAATAATCACTTTTACACTGTTATCCGATTTTCGGCCGAAATTGGTTTATAGTATACCGGTAACGTCAAATGTCTTCTGATGTTTTTGCAAATTTTTGAGTCCGCTTTATCAGGCTCGATTAACCATCTGTGCGATTTTCAGACATTTTCGTTCCGGGAGCTCAGAGGCCTAAAAAACGTGTATTAAATAACAATCAATTCGAGCTGTTTCGGGTGGTCGGAGCGGTCATTTTTATTTTTCAGCCTGTTTTTTTACCACGTGTCCGAAATCGCATCATGAGATATCTTATACGATTGTAGACCCTATAAACAACTATAAATCACTTTTACACGGTTATCCGATTTTCGAACGAAATTGGTTTATAGCATACCGGTAACGTCAAATGTCTTCCGATGTTTTTTTAAATTTTTGAGTCCGCTTTATCAGACTCGATTAACCATCTGTGCGATTTTCGAACAATTTCGTTCCGGGAGCTAAGAGGCCTAAAAAAGTGTATTGTATACCCTTCAATTCGAGCTGTTTCGGGTGGTCGGAGCGGTCATTTTTATTTTTCAGCCTGTTTTTCTACCACGTGTCCGAAATCGCATCATGAGATATCTTAAACGATTGTAGACCCTATAAACAACTAATAATCACTTTTACACGGTTATCCGATTTTCAAACGAAATTGGTTTATAGTATACCAGTAACGTTAAATGTCTTTCGATGTTCTTTCAAATTTTTGAGTCCGCTTTATCTGACTCGATTAACCATCTGTGCGTTTTTCGGACATTATCGTTCCAGGAACTCAGATGCCTAAAAAAAGTGTATTATATACCCGTCAATTCGAGAAGTTTTGGGTGGTCGGAGCGACCATTTTTATTTTTCAGCCTGTTTTTCTACCACGAGTCCGAAATCGCATCATGAGATATCTTATTCGATTGTAGACCCTATAAACTACTATAAATCATTTTTACACAATTATCCGATTTTCGAACGAAATTGGTTTATAGCATACCGGTAACGTCAAATGTCTTCCGATATTTTTTCAAGTTTTTGAGTCCGCTTTATCAGACTCGATTAACCATCTGTGCGATTTACGAACAATTTCGTTCCGGGAGCTCAGAGGCCTAAAAAAGTGTATTGTATACCCTTCAATACGAGCAGTTATGGGTGCTCGGAGCGGTCATTTTTATTTTTCAGCCTGTTTTTCTACCACGTGTCCGAAATCGCATCATGAGATATCTTATACGATTGTAGACCCTATAAACAACTAATAATCACTTTTACACTGTTATCCGATTTTAGGCCGAAATTGGTTTATAGTATACCGGTAACGTCAAATGTCTTCTGATGTTTTTGCAAATTTTTGCGTCCGCTTTATCTGGCTCGATTAACCATCTGTGCGATTTTCCGACATTTTCGTTCCGGGAGCTCAGAGGCCTAAAAAACGTGTATTAAATAACCATCAATTCGAGCTGTTTCGGGTGGTCGGAGCGGTCATTTTTAGTTTTCAGCTTGTTTTTCTACCACGTGTCCGAAATCGCATCATGAGATATCTTACACGATTGTAGACCCTATAAACAACTATAAATCACTTTTACACGGTTATCTGATTTTCGGCCGAAATTGGTTTATAGCATACCGGTAACGTCAAATGTCTTCTGATGTTTTTGCAAATTTTTGAGTCCGCTTTATCTGGCTCGATTAACCATCTGTGCGATTTTCCGACATTTTCGTTCCGGGAGCTCAGAGGCCTAAAAAACGTGTATTAAATAACCATCAATTCGAGCTGTTTCGGGTGGTCGGAGCGGTCATTTTTATTTTTCAGCTTGTTTTTCTACCACGTATCCGAAATCGCATCATTAGATATCTTATTCGATTGTAGACCCTATAAACAACTATAAATCACTTTTACACGGTTATCCGATTTTCGGCCGAAATTGGTTTATAGCATACCGGTAACGTCAAATGTCTTCTGATGTTTTTGCAAATTTTTGAGTCCGCTTTATCTGGCTCGATTAACCATCTGTGCGATTTCCCGACATTTTCGTTCCGCGAGCTCAGAGGCCTAAAAAACGTGTATTAAATAACAATCAATTCGAACTGTTTCGGGTGGTCGGAGCGGTCATTTTTATTTTTCAGCTTGTTTTTCTACCACGTGTCCGAAATCGCATCATGAGATATCTTATACGATTGTAGACCCTATAAACAACTATAAATCACTTTTACACGGTTATCCGATTTTCGAACGAAATTGGTTTATAGCATACCGGTAACGTCAAATGTCTTCCTATGTTTTTTTAAATTTTTGAGTCCGCTTTATCAGACTCGATTAACCATCTGTGCGATTTTCGAACAATTTCGTTCCGGGAGCTAAGAGGCCTAAAAAAGTGTATTGTATACCCTTCAATTCGAGCTGTTTCGGGTGGTCGGAGCGGTCATTTTAATTTTTCAGCCTGTTTTTCTACCACGTGTCCGAAATCGCATCATGAGATATCTTAAACGATTGTAGACCCTATAAACAACTAATAATCACTTTTACACGGTTATCCGATTTTCAAACGAAATTGGTTTATAGTATACCAGTAACGTTAAATGTCTTTCGATGTTCTTTCAAATTTTTGAGTCCGCTTTATCTGACTCGATTAACCATCTGTGCGTTTTTCGGACATTATCGTTCCAGGAACTCAGATGCCTAAAAAAAGTGTATTATATACCCGTCAATTCGAGAAGTTTTGGGTGGTCGGAGCGACCATTTTTATTTTTCAGCCTGTTTTTCTACCACGAGTCTGAAATCGCATCATGAGATATCTTATTCGATTGTAGACCCTATAAACTACTATAAATCATTTTTACACAATTATCCGATTTTCGAACGAAATTGGTTTATAGCATACCGGTAACGTCAAATGTCTTCCGATGTTTTTTCAAGTTTTTGAGTCCGCTTTATCAGACTCGATTAACCATCTGTGCGATTTACGAACAATTTCGTTCCGGGAGCTCAGAGGCCTAAAAAAGTGTATTGTATACCCTTCAATACCAGCAGTTATGGGTGCTCGGAGAGGTCATTTTTATTTTTCAGCCTGTTTTTCTACCTCGTGTCCGAAATCGCATCATGAGATATCTTATACGATTGTAGACCCTATAAAACAACTAATAATCACTTTTACACTGTTATCCGATTTTCGGCCGAAATTGGTTTATAGTATACCGGTAACGTCAAATGTCTTCTGATGTTTTTGCAAATTTTTGAGTCCGCTTTATCTGGCTCGATTAACCATCTGTGCGATTTTCAGACATTTTCGTTCCGGGAGCTCAGAGGCCTAAAAAACGTGTATTAAATAACCATCAATTCGAGCTGTTTCGGGTGGTCGGAGCGGTCATTTTTATTTTTCAGCTTGTTTTTCAACCACGTGTCCGAAATCGCATCATGAGATATCTTACGCGATTGTAGACCCTATAAACAACTATAAATCACTTTTACACGGTTATTCGATTTTCGGCCGAAATTGGTTTATAGCATACCGGTAACGTCAAATGTCTTCTGATGTTTTTGCAAATTTTTGAGTCCGCTTTATCAGGCTCGATTAACCATCTGTGCGATTTTCCGACATTTTCGTTCTGGGAGCTCAGAGGCCTAAAAAACTTGTATTAAATAACAATCAATTCGAGCTGTTTCGGGTGGTCGGAGCGGTCATTTTTATTTTTCAGCCTGTTTTTTTACCACGTGTCCGAAATCGCATCATGAGATATCTTATACGATTGTAGACCCTATAAACAACTATAAATCACTTTTACACGGTTATCCGATTTTCGAACGAAATTGGTTTATAGCATACCGGTAACGTCAAATGTCTTCCGATGTTTTTTTAAATTTTTGAGTCCGCTTTATCAGACTCGATTAACCATCTGTGCGATTTTCGAACAATTTCGTTCCGGGAGCTAAGAGGCCTAAAAAAGTGTATTGTATACCCTTCAATTCGAGCAGCTATGGGTGCTCGGAGCGGTTATTTTTATTTTTCAGCCTGTTTTTCTACCACGTGTCCGAAATCGCATCATGAGATATCTTATACGATTGTAGACCCTATAAACAACTAATAATCACTTTTACACGGTTATCCGATTTTCGGCCGAAATTGGTTTATAGCATACCGGTAAAGTCAAATGTCTTCTGATGTTTTTGCAAATTTTTGAGTCCGCTTTATCTGGCTCGATTAACCATCTGTGCGATTTTCCGACATTTTCGTTCCGGGAGCTCAGAGGCCTAAAAAACGTGTATTAAATAACCATCAATTCGAGCTGTTTCGGGTGGTCGGAGCGGTCATTTTTATTTTTCAGCTTGTTTTTCTACCACGTGTCCGAAATCGCATCATGAGATATCTTACGCGGTTGTAGACCCTATAAACAACTATAAATCACTTTTACACGGTTATCCGATTTTCGGCCGAAATTGGTTTATAGCATACCGGTAACGTCAAATGTCTTCTGATGTTTTTGCAAATTTTTGAGTCCACTTTATCTGGCTCGATTAACCATCTGTGCGATTTTCCGACATTTTCGTTCTGGGAGCTCAGAGGCCTAAAAAACTTGTATTAAATAACAATCAATTCGAGCTGTTTCGGGTGGTCGGAGCGGTCATTTTTATTTTTCAGCCTGTTTTTCTACCACGTGTCCGAAATCGCATCATGAGATATCTTATACGATTGTAGACCCTATAAACAACTATAAATCACTTTTACACGGTTATCCGATTTTCGAACGAAATTGGTTTATAGCATACCGGTAACGTCAAATGTCTTCCGATGTTTTTTTTAATTTTTGAGTCCGCTTTATCAGACTCGATTAACCATCTGTGCGATTTTCGAACAATTTCGTTCCGGGAGCTAAGAGGCCTAAAAAAGTGTATTGTATACCCTTCAATTCGAGCAGTTATGGGTGCTCGGAGCGGTCATTTTTATTTTTCAGCCTGTTTTTCTACCACGTGTCCGAAATCGCATCATGAGATATCTTATTCGATTGTAGACCCTATAAACTACTATAAATCATTTTTACACAATTATCCGATTTTCGAACGAAATTGGTTTATAGCATACCGGTAACGTCAAATGTCTTCCGATGTTTTTTCAAATTTTTGAGCCCGCTTTATCAGACTCGATTAACCATCTGTGCGATATTCGAACAATTTCGTTCCGGGAGCTCAGAGGCCTAAAAAAGTGTATTGTATACCCTTCAATTCGAGCAGTTATGGGTGCTCGGAGCGGTCATTTTTATTTTTCAGCCTGTTTTTCTACCACGTGTCCGAAATCGCATCATGAGATATCTTATACGATTGTAGACCCTATAAACAACTAATAATCACTTTTACAAGGTTATCCGATTTTCGGCCGAAATTGGTTTATAGCATACCGGTAAAGTCAAATGTCTTCTGATGCTTTTGCAAATTTTTGAGTCCGCTTTATCTGGCTCGATTAACCATCTGTGCGATTTTCCGACATTTTCGTTCGGGGAGCTCAGAGCCCTAAAAAACGTGTATTAAATAACCATCAATTCGAGCTGTTTCGGGTGGTCGGAGCGGTCATTTTTATTTTTCAGCTTGTTTTTCTACCACGTGTCCGAAATCGCATCATGAGATATCTTACACGATTGTAGACCCTATAAACAACTATAAATCACTTTTACACGGTTATCCGATTTTCGGCCGAAATTGGTTTATAGCATACCGGTAACGTCAAATGTCTTCTGATGTTTTTGCAAATTTTTGAGTCCGCTTTATCTGGCTCGATTAACCATCTGTGCGATTTTCCGACATTTTCGTTCTGGGAGCTCAGAGGCCTAAAAAACTTGTATTAAATAACAATCAATTCGAGCTGTTTCGGGTGGTCGGAGCGGTCATTTTTATTTTTCAGCCTGTTTTTCTACCACGTGTCCGAAATCGCATCATAAGATATCTTATACGATTGTAGACCCTATAAACAACTATAAATCACTTTTACACGGTTATCCGATTTTCGAACGAAATTGGTTTATAGCATACCGGTAACGTCAAATGTCTTCCGATGTTTTTTTAAATTTTTGAGTCCGCTTTATCAGACTCGATTAACCATCTGTGCGATTTTCGAACAATTTCGTTCCGGGAGCTAAGAGGCCTAAAAAAGTGTATTGTATACCCTTCAATTCGAGCAGCTATGGGTGCTCGGAGCGGTCATTTTTATTTTTCAGCCTGTTTTTCTACCACGTGTCCGAAATCGCATCGTGAGATATCTTATACGATTGTAGACCCTATAAACAACTAATAATCACTTTTACACGGTTATCCGATTTTCAAACGAAATTGGTTTATAGTATACCGGTAACGTTAAATGTCTTTCGATGTTTTTTCAAATTTTTGAGTCCGCTTTATCTGACTCGATTAACCATCTGTGCGATTTTCGGACATTATCGTTCCAGGAACTCAGATCCCTAAAAAAAGTGTATTATATACCCGTCAATTCGAGAAGTTTTGGGTGGTCGGAGCGACCATTTTTATTTTTCAGCCTGTTTTTCTACCACGAGTCCGAAATCGCATCATGAGATATCTTATTCGATTGTAGACCCTATAAACTACTATAAATCATTTTTACACAATTATCCGATTTTCGAACGAAATTGGTTTATAGCATACCGGTAACGTCAAATGTCTTTCGATGTTTTTTCAAATTTTTGAGCCCGCTTTATCAGACTCGATTAACCATCTGTGCGATATTCGAACAATTTCGTTCCGGGAGCTCAGAGGCCTAAAAAAGTGTATTGTATACCCTTCAATTCGAGCAGTTATGGGTGCTCGGAGCGGTCATTTTTATTTTTCAGCCTGTTTTTCTACCACGTGTCCGAAATCGCATCATGAGATATCTTATACGATTGTAGACCCTATAAACAACTAATAATCACTTTTACAAGGTTATCCGATTTTCGGCCGAAATTGGTTTATAGCATACCGGTAAAGTCAAATGTCTTCTGATGTTTTTGCAAATATTTGAGTCCGCTTTATCTGGCTCGATTAACCATCTGTGCGATTTTCCGACATTTTCGTTCGGGGAGCTCAGAGGCCTAAAAAACGTGTATTAAATAACCATCAATTCGAGCTGTTTCGGGTGGTCGGAGCGGTCATTTTTATTTTTCAGCTTGTTTTTCTACCACGTGTCCGAAATCGCATCATGAGATATCTTACACGATTGTAGACCCTATAAACAACTATAAATCACTTTTACACGGTTATCCGATTTTCGGCCGAAATTGGTTTATAGCATACCGGTAACGTCAAATGTCTTCTGATGTTTTTGCAAATTTTTGAGTCCGCTTTATCTGGCTCGATTAACCATCTGTGCGATTTTCCGACATTTTCGTTCTGGGAGCTCAGAGGCCTAAAAAACTTGTATTAAATAACAATCAATTCGAGCTGTTTCGGGTGGTCGGAGCGGTCATTTTAATTTTTCAGCCTGTTTTTCTACCACGTGTCCGAAATCGCATCATAAGATATCTTATACGATTGTAGACCCTATAAACAACTATAAATCACTTTTACACGGTTATCCGATTTTCGAACGAAATTGGTTTATAGCATACCGGTAACGTCAAATGTCTTCCGATGTTTTTTTAAATTTTTGAGTCCGCTTTATCAGACTCGATTAACCATCTGTGCGATTTTCGAACAATTTCGTTCCGGGAGCTAAGAGGCCTAAAAAAGTGTATTGTATACCCTTCAATTCGAGCAGCTATGGGTGCTCGGAGCGGTCATTTTTATTTTTCAGCCTGTTTTTCTACCACGTGTCCGAAATCGCATCGTGAGATATCTTATACGATTGTAGACCCTATAAACAACTAATAATCACTTTTACACGGTTATCCGATTTTCAAACGAAATTGGTTTATAGCATACCGGTAACGTCAAATGTCTTCCGATGTTTTTTCAAATTTTTGAGCCCGCTTTATCAGACTCGATTAACCATCTGTGCGATATTCGAACTTTTTCGTTCCGGGAGCTCAGAGGCCTAAAAAAGTGTATTGTATACCCTTCAATTCGAGCAGTTATGTGTGCTCGGAGCGGTCATTTTTATTTTTCAGCCTGTTTTTCTACCACGTGTCCGAAATCGCATCATGAGATATCTTATACGATTGTAGACCCTATAAACAACTAATAGTCACTTTTACACGGTTATCCGATTTTCGGCCGAAATTGGTTTATAGCATACCGGTAAAGTCAAATGTCTTCTGATGTTTTTGCAAATTTTTGAGTCCGCTTTATCTGGCTCGATTAACCATCTGTGCGATTTTCCGACATTTTCGTTCGGGGAGCTCAGAGGCCTAAAAAACGTGTATTAAATAACCATCAATTCGAGCTGTTTCGGGTGTTCGGAGCGGTCATTTTTATTTTTCAGCTTGTTTTTCTACCACGTGTCCGAAATCGCATCATGAGATATCTTACACGATTGTAGACCCTATAAACAACTATAAATCACTTTTACACGGTTATCCGATTTTCGGCCGAAATTGGTTTATAGCATACCGGTAACGTCAAATGTCTTCTGATGTTTTTGCAAATTTTTGAGTCCGCTTTATCTGGCTCGATTAACCATCTGTGCGATTTTCCGACATTTTCGTTCTGGGAGCTCAGAGGCCTAAAAAACTTGTATTAAATAACAATCAATTCGAGCTGTTTCGGGTGGTCGGAGCGGTCATTTTTATTTTTCAGCCTGTTTTTCTACCACGTGTCCGAAATCGCATCATGAGATATCTTATACGATTGTAGACCCTATAAACAACAAATAATCACTTTTACACGGTTATCCGATTTTCAAACGAAATTGGTTTATAGTATACCGGTAACGTTAAATGTCTTTCGATGTTTTTTCAAATTTTTGAGTCCGCTTTATCTGACTCGATTAACCATCTGTGCGATTTTTGGACATTATCGTTCCAGGAACTCAGATCCCTAAAAAAAGTGTATTATATACCCGTCAATTCGAGAAGTTTTGGGTGGTCGGAGCGACCATTTTTATTTTTCAGCCTGTTTTTCTACCACGAGTCCGAAATCGCATCATGAGATATCTTATTCGATTGTAGACCCTATAAACTACTATAAATCATTTTTACACAATTATCCGATTTTCGAACGAAATTGGTTTATAGCATACCGGTAACGTCAAATGTCTTCCGATGTTTTTTCAAATTTTTGAGCCCCCTTTATCAGACTCGATTAACCATCTGTGCGATATTCGAACAATTTCGTTCCGGGAGCTCAGAGGCCTAAAAAAGTGTATTGTATACCTTTCAATTCGAGCAGTTATGGGTGCTCGGAGCGGTCATTTTTATTTTTCAGCCTGTTTTTCTACCACGTGTCCGAAATCGCATCATGAGATATCTTATACGATTGTAGACCCTATAAACAACTAATAATCACTTTTACACGGTTATCCGATTTTCGGCCGAAATTGGTTTATAGCATACCGGTAAAGTCAAATGTCTTCTGATGTTTTTGCAAATTTTTGAGTCCGCTTTATCTGGCTCGATTAACCATCTGTGCGATTTTCCGACATTTTCGTTCGGGGAGCTCAGAGGCCTAAAAAACGTGTATTAAATAACAATCAATTCGAGCTGTTTCGGGTGGTCGGAGCGGTCATTTTTATTTTTCAGCTTGTTTTTCTACCACGTGTCCGAAATCGCATCATGAGATATCTTACACGATTGTAGACCCTATAAACAACTATAAATCACTTTTACACGGTTATCCGATTTTCGGCCGAAATTGGTTTATAGCATACCGGTAACGTCAAATGTCTTCTGATGTTTTTGCAAATTTTTAAGTCCGCTTTATCTGGCTCGATTAACCATCTGTGCGATTTTCCGACATCTTCGTTCTGGGAGCTCAGAGGCCTAAAAAACTTGTATTAAATAACAATCAATTCGAGCTGTTTCGGGTGGTCGGAGCGGTCATTTTTATTTTTCAGCTTGTTTTTCTACCACGTGTCCGAAATCGCATCATGAGATATCTTACACGATTGTAGACCCTATAAACAACTATAAATCACTTTTACACGGTTATCCGATTTTCGGCCGAAATTGGTTTATAGCATACCGGTAACGTCAAATGTCTTCTGATGTTTTTGCAAATTTTTGAGTCCGCTTTATCTGGCTCGATTAACCATCTGTGCGATTTTCCGACATTTTCGTTCTGGGAGCTCAGAGGCCTAAAAAACTTGTATTAAATAACAATCAATTCGAGCTGTTTCGGGTGGTCGGAGCGGTCATTTTTATTTTTCAGCCTGTTTGTCTACCACGTGTCCGAAATCGCATCATGAGATATCTTATACGATTGTAGACCCTATAAACAACTATAAATCACTTTTACACGGTTATCCGATTTTCGAACGAAATTGGTTTATAGCATACCGGTAACGTAAAATGTCTTCAGATGTTTTTTCAAATTTTTGAGTCCGCTTTATCAGACTCGATTAACCATCTGTGCGATTTTCGAACAATTTCGTTCCGGGAACTCAGATGCCTAAAAAAAGTGTATTATATACCCGTCAATTCGAGAAGTTTTGGGTGCTCGGAGCGGTCATTTTTATTTTTCAGCCTGTTTTTCTACCACGTGTCCGAAATCGCATCATGAGATATCTTATACGATTGTAGACCCTATAAACAACTAATAATCACTTTTACACGGTTATCCGATTTTCGAACGAAATTGGTTTATAGCATACCGGTAACGTCAAATGTCTTTCGATGTTTTTTCAAATTTTTGAGTCCGCTTTATCTGGCTCGATTAACCATCTGTGCGATTTTCCGACATTTTCGTTCCGGGAGCTCAGAGGCCTAAAAAACGTGTATTAAATAACCATCAATTCGAGCTGTTTCGGGTGGTCGGAGCGGTCATTTTTATTTTTCAGCTTGTTTTTCTACCACGTGTCCGAAATCGCATCATGAGATATCTTACACGATTGTAGACCCTATAAACAACTAATAATCACTTTTACACTGTTATCCGATTTTCGGACGAAATTGGTTTATAGCATAACGGTAACGTCAAATGTCTTCTGATGTTTTTGCAAATTTTTGAGTCCGCTTTATCTGGCTCGATTAACCATCTGTGCGATTTTCCGACATTTTCGTTCCGGGAGCTCAGAGGCCTAAAAAACGTGTACTAAATAACCATCAATTCGAGCTGTTTCGGGTGGTCGGAGCGGTCATTTTTATTTTTCAGCCTGTTTTTCTATCACGTATCCGAAATCGCATCATTAGATATCTTATTCGATTGTAGACCCTATAAACAACTATAAATCACTTTTACACGGTTATCCGATTTTCGAACGAAATTGGTTTATAGCATACCGGTAACGTAAAATGTCTTCAGATGTTTTTTCAAATTTTTGAGTCCGCTTTATCAGACTCGATTAACCATCTGTGCGATTTTCGAACAATTTCGTTCCGGGAACTCAGATGCCTAAAAAAAGTGTATTATATACCCGTCAATTCGAGAAGTTTTGGGTGCTCGGAGCGGTCATTTTTATTTTTCAGCCTGTTTTTCTACCACGTGTCCGAAATCGCATCATGAGATATCTTATACGATTGTAGACCCTATAAACAACTAATAATCACTTTTACACGGTTATCCGATTTTCGAACGAAATTGGTTTATAGCATACCGGTAACGTCAAATGTCTTTCGATGTTTTTTCAAATTTTTGAGTCCGCTTTATCTGGCTCGATTAACCATCTGTGCGATTTTCCGACATTTTCGTTCCGGGAGCTCAGAGGCCTAAAAAACGTGTATTAAATAACCATCAATTCAAGCTGTTTCGGGTGGTCGGAGCGGTCATTTTTATTTTTCAGCTTGTTTTTCTACCACGTGTCCGAAATCGCATCATGAGATATCTTACACGATTGTAGACCCTATAAACAACTAATAATCACTTTTACACTGTTATCCGATTTTCGGACGAAATTGGTTTATAGCATAACGCTAACGTCAAATGTCTTCTGATGTTTTTGCAAATTTTTGAGTCCGCTTTATCTGGCTCGATTAACCATCTGTGCGATTTTCCGACATTTTCGTTCCGGGAGCTCAGAGGCCTAAAAAACGTGTACTAAATAACCATCAATTCGAGCTGTTTCGGGTGGTCGGAGCGGTCATTTTTATTTTTCAGCCTGTTTTTCTATCACGTATCCGAAATCGCATCATTAGATATCTTATTCGATTGTAGACCCTATAAACAACTATAAATCACTTTTACACGGTTATCCGATTTTCGGCCGAAATTGGTTTATAGCATACCGGTAACGTCATATGTCTTCTGATGTTTTTGAAAATTTTTGAGTCCGCTTTATCTTGCTCGATTAACCATCTGTGCGATTTTCCGACATTTTCGTTCCGGGTGCTCAGAAGCCTAAAAAAAGTGTATTAAATAACCATCAATTCGAGCTGTTTTGTGTGGTCGGAGCGGTCATTTTTATTTTTCAGCCTGTTTTTCTACCACGTGTCCGAAATCGCACCATGAGATATCTTATACGATTGTAGACCCTATAAACAACTATAAATCACTTTTACACGGTTATCCAATTTTCGGCCGAAATTGGTTTATAGCATACCGGTAACGTCAAATGTCTTCTGTTGTTTTTGCAAACTTTTGAGTCCGCTTTATCTGACTCGATTAACCATCTGTGCGATTTTCCGACATTTTCGTTCCGGGAGCTCAGAGGCCTAAAAAACGTGTATTAAATAACCATCAATTCAAGCTGTTTCAGGGGGTCGGAGCGGTCACTTTTATTTTTCAGCGTGTTTTTCTACCACGTGTCCGAAATCGCATCATGAGATATCTTATTCGATTGTAGACCCTATAAACAACTATAAATCATTTTTACACGGTTATCCGATTTTCGGCCGAAATTGGTTTATAGCATACCGGTAACGTTAAATGTCTTTCGATGTTTTTTCAAATTTTTTGAGTCCGCTTTATCTGACTCGATTAACCATCTGTTCAATTTTCGGACATTATCGTTCCAGGAA
This sequence comes from Silene conica, assembly GCA_029255685.2. Lineage (NCBI taxonomy): Eukaryota > Viridiplantae > Streptophyta > Magnoliopsida > Caryophyllales > Caryophyllaceae > Silene > Silene conica. Next base: position 46,126,969 of record CM055317.2, on the reverse strand, counting down.
CTCAGAGGCCTAAAAAAAGTGTATTATATACCCGTCAATTCGAGAAGTTTTGGGTGGTCGGAGCGACCATTTTTATTTTTCAGCCTGTTTTTCTACCACGTGTCCGAAATCGCATCATGAGATATCTTATTCAATTGTATACCCTATAAACAACTATAAATCACTTTTACACGGTTATCCGATTTTCGAACGAAATTGGTTAATAGTATACCCGTAACGTCAAATGTCTTTCGATGTTTTTTCAAATTTTTGAGTCCGCTTTATCTGACTCGATTAACCATCTGTGTGATTAACCATGATGAAATTGGTTAATAGTATACCCACATCATGAGATATCTTATACGATTGTAGACCCTATAAACAACTAATAATCACTTTTACACGGTTATCCGATTTTCGGCCGAAATTGGTTTATAGCATACCGGTAACGTCAAATGTCTTCTGATGTTTTTGCAAATTTTTGAGTCCGCTTTATCTGGCTCGATTAACCATCTGTGCGATTTTCCGACATTTTCGTTCCGGGAGCTCAGAGGCCTAAAAAACGTGTATTAAATAACCATCAATTCGAGCTGTTTCGGGTGGTCGGAGCGGTCATTTTTATTTTTCAGCTTTTTTTTCTACCACGTGACCGAAATCGCATCATGAGATATCTTACACGATTGTAGACCCTATAAACAACTATAAATCACTTTTACACGGTTATCCGATTTTCGGCCGAAATAGGTTTATAGCATACCGGTAACGTCAAATGTCTTCTGATGTTTTTGCAAATTTTTGATTCCGCTTTATCTGGCTCGATTAACCATCTGTGCGATTTTCCGCATTTTCGTTCCGGGAGCTCAGAAGCCTAAAAAACGTGTATTAAATAACCATCAATTCGAGCTATTTCGTGTGGTCGGAGTGGTCATTTTTATTTTTCAGCCTGTTTTTCTACCACGTGTCCGAAATCGCACCACGAGATATCTTATACGATTGTAGACCCTATAAACAACTATAAATCACTTTTACACGGTTATCCGATTTTCGGCCGAAAATGGTTTATAGCATACCGGTAACGTCAAATGTCTTCTGTTGTTTTTGCAAACTTTTGAGTCCGCTTTATCTGGCTCGATTAAGCATCTGTGCGATTTTCCGACATTTTCGTTCCGGGAGCTCGGAGGCCTAAAAAACGTGTATTAAATAACCATCAATTCAAGCTGTTTCGGGGGGTCGGAGCGGTCACTTTTATTTTTCAGCGTGTTTTTCTACCACGTGTCCGAAATCGCATCATGAGATATCTTATTCGATTGTAGACCCTGTAAACAACTATAAATCACTTTTACACGGTTATCCGATTTTCGGCCGAAATTGGTTTATAGTATACCGGTAACGTTAAATGTCTTTCGATGTTTTTTCAAATTTTTGAGTCCGCTTTATCTGACTCGATTAACCATCTGTTCAATTTTCGGACATTATCGTTCCAGGAACTCAGAGGCCTAAAAAAAGTGTATTATATACCCGTCAATTCGAGAAGTTTTGGGTGGTCGGAGCGACCATTTTTATTTTTCAGCCTGTTTTTCTACCACTGTCCGAAATCGCATCATGAAATATCTTATTCGATTGTATACCCTATAAACAACTATAAATCACTTTTACACGGTTATCCGATTTTCGAACGAAATTGGTTAATAGTATACCCGTAACGCAAATGTCTTTCGATGTTTTTTCAAATTTTTGAGTCCGCTTTATCTGACTCGATTAACCATCTGTGTGATTTTCGAACATTTTCGTTCCGGGAGCTCAGAGGCCTAAAAAAGTGTATTGTATACCCTTCAATTCGAGCAGTTATGGGTGCTCGGAGCGGTCATTTTTATTTTTCATCCTGTTTTTCTACCACGTGTCCGAAATCGCATCATGAGATATCTTATACGATTGTAGACCCTATAAACAACTATAAATCAGTTTTACACGGTTATCCGATTTTCGAACGAAATTGGTTTATAGCATACCGGTAACGTCAAATGTCTTCTGATGTTTTTGCAAATTTTTGAGTCCGCTTTATCTGGCTCAATTAACCATCTGTGCGATTTTCCGACATTTTCGTTCCGGGAGCTCAGAGGCCTAAAATGTAACATCCCGTATTTTCGTAAAATCTAATTTAATCGTTTTAAATTATTTTACGTAATAAAATAATATTTTAATAATTTAATTCGGAAGATTTTAATTTAATTAGTAAGATCCGTCTTAAGAACCTTAAGTCCTTAAGACGAATACTACTTGGTAAACTTAAACTCGTATCATAAATATCCGTTCAAGTGTCCGACCCATTTTATTTACTCGGAAAGGACAGTCCATAAAACCCACAAAAACCCCTTCCATCGACATAATGCTTCTCCTTCATTTCATTTCACTGTAAAACACAAACCACATAAACCTCCATTTTATTCCTCCTTCTTTTGAGAAATTCTTCATCATCCGGTACTCTAATCGAGGTAACAACGACATTTTCGGAATCCTCATTCGATTTCCAAGCCATCTATCACTTTCTTTTTGTAAATCCTTAACTTTGAAAATGGGGCTGTTTTCTCTTAATTCCGTTTCAAGTGCTTAAAATCCGTTTCTATGCTTGTAGGTGTTGGCTTAGAGGATCCAGAGATCGATAGCTACATTGTTGAGGAAGATCTTTAGCCGGATAAGCTTGAAAGGTGACGATAATGAGAAACTCGGCCTTTATGTGTATATTAGCATGTTTGTTGTGATTTTCCATATGGTTTTTGATTTTGTTCAAAGGATTATGTTTAATGAACTTAGAAGCATGCCTAGGATTGTTCTTATGTGAGAAATCCATGTCTTATGATGTTGTTACATGTTCATATGCTATTTTCAGTTTTTCACAAAGTTAAGACGGATACTTGATATAATTGCTTGAGGATTGTTATGGGAATTATGTGCTGTTAGATTAGTTGTTTTTAGTGTTTGATAATGTTGGGAAATCACCAATTGTAGTCTTGCTTGAGTTGTTGTGTCGAATTATGAAGTTTTCAATAGATTGCGATTTTGCGATTTTTCGTATCTGGCTCTCTGAGCCGGTCGACCGACCGGCCGCCGGTCGACCGGCTGGGAGTGTCTCTTCGTGTTTTTGCGATTTTTGGAATATTGGCCTTGGACTGCCAGCCGGCCGACCGGCTGCCTGCCGACCGGCTGCCTGCCGACCGGCTGGTAGTCAATTTTGTCTAGGGTTGTTTTGCGAAAAGCCTAGGAAGAAAGGGAGCCCAGCCGGCAGACCGGCCGCCTGCCAGCCGGATGGGAGTACGTGTGGGGATGGTTTGCGAGTTTATGAAGGCTAGGGTATTGGGTTCCCAGCCGGCCGACCGGCTGCCTGCCGACCGGCTGGGAGTCCTTTGTGGTTCTTTGTTTTGAAAAGGGGAAGTCTGAGAGGGTCACCAGCCGGCCGACCGGCTGCCTGCCGACCGGCTGGGGACTCCTGTAGGTTATTTCATAATCGTAGTTCATTTGTAACTTTCAAACGGTAAATCGGTTTTGATTGAAACTCGTTTTGTATACCCGTGATATGTATTTGAGGTCCCCAGAGGATGGGCAACATTTTATTGAGTTCGGGAATGGAATAAGGATAGAGACCCCCCGGTCGGGTAACCGAAAGGGAAACCGGCTCTCCCTCAACTTAGTTCCCGGGGTCAATTAAGTGTTGATTAGAGGTTAAGGAAAGTAGAACTATAGATTAGTTCATAGACTTTGGTTGATATTGTATTGATGCGTATTAAGTTATGCCCTAAGCTGGCCTCTGAACTTAATACGTGAGTTGTTTGTCATATATGGGGATATGCCTTAAGTTGGCCTCTGTAGAGCAGCTGCACAACGGGGTAGCTAAGGAACTGACACCTTGCCCGGAGTGCAGATGTTTGGTGCTAGAACATGCCTTAAGCTGGCCTCTGAGTTTAGTACCTTGTGATGTGGTGAAGGGACATGCCTTAAGCTGGCCTCTGAGTCCTTTACTTTTGGATGCTAGTCTATGCCTTAAGTTGGCCGCTGAGTCTAGTGTCTTGCTGATTGGCAGGTCCATGCCTTAAGTTGGCCTCTGAGTCCTTGCTTGCTGAATGTTTGGTGTTTAGGTTATGTCTTAAGTTGACCGCTGAACCTTTACACTTGCAGATTGATTTGGTATTAGGTTATGTCTTAAGTTGACCGCTGAACCTTTTACTTGCTGAATTTATCTGCTTGCCTTGAGTGGGTACGTGTCAGATATAGATATCGATAGTGATGAGTAAATGTATATCTGTTGAGTTATGGTTTGATCATCCAAGGCATTGGGTGACTCTTAGTTCGGATTCATAAATAGTTGGATTGAAAGACCCCCCGACTGGGTAACTAGTAGGGAAACCAGCTCTCCTTCCTAACAGTTTATGAAGTTGGTTGAGAGCCGTGCACTAGAGTTGGCATGTTAATATGAGATCAATTGATGAGATGTTTATGCTTCACATGTTGATATATGTTGGAGTATTCTGTATTGTTTTATGTGTTACGTGTTGTCACAAAAGGTGGCTAGGAGAACTCTAGTCACTCCCCACTGATTGTGGCGTACATGTTTTCATGTATGTAGGTACATGCAGGTTGGAGATGGGTTCACGAGAGGGCTAGCGAGTGATGATCCTGCTGTCATCATATGACTTACCTTTTATCGCATAGCTAGACTCTTAGACTTTTGTTACATTTGTTTTGGTGCATATAGGGATGTTCCATCCCAGGCTGATGTATATATTTGTTTCCGATACTTAGAACTGTTACTTATCTATTTTAGTTTTAATCCAGTTTCTGTTCAGTTTAAGACTTCTCGCATGTTGTTCAGTTTACTTTAAAAAGTTTTAAATTCCGCTGCATTTTTGGTACTTTTGTGTGTTTATAATTCCGCTTTCGCGAGGGGTTTTACAGTTGGTATCAGAGCATTATTGCTCCCGACGCACTCATGTGACCCCCAACCTTAACTTGACCAAATAAACAAATAATGAATGAGAGATGGGTAGATCTAAGGACTTATTTTGTAGTCTATTTGTGATTGCTAATTGCTAAGCTAATACTTGTTTTCTCTTTTGAAGGATGGTGAGACCTAGGGCTGCTGATAACATTGTGCTGCAAGCAATTCAGCATTTGCTTGAGACTCAGAGACAGCAAGCAGGGAATGTTCCACCTCCTCCACCGCCAGGCAACGAGGCTAATCGTCCTGGTAGTTTCTCATGGATAGCTTCGCAGATGTCCCGTAGCCACGTGAAGACATATGGTGGCGAGGTTGATCCGGTAGCTCTTACCGAGTGGTTCAGGGAGATGGAGAGGAGCTTTGCTATGTATTCGGTGGGTAGAGAGGATAGAGTGCGGCTAGCCACTCACTTTCTTACCCTTGAGCTTTGCTATGTAATATCCCGTATTTTCGTAAAATCTAATTTAATCGTTTTAAATTATTTTACGTAATAAAATAATATTTTAATAATTTAATTCGGAAGATTTTAATTTAATTAGTAAGATCCGTCTTAAGAACCTTAAGTCCTTAAGACGAATACTACTTGGTAAACTTAAACTCGTATCATAAATATCCGTTCAAGTGTCCGACCCATTTTATTTACTCGGAAAGGACAGTCCATAAAACCCACAAAAACCCCTTCCATCGACATAATGCTTCTCCTTCATTTCATTTCACTGTAAAACACAAACTTCATAAACCTCCATTTTATTCCTCCTTCTTTTGAGAAATTCTTCATCATCCGGTACTCTAATCGAGGTAACAACGACATTTTCGGAATCCTCATTCGATTTCCAAGCCATCTATCACTTTCTTTTTGTAAATCCTTAACTTTGAAAATGGGGCTGTTTTCTCTTAATTCCGTTTCAAGTGCTTAAATTCCGTTTCTATGCTTGTAGGTGTTGGCTTAGAGGATCCAGAGATCGATAGCTACATTGTTGAGGAAGATCTTTAGCCGGATAAGCTTGAAAGGTGACGATAATGAGAAACTCGGCCTTTATGTGTATATTAGCATGTTTGTTGTGATTTTCCATATGGTTTCTGATTTTGTTCAAAGGATTATGTTTAATGAACTTAGAAGCATGCCTAGGATTGTTCTTATGTGAGAAATCCATGTCTTATGATGTTGTTACATGTTCATATGCTATTTTCAGTTTTTCACAAAGTTAAGACGGATACTTGATATAATTGCTTGAGGATTGTTATGGGAATTATGTGCTGTTAGATTAGTTGTTTTTAGTGTTTGATAATGTTGGGAAATCACCAATTGTAGTCTTGCTTGAGTTGTTGTGTCGAATTATGAAGTTTTCAATAGATTGCGATTTTGCGATTTTTCGTATCTGGCTCTCTGAGCCGGTCGACCGGCTGGGAGTGTCTCTTCGTGTTTTTGCGATTTTTGGAATATTGGCCTTGGACTGCCAGCCGGCCGACCGGCTGCCTGCCGACCGGCTGGTAGTCAATTTTGTCTAGGGTTGTTTTGCGAAAAGCCTAGGAAGAAAGGGAGCCCAGCCGGCAGACCGGCCGCCTGCCAGCCGGATGGGAGTACGTGTGGGGATGGTTTGCGAGTTTATGAAGGCTAGGGTATTGGGTTCCCAGCCGGCCGACCGGCTGCCTGCCGACCGGCTGGGAGTCCTTTGTGGTTCTTTGTTTTGAAAAGGGGAAGTCTGAGAGGGTCACCAGCCGGCCGACCGGCTGCCTGCCGACCGGCTGGGGACTCCTGTAGGTTATTTCATAATCGTAGTTCATTTGTAACTTTCAAACGGTAAATCGGTTTTGATTGAAACTCGTTTTGTATACCCGTGATATGTATTTGAGGTCCCCAGAGGATGGGCAACATTTTATTGAGTTCGGGAATGGAATAAGGATAGAGACCCCCCGGTCGGGTAACCGAAAGGGAAACCGGCTCTCCCCCAACTTAGTTCCCGGGGTCAATTAAGTGTTGATTAGAGGTTAAGGAAAGTAGAACTATAGATTAGTTCATAGACTTTGGTTGATATTGTATTGATGCGTATTAAGTTATGCCCTAAGCTGGCCTCTGAACTTAATACGTGAGTTGTTTGTCATATATGGGGATATGCCTTAAGTTGGCCTCTGAGCCCTATATGTGTATGTTTGTCGTGTCTAGGACATGCCTTAAGTTGGCCTCTGAGTTTAGACATGTGTGATAGTGATCGCGTTGGAACATGCCTTTAGTTGGCCTCTGAGTCTGATGAGTAGAGCAGCTGCACAACGGGGTAGCTAAGGAACTGACACCTTGCCCAGAGTGCAGATGTTTGGTGCTAGAACATGCCTTAAGCTGGCCTCTGAGTTTAGTACCTTGTGATGTGGTGAAGGGACATGCCTTAAGCTGGCCTCTGAGTCCTTTACTTTTGGATGCTAGTCTATGCCTTAAGTTGGCCGCTGAGTCTAGTGTCTTGCTGATTGGCAGGTCCATGCCTTAAGTTGGCCTCTGAGTCCTTGCTTGCTGAATGTTTGGTGTTTAGGTTATGTCTTAAGTTGACCGCTGAACCTTTACACTTGCTGATTGATTTGGTATTAGGTTATGTCTTAAGTTGACCGCTGAACCTTTTACTTGCTGAATTTATCTGCTTGCCTTGAGTGGGTACGTGTCAGATATAGATATCGATAGTGATGAGTAAATGTATATCTGTTGAGTTATGGTTTGATCATCCAAGGCATTGGGTGACTCTTAGTTCGGATTCATAAATAGTTGGATTGAAAGACCCCCCGACTGGGTAACTAGTAGGGAAACCGGCTCTCCTTCCTAACGGTTTATGAAGTTGGTTGAGAGCCGTGCACTAGAGTTGGCATGTTAATATGAGATCAATTGATGAGATGTTTATGCTTCACATGTTGATATATGTTGGAGTATTCTGTATTGTTTTATGTGTTACGTGTTGTCACAAAAGGTGGCTAGGAGAACTCTAGTCACTCCCCACTAATTGTGGCGTACATGTTTTCATGTATGTAGGTACATGTAGGTTGGAGATGCGTTCACGAGAGGGCTAGCGAGTGATGATCCTGCTGTCATCATATGACTTACCTTATATCGCATAGCTAGACTCTTAGACTTTTGTTACATTTGTTTTGGTGCATGTAGGGATGTTCCATCCCAGGCTGATGTATATATTTGTTTCCGATACTTAGAACTGTTACTTATCTATTTTAGTTTTAATCCAGTTTCAGTTTCTGTTCAGTTTAAGACTTCTCGCATGTTGTTCAGTTTACTTTAAAAAGTTTTAAATTCCGCTGCATTTTTGGTACTTTTGTGTGTTTATAATTCCGCTTTCGCGAGGGGTTTTATATAAAAAACGTGTATTAAATAACCATCAATTCGAGCTGTTTCGGGTGGTCAGAGCGGTCATTTTTATTTTTCAGCCTGTTTTTCTACCACGTATCTGAAATCGCATCATTAGATATCTTATTCGATTGTAGACCCTATAAACAACTATAAATCACTTTTACACGGTTATCCGATTTTCGGCCGAAATTGGTTTATAGCATACCGGTAACGTCAAATGTCTTCTGTTGTTTTTGCAAACTTTTGAGTCCGCTCTATCTGGCTCGATTAACCATCTGTGCGATTTTCCGACATTTTCATTCCGGGAGCTCAGATGCCTAAAAAACGTGTATTAAATAACCATCAATTCGAGCTGTTTCGAGTGGTTGGAGCGGTCATTTTTATTTTTCAGCCTGTTTTTCTACCACGTATCCGAAATCGCATCATTAGATATCTTATTCGATTGTAGACCCTATAAACAACTATAAATCACTTTTACACGGTTATCCGATTTTCGGCCGAAATTGGTTTATAGCATACCGGTAACGTCAAATGTCTTCTGTTGTTTTTGCAAACTTTTGAGTCCGCTCTATCTGGCTCAATTAACCATCTGTGCGATTTTCCGACATTTTCGTTCCGGGAGCTCAGAGGCCTAAAAAACGTGTATTAAATAACTATCAATTCAAGCTGTTTCGGGGGGTCGGAGCGGTCACTTTTATTTTTCAGCGTGTTTTTCTACCACGTGTCCGAAATCGCATCATGAGATATCTTATTCGATTGTAGACCCTATAAACAACTATAAATCACTTTTACACGGTTATCCGATTTTCGGCCAAAATTGGTTTATAGTATACCGGTAACGTTAAATGTCTTTCGATGTTTTTTCAAATTTTTGAGTCCGCTTTATCTGACTCGATTAACCATCTGTTCAATTTTCGGACATTATCGTTCTAGGAACTCAGAGGCCTAAAAAAAGTGTATTATATACCCGTCAATTCGAGAAGTTTTGGGTGGTCGGAGCGACCATTTTTATTTTTCAGCCTGTTTTTCTACCACGTGTCCGAAATCGCATCATGAGATATCTTATTCGATTGTATACACTATAAACAACTATAAATCACTTTTACACGGTTATCCGATTTTCGAACGAAATTGGTTAATAGTATACCCGTAACGTCAAATGTCTTTCGATGTTTTTTCAAATTTTTGAGTCCGCTTTATCTGACTCGATTAACCATCTGTGTGATTTTCGAACATTTTCGTTCCGGGAGGTCAGAGGCCTAAAAAAAGTGTATTATGTACCCTTCAATTCGAGCAGTTATGGGTGCTCGGAGCAATCATTTTTATTTTTCAGCCTGTTTTTCTACCACGTGTCCGAAATCGCAACATGAGATATCTTATTCGATTGTAGATCCTATAAACAACTATAAATCACTTTTACATGGTTATCCGATTTTCGGCCGAAATTGGTTTCTAGCATACCGGTAACTTCAAATGTCTTCTGATGTTTTTGCAAATTTTTGAGTCCGTTTTATCTGGCTCGATTAAGTGTGAGAGCTCATTTCAGGAATTGAAGACTAGGTTGAATTCTGCTCCAGTACTTGCTTTGTCAGAGATTGGTGTTGACTTCGATGTTTACTGCGATGCTTCTATGCTAGGGCTTGGATGTGTGTTGATGTAGAGTGGTAAGGTGATTGCTTATTCTTCGAGACAGCTGCGAGTTCACGAGGTGAACTATCCTACGCATATCTTGAGTTAGCTGCTGTCGTTCATGCCTTGAAGATGTGGCGTCATTACTTGATTGGATCTCATTGCCGCATTTTCACGGATCATAAGAGTTTGAAGTACATTTTCACACAGAAGGACCTTAATATGCGACAGCGTCGATGGTTAGAGTTGGTTGAGGATTATGATATTGAGCTGTTGTATCGTGAGGGTAAGGCCAATGTTGTTGCTGATGCGCTTAGCCGCAAGACTTCTCATTTGATGAGTGTCATGCATGTTTTACCTGAGGAGCTTTGTTCTGAGTTCCGGAAGTTGAGATTAGAGATGGTTGGTAGTGGTTTTGATTGGTTATCTGCTATGACTGCCGAGCCGACATTTTATTGGGAGCACTACTACAATTAAGCACTTGGGCCACGACTAAATTCGTGGCGCAAGTACTAATTTCCCGTGGCTAAAGCTCTTTGTCACGGAAATACCTTCCGTGGCCCAAGTGGCCGTGGCTAACAGATAGCCACGGGAAAAACAAGAACGTGGCTAAAATTATATTTTTAGCCACAGATTCTCACGTGGCTAATAAGTCCCGTGACTAAAAATTAATTCTCGTGGCCAAAATTATTCCCGTGACAAACAAAAAAATAAAAAATAAATAAAAAAAATGTAATATATTATTTTTTAATTATAATGAAAATATTTTCACATATGGAATCTTTTTTTTGGTCTAAATCGGGGTGTCCTCCGTGTCGACAATGGTGTATAATCCCCTCGCCGCGAGTTCTCTAACGAAGAGGTAAACGGTTTGCCAAAGAGTTGCACCATTCCCATGGGTAGGAATCGAACCCCTGACCTCAGGGTTAAGGGATGAGGTGAGCAACCACCACACTACCAAACACATTTGGTTACATATGAAATTTTGTCAACCTTTAATCCTTGCTTGGTTAGTTATCTCAACTCGTTACTTACAATCACAAGTCATTCACTTTTGTGAATCGTATATCCTCCCCAGGAGGTCACTCATCCCAAGACTACTCTCTCCTGAGCACGCTTAACTGTGGAGTTCTTATGATGAGCTACCGAAAATAAAACTTAAGCTTGTTGATATAGTTAACACTTTGAAATCTTTTTAAATTATATTCGTTTTTTTCTAAATTACCTTCACTATTATTTTTGCGAAAAAGATATTAATTTTCTCAAATTACTCGAGTTTTCAATATTGACCTCCCGACTAATCATGCTCGGGTCATTTTTTGCCCGAGTCAACAAAACCATTTTCTCCAAACTATTTAATCACATTTTCATTTAAATTTTTTTCCCTAATATATTTTTTTTATTTTTTTTCATTTGTCGGCATTTTTATTTTATCCATTTTTTCATATATTTGTCCACACAAATACTATTTGTAAGATCGTCGTATTTGTAACGAAAAAAAGTTTAATCACTTTTTACTAAATAATGATCACTTTTGAATAATGATTACATATGGGTATCAATGACCGAGTTTTATTACTAAAATAAGTGACCAAGACATTATTAAGTCGAAAATAATCAGTTTTTGCCAAAAAAACACAAAAAATATCGTATAAATTTTTGTTTTCTCTAAATTGATTTCTTTTCATTATTCTTGATATTTCTTTTTGTCAACAAAATTTCACATTATTTACACATGTAAATTTATTATTTTAATTTCCATTTTACTTTTCGGTGTGATACGCTCATTTTCAATAATTAAAATGTTTTTCTATATTGATATTTTCATATCGGTTATTTTATCAATATGTTTTTTTCCATTTTATTCAATGATTTGTTGGAAATAATTTTGAATAAAATTTTTTAGACTACTTTTTTTTTTATTTAATCATATTTTAAATTTAATTGTCTTTTTTTTTCTCCTTAAAAACTTCCCCAATTTTTTTCCAATTTAACATCTCGAATTCAAGTTCCTATAGAAATATTTTACAAATAAAGTTGTAAATCAATTTTCTAATGAAAAGCTTATTTAACAATGTATTAGTTTCAGACTTCTCAATGATAGGTGTTAATAAGTTAATTATTTAATTGGACATACTTTCTCTTTAAATGTGATGCGGTCTCTAAATGATTTTATTCAATATTATAAATTTAACAAAAAAGGAATTATAAATATATATTTGCCATGGGTGTGACATTGTTCGTGGCAAAAATGATTATTAGCCACGACTGTAACCTAAATTGTGTCGCAATTGACTTTTTGCTTTCCCGTGGCATAAAAATTTTCTAAAATAGTGAATAAATTTTTTCCCGTGGCTAAACAAAAATTAACCACGAATTATAAATTCCCGTGGCATAAATCGTGGCGCAAGTGTCAATTTGTTGTAGTGTTTTTTGTCGGGCTTGTTGCGCAATTTAATAAATTGAGTAACTGGGTAAGTAGCTTTGAAATTACAAAATTTTCATTACATAATTAAACGTATACTTAAAGTAAAGCAGCATTCAACGGAAATAAAGCAAAATAAATTGTTAAACAACAATCATTTATTCATATAATCATATTCATTTTCAAGTCAGTAGTGTTAATAAGAATAATCATACTAAATTGCACAAATTCTCACTTGTGACAGACTAATCCAATAATAATAATCATAATAAGATCATTTACGTCAATAGTGAAAAAAATTAAGTACGAATATTGTTCACATCTCGCAATAATACGGCGCAATCATCTTGATGTCACAGTACACACCATGTTGCACTAATAATTTTGTAGTATTATTTGTTATCATATAAAAAATATTAGTCACGGTAAAAATACAGTGCGTAGCTAAGAGCAATAATTAGTCACGGGTAATTTACTTGTGATAATAAATCACAATTAGCCACGGTAAGAATTCAGTGTGTAGCTAAGAGCAATGTAGTCACGGATAATTTAGCTGTGACAATAAATCATAATTAGCCACGTTAAGAATTAAGTGTGGCTAAGCACACTAATTAGTCACGGTTAACTTACATGTGACAATGAATCATAATTAGCCACGACATTGTGGCTAAAAATAATTATTAGCCACGTTCGTGACTTGATGCGTGACTAAACGCATTTGTTAGACACGGTCATGGCTTAATTCGTGACTAAAAACAATTATTTGTCACGGATATATTTTCCCGTGACAAATTTTTTTACCAATTAATTTTGAAGGAAGGGGACTTTTTTTCCCGTGACTAAGCAAATTTAGGTCACGAATTATGAATTCCCGTGACATAAATCGTGGTGCAAGTGCCATTTTTTTGTAGTGGAGATTCGCCAGGGTCTGCCTACAGATGCTGCTTTCCGGAAGTTCGAGGCCAAGATTGCGAGTGGTGAGGCACAATATTTCGTGATTGATTCTGATGGTTTTCTTCGGTTCCGAGGCCGGATGTATGTTCCAGATGTGCCGTATTTGAGGAAGAGGGTTTTAGATGAGGCTCACTTGACGCCTTATTCTGTTCATCCGGGCGGCGAGAAGATGCACAAAGACCTAAGACTTCTATTTTGGTGGCCTGGGATGAAGAAGAACATTTTGGATTATGTGAGTAGGTGTCTGACTTGTCAACAAGTCAAGATTGAGCATAGGAGGCCAGGTGGTTTGTTACAGCCGCTCCACGTTCCTCAGTGGAAGTGGGAGTGCATTTCGATGGACTTCGTGACTGCATTGCCTAAGACAGTTGGAGGCAAGGATGTTATTTGGGTTGTGGTTGATAGGTTAACCAAGTGTGCCAGATTTGTGCCTATCCGCGAGACGTGTGATATGGACCGCTTAGCCCGAGCTTGTATTGCCGAGATCGTCCGTTACCATGGTGTCCCGAGAGAGATTGTGTCTGACTGAGATCCGCGTTTTTGTTCCAGGTTTTGGAAGGCTCTGCAGGAGGCTATGGGTAGCCGTCTACTGATGAGTACAGCGTTCCATGCTGCGACTGATGGACAGTCCGAGAGGACTATTCAGACATTAGAGAACTTGCTCCGTGCTTGTGCACTTGATTTCCAGAGTTCGTGGGAACATTGTCTACCGTTAGTTGAGTTTTCCTACAACAACAGTTTCCACTCATCTATTGGTTTGGCTCCGTATGAGGCGCTCTATGGTAGGAAGTGCCGTAGCCCAATCTGTTGGGATCAGGCGAGCGACGTGCACGACCTAGGACCGGACCAGTTGGCTGCGACGATTGATCACGTCCAGCTTATCAGAGGTAGGATGAAGGCCGCACAGGATCGGCAGAAATCCTATGCAGATGTCCGTCGTAGACCTCTCGAGTTTGAGGTGGGTGACAGAGTTTTCCTTAGAGTTTCACCGATGAAGGGCGTCAAGAGGTTTGGCGTTAAGGGCAAGCTGAGCCCTAAGTATATTGGGCCGTTCGAGATCGTGAAGAGGATTGGTGCTGCTGCTTATCGATTGGACTTGCCTCCTAGTTTGGGCAAGGTTCATAGCGTCTTTCATGTTTCTCAGCTCCGCAAGTACGTTAGTGACCCTAGTCACGTGCTTCATAGAGAGATCGAGAACCTGGAGCCGAGTCTTGCTTTCGAGGAGCGTCCCGTGAAGATTCTAGACCGTCAGGACAGGAAGCTTAGGAACAAGGTGGTGCCCCTGGTGAAGATCATTTGGCGATGCGGCGATGTTGAGGAGCAGACGTGGGAGACCGAGGCTTCGATGCGTGCTACGCATCCTTCTCTTTTCGATTGAGGTATAGTTTATTTAGAATTTATCTTCGTTCGAGTTTCGAGGACGAAATTTTTTGAAGTTGGGGTGATTGTAACATCCCGTATTTTCGTAAGTTATATTTTAAAGGTTTTAAATTATGGTTACGGAATAAAATAATATTTTAATATTTAATGTTAAGTTATTTTAAAATAATCCGTTAAGATCCGTCCTAATAACCTTAAGTCCTTAAGACGTAATAACTTGGCAAGTTAAATCCGACTCATGAAACCCGTTCACATTCAAAAGCCCGTTTCATTAAACGGAAAAGGACAATTAAAACCCTAAACCCCCACCAATATGTCGACACATTCTTACTTCACAAAATAAGAACACTGTTTTATCATTTCTCATTTCTCCTTCAACTTTTCCATCCTAAAATCGATTTTTCAGAGATCATCCGATTTCCAAACCAAGGTATGTTATACGTTTCTAAAATCCTCGCGAAATTTGCAAGACATCCGTCTCTTTCAATTTCACTTTCTTTCCACTTGAAAAATGGACTGTTTTTGGAGGATTTCGATTCTAGCTTCTCATAATCGTTTTTCATGTCGTAGGAGAGGGTTTAGAGGATCCCGACGTGGACAGCTACGTGATTGAAGAGGAGCTAGGAGCAAAACCGCTTTAGAGGTGAAGATAATGAGAAACTCGGCCTTTATTTGTGATATTAACATGTTTCATGATTTTGATGATGTTAGTTGCTGATTTTGTACATGGTGATTGTTGTTGAGACTTAGAATCATGCTAGGAATACATGAGTATGACATTCATATGCTTTGATTGAGTTTCACATGCTTAGATGTTGATTTTCAGAAATTCTATGCTTAAGACGAATATAAAGTATGAACTTAATATGGCATAATTGTGGGAATTGATGCTTGCTTGTGATACATATAAGTCTTATAGATGCTGGGTAATATATGTTGGTTGCAATTTTGGAAGTTTGGATTCGATTTGTGAAGTTTAGGCTCATTTGCAAATTTGCGATTTTCGTGCAGGGGCTCTGAGCCGGTAGGCTGACCGGCAGTCGGTCGGCCGGCTCAGAGTTAGACTTGAGATTTTGAATGTTCTGAAAATGGGGAAGAACTCCGAGCCGGCAGGTCGGCCGCTGGTCGACCGGCTCAGAGTCCCTCCTTGGGTTTTGGAGAAGTTGTAGGATGTGAGTGGGAAGGGACTCCCAGCCGGCAGACCGGCAGACGTTCCACCGGCTGAGAGCCTCTTTTCTCCGTTTTTGAAAAATAGTAGGCTCTTGGGAAGAGACTCCCAGCCGGCAGACCGGCAGACGGTCCACCGGCTGAGAGCCTCATTTCCTTGTTCTTCAGATTTTAAGATGGCATTGGGAAGGGACTCCCAGCCGGCTGACCGACAGATGGTCCCAGACCGGCTGAGAGCCCCTGATCTCATTAAATCAGTTTTTATCTTTTGATCGGTTGATCGATTTTGTTTGGGATTCGTTCCGTGTACCTTATATGCGTGTTTGAGGTCCCCGGAGGATGGGCGACACTGTATTGGGTTCGGGAACGGAGAAAGGACAGAGACCCCCCGGTTGGGTAACCGAAAGGGAAACCGGCTCTCCCTCACCTTAGTTCCCGAGATCAATTAAGTGTTGTTTAGTGGTATAAGAGATTAGAACTATAGGTTAGTTACTATCTTTGGATGCTATTGTATTGATGCGTGTTAAGGTATGCCTTAAGCTTGGCTAAGTATAGAACTTTGCCTTGCTGCCCAAGGTCATTCCTTCTACTTCCTTCCTTCTTCTTCATTCCCTTACTTATTTTTCAGCTAAGAACACCCAAACACAAAGAACACCATTGTTGTGCACCTCACCGTAAAACGATCGTAAAATCTTCGTTTCTTATCGGTTTTCGACGATTTTCGTTCCTATCTCTTCCTCTCCTCGCCCTCCATCTTTCTAGGTAATAAAAGTATCAAATTTCTTCCTTATAATCCTCTGGTCTGTTAGGTTTAAGTAGTTGCTCATAAACTAATTTAGTCATACTATCAAAACCTTTAATTAACTTTTAATTAACAAAATAATAAACTCTTTTATTAGATCTTATGCATGCTACTAAATGCGGAAATAAGGAGTAAACCGTGTTCTTACACTCGGTCCAAATATTGCTAGGATGATCCTCCGAGTACCCAATATAGAATACCTCCTCCGGATGCACCAAGACAAGCCCTTAAAATCCGAAATCTTGAACGAGCTAGCACAAATTCGGATTCTCCTTAAACTTATTCTAATCACTCTTATTAGAATATATAATACAAATACTACTTATTAGTATGTTAATATTATCTTTATAATATATTTTAGAGGTAGAAAAATAATCTCTCTTCCTTGTTATTTTTCGGTTAACACTAGAATGAAATGGGTATTCAAAGAGCTTATATATCTCCCTAACCCTAAACTTAAATTAACCTATTAATTTAAGGAGTGTTGTGGGTTGTTGTGTGTGGCCGGGCATGGGAGGGATCAAAAGGGAACAACAACACTTTCCCATGTAGAATAGGGTGGCTCAAGGTAACACCCTAATTAAAGTTAAGTAAACTTTAATCATTATGTTGTGTTAATTAAATAACACTCAACATGCTCTTAACCCACATAAAACCGGCACACACAAACACTAATATGGACCTAATTTTACATTTTTATCAACATTACAATTTTATGTTATGTGACATCCAATATGTCATAAAATAACAATTGTTTTAATTTAATCATGCATATTTATCAAATAAATATTATTCATAAATTAATAAATCTCATTTATCAAGTTGACAAGTAATTCGAAATTACTAGATGTAAAATGGTCACTTATAATAATCGTCAATACGATTTACAACCTTTGTATTAATTTTAACCCAATTCATTCTAATTACGATATCTTAAAATATCGTTTAATGTTTAACAATTGACACGTTTCAATTTTAAACATAAATCTTACATTAAGATTTAACCTCTAATTTCTCGATATACGAGTTTAAGGAATATGATCAAATCGTATCAATATACATTTGATCACTTTATCAATTAAGGGAATTGTCCTAAAGGTGTGACCTAAAGGGATCAACTGACCATCACCGTCATACGACAGTAATGTCAAACTCTAGCTAGCCAATCATTACCGATTAATGTTGGTCAGTTGACTAATAATTTGTATCATCCCTTGCGCATTCTTGTTATGAGATTTAATTATGTGATCGCACTTATTGTTGAGGACACATTTCCCAACAATCTCCCACTTGTCCTCGACAAGTGTGCGTCACCAATTCTCTTGTCCTATTACAATCTCCCACTCAATGCAAGATGTCTCTCTCTGGTCGTTCTTGCATTTGATCATATCATGAATGGTTTCCTCGATCTGGAGAATAACTGTCTGACCGGAATTATCTACCATAGATACCTTCCGAGCGTGGCCACGCATTTCCAGTTAATTACTCCTCGAGTGGCCCTGAGATTTGAACAACCCTGACAAGGGGTGGACAATTTCTATCGCACTACTTCCTTCAACCAGTCACAGTCAGTCACAACCCAAAACAATCCCATTTGACTCCAGTTACGAAAAGTCGTAGAGAATGGATCAAGGTTATGCCTAAACTGTACCATCTTGGGAGAGTAGTCTTTAGTCAAAGAATTGACTCACAAGAATACTATAGCAGCTCTCGCCACGACCCGGCTATAAAATTTCCAGAACTCTATAAGCGGTCACATTGCCCGACAGAGTGTCTCTTACAGTCTGCCTATGTGATCGACTAGTCATCACATATGACTCTATGGCATTTGAACTTGCCATCAATCGCCTCACACTCTAGTCGCTTTGAGACGTCACCTCATGTAAGCGGCTAGGGGTCATACTAAGTCAATCCAGTTCACTTATGGGGTTCAATATTGTCTCATACAACCCATTTGGATTCTGACAAAGCATCTTTTACTTCGAGTTATTTATAACTCAAATGATGTTGTCATGCAACAATAGTCAACACTATTACATTGCATTTTGATGTACAATCATCTATTTGTATTAGCGTTTTGCGAATAACTTTTATTCATGCGAATAACCTTTATTCATGATAGCAAAACTTACAACTTTTGGTCTCCTTTATTCTCATATTATCCCTTATAACATGATTCTATTTGAGTACATTTCTAGAACTCTTTCTAGATTTTGAGTTTCCTTTCCGGAGGAAAGCTCCCACTGTTATCTCATAACTTGTGACGTATCAATATACTGGAGGGATTAAAATCACTCTCTATAGTCACTTATGTACTGAAATCTATATTGTAGTTTATTAGTGATTTCATCACTTTTACAATTTTCAAACATCTTGGCTATTTTGATAATGGTTTCATTCATCGCTATGAATAATGTATCCAACCATTCTAACTTCTAGTGGGCGACCTTTTATTATCCATATAATAAACCTTCCCATTAGCTCCATCATCTTATGATATAATTATTTTATTCATCTGAATTGAGTACCTCTTATTCTTTACTCTTAAAGAATCACCCATTCTCTCTAAATGGTAGGCTTAATTCTTTTGATGAAAAATTTCTCCCACTAAAATCAATATCTCTCGATATCATAAATGAACCTTTCATTTCTCGCATGTTAAACTATTACTCGAATCATTATTACTATCACTATCCCTATAGTGATCTACTTCCATTCAATCATTCATTACCTTCTTATCATGTCTTCGTTTCCTCGAGACGAAAATGACATGATAATTTCTTTATAACTACATAGGAACCGTTTTCCTACCGATGATTTCATACGGGGTTTCAAGTTTCCTCTCTATGAAGCAATGAACACAAAGAACCTTTCTCCGAGTGTCCTCCCGTAGTTTCTTCAAATCATTTAGGGCTTTGTTTCCTCTCTATGAAACAATGAACACAAAGAACCTTTCTCCGAGTGTCCTCCCGTAGTTTCTTCAAATCACTTAGGGTTCTTCTTAAGACTCCCAAGTAAGAATCTTCTCTAAGATCTCTCCTTTATTCACATCATTGGTTTGTGAGCGAAATATTTTCTCCCACTCTATCCTTCTAACAATAACCTTTACTTGTTTAAGGATAGCTATTTTGATCAACCAATGTGTTTGAATGTTTGAAGTTTGATAGGTGTGATGAATACATTCTCATTTTCACTTAAAATGAAAATCTTATAATGAACTGATATAGTCTCATTTTGATTGAATCTATCTCATGGGGTGTAGTTCTCCGTTTTAATCAACTCTTTGATTCTTTTATACTTGATCGTATCAAAATTTATTTCGTGATTAGATCACTATTATTCATGTTTTAACAAGGTATGCAATTTATTTGATGAATCAAAACATTGATTGAGAACAAAAGTAGTGACTCGGGTTGAAAACCAAGTCACTAATATCCAAAATTACAACCATTGTTTTAGGATTTTAATCCTTGTCTTACAAGAAAATTAAATTGTTCCATAAATAAATGCAAAATATGAAAGAAGACGATATGAAAAATTAGAGCCTAGCTCTTCAAGTCTTCGATCAATTGGATGCTACCGGAGCCATCCAAGTAAGGAACTTCAAGCTTCCTTGTCCTTGCCCTTATCATTATTCGGGGGTGGCCCTTTAAAACAATTAAAAAGGGTAAATATCAACACATTTGTATCACTATACATAAGTTGATAAACGACATGAATTATACGCGAGAATTATTACCTACGGCGGTTGCCTTCCCATTTTTGAGATCACTTAAGTACTTGGGGCAATTTCGCTTCCAATGACCGATCCTCGTGCAATAATGGCACTTGTCTTGCTCTTTAGAAGACGAGGTGGAAGCGCCTTTCGAAAAGGTCTTTTCTTTGGTCGCTTTGGGCTTGAACGTTTTCTTGCCCTTGCCTTTCGAGGCATTCCTCTTGAAGCTCGTTTTTCCCTTCTTTTCGATGTTCAAAACATCTTTGGTGGAACTTTCATGAAGTCCCATGTCCCTTTCGGCTTGGACTAGCATCTTATGCAACTCGTCTAACGAGGTCTCTTGGTTTCGCATATTGAAATTCACCCGGAATTGAGCATATGCCTTAACCTTATTGAGCGAGTGAAGAACTCGGTCAATAATAAGAGAGTCGGGAACATTAACATTTTGAGCTTTTAGAGTCTCCGCGAGCTCAACTAGTTTGAGCACATGAGGGCTTATCTTTTGCCCTTCCTTGAAGGTTATGTCAAAGAAGGCGGAAGCCGCCTCATATTGAATCACCCTAGGAGTTTGCGAAAACATGGTCGCAAGCTTGGTGTATATCTCATATGATGTGGTCAACTTGATCATACTCCTTTGGAGATCCGGCTCCATGGAGAAGATGAGCACATTTTTAAGAGCGGAGGACTCTTTCATGTAGGCTTCATAGGCCTCACGAGTTCCGATCGCGGAACGAGCGGTCGGAGCGGGAGGAGCGGCTTCGGATAGGTAACGACTCTTATCGTCACCTTGAGCGGCCAAAAGCAATTGCGCATCCCAATCCTTAAAATTGGAACCATGCTTATCGAGTTTGCAACGATCCATAAAGGATCGAAGCCATGATACGTTAGTGAGAGGTGGAGCGTTGGTTGCCATAGTCGATGTTGAAAATTAAACTACAATAATAAAAGGAAAACAACATCATTTTTAAATTCATAATTTAAACTATAACTTTAACGAGTTTAGTTATATATTTACTTAATGATCTCTTACCCAATTAAGTAAACAATCCCGAGACCCAAACCCATACTAATCCGGGCACGGTGTAGCCGATTCAACCCGTATCGGTATAATTTGGTGGATTAACTCTTTAATCGGTTCTACTCTTAGAACTCTCGGTCGACAATTTTCTTAAAATTATCTTTAGCCCGAACTTATTGCAACTACGGTTACGAATACTTTCGTTGAGATCAACCAAATTTCAAGGTGTAATCTTATTACCCCACTTACCCAACGTGACAATTTTAGTACCCCGGTGTAGCCGAGCCTACGTTTTTGTGAAGAAGGGATTCATGGGTCCGTACTCTTTGGTAAGGCTAAGTCTCAATATTTATATGTAAGAGATCTAGTCAATTTATTTATCTATCTCCGTTTAAGTGAACTAAGTCGGTGAATTATCGATAAAATAAAAGACTAGGTCGATTAAATCGAAAAATGCATGATACGATGTATGACGATTTGGCTATGCATGCAAACATATAAAAAGCAAAAATAAAAGCATAAATAAACCCTAGTATGGCCTTTCCTAGAAAAGAAATAACAAAGTACAAATTCGGAAACCAACTCCTTTGGTCCCTTGAACTTCACGCCGCACGCACTTCGAGGTAAACACCGTCTTGATCGGAACTTCTCTCCGAATGGCACCGTCTTCAAGGAACTCCGGATTTTACAAATATTACAACTTTTCTAGTCTACTTTATACATTATAAAATAGAAATAAATTACAATTGGGTGATACGAGATCACAAAATTACAATTGAATCGGTAACCCCTTACATTACGGGAAATACCGATTAAAAACTAGGCCATACTAAGTAAATTACATAATTCCCAAAATTACGTAAAAATAAATCATGACATTCATAATATAAATATGCAATGCTTAAATAAATATGAATTAACATGCAAATCCTAAGCCAAATCGTCCTATTTAAAACACTTATTTAAATAGTTATCGTAAACCTCGGTTTTTATGGAATTGCGTGTTTTAACGTTTAACAACACTATGCATTAAATGAAACGGTTTTCATCCTTAAGTTAATCATCCTAACTCGCATAGGATTCAAAATTTAGTCTTACTCAAACTTTGAACATGAATTAACTTAATATATTTTAATATTGATCGGTATTACTCGGTTTTACGGGAAAAATAATATAAAATTCAAAAGAGATATTAAAATTTCGAAAATTCAAAATTCAAATTTTGAAAAATCCAGAATGTTCTTAAAATTTTCAGAAAGTTAAAATATTAGTATTTCATACGGTTTTATTATTATTTCGAAAATAACACGTAAAACGAGCAATTTAAGTCGGAAAATTCAATAATTAACTTCATAAATGCAAATTAAATACTAATAATAATTTTATACCTTCCAAAACCTTTTTAAGAACACAAGATGGACAGAAAATTAAATGGCACATTGCCCCATAGCCGAAATTTTAAAGCATGCCCCCTTTTAATTTAATTTTAATTGCTACTTTTAACAAAACAAAATTAAATTAATACAAATCAAATCTGAAACTTTAGGCACCCAAGAATATTTTCATGATGAACATATCACATATGACTAAAATGGGTTATATTTTCGGCCATTATTAACAACATTTGCAAATTTTAACGATTTACGTCATATATCATACGATTTTAACAATTAAAATTATTTCTCAAGCATAAAATAAGATAAAATTCTCGAAAATTTTATACATGCTGGAAATAATATATATGACATCGTGTTAAATTTTTATGGCCAAATTCCAACTTAAACTATTAAAGTCGAAATTATGTCACTAATTACCCGATTTTTACATTAAAAATCTATAATATTGCAATATTTAAGATAAATTTCTGGAAAATTCAACATAAATTTTAAATATTGCATGTGACATCCTCATAAATTTTTTTTATAGTCAAATTCATAATATAACTATTTTAACCCATTTTTACTCATCTTTTTGCATTTTAACACTTAAAATTCATATCACACGATTTATAAGCCCATAATTTACGAAAAATCATATTCATATTATAGAAAATACATGTGATATCATACTGAAAAATCTCGGCCAGAAGCTTATTTTAACTATTTTTCCCAAAATTAATCATTTTTAACCATTAAAACGTATTAAAAACCGAAATTAAAATACCAATGATCAATATTCATGCAAAATATATTCCAAATCTTCTAAATCATATTAGAAAACAGTAGGTATCATGCTAAAATAATTTCGTCCATATCTTATATCATACGAAAATTCAAGTTTTATTTTTGTTATCATAATAACTCCGTAAAAACGAAACGGAAAGCATGCAAACAACCATTTTGCTCTGATACCAATTGTTAGGTTTAAGTAGTTGCTCATAAACTAATTTAGTCATACTATCAAAACCTTTAATTAACTTTTAATTAACAAAATAATAAACTCTTTTATTAGATCTTATGCATGCTACTAAATGCGGAAATAAGGAGTAAACCGTGTTCTTACACTCGGTCCAAATATTGCTAGGATGATCCTCCGAGTACCCAATATAGAATACCTCCTCCGGATGCACCAAGACAAGCCCTTAAAATCCGAAATCTTGAACGAGCTAGCACAAATTCGGATTCTCCTTAAACTTATTCTAATCACTCTTATTAGAATATATAATACAAATACTACTTATTAGTATGTTAATATTATCTTTATAATATATTTTAGAGGTAGAAAAATAATCTCTCTTCCTTGTTATTTTTCGGTTAACACTAGAATGAAATGGGTATTCAAAGAGCTTATATATCTCCCTAACCCTAAACTTAAATTAACCTATTAATTTAAGGAGTGTTGTGGGTTGTTGTGTGTGGCCGGGCATGGGAGGGATCAAAAGGGAACAACAACACTTTCCCATGTAGAATAGGGTGGCTCAAGGTAACACCCTAATTAAAGTTAAGTAAACTTTAATCATTATGTTGTGTTAATTAAATAACACTCAACATGCTCTTAACCCACATAAAACCGGCACACACAAACACTAATATGGACCTAATTTTACATTTTTATCAACATTACAATTTTATGTTATGTGACATCCAATATGTCATAAAATAACAATTGTTTTAATTTAATCATGCATATTTATCAAATAAATATTATTCATAAATTAATAAATCTCATTTATCAAGTTGACAAGTAATTCGAAATTACTAGATGTAAAATGGTCACTTATAATAATCGTCAATACGATTTACAACCTTTGTATTAATTTTAACCCAATTCATTCTAATTACGATATCTTAAAATATCGTTTAATGTTTAACAATTGACACGTTTCAATTTTAAACATAAATCTTACATTAAGATTTAACCTCTAATTTCTCGATATACGAGTTTAAGGAATATGATCAAATCGTATCAATATACATTTGATCACTTTATCAATTAAGGGAATTGTCCTAAAGGTGTGACCTAAAGGGATCAACTGACCATCACCGTCATACGACAGTAATGTCAAACTCTAGCTAGCCAATCATTACCGATTAATGTTGGTCAGTTGACTAATAATTTGTATCATCCCTTGCGCATTCTTGTTATGAGATTTAATTATGTGATCGCACTTATTGTTGAGGACACATTTCCCAACATGGTCGTGGCCTTTAAGTCACGGTTCTCTTAGCTAACCTCGTTTATTCATGTGTAGCTAGTTCGGTTGTCCAAACCGGAGTGGCTTTGAGTCAAAATCATGCTTATTGAAGAGCTATAACCACGTCATCTGGATACTATGTATAGCGCATAACCGACAACTATATGCCTAAGACCAGGCCAGACCTCTCGATGTAATAACCTACACCGAACGACACACGGGGATCGGGCCGCATAACCACGGACACCGACCAATCCCGAACATAGTTAGATAAAATCCCATAACAGGAGTGGCGTTTGTTCATTACAGTGATACACAAATCGTATCACCGCTATCTATTCACAAGCAAGGCAGCATAACCGTTACCAACACAAATTAGGGTGACAAACACAAGCAAGGCAACATAACCGTCACCCTACTCATCTTAAGATAACATAACCGTCATCAAAACACAATTTAAGCTACATAAGCGTTAACCAACTCATTTACATACAAGAGCCAACACTCAATAAATAAGACAAGACTTAAGTCCATTCCATACGGGAGAAGAATAAACGGAACTGATTAATAAAATATAAGTCTTAAAAGCGTTTTACATTTCAGCTGTCCTATGTCGTAAAATTCATAATTAATTCAAATAAAATCGAAATGATACAAGGCCAACTGGGTCAAATTAATAAGACTTTTATCTACAATATTTGTCAAATAATCATTTTCAAAATACGAACTTAACAGGGGGTTATTGTCTGATATTTACAGTGTGTCAGAAATCATCACACAAAATGTATTGCTTCATAAAACGGGTTTAACAAATCATTTTGGGGCAAAGCAAACTCCTAACATCATCTAAACTCTTCAAAGTTTAATTATTGAAAAGGACCAGAATATTTTCAAAGTATAAAAAATTATTTTCGAAACAATCTTTGAGCTACTGTCCATTCTGCGAGTATTTCAGCGCAATGTTCGTAAATAATTTATTGTGAACAAACGACATGCAAGAAAATTACGCAATTTTAGAGGTAGATTCTAAACTTAAAATAAACAGGGGTCTATTTTCAACGTTTTTAAATATGGATACTCTAAGATGTCGAAATAAATTGTACAAGACAATCGACAGATTTGTCAAGGTGCTGAAATTTTATCAAACAACCAAAGTAAACCAAGCATTATGAACTTGAAAGACTATCAAACTAATCATCCTCAAAGATAACAACCTCATTTAACAATACAATTCTTAATGAATTTCCAACTAGAATATCATCCAACACAACCATGCAAATTGAAATTCATCCAAACATATGATTTATGAACCAAATCATGTCACTATTTAACCAAACACAATTCTAGTATACTAAACATTACTAGCATATAGAACACATGCAAACAAAGACGATAAGTCGAGTAACCCATCACCGTTACCTTATAACTCTTCAATAAGCATGATTTTGAACTTAAAGCCACTCCGGTTTGGACAACCGAACTAGCTACACATAAATAAACGAGGTTAGCTATGAGAACCGTGCCTTAAAGGCCACGACCAGAGTATATTAAGGAAGAAATTTGATACTTTTATTACCTAGAAAGATGGAGGGCGAGGACAGGAAGAGATAGGCGCGAAAATCGTCGAAAACCGATAAGAAACGAAGATTTTACGATCGTCTTAAGGTTGAAGGTAAAGAGTGTAACAATGGTGTTTGTGTTTTGTGTTTGGGTGTGTTTGTGCTGAAAAAATAAGTAACAGATTGAAGAAGAAGGAAGGAGGGGGTTGACCTTGGGCAGCAAGACAAAGTTCTATACTTAGCCAAGTGTCCCTAAGGACATGTGGAAGAGAGTAAAGAGTAAGCAACGAGCGAGTGTCTCGTTAGCGGATAGTCCGTGACAGCCTTTCGTATTTTCGGCATAATTTCCTCCACAGAACTCCGATTGAGGTGTTTTTGGTGCCGTTGAAAAGCTAAGAAAAAGAGCTAAAACATTTATTTTATAAGCAAAAGCTAGATATGCTTTTAAAATATCTTACAATTAGCAACAAGGACAGAGTAACGTTTTACAAGTTTAAGAAGTATAACTTTAAGACGGACATATTAATATCATTGTCAAAAACGATAGATGTTAAATGGAATTTTATTTATTATGGAGAATTATTATTTCTAAAATAAGATTTTATTAATATATAATGGCTTGGAAATTACGGGGTGTTACAATCACCCCACCTTTTAAAAAGTTTCGTCCTCGAAACATGAAAGCGGAATAACGGTAAGTTGTAAAGACAAGGTAAATAACCAAAGCGTTTATGTAAAACCCCTCGCGAAAGCGGAAATATAAAACATACAAAGTACTAAAAATGCAGCGGAATTAAAATTTTTTTTAAACATAAACAACATGCGAGGTGAATTAAAACTGAAACTGAAAACTGATATAAACAAAATAGATAAGTATAACAGTTCTAAGTACGGAAACCAAATATATACAAAGCCTGGGATGGAACATCCCTACAGGCACCAAAAGATAAACAGTATCAAACTAGAGTCTAGCTACTCGAAAAGTGTAAGTCATATGATGACAAGTGGATCATCACTCGCTAGCTCTCAATGAACCCCGTCCAACCTGCATGTACCTACATACATGAAAACATGTACGCCACAATCAGTGGGGAGTGACTAGAGTTCTCCTAGCCACCTTTTGTAACGACACGAAACAAGCAATACAAACAGAACACTCCAACATATATAAACATGTGAAGTATATCAATATCTCAATGACTGATCTCTTACTATCATGCAATCACTAATGCACGGCTCTCAACCAACTTCGGAAACTATTTGGAAGGAGAGCCGGTTTCCCTACCGGCTGCCCGGTCGGGGGGTCTTTCAGTCCAAACCATTTACGAAACTGACTAAAGAGTCATCCAATGCCTTGGATGAACAATATCAAAGTCAAGGTATCACATTCATCATTATCAACATCTATATCTGACACTGTACCAACTCTAGACAAGCAGATAAACTCAACAAGTATAAGGTTCAGCGGTCAACTTAAGACATAACCTACATACCAACATACTTTCACAATCAAGGACTCAGAGGCCAACTTAAGGCATAGACCAAGATATTACCAAACACTAGCAATTGGTTCAGAGGTGAACTTAACACATATCCCACTACCAAAACAATGGTGGGTCCAGAGGTGAACTTAACACATATCCCACCATACAATTCAAGTAAAGGGTCCAGAGGTGAACTTAACACATATCCCTAAACATCCACAAGCAAAGGGTCCAGAGGTGAACTTAACACATATCCCAATGCTACAAACACGTATTGGGTCCAGAGATGAACTTAACACATATCCAAATACACAGCTATCGCACACCGGGTCCAGAGGTGAACTTAACACATATCCCGTGTACGAAAACCGATCACGTGTCAGGTCCAGAGGTGAACTTAACACATATCCTGACACGCCACAAGCAAAACACGTAATGGGTCCAGAGGTGAACTTAACACATATCCCATCACGCGACATACAACTCACGTGTTAAGCTCAGAGGCCAGCTTAAGGCATACCTTAACACGCACTAACCAATAACATCCAAAGATATATAGAAACTAACCTATAGTTCTAACTTCTTAAACCGCTAAACAACACCTAATTGACCCCGGGAACTAAGATGAGGGAGAGCCGTTTTCCCTTTCGGTTACCCGACCGGGGGGGTCTCTATCCTCTCTCCATTCCCGAACCCAATATAGTGTCGACCATCCTCCCGGGATCTCAAACACACATAAACGGTACGCGGAACGAATCTCAAACAAAACCGATAAACCGTTTGAAAGCTATAAACGAAACAATGAGAACAGGGGCTCTCAGCCGGTCCCAGACCGTCTGCCGGTCCACCGGCTGGGAGTCCCTTCCTTCCCCTAAGCCTTTACAAAAATATGAAATAAATGAGAAGAGGCTCTCAGCCGGTGGACCGTCTGCCGGCCAGCCGGCTGGGAGTCCCTTCCCATAGCCAATCTTCAAAAACCAAATATAAGGAGTGACTCTCAGCCGGTGGACCCAGCATCTATGGCACGAATGTTTACCCAGCATGTATAAACACAACAACAAATGTTTACCCAGCATGTATAAACACCAAATACACTAACTACCAGCAATTAATTCCACAAACAATCCTCAATAAGAATATTATTTGTATCCGTCTTAAGCACAAATTTCTGAAAATCAACCACTAAGCATGTGAAACATCACCTAAGCATATAATCATCATGTATGAACATTCCTATCATGTTTCTAAGTTCCATCAACAACAACAACATGAAAATTTAGAAGCTTAAATCATCCTAAACATGAAAAGTGCTAATATTACAAATAAAGGTCGAGTTTCTCATAATTGTCACCTTAAAAGCAATTCCGATCAAAGCTCCTCTTCCACCACGTAGCTATCAACACAAGGGTCGTCTAATCCTTCACCTACACCCAGAAAAACGAGTTTTAGATCCTAAAAGACGGATTATACAAAAACAGCCCAAATTTCGAATGAAAGGAAATGGAATTCGGAACTGACGGATGGCTTGCAAATTCCATGAGGATTCCGAAAATGTATTTATTACCTTGATTTGGAGTCCGGATGATGAAGAAAAATTGATTATAAGATGGAGTTTTAAGAGAGGAAATGAGGAAATAAGATGCCAGTGTTCTTATTTCTTGAGGTTGAATGTGTCGACATTCTTAAGGGTTTAGGGGGGTTTATATGTGTCCTTTCCGTTTCAAAGGAAACGGGTTTTGTAACATGAACGGGTTTTATTTGACACGGACTTAAGTTTTGCCAAGTTGAGTTCGTCTTAAGGACTTAAGGTTCTTAAGACGGATCTTACGATTTATTAAAAATACTTCTCAATAAATTATGAAACTACGGGATGTTACAATCACCCCAACTTCAAAATGTTTCGTCCTCGAAACTCGAACGAAGATAAATTCTAGATAACTATACCTCAATCGAAAAGAGAAGGATGCGCAACACGCATCGATGCCTCGATCTCCCACGTCTGCTCCTCAACATCACCGCAACGCCAAAGGATCTTCACTAATGGCACCACCTTGCTCCTAAGCTTCCTGTCCTGGCGGTCTAGAATCTTCACGGGACGCTCCTCGAAAGCAAGACTTGGCTCTAAGTTCACGATCTCTCTAGGAAGAACATGACTCGGGTCACTAACATACTTACGAGCTGAGAAACATGAAAGACACTATTAACCTTGCCCAAACTAGGAGGCAAGTCCAAACGGTAAGCAGCAGCACCAATCCTCTTCACGATCTCAAAAGGCCTAATATACTTAGGACTCAACTTGCCCTTAACTCCAAACCTCTTAACGCCCTTCATCGGTGAAACTCTCAAGAAAACTCTGTCTCCCACCTCAAACTCGAGAGGTCTACGGCGGACATCAGCATAGGATTTCTGCCGATCCTGTGCGGCCTTCATCCTACCTCTGATAAGCTAAACTTGGTCAATAGTCGCAGCTAACTGGTCTGGTCCTAGGTCGTGCACGTCGCTCGCCTGATCCCAACAGATCGGACTACGACACTTCCTACCATAGAGCGCCTCATACGGAGCCATACCAATAGATGAATGGTAACTGTTGTTGTAGGAAAACTCAACTAACGATAGACACTGCTCCCAAGAACTCTGGAAATCAAGTGCACTAGCACAGAGCAAGTCCTCTAATGTCTGAATAGTCCTCTCGGACTGTCTATCAGTCGCGGCATGAAATGTGGTACTCATCAGCAAACGGCTACCCATAGCCTCCTGTAGAGCCTTCCAAAATCTGGAACAGAAACGAGGATCACGATTAGAAACGATCTCTCTCGGGACACCATGGTAACGGACTATCTCTGCAATATAAGCCCTGGCTAAACGGTCCTTATCCCATGTCTCTCTGATAGGCACAAATCTGGCACACTTAGTTAGCCTATCAACCACAACCCAAATCGCATCCTTGCCTCCCACTGTCTTAGGCAATGCCGTCACGAAGTCCATCAAAATGCACTCCCACTTCCACTGAGGAACGTGGAGTGGCTGTAGCAAACCACCTGGCCTCCTATGCTCTATCTTGACTTGTTGACAAGTCATGCACCTACTCACGTAATCCAATATGTCTTTCTTCATCCCGGGCCACCAAAATATAAGTCTCAAGTCCTTGTGCATCTTTTCTCCGCCCGGATGAACTGAATAAGGCGTCAGGTGAGCCTCATCTAAAACCCTCTTCCTCAAATCTGGCACATCTGGAACATACATCCTACCTCGGAACCGAAGGAAACCATCAGAATGAATCACTAAGTCTGGTGCAACACCACTCGAAATCTTAGCCTCGAACTTCCGGAAAACAGCATCTGTAGGCAAACTCTGGCGAATCTCCCAATACAATGTCGGCTCGGCAGTCATATCAGATAACCAATCAAAACCACTACCAACCATCTCTAATCTCAACTTCCGGAACTCGGAACACAACTTATCGGGCAACACACGCATAACACTCATCGAATGAGAAGTCTTGAGGCTAAGCGCATCAGCAACCACATTGGCCTTTTGCCTCATGATACAATAACTCAATGTCGTAATCCTTAACCAACTCTAGCCAACGACGCTGTCGCATATTGAGGTCCTTCTGGGTAAAAATGTACTTCAGACTCTTGTGATCCGTGAAAATGCGACAATGAGATCCAATCAGGTAATGACGCCACATCTTCAAGGCGTGAACAACAGCAGCTAACTCAAGGTCATGCGTCGGATAGTTCACCTCGTGAACTCGCAACTGTCTAGATGAGTAAGCTATCACCTTACCACTCTGCATCAACACACAACCAAGCCCTAACATCGAAGCATCGCAGTAAACATCAAAGTCAACTCCAATCTCTGGCAAAGCAAGTACGGGAGCGGAAGTCAACCTAGTATTCAATTCCTGGAAAGAGCTCTCACACTTATCGGTCCAAACAAATTTAGCTTCCTTCTTCAATAACTGAGTCATCGGACGAGCCAATCTAGAGAAGTCCTCAACAAATCGACGGTAGTAACCCGCTAAACCAAGGAAACTACGGATCTCTCCCACATCTTTGGGACTCTCCCAATCAACAACGGCCTCAATCTTCGTGGGATCAACCATAACTCCCTCACTAGATATCACATGTCCAAGAAATACAACCTTAGAAAGCCAAAACTCACACTTAGAGAACTTCGCGAACCACTTATGTCGACGTAAAATCCCAAGTATCAATCGAAGATGCTCGGCATGCTCCTCATCGGTCTTCGAGTAAATGAGGATGTCATCAATAAACACCACAACACAAGTGTCAAGAAACTCGCTAAAGGTGCGGTTCATCTGATCCATAAAAATAGCAGGTGCATTAGTCAACCCAAAAGGCATGACTACGAACTCAAAATGCCCATATCTGGTACGGAAGTTAGTCTTCGCAATATCAGCCTCTCTCACTGGAATCTGATGATAACCCAATCGAAGATCAATCTTGGAAAACCTAGAAGCACCCCTCAACTGATCGAACAAATCATCAATTCTCGGCAAAGGATAACGATTCTTCACGGTGACTCTGTTCAACTCTCTGTAATCAATGCAAAGTCTCATGGAACCATCTTTCTTCTTGACAAATAAAACTGGAGCACCCAACGGAGAAGCACTCGGTCTGATAAACCCTTTCTCGATCATCTCTTCCAACTATTGCTTCAACTCTTTCAACTCTGGTGGAGCCATACGGTAGGGAGCCTTAGATATAGGTCCGGTACCTAGAACAAGCTCAATAGTAAACTCCACATCTCTCTCTGGCGGTATCCCTGGCAATTCTTATGGGAAAACATCTGGAAACTCACGAACAATAGCTACATCCTCAAGCTTTGGTAGCGATGGATTTGCAGCTGAAATAACACACAGGAAGGCTTAGAAACCCTTCCTTAGAAGATGAGATGCTTTCATTGAAGAGATAAGACGAACACCCTTTTTAGGGAGAGTTCCCCTATAGGAAACACGAACTCCTGAAGAACTTCTCAAGCAGATTTTCTGGTCGCGACACTCGAAGCGAGCATGGTATCACAATAACCAATCCATACCGAGGATAATGTCAAATTCCTCGAGAGGAAATCTCAGTAAGTTTGCTGGGAATGTGGCTTGACCAATAATAATCGGAACATCCCTATGGGACGAAGAGCAGGAAAACACGTCTCCCGAAGGTAAGGAAATGGAAGTCTCCTCAACCATGGAAGACTCAAGAGCTAAACGGTCTGCGAACTGAGGCGATATAAATGATAAAGAAGTTCCAGTGTCAAACAAAATAAGGCACTCAGCGCCAAGAACAGAAAAGATATCAGCCACAATATCTGGATGAGCCTCAGCCTCAGCTGTAGTCATCACGAAGATCATCCCCTTCGGCTTTCCTCCCTTAGTCGCTACAGCAGCTGTGGTAGCCTTGCCAAGTGCGGTGTTTCTCTCAGGACACTTATAAGATCGATGCCCAAATCCATTACAGGTGAAACACTTATAGGCATTCTTGAAACAGTCAAAGCCCGGATGAGATGGTTTACCACAACGGTGGAAAACACTAGAAGCTGTGTCGGTGTGAACAATGGTCTTAGCAACCGGAGCAGAAAACCTCTCAAATCGCTTCTTCTGAGAAGAAGGCGAAGAAGTAGATGGAACAAACAGTCTCTTCCCCTGGTCAACGGATCTCTGGTGAGAAGTAACACTGGAAGTAGCAGCTCGGGTCTCAGCATCTATGGCACGAATGGAACTCTCGGCCCAAATAGCATCATCATAAATCTCCACAAAAGAAGTCGAGTCACGGCGAACCATACTCTCAATGCGCGGCCCTAACTTCCAACGATAGAAGTAAACTCTCTCAGCCTCATCCCTGACGAACTTCGAAGCGAAATGTGCAAGCTGGTTAAATTTGTCGGTGTACTCCTGAACGGACATCTTACCCTGCTTCAAGTCCATGAACTCCTTAAGTCTCTGTGATCTAAGCTCCTTAGGATAAAATCTCGTCTCGAGTTTATCCTTAAAAGCCTCCCAATCAAATAAAGGATCAAGAATGAAAGTCGGTCCGGTCAATGCCCACCATCTATCGGCCTCTAGGGTCAAAAAGTGAGTGGCTAGCCGCACTCTATCCTCTCTGCCAACCGAGTACATGGTGAAGCTCTTTTCCATCTCACGGAACCACTCAGTAAGAGCTACCGGATTAACCTCGCCTCCATAAGTCTTCACGTGGCTCCTGGACATCTGTGATGCTATCCAAGAGAAGCTTCCAGGCCTATTGGCCTCATTGCCTGGCGGTGGAGGAGGTGGAACAGTCTCTGCCTGCTGTCTCTGGTTCTCAAGCAACTGATGAAGTGCATGCATTATAGTGTTCTCAGCAGCCGTGGTTCTCACCATCCTTCAAAAGAAAAACCAGTGTTAACTTAGCAATTAGCATTCACAAATAGACTACAATATAAATCCTTAGATCTACCCCATCTCTCATTCATTATTTGTTTATTTGGTCAAGTTAAGGTTGGGGGTCACATGAGTGCGTCGGGAGCAATAATGCTCTGATACCAACTGTAAAACCCCTCGCGAAAGGGGACATATAAAACATACAAAGTACTAAAAATGCAGCGGAATTAATTTTTTTTTTAAACATAAACAACATGCGAGGTGAATTAAAACTGAAACTGAAAACTGATATAAACAAAATAGATAAGTATAACAGTTCTAAGTACGGAAACCAAATATATACAAAGCATGGGATGGAACATCCCTACAGGCACCAAAAGATAAACAGTATCAAACTAGACTCTAGCTACTCGAAAAGTGTAAGTCATATGATGACAAGTGGATCATCACTCGCTAGCTCTCAGTGAACCCCGTCCAACCTGCATGTACCTACATACATGAAAACATGTAAGCCACAATCAGTGGGGAGTGACTAGAGTTCTCCTAGCCACCTTTTGTAACGACACGAAACAAGCAATACAAACAGAACACTCCAACATATATAAACATGTGAAGTATATCAATATCTCAATAACTGATCTCTTACTATCATGCAATCACTAATGCACGACTCTCAACCAACTTCGGAAACTATTTGGAAGGAGAGCCGGTTTCCCTACCGGTTGCCCGGTCGGGGGGTCTTTCAGTCCAAACCATTTACGAAACTGACTAAAGAGTCATCCAATGCCTTGGATGAACAATATCAAAGTCAAGGTATCACATTCATCATTATCAACATCTATATCGGACACTGTACCAACTCTAGGCAAGCAGATAAACTCAACAAGTATAAGGTTCAGCGGTCAACTTAAGACATAACTTACATACCAACATACTTTCACAATCAAGGACTCAGAGGCCAACTTAAGGCATAGACCAAGATATCACCAAACACTAGCAATGGGTCCAGAGGTGAACTTATCCTATCTAGTTTAAGCTGAGGTTTTTATAAATCTTATCTTTGGCACCCCTCAACGACGGGTGTCAAATTTTGGGTTTGATACGTGCCTTTACTATGCATTTTATTTATACTTTCGGCACGTATTTCTATGCATTTTCGTAACTTTTAGTTACTATTGCTCCCGAAACGGTTTACTTTCCTATTTCTATGTTTTAAATGTAGGAATAAGCGGAAGTGAGAAAAACCGAACTTTAACCGTCCTCCGGAAGCTTTCTTGAGTGAATACACGAAGCAAGGATCCGAACTCTTAAGCCAAGAGGTGCGTGCAAGCCAATTCAAGGCTGGAATACACAGGAATCGGTCGACCGACCTACCTGACAGGTCGACCGACCAGCGCACAGATTACAGAAGGCCTGATTACAGCACGAGAGGTCGACCGACCTACATACCCGGTCGGTCGACCAATCGACGGGTTCCGCTGTTTCGTTTTCGGCTTTTATTCTTTTAATCATGTAATTAGAAGGGTATTTAAGGACGCTCAAGCATTGTAATTAGGTTAAGCAGTCACAATTAGCAAAACTCCTTAGTTTAGAAAGAAGAATTCCAAGTTTTCAGATTCATTCTTAGTTTTCCAATTGGTTTTGTAAGTTTCATGCAATTTAATCTTTCCTTGTTATTCAATTTCATTGTTCTTATTATTAATTGTTATTCAACTTATGTTTTCCCCTTTTGAATCTTCATCTTCAATTATGTTATCTTTCTTGTTGTTCTTCAATGTTGTTTGTTCTAGTTTTATGATTATGAATATGCATAGCTAATTCTTGTGATTAGGAATTAGGGGAACCATGGCTAAGATTAGATTTTAATGGTTTTGTGATTAATTTACCAATCCTCATTGTTGTTGGTGAACTAATTCTTTAATATTGAAAGATTGTTAGGATTAGTTTAACAACAACTTTGGGATTGCCCTATGAACGAAAGTTTAGTGCTTTACTAGGAACCTTAAGACCGTAAGGATTGGGTAGAATATTGACCTAAATGTTTATTCTTTGTTCCTTGGGATTGTGTTATTTGGTTATTTTACCCTTTATTGACTTGACCTAGCCATGGGGAACTGAAGTTCCTGATCTTCCTTTTAGCTTGTTTTAGTATTCTTGTATGTTTTGCTATCTTAGTTGTTAGTCTCAATCATCAATCAAAACCCCCCTTTTTGTTACTTTCAATAGACTTTAAATTCACAAACATTATTAACCTTGTCTCCTTGTGGTTCGACCCTTGACTTATCCTATCTAGTTTAAGCTGAGGTTTTATAAATCTTATCTTTGGCACCCCTCAACGACGGGTGTCAAATTTTGGGTTTGATACCTGCCTTTACTATGAATTTTATTTATACTTTCGGCACGTATTTCTATGCATTTTCGTAACTTTTAGTTACTATTGCTCCCGAAACGGTTTACTTTTCTATTTCTATGTTTTAAATGTAGGAATAGGCGGAAGTGAGCAAAACCGAACTTTAACCGTCCTCCGGAAGCTTTCTTGAGTGAATACACAAAGCAAGGATCCGAACTCTTAAGCCAAGAGGTGCGTGCAAGCCAATTCAAGGCTGGAATACACAGGAATCGGTCGACCGACCTACCTGACAGGTCGACCGACCAGCGCACAGATTACAAAAGGCCTGATTACAGCACGAGAGGTCGACCGACCTACATACCCGGTCGGTCGACCAATCGACGGGTTCCGCTGTTTCGTTTTCGGCTTTTATTCTTTTAATCATGTAATTAGAAGGGTATTTAAGGACGCTCAAGCATTGTAATTAGGTTAAGCAGTCACAATTAGCAAAACTCCTTAGTTTAGAAAGAAGAATTCCAAGTTTTCAGATTCATTCTTAGTTTTCCAATTGGTTTTGTAAGTTTCATGCAATTTAATCTTTCCTTGTTATTCAATTTCATTGTTCTTATTATTATTTGTTATTCAACTTATGTTTTCCCCTTTTGAATCTTCATCTTCAATTATGTTATCTTTCTTGTTGTTCTTCAATGTTGTTTGTTCTAGTTTTATGATTATGAATATGCATAGCTAATTCTTGTGATTAGGAATTAGGGGAACCATGGCTAAGATTAGATTTTAATGGTTTTGTGATTAATTTACCAATCCTCATTGTTGTTGGTGAACTAATTCTTTAATATTGAAAGATTGTTAGGATTAGTTTAACAACAACTTTGGGATTGCCCTATGAACGAAAGTTTAGTGCTTTACTAGGAACCCTAAGACCGTAAGGATTGGATAGAATATTGACCTAAATGTTTATTCTTTGTTCCTTGGGATTGTGTTATTTGGTTATTTTACCCTTTATTGACTTGACCTAGCCATGGGGAACCGAAGTTCCTGATCTTCCTTTTAGCTTGTTTTAGTATTCTTGTATGTTCTGCTATCTTAGTTGTTAGTCTCAATCATCAATCAAAACCCCCCTTTTTGTTACTTTCAATAGACTTTAAATTCACAAACATTATTAACCTTGTCTCCTTGTGGTTCGACCCTTGACTTATCCTATCTATTTTAAGCTGAGGTTTTTATAAATCTTATCTTTGGCACCCCTCAACGACGAGGGTCAAATTTTGGGTTTGATACCTGCCTTTACTATGCATTTTATTTATACTTTCGGCACGTATTTCTATGCATTTTCGTAACTTTTAGTTACTATTGCTCCCGAAACGTTTTACTTTGGTATTTCTATGTTTTAAATGTAGGAATAAGCGCAAGTGAGCAAAACCGAACTTTAACCGTCCTCCAGAAGCTTTCTCGAGTGATTACACGAAGCAAGGATCCGAACTCTTAAGCCGAGAGGTGCGTGCAAGCCAATTCAAGCCTGGAATACACAGGAATCGGTCGACCGACCTTGATGCGGATCTCTAGCTTGAATTGAGGTAGATGATCCTTTCTTAAGAATCGATGTGCAGCGGAATTACACTCTTAAGATAAATAACGAACTTTGTTAGTAACTTCAATGAAATAACACAAATATGAATGGATTATGAATGATGAACAAAGTATTGATGAACGATGAACAATGATGAACGATGGACTTGATGAACGAATGGAGTGATGAACGAACAAGGCTTGATCTCTAAGACTTGGACGAACGGTTTGGTGATCGATGGTTGATGGACGAATGCTCGATGATCGATGGATGATGGATTGTAGATGGATAGATGATGTCTCCTCAACCTTCTCTCGCAAAAGATGGAATTGGCTAACACCCTGCAAATCAACCTCGCAAAGTCGATCCTAAAAACTAAGCTCGCAAACTTAATTAATATCTCTCAAAAGCTCACACAGAAACTTATGATTTTTATTGAAAATTCAACTCAAACTTGTATGTTAAAACAATGAAAAACGGCTGCCTTATATAGGCCTTAAACCGTGTAAAACCCTACCCTAATTAAGATATGAATACCTTAATTAGTCCATACTAGAAAACCCTAATCCTACTTAAGTTCAAACAAAGAGTTTGACTAGGATTTAAGACACCTAACCCTAATATAATTAAAACGCCTATTCCTAACATAATTATGAATCCTATAACAATTAGGATTCCTTATCCTACTAGAAATATGAATCCTACAACAATTAGGATTCCTACTTCTACTAGAATTGTGAAACCTACTTCTACTAGGACTCCTACTTAACTTAGGATTGTGAATCCTATTATAATTAGCAAACCTAAAACAAAACCTACTAAGACTAGGAAACATAACTTCCTAATCTTATTTTATTCTTAACTTAAATAAAATAAAAAAAACAAGAACGAAACCCTAATCTAGACGAAACCCTAGCCGTGGCCGTGACCTTAGGCACGCGTCCATAGGTGACCTTCGTGTCTTGGGTTGTATTTCTTTGAAGCTTCATACACACCTTCCTTCAAGTAGCCTTTAGGAAATATCATCCAAGGATGTTCCAAGGTCTTTCGAACCTTCTAGAATCTTCTTTTACTCCTTGTATAACTAACTTGAATAGTCTTACGCATCCATGTTCGAACCCGTTTGGTGGTAACCTTGACTTGGATTTATCATTAGGAAAGTTTAGACATGCTCCCGCATCATACTCTCCTTCTTGAGAAAAAGTTGACCTCAAATTTTGTCTTGTGTTATTCTTGGTCGAACCATTCCCGCTCCACCATTGTGCTTCACGAATTAATCTTGGTTCCATTGTCTTAGAACAAGTCATGTGAACTCGAGCCCCTTGTTTCTTTCTCCAATTCGGCTCAATTTCTCTCTCTCTCTCTCTCTCTTGTCCCTTGCTTGACTCCAAGTTCCTTGCAATAATAGATTGTAAAGCATAGGTTTTATAGTATTGTTAGTCCCACTCCTTGTAGGACTTGAAGTAGTAGTACTCCTAATGTCGATAGTATTCCCATCAACAATCCAATTAGGGTTACTAGTTTCCTTCCTCACGCCACACTCCTCCTCTTGCACAACTTTCACCTCGTCTTGACCCACGGCATTTGCCTCTTGACCTAGACTAGAACCGGCACCAACGAGCTCTTCACCCATAATCGCAATCATGGACTCCTTGTCTTCACTTGGCACACGCTCCTCATCTCCTCCAAGACTCTCGGCCTCACCATGTTCAATCCCCTAATCATGCACCTCCCCTACGAACTCCTCCCTAGCCTCCTCATCCACCCTTCGTTCTTGACCCTCACGGCCCCCCATGAACTCTCCTAGGGTTATGAATAAGCTCTCCTTCTTATATTGGGAGTCCTTAGTATTTGTAGTTGTCATTGGCTTTAGGTTATAGGTAACCTTATCCTTAACTACTCTATAGATGTTTAAACTCCCATCGTGTGTAACATCACGATCGTATTGCCAAGGCCTGCCCAACAATACATGGCGCGCGCTCATAGGCACTACATCGCACCATACCTCATCCTTGTACGGACCTAGACTCAAGCCCACCAACGCTTGGTCCCTCACACTTACTCCCTTGTCTCCATCCAACCAATGTAGCTTGTAGGGTTTCGACCTTGCCCTAGTGGTTAACCTTAATTCATCACCTAACCCCTTTGCAACAACGTTAGTATATGAACCGCTATCCACTATTAGGTCACACTTCTTCCCTCAAATCTTACACCTAGTATGGAACAACTTCTCCCTTTGCTCGGCCTCTTCGTTAGTCGCCTCAATGTGAAGACTCCTAATGACCAAAAACTCTCCTTCACTCTCACTCTCCGGCTCCACGTCAACCGTCCCTTTATCACCCTCGACTTCCGAGCCCCTTGACTCCACTTCGGGTACCACAAAGTTTGGAATAAGGTCTCGTAGTTCTTGGATGGTTAGAGCTCTCTTTTGTGGGCACTCATGGGCTATATGACCATACCCTTGACATTTGAAACACCTCCTCATAGGATTCCCCTTAGACTCCACAACAACGCCCTTCCCCTTATCCCTAGACTCGTCTTTGACCGACTCCTTGGGCTTGGTTGGGATAGCTTGGTTACTTGAACCCTCCCCTTGGGTCACGCCTCTCGATGGGTATGTCCTACGGTTTTTTTTGTGTTTTTCTATCTTTAGGGCTATACGACATACATCATTAAACCCATCATGATTTTGAACCTCGACACTAGCTGAAAGGGTTGGTGTTAAACCCTTGATAAACCTAGCCACTCTTAGTTCTTCCTTCTCCTCTAGGTCACAAACTATGGACATCCTCTCAAACTCCTTGATAGAATCATTCACGGACATCCCTCCTTGAGTTAAGGATTGCAACTTAAGGTAGTTTTCTTGATTATAATCTTTAGGCAAGAATCGTTTCATAAGATGTTTCTTTAATTTAACCCAAGAATTTAGTTTAGACTTACCATCGCGTTTCCGTTGTTTCTTGAGATTCTCGTACCACAAAGATGCATATTTTGTTAACTTGAGAATAGCCAACTTGAATTGTTTTTTATCAGCATACTCTTTGTACTCGAAAACTCTCTCTGTTTATCGTATCCAATCTAGAAACTCTTCGGGATCTAGGTCTCCTTTGAACTTGGGTATGTTTGGTTTTAGACCACGATCATCATCTTGCTTGTTGTAGGTGGGGACTCTCGGCGCTTCTTCCTCACCATCACTCGCCCTAGATGAAGCATCATCCTCTCCGACTTTAAACCCCTTCTTGTTCAACATGGATGCAATGTTTTTGAGAACGTAACTCATTTGATTCATTTAAGCTTTGATCTCCTCTTGACCGGCCTCCCATGGCTTACTCGTTGCTTCGCTATTCACGCTGGAACTCACCATACTTACTCCTTCCCAAGATAGATCTTAATAATAAATAAAACCAAGAGCCGAAGCTCTGATACCAATTTGATGCGGATCTCTAGCTTGAATTGAGGTAGATGATCCTTTCTTAAGAATCGATGTGCAGCGGAATTACACTCTTAAAATAAATAATGAACTTTGTTAGTAACTTCAATGAAATAACACAAATATGAATAGATTATGAATGATGAACGAAGTATTGATGAACGATGAACAATGATGAACGATGGACTTGATGAACGAATGGAGTGATGAACGAACAAGGCTTGATCTCTAAGACTTGGACGAACGGTTTAGTGATCGATGGTTGATGGACGAATGCTCGATGATCGATGGATGATGGATTGTAGATGGATAGATGATGTCTCCTCAACCTTCTCTCGCAAAATATGAAATTGGCTAACACCCTGCAAATCAACCTCGCAAAGTCGATCCTAAAAATTAAGCTCGCAAACTTAATTAATATCTCTCAAAAGCTCACACAGAAACTTATAATTTTTATTGAAAATTCAACTCAAACTTGTATGTTAAAATAATGAAAAACGGCTGCCTTATATAGGCCTTAAACCGTGTAAAACCCTACCCTAATTAAGATATGAATACCTTAATTAGTCCATACTAGGAAACCCTAATCCTACTTAAGTTCAAACAAAGAGTTTGACTAGGATTTAAGACTCCTAACCCTAATATAATTAAGACTCCTATTCCTAACATAATTATGAATCCTATAACAATTAGGATTCCTTATCCTACTAGAACTATGAATCCTACAACAATTAGAATTCCTACTTCTACTAGAATTGTGAAACATACTTCTACTAGGACTCCTACTTAACTTAGGATTGTGAATCCTATTACAATTAGGAAACCTAATACAAAACCTACTAAGACTAGGAAACATAACTTCCTAATCTTATTATTCTTAACTTAAATAAAAAAAATAAAACAAGAACGAAACCCTAATCTAGACGAAACCCTAGCCGTGGCCGTGACCTTAGGCACGCGTCCCTAGGGGACCTTCGTGTCTTGGGTTGTCTTTCTTTGAAGCTTCATACACACCTTCCTTCAAGTAGCCTTTAGGAAATATCATCCAAGGATGTTCCAAGGTCTTCC
Source organism: Silene conica (assembly GCA_029255685.2). Classification (NCBI taxonomy): domain Eukaryota; kingdom Viridiplantae; phylum Streptophyta; class Magnoliopsida; order Caryophyllales; family Caryophyllaceae; genus Silene; species Silene conica. The sequence goes on along the minus strand of CM055317.2, from coordinate 46,084,096 downwards.
GGAACCTTCTAGAATCTTCTTTTACTCCTTGTATAGCTAACTTGAATAGTCTTACGGATCCATGTTCGAACGCGTTTGGTGTGATCCTTGACTTGGATTTATCATTAGGAAAGTTTAGACATGCTCCCGCATCAGACCTACCTGACAGGTCGACCGACCAGCGCACAGATTACAGAAGGCCTGATTACAGCACGAGAGGTCGACCGACCTACATACCCGGTCGGTCGACCAATCGACGGGTTCCACTGTTTCGTTTTCGGCTTTTATTCTTTTAATCACGTAATTAGAAGGGTATTTAAGGACGCTCAAGCATTATAATTAGGTTAAGCAGTCACAATTAGCAAACCTCCTTAGTTTAGAGAGAAGAATTCCAAGTTTTCAGATTCATTCTTAGTTTTCCAATTGGTTTTGTAAGTTTCATGCAATTTAATCTTTCCTTGTTATTCAATTTCATTGTTCTTATTATTATTTGTTATTCAACTTATGTTTTCCCCTTTTGAATCTTCATTTTGAATTATGTTATCTTTCTTGTTGTTCTTCAATGTTGTTAGTTCTAGTTTTATGATTATGAATATGCATAGCTAATTCTTGTGATTAAGAATTAGGGGAACCATGGCTAAGATTAGATTTTAATGGTTTTATGATTAATTTACCAATCCCCATTGTTGTTGGTGAACTAATTCTTTAAGATTGAAAGATTGTTAGGATTAGTTTAACAACAACTTTGGGATTGCCTTATGAACGAAAGTTTAGTGTTTTACTAGGAACCCTTAGACCGTAGGATTTGGGTAGAATATTGACCTAAAGGTTTATTCTTTGTTACTTGGGATTGTGTTATTTGGTTATTTTACTCTTTATTGACTTGACCTAGCCATGGGGAACCGAAGTTCCTGATCTTCCTTTAGTATTCTTGTTTGTTTTGCTATCTTAGGTGTTAGTCTCAATCATCAATCAAAACCCCCCTTTTTATTACTTTCAATAGACTTTAAATTCACAAACATTATTAACCTTGTCTCCTTGTGGTTCGACCCTTGACTTATCCTATCTAGTTTAAGTTGAGGTTTTATAAATCTTTTCTTTGGCACCCCTCAACGACGGGTGTCAAGTAGACAATAATCTTGATAGCCTTGCATCTAAGCTCATGGTTCACCAATCCTTGAGCACAAAAATAAAATCTTTGACAATTAACAAACATGTTAGACCGAACAAGGAGCAATCACATTACAGACTACCACTTGGTCCTTAAGTTTACCCATCTCTCATTCATTATTTCAGGTCAAGTTCATATTTAAGTTGGGGTACACGTCTGTGCGTCGGGAGCATTACTGCTCTGATACCAACTGTGACACCCCGCGATATAGCATAAAAATAAACAAGTAAATTGCAGCGGAAATACGATACTTTTAAAAACTTTTCGACATATTTATTAAAACTTTTCGCGCAATATCAAAAGAACAAGCGGAAGACTAAAACTAATACGAAAGTATAAATTATAAACGAATACTTAAATAAACGAGGGATAAGGTATCCCATGGTAACAACATGAATTAAATCTAAACTAAGTGTAAGGGTAATTGTCGAATGATCAACAATGCTCTCTAGCCACACGTCTTTCCCAAACAACACCAACCTACATTCATGAAACATGAACGCCACAGTCAGTGGGGAGTAACTCAGGGTTCTCCCAGCCACTTTACGTCAAAATACAAATAGATAACAATAAGAATATATTGTATATGGAGTAATACATGTGGATATGAGAAATATCAAAGCATGTTACTCAAAATCAGGTAAACAACCAGGTGATCGACTCAGAGACCAACACTTGATGGCATGTCCAATCACACAAACAACAACAACCAAGAATAGAATGAACGCCGCCAGGTTATAACCTACACCGAACGACACACGGTAAGAAAAGTCTTAAGATTTTACGCCGGATACTATGTATAGCGCATAACTGACAACTATATGCCTAAGACCTGGCCGGACCTCTCGATGTAATAACCTACACCGAACGACACACGGGGACCGGGCCGCATAACCACGGACACCGACCAATCCCGAACATAGTTAGATAAAATCCCATAATAGGAGTGGCGTTTGTTCATTACAGTGATACACAAATCGTATCACCGCTATCTATTCACAACCAAGGCAACATAACCGTTACCAACACAATTTAGGGTGACATAACCGTCACCTAAACACAAGCAAGGCAACATAACCGTCACCCTACTCATCTTAAGATAACATAACCGTCATCAAAACACAATTTAAGCTAACATAACCGTTAACCAACTCATTTATGTACAACAGCCAGCAATCAATAAATAAGACAACACTTAAGTCCATTCCATACGGGAGAAGAATAAATGAAACTGATTAATAAAACATAAGTCTTTAAAGCGTTTTACATTTCAGCTGTCCTCTACCGTAAAATTCATAATTAATTCAAATAAAATCAAAATGATACAAGGCCAATTGGGTTGGATTAATAAGACTTTTAGTTACAATTTTCATCAAATAACCATTTTCAAAAGACGAACTTAACAGGGGTTTATTTTCTGATCTTTATAGTATGTCAGCAATAAATCGTCGCATAAAAAGTATTGCTTCATAAAACGGGTTTAAGAAAACATTTTCGGGCAAATTAAACTCCTAACATCATCTAAACTCTTCAAAGTTTATTTATTGAAAAGGACCAGAATAGTTTCAAGGTATAAAAACGGTTTTCGAAATAATCTTTGAGCTACTGTCCGATCTGCGAGTATTTCAGCGCAATGTTCGTAAATAATTTACTGTGAACAAACGACATGCAAGAATATTACAAAAGTTTAGAGGTAGACTCTACACTTCAACTAAACAGGGGTCTATTTTCAACATATTCAAAGATGGATACTCTAAGACGTCGAAATAAATTGTACAAGACAATGGACAGATTTGTCAAGGTGCTGAAACATTATGAAATAACCAATGTAGACAAAGCACTATAAACTTGAAAGACTATCAAACTAATCATCCTCAATGATCATAATCTCATTTAACAATACAATCCTTAATGAATTTCTAACTAGAATATCATCCAACACAACCATGCAAGATGAAAATCATCCAAACATATGACTTATAAAGCTAATCGTGCAACTAATTAAGCAAACATATTTCTAATATAATATGTATTAGTAATATATGTAACACATGCAAACATAGACGATAAAGTTGAGTAACCCATCACCGTTACCTTTTAGCTCTTCAATAAGCATGATTTTGACTCAAAACCACTCCGGTTTGGACAACCGAACTAGCTACATACAAATAAACGAGGTTAGCTAAGAGAACTGTGCCTTAAAGGCCACGAACAGAGGTTATATAGGAAGATATATTAGACTTTTCTTACCTAGAAAGATGGAGGGCGAGAAGAGGAAGAGATAGGCGCGAAAATCGTCGAAAACCGATAAGAAACGAAGATTTTACGATCGTCTTAAGATTGAAGGTAAAGATGCATGTAACCGGTGTTATGTTTGGTGTGTACCTGCCGAAAAATAGAGGAAGGAAGGTGTTTTATCACAATATGGACAAGTACTTGCATGCCAAGGTAACCTTGGGCAGCAAGGAACTTAACTAGCCCCTCCTCACCATGTGTCAAAATAGTAGTGCCAAGTGTCGTAGGTTAGGCCATGTGTCGAGGGCTTTAGGCCATGTGTCGAGGGCTTTAGGCAAAGTGTAAGAGGTGCTAAGCCTATGTGTCGAATGTTTTAGGCCAAGTGGAAGAGGTAGCCACGAGTGAGCATCTCGTCGGCGGATATTCTACGACAGCCTTTCGTAGTTTCGACATAATTTCCTCCACAAAACTCCGATTTAGGTGTTTTTGGTGGCGTTGGAAAGCTAAGAAAAGATCTAAAACTTTTATTTTATAAGCAAGAGCTAAATATGCCTTTAAAATATCTTAAATAAGCATCAAAGACACGATAGCTGTTCGCAAGATTAACGAGTATAAGTTTAAGACGAACATTTAAATATCATTGTCGAAAACGATAGATTTGAGATGGAATTTTATTTATTGTGGATCATTATTATTACTAAAATAAGATTTTAATAATATATAGAGACTTGGAAATTACGGGGTGTTACAATCACCCCACCTTTTAAAAAGTTTCGTCCTCGAAACTTGAAAGCTGAAAAACGGTAAGTTGTAAAAACAAGGTTAACAACCAAAGCGTTTACCAAAATTTGATTGTAAAATCCCTCGCGAAAACGGAAATATAAAACATACAAAGTACTAAAAATGCAGCGGAATTTAAACTTTTTAAACATAAACAACATGCGAGGTGAATTAAAACTGAAACAGAAACTGAAAACTGATATAAACAAAATAGATAAGTATAACAGTTCTAAGTACGGAAACCAAATATATACAAAGCCTGGGATGGAACATCCCTACAGGCACCAAAAGATAACAACTGTATCAAACTAGAGTCTAGCCAATCGATAGTGTAAGTCATATGATGACATGTGGATCACCACTCGCTAGCTCTCAATGAACCCCGTCCAACCTGCATGTACCTACATACATGAAAACATGTACGCCACAATCAGTGGGGAGTGACTAGAGTTCTCCTAGCCACCTTTTGTAATGACACGTAACAAGCAATACAAACAGAACACTCCAACATATATAAACATGTGAAGTATATCACTATCTCAATAACTGATCTCATACCATCATGCAAACACTAATGCACGACTATCAACCAACTTCGGAAACTATTTGGAAGGAGAGCTAGTTTCCCTACCGGTTGCCCGGTCGGGGGGTCTTTCAATCCAAACCATTTACGAAACTGACTTAAGAGTCATCCAATGCCTTGGATGAACAACAAGTCAAAACATCCATATCATCAATATTAACATCTATATCATCAATATCCACATCTATATCTGACACCGTACCAACTCAAGGCAAGCAGATAAAACTCAGCAAGTATAAGGTTCAGCGGTCAACTTAAGACATAACCTACATACCAATCATTCAGCAAGTGTAAAGGTTCAGCGGTCGACTTAAGACATAACCTAAACACCAAAACATTCAGCAAGCAAGGTCTCAGAGGCCAACTTAAGGCATAGACCCGCCAATCAGCAAGACACTAGACCCAGAGGCGACATCTCAACGCATGGACTAGCATCCAAAAGTAAAGGACTCAGAGGCCAGCTTAAGGCATGTCCCTTCACTACATCACAAGATACTAGACTCAGAGGCCAGCTTAAGGCATGTCCTAGCATTAAACATCTGCACTCCGGGCAAGGTGTCAGTTCCTTAGCTACCCCGTTGTGCAGCTGCTCTACTCGTCAGACTCAGAGGCCAACTTAAGGCATGTTCCAACGCGATCAATGTCAAACATGTCTGCGCTCAGAGGCCAGCTGAAGGCATATCCCAAACACGACAACCATACACATATAGGGCTCAGAGGCCAACTTAAGGCATATCCCCATATATGACAAACAACTCACGTATTAAGTTCAGAGGCCAGCTTAAGGCATAACTTAGTACGCATCAATACAATATCATCAAAGTCTATGAACTAATCTATAGTTCTACTTTCTTAACTTCTAATCGACACTTAATTGACCCCGGGAACTAAGTTGAGGGAGAGCCGGTTTCCCTTTCGGTTACCCCACCGGGGGGTCTCTATCCTCTCTCCATTCCCGAACCCAATATAGTGTCGCCCATCCTCCGGGGACCTCAAACACATATCAAAGGTACACGGAACGAATTTCAATCAAAACCGATCAACCGTTTAAAAGTTACGGACTTATTAAGAATTAAAATAAAACAAGCATCAGGGGTCCCCAGCCAGTCGGCAGGCAGCCGGCCTACCGGCTGGACACCCATCCTAGCCTTCCTCTTTCTTCAATACGCAAACAACCCATAAAGGGCTCCCAGCAGGTTGGCAGGCAGCCGGCCTACCGGATGGGGAACCAAATCCCCTCAAATCTTACCAAATAGGCTCCCAGCCGGTTGGCAGGCAGCCGGTCTACCGGCTGGGGAACCAATCCCCACATACAACCCTACGCAAAAATCCCAAAAGAGGCTACCAGCCGGTTGGTAGGCAGCCGGCCTACCGGCTGGCAACCCAAAGCCTATATTTTCAAACTTTCGCAAAAACACCTACACGCACTCCCAGCCGGTCGACCGGCGGCCGGCGCAGAGAGCCTGAACACGAAAATCGCAATTTCCAGCAATAACCAAAACTTCATTAAGTCGATACAAAACTTCAAGATTTGCAACAACAACTTTCTACCCATCAAATATAATCACCAAACATACTAACTACCAGCAATTAAACCCACAAACAATCCTCAATAAGATTATGATTTGTATCTGTCGCAAGCATACAATTTCTGAAATTTAACAACAAGTGTATATAACAACAAATAAGCATATGAGGGTCTTTAAGAAGGATTCCTAGCATGATACTAAGTCTCATTAACATTTACAACATGAAAAATCAGAAGCTTAAACCAATTCAAGCAAGAAAAGTGCTAATGTATACAATAAGGCTGAGTTTCTCATTATCGTCACCTTAAAAGCAATCCCGCTCAAAGCTCCTCCTCTACAACAAAGCTATCCACGTCCGGGTCTTCTAAGCCTTCACCTACATCACGAAAAACGGATTTTAAGGACTCAAAGACGAATTCCATGAAAACAGCCCAATTTTCGAATTGGAGGAAATGAAAAACGGAAGTGACAGATGGCTTGCAAATTCGATGAGGATTCCGAAAATGTATTTATTACCTTGATTCGGTGAACGGATGATGACGGAATTTGGGAAAGAAGATGAAGAATTAAAGAGGTTTTTGAGAAATAAGTTTACAGTGTTTTGTTTTTGATGAAGACCAATATGTCGACACACTTGAGGTTTTAGGGGTTTATAATTGTCCTTTCCCGTTTCAAGGAAAACGGGTTGGAACGAACGGGTTTTAAGTTACGAGTTCAAGTTGCCTAGTTTGTATTCGTCTTAAGGACTTAAGGTTCTTAAGACGGATCTTACTATTTAATTAAAATACCTCCCAATAAATTATTAAAATATTATTTTATTACTTAAAATAATTAAAAACCCTTAAAATATATTTTATGAAAATACGGGATGTTACAATCACCCCAACTTCAAAAAGTTTCGTCCTCGAAACTCGAACGAAGATAAATTCTAACTAACTATACCTCAATCGAAAAGAGAAGGATGCCGCAGCACGCATCGATGCCTCGGTCTCCCACGTCTGCTCCTCAACATCACCGCAACGCCAAAGGATCTTCACTAAAGGCACCACCTTGCTCCTAAGCTTCCTGTCCTGACGGTCTAGAATCTTCACGGGACGCTCCTCAAAAGCAAGACTCGGCTCTAAGTTCTCGATCTCTCTAGGAAGAACATGACTAGGGTCACTAACATACTTACGGAGCTGAGAAACATGAAAGACACTATGAACCTTGCCCATACTAGGAGGCAAGTCCAAACGGTAAGCAGCAGCACCAATCCTCTTCACGATCTCAAATGGCCCAATATACTTAGGACTCAACTTGCCCTTAACTCCAAACCTCTTAACGCCCTTCATCGGTGAAACTCTCAAGAAAACTATGTCGCCCACCTCAAACTCGAGAGGTCTACGACGGACATCAGCATAGGATTTCTGCCGATCCTGTGTGGCCTTCATCCTACCCTTGATAAGCCGAACCTGATCAATCGTAACAGCTAACTGGTCCGGTCCTAGGTTGTGCACGCCACTCGCCTGATCCCAACAGATCGGACTACGGCACTTCCTACCATAGAGCGCCTCATACGGAGCCATACCAATAGATGAATGGAAACTGTTGTAAGAAAACTCAACCAACGGTAGACACTGCTCCCAAGAACTCTGGAAATCAAGTGCACAAGCACGAAGCAAGTCCTCTAATGTCTGAATAGTCCTCTCGGACTGTCCATCAGTCGCGGCATGGAAAGCAGTACTCAGCCGCAAACGGCTACCCATAGCCTCTTGTAGAGCCTTCCAAAATCCGGAACAGAAACGAGGATCACGATCAGAAACGATCTCTCTCGGGACACCATGGTAACAGACTATCTCTGCAATATAAGCCCTGGCTAATCGGTCCATATCCCATGTCTCTCTGATAGGCACAAACCTGGCACACTTAGTTAACCTATCCACCACAACCCAAATCGCATCCTTGCCTCCCACTGTCTTAGGCAATGCCGTCACAAAGTCCATCGAAATGCACTCCCACTTCCACTGAGGAACGTGGAGCGGCTGTAACAAACCACCTGGCCTCCTATGCTCTATCTTGACTTGTTGACAAGTCAAGCACCTACTCACGTAATCCAAAATGTCTTTCTTCATCCCGGGCCACCAAAATATAAGTCTCAAGTTCTTGTGCATCTTCTCTCCGCCCGGATGAACTGAATACGGTGTCAAGTGAGCCTCATCTAAAACCCACTTCCTCAAATCTGGCACATCTGGAACATACATCCTACCTCGGAATCTAAGGAAACCATCAGAATCAATCACTAAATTTGGTGCAACACCACTCGAAATCTTAGCCTCGAACTTCCGGAAAGCAGCATCTATAGGCAAACTCTGGCGAATCTCCCAATACAATGTCGGCTCGGCAGTCATAGTAGATAACCAACCAAAACCACTACCAACCATCTCTAATCTCAACTTCCGGAACTCGGAACACAGCTCATCAGGCAATACACGCATAGCACTCATCGAATGAGAAGTCTTGCGGCTAAGTGCATCAGCAACCACATTGGCCTTTCCCTAATGATACAATAACTCAATGTCGTAATCCTTAACCAACTCTAGCCAACGACGCTGTCGCATATTGAGGTCTTTCTGGGTGAAAATGTACTTTAGACTCTTGTGATCCGTGAAAATACGACAATGAGATCCAATCAAGTAATGACGCCACATCTTCAGGGCGTGAACAACTGCAGCTAACTCAAGATCATGCGTCGGATAGTTCACCTCATGAACTCGCAACTGTCTAGATGAGTAAGCTATCACCTTACCACTCTACATCAACACACATCCAAGCCCTAACATCGAAGCATCGCATTAAACATCAAAGTCAACCCCGATCTCTGGCAAAGCAAGTATAGGAGCGGAAGTCAACTTAGTCTTCAATTCCTGGAAAGAGCTCTCACAGTTGTCGGTCCAAACAAATTTAGCTTCCTTCTTCAATAACTGAGTCATCGGACGAGCCAATCTAGAGAAATCCTCAAAAAATCGGCGGTAGTAACCCGCTAAACCAAGGAAACTACGAATCTCTCCCACATCTTTGGGACTCTCCCAATCAACAACGGCCTCAATCTTCGCGGGATCAACCATAACTCCCTCACTAGATAGCACATGTCCAAGAAATGCAACCTTAGAAAGCCAAAACTCACACTTAGAGAACTTCGCGAACCACTTCTGTCGACGTAAAATCCCAAGAATCAATCGGAGATGCTCGGCATGCTCCTCATCGGTCTTCGAGTAAATGAGAATGTCATCAATGAACACCACAACACAAGTGTCAAAAAACTCACTAAAGGTGCGGTTCATCTGCTCCATAAAGATAGCAGGTGCATTAGTCAACCCAAAAGGCATAACCACGAACTCAAAATGCCCATATCTGGTACGAAAAGCAGTGTTCGCAATATCAGCCTCTCTCACTGGGATCTGATGATAACCTGATCGAAGATCAATCTTAGAAAACCTAGTAGCACCCCTCAATTGATCGAACAAATCATCTATCCTAGGCAAAGGATATCTGTTCTTCACAGTCACTCTGTTAAACTCTCTATAATCAATGCAAAGTCTCATGGAACCATCTTTCTTCTTAACAAATAAAACTGGAGCATCCCACGGAGAAGCACTCGGTCTAATGAACCCTTTCTCGATCATCTCTTCCAACTGTTGCTTCAACTCTTTCAACTCAGGTGGAGCCATACGGTAAAGAGCCTTGGATAACGGTCCGGTACCTGGAACTAGCTCAATAGTAAACTCCACATCTCTCTCTGGCGGTATCCCTGGCAAGTCATCTAGGAAAACATCTGGAAACTCACGAACAATGGCTACATCCTCAAGCTTCGGTAGCGATGGCTTTGCAGCTGAAACAACACACAGGAAGGCTTGGCAACCCTTCCTAAGAAGATGAGATGCTTTCATCGAAGAAATAACACGAACGCCCTTTTTAAGGCGAGTTCCCCTATAGGATACACGAACTCCTGAAGAACTCCTCAAGCAGATTTTCTGGTCGTGACACTCGAAGCGAGCATGGTATCGCGATAACCAATCCATACCGAGGATAATGTAAAATTCCTCGAGAGGAAATCTCAGTAAGTCCGCTGGAAATGTAGCTTGACCAATAATAATCGGAACATCCCTATGGGACAAAGAGCAGGAAAACACGTCTCCCGAAGGTAAGGAAATGGAAGTCTCCTCAACCATGGAAGACTCAAGAGCTAAACGGTCTGCGAACTGAGTTGATATAAATGATAAAGAAGCTCCAGTGTCAAACAAAATAAGACACTCAGCACCAAGAACAGAAAAGATACCAGCCACAATATCTGGATGAGCCTCAGCCTCAGCCTTAGTCATCACGAAGATCTTCCCTTTCGGCTTTCCTCCTTTAGTCGCTGCAGCAGCTGTGGCAGCCTTGCCAAGTGCGGTGTTCCTCTCAGGACACTCAAAGGACTTGTGCCCAAATCCATTGCAGGTATAACACTTAAAAGCATTCTTGAAACAGTCCAAACCCGGATGAGATGGTTTACCACAACGGTGGCAAACACTAGAAGCAGTATCAGTGTGGAAAGTGGTCTTAGCAACCGGAGCAGAGAACCTCTCAAATCGCTTCTTCTGAGAAGAAGGCGAAGAAGTAGATGGACCAAACAGTCTCTTCCCCTGGTAAACTGATCTCTGGTGAGAAGTAACACTGGAAGTAGCAGCTCGGGTCTCAACATCTATGGCACGAATGGAACTCTCGGCCCAAATAGCATCATCATAGATCTCCACAAAAGAAGTCGAGTCACGGCGAACCATACTCTCGATGCGCGGCCCTAACTTCCCACGGTAGAAGTAAACTCTCTCAGCCTCATCCCTGACAAACTTCGAAGCGAAATGTGCAAGCTGGTTAAATTTGTCGGTGTACTCCTGAACGGACATCTTACCCTGCTTCAAGTCCATGAACTCCTTAAGTCTCTGTGATCTAAGCTCCTTAGGATAGAACCTCGTCTCGAGCTTATCCTTAAAAGCCTCCCAATCAAATAAAGGATCAAGAATGAAAGTCGGTCCGGTCAATGCCCACCATCTATCGGCCTCTTGGGTTAAAAAGTGAGTGGCTAGCCGCACTCTATCCTCTCTGCCAACCGAATACATGGTGAAGCTCTTTTCCATCTCACGGAACCACTCAGTAAGAGCTACCGGATCAACCTCGCCTCCATAAGTCTTCACGTGGCTCCTGGACATCTGTGATGCTATCCAAGAGAAGCTACCAGGCCGATTGGCCTCATTGCCTGGCGGTGGAGGTGGTGGAACAGTCTCTGCCTGCTGTCTCTGGTTCTCCAGCAACTGATGAAGTGCTTGCATTATAGTGTTCTCAGCAGCCGTGGTTCTCACCATCGTCCTTCAAAAGAAAACAAGTGTTAACTTAGCAATTAGCATTCACAAATAGACTACCATATAAATCCTTGGATCTACCCACTCTCATTCATTATTTGTTTATTTGGTCAAGTTAAGGTTGGAAGTCACATGAGTGCGTCGGGAGCAACAATGCTCTGATACCAACTGTAAAACCCCTCGCGAAAACGGAAATATAAAACATACAAAGTACTAAAAATGCAGCGGAATTTAAACTTTTTAAACATAAACAACATGCGAGGTGAATTAAAACTGAAACAGAAATTGAAAACTGATATAAACAAAATAGATAAGTATAACAGTTCTAAGTACAGAAACCAAATATATACAAAGCCTGGGATGGAACATCCCTATAGGCACCAAAAGATAACAACTGTATCAAACTAGAGTCTAGCCAACACTAGTACAAAAATACCCTATTGCGTCAAGTAAATTGCGTCGGTTCTACAAAAACTGATTCAAAAAGTAGTTAACTTTGGCGGGAGTTCAATTTTGCCCTATAGGCAAGTTATTTGCATCAGTTGTTAATTTAGAACTGACGTTTAAAAAGCATCAGTTGTTTCCAAAACTGACGTATTTAATAAAATAAGAGCAAATACATCAGTTTTGTTAAATAACCGACGCATTAGATCTGACGTTTAAAAAGCATCAGTTGTTTCCAAAACTGACGTATTTAATAAAAAGAGAGCAAATGCATCAGTTTTGTTAAATAACCGACGCATTTGGTTCTCTTTTTTTGCGTCAGTTGTAGCTATGGAATTGATGCTTTTGAATTGGAGCAAAATTCAGATTTAAACTCTCACGACAAACCAATTCATAATACAAACCAATTCACTAAAGCTTCATCATCGTCTTCATCAAACCCTATCAATTCGTCTTACCAATTCACGAAACCTTCATTAAAAGCTTCAATGCATATACTCAATTCGTCAATTCGTCAATTGCAATTAGAATTCGCTCAATTAGAATTCACTCAAACCCTAATTTTCTCTCAAACCCTAATTTTCTCTACTACTGTTGTTGTTCGTATTGTTGCTGATTGTATGTAAGTTTATTCAATCTTCTTCGTCTATCTTCGTTTATCGTTTGTTGTTGTTCATATTGTTGCCGACTTTATGTTACTAAATTGCTTTTGTAGTTTCTGCACTGTGAGGGTTGGAACTGGGTGGTTGGGGTAGTATAAACCACTTCTCATATTCGGTTGGAGACTTAACTTGAACCAAGACCTTGTGGGTTGGAACCGGGTGGTTGGGGTGACCCTAGGGAGTGGTTAGTGGTGGTCATAGATGGAGGAGAACACCACCACGAAGAGGGTAGCAGACTGTTTTCGCAAAACAGGGGCAAAACCGTATATGCGTAGGGCTGAGTATGTTCTTCGTGGTGGGGTGTAATAGGAGGGGCGGTGGTTTCATGGGTTGGTTTCGTTGGCAAGTGTCGGTCATGGTCAGGCTTTTAAGTGGTGGTTAGTGGCGTTTAGAGGGGTTTTTGTCGGCCCAGAATAGAGCCCTCACCCTCTGGCAGTCGTGTTCCAGCAAATTTTAAGGGACGGTTTAGGGTGGTTCTAAAGGCTGGGAAAGGTGGACGAAGGGTGGAAGTCACGGGTTGTAGTATGTAGTTGAGTTTGGGACCATCCACGGTGGTTCTAGGCGGCCTGGTTGGCGGCAGTGATGCCGTGAAGTCGGGTGTGCGAGTAGTGTATACGGAATTGCGTCGATGATGCTACTGTTGGCGTTATGATTATTATTACTCTTATAATTGTTGCTGTATGGTAATCCAAGGACTAATACTCCTACTCATTTGATTGTCATGGTTAATGGTATCATTGGCAGGTTAGTACATTACTCATTCTTTCATTCTTACCTCTTCTTCTCAATCATTTGTTTACCTTTGAGAGTATATTTACTTTTGTGTACGATCGTTGTATGGTACGGATTAATTTAATTGTTGCTTTACCTGAGTTGCTGTTTGGTCTTATGTCTTTAACTTGTAGGCTTTATGTGTTTCTGGGACTGCTTCTACTAGGCATGTTAATGGCGTTCTACGAAGCAGGGCTGGTATGATTCTTTCGGTATGTCCTTGATCAACAGCTTAATTTAAATGTAATCTAGTATATTAGTTGATCATTTCTTCGTAATTGTAATAGTGAGTGGTGGAATTGTGGGTTGTAGTTTAAGAGGATGATGGTAGGATAAATGATAAAAGTGATCGTGGTAATGAGTCGGTAGCGCAGAAAGAGTGTGTTCCGCGAGTAAATGCAAAATCATTTAACAGCGACCAATAAACAGAAGACAACAACACAAAACACAAAACACAAGTTGAAAGTTAAGATCTGTGTGTGTTCAAGTGTTGAGTAATGGAGTCATTGAAGTTATTATCCATCCTCCTATCATCATCATAATCCAATCGATCGTATGCATCCTGTTGATTTGTAGTCTCCTCATTATCATTATCATTTATTGCTATCATTATCAATCATCATCATCTATTAGTGGCCAGTGGTGTTATAATTTGGAAAAATGAGGCGGAGAAATCAGAGTTTTGGAAGGCAGTCAAGGCGGCGTTACTCAAATCTAGTATGGTTGCTTTTGTGTGCTTTACTTATGCTCTTCTTCTTCTTTCTTCTTCTTACCAAAGATACCCAACGCATGTTAAGACCTGATTTACTAAAGCTTAATTTAAGTGTATAAGTATGCTGTATGTGCAGCTTTTGACTTTCAGTTTTGCATTTGGATGTTGTTTGGTTTAGTTAAGAATTGCTCTATACGTCCTAGACTCGAAAGTTTTTGGTCATACATATATATTGATGAGGTTTAATCATTAGTCAAGGACCTCAACTGTGAGTTCTAGGACTTGTATTATTCTCGATGACCCTTGAGTTGTACTTTTTATCGTTAAGACCAATACTCTTGTTCCACTATTCTTTGACTTTAAAATATGATGTAATAAAGCAAAATGGCTAACAAATCTCTCTGCGCCTCGTATATTGTGAAGCTGAAGCCGTTGGACGCAATTGTTGGTGTTATTTTCCTTATTAGTCAATGAGAAACCTTTCCTCAATTCTTAGTGTTACATTTTATCAGGTAACATGGCTAAATTTGAAATTTGTGAGACTGGAGCAAGTCTATGAGAGTTTCTATATTATGTAATTTCGAACAAACATTAATTAACTGCAGCATTTTGATGGTCTATGATTCTTTTGTTTAGTTTTAACCTTCATGAGTGAAAGACAACTGACTGATGCTTTTTTCTTTTACTTGCAGGTTCTTAAGAAGCAAGCGGGACTAAAGCTTGACGATCATGTAATCATTCTTTGCTTATTGCTTTGTGTTATTATGTTCTCTTCTATAGCGTTTAGTATATTTTTTGTACTTTACTTGCTGATGGGCTCTAAAGTCAGCTTCATCACCTCTATTACTAGAGTGATTTTTGATGGTTAGGTTTTATACATAGGGACCGTGTCCACCCGTTCATTTGTGAGATCCCTAAAAATGGGAGTTCAACTGGAGAATTCGACATTACGCTTTTTCTTTGCTCTGTTAGGAAAAAGTCCCATTATCAATTATTTAAAAACTCAAAAGTACTCTAGATTAAGTTATCGTCTGTAGAAGTAGAATCGTTATGACGACACTTGTTATAATCCTTCTTAAAGAGGCATTAACATAGTTCTCTTCTATAACATTAAAAAGTTATGATGACACCCAATGTTAAATGGCAATACAATGCAACACTTTTAAACCTAATGGAAGTTGTGGACTCATCTAGGAGCTAGCAATGCTGCCATATTTGTAAAACCTGGCCTTTATTATGATACATCCATCTCATTTATATTGTTTGTAATTGTCTTTGGTGATCCAATCATGTCGACGTCGACCGACATTTTCTCACAACTCATAGTGACAATTACAATTTGTTAAAAATAGTAATATGAAAATATTGGTTCGACAAGATCAAGCAAGACAAATTTAACATCATCTCTACCTATTTTGGAAAAGTTGTTGGTCCAAGTTAACATCATAAATTAGGATGATAAATTTAGGACAGAGACTATACTATTTTGTCAGCGATTGAAGGCTATTGTGATAGGTAGTAGATGCTCGATGTTGTAGTCATCTCTGTACCTGTACTAATATGCAAAGTTTGGTGTTTTGCAGAGCATTTTCCTGAACGTAATAAGTGGGGGTTCTCTGTCGGGAACTTCTGGAGATCTTGCTGTGGCAGTGGCAATTTGTAGCAGGCATGTCAACGCATTCCTCTAGTTAGAATCAAAACCTTTTTTTCTTTGGTTCTTACTACTTAATTTTGGTGTTGTGATGAACCATGGTGTTTCTCTGTAATGCTAGTTATAATCTTGTTTTCATTTGATTGTTAAATTACATTTGTCCAACTATTCCGCCTTCAGCTTCTTGGAGTTCTCTCTTCCTAATGATATGGCATTTATCGGAGAAATTGGTCTTGGTGGTGAGCTTCGAACGGTAATGATCTCCTGTCTAACATCCTTTCTACATTAAGAAAAGCTACTTGTGCGTAATGTCACACTAGTTTGGAGGTCACTTGCATTTCTGTAAATAACGGAGTTGATTCCTCCCCGTCTCATATTTTTTGTTTTAAAGGATGCGTTTGGATCTAAATCATCACTTAATTGCAGGTTCCAAGAATAGAAAAGAGAGTTATTACCTTGGCTAAACTTGGATATAAGAAGTGTGTTGTACCCAAATCAGCTAGAAAAGCTCTAAAAGCCATCAGCTCTGAACGTTGGATTGTTGCTTACCTTGGCGAAACTTGGATATAAGAAGTGTGTTGGATTGTTGCTTCGCTTAGATTGTATATATTTTAAACGTTGTTGAAATGTTCGTTGTTATGTTGGAATTGATTTTGGAATGAATGTTGTTGGTTCGAAGGAAATGTAATGTCCTTTCGTTGGATATTTTAATGTAGGTGGTTTTAAATTTCTAGTGTTTTGGA
The DNA here is from genome assembly GCA_029255685.2 of Silene conica. Classification (NCBI taxonomy): domain Eukaryota; kingdom Viridiplantae; phylum Streptophyta; class Magnoliopsida; order Caryophyllales; family Caryophyllaceae; genus Silene; species Silene conica. The sequence goes on along the minus strand of CM055317.2, from coordinate 46,067,461 downwards.
TATCCGCTTTATAGGAAGGTGCTGCCGAAATTTCGGTAGAGGATTTTTTTTTTAAAAACATAAAAATAAAATACATCAGTTCTTACAAGAAATGACGCAAATGGTAAACAGTTATTGCATCGGTTTTGAAAATAAATGATGCAAAAAAGTAGAGCAAAAGAGTCAATTCCTATCATAACTGACGTATATGATAATAAATTTGGCGCTAAATTAAGGTACTAATTGCATCAGTTGTTGGGAAACTGACGCAAAAGCTATGCGAAAAAGCGTCAGTTATTGAAAAACTGATGCAAAAGCTATGGTATTTGCGTCGGTTCTTCTAGCAATTGCATCGGTTGTCTATTAAGAACTGATGCAAATGAAGGTCTTTTTGCGTCGGTTATAGAGTTTGAACTGATGCAAATGGTGGTTTTTTGCATCAGTTTCAGAACTGACGTTTATCATAAACGTCACCTCTATATACGTCAAGCAAGAACCGACGCAATAAGCCATATAGAACCGACGCAATAGGGTATTTTTGTACTAGTGCAATCGATAGTGTAAGTCATATGATGACATGTGGATCATCACTCGCTAGCTCTCAATGAACCCGTCCACCCTGCATGTACCTACATACATGAAAACATGTACGCCACAATCAGTGGGGAGTGACTAGAGTTCTCCTAGCCACCTTTTGTAACGACACGTAACAAGCAATACAAACAGAACACTCCAACATATATAAACATGTGAAGTATATCACTATCTCAATAACTGATCTCATACCATCATGCAAACACTAATGTACGGCTCTCAACCAACTTCGGAAACTATTTGGAAGGAGAGCCGGTTTCCCTACCGGTTGCCCCGTCGGGGGGTCTTTCAATCCAAACCATTTACGAAACTGACTTAAGAGTCATCCAATGCCTTGGATGAACAACAACAAGTCAAAACATCCATATCATCAATATTAACATCTATATCATCAATATCCACATCTATATCTGATACCGTACCATCTCAAGGCAAGCAGATAAAACACAACAAGTATAAGGTTCAGCGGTCAACTTAAGACATAACCTAAATATCAATCATTCAGCAAGTGTAAAGGTTCAGCGGTCGACTTAAGACATAACCTAAACACCAAAACATTCAGCAAGCAAGGACTCAGAGGCCAACTTAAGGTATAGACCCGCCAATCAGCAAGACACTAGACTCAGAGGTGACATCTCAACGCATGGACTAGCATCCAAAAGTAAAGGACTCAGAGGCCAGCTTAAGGCATGTCCCTTCACTACATCACAAGATACTAGACTCAGAGGCCAGCTTAAGGCATGTCCTAGCATCAAACATCTGCACTCCGGGCAAGGTGTCAGTTCCTTAGCTACCCCGTTGTGCAGCTGCTCTACTCGTCAGACTCACAGGCCAACTTAAGGCATGTTCCAACGCGATCAATATCAAACATGTCTAGGCTCAGAGGCCAACTTAAGGCATATCCCAGACACGACAACCATACACATATAGGGCTCAGAGGCCAACTTAATGCATATCCCCATATATGACAAACAACTCACGTATTAAGTTCAGAGGCCAGCTTAAGGCATAACTTAATACGCATCAATACAATATCATCAAAGTCTATGAACTAATCTATAGTTCTACTTTCTTAACTTCTAATCGACACTTAATTGACCCCGGGAACTAAGTTGAGGGAGAGCCGGTTTCCCTTTCGGTTACCCGACCGGGGGGTCTCTATCCTCTCTCCATTCCCGAACCCAATATAGTGTCGCCCATCCTCCGGGGACCTCAAACACATATCAAAGGTACACGGAACGAATTTCAATCAAAACCGATCAACCGTTTAAAAGTTACGGACTAATTACGAATTCAAAATAAAACAAGCATCAGGGGTCCCCAGCCGGTTGGCAGGCAGCCGGCCTACCGGCTTGACACCCATCCTAGCCTTCCTCTTTCTTCAATACGCAAACAACCCATAAAGAGGCTCCCAGCCGGTTGGCAGGCAGCCGGTCTACCGACTGGGGAACCAATCCTCACATACAACCCTACGCAAAAATCCCAAAAGAGGCTACCAGCCGGTTAGCAGGCAGCCGGCCTACCGGCTGGCAACCCAAAGCCTATATTTTCAAACTTTCGCAAAAATACCTACACGCACTCCCAACCGGTCGACCAGCGGCCAGTCGGTCGACCGGCTCAGAGAGCCTGAGCACGAAAATCGCAATTTCCAGCAATAACAAAACTTCATTAAATCGATACAAAACTTCAAGATTTGCAACAACAACTTTCTACCCATCAAATATAATCACCAAACATACTAACTACCAGCAATTAAACCCACAAACAATCCTCAATAAGATTATGATTTGTATCCGTCGCAAGCATACAATTTCTGAAATTTAACAACAAGTGTATATAACAACAACTAAGCATATGAGGGTCTTTAAGAAGGATTCCTAGCATGATACTAAGTCTCATTAACATTTATAACATGAAAAATCAGAAGCTTAAACCAATTCAAGCAAGAAAAGTGCTAATGTATACAATAAGGCCGAGTTTCTCATTATCGTCACCTTAAAAGCAATCCCGCTCAAAGCTCCTCCTCTACAACAAAGCTATCCACGTATGGGTCTTCTAAGCCTTCACCTACATCACGAAAAACATATTTTAAGGACTCAAAGACGAATTCCATGAAAACAGCCCAATTTTCGAATTGGAGGAAATGAAAAACGGAAGTGACAGATGGCTTGCAAATTCGATGAGGATTCCTAAAATGTATTTATTAACTTGAATCGCTAAACGGATGATGACGGAATTTGGAAAAGAAGATGAAGAACTAAGGAGGTTTTTGAGATATAAGTTTACAGTGTTTTGTTTTTGATGAAGACCAATATGTCGACACACTTGAGATTTTAGGGGTTTATAATTGTCCTTTCCCGTTTCAAGGAAAACGGGTTGGAACGAACGGGTTTTAAGTTACGAGTTCAAGTTGCCAAGTTGGTATTCGTCTTAAGGACTTAAGGTTCTTAAGACGGATCTTACTATTTATTTAAAATACCTCCCAATAAATTATTAAAATATTATTTTATTACTTAAAATAATTAAAACCCTTAAAATATATTTTATGAAAATACGGGATGTTAGATTGATAGTAAAGTCTCATGCTGTGGTTTGGACCACATCCAAGGGTAAGAAAGAATCTGAATTACAAAACTTAGATTTGTTTCAAAAATTTTGAAAATATTTTCCAAAGGCACAAGTCCTTGTCAATGGAACAAGAGGGTTCTCGTTGCGCATTCAAGAGCCCGACATTCCAAATCAAGGGCTAGTCCAAAAGGCAAATCATATCATGCGTCGACAAGCGTAATACGAGTTATTAGACGTCTCCAATAAAAAGTCTTACATCAAATCAACGCTAAAACCAATCAAAATAATAAACCATTTCAAGTTTTTCAAACCACGTCATTTCGAAAGTAAACTTCCATTTTCGAATCTGTAAAATAAGTAAGGTTGTAACAGAAATTAAAGTTTTTCAACAACAAAAGTAAGCTAACTCATTTCGGTTATAAAGTACATAAATGAAAAATATTTTGAACATCACTCATACAAAACACAAATATGAAAGCTACATATCATCAACCAGTGAGGGTCGGGTCGGTCCATCAAAGACCTCAAAACACAAAAAAGGTCACAAGGAAGCTAACTAAAAGAAGGTATTAGAACTACCATCTTCAAGGCTAAAGACGATACTCAACAAGAGAGTAAAGGGGCAAAAACAACAAAGGAACAAAGGCATGAACAAAAGAGGTTTATGGTTAAGTAGGAAGATAACTCTTCGGATTACAGAAATCACTAACCAATCAATCCATAAATGAAACATCATCATCATCATGATTCCTTACATACCTCAGAAGACAGCTCTTTCAACCGCAAAACTCTCAAGGCTTCCTCAACTCAATTTGGGTCACTCACTTCTAGGTCATCCATGATACAAGGTATCCCATTACCAAAGGAACTTCACAACTCTCGATTATTACTCAACAATCAACATCCTTCATAGAGCTAGATCCAAAATTACTAATAAGGTTGCCTTCATACTCAACTAGCATATGTTACAGATCTCCAAACAAGGTGAATCACAAAAACAAGGATCTTAAACCTGAATCCATCGTACTTCCAGACCTATAAACAAAAATCTGTTACGCTCATACCGACAACCAAAGATATGGAAGCAGCACTCTCGGAACTGTACTTACTTTCATACATAGGACTATGAGATAAATATCCAAAACATCAAATCCCAAAAGCCTAAACACGGTATTCTTCAAACCGTAACTATTCCCAAACGCAGGACTACAGGTTAAACATCCAAGGTATATAGTCCTAAACTAGTCAAACCTGATCGACCCAAATCTCGGAAACACCCTCTAGACCTCGACTACCATACTTCATTACCGTAAAGTGATCATCCCAAAAGAAAGTCTCATAAAAGTAACAACTTTAAGCCAAACGGTCTCTAGGTAACCATCAACACCCTCATAGATATATAACACCAAAATTATCAGCCTCACGTTTGGTACCAATCCACAAGAAGCACTCATACCTTCAAACCTTTAACTTGAATCCATCAAGATGGCACACTACCTAATATTACCCAAACGGCACCAGACGCTAACTCTCTCAACTATGGCAGATAAAACAAGACCAAGGATCCTCTAAGCATATATCACTATTCCAGAAACGAAGTCAAGCTCACAAGTAGTCCAAAAAGAAAGGGGACGAGGCTCACAACGGTTAAGGATATGATACAAAATTCAGGAACAAACGCGATATAGAAACTTGAGGGACGGATACATAAGATGATGGCTAAGAGACTCTAGGTTATGGATTCCAACAATAGCGAAGCCATGAGGAGAAGAAAGAGCATTAGAGGTGAGAAGATATATGACATAAAGAAAGGTCAAGTAAGCTTTGTTATGAAAGCATAACTCAACATAATTAGCAAGGAAGAAGAAAGAAAAGAAGTGTTGATGAAAGGTTATGATTTGAACTGACACAATTCCCAAGGCTCAGGGTTCCTAAAATCCTCACAAAGCTCTCATCTCCTATTTTCCACTTCAAGGACACAAAACTAGCACTTTCCAAGAAGAATTTTCCCATATGGTTTACCATACTATAAGTCCTTTCAAAGATAAGGGTGTACGATTATCCAATTTCGACTATTTCATAAAGTTTCAGGTATCTCTATATCTTAAATTCCTCAAACGGCATTTCTGTAATACTCCAGGATAAACCATTTCTATACCATTGGTACTTCACAATCTTTATAATCCATAGATTATCAACTCTCTAATTCCTTCAATTCGCAAAACTTTCATTACTCATCGAGTTACTCTATTCTAATCTCACACAAGGCCTAAATCCTTAATTCAATAATACCTCAAAATGTGAACACCAAGAAAATCCATTGTTAACGTTTTCACACCTCTATATACGAATTAAAACGTCCTTTAAACATCACAACCTTAAAATCTCACAAATCCATTAGTTGCACCTTATGACATCAATCAGACATCCAAAGACATGATCTTCACGTAACTCCTCAAAGGTAACACCTCTAATCCAATCAAATAACTAAAAGAGTAAACTTCAGTCAGTTCCTTTGAAGTTACATCGCTAACTATTTCAATACTCGTCCATCAATACACGATTCTTATCCTCCAAAAGTAACATCCCAATTAAAGTCAAACCCAATTCCCAAAGTCAAGCAATACTGATTCATTCATTTTCACTAGCATCCCAATTATATTTTCCAAATTCATTTTTATGGATTCTAACACCTCATCCATTCTTTTAAAGCGACACATATTAACCCACTGGTTCTAAATCCCAATTATGATTACCAAGGTTAAATTCTTCCAAAAGCTACGTATACCACTCAAACTTTAATCTAGGAATTTCTACCAACCAGTTCCACCCACCAATTGGGTAAACAACTAAACATTAGGATTACCAAGACATGGCTTACTACACTCCCTAAACGTTTTCAGTCAGATTACTTCTCAAAATAAGGGCTAGGGGTTATCCTCGAACAAACTCCTCAATATCCAACTAAGCTAGGCTACCTACAAAGCGCCATGGGAAAAGGCAAGTAACAAGGATAAGGTTAAGTCGGGAAGTTACGAAAGTAGCTTCCGAGTTAAGATAGAAAAGTGTTCGGGAAAAGGAGGATATGTATCAAGAAATAAGGAAGAAGGTGATGCATGATGAGCTAAGAGTATCTTCGGGGACATAAAAGTATCCTTCAAAGATAGCAATAATCTTGATCGCCATCCAGGTAAGCTCATGGTTCACCAATCCTTGAGCACAAAAATAAAATCTTTGACATTTAACAAACATGTTAGAGCTAACAAGGAGCAATCACATTACAGACAACCACTTGGTCCTTAAATCTACCCATCTCTCATTCGTTATTTCAGGTCAAGTTGATATTTAAGTTGGGGTACACGTGCGTGCGTCGGGAGCATTACTGCTCTGATACAAACTGTGACACCCCGCGATATAGCATAAATATAAACAAGTAATTTGCAGCGGAAATACGATACCTTTAAAAAAAAACTTATGAATTTTACGGCGTGCGTCGGGAGCATTACTGCTCTGATACCAACTGTGACACCCCGTGATATAGTATAAAAATAAACAAATAATTTGCAGCGGAAATACGATACTTTTAAAAACTTTTCGACATATTTATTAAAACTTTTTCGCAGAATATCAAAACAACATGCGGAAGACTAAAAACTAATGAGAAAGTATAAATTATACAAAATAACTTAAATAGACAAGGGATAAGGTATCCCACGATAACAACATGAATTAAATCTAAACTAAGCGTAAGGGTAATTGTCGAATTATCAACAATGCTCGCTAGCCACACGTCTTCCCCAAACAGCACCAACCTACATTCATGAAACATGAACGCCACAGTCAGTGGAGAGTAACTGAGGGTTCTCCCAGCCACTTCACGTCAAAATACAAATAGATAACAATAAGAACATATTGTATATGGAGTAGTACATGTGAATATGGGAAATATCAAAGCATGATACTCAAAATCAGGTAAACAACCAGGTGATCGACTCAGAGACCAACACTTGATGGCATGTCCAATCACACAAACAACAACAAGCAAGAATAGAATGAACGTCGTCAGGTAGCATAACCGCTACAACTGACAGTCAAGGAGTATAACCGCTCCACTAACAGGCTAGGGCGTATAACCGCGCCCTAGCTACCGGAGCGCATAACCACGTCATTTGGATACTATGTATAGCGCATAACCACGTCATTTGGATACTATGTATAGCGCATAACCGACAACTATATGCCTAAGACCAGGCCAGACCTCTCGATGTAATAACCTACACCGAACGACACACGGGGATCGGACCGCATAACCACGGACACCGACCAATCCCGAACATAGTTAGATAAAATCCCATAACAGGAGTGGCATTTGTTCATTACAGTGATACAAAAATCGTATCACCGCTATCTATTCACAAGCAAGGTAACATAACCGTTACCAACACAATTTAGGGTGACATAACCATCACCTAAACACAAGCAAGGCAGCATAACCGTCACTCTACTCATCTTAAGATAACATAACCGTCATCAAAACACAATTAATGCTAACATAACCGTTAACCAACTCAATTACATACAAGAGCCATCAATCGATAAATAAGACAACACTTAAGTCCATTCCATACGGGAGAAGAATAAACGGAACTGATTAATAAAACATAAGTCTTAATAGCGTTTTACATTTCAGTTGTCCTCTGCCGTAAAATTCATAATTAATTCAAATAAAATTGAAATGATACAAGGCCAACTGGGTCAAATTAATAAGACTTTTATCTACAATATTTGTCAAATAAACATTTTCAAAATACGAACTTAACAGGGGGTTATTGTCTGATATTTACAGTGTGTCAGAAATCGTCACACAAAATGTATTGCTTCATAAAACGGGTTTAACAAATCATTTTGGGGCAAAGCAAACTCCTAACATCATTTAAACTCTTAAAGTTTAATTATGGAAAAGGACCAGAATAGTTTCAAAGTATAAAAAATTATTTTCGAAACAATCTTTGAGCTACTGTCCATTCTGCGAGTATTTCAGCGCAATGTTCGTAAATAATTTATTGTGAACAAACGACATGCAAGAAAATTACGAAATTGTAGAGGTAGATTCTAAACTTAAATTAAACAGGGGTCTATTTTCAACATTTTCAAAGATGGATACTCTAAGATGTCGAAATAAACTGTACAAGACAATGGACAGATTTGTCAAGGTGCTGAAATTTTATCAAACAACCAAAGTAAACCAAGCATTATGAACTTGAAAGACTATCAAACTAATCATCCTCAAAGATCACAACCTCATTTAACAATAAAATTCTTATAGAATTTCCAACTAGAATATCATCCAACACAACCATGCAAAATGAAATTCATCCAAACATATGATTTATGAACTAAATCATGTCACTATTTAACCAAACACAATTCTAGTATACTAAACATTATTAGCATATAGAACACATGCAAACAAAGACGATAAGTCGAGTAACCCATCACCGTTACCTTATAACTCTTAAATAAGCATGATTTTGAACTTAAAGCCACTCCGGTTTGGACAACCGAACTAGCTACACATAAATAAACGAGGTTAGCTATGAGAACCGTGCCTTAAAGGCCACGACCAGAGTATATTAAGGAAGAAATTTGATACTTTTATTACCTATAAATATGGAGGGTGAGGAGAGGAAGAGATAGGCGCAAAAATCGTCGAAAACCGATAAGAAACGAAGATTTTACGATCGTCTTAAGGTTGAAGGTAAAGAGTGTAACGATGGTGTTTGTGTTTTGTGTTTGGGTGTGTTTGTGCTGAAAAAATAAGTAAAGGATTGAAGAAGAAGGAAGGAGGGGGTTGACCTTGGGCAGCAAGGCAAAGTTCTATACTTAGCCAAGTGTCCCTAAGGACAAGTGGAAGAGAGTGAAGAGTAAGCAACGAGCGAGTGTCTCGTTAGCAGATAGTCCGTGACAGCCTTTCGTATTTTCGGCATAATTTCCTCCACAAAACTCCGATTGAGGTGTTTTTGGTGGCGTTGAAAAGCTAAGAAAAAGAGCTAAAACGTTTATTTTATATCAAAAGCTATATATGCCTTTAAAATATCTTAAAATTAGCAACAAAGGCAGAGTAACGTTTTACAAGTTTAAGAAGTATAACTTTAAGACGGACATATTAATATCATTGTCAAAAACGATATATTTTAAATGGAATTTTATTTATTATGGAGCATTATTATTACTAAAATAAGATTTTATTAATATATAATGGCTTGGAAATTACAGGGTGTTACAATCAACCCACCGTTTAAAAAGTTTCGCCCTCGAAACTTGAAAGCAGAAAAAGGTAAGTTGTAAAGATAAGGTAAACAACTAAAGCTTTTATCAAAATTTGATACATCAAAACTTAGATTTCTTTCAAAGATTTCAAAACGAGTTTCCAAAGGCACAAGTCGTTGTCAATGGAACGAAAAGGGTTCTCGTTGCGCATTCAAGAGCCCAACATTCCAGATTCGGGACAAGTCCAAAACCAAATCATACGCCGACAAGCGTAATACGAGTTATTAGACGTCTCCAATAACCCGTCTTACATCAAATCAACGCCAAAACCAATCAAAATTGATGGTTAGATAATAAACGTTTTTTAGACCTCTGAGCTCCCGGAACGTAAATGTCGGAAAATCGCACGGATGGTTAATTGAGACAGATAAAGCGGACTCAAAAATTTGCAAAAACATAAGAAGACATTTGACGTTACCGGTATGTTATAAACCAATTTCGGCCGAATATCGGATAACCGTGTAAAAGTGATTTATAGTTGTTTATAGGGTCTACAATCGAATAAGATATCTCATGATGCGATTTCGGACACGTGGTAGAAAAACAGGTTGAAAAATAAAAATGGCCGCTCCGACCACCCGAAACTGCTCGAATTGACGGGTATATAATAAACTTTTTTTAGGCCTTTGATTTCCTGGAACGAAAATGTCCGAAAATCGCACGGATGGTTAATCAGGTCTGATAAAGCGGACTCAAAAATTTGTAAAAGCATCGAAAGACATTTGACGTTACCGGTATGCTATAAACCAATTTCGGCCGAAAATCAGATAACCGTGTCACTGTGATTTATGTTTGTTTATAGGGTCTCGAATAGAATAAGATTCCTCAAGATGCGATTTCAAACACGTGGTAGAAAAACAAGCAGTAAAATAAAAATGGCCGCTACGACCACCCGAGTCAGCTCGAATTGAAGGGTATATAATACACATTTTTTAGGCCTCTAAGCTTCTGAAACAAAAATGAACGAAAATCGCAAGGATGGTTAATCGAGTCTGATAAAGCGGACTCAAAAATTTGCAAAAGCATCGAAAGACATTTGACGTTACCGGTATGCTATAAACCAATTTCGGCCGAAAATCAGATAACCGTGTCACTGTGACTTATGTTTGGTTATAGGGTCTCGAATAGAATAAGATTCCTCAAGATGCGATTTCAAACACGTGGTAGAAAAACAAGAAGAAAAAAAAATGACCGATACGACCACCCGAGTCAGCTCGAATTGAAGGGTATATAATACACATTTTTTAGGCCTCTAAGCTTCTGAAACAAAAATGAACGAAAATCGCACGGATGGTTAATCGAGTCTGATAAAGCGGACTCAAAAATTTGCAAAAGCATCGAAAGACATTTAACGTTACCGGTATGCTATAAACCAATTTCGGCCGAAAATCGGATAACCGTGTCATTGTGATTTATGTTTGTTTATAGGGTCTAGAATAGAATAAGATTCCTCAAGATGCGATTTCAAACACGTGGTAGAAAAACAAGCAGAAAAATAAAAATGGCCGCTACGACCACCCGAGTCAGCTCGAATTGAAGGGTATATAATACACATTTTTTAGGCCTCTAAGCTTCTGAAACAAAAATGACCGAAAATCGCACGGATGGTTAATCGAGTAAGATAAAGAGGGCACAAAAATTTTCGAAAACATCGGAAGAAAGTTGTTGTTACCGGTATGCTATAAACCAATTTCGTCCGAAAATCGGATAACCGTGTAAAAGTGATTTATAGTTGTTTATATGGTCTAGAATCGAATAAGATATCTCATGATGCAATTTCGGACACGTGGTAGAAAAAAAGGCTGAAAAATAACAATGGCCGCTCCGATCACCCGAAACGGCTCGAATTGACAGGTATATAATAAACTTTTTTTAGGCCTCTGAGTTCCTGGAAGGAAAATGTTCGAAAATCGCACGGATGGTTAATCGAGTCTGATAAAGCGGACTCCAAAACTTGAAAAAGCATCGAAAGACATTTGACGTTTCCGGTATGCTATAAACCAATTTCGGGCGAAAATCGGATAACCGTGTAAAAGTGACTTATAGTTGTTTATAGGGTCTACAATCGAATAAGATATCTCATATTGCGATTTCAGACACGTGGTAGAAAAACAGGTTGAAAAATTAAAATGGCTGCTCCGACCACCCGATACAGCTCGATTTGATGGTTAGATAATAAACGTTTTTTAGACCTCTGAGCTCCCGGAACGTAAATGTCGGAAAATCGCACGGATGGTTAATTGAGTCAGATAAAGCGGACTCAAAAATTTGCAAAAACATAAGAAGACATTATTTGACGTTACCGGTATGTTATAAACCAATTTCGGCCGAATATCGGATAACCGTGTAAAAGTGATTTATAGTTGTTTATAGGGTCTACAATCGAATAAGATATCTCATGATGCGATTTCGGACACGTGGTAGAAAAACAGGTTGAAAAATAAAAATGGCCGCTCCGACCACCCGAAACTGCTCGAATTGACGGGTATATAATAAACTTTTTTTAGGCCTTTGATTTCCTGGAACGAAAATGTCCGAAAATCGCACGGATGGTTAATCGAGTCTGATAAAGCGGACTCAAAAATTTGCACAAGCATCGAAAGACATTTGACGTTACCGGTATGCTATAAACCAATTTCGGCCGAAAATCAGATAACCGTGTCACTGTGATTTATGTTTGTTTATAGGGTCTCGAATAGAATAAGATTCCTCAAGATGCGATTTCAAACACGTGGTAGAAAAACAAGCAGAAAAAAAAATAACCGATACGACCACCCGAGTCAGCTCGAATTGAAGGGTATATAATACACATTTTTTAGGCCTCTAAGCTTCTGAAACAAAAATGAACGAAAATCGCACGGATGGTTAATCGAGTCTGATAAAGCGGACTCAAAAATTTGCAAAAGCATCGAAAGACATTTGACGTTACCGGTATGCTATAAACCAATTTCGGCCGAAAATCGGATAACCGTGTCATTGTGATTTATGTTTGTTTATAGGGTCTAGAATAGAATAAGATTCCTCAAGATGCGATTTCAAACACGTCGTAGAAAAACAAGCAGAAAAAAAAAATGGCCGCTACGACCACCCGAGTCAGCTCGAATTGAAGGGTATATAATACACATTTTTTAGGCCTCTAAGCTTCTGAAACAAAAATGACCGAAAATCGCACGGATGGTTAATCGAGTAAGATAAAGAGGGCACAAAAATTTTCGAAAACATCGGAAGAAAGTTGTTGTTACCGGTATGCTATAAACCCATTTCGTCCGAAAATCGGATAACCGTGTAAAAGTGATTTATAGTTGTTTATATGGTCTAGAATCGAATAAGATATCTCATGATGCAATTTCGGACACGTGGTAGAAAAAAAGGCTGAAAAATAACAATGGCCGCTCCGACCACCCGAAACGGCTCGAATTGACGGGTATATAATAAACTTTTTTTAGGCCTCTGAGTTCCTGGAACGAAAATGTTCGAAAATCGCACGGATGGTTAATCGACTCTGATAAAGCGGACTCCAAAACTTGAAAAAGCATCGAAAGACATTTGACGTTCCCGGTATGCTATAAACCAATTTCGGGCGAAAATCGGATAACCGTGTAAAAGTGACTTATAGTTGTTTATAGGGTCTACAATCGAATAAGATATCTCATATTGCGATTTCGGACACGTGGTAGAAAAACTGGTTGAAAAATTAAAATGGCTGCTCCGACCACCCGAAACAGCTCGATTTGATTGTTAGATAATAAACGTTTTTTAGACCTATGAGCACCCGGAACGAAAATGTCGGAAAATCGCACGGATGGTTAATCGAGTCAGATAAAGCGGACTCTAAAATTTGCAAAAACATCAGAAGACATTTGACTTTACCGGTATTGTAACACCCCCATTTATTTAAGAGCCTTTATCAAGACAATCTCAAATAAATAGAGCTGTTTCCATCTCGGAATGTCCGAGGTAGTGAATAACAAGGTAACAAACCAAAGTACTTTATATAAAAACTGATTAAATCTTAAACTTTTGATGTTACAACTATTACGCAAATAATAAAGGTACAACTGATAACATCTAAGTATGTGATCTAATTCTAAGTAGGTCCAAGCCATGTCTCACTCCTTGCCTAAGCTCCTAGTCCGTCTGTCTCTGACCTGTAGAGTCTACTTCCGGATCATCGTAGGTGTACACGAATACACTGTCAACCTCGCGGTTGAGTAGGGTAACACAATTATAAATAATGCAATAAATTTGATATGCAAATGCCATGATATGCTCGAGCTCAATCACAATCTCAATCTCAAACCCGAAACACCAAGCCATACCGAACCTCCCGGCAGACTATAATCGGTCGTCACCGAACACCAGCTCAATAGCTGATAAGACACCAGGCCTGGTCTGTAGAACCACCCTGGGCTTTATATCAGGACAACATCTGATTCACATCTTTCTCAGTAACCAATGCATATGCAATGCTCATGAATGCAACAATACTCTTAATCAATCATGCTATTAAATAATGAAATGCCATGCCAATAATAATAATCATTACTCAATCCAACCAATATCATTCTCATATCAATCAAGCTCAGCACCCATAACACACAATCCAAAATCCATTCATAACACATCATAGAGTATAGTGTCAGTGAATCCTACCTGGATAGCAATTTAATCCCATTATGCAGCTAATATCCAAATAGTAAGGTCACTTCATCACACACTCAACACCTAACAAAATAAAATACTTAATTACCAACTAGTACGATTACGCCACTAATATAATTTATCAATCATTCAAATCTATTATTTAAATAGTATATATCACATAATGAGACCGTCTTAAATATGAGTACTTCAATTAACTTAAACAACCCGTCCTTATTACTTTTATAACCAGTTTCAATTAAATAGACGAACATTGAAAATATAGTCGACTTATGGATAACCGTCACATTCTTGTATAAAATTACTTAACAACTTAAATAATTACATGGCAAATATACTAATAATAATAATAACAATAATGGTAATATTAATAATAACAATAACACTAATATTAATATTAATAATACTCAACAATAGCAACACTTATGTAAACAATACTAATAGTAATAATAATATCAATGATACATATAATATAAAGAGGGTAACAATCTTATACAAAACCCAACCATACAATAGTGATAATATAATAATAATAATAATAATAATAATTATCAAGAGAACTAGCTAATAACACAAATTAATTTAAAAGAAAACTAAACAAAACAAAATATACTAACTAATCCTACGTGGTCCTACACTACACAACCATGCAGACACAAAACACACAATCTCCTCAACTCGTAAAACACAATACGACTCCCACTACAACACCGTCCATCACAGCCCCGCCACCCCACATTTGCGACATCACTCTCACCATCCAGCCCACTTACCACTACCACGGAGGTCTCTGAACCCTCGCCTGCACCACCACCCACAATTCTCACATACGGTCCACCACTCAAAGCCTCTCCAGCCACCACAATAACCTACCCAAAACCGACTCCTTTAAGCGTTTACCCGAAAACCCGCAACGAACTAATTATCCTAATTCCGGCCACCACCAGCACCTTTGGCCACCACATACTCCACCATCATCTCCCCCTCTCTTCTACGATCATAACCCTACCTACAACCTCCCCAAACTCCCTCGATAAACAATTACCCTCACACCCCTGTTTTCGCCATTTCAGGTTGCTACCCACCACCAACGGTCGCCAAAACCCACACCCTGGGGGTTACCTCAACAACCAGTTCCCAACCCAACATGGTTGTGTTCAAGTCAAGTCAGAACAAATATAAAACGCTCATTTGCTACTCCTCCATGATTCTCCTGTTTTAACCACGGTGGTGACCACCACTGTAACAGCCCGCTTTTTCGTAACTTTATATTTTAATGGTTTTAATTATTTTACGTAATAAAATAATATTTTAATAATTTAATTCGGAAATTTTTATGAAATAAATAAGATCCGTCTTAAGAACCTCCAGTTCTTAAGACGAATACAACTTGGCATAAGTTTAAATATCCGGCTCAAGTATTCATTTCCATAACCGTTTTAAATATCCGTTCCAATTATTTACTCGGAAAGGACTACTCTCTTGTCCTCTTATAAGTAAAGTGTCGACACAATAATTCCCTTCATCCTCAACATTTCATTTCTTTTACAGTAAACCAATCTCACCAAAAACCTCCATAAAACCTCTCCTTCTTTTGCAAAGATCTTCATCATCCGTTCACCAAATCGCAAAAGTAAGAGCATTTTCGGAATCCTTGTTCGATTTCCTAATCATCCATCACTTTCGTTTTTCATTTTATCGACTTCAATAAAACGGCCTGTTTTCCTTAATTTCGTTTTAGGAGCTTAAAACCCGTTTCCTATGTTGTAGGCGTGGGCTTGGACGATCCCGACGTGGACTCTTACGTGGTTGAGGAGGATCATCTGCCGGAATAAGCTTAAAGGTGACGATAATGAGAAACTCGGCCTTTATGTGTATATTAGCATATTTGATGTGAATCTTATTTGGTTTCTGATTTTGTTGTTATATATTGATTCAAGGATTTAGTAATATGTTTAGGATGAAATTGTTGTGAAGAATTCATGCTTAAACTTGTTGTTAAGTGTTCTTAAGCATATTTTCAGTTTTTATCATTTTGCGACGGATACTCTTAAAATTCGTTTGAGGATTGTTATGGGACTTAATTGCTGGTAGATTAGTAGGAATTGACGTTTGATATTGTTGGGTAACCACCTTGTGTAGCAAATTTGAATATTGTAGGTCGATTAATGGAGTTTGCACAAATTGCGTTTTTGCGAAATTGGGTTACAGGCTCTCTGAGCCGGTCGACCGACCGGCCGCCGGTCGACTGGCTGGGAGAGCATTTGGGTGTTTTTCGTAAAATTTAGGAAAAAGGGTTTTGACTGCCAGCCGGCCGACCGGCTGGTGGTCACCTGAGTTGTGTTTGTTGCGAAGAACTTAGATTAGGAAGGGAGCCCAGCCGGCCGCCTGCCAGCCGGCTGGGAGTGCATTTGGGAAAGGCTACGAGTTTTGCGAAGGCTTGGGAAGGTCTTCCCAGCCGGCCGACCGGCTGCCCGCCGACCGGCTGGGAGGCCTTTTGTGTTGTTTTGGTTTTTTGAAAAGAAAGAAGGAAGGCTGGGAGGTCACCAGCCGGCCGACCGGCTGCCTGCCGACCGGCTGGGGACCCCTGTAGGCTATTTTTGAGTTTTCGTAATTTGATCGTAACTTTCAAACGGTTAATCGGTTTTACTTGAAACTTGTTTTGTGTACCTTTGACATGTATTTGAGGTCCCCGGAGGATGGGCAACACTATATTGGGTTCGGGAATATAGTGAGGATAGAGACCCCCCGGTCGGGCAACCGAAAGGGAAACCGGCTCTCCCTCATCTTAGTTCTCGAGGTCAATTAAGTGTTGATTAGAAGTTAAAGGTAGAACTACGGTTTAGTTCATAGACTTTGATGATATTGTTTTGATGCGTATTAAGTTATGCGTTAAGGTGTCGCCTCTGAACTTAATATGTAGGTTGTTTGTCATGTATAGGGATATGCGTTAAGATGTCGCCTCTGAGCCCTATATGTGTTTGTTTGTCGTGTATGGAACCATGCGTTGAGTTTTCGCCTCTGAGTTCTATACATGTTTGTTTGTCGTGTCTGGGACATGCGTTGAGTTTTCGCCTCTGAGTCCAGACATGTATGTGTGATCGCGTCAGGACATGCCTTAAGCTGGCCTCTGAGTCTGACGAGTAGAGCAACTGCACGACGGGGCGGTCAGGTTGTCATACCTTACCCGGAGTGCAGGTGTTTGGTGCTAGAACATGCGTTGAGTTTTCGCCTCTGAGTCTAGTATCTTGTGATGTAGTAGGGGTCCATGCGTTGAGTTTTCGCCTCTGAGTTCCTTACTTGTGTTAGTGAATTGAATGTTAGTCCATGCGTTGAGTTTTCGCCTCTGAGTCTAATGTTCAGTGATAGCCGGTCCATGCGTTGAGTTTTCGCCTCTGAGTCCTTGCTTGATAATGTGAACTTGGTGTTTAGGTTATGCGTTAAGATGTCGCCTCTGAACCTCTATACTTGCTGAGTAATTTAGTACCTAGGTTATGCGTTAAGATGTCGCCTCTGAACATTTGTACTTGAATGTCTTATCTGCTTGCCTAGATGAGGGTACAGTGTCAGATATAAATGATGAGTTATGGGTGTTTATCTGCTTGCCTTGATGATGGTACAGTGTCAGATATGCACGATGAGTAAATGATGTTTAATTGAGTTGGTTAAATCATCCAAGGCATTGGGTGACTCTTGTTCGGTTTCATAAATAGTTGGATTGAAAGACCCCCCGACTGGGTAACCAGTAGGGAAACCGGCTCTCCTTCTTATCTGTTTATGAAGTTAGTTGAGAGCCGTGCATGGTAATCGCATGATAGTAAGAGATAAGATGATGAGATGTTTATGCTTCACATGTTGATATATGTTGGAGCGTTCTGTACTGTTTATATGTTACGTGTTGTCACAAAAGGTGGCTAGGAGAACTCTAGTCACTCCCCACTGATTGTGGCGTACATGTTTTCATGTATGTAGGTACATGCAGGGTTGGAGATCGGGGTTACAGGAGAGCTAGCGAGTGATGATCCATTCATCAGTTGACTTACCCGTTTACGCTTAGCTAGACTCTTAGACTTCTGTTGTTTTCGTTTTGGTGCCGGTAGGGATGTGCCATCCCCGGCTGATGTATTTATTTTATGTTTCAGTTTGATACTTAGTACTGTTACTTATCTTTTTGGTTTCAGTTTCAGTTTACGTTTCAGTCTAAGACTTCTCGCATGTTTTATCTTTAAAAAGTTTTAATTCCGCTGCATTTTTGGTATTTTTATGTGTTTATATTTCCGCTTTCGCGAGGGGTTTTACAGTTGGTATCAGAGCATTATTGCTCCCGACGCACTCATGTAACCCCCAACCTTAACTTGACCATTTAATCGAATAATGAATGAGAGATGGGGTAGATTTAAGGACTTAAATTGTAGTCTGTTTTGTGACTGCTTTTATTAGGTTCTAACGTGTTTGTTGATTGTCTTTGATTTTACTTTATTGTCTTCCAATCGACGAACCGTGGACTAATCCCTCTGACGATGAAGACCTGAGTTCCTACCGAAGATAGAAGATTCGTGCTACTGTTGGAGAATGCTTCCAAGCCTTGAAGATACTTCTCTTTCTTCGTGCATCACCTTTTTCGATAACTCTGGATGCACATCCTTCTTTTAGAATATTTGTCTATCTTGCTTGAACAGATCTTCATATATTTTCAGCTTAACTTTGTTGCTTGCTTTCTTAAGGTGCCCTCTAAGTAACCTTCTCTTTTATTGGATTTGGAGAACTCGTTTTAGGATAACCGTAAGCTGTGCTATGAGAAATATTGTTATTTGAGGAATAACTTAAGAGGTATCGAGAGGCATGTTTTGGTGATCCAAGGGTCTAGTGGTCTATCCAATTGGGAGAGCGAAAGTGAGTGATAGGATACTTGCTTGAAGGTTGAGTCGTATACTTAATATTCGGTGGAACCTAACCTTGAGAACCATGCTTAGATCATGAAAACATGTGGATTGAAGAGTACTGTTTAAGGAGTTAGATAAGATACTTAAGGTTATAGAGCAACCTGAAAGAATAGGCTTAAGATGCTAATGATGATGAAGTGAGTTAGTATCACTTGACTTAGGTGAGTGATTGAGTTGAGAAAGGCTCATTGTTGAGGAATACGAATCATTTGCTATAATAGTGGAATACTCGAAGAGGTTGACTTAAGCTTAGAGGAAGTGAATCACTATGTGACCCTAGGTGGCTTAATAAATCTTAGCGTTTATTTATTGAAAAACTTAAGAGAAATTTGAAGTTGCACCACCAATATGTGGATGGAATGAAGTAATTCATTGAGAGATGTAAGTTCGGAAAAACTTGATGGTTTAAAAATTGTCATCTGGTGGACAGTAGGGTAAACAAATAGAGTGGATATAGCATATAGGGAAGATGACCTGAAAGTGTTATTGAATTGTCATTAGTGGAACTAGCAGAGATGTGACATCTCAAACTTTTGGAGATGGGTAGTTGTAAGGCCGAAATCGTTTAAAGTTTGGGAGATTGGGTTATATGAATCATTGGAGGAACTGTTCATGAGGACCGATAATTGAATGACTTGATTTGGAAAGTAAGGAGTGAGAGCCCTGTGAGAATAGTGAGGGAACCGCACCTTGGGAGATCTCCACTCATCCCTTTCATACCGCTTCTCTCCTTTCCTCTCATTTGCTTCTCCTTCTGATCATGGCCTCAATTTTATGGGAGTCCATAGCCTAAAGTTCCTTACCTTGTCATATTGTTGTTTCTCGAGCCGTCTTCCGTGTGTTTCTCCCGAGACCTACGTTGTGTGTATCCCTGGAATTCGTATCCCATCTCCTCTTCTGTGAGCCTTGACCTTCTCTTGAAAGTCATCTTCATGTCCTCTTGACCTCGTCTAGTAGCTTGTTTATCCTGAAACACCTTGTGCGGTAACTCACCTTAGCCAGACTTGGGGATTTCTTGAAGTTAACTGTGAACCGTTGTTTGGAGAGTGTTGTTGCTCGAGGAAAACTCAGGAAGCTATATGAGATATGTTTTGGAATCTTAGTGTTTATGTTACTAATTTGAAGAGTGAGTGAACGATGGGATAGTTATGCTAGGTAGAGTGTTATACACGATTTCTAATGAAACTTAGGAATGAGAATCGTGCTAAGTCATGGTAATTTAAATTTCGAGTATCCGTTTGAGGATCTAGAAGAACTTGAAGTAAAGATGGATTTCGAGGAATATGCTTAAGGTACTGATGTCGTCTAAAAAGGTGAATGAGGTAAGCTAATGTTGTTTGAATTAGAAGAACGAGAGTTGTTAGTAACGGTGTGAGAACATTTACAAGAACTTGTGGAATAGACGGGGTAGTTAATCCTAAGTTACTTAATGGATCTTAGCAGTTATCTAATGAAAGACTTAAAGGAAAATTTAGGATACATCATCAGTTGGGAATGAATGACTTGTTGAGAGATGTAAGTCCAGAAACGCGTTGATTTGAGTATGGTTATTGTGGACTGTGATGCGAGTCTAGTAGATGTATCGCATGAGTTGAGTAGTCTGAGAGTTGGGTTGAATCGTCATTTGGGAACTACCTGAGATGAGTTATCTAAATTTCGGGAATATGTAACTGGAAGGATGATACTGCTTCAGACTTGTGGAACCTTGAGATCTGAATCGTTTTGAGGAAGACTTAGGATTTCAGATGCTCCCATAGAATAAATTTGATGGTATTGAACTACGTAAGACCCAAGGATATAGTTGATTTCGGCTACGGTCTGACTGATTGGGAAGAATTATGGCGATAGAATTCAGATTTATGAATTTGGAAGTGCGTGAACCTTGGTTTGAGGCACGTATATTATGCTTCTACCTTGAGTGAAAGATCCCTAACCTTAATCGAATAGACCTTTATTGTGAACGGAGTGAGAGTTTTGAAAACCTTCTTATTGAGGAATACCTGGTTTTGTGGATGAGGTAGGGGTGAGAAGGACCGTGAAACCATTGTAAGCATTGAGGTTACTGAAATCGCCTTTTGGGGATATGCTGGAATCGTTGTAACGATGTGTTGATTATGGATCGAGAGGTTAGTGAACCCATGTTTGGCAAAGGTTACCGTCTTCTTTAACCTCCAACCCGCTTGTTCTGCTCCCTCAACACTCCTTTTTTTGTGTTCTGACAGCCGCAAGGCTTGAAACCTCTAATCCTTCATGTTGAAATAAGCTCTGCGTTGGTTCCTGCGTTCTCAAACGTCGGTTTTGAAACTTGCTTTCCCATTCGTTAACTTTAAATCCACTGTTTTTGGAAAAAGCTTAATTGTTTTATGAATTTGAAACTGCTTTCCCTTCCGTTGGAAGCGACTTTTAGTCATTGTGTCAATATCACTGTTTTCAAGGATTTGGGAGTAGTGTTTATTTGAAGGGAAACTTGGTTTAAAGAGCGTAACGTTTTACAATTTTGACCGACATCAGCGTTGATTGCCACTAGAACGTGTTATTGGAGACGTCGGATAACCCGTGCTGTGTTTATCAACACCGAATCGACCTAAATTTTGAATTTTGACCGATTTAATTTCGGGACTTGTCTCAGAATTGGAATGTCGGACTCTTGAATACGTAACGAGAATCCCAATATCCATTGACAAGACTTGTGCCTTGAGACCTTTTCTTCTTAGAATCCTTTTCGAAAGATAAAGTTTTGGGTTGTCATAACCCGCTTGGTATATTTTGAACGTTAGAGTTGTTTTCGTACCTACTTTTACCTTCGAGTTTCGAGGACGAAACTTTTTGAAGATTGGGTGATTGTAACAGCCCGCTTTTTCGTAACTTTATATTTTAATGGTTTTAATTATTTTACGTAATAAAATAATATTTTAATAATTTAATTCGGAAATTTTTATGAAATAAATAAGATCCGTCTTAAGAACCTCCAGTTCTTAAGACGAATACAACTTGGCATAAGTTTAAATATCCGGCTCAAGTATTCATTTCCATAACCGTTTTAAATATCCGTTCCAATTATTTACTCGGAAAGGACTACTCTCTTGTCCTCTTATAAGTAAAGTGTCGACACAATAATTCCCTTCATCCTCAACATTTCATTTCTTTTACAGTAAACCAATCTCACCAAAAACCTCCATAAAACCTCTCCTTCTTTTGCAAAGATCTTCATCATCCGTTCACCAAATCGCAAAAGTAAGAGCATTTTCGGAATCCTTGTTCGATTTCCTAATCATCCATCACTTTCGTTTTTCATTTTATCGACTTCAATAAAACGGCCTGTTTTCCTTAATTTCGTTTTAGGAGCTTAAAACCCGTTTCCTATGTTGTAGGCGTGGGCTTGGACGATCCCGACGTGGACTCTTACGTGGTTGAGGAGGATCATCTGCCGGAATAAGCTTAAAGGTGACGATAATGAGAAACTCGGCCTTTATGTGTATATTAGCATATTTGATGTGAATCTTATTTGGTTTCTGATTTTGTTGTTATATATTGATTCAAGGATTTAGTAATATGTTTAGGATGAAATTGTTGTGAAGAATTCATGCTTAAACTTGTTGTTAAGTGTTCTTAAGCATATTTTCAGTTTTTATCATTTTGCGACGGATACTCTTAAAATTCGTTTGAGGATTGTTATGGGACTTAATTGCTGGTAGATTAGTAGGAATTGACGTTTGATATTGTTGGGTAACCACCTTGTGTAGCAAATTTGAATATTGTAGGTCGATTAATGGAGTTTGCACAAATTGCGTTTTTGCGAAATTGGGTTACAGGCTCTCTGAGCCGGTCGACCGACCGGCCGCCGGTCGACCGGCTGGGAGAGCATTTGGGTGTTTTTCGTAAAATTTAGGAAAAAGGGTTTCGACTGCCAGCCGGCCGACCGGCTGCCTGCCGACCGGCTGGTGGTCACCTGAGTTGTGTTTGTTGCGAAGAACTTAGATTAGGAAGGGAGCCCAGCCAGCAGACCGGCCGCCTGCCAGCCGGCTGGGAGTGCATTTGGGAAAGGCTACGAGTTTTGCGAAGGCTTGGGAAGGTCTTCCCAGCCGGCCGACCGGCTGCCCGCCGACCGGCTGGGAGGCCTTTTGTGTTGTTTTGGTTTTTTGAAAAGAAAGAAGGAAGGCTGGGAGGTCACCAGCCGGCCGACCGGCTGCCTGCCGACCGGCTGCCTGCCGACCGGCTGCCTGCCGACCGGCTGGGGACCCCTGTAGGCTATTTTTGAGTTTTCGTAATTTGATCGTAACTTTCAAACGGTTAATCGGTTTTACTTGAAACTTGTTTTGTGTACCTTTGACATGTATTTGAGGTCCCCGGAGGATGGGCAACACTATATTGGGTTCGGGAATATAGTGAGGATAGAGACCCCCCGGTCGGGCAACCGAAAGGGAAACCGGCTCTCCCTCATCTTAGTTCTCGAGGTCAATTAAGTGTTGATTAGAAGTTAAAGGTAGAACTACGGTTTAGTTCATAGACTTTGATGATATTGTTTTGATGCGTATTAAGTTATGCGTTAAGGTGTCGCCTCTGAACTTAATATGTAGGTTGTGTGTCATGTATAGGGATATGCGTTAAGATGTCGCCTCTGAGCCCTATATGTGTTTGTTTGTCGTGTATGGAACCATGCGTTGAGTTTTCGCCTCTGAGTTCTATACATGTTTGTTTGTCGTGTCTGGGACATGCGTTGAGTTTTCGCCTCTGAGTCCAGACATGTATGTGTGATCGCGTCAGGACATGCCTTAAGCTGGCCTCTGAGTCTGACGAGTAGAGCAACTGCACGACGGGGCGGTCAGGTTGTCATACCTTACCCGGAGTGCAGGTGTTTGGTGCTAGAACATGCGTTGAGTTTTCGCCTCTGAGTCTAGTATCTTGTGATGTAGTAGGGGTCCATGCGTTGAGTTTTCGCCTCTGAGTTCCTTACTTGTGTTAGTGAATTGAATGTTAGTCCATGCGTTGAGTTTTCGCCTCTGAGTCTAATGTTCAGTGATAGCCGGTCCATGCGTTGAGTTTTCGCCTCTGAGTCCTTGCTTGATAATGTGAACTTGGTGTTTAGGTTATGCGTTAAGATGTCGCCTCTGAACCTCTATACTTGCTGAGTAATTTAGTACCTAGGTTATGCGTTAAGATGTCGCCTCTGAACCTTTGTACTTGAATGTCTTATCTGCTTGCCTAGATGAGGGTACAGTGTCAGATATAAATGATGAGTTATGGGTGTTTATCTGCTTGCCTTGATGATGGTACAGTGTCAGATATGCACGATGAGTAAATGATGTTTAATTGAGTTGGTTAAATCATCCAAGGCATTGGGTGACTCTTGTTCGGTTTCATAAATAGTTGGATTGAAAGACCCCCCGACTGGGTAACCAGTAGGGAAACCGGCTCTCCTTCTTATCTGTTTATGAAGTTAGTTGAGAGCCGTGCATGGTAATCGCATGATAGTAAGAGATAAGATGATGAGATGTTTATGCTTCACATGTTGATATATGTTGGAGCGTTCTGTACTGTTTATATGTTACGTGTTGTCACAAAAGGTGGCTAGGAGAACTCTAGTCACTCCCCACTGATTGTGGCGTACATGTTTTCATGTATGTAGGTACATGCAGGGTTGGAGATCGGGGTTACAGGAGAGCTAGCGAGTGATGATCCATTCATCAGTTGACTTACCCGTTTACGCTTAGCTAGACTCTTAGACTTCTGTTGTTTTCGTTTTGGTGCCGGTAGGGATGTGCCATCCCCGGCTGATGTATTTATTTTATGTTTCAGTTTGATACTTAGTACTGTTACTTATCTTTTTGGTTTCAGTTTCAGTTTACGTTTCAGTCTAAGACTTCTCGCATGTTTTATCTTTAAAAAGTTTTAATTCCGCTGCATTTTTGGTATTTTTATGTGTTTATATTTCCGCTTTCGCGAGGGGTTTTACAACCACTGGCCACCACCACCGTAGTAAGGTGGTCATACGCAACCCATAACTCATTAGTCATCAACCCAGGCCAGTCGCGTATGACTATGGTCAGATTATATACCATGTTTGTCGAGTTCTAAATTCGTAAACGATAACGAAACGATAACGTACCTTGATAAACTGACGGTTAAAATGAATAAGAGGGACGTGCAGAGGAGAAGTAGTCGGGCGTAAGAGAAAGGAAGAAGAAGGGAAAAGAGAAGACAAAAAAAAAAAAAAAACGCAGTAAGGTTGGAGGCGAAGTAACAGAGTTAGGGTAGGGTGAAGTAGTGTCGCATTAGGGTTTTTAGGAAATAACCCAAAGGAAAAATATATGGTACTAATTAAAAGAAAAAAAAGGCAATTTTGATTTTAGCTTATTTAAATTATTTAATTTAGTATTAGTAAATACTAATTAAATTAATTACCAGAATATAAAATGTAAGGTGGTATTTCGGTCTATATAATATGAGTTATAGAAATATTAAAATATTAGTGATTACGACTTAAATAAAAATAGACCTTAAATATAGACGAGAAATAAATACAAACTAGAAGATATATTTAATTATAAATATATTATTAAAATTAAAGAAATACGAATGAAATGCCACTTTACGAATTAATTATCACATATAAAATAATTATGAAATAAGAAATAATCGTAGAAATACGATTTATAAAACAGTAACCGTTTCCGTAAAATACTTTATAAACATGACTTTTGAAATACGTGTATAAAACATGGTTTGACTACCGTTGACCGAGGCTAACATACGAGGTATTACAGTCTTCTCTCCTTAAAAAGAACTTCGTCCCCGAAGTTCACCACACTACCCATCACCAAAACAAAATCAACTGACGCCTTCTACTTTAGATCACTACTAACAGAAATGGCATGTGTTACATTCCACCTCCCTTAAACCAAACTTCGTCCCGAAGTTTAACAACTTTCTAAACACGATCTCTATCAAGACATACTACTACGGTCTTTCCTCCTTAAAAGAAACACGCCAACAAGTAAATGCAATATATATATACATAATTCACGTCACTGCACCAACTCAAAAGATACAACACTATGCAATACTTTCATGTATAGAACTACTGATCAACTCATGTAATAATTATCATTGTTCTTCGAGATTTTCCAATCCTATCCTCCTTAAACCTGGTTACGTCCCCGTAACCTCCATCACATTTATATATAACTAAACATCGATCATCCTTATACATAAGGGTGAAGCGACATGATAGAAGATAATTAAGCACAACATACTACTCAGTTCTCATTTCAGCACAGCTAAGTAGCAATCATGACTTACAAAGTACACATACTCGCTAAAAGCATTAAGTCACCGAATCATACAACATGTGAACATCTGAGCACAACCGAAATTACTATATAAATATTCACGTGGTCGCAAAACAGTTGACAACATCCATTTACCAGTATAAAATTCCGAACTTTTTACCAGATTGCATAACATGTACTACTTCTGTGATAAAATAACTGTGGTAACACGTAATAAAACATACATAGATACACCTATTGCTAATCTCTTATTACAAGAACCGGTCAAAGTTCACAATTAACAGTTATCATTAAACACAAATATAAGCATACAAAGGCACGTATCCAGTCATTTATATACATGGTAATCACACCAAGTTGTAACCATAACACATTGTCACACATAGCTTTATATATATCGTTTCAATTTTTTGCAATAACAGTCATATAAGATCATGAAATTTCATTCTCATTATTGTAACGACAACGGTATATTCTCACACAATAAATGCTATACTCATTTCATATGTCTACTACTCATGCTACTAATGTCATACCAGAACATTACATGGTCACATTACATAATTCATATTTGGTTAATCTTTTATATTTAAAAGATTCATAACTTGCCATTTTCAACAATCATACATCACGCTGCAACTTCCAAAAATCATCATTAAATAACCGCTTAGCCATTTTGTAAAATATTATAATTTTTAGAAAATATAATGAATTATCTAATTATAGGAAAAAGAATCAAACACAAATCTTAAGGGAATTATTAATAGCGAATTTTACAATTCAGTTGGTCTGAACAGAAACTTTACAACAATTAGACAGAAACATGGGGCAACTTGCAAAAATTACTATTAAATAACGACTCGTTAAGATTTTACGTGGCTTATCATTTTGAAAACGCGAATGAATATTCTAAACAATGGAGTTGAAATTATGCATAAAGAATAACTACGTTTCAAATGATTTCCTTTTTCAAAAACATGAGTCAAAATAGAATTGTGCAGTAACAATCTGACCACTGTCAACTAAAATGTTTATTTCTCTCAAAATATAACTCATATTAACATGAAACCAAAAGCATAACCAAAAGCATTAGGAAGCTAAATCATAAGGTTATCCTACATAAAATTTTCATATTCATATATGCAACACATTTTAAATGACAGCACGTACAATCAAGGTAACATTCTGAAAATTTATTAGAAACTTGGTTCCATTAAAATTTCACATTACTTCACATTATCACACTTAAACATGACCATTATTTCTCCAAAACATGTTGACATATCTTTGTAGGCTTGAAATCACATTGTACCATATCAACATTTATTCATTAAACGGCATGAAAATTTTAAGTACGAGTAACAAGTAACTGTATGACATTCATGGCTTTGGGCAACACATTCCGCATATCACTAGACATGAATTACTAAGGCAAGTAGTAAAATAATAACAAACATAAATCTCAAAATCCGACTATATTTACACAGTAAGCTAAACATCAAATTTTTGCAAAGATAAAAATAAAAAAAAATAAGGCATTCAAATAAGAATTGTCTACACGAATAGAATAGCAACAAAAGCACAATTGTCACATCACACATTACACGTTTCGGCGTAGTGGCCTTAACAAATAAGACTTACCTTGATTTCGCATCCTGCAACAAATTTAGAATACATTCCCAATTACAGACATTCACGGTTTCCAACTACCAACAATAACGGATTCCTATGAAATCTAGTTCCTTAAAATCCTCACCTCTCTGTTTTCCCTTCCCAAGGTATTCCCAGTTCAGATCTGAGAGGGCCAGGGTACGAATTAGGCGCGCTTTCCTAACCGTACTAAGGGGCTCCTAACAGTTTCTACCTGGGGTTCATTTATTTAGACACGTCCTATGTTCATTAAATTAATTAGTTCAGGCCTAAGGATCGTTCGCTCTGATACCACTTTGTAACACCCCCATTTATTTAAGAGCTAGCCTTTAGCAAGACATTCTCAAATAAATAGAGCTGTTACCATCTCGGAATGTCCGAGGTAGTGAATAACAAGGTAACAAACCAAAGTACTTTATATAAAAACTGATTAAATCTTAAACTTTTGATGTTACAACTATTACGCAAATAATAAAGGTACAACTGATAACATCTAAGTATGTGATCTAATTCTAAGTAGGTCCAAGCCATGTCTCACTCCTTGCCTAAGCTCCTAGTCCGTCTGTCTCTGACGTGTAGAGTCTACTCCCCATTCCGGATCATCGTAGGTGTACACGAATACACTGTCAACCTCGCGGTTGAGTAGGGTAACACAATTATAAATAATGCAACGAATTTGATATGCAAATGCCATGATATGCTCGAGCTCAATCACAATCTCAATCTCAAACCCGAAACACCAAGCCATACCGAACCTCCCGGCAGACTATAATCGGTCGTCACCGAACACCAGCTCAATAGCTGATAAGACACCAGGCCTGGTCTGCAGAACCACCCTGGGCTTTATATCAGAACAACATCTGATTCACATCTTTCTCAGTAACCAATGCATATGCCATGCTCATGAATGCAACAATACTCTTAATCAATCATGCTATTAAATAATGAAATGCCATGCCAATAATAATAATCATTACTCAATCCAACCAATATCATTCTCATATCAATCAAGCTCAGCACCCATAACACACAATCCAAAATCCATTCATAACACATCATAGAGTATAGTGTCAGTGTATCCTACCTGGATATCCCATTATGCAGCTAATATCCAAATAGTAAGGTCACTTCATCACACACTCAACACCTAACAAAATAAAATACTTAATTACCAACTAGTACGATTACGCCACTAATATAATTTATCAATCATTCAAATCTATTATTTAAATAGTATATATCACATAATGAGACCGTCTTAAATATGAGTACTTCAATTAACTTAAACAACCCGTCCTTATTACTTTTATAACCAGTTTCAATTAAATAGACGAACATTGAAAATATAGTCGACTTATGGATAACCGTCACATTCTTGTATAAAATTACTTAACAACTTAAATAATTACATGGCAAATATACTAATAATAATAACAATAATGGTAATATTAATAATAACAATAACACTAATATTAATATTAATAGTACTCAACAATAGCAACACTTATGTAAACAATACTAATAGTAATAATAATATCAATGATACATATAATATAAAGAGGGTAACAATCTTATACAAAAGCCAACCATACAATAGTGATAATATAATAATAATAATAATAATTAATTATCAAGAAAACTAGCTAATAACACAAATTAATTTAAAAGAAAACTAAACAAAACAAAATATACTAACTAATCCTACGTCGTCCTACACTACACAACCATGCAGACACAAAACACACAATCTCCTCAACTCGTAAAACACAATACGACTCCCACTACAACACCGTCCATCACAGCCCCGCCACCCCACATTTGCGACATCACTCTCACCATCCAGCCCACTTACCACTACCACGGAGGTCTCTGAACCCTCGCCTGCACCACCACCCACAATTCTCACATACGGTCCACCACTCGAAGCCTCTCCAGCCACCACAATAACCTACCCAAAACCGACTCCTTTAAGCGTTTACCCGAAAACCCGCAACGAACTAATTATCCTAATTCCGGCCACCACCAGCACCTTTGGCCACCACATACTCCACCATCATCTCCCCCTCTGTTCTACGATCATAAGCCTACCTACAACCTCCCCAAACTCCCTCGATAAACAATTACCCTCACACCCCTGTTTTCGCCATTTCAGGTTGCTACCCACCACCAACGGTCGCCAAAACCCACACCCTGGGGGTTACCTCAACAACCAGTTCCCAACCCAACATGGTTGTGTTCAAGTCAAGTCAGAACAAATATAAAACGCTCATTTGCTACTCCTCCATGATTCTCCTGTTTTAACCACGGTGGTGACCACCACTGGCCAGCACCACCGTAGTAAGGTGGTCATACGCAACCCATAACTCATTAGTCGTCAACCCAGGCCAGTCGCGTATGACTATGGTCAGATTATATACCATGCTTGTCGAGTTCTAAATTCGTAAACGATAACGAAACGATAAGCGATAAATAACGTACCTTGATAAACTGACGGTTAAAATGAATAAGAGGGACGTGCAGAGGAGAAGTAGTCGGGCGTAAGAGAAAGGAAGAAGAAGGGAAAAGAGAAGACAAAAAAAAAAAAAAAAACGCAGTAAGGTTGGAGGCGAAGTAACAGAGTTAGGGTAGGGTGAAGTAGTGTCGCATTAGGGTTTTTAGGAAATAACCCAAAGGAAAAATATATGGTACTAATTAAAAGAAAAAAAAGGCAATTTTGATTTTAGCTTATTTAAATTATTTAATTTAGTATTAGTAAATACTAATTAAATTAATTACCAGAATATAAAATGTAAGGTGGTATTTCGGTCTATATAATATGAGTTATAGAAATATTAAAATATTAGTGATTACGACTTAAATAAAAATAGACCTTAAATATAGACGAGAAATAAATACAAACTAGAAGATATATTTAATTATAAATATATTATTAAAATTAAAGAAATACGAATGAAATGCCACTTTACGAATTAATTATCACATATAAAATAATTATGAAATAAGAAATAATCGTAGAAATACGATTTATAAAACAGTAACCGTTTCCGTAAAATACTTTATAAACATGACTTTTGAAATACGTGTATAAAACATGGTTTGACTACCGTTGACCGAGGCTAACATACGAGTAAAACTGATTAATCGAGTAAGATAAAGAGGGCGAAAAAAATTTCGAAAACATCGGAAGAAAGTTGTTGTTACCGGTATGCTATAAACCAATTTCGTCCGAAAATCGGATAAACGTGTAAAACTGATTTATAGTTGTTTATATGGTCTAGAATCGAATAAGATATCTCATGATGCAATTTCGGACACGTGGTAGAAAAAAAGGCTGAAAAATAACAATGGCCGCTCCGACCACCCGAAACGGCTCGAATTGACGGGTATATAATAAACTTTTTTTAGGCCTCTGAGTTCCAGGAACTGAAATGTCCAAAAATCGCACGGATGGTTAATCGAGTCTGATAAAACGGACTCAAAAACTTGCAAAAGCATCGAAAGACATTTGACGTTCCCGGAATGCTATAAACCAATTTCGGGCTAAAATCGGATAACCGTGTAAAAGTGACTTATAGTTGTTTATAGAGTCTACAATCGAATAAGATAACTCATATTGCGATTTCGGACACGTGGTAGAAAAACAGGTTGAAAAATTAGAATGGCCGCTCCGACCACCCGAAACAGCTCGAATTGATGGTTAGATAATAAACGTTTTTTAGGCCTCTGAGCTCCCGGAACGAAAATGTCGGAAAATCAGACGGATGGTTAATCGAGTCAGATAAAGCGGACTCAAAAATTTGGAAAAATAGCAGAAGACATTTGACGTTACCGGTATGCTATAAACCAATTTCGGCCGAAAATTAGATAACCGTGTAAAAGTGATTTAAAAATGTTTATATGGTCTACAATCGAATAAGATATCTCATGATGCGATTTCGGACACGTGGTAGAAAAACATGGTGAAAAATAAAAATGGCCGCTCCGACCACCCGAAACTGCTCGAATTGACGGGTATATAATAAACTTTTTTTAGGCCTTTGAGTTCCTGGAACGAAAATGTCCGAAAATCGCACGGATGGTTAATCGAGTCTGATAAAGCGGACTCAAAAATTTGCAAAAGCATCGAAAGACATTTGACGTTACTGGTATGCTATAAACCAATTTCGGCCGAAAATCAGATAACCGTGTCACTGTGATTTATGTTTGTTTATAGGGTCTAGAATAGAATAAGATTCCCCAGGATGCGATTTCAAACACGTGGTAGAAAAACAAGCAGTAAAATAAAAATGGCCGCTACGACCACCCGAGTCAGCTCGAATTGAAGGGTATATAATACACATTTTTTAGGCCTATAAGCTTCTGAAACAAAAATGACCGAAAATCGCACGGATGGTTAATCGAGTAAGATAAAGAGGGCGAAAAAAATTTCGAAAACATCGGAAGAAAGTTGTTGTTACCGGTATGCTATAAACCAATTTCGTCCGAAAATCGGATAAACGTGTAAAACTGATTTATAGTTGTTTATATGGTCTAGAATCGAATAAGATATCTCAT
This sequence comes from Silene conica, assembly GCA_029255685.2. Taxonomy (NCBI): domain Eukaryota; kingdom Viridiplantae; phylum Streptophyta; class Magnoliopsida; order Caryophyllales; family Caryophyllaceae; genus Silene; species Silene conica. Next base: position 46,034,892 of record CM055317.2, on the reverse strand, counting down.
GATGCAATTTCGGACACGTGGTAGAAAAAAAGGCAGAAAAATAACAATGGCCGCTCCGACCACCCGAAACGGCTCGAATTGACGGGTATATAATAAACTTTTTTTAGGCCTCTGAGTTCCTGGAACGAAAATGTCCGAAAATCGCACGGATGGTTAATCGAGTCTGATAAAGCAGACTCAAATACTTTCAAAAGCATCGGAAGACATTTGACGTTCCCGGAATGCTATAAACCAATTTCGGGCTAAAATCGGATAACCGTGTAAAAGTGACTTATAGTTGTTTATAGAGTCTACAATCGAATAAGATAACTCATATTACGATTTCGGACACGTGGTAGAAAAACAGGTTGAAAAATTAGAATGGCCGCTCCGACCACCCGAAACAGCTCGAATTGATGGTTAGATAATAAACGTTTTTTAGGCCTCTGAGCTCCCGGAACGAAAATGTCGGAAAATCAGACGGATGGTTAATCGAGTCAGATAAAGCGGACTCAAAAATTTGGAAAAATAGCAGAAGACATTTGACGTTACCGGTATGCTATAAACCAATTTCGGCCGAAAATTAGATAACCGTGTAAAAGTGATTTAAAGTTGTTTATATGGTCTACAATCGAATAAGATATCTCATGATGCGATTTCGGACACGTGGTAGAAAAACATGGTGAAAAATAAAAATGGCCGCTCCGACCACCCGAAACTGCTCGAATTGACGGGTATATAATAAACTTTTTTTAGGCCTTTGAGTTCCTGGAACGAAAATGTCCGAAAATCGCACGGATGGTTAATCGAGTCTGATAAAGCGGACTCAAAAATTTGCAAAAGCATCGAAAGACATTTGACGTTACTGGTATGCTATCAACCAATTTCGGCCGAAAATCAGATAACCGTGTCACTGTGATTTATGTTTGTTTATAGGGTCTAGAATAGAATAAGATTCCCCAGGATGCGATTTCAAACACGTGGTAGAAAAACAAGCAGTAAAATAAAAATGGCCGCTACGACCACCCGAGTCAGCTCGAATTGAAGGGTATATAATACACATTTTTTAGGCCTCTAAGCTTCTGAAACAAAAATGACCGAAAATCGCACGGATGGTTAATCGATTAAGATAAAGAGGGCGAAAAAAATTTCGAAAACATCGGAAGAAAGTTGTTGTTACCGGTATGCTATAAACCAATTTCGTCCGAAAATCGGATAAACGTGTAAAACTGATTTATAGTTGTTTATATGGTCTAGAATCGAATAAGATATCTCATGATGCAATTTCGGACACGTGGTAGAAAAAAAAGGCAGAAAAATAACAATGGCCGCTCCGACCACCCGAAACGGCTCGAATTGACGGGTATATAATAAACTTTTTTTAGGCCTCTGAGTTCCTGGAACGAAAATGTCCGAAAATCGCACGGATGGTTAATCGAGTCTGATAAAGCAGACTCAAATACTTGCAAAAGCATCGGAAGACATTTGACGTTACCGGTATGCTATAAACCAATTTCGGGCTAAAATCGGATAACCGTGTAAAAGTGACTTATAGTTGTTTATAGAGTTTACAATCGAATAAGATAACTCATATTGCGATTTCGGATACGTGGTAGAAAAACAGGTTGAAAAATTAGAATGGCCGCTCCGACCACCCGAAACAGCTCGAATTGATGGTTAGATAATAAACGTTTTTTAGGCCTCTGAGCTCCCGGAACGAAAATGTCGGAAAATCGCACGGATGGTTAATCGAGTCAGATAAAGCGGACTCAAAAATTTGGAAAAATAGCAGAAGACATTTGACGTTACCGGTATGCTATAAACCAATTTCGGCCGAAAATCAGATAACCGTGTAAAAGTGATTTAAAGTTGTTTATATGGTCTACAATCCAATAAGATATCTCATGATGCGATTTCGGACACGTGGTAGAAAAACATGGTGAAAAATAAAAATGGCCGCTCCGACCACCCGAAACTGCTCGAATTGACGGGTATATAATAAACTTTTTTTAGGCCTTTGAGTTCCTGGAACGAAAATGTCCGAAAATCGCACGGATGGTTAATCGAGTCTGATAAAGCGGACTCAAAAATTTGCAAAAGCATCGAAAGACATTTGACGTTACTGGTATGCTATAAACCAATTTCGGCCGAAAATCAGATTACCGTGTCACTGTGATTTATGTTTGTTTATAGGGTCTAGAATAGAATAAGATTCCTCAAGATGCGATTTCAAACACGTGGTAGAAAAACAAGCAGAAAAATAAAAATGGCCGCTACGACCACGCGAGTCAGCTCGAATTGAAGGGTATATAATACACATTTTTTAGGCCTCTAAGCTTCTGAAACAAAAATGACCGAAAATCACACGGATGGTTAATCGAGTAAGATAAAGAGGGCGAAAAAAATTTCGAAAACATCGGAAGAAAGTTGTTGTTACCGGTATGCTATAAACCAATTTCGTCCGAAAATCGGATAAACGTGTAAAACTGATTTATAGTTGTTTATATGGTCTAGAATCGAATAAGATATCTCATGATACAATTTCGGACACGTGGTAGAAAAAAAGACTGAAAAATAACAATGGCCGCTCCGACCACCCGAAACGGCTCGAATTGACGGGTATATAATAAACTTTTTTTAGGCCTCTGAGTTCCAGGAACTGAAATGTCCGAAAATCGCACGGATGGTTAATCGAGTCTGATAAAACGGACTCAAAAACTTGCAAAAGCATCGAAAGACATTTGACGTTCCCGGTATGCTATAAACCAATTTCGGGCGAAAATTGGATAACCGTGTAAAAGTTACTTATAGTTGTTTATAGGGTCTACAATCGAATAAGATATCTCATATTGCGTTTTCGGACACGTGGTAGAAAAACAGGTTGAAAAATTAAAATGGTCGATCCGACCACCCGAAACAGCTCAAATTGATTGTTAGATAATAAACGTTTTTTAGACCTCTGAGCTCCTGGAACGAAAATATCGGAAAATCGCACGGATGGTTAATCGAGTCAGATAAAGCGGACTCAAAAATTTGCAAAAGCATCAGAAGACATTTGACGTTACCGGTATGCTATAAACCAATTTCGGCCGAAAATCGGATAACCGTGTAAAAGTGATTTATAGTTGTTTATAGGGTCTACAATTGAATGAGATATATCATGATGCGATTTCGAACACGTGGTAGAAAAACAGGATGAAAAATAAAAATGGCCGCTCCGACCACCCGAAACTGCTCGAATTGACGGGTATATAATAAACTTTTTTTAGGCCTTTGAGTTCCTGAAACGAAAATGTCCGAAAATCGCACGGATGGTTAATCGAGTCTGATAAAGCGGACTCAAAAATTTGCAAAAGCATCGAAAGACATTTGACGTTACTGGTATGCTATAAACCAATTTCGGCCGAAAATCAGAAACCGTGTCACTGTGATTTATGTTTGTTTATAGGGTCTAGAATAGAATAAGATTCCTCAAGATGCGATTTCAAACACGTGGTAGAAAAACAAGCAGAAAAATAAAAATGGCCGCTACGACCACCCGAGTCAGCTCGAATTGAAGGGTATATAATACACATTTTTTAGGCCTCTAAGCTTCTGAAACAAAAATGACCGAAAATCGCACGGATGGTTAATCGAGTAAGATAAAGAGGGCGAAAAAAATTTCGAAAGCATCGGAAGAAAGTTGTTACCGGTATGCTATAAACCAATTTCGTCCGAAAATCGGATAAACGTGTAAAACAGATTTATAGTTGTTTATATGGTCTAGAATCGAATAAGATATCTCATGATGCAATTTCGGACACGTGGTAGAAAAAAAGGCTGAAAAATAACAATGGCCGCTCCGACCACCCGAAACGGCTCGAATTGACGGGTATATAATAAACCTTTTTTAGGCCTCTGAGTTCCAGGAACTGAAATGTCCGAAAATCGCACGGATGGTTAATCGAGTCTGATAAAACGGACTCAAAAACTTGCAAAAGCATCGAAAGACATTTGACGTTCCCGGTATGCTATAAACCAATTTCGGGCGAAAATTGGATAACCGTGTAAAAGTGACTTATAGTTGTTTATAGGGTCTACAATCGAATAAGATATCTCATATTGCGTTTTCGGACACGTGGTAGAAAAACAGGTTGAAAAATTAAAATGGTCGATCCGACCACCCGAAACAGCTCAAATTGATTGTTAGATAATAAACGTTTTTTAGACCTCTGAGCTCCTGGAACGAAAATGTCGGAAAATCGCACGGATGGTTAATCGAGTCAGATAAAGCGGACTCAAAAATTTGCAAAAACATCAGAAGACATTTGACGTTACCGGTATGCTATAAACCAATTTCGGCCGAAAATCGGATAACCGTGTAAAAGTGATTTATAGTTGTTTAAAGGGTCTACAATTGAATGAGATATATCATGATGTGATTTCGAACACGTGGTAGAAAAACAGGATGAAAAATAAAAATGGCCGCTCCGACCACCCGAAACTGCTCGAATTGACGGGTATATAATAAACTTTTTTTAGGCCTTTGAGTTCCTGAAACGAAAATGTCCGAAAATCGCACGGATGGTTAATCGAGTCTGATAAAGCGGACTCAAAAATTTGCAAAAGCATCGAAAGACATTTGACGTTGCCGGTATGCTATAAACCAATTTCGTGCAAAAATCGGATAACCGTGTAAAAGTGACTTATAGTTGTTTATAGGGTCTACAATCGAACAAGATAACTCATATTGCGATTTCGGACACGTGGTAGAAAAACAGGTTGAAAAATTAAAATGGCCGCTCCGACCACCCGAAACAGCTCGAATTGATGGTTAGATAATAAACGTTTTTTAGGCCTCTGAGCTCCCGGAACGAATATGTCGGAAAATCGCACGGATGGTTAATCGAGTCATATAAAGCGGACTCAAAAATTTGCAAAAACAGCAGAAGACATTTGGCGTCACCGGTATGCTATAAACCAATTTCGGCCGAAAATCAGATAACCGTTTTAAAGTGATTTATAGTTGTTTCTAGGGTCTACAATCGAATAAGATATATCATGATGCGATTTCGGACACGTGATAGAAAAACAGGATGAAAAATAAAAATGGCCGCTCCGACCACCCGAAACTGCTCGAATTGACGGGTATATAATAAACTTTTTTTAGGCCTTTGAGTTCCTGGAACGAAAATGTCCGAAAATCGCACGGATGGTTAATCGAGTCTGATAAAGCGGACTCAAAAATTTGCAAAAGCATCGAAAGACATTTGACGTTACCGGTATGCTATAAACCAATTTCGGCCGAAAATCAGATAACCGTGTCACTGTGATTTATGTTTGTTTATAGGGTCTAGAATAGAATAAGATTCCCCAGGATGCGATTTCAAATACGTGGTAGAAAAACAAGCAGTAAAATAAAAATGGCCGCTACGACCACCCGAGTCAGCTCGAATTGAAGGGTATATAATACACATTTTTTAGGCCTCTAAGCTTCTGAAACAAAAATGACCGAAAATCGCACGGATGGTTAATCGAGTAAGATAAAGAGGGCGAAAAAAATTTCGAAAACATCGGAAGAAAGTTGTTGTTACCGGTATGCTATAAACCAATTTCGTCCGAAAATCGGATAAACGTGTAAAACTGATTTATAGTTGTTTATATGGTCTAGAATCGAATAAGATATCTCATGATGCCATTTCGGACACGTGGTAGAAAAAAAGGCAGAATAATAACAATGGCCGCTCCGACCACCCGAAACTGCTCGAATTGACGGGTATATAATAAACTTTATTTAGGCCTCTGAGTTCGTGGAACGAAAATGTCCGAAAATCGCACGGATGGTTAATCGAGTCTGATAAAGCAGACTCAAATACTTGCAAAAGCATCGGAAGACATTTGACGTTACCGGTATGCTATAAACCAATTTCGGGCTAAAATCGGATAACCGTGTAAAAGTGACTTATAGTTGTTTATAGAGTCTACAATCGAATTAGATAACTCATATTGCGATTTCGGACACGTGGTAGAAAAACAGGTTGAAAAATTAGAATGGCCGCTCCGACCACCCGAAACAGCTCGAATTGATGGTTAGATAATAAACGTTTTTTAGGCCTCTAAGCTCCCGGAACGAAAATGTCGGAAAATCGCACGGATGGTTAATCGAGTCAGATAAAGCGGACTCAAAAATTTGGAAAAATAGCAGAAGACATTTGACGTTACCGGTATGCTATAAACCAATTTCGGCCGAAAATCAGATAACCGTGTAAAAGTGATTTAAAGTTGTTTATATGGTCTACAATCGAATAAGATATCTCATGATGCGATTTCGGACACGTGGTAGAAAAACATGGTGAAAAATAAAAATGGCCGCTCCGATCACCCGAAACTGCTCGAATTGACGAGTATATAATAAACTTTTTTTAGGCCTTTGAGTTCCTGGAACGAAAATGTCCGAAAATCGCACGGATGGTTAATCGAGTCTGATAAAGCGGACTCAAAAATTTGCAAAAGCATCGAATGACATTTGACGTTACTGGTATGCTATAAACCAATTTCGGCCGAAAATCAGATAACCGTGTCACTGTGATTTATGTTTGTTTATAGGGTCTAGAATAGAATAAGATTCCTCAAGATGCGATTTCAAACACGTGGTAGAAAAACAAGCAGAAAAATAAAAATGGCCGCTACGACCACCCGAGTCAGCTCGAATTGAAGGGTATATAATACACATTTTTTAGGCCTCTAAGCTTCTGAAACAAAAATGACCGAAAATCGCACGGATGGTTAATCGATTAAGATAAAGAGGGCGAAAAAAATTTCGAAAACATCGGAAGAAAGTTGTTGTTACCGGTATGCTATAAACCAATTTCGTCCGAAAATCGGATAAACGTGTAAAACTGATTTATAGTTGTTTATATGGTCTAGAATCGAATAAGATATCTCATGATGCAATTTCGGACACGTGGTAGAAAAAAAGGCTGAAAAATAACAATGGCCGCTCCGACCACCCGAAACGGCTCGAATTGACGGGTATATAATAAACTTTTTTTAGGCCTCTGAGTTCCAGGAACTGAAATGTCCGAAAATCGCACGGATGGTTAATCGAGTCTGATAAAACGGACTCAAAAACTTGCAAAAGCATCGAAAGACATTTAACGTTCCCGGTATGCTATAAACCAATTTCGGGCGAAAATTGGATAACCGTGTAAAAGTGACTTATAGTTGTTTATAGGGTCTACAATCGAATAAGATATCTCATATTGCGTTTTCCGACACGTGGTAGAAAAACAGGTTGAAAAATTAAAATGGTCGATCCGACCACCCGAAACAGCTCAAATTGATTGTTAGATAATAAACGTTTTTTAGACCTTTGAGCTCCTGGAACGAAAATGTCGGAAAATCGCACGGATGGTTAATCGAGTCATATAAAGCGGACTCAAAAATTTGCAAAAACAGCAGAAGACATTTGACGTTACCGGTATGCTATAAACCAATTTCGGCCGAAAATCGGATAACCGTTTTAAAGTGATTTATAGTTGTTTCTAGGGTCTACAATCGAATAAGATATATCATGATGCGATTTCGGACACGTGGTAGAAAAATAGGATGAAAAATAAAAATGGCCGCTCCGACCACCCGAAACTGCTCGAATTGACGGGTATATAATAAACTTTTTTTAGGCCTTTGAGTTCCTGGAACGAAAATGTCCGAAAATCGCACGGATGGTTAATCGAGTCAGATAAAGCGGACTCAAAAATTTGCAAAAGCATCGAAAGACATTTGACGTTACCGGTATGCTATAAACCAATTTCGGCCGAAAATCAGATAACCGTGTCACTGTGATTTATGTTTGTTTATAGGGTATAGAATAGAATAAGATTCCTCAAGATGCGATTTCAAACACGTGGTAGAAAAACAAGCAGAAAAATAAAAATGGCCGCTACGACCACCCGAGTCAGCTCGAATTGAAGGGTATATAATACACATTTTTTAGGCCTCTAAGCTTCTGAAACAAAAATGACCGAAAATCGCAAGGATGGTTAATCGAGTAAGATAAAGAGGCCACAAAATTTTTCGAAAACATCAGAAGAAAGTTGTTGTTACCGGTATGCTATAAACCAATTTCGTCCGAAAATCGGATAAACGTGTAAAAGTGATTTATAGTTGTTTATATAGTCTAGAATCGAATAAGATATATCATGATGCAATTTCGGACACGTGGTAGAAAAAAAGGCTGAAAAATAACAATGGCCGCTCCGACCACCCGAAAAGGCTCGAATTGACGGGTATATATTAAACTTTTTTTACGCCTCTGAGTTCCTGGAACGAAAATGTCCGAAAATCGCACGGATGGTTAATCGAGTCTGATAAAGGGGACTCAAAAACTTGCAAAAGCATCGAAAGACATTTGACGTTCCCGATATGCTATAAACCAATTTCGGGCGAAAATCGGATAACCGTGTAAAAGTGACTTATAGTTGTTTATAGGGTCTACAATCGAATAACATATCTCATATTGCGATTTCGGACACGTGGTAGAAAAAAAAGGTTGAAAAATTAAAATGGCCGCTCCGACCATGTAACATCCCGCATTTTCGTAAATTATATTTTAGAGGTTTTAATTATTTTTATGAAATAAAATAATATTTTAATATTTATTGATAAGTTAATTTTAAATATTTCGTGAGATCCGTCTTAAGAACCTTAAGGCCTTAAGACGAATACAACTTGGCAAGTTTAAGTCCGTATCATAAAACCCGTTCATTTCCAAACCCGTTTTCATTTAAACGGAAAAGGACTACTTAAACCCCCAAAAACCCTTTATGTCGACATAATCTCCTTCCTCACAACTCTTTCTACTGACTTCGCAAAACCTCCATTTTTCTTATTTTCTTCAAGCTTAAACTCAACATTTCGAGGTCTTCCCGAAGTCGAATCAAGGCAAGTCATACCTTTTCGGAATCCTTGCGAGATTTCCTAGACATCTATCTCTTTCAATTTCATTTTCGTTCAACTTGAAAAAGAGGCTGTTTTGTGTAAATTCCGTTTTTAAGCATCTAAAACCCGTTTTCTTCGTTGTAGGAGAAGACTTAGAGGATCTTGATGTTGATAGTTTCATTGTTGAAGAAGAAATTGGAGCATAATCGCTTTTGAGGTGACGATAATGAGTAACTCGGCCTTATTGTTTATATTAGCACAATATGTGGTTTAAATGTGGGTTTCATATGATTTATGAACTTGAACGGTGTTAAGAACTTAGTAATATGTTAGGTTATGTTTTATATGTTCAATGTATGCTAAGATGTATGAATATATGTGGTTAGGTAATTTGAAAAAAATGGATGTTAATCCTTAGTGCAAAATCTGATTTAGTTACGTTTTGGAACTATGGTGCAATTGTTCCACTAATTCTATCCATGTACACTACCCCATTTCTGAATTTTTGCTACTCTATTGTACGCCTATTTCTACAATCACCATTTCTGATTTCAGTCTAGTTTCGGGTCTAATTTCTGGTCTATTCTGGGTCTGATATGGGTCTGATTTAGGCGTCTTTCATGTCTGATTTTAGGCGTCTTTCGGGTCAGTTTTGTACGTCATGTTCAGGTCTGTTTCACGCTTAGTTTGGGTCTGTTCAGGTCCGTTTCAGGCCTCGTTTTTGCGCTCTGTGCAGTCCGTTTTTCACGTCACTGCAGGTCTGATTTTTGGGTCTGCTTTAGGTCCATTTTCTGGACTATTTTTAGGTTGTTACGGACTGTTTTTCGGGTCTGATTGCTGCGCCACTTTGGGTCTGATACGGTCTGGTTTTCCCGTCATTTCAGGTCCATTTTCTGGACTGTTTTCTCGTCATTTCTGGGACTGTTTTCGGGTCTGATACGGATTGTGTTTCTAGTCAGTTGCGGGGCTGTTACAGTCTGTTTTGGGGGCTGTTTTAGGTCCATTTTCTGGTCTATCTTGGGTCTGTTTTCAGGTCTGATATGGTCTGTTTTCAGGTCTGAAATGGGCTATTTTCACGTCTGTTTTAAGGGTCGGATACACGTCGGATACACGTCTGTTTAAGGGTCTGATGGCGTCTGTTTTGTGCGTCTGTCCAGGTTGTTGGTTGCTGCGTTTTTGTTGATTAGAAGTCACTGCTATTTCCTCTTCTTTTCAATGCTACAATTGCTGGTTGTTTCTCGCAATTGGTACCGTAGTACTACTATGTACTATTATTAGCTTTTATATTATTATTATTATTAGTAATACGTGTTGTCTGACTATAGTTCATATTATTATTATTTAAATATTATTTTACGTACGTGCTTGCTAGCCTGTTTGAATTAATTATTTTACGTACGTGCTTGCTAGCCTGCTTGAATTAATTATTTTACGTACGTGCTTGCTAGCCTGTTTACGTTTAAATATAATGCGTTAGAAATCGTTACGAATTACTAATGGGTTACGACTTTTTTTTAGAAGCATGTCGAAATAATTTAATCAGTCAATCGATTTTCTCCCCGTATAAAATATAAGTAATATAACATCAAGTTTAATTTAAATCGTGTTTATTTCCTTTATCGGTTGAACTGGTTAATTGGGACATAATCAAGTACTTAGTAAAATATGTTTGAGCTAAGTAAGATTTAGTAAAGTAGTCAGTGACTTGTCTAAAATTAGTTAATTCTTAAGTGTACGTTTATAATTCTTATCGGACTAAGATATTTTAATATATAGTCGTTGTTTGGAAATAACTTAATCGAAAGTAGCCTTTCACGTATACTTGTATGTGTGTTTGAGGTCCCCGAGGTTCGGGCGGCACTATATTGGGTTCGGGAATGGAGAGAGGATAGAGACCCCCCGGTCGGGTAACCGAAAGGGAAACCGGCTCTCCCTCAACTTAGTTCCCGGGGTCAATTAAGTGTTGTTTAGAAATATAAGAGATAAGAACTAAGTTTAGTTTTAAGTTGAATGCTTATAGTGATGTGTATTAAGTTATGCGTTAAGATGTCGCCTCTGAACTTAATACGTAGATTGATTGTCATATATAGGGGTATGCGTTAAGGTGTCGCCTCTGAGCCCTATATGTGTTTGTTTATCGTGTATGGAGGTATGCGTTAAGGTGTCGCCTCTGAGCTCCATACATGTTTGATTGTCGTGTCTGGGACATGCGTTGAGTTTTCGCCTCTGAGTCCAGACATGTTTGAGTGATCGCGTCAGGACATGCCTTAAGCTGGCCTCTGAGTCTGACGAGTAGAGCAACTGCACGACGGGGCAGTCAGGTTGTCATACCTTACCCGGAGTGCAGGTGTTTGGTGCTAGAACATGCGTTGAGTTTTCGCCTCTGAGTCTAGTATCTTGTGATGTAGTAGGGGAACATGCGTTGAGTTTTCGCCTCTGAGTTCCTTACTTTGATTGTGAATTGAGTGCTAGTCCATGCGTTGAGTTTTCGCCTCTGAGTCTAGTGTCTTATTGATAGCCGGTCCATGCGTTGAGTTTTCGCCTCTGAGTCCTTGCTTGAGATTGTGAATTTGGTATCTAGGTTATGCGTTAAGATGTCGCCTCTGAACCTTTATACTTGTTGATCGATTTAGTATCTAGGTTATGCGTTAAGATGTCGCCTCTGAACCTTTATACTTGCTGTTTTATATCTGCTTGCCTTGAGTTGGTACAGTGTCAGATATGCATGATAATATTGATGATTATATTACCTTGGTTATAGTTTGTTCATCCAAGGCATTGGATGACTCTTTAGTCAGTTTCGTAAATAGTTTGGACTGAAAGACCCCCCGACCGGGTAACCGGTAGGAAAACCGGCTCTCCTTCCAAATAGTTTCCAAAGTTGGTTGAGAGCCTTGCATAAGTAATTGCATGATGATATGAGATTCAGTTATCGAGATTTGTATGCTTCACATGTTATATATATGATGGAGTATATTGTATGTTTATGTGTTACGTGTCGTTACAAAAGGTGGCTAGGAGAACTCTAGTCACTCCCCACTGATTGTGGCGTACATGTTTACATGTATGTAGGTACATGACAGGTGGTTGGCAGAGGGTTGCATGGGGCTAGCGAGCGATGATCATATTCATCAATTGACTTACACGTTTACGTTAGCTAGACTTTAGTTTACATTTCAGTTTTGAGTGCCTGTAGGGATGTGCCATCCCAGGCTGTTTGTATTTATATTTTACTTTCAGTTTCAGTTTTAATTCACCTCGCATGTTAGTTATGTTAAAAAGTTTTAATTCCGCTGCAATTTTAGTACTTTGTATGTTTATTATTTCCGCTTTCGCGAGGGGTTTTACAGTTGGTATCAGAGCGTTATCGCTCCCGACGCACTCATGTAACCCCCAACCTTAACTTGACCATATAATCGAATAATGAATGAGAGATGGGGTAGATTTAAGGACTTATGTTGTAGTCTGTTTTGTGATTGCTTTTATTAGGTTCTAACGTGTTTGTTGATTGCCATTGATTTTATTTATGTCTTTCAATCGACGAACCGTGGGCTTACCCATTTGGCGATGGAGACCGGAGTTTCTACCGAAGATAGAATATTGGTGCTACTGTTGGAGAATGCTTCTGAGCCTTGAAGATACTTCTCTTTCCTTCGTGCATCACCTTCTTTGATAACTCCGAATGGACATCCTTCTTTTGGAATATTTGTCTATCTCACTTGAACAGATCTCCATATTTTTTCAGCTTAACCTTGTTGCTTGCTTTCTTAAGGTACCCTCTAGGTAATCTTCCCTTTTATTGGATTTGGAGGAACTAGTCTTAGGATAACCGTAAGCTGTGTTATGAGAAATATTGTTATTTGAGGAATAACTTAAGAGGTATCGAGAGACATGTTTTGGTGCTCTATGGGTCTAGTTGTCTATCCAATTGGGAGAGTGAAAGTGAGTGATAGGATACTTGCTTGAAGGTTGAGTTGTATACTTAATATTCGGTGGAACCTAACCTTGAGAACCATGCTTAGATCGTGAAAATTTGTGGATTGTAGAGTAATGTTAAGGAGTTAGATAAGATAATTGAGGATATAGAGCGACCTAGAAGAATAGGCTTAAGATGCTAATGAAAAAGAATAGATGAGTAAAGTGAGTTAGTATCGATTGACTTAGGTGAGTGATTGAGTTGAGAAAGGCCCGTTCTTGAGGAATGCGAATCATTGGCTATAATAGTTGAACACTTGAAGAGTTTATGACTCAAGCTTAGAAGAAGTGAATCACTACTTGACCCTAGGCTGCTTATTGAATCTTAACGTTTATTTAATGAAGAACTTAAGAGAAACTTGAGGATGCACCGCCAGTTTGTGAATGGAATAAAGTAATTCATTGAGAGATGAAAGTTTGGAAAAACTTGATGGTTTAATAATGTTATCTGGTGGACAGTGAGGTAAGTGAAGTGTATATGACATGTGGTTTGATGGCCTGAAAGTGTTATTTAATTACCATTGAGTGGCTAGCAGAGATGGGACATCTCAAACTTTTGGGAATAGGTAGTTGTAATAGTGATATTGTCTAAAAGTTTGGAAGGTTTGGGTGTATAAATCGTTCGAGGAATTGTTCATGAGAACCGGCAATTGAATGGCTTGATTTGAGAAGTAAGAAGTAAGAACCCGGTGAGAATAGTGAGAGACCCGCACCTTGGAAGATTTCCGCGATTGATCCTTTATGTCACTTCTCTCTTTCCTTGCTTCTCCTTCCGATCGTGGCTTCAATTTTATTGGAGTCCATACCTAAAGTTCCTTACCTTGTCATCTCGTTGTTCCTCGAGTCGTTTTCTTGTGACTCTCTCGAGATCTTTATCGTGTTTATCCCCGAAGTCCGTAAACCATCACCTCTTCTGTGAGCCTTGTCCCTTTTTCCTAGATTAGTGGCGAGGTTGATTTGTTCTTGGAATAGTGATACCTGCCTTGAGGAATGCTTGGCTCTGCGTTGTCAGGATTTGGTTGAGAGAGTTGGTGAGAATAATGTTCGGATAATATTGGATAAGTGTGCCGACTTGAAAGTTTCATGTTAAGAGGCTAGATGTATAAGTGGTATTTGTAGATTTGGAGACACCAATTAAGGATTTAGAATAAGATACTTAGAATGCTAGATGATTTTGGAGGGACATGCTTAAGATAATGATGCTATAGATTAGGTGAATGAGGTAACTTAGGGCTACTTATCTTGAGGAATTTTTGTAATGCAGAAAGGACCACATTTGAGGAACGAGAGTTATTGTTAATGGTGAGAATATTGAGACATTTACAAGTAGACTTATGGAGCTGACTGAGTGTTGACCTTGAGTTACTTATAGAACCTCGACATTTGCCTATTAACGTACTTACGGGTAGCCATTGATGTTTGGGGTAATCACATAGTAGAAACTTGAAACTTGTAAGTGTTCATAAACATCAATTGAGGAATCTCGGAATGTGAATGTCTAAACCTTATGGAAACTTTAAGAGTGAAAATTGTTACTCCTTTGGAACTCCATTTGGGATGCATACTGTCGGTAAGTGGTTAGAAACCAGAGGATTTAGAAGTTGTTACCTTAGTAAGGTCTTGATTTGTATGTTCACCGTGGTAATAAAATTTGGGAATCTAAGATATCGAATCTTGTGGAATAGGTTTGCTAGGATCGAACTGTCAAAATTTAAGGTTATAGGATAATGAGTACCGTATCTTGGGTTTTGAAGTTCGTTGTTATGGTGATAGAATTCCGGTTCAGAGTTTTGGAAGACATCTTGTTGAGGAATGCCTTGTTCTGTGGAGGAAGTAATGGTAAGAGGGATCGTGAATCCATTGAGAGGCTAGAGATCACTTGAATTGTCATTCTTGGGATATATTGGGAATCGTTGTAACGATACTTTGGGTATGGATCGAGTGATTAGTGACCCCATGTTTAGCAAGAGTTACCGCTTTTCTTGACCTCAAACCTGGTTGTTTCATTCCTTTGATCCTTCTTCGTGTGTTCTGTCAGCTGTGAAACTTGAAACTCTCAACCCTTCGCGTCGAAAGTAATCTTTATGATCGTTTCTACGCTCCCGGTGACTGTTTTTGGAATTTGTTCACTATTGTTGACCCTAAAAGTTGTAATTTTTGGAAAATCTTAATTGTTTTGAGGATTTGGAAACTGCTCCCTCTTTTGTTGAAAGTAAATAAAAGTCGATTTTGAAGAAAACTTGATTTTAAAGAGCAGAACGTTTTACAACTTTGGTGGATTTCAGCGTTGGTTGCCACTGGAACGTGTTATTGGAGACGTGTGATAACCTGTGCCGTGTTTATCAACACCGAATCAATCTAAATTTCGAACTTTTAATGATTTAACTTTGGGACTTGTCTCAGATTTGGAATGTCGGACTCTTGAATACGTAACGAGAATCCCAATGTCCATTGACAAGACTTGTGCCTTGAAATCTTTTGTTTCTTAAAACCTTTTTAAAGATAAAGATTGGGTTACCATAAACCGTATGGTACATTTTGAAAGTTGGAGTCGTTTTCGTACTTATTTCTGTCTTCAAGTTTCGAGGACGAAACTTTTTGAAAGATGGGGTGATTGTAACATCCCGCATTTTCGTAAATTATATTTTAGAGGTTTTAATTATTTTTATGGAATAAAATAATATTTTAATATTTATTGATAAATTAATTTTAAATATTTCGTGAGATCCGTCTTAAGAACCTTAAGGCCTTAAGACGAATACAACTTGGCAAGTTTAAGTCCGTATCATAAAACCCGTTCATTTCCAAACCCGTTTTCATTTAAACGGAAAAGGACTACTTAAACCCCCAAAAACCCTTTATGTCGACATAATCTCCTTCCTCACAACTCTTTCTACTGACTTCGCAAAACCTCCATTTTTCTTATTTTCTTCAAGCTTAAACTCAACATTTCGAGGTCTTCCCGAAGTCGAATCAAGGCAAGTCATACCTTTTCGGAATCCTTGCGAGATTTCCTAGACATCTATCTCTTTCAATTTCATTTTCGTTCAACTTGAAAAAGAGGCTGTTTTGTGTAAATTCCGTTTTTAAGCATCTAAAACCCGTTTTCTTCGTTGTAGGAGAAGACTTAGAGGATCTTGATGTTGATAGTTTCATTGTTGAAGAAGAAATTGGAGCATAATCGCTTTTGAGGTGACGATAATGAGTAACTCGGCCTTATTGTTTATATTAGCACAATATGTGGTTTAAATGTGGGTTTCATATGATTTATGAACTTGAACGGTGTTAAGAACTTAGTAATATGTTAGGTTATGTTTTATATGTTCAATGTATGCTAAGATGTATGAATATATGTGGTTAGGTAATTTGAAAAAAATGGATGTTAATCCTTAGTGCAAAATCTGATTTAGTTACGTTTTGGAACTATGGTGCAATTGTTCCACTAATTCTATCCATGTACACTACCCCATTTCTGAATTTTTGCTACTCTATTGTACGCCTATTTCTACAATCACCATTTCTGATTTCAGTCTAGTTTCGGGTCTAATTTCTGGTCTATTCTGGGTCTGATATGGGTCTGATTTAGGCGTCTTTCACGTCTGATTTTAGGCGTCTTTCGGGTCAGTTTTGTACGTCATGTTCAGGTCTGTTTCACGCTTAGTTTGGGTCTGTTCAGGTCCGTTTCAGGCCTCGTTTTTGCGCTCTGTGCAGTCCGTTTTTCACGTCACTGCAGGTCTGATTTTTGGGTCTGCTTTAGGTCCATTTTCTGGACTATTTTCAGGTTATTACGGACTGTTTTTCGGGTCTGATTGTTGCGCCACTTTGGGTCTGATACGGTCTGGTTTTCCCGTCATTTCAGGTCCATTTTCTGGACTGTTTTCTCGTCATTTCTGGGACTGTTTTCGGGTCTGATACGGACTGTGTTTCTAGTCAGTTGCGGGGCTGTTACAGTCTGTTTTGGGGGCTGTTTTAGGTCCATTTTCTGGTCTATCTTGGGTCTGTTTTCAGGTCTGATATGGTCTGTTTTCAGGTCTGAAATGGGCTATTTTCACGTCTGTTTTAAGGGTCGGATACACGTCGGATACACGTCTGTTTAAGGGTCTGATGGCGTCTGTTTTGTGCGTCTGTCCAGGTTGTTGGTTGCTGCGTTTTTGTTGATTAGAAGTCACTGCTATTTCCTCTTCTTTTCAATGCTACAATTGCTGGTTGTTTCTCGCAATTGGTACCGTAGTAGTACTATGTACTATTATTAGCTTTTATATTATTATTATTATTAGTAATACGTGTTGTCTGACTATAGTTCATATTATTATTATTTAAATATTATTTTACGTACGTGCTTGCTAGCCTGCTTGAATTAATTATTTTACGTACGTGCTTGCTAGCCTGCTTGAATTAATTAGTTTACGTACGTGCTTGCTAGCTTGTTTACGTTTAAATATAATGCGTTAGAAATCGTTACGAATTACTAATGGGTTACGACTTTTTTTTAGAAGCATGTCGAAATAATTTAATCAGTCAATCGATTTTCTCCCCGTATAAAATATAAGTAATATAACATCAAGTTTAATTTAAATCGTGTTTATTTCCTTTATCGGTTGAACCGGTTAATTGGGACATAATCAAGTACTTAGTAAAATATGTTTGAGCTAAGTAAGATTTAGTAAAGTAGTCAGTGACTTGTCTAAAATTAGTTAATTCTTAAGTGTACGTTTATAATTCTTATCGGACTAAGATATTTTAATATATAGTCGTTGTTTGGAAATAACTTAATCGAAAGTAGCCTTTCACGTATACTTGTATGTGTGTTTGAGGTCCCCGAGGTTCGGGCGGCACTATATTGGGTTCGGGAATGGAGGGAGGATAGAGACCCCCCGGTCGGGTAACCGAAAGGGAAACCGGCTCTCCCTCAACTTAGTTCCCGGGGTCAATTAAGTGTTGTTTAGAAATATAAGAGATAAGAATTAAGTTTAGTTTTAAGTTGAATGCTTATAGTGATGCGTATTAAGTTATGCGTTAAGATGTCGCCTCTGAACTTAATACGTAGATTGATTGCCATATATAGGGGTATGCGTTAAGGTGTCGCCTCTGAGCCCTATATGTGTTTGTTTATCGTGTATGGAGGTATGCGTTAAGGTGTCGCCTCTGAGCTCCATACATGTTTGATTGTCGTGTCTGGGACATGCGTTGAGTTTTCGCCTCTAAGTCCAGACATGTTTGAGTGATCGCGTCAGGACATGCCTTAAACTGGCCTCTGAGTCTGACGAGTAGAGCAACTGCACGACGGGGCAGTCAGGTTGTCATACCTTACCCGGAGTGCAGGTGTTTGGTGCTAGAACATGCGTTGAGTTTTCGCCTCTGAGTCTAGTATCTTGTGATGTAGTAGGGGAACATGCGTTGAGTTTTCGCCTCTGAGTTCCTTACTTTGATTGTGAATTGAGTGCTAGTCCATGCGTTGAGTTTTCGCCTCTGAGTCTAGTGTCTTATTGATAGCCGGTCCATGCGTTGAGTTTTCGCCTCTGAGTCCTTGCTTGAGATTGTGAATTTGGTATCTAGGTTATGCGTTAAGATGTCGCCTCTGAACCTTTATACTTGTTGATCGATTTAGTATCTAGGTTATGCGTTAAGATGTCGCCTCTGAACCTTTATACTTGCTGTTTTATATCTGCTTGCCTTGAGTTGGTACAGTGTCAGATATGCATGATAATATTGATGATTATATTACCTTGGTTATAGTTTGTTCATCCAAGGCATTGGATGACTCTTTAGTCAGTTTCGTAAATAGTTTGGACTGAAAGACCCCCCGACCGGGTAACCGGTAGGAAAACCGGCTCTCCTTCCAAATAGTTTCCGAAGTTGGTTGAGAGCCTTGCATAAGTAATTGCATGATGATATGAGATTCAGTTATCGAGATTTGTATGCTTCACATGTTATATATATGATGGAGTATATTGTATGTTTATGTGTTACGTGTCGTTACAAAAGGTGGCTAGGAGAACTCTAGTCACTCCCCACTGATTGTGGCGTACATGTTTACATGTATGTAGGTACATGACAGGTGGTTGGCAGAGGGTTGCATGGGGCTAGCGAGCGATGATCCTATTCATCAATTGACTTACACGTTTACGTTAGCTAGACTTTAGTTTACATTTCAGTTTTGAGTGCCTGTAGGGATGTGCCATCCCAGGCTGTTTGTATTTATATTTTACTTTCAGTTTCAGTTTTAATTCACCTCGCATGTTAGTTATGTTAAAAAGTTTTAATTCCGCTGCAATTTTAGTACTTTGTATGTTTATTATTTCCGCTTTCGCGAGGGGTTTTACAGACCACCCGAAACTGCTCGAATTGATTGTTAGATAATAAACGTTTTTTAGACCTCTGAGCTCCTGGAACGAAAATGTCGGAAAATCGCACGGATGGTTAATCGAGTCAGATAAAGCGGACTCAAAAATTTGCAAAAACATCAGAAGACATTTGACGTTACCGGTATGCTATAAGCCAATTTCGGCCGAAAATCGGATAACCGTGTAAAAGTGATTTATAGTTGTTTATAGGGTCTACAATTGAATAAGATATCTCATGATGCG
Organism: Silene conica; assembly: GCA_029255685.2. Lineage (NCBI taxonomy): Eukaryota > Viridiplantae > Streptophyta > Magnoliopsida > Caryophyllales > Caryophyllaceae > Silene > Silene conica. The sequence goes on along the minus strand of CM055317.2, from coordinate 46,015,432 downwards.
ATTTCGGACACGTGGTAGAAAAACAGGTTGAAAAATAAAAATGGCCGCTCCGACCACCCGAAACTGCTCGAATTGACGGGTATATAGTAAACTTTTTTTAGGCCTTTGAGTTCCTGGAACGAAAATGTCCTAAAATCGCACGGAAGGTTAATCGAGTCTGATAAAGCGGACTCAAAAATTTGCAAAAGCATCGAAAGACATTTGACGTTACCGGTATGCTATAAACAAATTTCGGCCGAAAATCGGATAACCGTGTCATTGTGATTAATGTTTGTTTATAGGGTCTAGAATAGAATAAGATTCCTCAAGATGCGATTTAAATCACGTGGTAGAAAAACAAGCAGAAAAATAAAAATGGCCGCTACGACCACCTGAGTTAGCTCGAATTGAAGGGTATATAATACACATTTTATAGGCCTCTAAGCTTCTGAAACAAAAATGACCGAAAATCGCATGGATGGTTAATCGAGTATGATAAAGAGGGCACAAAAATTTTCGAAAACATCGGAAGAAAGTTGTTGTTACCGGTATGCTATAAACCAATTTCTTCCGAAAATCGGATAACCGTGTAAAAGTGATTAATAGTTGTTTATATGGTCTAGAATCGAATAAAATATCTCATGATGTAATTTTGGACACGTGGTAGAAAAAAAGGCTGAAAAATAACAATGGCCGCTCCGACCACCCGAAACGGCTCGAATTGACGGGTATATAATAAACTTTTTTTAGGCCTTTGAGTTCCTGGATCGAAAATGTCCGAAAATCGCACGGATGGTTAATCGAGTCTGATAAAGCGGACTCAAAAACTTGCAAAAGCATCGAAAGTCATTTGACGTTCCCGGTATGCTATAAACCAATTTCGGGCGAAAATCGGATAGCCGTGTAAAAGTGACTTATAGTTGTTTATATGGTCTAGAATCGAATAAGATATCTCATAATGTAATTTCGGACACGTGGTAGAAAAAAAAGGCTGAAAAATAAAAATGGCCGCTCCGACCACCCGAAACTGCTAGAATTGACGGGTATATAATAAACTTTTTTTAGGCCTTTGAGTTCCTGGAACGAAAATGTCCGAAAATCGCACGGATGGTTAATCGAGTCTGATAAAGCGGACTCAAAAATTTGCAAAAGCATCGAAAGACATTTGACGTTACCGGTATGCTATAAACCAATTTCGGCCGAAAATCAGATAACCGTGTCACTGTGATTTATGTTTGTTTATAGGGTATAGAATAGAATAAGATTCCTCAAGATGCGATTTCAAACACGTGGTAAAGAACCAAGCAGAAAAATAAAAATGGCCGCTACGACCACCCGAGTCAGCTCGAATTGAAGGGTATATAATACACATTTTTTAGGCCTCTAAGCTTCTGAAACAAAAATGACCGAAAATCGCACGGATGGTTAATCGAGTAAGATAAAGAGGCCACAAAATTTTTCGAAAACATCAGAAGAAAGTTGTTGTTACCGGTATGCTATAAACCAATTTCGTCCGAAAATCGGATAACCGTGTAAAAGTGATTTATAGTTGTTTATATAGTCTAGAATCGAATAAGATATATCATGATGCAATTTCGGACACGTGGTAGAAAAAAAGGCTGAAAAATAACAATGGCCGCTCCGACCACCCGAAACGGCTCGAATTGACGGGTATATATTAAACTTTTATTAGGCCTCTGGGTTCCTGGAACGAAAATGTCCGAAAATCGCACGGATGGTTAATCGAGTATGATAAAGGGGACTCAATAACTTGCAAAAGCATCGAAAGACATTTGACGTTCCCGGTATGCTATAAACCAATTTCGGGCGAAAATCGGATAACCGTGTAAAAGTGACTTATAGTTGTTTATATGGTCTAGAATCGAATAAGATATCTCATGATGTAATTTCGGACACGTGGTAGAAAAAAAGGCAGAAAAATAAAAATGGCCGCTCCGACCACCCGAAACTGCTCGAATTGACGGGTATATAATAAACTTTTTTTAGGCCTTTGAGTTCCTGGAACGAAAATGTCCGAAAATCGCACGGATGGTTAATCGAGTCTGATAAAGCGGACTCAAAAATTTGCAAAAGCATCGAAAGACATTTGACGTTACCGGTATGCTATAAACCAATTTCGGCCGAAAATCAGATAACCGTGTCACTGTGATTTATGTTTGTTTATAGGGTATAGAATAGAATAAGATTCCTCAAGATGCGATTTCAAACACGTGGTAGAAAAACAAGCAAAAAAATAAAAATGGCCGCTACGACCACCCGAGTCAGCTCGAATTGAAGGGTATATAATACACATTTTTTAGGCCTCTAAGCTTCTGAAACAAAAATGACCGAAAATCGCACGGATTGTTAATCGAGTAAGATAAAGAGGCCACAAAATTTTTCGAAAACATCAGAAGAAAGTTGTTGTTACCGGTATGCTATAAACCAATTTCGTCCGAAAATCGGATAAACGTGTAAAAGTGATTTATAGTTGTTTATATAGTCTAGAATCGAATAAGATATATCATGATGCAATTTCGGACACGTGGTAGAAAAAAAGGCTGAAAAATAACAATGGCCGCTCCGACCACCCAAAACGGCTCGAATTGACGGGTATATATTAAACTTTTATTAGGCCTCTGAGTTCCTGGAACGAAAATGTCCGAAAATCGCACGGATGGTTAATCGAGTCTGATAAAGGGGACTCAATAACTTGCAAAAGCATCGAAAGACATTTGACGTTCCCGGTATGCTATAAACCAATTTCGGGCGAAAATCGGATAACCGTGTAAAAGTGACTTATAGTTGTTTATATGGTCTAGAATCGAATAAGATATCTCATGATGTAATTTCGGACACGTGGTAGAAAAAAAAGGCTGAAAAATAAAAATGGCCGCTCCGACCACCCGAAACTGCTAGAATTGACGGGTATATAATAAACTTTTTTTAGGCCTTTGAGTTCCTGGAACGAAAATGTCCGAAAATCTCACGGATGGTTAATCGAGTCTGATAAAGCGGACTCAAAAATTTGCAAAAGCATCGAAAGACATTTGACGTTACCGGTATGCTATAAACCAATTTCGGCCGAAAATCAGATAACCGTGTCACTGTGATTTATGTTTGTTTATAGGGTATAGAATAGAATAAGATTCCTCAAGATGCGATTTCAAACACGTGGTAAAGAACCAAGCAGAAAAATAAAAATGGCCGCTACGACCACCCGAGTCAGCTCGAATTGAAGGGTATATAATACACATTTTTTAGGCCTCTAAGCTTCTGAAACAAAAATGACCGAAAATCGCACGGATGGTTAATCGAGTAAGATAAAGAGGCCACAAAATTTTTCGAAAACATCAGAAGAAAGTTGTTGTTACCGGTATGCTATAAACCAATTTCGTCCGAAAATCGGATAACCGTGTAAAAGTGATTTATAGTTGTTTATATAGTCTAGAATCGAATAAGATATATCATGATGCAATTTCGGACACGTGGTAGAAAAAAAGGCTGAAAAATAACAATGGCCGCTCCGACCACCCGAAACGGCTCGAATTGACGGGTATATATTAAACTTTTATTAGGCCTCTGAGTTCCTGGAACGAAAATGTCCGAAAATCGCACGGATGGTTAATCGAGTCTGATAAAGGGGACTCAATAACTTGCAAAAGCATCGAAAGACATTTGACGTTCCCGGTATGCTATAAACCAATTTCGGGCGAAAATCGGATAACCGTGTAAAAGTGACTTATAGTTGTTTATATGGTCTAGAATCGAATAAGATATCTCATGATGTAATTTCGTACACGTGGTAGAAAAAAAGGCAGAAAAATAAAAATGGCCGCTCCGACCACCCGAAACTGCTAGAATTGACGGGTATATAATAAACTTTTTTTAGGCCTTTGAGTTCCTGGAACGAAAATGTCCGAAAATCGCACGGATGGTTAATCGAGTCTGATAAAGCGGACTCAAAAATTTGCAAAAGCATCGAAAGACATTTGACGTTACCGGTATGCTATAAACCAATTTCGGCCGAAAATCAGATAACCGTGTCACTGTGATTTATGTTTGTTTATAGGGTATAGAATAGAATAAGATTCCTCAAGATCCGATTTCAAACACGTGGTAGAAAAACAAGCAGAAAAATAAAAATTGCCGCTACGACCACCCGAGTCAGCTCGAATTGAAGGGTATATAATACACATTTTTTAGGCCTCTAAGCTTCTGAAACAAAAATGACCGAAAATCGCACGGATGGTTAATCGAGTAAGATAAAGAGGCCACAAAATTTTTCGAAAACATCAGAAGAAAGTTGTTGTTACCGGTATGCTATAAACCAATTTCGTCCGAAAATCGGATAAACGTGTAAAAGTGATTTATAGTTGTTTATATAGTCTAGAATCGAATAAGATATATCATGATGCAATTTCGGACACGTGGTAGAAAAAAAGGCTGAAAAATAACAATGGCCGCTCCGATCACCCAAAACGGCTCGAATTGACGGGTATATATTAAACTTTTATTAGGCCTCTGAGTTCCTGGAACGAAAATGTCCGAAAATCGCACGGATGGTTAATCGAGTCTGATAAAGCGGACTCAAAAACTTGCAAAAGCATCGAAAGTCATTTGACGTTCCCGGTATGCTATAAACCAATTTCGGGCGAAAATCGGATAGCCGTGTAAAAGTGACTTATAGTTGTTTATATGGTCTAGAATCGAATAAGATATCTCATGATGTAATTTCGGACACGTGGTAGAAAAAAAAGGCTGAAAAATAAAAATGGCCGCTCCGACCACCCGAAACTGCTAGAATTGACGGGTATATAATAAACTTTTTTTAGGCCTTTGAGTTCCTGGAACGAAAATGTCCGAAAATCGCACGGATGGTTAATCGAGTCTGATAAAGCGGACTCAAAAATTTGCAAAAGCATCGAAAGACATTTGACGTTACCGGTATGCTATAAACCAATTTCGGCCGAAAATCAGATAACCGTGTCACTGTGATTTATGTTTGTTTATAGGGTATAGAATAGAATAAGATTCCTCAAGATGCGATTTCAAACACGTGGTAGAAAAACAAGCAAAAAAATAAAAATGGCCGCTACGACCACCCGAGTCAGCTCGAATTGAAGGGTATATAATACACATTTTTTAGGCCTCTAAGCTTCTGAAACAAAAATGACCGAAAATCGCACGGATGGTTAATCGAGTAAGATAAAGAGGCCACAAAATTTTTCGAAAACATCAGAAGAAAGTTGTTGTTACCGGTATGCTATAAACCAATTTCGTCCGAAAATCGGATAACCGTGTAAAAGTGATTTATAGTTGTTTATATAGTCTAGAATCGAATAAGATATATCATGATGCAATTTCGGACACGTGGTAGAAAAAAAGGCTGAAAAATAACAATGGCGGCTCCGACCACCCGAAACGGCTCGAATTGACGGGTATATATTAAACTTTTATTAGGCCTCTGAGTTCCTGGAACGAAAATGTCCGAAAATCGCACGGATGGTTAATCGAGTCTGATAAAGGGGACTCAATAACTTGCAAAAGCATCGAAAGACATTTGACGTTCCCGGTATGCTATAAACCAATTTCGGGCGAAAATCGGATAACCGTGTAAAAGTGACTTATAGTTGTTTATATGGTCTAGAATCGAATAAGATATCTCATGATGTAATTTCGGACACGTGGTAGAAAAAAAGGCAGAAAAATAAAAATGGCCGCTCCGACCACCCGAAACTGCTCGAATTAACGGGTATATAATAAACTTTTTTTAGGCCTTTGAGTTCCTGGAACGAAAATGTCCGAAAATCGCACGGATGGTTAATCGAGTCTGATAAAGCGGACTCAAAAATTTGCAAAAGCATCGAAAGACATTTGACGTTACCGGTATGCTATAAACCAATTTCGGCCGAAAATCAGATAACCGTGTCACTGTGATTTATGTTTGTTTATAGGGTATAGAATAGAATAAGATTCCTCAAGATGCGATTTCAAACACGTGGTAGAAAAACAAGCAGAAAAATAAAAATGGCCGCTACGACCACCCGAGTCAGCTCGAATTGAAGGGTATATAATACACATTTTTTAGGCCTCTAAGCTTCTGAAACAAAAATGACCGAAAATCGCACGGATGGTTAATCGAGTAAGATAAAGAGGCCACAAAATTTTTCGAAAACATCAGAAGAAAGTTGTTGTTACCGGTATGCTATAAACCAATTTCGTCCGAAAATCGGATAAACGTGTAAAAGTGATTTATAGTTGTTTATATAGTCTAGAATCGAATAAGATATATCATGATGCAATTTCGGACACGTGGTAGAAAAAAAGGCTGAAAAATAACAATGGCCGCTCCGACCACCCAAAACGGCTCGAATTGACGGGTATATATTAAACTTTTATTAGGCCTCTGAGTTCCTGGAACGAAAATGTCCGAAAATCGCACGGTTGGTTAATCGAGTCTGATAAAGGGGAATCAATAACTTGCAAAAGCATCGAAAGACATTTGACGTTACCGGTATGCTATAAACCAATTTCGGCCGAAAATCGGATAACCGTGTAAAAGTGATTTATAGTTGTTTATAGGGTCTACAATTGAATAAGATATCTCATGATGCGATTTCGGACACGTGGTAGAAAAACAGGTTGAAAAATAAAAATGGTCGCTCCGACCACCCGAAACTGCTCGAATTGACGGGTATATAATAAACTTTTTTTAGGCCTTTGAGTTCCTGGAATGAAAATGTCCGAAAATCGCACGGATGGTTAATCGAGTCTGATAAAGCGGACTCAAAAATTTGCAAAAGCATCGAAAGACTTTTGACGTTACCGGTATGCTATAAACCAATTTCGGGTGAAAATCGGATAACCGTGTCATTGTGATTTATGTTTGTTTATAGGGTCTAGAAGAGAATAAGATTCCTCAAGATGCGATTTCAAACACGTGGTAGAAAAACAAGCAGAAAAATAAAAATGGCCGCTACAACCACCCGAGTCAGCTCGAATTGAAGGGTATATAATACACTTTTTTTAGGCCTCTAAGCTTCTGAAACAAAAATGACCGAAAATTGCACGGATGGTTAATCGAGTAAGATAAAGAGGGCACAAAAATTTTCGAAAAAATCAGAAGAAAGTTGTTGTTACCGGTATGCTATAAACCGATTTCGTCCGAAAATTGGATAACCGTGTAAAAGTGATTTATAGTTTTTTATATGGTCTAGAATCGAATAAGATATCTCATGATGCAATTTCGGACACGTGGTAGAAAAAGAGGCTGAAAAATAACAATGGCCGCTCCGACCACCTGAAACGGCTCGAATATACGGGTATATAATAAACTTTTGTTAGGCCTCTGAGTTCCTCGAACGAAAATGTCCGAAAATCGCACGGATGGTTAATCGAGTCTGATAAAGCGGACTCAAAAACTTGCAAAAGCATCGGAAGACATTTGACGTTACCGGTATGCTATAAACCAATTTCGGGCGAAAATCGGATAACCGTGTAAAAGTGACTTATACTTGTTTATAGGGTCTACAATCGAATAAGATATCTCATATTGCGATTTCGGACACGTGGTAGAAAAACAGGTTGGAAAATTTAAATGGCCGCTCCGACCACCCAAAACAGCTCGAATTGATGGTAAGATAATAAACGTATTTTAGGCCTCTGAGCTCCGGGACCGAAAATGTCGGAAAATCACACGGATGGTTAATCGAGTCAGATTAAGCGGACTCAAAAATTTGCGAAAACATCAGAAGACATTTGACGTTACCGGTATGCTATAAACCAATTTCGGCCGAAAATGAGATAACCGTTTAAAAGTGATTTATAGTTGTTTATAGGGTCTACAATCGAATAAGATATCTCATGATGCGATTACGGACACGTGGTAGAAAAACAGGTTGAAAAATAATAATGGCCGCTCCGACCACCCGAAACTACTCGAATTGACGGGTATATAATAAACTTTATTTAGGCCTTTGAGTTCGTGGAACGAAAATGTCCGAAAATCGCACGGATAGTTAATCGAGTCTGATAAAGCGGACTCAAAAATTTGCAAAAGCATCGAAAGACTTTTGACGTTACCGGTATGCTATAAACCAATTTCGGGTGAAAATCGGATAACCGTGTCATTGTGATTTATGTTTGTTTATAGGGTCTAGAAGAGAATAAGATTCCTCAAGATGCGATTTCAAACACGTGCTAGAAAAACAAGCAGAAAAATAAAAATGGCCGCTACGACCACCCGAGTCAGCTCGAATTGAAGGGTATATAATACACATTTTTTAGGCCTCTAAGCTTCTGAAACAAAAATGACCGAAAATCGCACGGATGGTTAATCGAGTAAGATAAAGAGGGCACAAAAATTTTCGAAAACATCGGAAGAAAGTTGTTACCGGTATGCTATAAACCAATTTCGTCCGAAAATTGGATAACCGTGTAAATGTGATTTATAGTTGTTTCTATTGTCTAGAATCGAATAAGATATCTCATGATGCAATTTCGGACACGTGGTAGAAAAAAAGGCTGAAAAATAACAATGGCGCTCCGACCACCTGAAACTGCTCGAATTGACGGGTATATAATAAACTTTTTTTAGGCCTCTGAGTTCTTGGAACGAAAATGTCCGAAAATCGCACGGATGGTTAATCGACTCTGATAAAGCGGACTCAAAAACTTGCAAAAGCATCGGAAGACATTTGACGTTACCGGTATGCTATAAACCAATTTCGGGCGAAAATCGGATAACCGTGTAAAAGTGACTTATACTTGTTTATAGGGTCTACAATCGAATAAGATATCTCATATTGCGATTTCGGACACGTGGTAGAAAAACAGGTTGGAAAATTAAAATGGCCGCTCCGACCACCCAAAACAGCTCGAATTGATGGTAAGATAATAAACGTATTTTAGGCCTCTGAGCTCCGGGACCGAAAATGTCGGAAAATCACACGGATGGTTAATCGAGTCAGATTAAGCGGACTCAAAAATTTGCGAAAACATCTGAAGACATTTGACGTTACCGGTATGCTATAAACCAATTTCGGCCGAAAATGAGATAACCGTTTAAAAGTGATTTATAGTTGTTTATAGGGTCTACAATCGAATAAGATATCTCATGATGCGATTACGGACACGTGGTAGAAAAACAGGTTGAAAAATAATAATGGCCGCTCCGACCACCCGAAACTACTCGAATTGACGGGTATATAATAAACTTTATTTAGGCCTTTGAGTTCCTGGAACGAAAATGTCCGAAAATCGCACGGATGGTTAATCGAGTCTGATAAAGCGGACTCAAAAATTTGCAAAAGCATCGAAAGACTTTTGACGTTACCGGTATGCTAAAAACCAATTTCGGCCGAAAATCGGATAACCGTGTCATTGTGATTTATGTTTGTTTATAGGGTCTAGAATAGAATAAGATTTCTCAAGATGCGATTTCAAACACGTGGTAGAAAAACAAGCAGAAAAATAAAAATGGCCGCTACAACCACCCGAGTCAGCTCGAATTGAAGGGTATATAATACACATTTTTTAGGCCTCTAAGCTTCTGATACAAAAATGACCGAAAATTGCACGGATGGTTAATCGAGTAAGATAAAGAGGGCACAAAAATTTTTGAAAACATCAGAAGAAAGTTGTTGTTACCGGTATGCTATAAACCAATTTCGTCCGAAAATTGGATAACCGTGTAAAAGTGATTTATAGTTGTTTATATGGTCTAGAATCGAATAAGATATCTCATGATGCATTTCGGACACGTGGTAGAAAAAAAGCTGAAAAATAACAATGGCCGCTCCGACCACCTGAAACGGCTCGAATATACGGGTATATAATAAAGTTTTGTTAGGCCTCTGAGTTCCTGGAACGAATGTCCGAAAATCGCAGGGATTGTTAATCGAGTCTGATAAAGCGGACTCAAAAACTTGCAAAAGCATCGGAAGACATTTGACGTTACCGGTATGCTATAAACCAATTTCGGGCGAAAATCGGATAACCGTGTAAAAGTGACTTATACTTGTTTATAGGGTCTACAATCGAATAAGATATCTCATATTGCGATTTCGGACACGTGGTAGAAAAACAGGTTGGAAAATTAAAATGGCCGCTCCGACCACCCAAAACAGCTCGAATTGATGGTAAGATAATAAACGTATTTTAGGCCTCTAAGCTCCGGGACCGAAAATGTCGGAAAATCACACGGATGGTTAATCGAGTCAGATTAAGCGGACTCAAAAATTTGCGAAAACATCAGAAGACATTTGACGTTACCGGTATGCTATAAACCAATTTCGGCCGAAAATGAGATAACCGTTTAAAAGTGATTTATAGTTGTTTATAGGGTCGACAATCGAATAAGATATCTCATGATGCGATTACGGACACGTGGTAGAAAAACAGGTTGAAAAATAATAATGGCCGCTCCGACCACCCGAAACTACTCGAATTGACGGGTATATAATAAACTTTATTTAGGCCTTTGAGTTCGTGGAACGAAAATGTCCGAAAATCGCACGGATAGTTAATCGACTCTGATAAAGCGGACTCAAAAATTTGCAAAAGCATCGAAAGACTTTTGACGTTACCGGTATGCTATAAACCAATTTCGGGTGAAAATCGGATAACCGTGTCATTGTGATTTATGTTTGTTTATAGGGTCTAGAAGAGAATAAGATTCCTCAAGATGCGATTTCAAACACGTGCTAGAAAAACAAGTAGAAAAATAAAAATGGCCGCTACGACCACCCGAGTCAGCTCGAATTGAAGGGTATATAATACACATTTTTTAGGCCTCTAAGCTTCTGAAACAAAAATGACCGAAAATCGCACGGATGGTTAATCGAGTAAGATAAAGAGGGCACAAAAATTTTCGAAAACATCGGAAGAAAGTTGTTACCGGTATGCTATAAACCAATTTCGTCCGAAAATTGGATAACCGTGTAAATGTGATTTATAGTTGTTTATATTGTCTAGAATCGAATAAGATATCTCATGATGCAATTTCGGACACGTGGTAGAAAAAAAGGCTGAAAAATAACAATGGCGCTCCGACCACCTGAAACTGCTCGAATTGACGGGTATATAATAAACTTTTTTTAGGCCTCTGAGTTCTTGGAACGAAAATGTCCGAAAATCGCACGGATGGTTAATCGAGTCTGATAAAGCGGACTCAAAAACTTGCAAAAGCATCGGAAGACATTTGACGTTACCGGTATGCTATAAACCAATTTCGGGCGAAAATCGGATAACCGTGTAAAAGTGAGTTAAACTTGTTTATAGGGTCTACAATCGAATAAGATATCTCATATTGCGATTTCGGACACGTGGTAGAAAAACAGGTTGGAAAATTAAAATGGCCGCTCCGACCACCCGAAACAGCTCGAATTGATGGTTAGATAATAAACGTATTTTAGGCCTTTGAGCTCCGGGACCGAAAATAGCGGAAAATCACACGGATGGTTAATCGAGTCAGATTAAGTGGACTCAAAAATTTGCAAAAACATCAGAAGACATTTGACGTTACCGGTATGCTATAAACCAATTTCGGCCGAAAATGAGATAACCGTTTAAAAGTGATTTATAGTTGTTTATAGGGTCTACAATCGAATAAGATATCTCATGATGCGATTTCGGACACGTGGTAGAAAAACAGGTTGAAAAATAAAAATGGCCGCTCCGACCACCCGAAACTGCTCGAATTGACGGGTATATAATAAACTTTATTTAGGCCTTTGAGTTCCTGGAACGAAAATGTCCGAAAATCGCACGGATGGTTAATCGAGTCTGATAAAGCGGACTCAAAAATTTGCAAAAGCATCGAAAGACTTTTGACGTTACCGGTATGCTATAAACCAATTTCGGCCGAAAATCGGATAACCGTGTCATTGTGATTTATGTTTGTTTATAGGGTCTATAAGAGAATAAGATTCCTCAAGATGCGATTTCAAACAAGTGGTAGAAAAACAAGCAGAAAAATAAAAATCGCCGCTACGACCACCCGAGTCAGCTCGAATTGAAGGGTATATAATACACATTTTTTAGGCCTCTAAGCTTCTGAAACAAAAATGACCGAAAATCGAACGGATGGTTAATCGAGTAAGATAAAGAGGGCACCAAAATTTTCGAAAACATCGGAAGAAAGTTGTTGTTACCGGTATGCTATAAACCAATTTCGTCCGAAAATCAGATAACCGTGTAAAAGTGATTTATAGTTGTTTATAAGGTCTAGAATCGAATATGATATCTCATGATGCAATTTCGGACACGTGGTAGAAACAAAGGCTGAAAAATAACAATGGCCGCTCCGACCACCCGAAACAGCTCGAATTGACGGGTATATAATAAAAATTTTTTAGGCCTCTGAGTTCCTGGAACAAAAATGTCCGAAAATCGCACGAATGGTTAATCGAGTCTGATAAAGCGGACTCAAAAACTTGCAAAAGCATCATAAGACATTTGAAGTTACCGGTATGCTATAAACCAATTTCGGGCGAAAATCAGATAACCGTGTAAATGTGATTTATAGTTGTTTATATTGTCTGGAATCGAATAAGATATCTCATGATGCAATTTCGGACACGTGGTAGAAAAAAAGGCTGAAAAATAACAATGGCCGCTCCGACCACCTGAAACTGCTCGAATTGACGGGTATATAATAAACTTTTTTTAGGCCTCTGAGTTCCTGGAACGAAAATGTCCGAAAATCGCACGGATGGTTAATCGAGTCTGATAAAGCGGACTCAAAAACTTGCAAAAGCATCGGAAGACATTTGACGTTACCGGTATGCTATAAACCAATTTCGGGCGAAATCGGATAACCGTGTAAAAGTGACTTATACTTGTTTATAGGGTCTACAATCGAATAAGATATCTCATATTACGATTTCGGACACGTGGTAGAAAAACAGGTTGGAAAATTAAAATGGCCGCTCCGACCACCCGAAACAGCTCGAATTGATGGTTAGATAATAAACGTATTTTAGGCCTTTGAGCTCCGGGACCGAAAATAGCGGAAAATCACACGGATGGTTAATCGAGTCAGATTAAGTGGACTCAAAAATTTGCAAAAACATCAGAAGACATTTGACGTTACCGGTATGCTATAAACCAATTTCGGCCGAAAATGAGATAACCGTTTAAAAGTGATTTATAGTTGTTTATAGGGTCTACAATCGAATAAGATATCTCATGATGCGATTTCGGACACGTGGTAGAAAAACAGGTTGAAAAATAAAAATGGCCGCTCCGACCACCCGAAACTGCTCGAATTGACGGGTATATAATAAACTTTATTTAGGCCTTTGAGTTCCTGGAACGAAAATGTCCGAAAATCGCACGGATGGTTAATCGAGTCTGATAAAGCGGACTCAAAAATTTGCAAAAGCATCGAAAGACTTTTGACGTTACCGGTATGCTATAAACCAATTTCGGCCGAAAATCGGATAACCGTGTCATTGTGATTTATGTTTGTTTATAGGGTCTATAAGAGAATAAGATTCCTCAAGATGCGATTTCAAACACGTGGTAGAAAAACAAGCAGAAAAATAAAAATCGCCGCTACGACCACCCGAGTCAGCTCGAATTGAAGGGTATATAATACACATTTTTTAGGCCTCTAAGCTTCTGAAACAAAAATGACCGAAAATCGAACGGATGGTTAATCGAGTAAGATAAAGAGGGCACAAAAATTTTCGAAAACATCGGAAGAAAGTTGTTGTTACCGGTATGCTATAAACCAATTTCGTCCGAAAATCAGATAACCGTGTAAAAGTGATTTATAGTTGTTTATAAGGTCTAGAATCGAATATGATATCTCATGATGCAATTTCGGACACGTGGTAGAAACAAAGGCTGAAAAATAACAATGGCCGCTCCGACCACCCGAAACTGCTCGAATTGACGGGTATATAATAAACTTTATTTAGGCCTTTGAGTTCCTGGAACGAAAATGTCCGAAAATCGCACGGATGGTTAATCGAGTCTGATAAAGCGGACTCAAAAATTTGCAAAAGCATCGAAAGACTTTTGACGTTACCGGTATGCTATAAACCAATTTCGGCCGAAAATCGGATAACCGTGTCATTGTGATTTATGTTTGTTTATAGGGTCTATAAGAGAATAAGATTCCTCAAGATGCGATTTCAAACACGTGGTAGAAAAACAAGCAGAAAAATAAAAATCGCCGCTACGACCACCCGAGTCAGCTCGAATTGAAGGGTATATAATACACATTTTTTAGGCCTCTAAGCTTCTGAAACAAAAATGACCGAAAATCGAACGGATGGTTAATCGAGTAAGATAAAGAGGGCACCAAAATTTTCGAAAACATCGGAAGAAAGTTGTTGTTACCGGTATGCTATAAACCAATTTCGTCCGAAAATCAGATAACCGTGTAAAAGTGATTTATAGTTGTTTATAAGGTCTAGAATCGAATATGATATCTCATGATGCAATTTCGGACACGTGGTAGAAACAAAGGCTGAAAAATAACAATGGCCGCTCCGACCACCCGAAACAGCTCGAATTGACGGGTATATAATAAAAATTTTTTAGGCCTCTGAGTTCCTGGAACAAAAATGTCCGAAAATCGCACGAATGGTTAATCGAGTCTGATAAAGCGGACTCAAAAACTTGCAAAAGCATCATAAGACATTTGAAGTTACCGGTATGCTATAAACCAATTTCGGGCGAAAATCAGATAACCGTGTAAATGTGATTTATAGTTGTTTATATTGTCTGGAATCGAATAAGATATCTCATGATGCAATTTCGGACACGTGGTAGAAAAAAAGGCTGAAAAATAACAATGGCCGCTCCGACCACCTGAAACTGCTCGAATTGACGGGTATATAATAAACTTTTTTTAGGCCTCTGAGTTCCTGGAACGAAAATGTCCGAAAATCGCACGGATGGTTAATCGAGTCTGATAAAGCGGACTCAAAAACTTGCAAAAGCATCGGAAGACATTTGACGTTACCGGTATGCTATAAACCAATTTCGGGCGAAATCGGATAACCGTGTAAAAGTGACTTATACTTGTTTATAGGGTCTACAATCGAATAAGATATCTCATATTGCGATTTCGGACACGTGGTAGAAAAACAGGTTGGAAAATTAAAATGGCCGCTCCGACCACCCGAAACAGCTCGAATTGATGGTTAGATAATAAACGTATTTTAGGCCTTTGAGCTCCGGGACCGAAAATAGCGGAAAATCACACGGATGGTTAATCGAGTCAGATTAAGTGGACTCAAAAATTTGCAAAAACATCAGAAGACATTTGACGTTACCGGTATGCTATAAACCAATTTCGGCCGAAAATGAGATAACCGTTTAAAAGTGATTTATAGTTGTTTATAGGGTCTACAATCGAATAAGATATCTCATGATGCGATTTCGGACACGTGGTAGAAAAACAGGTTGAAAAATAAAAATGGCCGCTCCGACCACCCGAAACTGCTCGAATTGACGGGTATATAATAAACTTTATTTAGGCCTTTGAGTTCATGGAACGAAAATGTCCGAAAATCGCACGGATGGTTAATCGAGTCTGATAAAGCGGACTCAAAAATTTGCAAAAGCATCGAAAGACTTTTGACGTTACCGGTATGCTATAAACCAATTTCGGCCGAAAATCGGATAACCGTGTCATTGTGATTTATGTTTGTTTATAGGGTCTATAAGAGAATAAGATTCCTCAAGATGCGATTTCAAACACGTGGTAGAAAAACAAGCAGAAAAATAAAAATCGCCGCTACGACCACCCGAGTCAGCTCGAATTGAAGGGTATATAATACACATTTTTTAGGCCTCTAAGCTTCTGAAACAAAAATGACCGAAAATCGAACGGATGGTTAATCGAGTAAGATAAAGAGGGCACAAAAATTTTCGAAAACATCGGAAGAAAGTTGTTGTTACCGGTATGCTATAAACCAATTTCGTCCGAAAATCAGATAACCGTGTAAAAATGATTTATAGTTGTTTATAAGGTCTAGAATCGAATATGATATCTCATGATGCAATTTCGGACACGTGGTAGAAACAAAGGCTGAAAAATAACAATGGCCGCTCCGACCACCCGAAACAGCTCGAATTGACGGGTATATAATAAAAATTTTTTAGGCCTCTGAGTTCCTGGAACGAAAATGTCCGAAAATCGCACGAATGGTTAATCGAGTCTGATAAAGCGGACTCAAAAACTTGCAAAAGCATCAGAAGACATTTGAAGTTACCGGTATGCTATAAACCAATTTCGGGCGAAAATCGGATAACCGTGTAAAAGTGATTTATAGTTGTTTATAGGGTCTACAATCGAATAAGATATCTCATTTTGCGATTTCGGACACGTGGTAGAAAAACAGGCTGAAATATAAAAATGACCGCTCCGTGCACCCATAACTGCTCGAATTGACGGGTATATAATAAACTTTTTTTAGGCCTCTGAGCTCCCGGAACGAAAATGTCGAAAGATCGCACGGATGGTTAATCGAGTCAGATAAAGTGGACTCAAAAATTTGCAAAATCATCAGAAGACATTTGACGTTACCGGTATGGGATAAACCAATTTCGGCCGAAAATCGGATAACTGTGTAGTGATTTATATTTGTTTATAGGGTCTACAATCAAATAAGATATCTCATGTTGCGATTTCGGACACGTGGTAGAAAAACAGGTTGAAAAATAAAAATGGCCACTCCGACCACCCGAAACTGAACGAATTGACGGGTATATAATAAACTTTTTTTTTGCCTCTGAGTTCTTGGAACGAAAATGTCCGAAAATCGCAAGGATGGTTAATCGAGTCTGATAAAGCGGACTCAAAAATTTGCAAAAGCATCGAAAGACATTTGACGTTACCGGTATGCTATAAACCAATTTCAGCCGAAAATCGGATAAACGTGTCATTGTGATTTATGTTTGTTTATAGGGTCTAGAATAGAATAAGATTCCTCCTGATGCGATTTTAAACACGTGGTAGAAAAACAAGCAGAAAAATAAAAATGGCCGCTACGACCTCCTGAGTCAGCTCGAATTGTAGGGTATATAATACACATTTTTTAGGTCTCTAAGCTTCTGAAACAAAAATGACCGAATATCGCACGGATGGTTAATCGAGCCAGATAAAGCGGACTCAAAAAATTGCAAAAACATCAGAAGACATTTGAAGTTACCGGTATGCTATAAACCAATTTCGGCCGAAAATCGGATAACCGTGTAAAAGTGATTTATAGTTGTTTATAGGGTCTACAATCGAATAAGATATCTCATGTTGCGATTTCGGACACGTGGTAGAAAAACAGGCTGAAAAATAAAAATGACCGCTTCGTGCACCCATAACTGCTCGAATTGAAGGGTATATAATTCACTTTTTTTAGGCCTCTGAGCTCCCGGAACTAAAATGTTCGAAAATCGCACAGATGATTAATCGTGTCTGATAAAGCGGACTCAAAAATTTGAAAAAACATCGGAAGACATTTGACGTTACCGGTATGTTATGAACCAATTTCGTTCGAAAATCGGATAATTGTGTAAAAGTGATTTATAGTTGTTTATAGGGTCTACAATCGAATAAGACATCTCATGATGCGATTTCGGACTCGTGATAGAAAAACAGGCTAAAAAATAAAAATGGTCGCTCCGACCACCTAAAACTTCTCGCATTGACGGGTATATAATACACTTTTTTTAGGCCTCTGAGTTCCTGGAAGGATAATGTCCGAAAATCGCACGGATGGTTAATCGAGCCAGATAAAGCGGACTCAAAAATTTGCAAAAATATCAGAAGACAGTTGACGTTACCGGTATGCTATAAACCAATTTCGGCCGAAAATCGGATAACCGTGCAAAAGTGATTTATACTTGTTTATAGGGTCTACAATCGAATAAGATATCTCATATTGCGATTTCGGACACGTGGTAGAAAAACAGGTTGGAAAATTAAAATGGCCGCTCCGACCACCCGAAACAGCTCGAATTGATGGTTAGATAATAAACGTATTTTAGGCCTTTGAGCTCCGGGACCGAAAATAGCGGAAAATCACACGGATGGTTAATCGAGTCAGATTAAGTGGACTCAAAAATTTGCAAAAACATCAGAAGACATTTGACGTTACCGGTATGCTATAAACCAATTTCGGCCGAAAATGAGATAACCGTTTAAAAGTGATTTATAGTTGTTTATAGGGTCTACAATCGAATAAGATATCTCATGATGCGATTTCGGACACGTGGTAGAAAACAGGTTGAAAAATAAAAATGGCCGCTCCGACCACCCGAAACTGCTCGAATTGACGGGTATATAATAAACTTTATTTAGGCCTTTGAGTTCCTGGAACGAAAATGTCCGAAAATCGCACGGATGGTTAATCGAGTCTGATAAAGCGGACTCAAAAATTTGCAAAAGCATCGAAAGACTTTTGACGTTACCGGTATGCTATAAACCAATTTCTGCCGAAAATCGGATAACCGTGTCATTGTGATTTATGTTTGTTTATAGGGTCTATAAGAGAATAAGATTCCTCAAGATGCGATTTCAAACACGTGGTAGAAAAACAAGCAGAAAAATAAAAATCGCCGCTACGACCACCCGAGTCAGCTCGAATTGAAGGGTATATAATACACATTTTTTAGGCCTCTAAGCTTCTGAAACAAAAATGACCGAAAATCGCACGGATGGTTAATCGAGTAAGATAAAGAGGGCACCAAAATTTTCGAAAACATCGGAAGAAAGTTGTTGTTACCGGTATGCTATAAACCAATTTCGTCCGAAAATCAGATAACCGTGTAAAAGTGATTTATAGTTGTTTATAAGGTCTAGAATCGAATATGATATCTCATGATGCAATTTCGGACACGTGGTAGAAACAAAGGCTGAAAAATAACAATGGCCGCTCCGACCACCCGAAACAGCTCGAATTGACGGGTATATAATAAAAATTTTTTAGGCCTCTGAGTTCCTGGAACAAAAATGTCCGAAAATCGCATGAATGGTTAATCGAGTCTGATAAAGCGGACTCAAAAACTTGCAAAAGCATCATAAGACATTTGAAGTTACCGGTATGCTATAAACCAATTTCGGGCGAAAATCAGATAACCGTGTAAATGTGATTTATAGTTGTTTATATTGTCTGGAATCGAATAAGATATCTCATGATGCAATTTCGGACACGTGGTAGAAAAAAAGGCTGAAAAATAACAATGGCCGCTCCGACCACCTGAAACTGCTCGAATTGACGGGTATATAATAAACTTTTTTTAGGCCTCTGAGTTCCTGGAACGAAAATATCCGAAAATCGCACGGATGGTTAATCGAGTCTGATAAAGCGGACTCAAAAACTTGCAAAAGCATCGGAAGACATTTGACGTTACCGGTATGCTATAAACCAATTTCGGGCGAAATCGGATAACCGTGTAAAAGTGACTTATACTTGTTTATAGGGTCTACAATCGAATAAGATATCTCATATTGCGATTTCGGACACGTGGTAGAAAAACAGGTTGGAAAATTAAAATGGCCGCTCCGACCACCTAAAACTTCTCGCATTGACGGGTATATAATACACTTTTTTTAGGCCTCTGAGTTCCTGGAAGGATAATGTCCGAAAATCGCACGGATGGTTAATCGAGCCAGATAAAGCGGACTCAAAAATTTGCAAAAATATCAGAAGACAGTTGACGTTATCGGTATGCTATAAACCAATTTCGGACGAAAATCGGATAACCGTGCAAAAGTGATTTATACTTGTTTATAGGGTCTACAATCGAATAAGATATCTCATATTGCGATTTCGGACACGTGGTAGAAAAACAGGTTGGAAAATTAAAATGGCCGCTCCGACCACCCGAAACAGCTCGAATTGATGGTTAGATAATAAACGTATTTTAGGCCTTTGAGCTCCGGGACCGAAAATAGCGGAAAATCACACGGATGGTTAATCGAGTCAGATTAAGTGGACTCAAAAATTTGCAAAAACATCAGAAGACATTTGACGTTACCGGTATGCTATAAACCAATTTCGGCCGAAAATGAGATAACCGTTTAAAAGTGATTTATAGTTGTTTATAGGGTCTACAATCGAATAAGATATCTCATGATGCGATTTCGGACACGTGGTAGAAAAACAGGTTGAAAAATAAAAATGGCCGCTCCGACCACCCGAAACTGCTCGAATTGACGGGTATATAATAAACTTTATTTAGGCCTTTGAGTTCCTGGAACGAAAATGTCCGAAAATCGCACGGATGGTTAATCGAGTCTGATAAAGCGGACTCAAAAATTTGCAAAAGCATCGAAAGACTTTTGACGTTACCGGTATGCTATAAACCAATTTCGGCCGAAAATCGGATAACCGTGTCATTGTGATTTATGTTTGTTTATAGGGTCTATAAGAGAATAAGATTCCTCAAGATGCGATTTCAAACACGTGGTAGAAAAACAAGCAGAAAAATAAAAATCGCCGCTACGACCACCCGAGTCAGCTCGAATTGAAGGGTATATAATACACATTTTTTAGGCCTCTAAGCTTCTGAAACAAAAATGACCGAAAATCGCACGGATGGTTAATCGAGTAAGATAAAGAGGGCACCAAAATTTTCGAAAACATCGGAAGAAAGTTGTTGTTACCGGTATCCTATAAACCAATTTCGTCCGAAAATCAGATAACCGTGTAAAAGTGATTTATAGTTGTTTATAAGGTCTAGAATCGAATATGATATCTCATGATGCAATTTCGGACACGTGGTAGAAACAAAGGCTGAAAAATAACAATGGCCGCTCCGACCACCCGAAACAGCTCGAATTGACGGGTATATAATAAAAATTTTTTAGGCCTCTGAGTTCCTGGAACAAAAATGTCCGAAAATCGCACGAATGGTTAATCGAGTCTGATAAAGCGGACTCAAAAACTTGCAAAAGCATCATAAGACATTTGAAGTTACCGGTATGCTATAAACCAATTTCGGGCGAAAATCAGATAACCGTGTAAATGTGATTTATAGTTGTTTATATTGTCTGGAATCGAATAAGATATCTCATGATGCAATTTCGGACACGTGGTAGAAAAAAAGGCTGAAAAATAACAATGGCCGCTCCGACCACCTGAAACTGCTCGAATTGACGGGTATATAATAAACTTTTTTTAGGCCTCTGAGTTCCTGGAACGAAAATGTCCGAAAATCGCACGGATGGTTAATCGAGTCTGATAAAGCGGACTCAAAAACTTGCAAAAGCATCGGAAGACATTTGACGTTACCGGTATGCTATAAACCAATTTCGGGCGAAATCGGATAACCGTGTAAAAGTGACTTATACTTGTTTATAGGGTCTACAATCGAATAAGATATCTCATATTGCGATTTCGGACACGTGGTAGAAAAACAGGTTGGAAAATTAAAATGGCCGCTCCGACCACCCGAAACAGCTCGAATTGATGGTTAGATAATAAACGTATTTTAGGCCTTTGAGCTCCGGGACCGAAAATAGCGGAAAATCACACGGATGGTTAATCGAGTCAGATTAAGTGGACTCAAAAATTTGCAAAAACATCAGAAGACATTTGACGTTACCGGTATGCTATAAACCAATTTCGGCCGAAAATGAGATAACCGTTTAAAAGTGATTTATAGTTGTTTATAGGGTCTACAATCGAATAAGATATCTCATGATGCGATTTCGGACACGTGGTAGAAAAACAGGTTGAAAAATAAAAATGGCCGCTCCGACCACCCGAAACTGCTCGAATTGACGGGTATATAATAAACTTTATTTAGGCCTTTGAGTTCCTGGAACGAAAATGTCCGAAAATCGCACGGATGGTTAATCGAGTCTGATAAAGCGGACTCAAAAATTTGCAAAAGCATCGAAAGACTTTTGACGTTACCGGTATGCTATAAACCAATTTCGGCCGAAAATCGGATAACCGTGTCATTGTGATTTATGTTTGTTTATAGGGTCTATAAGAGAATAAGATTCCTCAAGATGCGATTTCAAACACGTGGTAGAAAAACAAGCAGAAAAATAAAAATCGCCGCTACGACCACCCGAGTCAGCTCGAATTGAAGGGTATATAATACACATTTTTTAGGCCTCTAAGCTTCTGAAACAAAAATGACCGAAAATCGAACGGATGGTTAATCGAGTAAGATAAAGAGGGCACAAAAATTTTCGAAAACATCGGAAGAAAGTTGTTGTTACCGGTATGTTATAAACCAATTTCGTCCGAAAATCAGATAACCGTGTAAAAGTGATTTATAGTTGTTTATAAGGTCTAGAATCGAATATGATATCTCATGATGCAATTTCGGACACGTGGTAGAAACAAAGGCTGAAAAATAACAATGGCCGCTCCGACCACCCGAAACAGCTCGAATTGACGGGTATATAATAAAAAATTTTTAGGCCTCTGAGTTCCTGGAACGAAAATGTCCGAAAATCGCACGAATGGTTAAATGAGTCTGATAAAGCGGACTCAAAAACTTGCAAAAGCATCAGAAGACATTTGAAGTTACCGGTATGCTATAAACCAATTTCGGGCGAAAATCGGATAACCGTGTAAAAGTGATTTATAGTTGTTTATAGGGTCTACAATCGAATAAGATATCTCATTTTGCGATTTCGGACACGTGGTAGAAAAACAGGCTGAAAAATAAAAATGACCGCTCCGTGCACCCATAACTGCTCGAATTGACGGGTATATAATAAACTTTTTTTAGGCCTCTGAGCTCCCGGAACGAAAATGTCGAAAGATCGCACGGATGGTTAATCGAGTCAGATAAAGTGGACTCAAAAATTTGCAAAATCATCAGAAGACATTTGACGTTACCGGTATGGGATAAACCAATTTCGGCCGAAAATCGGATAACTGTGTAGTGATTTATATTTGTTTATAGGGTCTACAATCAAATAAGATATCTCATGTTGCGATTTCGGACACGTGGTAGAAAAACAGGTTGAAAAATAAAAATGGCCACTCCGACCACCCGAAACTGAACGAATTGACGGGTATATAATAAACTTTTTTTTTGCCTCTGAGTTCCTGGAACGAAAATGTCCGAAAATCGCAAGGATGGTTAATCGAGTCTGATAAAGCGGACTCAAAAATTTGCAAAAGCATCGAAAGACATTTGACGTTACCGGTATGCTATAAACTAATTTCAGCCGAAAATCGGATAAACGTGTCATTGTGATTTATGTTTGTTTATAGGGTCTAGAATAGAATAAGATTCCTCCTGATGCGATTTTAAACACGTGGTAGAAAAACAAGCAGAAAAATAAAAATGGCCGCTACGACCTCCCGAGTCAGCTCGAATTGTAGGGTATATAATACACATTTTTTAGGTCTCTAAGCTTCTGAAACAAAAATGACCGAATATCGCACGGATGGTTAATCGAGCCAGATAAAGCGGACTCAAAAAATTGCAAAAACATCAGAAGACATTTGAAGTTACCGGTATGCTATAAACCAATTTCGGCCGAAAATCGGATAACCGTGTAAAAGTGATTTATAGTTGTTTATAGGGTCTACAATCGAATAAGATATCTCATGTTGCGATTTCGGACACGTGGTAGAAAAACAGGCTGAAAAATAAAAATGACCGCTTCGTGCACCCATAACTGCTCGAATTGAAGGGTATATAATTCACTTTTTTTAGGCCTCTGAGCTCCCGGAACTAAAATGTTCGAAAATCGCACAGATGGTTAATCGTGTCTGATAAAGCGGACTCAAAAATTTGAAAAAACATCGGAAGACATTTGACGTTACCGGTATGTTATGAACCAATTTCGTTCGAAAATCGGATAATTGTGTAAAAGTGATTTATAGTTGTTTATAGGGTCTACAATCGAATAAGACATCTCATGATGCGATTTCGGACTCGTGATAGAAAAACAGGCTAAAAAATAAAAATGGTCGCTCCGACCACCTAAAACTTCTCGCATTGACGGGTATATAATACACTTTTTTTAGGCCTCTGAGTTCCTGGAAGGATAATGTCCGAAAATCGCACGGATGGTTAATCGAGCCAGATAAAGCGGACTCAAAAATTTGCAAAAATATCAGAAGACAGTTGATGTTACCGGTATGCTATAAAACAATTTCGGCCGAAAATCGGATAACCGTGCAAAAGTGATTTATAGTTGTTTATAGGGTCTACAATCGAATAAGATATTTCATGATGCGATTTCGGACACGTGGTAGAAAAGCAGGCTGAAAAATAAAAATGACCGCTCCTAGCACCCATAACTGCTCTGTTGGGAAATGTGTCCTCAACAATAGTGCGATCACGTAATTAAATCTCTTGACGAGAATGCGCAAGGGATGATACGAAATGATATTAGTCAACTGACAAACATTAATCGGTAATGATTGGCTAGCTAGAGTTTGACATTACTGTCGTATGACGGTGGTGGTCAGTTGATCCCTTTAGGTCACACATATAGGACAATTCCCTTAATTGATAAAGTGATCAAATGTATATTGATACGATTTGATCATATTCCTTAAACTCGTATACCGAGAAATCAGAGGTTAAATCTTATTGTAAGATTTATGTTTATAATTGAAACGTGTCAATTATTTAAACAATGAATGATATTTTATAATATCGTGATTGGAATGAATCGGGTTATAATTATTACAAGAGTTGTAGATCGGATTGACGATTATTATGAATGACCATTTTATATTAGTAATTATGAATTACTTGTCAACTTGATAAATGTGATTTGTTTAATTTATAAATAATATTTATTTGATAAATATTTATGTTTTAAATTAAAACAATTGTATGACATTATGACATATTGTATGTCACATAATGTACAAATTATACAATTGACAAAGTTGTAAAATGAAGTCCATTTTAAGCTAAGGTGGGACGGATTAGTGGAGGTAGTTGCGGGATGATTAGTGTGTTAATTACTCTTAAGACACAATCATTAAAGGGTGCCTTGAGACTATTACCTAGAGCCACCCTAGACACATTGAGAAGAGAAAATGTTCCCTTGTGTGTCATCCCATACCCGGCCACCCATAACCCTAAGCACCACTTCATAAATATTGTGAAATGCTCACAAATGATTCTATTCTAATCTCTTGCAAAATTTTCTAAGTAAGAAAAACTCCTTAAAAACCACTTAAAATTATTATAGAGATAATAATATATACTTTATTAGTTATAGTATTTGATTTAATATTTCTAATAAAGATTAGTACATTGTTTAAGGCAAAACCGATTCTTGCACTAGCATACTCAAGGTTTCGGTTCCATTAAGGGTGTCTTGGGTGCATCATAGAGGAGGTGTTCTTGTTGAATACTTTGGAGGATCATCCTAGCATTATTTGGACCGAGAGTAAGGGTTCAAATCTTTCTATTTCCGCATAAGATTTAGCATGCATAAGATCTAAAAGTTTATTAATTAAAATGTTAATTAAAATTTTATTTAGTATGACTAAAATCATTAGGTTATGAGTTTTAAACCTAACAATTAGTATCAGAGCAACAAGGTCGTTTGCATGCTATTCGTTTAATTTTTACGAAGTTATTAGGATAACAAAAAAAATAAAATTGATATTTCTTTTCGTATATGATATGGCCGAAATAATTTATACAGGAATACCTACTGATTCTAAATGTATTTTAGGATATTTGGAATATATTTTGCATATATATTGTTCATTGGTATTTTTATTTTTGGTATTATTGTTTATATGGTCTAAAATCGAATAAGATATCTCATGATGCAATTTCGGACACGTGGTAGAAAAAAAGGCTGAAAAATAACAATGGCCGCTCCGACGACCTGAAACGGCTCGAATATACGGGTATATAATAAACTTTTGTTAGGCCTCTGAGTTCCTGGAACGAAAATGTCCAAAAATCGCACGGATGGTTAATCGAGTCTGATAAAGCGGACTCAAAAACTTGCAAAAGCATCGGAAGACATTTGACGTTACCGGTATGCTATAAACCAATTTCGGGCGAAAATCGGATAACCGTGTAAAAGTGACTTATACTTGTTTATAGGGTCTACAATCGAATAAGATATCTCATATTGCGATTTCGGACACGTGGTAGAAAAACAGGTTGGAAAATTAAAATGGCCGCTCCGACCACCCGAAACAGCTCGAATTGATGGTAAGATAATAAACGTATTTTAGGCCTCTGAGCTCCGGGACCGAAAATGTTGGAAAATCACATGGATAGTTAATCGAGTCAGATTAACCGGACTCAAAAATTTGCAAAAACATCAGAAGACATTTGACGTTACCGGTATGCTATAAACCAATTTCGGCCGAAAATGAGATAACCGTTTAAAAGTGATTTATAGTTGTTTATAGGGTCTACAATCGAATAAGATATATCATGATGCGATTTCGGACACATGGTAGAAAAACAGGTTGAAAAATAAAAATGGCCGCTCCGACCACCCGAAACTACTCGAATTAACGGGTATATAATAAACTTTATTTAGGCCTTTGAGTTCCTGGAACGAAAATGTCCGAAAATCGCACGGATGGTTAATCGAGTCTGATAAAGCGGACTCAAAAATTTGCAAAAGCATCGAAAGACTTTTGACGTTACCGGTATGCTATAAACCAATTTCGGGTGAAAATCGGATAACCGTGTCATTGTGATTTATGTTTGTTTATAGGGTCTAGAAGAGAATAAGATTCCTCAAGATGCGATTTCAAACACGTGCTAGAAAAACAAGCAGAAAAATAAAAATGGCCGCTACGACCACCCGAGTCAGCTCGAATTGAAGGGTATATAATACACATTTTTTAGGCCTCTAAGCTTCTGAAACAAAAATGACCGAAAATCGCACGGATGGTTAATCGAGTAAGATAAAGAGGGCACAAAAATTTTCGAAAACATCGGAAGAAAGTTGTTACCGGTATGCTAGAAACCAATTTCGTCCGAAAATTGGATAACCGTGTAAATGTGATTTATAGTTGTTTATATGGTCTAGAATCGAATAAGATATCTCATGATGCAATTTCGGACACGTGGTAGAAAAAAAGGCTGAAAAATAACAATGGCCGCTCCGACCACCTGAAACGGCACGAATTGACGGGTATATAATAAACTTTTTTTAGGCCTCTGAGTTCCTGGAACGAAAATGTTCGAAAATCGCACGGATGGTTAATCGAGTCTGATAAAGCGGACTCAAAAACTTGCAAAAGCATCGGAAGACATTTGACGTTACCGGTATGCTATAAACCAATTTCGGGCGAAACTCGGATAACCGTGTAAAAGTGACTTATACTTGTTTATAGGGTCTACAATCGAATAAGATATCTCATATTGCGATTTCGGACACGTGGTAGAAAAACAGGTTGGAAAATTAAAATGGCCGCTCCGACCACCCGAAACAGCTCGAATTGATGGTAAGATAATAAACGTATTTTAGGCCTCTGAGCTCCGGGACCGAAAATGTCGGAAAATCACACGGATGGTTAATCGAGTCAGATTAAGCGGACTCAAAAATTTGCAAAAACATCAGAAGACATTCGACGTTACCGGTATGCTATAAACCAATTTCGGCCGAAAATGAGATAACCGTTTAAAAGTGATTTATAGTTGTTTATAGGGTCTAATTAACAGGTTGAAAAATAAAAATTTCGGTAGAAAAACAGGTTGAAAAATAAAAATGGCCGCTCCGACCACCCGAAACTGCTCGAATTAACGGGTATATAATAAACTTTATTTAGGCCTTTGAGTTCCTGGAACGAAAATGTCCGAAAATCGCACGGATGGTTAATCGAGTCTGATAAAGCGGACTCAAAAATTTGCAAAAGCATCGAAAGACTTTTGACGTTACCGGTATGCTATAAACCAATTTCGGGTGAAAATCGGATAACCGTGTCATTGTGATTTATGTTTGTTTATAGGGTCTAGAAGAGAATAAGATACCTCAAGATGCGATTACAAACACGTGCTAGAAAAACAAGCAGAAAAATAAAAATGGCCGCTACGACCACCCGAGTCAGCTCGAATTGAAGGGTATATAATACACATTTTTTAGGCCTCTAAGCTTCTGAAACAAAAATGATCGAAAATCGCACGGATGGTTAATCGAGTAAGATAAAGAGGGCACAAAAATTTTCGAAAACATCGGAAGAAAGTTGTTACCGGTATGCGATAAACCAATTTCGTCCGAAAATTGGATAACCGTGTAAATGTGATTTATAGTTGTTTATATTGTCTAGAATCGAATAAGATATCTCATGATGCAATTTCGGACACGTGGTAGAAAAAAGGCTGAAAAATAACATTGGCCGCTCCGACCACCTGAAACGGCTCGAATTGACGGGTATATAATAAACTTTTTTTAGGCCTCTGAGTTCCTGGAACGAAAATGTCCGAAAATCGCACGGATGGTTAATCGAGTCTGATAAAGCGGACTCAAAAACTTGCAAAAGCATCGGAAGACATTTGACGTTACCGGTATGCTATAAACCAATTTCGGGCGAAAATCGGATAACCGTGTAAAAGTGACTTATACTTGCTTATAGGGTCTACAATCGAATAAGATATCTCATATTGCGATTTCGGACGACACGTGGTAGAAAAACAGGTTGGAAAATTAAAATGGCCGCTCCGACCACCCGAAACAGCTCGAATTGATGGTTAGATAATAAACGTATTTTAGGCCTCTGAGCTCCGGGACCGAAAATAGCGGAAAATCACACGGATGGTTAATCGAGTCAGATTAAGTGGACTCAAAAATTTGCAAAAACATCAGAAGACATTTGACGTTACCGGTATTCTATAAACCAATTTCAGCCGAAAATGAGATAACCGTTTAAAAGTGATTTATAGTTGTTTATAGGGTCTACAATCGAATAAGATATCTCATGATGCGATTTCGGACACGTGGTAGAAAAACAGGTTGAAAAATAAAAATGGCCGCTCCGACCACCCGAAACTGCTCGAATTGACGGGTAAATAATAAACTTTATTTAGGCCTTTCAGTTCCTGGAACGAAATGTCCGAAAATCGCACGGATGGTTAATCGAGTCTGATAAAGCGGACTCAAAAATTTGCAAAAGCATCGAAAGACTTTTGACGTTACCGGTATGCTATAAACCAATTTCGGCCGAAAATCGGATAACCGTGTCATTGTGATTTATGTTTGTTTATAGGGTCTATAAGAGAATAAGATTCCTCAAGATGCGATTTCAAACACGTGGTAGAAAAACAAGCAGCAAAATAAAAATCGCCACTACGACCACCCGAGTCAGCTCGAATGGAAGGGTATATAATACACATTTTTTAGGCCTCTAAGCTTCTGAAACAAAAATGACCGAAAATCGAACGGATGGTTAATCGAGTAAGATAAAGAGGGCACAAAAATTTTCGAAAACATCGGAAGAAAGTTGTTGTTACCGGAATGCTATAAACCAATTTCGTCCGAAAATCAGATAACCGTGTAAAAGTGATATATAGTTGTTTATAAGGTCTAGAATCGAATATGATATCTCATGATGCAATTTCGGACACGTGGTAGAAACAAAGGCTGAAAAATAACAATGGCCGCTCCGACCACCCGAAACGGCTCGAATTGACGGGTATATAATAAAATTTTTTTAGGCCTCTGAGTTCCTGGAACGAAAATGTCCGAAAATCGCACGAATGGTTAATCGAGTCTGATAAAGGGGACTCAAAAACTTGCAAAAGCATCAGAAGACATTTGACGTTACCGGTATGCTATAAACGAATTTCGGGCGAAAATCGGATAACCGTGTAAAAGTGATTTATAGTTGTTTATAGGGTCTACAATCGAATAAGATATCTCATTTTGCGATTTCGGACACGTGGTAGAAAAACAGGCTGAAAAATAAAAATGACCGCTCCGTGCACCCATAACTGCTCGAATTGACGGGTATATAATAAACTTTTTTTAGGCCTCTGAGCTCCCGGAACGAAAATGACGAAAAATCGCACGGATGGTTAATCGAGTCAGATAAAGTGGACTCAAAAATTTGCAAAATCATCAGAAGACATTTGACGTTACCGGTATGCGATAAACCAATTTCGGCCGAAAATCGGATAACTGTGTAGTGATTTATATTTGTTTATAGGGTCTACAATCGAATAAGATATCTCATATTGCGATTTCGGACACGTGGTAGAAAAACAGGTTGGAAAATAAAAATGCCACTCCGACCACCCGAAACTGAACGAATTGACGGGTATATAATAAACTTTTTTTTTGCCTCTGAGTTCCTGGAACGAAAATGTGCAAAAATCGCAAGGATGGTTAATCGAGTCTGATAAAGCGGACTCAAAAATTTGCAAAAGCATCGAAAGACATTTGACGTTACCGGTATGCTATAAACCAATTTCGGCCGAAAATCGGATAAACGTGTCATTGTGATTTATGTTTGTTTATAGGGTCTAGAATAGAATAAGATTCCTCCTGATGCGATTTTAAACACGTGGTAGAAAAACAAGCAGAAAAATAAAAATGGCCGCTACGACCTCCCGAGTCAGCTCGAATTGTAGGGTATATAATACACATTTTTTAGGCCTCTAAGCTTCTGAAACAAAAATGACCGAATATCGCACGGATGGTTAATCGAGCCAGATAAAGCGGACTCAAAAAATTGCAAAAACATCAGAAGACATTTAAAGTTACCGGTATGCTATAAACCAATTTCGGCCGAAAATCGGATAACCGTGTAAAAGTGATTTATAGTTGTTTATTGGGTCTACAATCGAATAAGATATCTCATGTTGCGATTTCGGACACGTGGTAGAAAAACAGGCTGAAAAATAAAAATGACCGCTCCGTGCACCCAAAACTGCTCGAATTGAAGGGTATATAATTCACTTTTTTTAGGCCTCTGAGCTCCTAGAACTAAAATGTTCGAAAATCGCACAGATGGTTAATCGTGTCTGATAAAGCGGACTCAAAAATTTGAAAAAACATCGGAAGACATTTGACGTTACCGGTATGCTATTAACCAATTTCGTTCGAAAATCGGATAATTGTGTAAAAGTGATTTATAGTTGTTTATAGGGTCTACAATCGAATAAGACATCTCATGATGCGATTTCGGACTCGTGGTAGAAAAACAGGCTAAAAAATAAAAATGGTCGCTCCGACCACCTAAAACTTCTCGCATTGACGGGTATATAATACACTTTTTTAAGGCCTCTGAGTTCCTGGAAGGATAATGTCCGAAAATCGCATGGATGGTTAATCGAGCCAGATAAAGCGGACTCAAAAATTTGCAAAAATATCAGAAGACAGTTGACGTTACCGGTATGCTATAAACCAATTACGGCCGAAAATCGGATAACCGTGCAAAAGTGATTTATAGTTGTTTATAGGGTCTACAATCGAATAAGATATTTCATGATGCGATTTCGGACACGTGGTAGAAAAGCAGGCTGAAAAATAAATATGACCGCTCCTAGCACCCATAACTGCTCTGTTGGGAAATGTGTCCTCAACAATAGTGCGATCACGTAATTAAATCTCTTGACGAGAATGCGCAAGGGATGATACGAAATGATATTAGTCAACTGACAAACATTAATCGGTAATGATTGGCTAGCTAGAGTTTGACATTACTGTCGTATGACGGTGGTGGTCAGTTGATCCCTTTATGTCACACATATAGGACAATTCCCTTAATTGATAAAGTGATCAAATGTATATTGATACGATTTGATCATATTCCTTAAACTCGTATACCGAGAAATCAGAGGTTAAATCTTATTGTAAGATTTATGTTTATAATTGAAACGTGTCAATTATTTAAACAATGAACGATATTTTATAATATCGTGATTGGAATGAATCGGGGTATTATAATTATTTCAAGAGTTGTAGATCGGATTGACGATCATTATGAATGACCATTTTATATTAGTAATTATGAATTACTTGTCAACTTGATAAATGTGATTTGTTTAATTTATAAATAATATTTATTTGATAAATATTTATGTTTTAAATTAAAACAATTGTATGACATTATGACATATTGTATGTCACATAATGTACAAATTATACAATTGACAAGTTGTAAAATGAAGTCCATTTTAAGCTAAGGTGGGACAAATTAGTGGAGGTAGTTGCGGGATGATTAGTGTGTTAATTACTCTTAAGACACAATCATTAAAGGGTGCCTTGAGAACATTACCTAGAGCCACCCTAGACACATTGAGAAGAGAAAATGTTCCCTTGTGTGTAATCCCATACCCGGCCACCCATAACCCTAAGCACCACTTCATAAATATTGTGAAATGCTCACAAATGATTCTATTCTAATCTCTTGCAAAATTTTCTAAGTAAGAAAAACTCCTTAAAAACCACTCAAAATTATTATAGAGATAATAATATATACTTTATTAGTTATAGTATTTGATTTAATATTTCTAATAAAGATTAGTACATTGTTTAAGGCAAAACCGATTCTTGCACTAGCATACTCAAGGTTTCGGTTCCATTAAGGGTGTCTTGGGTGCATCATAGAGGAGGTGTTCTTGTTGAATACTTTGGAGGATCATCCTAGCATTATTTGGACCGAGAGTAAGGGTTCAAATCTTTCTATTTCCGCATAAGATTTAGCATGCATAAGATCTAAAAGTTTATTAATTAAAATGTTAATTAAAATTTTATTTAGTATGACTAAAATCATTAGGTTATGAGTTTTAAACCTAACAATTGGTATCAGAGCAACAAGGTTGTTTGCATGCTATTCGTTTAATTTTTACGAAGTTATTAGGATAACAAAAAAAAAAAAATTGATATTTCTTTTCTTATATGATATGGACGAAATAATTTATACAGGAATACCTACTGATTCTAAATGTATTTTAGGATATTTGGAATATATTTTGCATATATATTGTTCATTGGTATTTTTATTTTCGGTTTTATTAGTTTTTAATGGTTAAAAATGTTTATTTTTTGGGAAAAGTAGTTATAATAAGATTCTGGCCTAGATTTTTCAGTATGTTTTCACATGTATTTCCTATGATATGAATATGAATTTCATAAATTATGGAGTTGAAATACATGGTTTATGAATTTTAAATGTTAAAATGCCATAAAATGAATAAAAATGGGTTTGTATAGTTATATTACGAATTTGACTATAAAAATTTATGAGTATGTCACATGCAATATTTAAAATGTATACTAAATTTTCGAGAAATTTATCTCATATATTGCATTATTATAGATTTTTAATGTAAATATCGGGTAATTAGTGACATTATTTCGACTTTAATAGTTTAAGTTGGAATTTGGCCATAAAGATTTAACACGATGTCATATATAATATTTCCAGCATGTATAAAAATTTCGAGATTTTTATTTAATTTTATGCTTGAGAAAAAATTTTAATGTTTAAAATTGTACGATATATGACGTAAATCGTTAAAAATAGCAATAGTTGTTAAATTGGCCGGAAAATTTAACCTATATTTGTCATATTTGATATGTTCATCAACATATTTTTCTTGGGAGCCAAAAGTTTCTGTTTTTATTTAATTTTTATTTGTTAAAAAGTTACATTTAAAATTGAATAATAAGAGTCATTTTATTTAAAATTTCGGCTAATTGGGCAGTGTGCCATTTATTTTTATGTCCATTTCATGTTCCTAAAGTATTTTGGAAAGTGTCAAAATTTTATTAGTATTTTATTTGCATTTATGGAACTAATTATTTAATTTTCCGACTTAAAATGCTCGTTTTACGTATTATTTTTGAAATAAATATTAAAACCGTATAAATACTAATATTTTAAAGTTCTGAAATTTTAAGAACATTCTAGAATTTTCAAAATTTGAATTTTGTTATTTTCGAAATTTTTATGACTTTTTGAATTTAATATTATTTTTCCCGCAAAACCGAGTAATACCGAACAATATTATTATAATAAGTTAAGTCATGTTCAAAGTTGGAGTAAGACTAAATTTTGAAACCTAAATGAGTTGGGATGATTAACTTAAGAGTGAATTCTGATTCACATAATGCATAGTTTTGTTAATCGTTAAAACACGCAATTTCATAAAACCGAGGTATACGATAACTATTTATATAAATGATATTTAAATAGGACGATTTGGCTTAGGGTTTGCATGTTAGTTCATATTCATAAGCATTGCATATTTTAATTATGATTGTCATGATTTTATTTACGTAATTTTGGATTATGTAATTTACTTAGTATGGCCTTAGTTTTTAAATCGGTATTTCCCGTAATGTAAGGGGTTACCGATTCGGATGTAATTAATGTGATCTCGTATCACTTTATTTATAGTTTTTCTATTTTATAATGTATAAAGTAGACTAGAAAAGTTGTAATTTTTGTAAATTCCGGTGAGCCTTGAAGACGATGCCATTCGGAAAGGAGTTCCGACCAAGACGGTGTTTACCTTGGGAAGCGTGCCTCGTGAAGTTCAAGGGACCAAAGGAGTTGGTTTCCGAATTTGTACTTTTATTATTTCTTTTCTAGGAAAGGCCATACTAGGGTTTATTTTTATGCTTTTATTTTGCTTTATATGTTTGCATGCATAGCCAAATCGTCATATCATGTCATGTATCTTATTCAATTTATTCGACCTAGTCAATATTTTATCAATAATTCACCGACTTAGTTCACTTAAACGGATATATATAATAATTTTGACTAGATCTCTTACAAATGAATATTGAGACTTAGCCTTACCAAAAAGTATAGACCCATGAATCCCTTCTTCACAAACATGTAGGCTCGGCTACACCGGGGTACTAAAATTGTCTCGTTGGGTAAGTGGGGTAATAAGATTACACCTTGAAATTTGGTCGATCTCAACGAAAGTATTTGTAACCGTAGTTGCAATATGTTCGGGCTAAAGACGATTTTTTAGAAAATTGTCGACCGAGAGTTCTAAGGTAGAACCGATTAAAAGGTTAATCCACCAAATTATACCAATACGGGTTGAATCGGCTATACCGTGCCCGAATTAGTATGGGTTTGGGTCTCGGGATTGTTTACTTAATTGGGTAAGAGATCATTAAGTAAATAACTAAAACTTGTTTAAAATTATTTACGAGTTTTAAAAATGATGTTGTTTTAATTCCTTTATTTTTATTGTAGTTTAATTTTCAACATCATGAATGGCAACCAACGCTCCACCTCTCACTAACGTTTCATGGCTTCGATCCTTTATGGATCGTTGCAAACTCGATAAGCATGGTTCCAATGTTAAGGATTGGGATGCACAATTACTTTTGGCCGCTCAAGGTGACGATAAGACTCGTTACCTATCCGAAGCCGCTCCGACCGCTCCGACCGCTCGTTCCGCGGTCCAAACTCTTGAGGCCTATGAAGCCTACATGAAAGAGTCCTCCGCTCTTAAAAATGTGCTTATCTTGTCCATGGAGCCGGATCTCCAAAGGAGTATGATCAATTTAACCACATCATATGAGATATACACCAAACTTGCGACAATGTTTTCGCAAACTCCAAGGGTGATTCAATTTGAGGCAGCTTCCGCCTTCTTCGACATTTGCTTGAAGGAGGGGCAAAAGATAAGCCCTCATGTACTCAAACTAGTTGAGCTTGCGGAGACTCTAAAAGTACAAGGAGTTGATGTTCCCGACTCACTCATAATTGACCGAGTCCTTCACTTTCTCAATAAGGTGAAATCGTATGCTCAATTCCGGGTGAATTTTAATATGCGAAATCAAGAGACCACATTGGATGAATTGCATAAGATGCTTGTCCAAGCCGAGAGGGATATGGGACTTCATGAAAGTTCCACTAAGGATGTTTTGAACATCGAGAAGAAAGGAAAAACGAACTTCAAGAGGAATTCCTTCAAAGGCAAGGGCAAGAAAACGTTCAAGCCCAAACCGGCCAAAGAAAAGACCTTTTCGAAAGGCGCTTCCACCTCATCTTATAAATCCGAAGACAAGTGCCATTATTGCACGAGGTTAGGACATTGGAAGCGTAATTGCCCCAAATACTTGAGCGATCTCAATAATGGAAAGGCAAACGCCGTAGGTAATAATTCTCGTTTAAATTCATGTTACTTTATCAACTCATGTATAGTGATACAAATTGTTGATATTTACCCCTTTTTAATTGTTTTAAAGGGCCACCTCCTAATGACAAAGGCAAGGAGAAGGAAGCATGAAGTTCCTTACTTGGATGACTATGGTAGCATCCAATTGATTGAAAACTTAAGAGCTTGGCTCTAATTTTCATTATTGTCTACTTTCATATTTTGCATTTTATTTCTAGAACAATTTACTTTCTTGTAAGACAAGGATTTGAATCCTAAAACAATGGTTGTAATTTTGGATATTAGTGACTTGGTTTTCAACCCAAGTGTACTACTTTTGTTCTTAATCAATTCCTTGATTTCTAAAATGAATTGCATACCTTGTTAAAACATGAATAATGTAATCAAAGTGTTGATCAAAACGGAGAACTACACCACATGAGATACTTTCAATCAAATTAAGAAATCATCAGTTCATTATAAGATTTTCATTTTAAGTGAAAATGAGAATGAGTTCAACACATCTATAAAACTTTTAAATCATTCACATACCTTTGTTTAATCGAAAATTACTATCCTTATACGAATAAAGGTTATTGTTAAAAGGATAGAGTGGGAGAGAATATTTCGCCGCAAACCAATGATATAAATACAGGATCTTAGAGAAGAATCCTACATGGGAGTCTTAAGAAGAACCCTAAGTGAATGAATAAAAGAAATTACGAGAGGACACTGAAGAAACTACGGGAGGACACAAGAAGAAATCATCTCAATTCTCTCAATGTAGTTATAAGGGAATATCATGTCATTTTCGTCTCGAGGAAACGAAGACATGAAAGATGTGATGTTGATTGAATGGAGGTAGATCACTATAGGGATAGTGATAGTAATAATGATTGAAGTGATAGCAAAGATTCATATGCGAGAAATGAAAGGTTCATTTAAAAATCGAGTAATATTGTTTTTAGTGGGAGCGATGTTCATTAGAAAATTGAACGTACCATTTAGAGAGGATGGATGATTCTTTAAAGTGTAAAGAATAAGAGGTTCTCAATTCTAGATGAACAAACACCTTATATCATACGATCATGGAGCTTCACAAGAAAGTTTATTATATTGATAATAAAAGGTCACCCATTAGAAATCAAAATGGTTAGGTATGAATAACCTTGATCAAATAGCCAAGATGATTGAAAATAATTAGAGTGATGAAATCATAAATAACTACAATATATATTTCAGTACATAAGTGACTAGATAATTTGGAGTGTTCTTAATCCCTCTAGTATATCAATACGTCACGAGTTATAAGATAACAGTGGGAGCCTTCCTCGGGAAAGGAAACTCAAAATCTAGAAAGAGTTCTAGACATGTACTCAAATAAAATCATATTGTGCGAGATAATATGAGTGAGAAGGAGACCAAAATTTGTAAGTTTTGCAATCATGAATGAAAGATTTATTCGCAAAACGCTAATACAAATAGATGATCGTGCATCAAATGCAATGAAATAGTATTGACTGTTTTTGCATGACAATGTCATTTGAGTTATAATTAACTCAAAATAAAAGGATACTTTGTCAAAATCCAAATGGGTTGTAAGAGACAATTTTGAACCCCATAAAGTGAACTGGATTAACTTAGTATAGCCTCTAGCCGCTTGCATAAGGTGACATCTCAAAGCGACTTAAATGTGAGGCGACTGATGGCAAGTTCAAGTGCCATAGAGTCATATGTGATGACTAGTCGATCACACAGGCAGACTGCAAGAGACACTCTGTCGGGCAAAGTGACCGCTTATAGAGTTCTGGAAATTTTATAATAGCCGGGTCGTGGCAAGAGCTGCTATAGTATTCTTATGAGTCAATTCTTAGACTAAAGACTACTCTCCCAAGATGGTACAGTTTTGGCATAACCTTGATCCATTCTCTACGACTTTTCGTAACTGGAGTCAAATGGGATTGCTTTGGGTTGTGACTGACTGTGACTTGTTGAAGGAAGTAGAACGATAGAAATTGTCCACCCCTTGTCAGGGTTCTTCAAATCTCAAGGCCACTCGAGGAGAAGTTAACTGGAAATGCGTGGCTACGCTCGGAAGGTATCTATGGTAGATAAATCACTTTTACACGGTTATCCGATTTTCGGACGAAATTGGTTTATAGCATATTGGTAACGTCAAATGTCTTCTGATGTTTTTGCAAATTTTTGAGTCCGCTTTAACTGACTTGATTAGCCATCGGTGCGATTTTCCGACATTTTCGTTCCGGGAGCTCAGAGGCCTAAAAAACGTCTATTATCTAACTATCAATTCGAGCTGTTTCGGGTGGTCGGAGCGGCCATTTTTATTTTTCAACCTGTTTTTCCACCACGTGTCCGAAATCGCATCATGAGATATCATATTCGATTCTAGACCCTATAAACAACTATAAATCACTTTTACACGGTTATCCGATTTTCGGCCGAAATTGGTTTATAGCATACGGGTAACGTCAAATGTCTTTCGATGCTTTTGCAAATTTTTGAGTCCACTTTATCAGACTCGATTAACCATCCGTGGGATTTTCAGACATTTTCGTTCCAGAAACTCAAAGGCCTAAAAAAAGTTTATTATACACCCGTCAATTCGAGCAGTTTTGGGTGGTCGGAGCGGCCATTTTTATTTTTCAACCTGTTTTTCTACCACGTGTCCGAAATCGCATCATGAGATATCTTATTCGATTGTAGACCCTATAAACAACTATAAATCACTTTTACACGGTTATCCGATTTTCGGCCGAAATTGGTTTATAGAATACCGGTAACGTCAAATGTCTTCTTATGTTTTTGCAAATTTTTGAGTCCGCTTTATCTGACTTGATTAGCCATCGGTGCGATTTTCCGACATTTTCGTTCCGGGAGCTCAGAGGCCTAAAAAACGTCTATTATCTAATTATCAATTCGAGCTGTTTCGGGTGGTCGGAGCGGCCATTTTTAATTTTCAACCTGTTTTTCTACCACGTGTCCGAAATCGCATCATGAGATATCTTATTCGATTCTAGACCCTATAAACAACTATAAATCACTTTTACACGGTTATCCGATTTTCGGCCGAAATTGGTTTATAGCATACCGGTAACGTCAAATGTCTTCTGATGTTTTTGCAAATTTTTGAGTCCGCTTTATCAGACTCAATTAACCATCCGTGCGATTTTCGTACATTTCGTTCCAGGAACTCAGAGGCCTAAAAAAAGTTTATTATATACCCATCAATTCGAGCCGTTTCCAGTGGTCGGAGCAGCAATTGTTATTTTTCAGCCTTTTTTTCTACCACGTGTCCGAAAATGCATCATGAGATATCTTATTCGATTCTAGACCCTATAAACAACTAGAAATCACTTTTACACGTTTATCCGATTTTCGGACGAAATTGGTTTATAGCATAACGGTAAAAACAACTTTCTTCCGATGTTTTCGAAATTTTTTGTGCCCTCTTTAGCTTACTCGATTAACCATCCGTGCGATTTTCGGTCATTTTTGTTTCAGAAGCTTACAGGCCTAAAAAAGGTGTAATATATACCCTTCAATTCGAGCTGACTCGGGTGGTCGTAGCGGCCATTTTTATTTTTCTGTTTGTTTTTCTACCACGTGTTTGAAATCGCATCTTGAGGATTCTTATTCTATTCTAGACCCTATAAACAAACCATAAATCACAATGACACGGTTATCCGATTTTCGGCCGAAATTGGTTTATACCATACTGGTAACGTCAAATGTCGTTCGATGCTTTTGCAAATTTTTGAGTCCGCTTTATCAGACTCGATTAACCATCCGTGCGATTTTCGGACATTTTCGTTCCAGGAACTCATAGGCCTAAAAAAAGTTTTATTATATACCCGTCAATTCGAGCATTTTCGGGTGGTCGGAGCGGCCATTTTTATTTTTCAGCCTTTTTTTCTACCACGTGTCCGAAATTGCGTCATGAGATATCTTATTCGATTCTAGACCCTATAAACAACTATAAATCACTTTACACGGTTATCCGATTTTCGGACGAAATTGGTTTATAGCATACCGGTAACAACAACTTTCTTCCGATGTTTTCGAAAATTTTGTGCTCACTTTATCTTACTCGATTAACCATCCGTGCGATTTTCGGTCATTTTTGTTTCAGAAGCTTAGAGGCCTAAAAAATGTGTATTACATACCCTTCAATTCGAGCTGACTCGGGTGGTCGTAGCGGCCATTTTTTTTTTTTGCTTGTTTTTCTACCACGTGTTTGAAATCGCATCTTGAGGAGTCTTATTCTATTCTAGACCCTATAAACAAACATAAATCACAATGACACGGTTATCCTATTTTCGGCCGAAATTGGTTTATAGCATACCGGTAACACCAAATGTCTTTTGATGCTTTTGCAAATTTTTGAGTCCGCTTTATCAGACTCGATTAACCATCCGTGGGATTTTCGGACATTTTCGTTCCAGGAACTCAAAGGCCTAAAAAAATTTTATTATATACCCGTCAATTCGAGCAGTTTCGGGTGGTCGGAGCGGCCATTTTTATTTTTCGACCTGTTTTTCTACCACGTGTCCGAAATCGCATCATGAGATATCTTATTCGATTCTAGACCCTATAAACAACTATAAATCACTTTTACACGGTTATCCGATTTTCGGCCGAAATTGGTTTATAGCATACCGGTAACGTCAAATGTCTTCTGATGTTTTTGCAAATTTTTGAGTCCGCTTTATCAGACTCGATTAACCATCCGTGCGATTTTCGGACATTTTCGTTCAAGGAACTCCGAGGCCTAAAAAAAGTTTATTATATACCCGTCAATTCGAGCAGTTTCGGGTGGTCGGAGCGGCCATTTTTATTTTTCAGCCTTTTTTCTACCACGTGTCCGAAATTGCATCATGAGATATCTTATTCGATTCTAGACCCTATAAACAACTATAAATCACTTTTACACGGTTATCCGATTTTCGGACAAAATTGGTTTATAGCATACCGGTAACAACTTTCTTCCGATGTTTTCAAAAATTTTGTGCCCACTTTATCTTACTCGATTAACCATCCGTGCGATTTTCGGTCATTTTTGTTTCAGAAGCTTAGAGGCCTAAAAAATGTGTATTATATACCCTTCAATTCGAGCTGACTCGGGTGGTCGTAGCAGCCATTTTTATTTTTCTGCTTGTTTTTCTACCACGTGTTTGAAATCGCATCTTGAGGAGTCTTATTCTATTCTAGACCCTATAAACAAACATAAATCACAATGACACGGTTATCCGATTTTCGGCCGAAATTGGTTTATAGCATACCGGTAACGCCAAATGTCTTTCGATGCTTTTGCAAATTTTTGAGTCCGCTTTATCAGACTCGATTAACCATCGGTGGGATTTTCGGACATTTTCGTTCCAGGAACTCAAAGGCCTAAAAAAAGTTTATTATATACCCGTCAATTCGAGCAGTTTCGGGTGGTCGGAGCGGCCATTTTTATTTTTCAACCTGTTTTTCTACCACGTGTCCGAAATCGCATCATGAGATATCTTATTCGATTGTAGACCCTATAAACAACTATAAATCACTTTTACACGGTTATCCGATTTTCGGCCGAAATTGGTTTACAGTATACCGGTAACGTCAAATATCTTCTAATGTTTTTGCAAATTTTTGAGCCCGCTTTATAAGACTCGAGTAACCATCCGTGCGATTTTCGGACATTTTCGTTTTAGGAACTCCGAGGCCTAAAAAAAGTTTATTATATACCCGTCAATTCGAGCCGTTTCGGGTGGTCGGAGCAGCAATTGTTATTTTTCAGCCTTTTTTCCTACCACGTGTCCGAAATTGCATCATGAGATATCTTATTCGATTCTAGACCCTATAAACAACTAGAAATCACTTTTACACGGTTATCCGATTTTCGGACGAAATTGGTTTATAGCATAACGGTAAAAACAACTTTCTTCCGATGTTTTCGAAAATTTTTGTGCCCTCTTTATCTTATTCGATTAACCATCCGTGCGATTTTCGGTCATTTTTGTTTCAGAAGCTTACAGGCCTAAAAAAGGTGTAATATATACCCTTCAATTCGAGCTGACTCGGGTGGTCGTAGCAGCCATTTTTATTTTTCTGTTTGTTTTTCTACCACGTGTTTGTAATCGCATCTTGAGGAATCTTATTCTATTCTAGACCCTATAAACAAACATAAATCACAATGACACGGTTATCCGATTTTCGGCCGAAATTGGTTTATAGCATACCGGTAACGTCAAATGTCGTTCGATTCTTTTGCAAGTTTTTGAGTCCGCTTTATCAGACTCGATTAACCATCCGTGCGATTTTCGGACATTTTCGTTCCAGGAACTCATAGGCCTAAAAAAAGTTTATTATATACCCGTCAATTCGAGCAGTTTCGGGTGGTCGGAGCGGCCATTTTTATTTTTTAACCTGTTTTTCTACCACGTGTC
Source organism: Silene conica (assembly GCA_029255685.2). Taxonomy (NCBI): domain Eukaryota; kingdom Viridiplantae; phylum Streptophyta; class Magnoliopsida; order Caryophyllales; family Caryophyllaceae; genus Silene; species Silene conica. Next base: position 45,972,989 of record CM055317.2, on the reverse strand, counting down.
CGAAATCTCAATATGAGATATCTTATTCGATTGTAGACCCTATAAACAACAATAAGTCACTTTTACACGGTCATCCGATTTTCGCCAGAAATTAGTTTATAGTATACCGGTAACGTCAAATGTCTTTCGATGCTTTTGCAAGTTTTTGAGTCCGCTTTATCAGACTCGATTAACCATCCGTGCGATTTTCGGACATTTTCGTTCGAGGAACTCAGAGGCCAAAAAAAATTTATTATATACCCGTCAATTCGAGCCGTTTCGGGTGGTCGGAGCGGCCATTGTTATTTTTCAGCCTTTTTTTCTACCACGTGTCCGAAATTGCATCATGAGATATCTTATTCGATTCTAGACCCTATAAACAACTATATATCACTTTTACACGGTTATCCGATTTTCGGACGAAATTGGTTTATAGCATACCGGTAACAACAACTTTCTTCCGATGTTTTCGAAAATTTTGTGCCCTCTTTATCTTACTCGATTAACCATCCGTGCGATTTTCGGTCATTGTTGTTTCAGAAGCTTAGAGGCCTAAAAAATGTGTATTATATACCCTTCAATTCGAGCTGACTCGGGTGGTCGTAGCAGCCATTTTTATTTTTCTGCTTGTTTTTCTACCACGTGTTTGAAATCGCATCTTGAGGAGTCTTATTCTATTCTAGACCCTATAAACAAACATAAATCACAATGACACGGTTATCCGATTTTCGGCCGAAATTGGTTTATAGCATACCGGTAACGCCAAATGTCTTTCGATGCTTTTGCAAATTTTTGAGTCCGCTTTATCAGACTCGATTAACCATCGGTGGGATTTTCGGACATTTTCGTTCCAGGAACTCAAAGGCCTAAAAAAAGTTTATTATATACCCGTCAATTCGAGCAGTTTCGGGTGGTCGGAGCGGCCATTTTTATTTTTCAACCTGTTTTTCTACCACGTGTCCGAAATCGCATCATGAGATATCTTATTCGATTGTAGACCCTATAAACAACTATAAATCACTTTTACACGGTTATCCGATTTTCGGCCGAAATTGGTTTACAGTATACCGGTAACGTCAAATATCTTCTAATGTTTTTGCAAATTTTTGAGTCCGCTTTATAAGACTCGAGTAACCATCCGTGCGATTTTCGGACATTTTCGTTTTAGGAACTCCGAGGCCTAAAAAAAGTTTATTATATACCCGTCAATTCGAGCCGTTTCGGGTGGTCGGAGCAGCAATTGTTATTTTTCAGCCTTTTTTCCTACCACGTGTCCGAAATTGCATCATGAGATATCTTATTCGATTCTAGACCCTATAAACAACTAGAAATCACTTTTACACGGTTATCCGATTTTCGGACGAAATTGGTTTATAGCATAACGGTAAAAACAACTTTCTTCCGATGTTTTCGAAAATTTTTGTGCCCTCTTTATCTTATTCGATTAACCATCCGTGCGATTTTCGGTCATTTTTGTTTCAGAAGCTTACAGGCCTAAAAAAGGTGTAATATATACCCTTCAATTCGAGCTGACTCGGGTGGTCGTAGCGGCCATTTTTATTTTTCTGTTTGTTTTTCTACCACGTGTTTGTAATCGCATCTTGAGGAATCTTATTCTATTCTAGACCCTATAAACAAACATAAATCACAATGACACGGTTATCCGATTTTCGGCCGAAATTGGTTTATAGCATACCGGTAACGTCAAATGTCGTTCGATTCTTTTGCAAATTTTTGAGTCCGCTTTATCAGACTCGATTAACCATCCGTGCGATTTTCGGACATTTTCGTTCCAGGAACTCATAGGCCTAAAAAAAGTTTATTATATACCCGTCAATTCGAGCAGTTTCGGGTGGTCGGAGCGGCCATTTTTGTTTTTTAACCTGTTTTTCTACCACGTGTCCGAAATCTCAATATGAGATATCTTATTCGATTGTAGACCCTATAAACAACAATAAGTCACTTTTACACGGTCATCCGATTTTCGCCAGAAATTAGTTTATAGTATACCGGTAACATCAAATGTCTTTCGATGCTTTTGCAAGTTTTTGAGTCCGCTTTATCAGACTCGATTAACCATCCGTGCGATTTTCGGACATTTTCGTTCGAGGAACTCAGAGGCCAAAAAAAATTTATTATATACCCGTCAATTCGAGCCGTTTCGGGTGGTCGGAGCGGCCATTGTTATTTTTCAGCCTTTTTTTCTACCACGTGTCCGAAATTGCATCATGAGATATCTTATTCGATTCTAGACCCTATAAACAACTATAAATCACTTTTACACGGTTATCCGATTTTCGGACGAAATTGGTTTATAGCATACCGGTAACAACAACTTTCTTCCGATGTTTTCGAAAATTTTGTGCCCTCTTTATCTTACTCGATTAACCATCCGTGCGATTTTCGGTCATTGTTGTTTCAGAAGCTTAGAGGCCTAAAAAATGTGTATTATATACCCTTCAATTCGAGCTGACTCGGGTGGTCGTAGCAGCCATTTTTATTTTTCTGCTTGTTTTTCTACCACGTGTTTGAAATCGCATCTTGAGGAGTCTTATTCTATTCTAGACCCTATAAACAAACATAAATCACAATGACACGGTTATCCGATTTTCGGCCGAAATTGGTTTATAGCATACCGGTAACGCCAAATGTCTTTCGATGCTTTTGCAAATTTTTGAGTCCGCTTTATCAGACTCGATTAACCATCGGTGGGATTTTCGGACATTTTCGTTCCAGGAACTCAAAGGCCTAAAAAAAGTTTATTATATACCCGTCAATTCGAGCAGTTTCGGGTGGTCGGAGCGGCCATTTTTATTTTTCAACCTGTTTTTCTACCACGTGTCCGAAATCGCATCATGAGATATCTTATTCGATTGTAGACCCTATAAACAACTATAAATCACTTTTACACGGTTATCCGATTTTCGGCCGAAATTGGTTTACAGTATACCTGTAACGTCAAATATCTTCTAATGTTTTTGCAAATTTTTGAGTCCGCTTTATAAGACTCGAGTAACCATCCGTGCGATTTTCGGACATTTTCGTTTTAGGAACTCCGAGGCCTAAAAAAAGTTTATTATATACCCGTCAATTCGAGCCGTTTCGGGTGGTCGGAGCAGCAATTGTTATTTTTCAGCGTTTTTTTCTACCACGTGTCCGAAATTGCATCATGAGATATCTTATTCGATTCTAGACCCTATAAACAACTAGAAATCACTTTTAAACGGTTATCCGATTTTCGGACGAAATTGGTTTATAGCATAACGGTAAAAACAACTTTCTTCCGATGTTTTCGAAAATTTTTGTGCCCTCTTTATCTTATTCGATTAACCATCCGTGCGATTTTCGGTCATTTTTGTTTCAGAAGCTTACAGGCCTAAAAAAGGTGTAATATATACCCTTCAATTCGAGCTGACTCGGGTGGTCGTAGCGGCCATTTTTATTTTTCTGTTTGTTTTTCTACCATGTGTTTGAAATCGCATCTTGAGGAATCTTATTCTATTCTAGACCCTATAAACAAACATAAATCACAATGACACGGTTATCCGATTTTCGGCCGAAATTGGTTTATAGCATACCGGTAACGTCAAATGTCGTTCGATTCTTTTGCAAATTTTTGACTCCGCTTTATCAGACTCGATTAACCATCCGTGCGATTTTCGGACATTTTCGTTCCAGGAACTCATAGGCCTAAAAAAAGTTTATTATATACCCGTCAATTCGAGCAGTTTCGGGTGGTCGGAGCGGCCATTTTTATTTTTTAACCTGTTTTTCTACCACGTGTCCGAAATCGCAATATGAGATATCTTATTCGATTGTAGACCCTATAAACAACAATAAGTCACTTTTACACGGTCATCCGATTTTCGCCAGAAATTAGTTTATAGTATACCGGTAACATCAAATGTCTTTCGATGCTTTTGCAAGTTTTTGAGTCCGCTTTATCGGACTCGATTAACCATCCGTGCGATTTTCGGACATTTTCGTTCGAGGAACTCAGAGGCCAAAAAAAATTTATTATATACCCGTCAATTCGAGCCGTTTCGGGTGGTCGGAGCGGCCATTGTTATTTTTCAGCCTTTTTTTCTACCACGTGTCCGAAATTGCATCATGAGATATCTTATTTGATTCTAGACCCTATAAACAACTATAAATCACTTTTACACGGTTATCCGATTTTCGGACGAAATTGGTTTATAGCATACCGGTAACAACAACTTTCTTCCGATGTTTTCGAAAATTTTGTGCCCTCTTTATCTTACTCGATTAACCATCCGTGCGATTTTCGGTCATTTTTGTTTCAGAAGCTTAGGGACCTAAAAAATGTGTATTATATACCCTTCAATTCGAGCTGACTCGGGTGGTCGTAGCGGCCATTTTTATTTTTCTGCTTGTTTTTCTACCACGTGTTTGAAATCGCATCTTGAGTAGTCTTATTCTATTCTAGACCCTATAAACAAACATAAATCATAATGACACGGTTATCCGATTTTCGGCCGAAATTGGTTTGTAGCATACCGGTAACGTCAAATGTCTTTCGATGCTTTTGCAAATTTTTGAGCCCGCTTTATCAGACTGGATTAACCATCCGTGGGATTTTCGGACATTTTCGTTCCAGGAACTCAAAGGCCTAAAAAAAGTTTATTATATACCCGTCAATTCGAGCAGTTTCGGGTGGTCGGAGCGGCCATTTTTATTTTTCAACCTGTTTTTCTACCACGTGTCCGAAATCGCATCATGAGATATCTTATTCGATTGTAGACCCTATAAACAACTATAAATCACTTTTACACGGTTATCCGATTTTCGGCCGAAATTGGTTTATAGCATACCGGTAACGTCAAATGTCTTCTGATGTTTTTGCGAATTTTTGAGTCCGCTTTATCTGACTTGATTAGCCATCGGTGCGATTTTCCGACATTTTCGTTCCAGGAACTCAGAGGCCTAAAAAAAGTTTATTATATACCCGTCAATTCGAGCCGTTTCGGGTGGTCGGAGCAGCAATTGTTATTTTTCAGCCTTTTTTTCTACCACGTGTCCGAAATTGCATCATGAGATATCTTATTCGATTCTAGACCCTATAAACAACTATTAATCAGTTTTACACGGTTATCCGATTTTCGGACGAAATTGGTTTATAGCATACCGGTAACAACAACTTTCTTCCGATGTTTTCGAAAATTTTGTGCCCTCTTTATCTTACTCGATTAACCATCCGTGCGATTTTCGGTCATTTTTGTTTCAGAAGCTTAGAGGCCTAAAAAATGTGTATTATATACCCTTCAATTCGAGCTGACTCGGGTGGTCGTAGCGGCCATTTTTTTTTTCTGTTTGTTTTTCTACTATGTGTTTGAAATCGCATCTTGAGGAATCTTATTCTATTCTAGACCCTATAAACAAACATAAATCACAATGACACGGTTATCCGATTTTCGGCCGAAATTGGTTTATAGCATACCGGTAACGTCAAATGTCGTTCGATTCTTTTGCAAATTTTTGACTCCGCTTTATCAGACTCGATTAACCATCCGTGCGATTTTCGGACATTTTCGTTCCAGGAACTCATAGGCCTAAAAAAAGTTTATTATATACCCGTCAATTCGAGCAGTTTCGGGTGGTCGGAGCGGCCATTTTTATTTTTTAACCTGTTTTTCTACCACGTGTCCGAAATCGCAATATGAGATATCTTATTCGATTGTAGACCCTATAAACAACAATAAGTCACTTTTACACGGTCATCCGATTTTCGCCAGAAATTAGTTTATAGTATACCGGTAACATCAAATGTCTTTCGATGCTTTTGCAAGTTTTTGAGTCCGCTTTATCGGACTCGATTAACCATCCGTGCGATTTTCGGACATTTTCGTTCGAGGAACTCAGAGGCCAAAAACAATTTATTATATACCCGTCAATTCGAGCCGTTTCGGGTGGTCGGAGCGGCCATTGTTATTTTTCAGCCTTTTTTTCTACCACGTGTCCGAAATTGCATCATGAGATATCTTATTCGATTCTAGACCCTATAAACAACTATAAATCACTTTTACACGGTTATCCGATTTTCGGACGAAATTGGTTTATAGCATACCGGTAACAACAACTTTCTTCCGATGTTTTCGAAAATTTTGTGCCCTCTTTATCTTACTCGATTAACCATCCGTGCGATTTTCGGTCATTTTTGTTTCAGAAGCTTAGGGACCTAAAAAATGTGTATTATATACCCTTCAATTCGAGCTGACTCGGGTTGTCGTAGCGGCCATTTTTATTTTTCTGCTTGTTTTTCTACCACGTGTTTGAAATCGCATCTTGAGTAGTCTTATTCTATTCTAGACCCTATAAACAAACATAAATCATAATGACACGGTTATCCGATTTTCGGCCGAAATTGGTTTGTAGCATACCGGTAACGTCAAATGTCTTTCGATGCTTTTGCAAATTTTTGAGCCCGCTTTATCAGACTGGATTAACCATCCGTGGGATTTTCGGACATTTTCGTTCCAGGAACTCAAAGGCCTAAAAAAAGTTTATTATATACCCGTCAATTCGAGCAGTTTCGGGTGGTCGGAGCGGCCATTTTTATTTTTCAACCTGTTTTTCTACCACGTGTCCGAAATCGCATCATGAGATATCTTATTCGATTGTAGACCCTATAAACAACTATAAATCACTTTTACACGGTTATCCGATTTTCGGCCGAAATTGGTTTATAGCATACCGGTAACGTCAAATGTCTTCTGATGTTTTTGCGAATTTTTGAGTCCGCTTTATCTGACTTGATTAGCCATCGGTGCGATTTTCCGACATTTTCGTTCCAGGAACTCAGAGGCCTAAAAAAAGTTTATTATATACCCGTCAATTCGAGCCGTTTCGGGTGGTCGGAGCAGCAATTGTTATTTTTCAGCCTTTTTTTCTACCACGTGTCCGAAATTGCATCATGAGATATCTTATTCGATTCTAGACCCTATAAACAACTATTAATCAGTTTTACACGGTTATCCGATTTTCGGACGAAATTGGTTTATAGCATACCGGTAACAACAACTTTCTTCCGATGTTTTCGAAAATTTTGTGCCCTCTTTATCTTACTCGATTAACCATCCGTGCGATTTTCGGTCATTTTTGTTTCAGAAGCTTAGAGGCCTAAAAAATGTGTATTATATACCCTTCAATTCGAGCTGACTCGGGTGGTCGTAGCGGCCATTTTTTTTTTTCTGTTTGTTTTTCTACCATGTGTTTGAAATCGCATCTTGAGGAATCTTATTCTATTCTAGACCCTATAAACAAACATAAATCACAATGACACGGTTATCCGATTTTCGGCCGAAATTGGTTTATAGCATACCGGTAACGTCAAATGTCGTTCGATTCTTTTGCAAATTTTTGACTCCGCTTTATCAGACTCGATTAACCATCCGTGCGATTTTCGGACATTTTCGTTCCAGGAACTCATAGGCCTAAAAAAAGTTTATTATATACCCGTCAATTCGAGCAGTTTCGGGTGGTCGGAGCGGCCATTTTTATTTTTTAACCTGTTTTTCTACCACGTGTCCGAAATCGCAATATGAGATATCTTATTCGATTGTAGACCCTATAAACAACAATAAGTCACTTTTACACGGTCATCCGATTTTCGCCAGAAATTAGTTTATAGTATACCGGTAACATCAAATGTCTTTCGATGCTTTTGCAAGTTTTTGAGTCCGCTTTATCGGACTCGATTAACCATCCGTGCGATTTTCGGACATTTTCGTTCGAGGAACTCAGAGGCCAAAAAAAATTTATTATATACCCGTCAATTCGAGCCGTTTCGGGTGGTCGGAGCGGCCATTGTTATTTTTCAGCCTTTTTTTCTACCACGTGTCCGAAATTGCATCATGAGATATCTTATTCGATTCTAGACCCTATAAACAACTATAAATCACTTTTACACGGTTATCCGATTTTCGGACGAAATTGGTTTATAGCATACCGGTAACAACAACTTTCTTCCGATGTTTTCGAAAATTTTGTGCCCTCTTTATCTTACTCGATTAACCATCCGTGCGATTTTCGGTCATTTTTGTTTCAGAAGCTTAGGGACCTAAAAAATGTGTATTATATACCCTTCAATTCGAGCTGACTCGGGTTGTCGTAGCGGCCATTTTTATTTTTCTGCTTGTTTTTCTACCACGTGTTTGAAATCGCATCTTGAGTAGTCTTATTCTATTCTAGACCCTATAAACAAACATAAATCATAATGACACGGTTATCCGATTTTCGGCCGAAATTGGTTTGTAGCATACCGGTAACGTCAAATGTCTTTCGATGCTTTTGCAAATTTTTGAGCCCGCTTTATCAGACTGGATTAACCATCCGTGGGATTTTCGGACATTTTCGTTCCAGGAACTCAAAGGCCTAAAAAAAGTTTATTATATACCCGTCAATTCGAGCAGTTTCGGGTGGTCGGAGCGGCCATTTTTATTTTTCAACCTGTTTTTCTACCACGTGTCCGAAATCGCATCATGAGATATCTTATTCGATTGTAGACCCTATAAACAACTATAAATCACTTTTACACGGTTATCCGATTTTCGGCCGAAATTGGTTTATAGCATACCGGTAACGTCAAATGTCTTCTGATGTTTTTGCGAATTTTTGAGTCCGCTTTATCTGACTTGATTAGCCATCGGTGCGATTTTCCGACATTTTCGTTCCAGGAACTCAGAGGCCTAAAAAAAGTTTATTATATACCCGTCAATTCGAGCCGTTTCGGGTGGTCGGAGCAGCAATTGTTATTTTTCAGCCTTTTTTTCTACCACGTGTCCGAAATTGCATCATGAGATATCTTATTCGATTCTAGACCCTATAAACAACTATTAATCAGTTTTACACGGTTATCCGATTTTCGGACGAAATTGGTTTATAGCATACCGGTAACAACAACTTTCTTCCGATGTTTTCGAAAATTTTGTGCCCTCTTTATCTTACTCGATTAACCATCCGTGCGATTTTCGGTCATTTTTGTTTCAGAAGCTTAGAGGCCTAAAAAATGTGTATTATATACCCTTCAATTCGAGCTGACTCGGGTGGTCGTAGCGGCCATTTTTTTTTTCTGCTTGTTTTTCTACCACGTGTTTGAAATCGCATCTTGAGGAGTCTTATTCTATTCTAGACCCTATAAACAAACATAAATCACAATGACACGGTTATCCGATTTTCGGCCGAAACTGGTTTATAGCAAACCGGTAACGTCAAATGTCTTTCGATGCTTTTGCAAATTTTTGAGCCCGCTTTATCAGACTCGATTAACCATCCGTGGGATTTTCGGACATTTTCGTTCCAGGAACTCAAAGGCCTAAAAAAAGTTTATTATATACCCGTCAATTCGAGCAGTTTCGGGTGGTCGGAGCGGCCATTTTTATTTTTCAACCTGTTTTTCTACCACGTGTCCGAAATCACATCATGAAATATCTTATTCGATTGTAGACCCTATAAACAACTATAAATCACTTTTACACGGTTATCCGATTTTCGGCCGAAATTGGTTTATAGCATACCGGTAACGTCAAATGTCTTCCGATGTTTTTGCAAATTTTTGAGTCCGCTTTATCTGACTTGATTAGCCATCGGTGCGATTTTCCGACATTTTCGTTCCGGAAGCTCAGAGGCCTAAAAAACGTCTATTATCTAACTATCAATTCGAGCTGTTTCGGGTGGTCGGAGCGGCCATTTTTATTTTTCAACCTGTTTTTCTACCACGTGTCCGAAATCGCATCATGAGATATCTTATTCGATTCTAGACCCTATAAACAACTATAAATCACTTTTACACGGTTATCCGATTTTCAGCCGAAATTGGTTTATAGCATACCGGTAACGTCAAATGTCTTCTGATGTTTTTGCAAATTTTTGAGTCCGCTTTATCAGACTCGATTAACCATCCGTGCGATTTTCGGACATTTTCGTTCCAAGAACTCCGAGGCCTAATAAAAGTTTATTATTTACCCGTCAATTCGAGCCGTTTCGGGTGGTCGGAGCAGCAATTGTTATTTTTCAGCCGTTTTTTCTACCACGTGTCCGAAATTGCATCATGAGATATCTTATTCGATTCTAGACCCTATAAACAACTAGAAATCACTTTTACACGGTTATCCGATTTTCGGACGAAATTAGTTTATAGCATAACGGTAAAAACAACTTTCTTCCGATGTTTTCGAAAATTTTGTGCCCTCTTTATCTTACTCGATTAACCATCCGTGCGATTTTCGGTCATTTTTGTTTCAGAAGCTTAGAGGCCTAAAAAATGTGTATTATATACCCTTCAATTCGAGCTGACTCTTGTGGTCGTAGCGGCCATTTTTATTTTTCTGCTTGTTTTTGTACCACGTGTTTGAAATCGCATCTTGAGGAGTCTTATTCTATTCTAGACCCTATAAACAAAAATAAATCACAATGACACCGTTATCCGATTTTCGGCCGAAATAGGTTTATAGCATACCGGTAACGTCAAATGTCGTTCGATGCTTTTGCAAATTTTTGAGTCCACTTTATCAGACTCGATTAACCATCCGTGGGATTTTCGGACATTTTCGTTCAAGGAACTCAAAGGCCTAAAAAAAGTTTATTATATACCCGGCAATTCGAGCAGTTTCGGGTGGTCGGAGCGGCCATTTTTATTTTTCAACCTGTTTTTCTACCACGTGTCCGAAATCGCATCATGAGATATCTTATTCGATTGTAGACCCTATAAACAACTATAAATCACTTTTACACGGTTATCCGATTTTCGGCCGAAATTGGTTTAGAGTATACCGGTAACGTCAAATATCTTCTGATGTTTTTGCAAATTTTTGAGTCCGCTTTATAAGACTCGAGTAACCATCCGTGCGATTTTCGGACATTTTCGTTTTAGGAACTCCGAGGCCTAAAAAAAGTTTATTATATACCCGTCAATTCGAGCCGTTTCGGGTGGTCGGAGCAGCAATTGTTATTTTTCAGCCTTTTTTTCTACCACGTGTCCGAAATTGCATCATGAGATATCTTATTCGATTCTAGACCCTATAAACAACTAGAAATCACTTTTACACGGTTATCCGATTTTCGGACGAAATTGGTTTATAGCATAACGGTAAAAACAACTTTCTTCCGATGTTTTCGAAAATTTTTGTGCCCTCTTTATCTTATTCGATTAACCATCCGTGCGATTTTCGGTCATTTTTGTTTCAGAAGCTTACAGGCCTAAAAAAGGTGTAATATATACCCTTCAATTCGAGCTGACTCGGGTGGTCGTAGCGGCCATTTTTATTTTTCTGTTTGTTTTTCTACCATGTGTTTGAAATCGCATCTTGAGGAATCTTATTCTATTCTAGACCCTATAAACAAACATAAATCACAATGACACGGTTATCCGATTTTCGGCCGAAATTGGTTTATAGCATACCGGTAACGTCAAATGTCGTTCGATTCTTTTGCAAATTTTTGAGTCCGCTTTATCAGACTCGATTAACCATCCGTGCGATTTTCGGACATTTTCGTTCCAGGAACTCATAGGCCTAAAAAAAGTTTATTATATACCCGTCAATTCGAGCAGTTTCGGGTGGTCGGAGCGGCCATTTTTATTTTTTAACCTGTTTTTCTACCACGTGTCCGAAATCGCAATATGAGATATCTTATTCGATTGTAGACCCTATAAACAACAATAAGTCACTTTTACACGGTCATCCGATTTTCGCCAGAAATTAGTTTATAGTATACCGGTAACATCAAATGTCTTTCGATGCTTTTGCAAGTTTTTGAGTCCGCTTTATCAGACTCGATTAACCATCTGTGCGATTTTCGGACATTTTCGTTCGAGGAACTCAGAGGCCAAAAAAAATTTATTATATACCCGTCAATTCGAGCCGTTTCGGGTGGTCGGAGCGGCCATTGTTATTTTTCAGCCTTTTTTTCTACCACGTGTCCGAAATTGCATCATGAGATATCTTATTCGATTCTAGACCCTATAAACAACTATAAATCACTTTTACACGGTTATCCGATTTTCGGACGAAATTGGTTTATAGCATACCGGTAACAACAACTTTCTTCCGATGTTTTCGAAAATTTTGTGCCCTCTTTATCTTACTCGATTAACCATCCGTGCGATTTTCGGTCATTTTTGTTTCAGAAGCTTAGGGACCTAAAAAATGTGTATTATATACCCTTCAATTCGAGCTGACTCGGGTGGTCGTAGCGGCCATTTTTATTTTTCTGCTTGTTTTTCTACCACGTGTTTGAAATCGCATCTTGAGTAGTCTTATTCTACTCTAGACCCTATAAACAAACATAAATCATAATGACACGGTTATCCGATTTTCGGCCGAAATTGGTTTGTAGCATACCGGTAACGTCAAATGTCTTTCGATGCTTTTGCAAATTTTTGAGCCCGCTTTATCAGACTGGATTAACCATCCGTGGGATTTTCGGACATTTTCGTTCCAGGAACTCAAAGGCCTAAAAAAAGTTTATTATATACCCGTCAATTCGAGCAGTTTCGGGTGGTCGGAGCGGCCATTTTTATTTTTCAACCTGTTTTTCTACCACGTGTCCGAAATCGCATCATGAGATATCTTATTCGATTGTAGACCCTATAAACAACTATAAATCACTTTTACACGGTTATCCGATTTTCGGCCGAAATTGGTTTATAGCATACCGGTAACGTCAAATGTCTTCTGATGTTTTTGCGAATTTTTGAGTCCGCTTTATCTGACTTGATTAGCCATCGGTGCGATTTTCCGACATTTTCGTTCCAGGAACTCAGAGGCCTAAAAAAAGTTTATTATATACCCGTCAATTCGAGCCGTTTCGGGTGGTCGGAGCAGCAATTGTTATTTTTCAGCCTTTTTTTCTACCACGTGTCCGAAATTGCATCATGAGATATCTTATTCGATTCTAGACCCTATAAACAACTATTAATCAGTTTTACACGGTTATCCGATTTTCGGACGAAATTGGTTTATAGCATACCGGTAACAACAACTTTCTTCGGATGTTTTCGAAAATTTTGTGCCCTCTTTATCTTACTCGATTAACCATCCGTGCGATTTTCGGTCATTTTTGTTTCAGAAGCTTAGAGGCCTAAAAAATGTGTATTATATACCCTTCAATTCGAGCTGACTCGGGTGGTCGTAGCGGCCATTTTTATTTTTCTGCTTGTTTTTCTACCACGTGTTTGAAATCGCATCTTGAGGAGTCTTATTCTATTCTAGACCCTATAAACAAACATAAATCACAATGACACGGTTATCCGATTTTCGGCCGAAATTGGTTTATAGCAAACCGGTAACGTCAAATGTCTTTCGATGCTTTTGCAAATTTTTGAGCCCGCTTTATCAGACTCGATTAACCATCCGTGGGATTTTCGGACATTTTCGTTCCAGGAACTCAAAGGCCTAAAAAAAGTTTATTATATACCCGTCAATTCGAGCAGTTTCGGGTGGTCGGAGCGGCCATTTTTATTTTTCAACCTGTTTTTCTACCACGTGTCCGAAATCACATCATGAAATATCTTATTCGATTGTAGACCCTATAAACAACTATAAATCACTTTTACACGGTTATCCGATTTTCGGCCGAAATTGGTTTATAGCATACCGGTAACGTCAAATGTCTTCCGATGTTTTTGCAAATTTTTGAGTCCGCTTTATCTGACTTGATTAGCCATCGGTGCGATTTTCCGACATTTTCGTTCCGGAAGCTCAGAGGCCTAAAAAACGTCTATTATCTAACTATCAATTCGAGCTGTTTCGGGTGGTCGGAGCGGCCATTTTTATTTTTCAACCTGTTTTTCTACCACGTGTCCGAAATCGCATCATGAGATATCTTATTCGATTCTAGACCCTATAAACAACTATAAATCACTTTTACACGGTTATCCGATTTTCAGCCGAAATTGGTTTATAGCATACCGGTAACGTCAAATGTCTTCTGATGTTTTTGCAAATTTTTGAGTCCGCTTTATCAGACTCGATTAACCATCCGTGCGATTTTCGGACATTTTCGTTCCAGGAACTCCGAGGCCTAATAAAAGTTTATTATTTACCCGTCAATTCGAGCCGTTTCGGGTGGTCGGAGCAGCAATTGTTATTTTTCAGCCGTTTTTTCTACCACGTGTCCGAAATTGCATCATGAGATATCTTATTCGATTCTAGACCCTATAAACAACTATTAATCAGTTTTACACGGTTATCCGATTTTCGGACGAAATTGGTTTATAGCATACCGGTAACAACAACTTTCTTCCGATGTTTTCGAAAATTTTGTGCCCTCTTTATCTTACTCGATTAACCATCCGTGCGATTTTCGGTCATTTTTGTTTCAGAAGCTTAGAGGCCTAAAAAATGTGTATTATATACCCTTCAATTCGAGCTGACTCGGGTGGTCGTAGCGGCCATTTTTTTTTTTCTGCTTGTTTTTCTACCACGTGTTTGAAATCGCATCTTGAGGAGTCTTATTCTATTCTAGACCCTATAAACAAACATAAATCACAATGACACGGTTATCCGATTTTCGGCCGAAACTGGTTTATAGCAAACCGGTAACGTCAAATGTCTTTCGATGCTTTTGCAAATTTTTGAGCCCGCTTTATCAGACTCGATTAACCATCCGTGGGATTTTCGGACATTTTCGTTCCAGGAACTCAAAGGCCTAAAAAAAGTTTATTATATACCCGTCAATTCGAGCAGTTTCGGGTGGTCGGAGCGGCCATTTTTATTTTTCAACCTGTTTTTCTACCACGTGTCCGAAATCACATCATGAAATATCTTATTCGATTGTAGACCCTATAAACAACTATAAATCACTTTTACACGGTTATCCGATTTTCGGCCGAAATTGGTTTATAGCATACCGGTAACGTCAAATGTCTTCCGATGTTTTTGCAAATTTTTGAGTCCGCTTTATCTGACTTGATTAGCCATCGGTGCGATTTTCCGACATTTTCGTTCCGGAAGCTCAGAGGCCTAAAAAACGTCTATTATCTAACTATCAATTCGAGCTGTTTCGGGTGGTCGGAGCGGCCATTTTTATTTTTCAACCTGTTTTTCTACCACGTGTCCGAAATCGCATCATGAGATATCTTATTCGATTCTAGACCCTATAAACAACTATAAATCACTTTTACACGGTTATCCGATTTTCAGCCGAAATTGGTTTATAGCATACCGGTAACGTCAAATGTCTTCTGATGTTTTTGCAAATTTTTGAGTCCGCTTTATCAGACTCGATTAACCATCCGTGCGATTTTCGGACATTTTCGTTCCAGGAACTCCGAGGCCTAATAAAAGTTTATTATTTACCCGTCAATTCGAGCCGTTTCGGGTGGTCGGAGCAGCAATTGTTATTTTTCAGCCGTTTTTTCTACCACGTGTCCGAAATTGCATCATGAGATATCTTATTCGATTCTAGACCCTATAAACAACTAGAAATCACTTTTACACGGTTATCCGATTTTCGGACGAAATTGGTTTATAGCATAACGGTAAAAACAACTTTCTTCCGATGTTTTCGAAAATTTTGTGCCCTCTTTATCTTACTCGATTAACCATCCGTGCGATTTTCGGTCATTTTTGTTTCAGAAGCTTAGAGGCCTAAAAAATGTGTATTATATACCCTTCAATTCGAGCTGACTCTTGTGGTCGTAGCGGCCATTTTTATTTTTCTGCTTGTTTTTGTACCACGTGTTTGAAATCGCATCTTGAGGAGTCTTATTCTATTCTAGACCCTATAAACAAAAATAAATCACAATGACACCGTTATCCGATTTTCGGCCGAAATAGGTTTATAGCATACCGGTAACGTCAAATGTCGTTCGATGCTTTTGCAAATTTTTGAGTCCACTTTATCAGACTCGATTAACCATCCGTGGGATTTTCGGACATTTTCGTTCAAGGAACTCAAAGGCCTAAAAAAAGTTTATTATATACCCGGCAATTCGAGCAGTTTCGGGTGGTCGGAGCGGCCATTTTTATTTTTCAACCTGTTTTTCTACCACGTGTCCGAAATCGCATCATGAGATATCTTATTCGATTCTAGACCCTATAAACAACTATAAATCACTTTTACACGGTTATCCGATTTTCAGCCGAAATTGGTTTATAGCATACCGGTAACGTCAAATGTCTTCTGATGTTTTTGCAAATTTTTGAGTCCGCTTTATCAGACTCGATTAACCATCCGTGCGATTTTCGGACATTTTCGTTCCAGGAACTCCGAGGCCTAATAAAAGTTTATTATTTACCCGTCAATTCGAGCCGTTTCGGGTGGTCGGAGCAGCAATTGTTATTTTTCAGCCGTTTTTTCTACCACGTGTCCGAAATTGCATCATGAGATATCTTATTCGACTCTAGACCCTATAAACAACTATTAATCAGTTTTACACGGTTATCCGATTTTCGGACGAAATTGGTTTATAGCATACCGGTAACAACAACTTTCTTCCGATGTTTTCGAAAATTTTGTGCCCTCTTTATCTTACTTGATTAACCATCCGTGCGATTTTCGGTCATTTTTGTTTCAGAAGCTTAGAGGCCTAAAAAATGTGTATTATATACCCTTCAATTCGAGCTGACTCGGGTGGTCGTAGCGGCCATTTTTTTTTTTCTGCTTGTTTTTCTACCACGTGTTTGAAATCGCATCTTGAGGAGTCTTATTCTATTCTAGACCCTATAAACAAACATAAATCACAATGACACGGTTATCCGATTTTCGGCCGAAACTGGTTTATAGCAAACCGGTAACGTCAAATGTCTTTCGATGCTTTTGCAAATTTTTGAGCCCGCTTTATCAGACTCGATTAACCATCCGTGGGATTTTCGGACATTTTCGTTCCAGGAACTCAAAGGCCTAAAAAAAGTTTATTATATACCCGTCAATTCGAGCAGTTTCGGGTGGTCGGAGCGGCCATTTTTATTTTTCAACCTGTTTTTCTACCACGTGTCCGAAATCACATCATGAAATATCTTATTCGATTGTAGACCCTATAAACAACTATAAATCACTTTTACACGGTTATCCGATTTTCGGCCGAAATTGGTTTATAGCATACCGGTAACGTCAAATGTCTTCCGATGTTTTTGCAAATTTTTGAGTCCGCTTTATCTGACTTGATTAGCCATCGGTGCGATTTTCCGACATTTTCGTTCCGGAAGCTCAGAGGCCTAAAAAACGTCTATTATCTAACTATCAATTCGAGCTGTTTCGGGTGGTCGGAGCGGCCATTTTTATTTTTCAACCTGTTTTTCTACCACGTGTCCGAAATCGCATCATGAGATATCTTATTCGATTCTAGACCCTATAAACAACTATAAATCACTTTTACACGGTTATCCGATTTTCAGCCGAAATTGGTTTATAGCATACCGGTAACGTCAAATGTCTTCTGATGTTTTTGCAAATTTTTGAGTCCGCTTTATCAGACTCGATTAACCATCCGTGCGATTTTCGGACATTTTCGTTCCAGGAACTCCGAGGCCTAATAAAAGTTTATTATTTACCCGTCAATTCGAGCCGTTTCGGGTGGTCGGAGCAGCAATTGTTATTTTTCAGCCGTTTTTTCTACCACGTGTCCGAAATTGCATCATGAGATATCTTATTCGATTCTAGACCCTATAAACAACTAGAAATCACTTTTACACGGTTATCCGATTTTCGGACGAAATTGGTTTATAGCATAACGGTAAAAACAACTTTCTTCCGATGTTTTCGAAAATTTTGTGCCCTCTTTATCTTACTCGATTAACCATCCGTGCGATTTTCGGTCATTTTTGTTTCAGAAGCTTAGAGGCCTAAAAAATGTGTATTATATACCCTTCAATTCGAGCTGACTCTTGTGGTCGTAGCGGCCATTTTTATTTTTCTGCTTGTTTTTGTACCACGTGTTTGAAATCGCATCTTGAGGAGTCTTATTCTATTCTAGACCCTATAAACAAAAATAAATCACAATGACACCGTTATCCGATTTTCGGCCGAAATAGGTTTATAGCATACCGGTAACGTCAAATGTCGTTCGATGCTTTTGCAAATTTTTGAGTCCACTTTATCAGACTCGATTAACCATCCGTGGGATTTTCGGACATTTTCGTTCAAGGAACTCAAAGGCCTAAAAAAAGTTTATTATATACCCGGCAATTCGAGCAGTTTCGGGTGGTCGGAGCGGCCATTTTTATTTTTCAACCTGTTTTTCTACCACGTGTCCGAAATCGCATCATGAGATATCTTATTCGATTCTAGACCCTATAAACAACTATAAATCACTTTTACACGGTTATCCGATTTTCAGCCGAAATTGGTTTATAGCATACCGGTAACGTCAAATGTCTTCTGATGTTTTTGCAAATTTTTGAGTCCGCTTTATCAGACTCGATTAACCATCCGTGCGATTTTCGGACATTTTCGTTCCAGGAACTCCGAGGCCTAATAAAAGTTTATTATTTACCCGTCAATTCGAGCCGTTTCGGGTGGTCGGAGCAGCAATTGTTATTTTTCAGCCGTTTTTTCTACCACGTGTCCGAAATTGCATCATGAGATATCTTATTCGATTCTAGACCCTATAAACAACTAGAAATCACTTTTACACGGTTATCCGATTTTCGGACGAAATTGGTTTATAGCATAACGGTAAAAACAACTTTCTTCCGATGTTTTCGAAAATTTTGTGCCCTCTTTATCTTACTCGATTAACCATCCGTGCGATTTTCGGTCATTTTTGTTTCAGAAGCTTAGAGGCCTAAAAAATGTGTATTATATACCCTTCAATTCGAGCTGACTCGTGTGGTCGTAGCGGCCATTTTTATTTTTCTGCTTGTTTTTGTACCACGTGTTTGAAATCGCATCTTGAGGAGTCTTATTCTATTCTAGACCCTATAAACAAAAATAAATCACAATGACACCGTTATCCGATTTTCGGCCGAAATTGGTTTATAGCATACCGGTAACGTCAAATGTCGTTCGATGCTTTTGCAAATTTTTGAGTCCACTTTATCAGACTCGATTAACCACCCGTGGGATTTTCGGACATTTTCGTTCAAGGAACTCAAAGGCCTAAAAAAAGTTTATTATATACCCGTCAATTCGAGCAGTTTCGGGTGGTCGGAGCGGCCATTTTTATTTTTCAACCTGTTTTTCTACCACGTGTCCGAAATCGCATCATGAGATATCTTATTCGATTGTAGACCCTATAAACAACTATAAATCACTTTTACACGGTTATCCGATTTTCGGCCGAAATTGGTTTATAGCCTACCGGTACCGTCAAATGTCTTCTGATGTTTTTGCAAATTTTTGAGTCCGCTTTATCTGACTTGATTAGCCATCGGTGCGATTTTCCGACATTTTCGTTCCGGGAGCTCAGGGGGCTAAAAAAGGTCTATTATCTAACAATCAATTCGAGCTGTTTCGGGTGGTCGGAGCGGCCATTTTTATTTTTCAACCTGTTTTTCTACCACGTGTCCGAAATCGCATCATGAGATATCTTATTCGATTCTAGACCCTATAAACAACTATAAATCACTTTTACACGGTTATCCGATTTTCGGCCGAAATTGGTTTATAGCATACCGGTTACGTCAAATGTCTTCGGATGTTTTTGCAAATTTTTGAGTCCGCTTTATCAGACTCGATTAACCATCAGTGCGATTTTCGGACATTTTCGTTCCAGGAACTCAGAGGCCTAAAAAAAGTTTATTATATACCCGTCAATTCGAGCCGTTTCGGGTGGTCGGAGCAGCAATTGTTATTTTTCAGCCTTTTTTTCTACCACGTGTCCGAAATTGCATCATGAGATATCTTATTCGATTCTAGACCCTATAAACAACTAGAAATCACTTTTACACGGTTATCCGATTTTCGGACGAAATTGGTTTATAGCATAACGGTAAAAACAACTTTCTTCCGATGTTTTCGAAAATTTTTGTGCCCTCTTTATGTTACTCGATTAACCATCCGTGCGATTTTCGGGCATTTTTGTTTCAGAAGCTTACATGCCTAAAAAAGGTGTATTATATACCCTTCAATTCGAGCTGACTCGTGTGGTCGTAGCGGCCATTTTTATTTTTCTGCTTGTTTTTCTACCACGTGTTTGAAATCGCATCTTGAGGAGTCTTATTCTATTCTAGACCCTATAAACAAACATAAATCACAATGACACGGTTATCCGATTTTCGGCCGAAATTGGTTTATAGCATACCGGTAACGTCAAATGTCTTTCGATGCTTTTGCAAATTTTTGAGTCCACTTTATCAGACTCGATTAACCATCCGTGGGATTTTCGGACATTTTCGTTCAAGGAACTCAAAGGCCTAAAAAAAGTTTATTATATACCCGTCAATTCGAGCAGTTTCGGGTGGTCGGAGCGGCCATTTTTATTTTTCAACCTGTTTTTCTACCACGTGTCCGAAATCGCATCATGAGATATCTTATTCGATTGTAGACCCTATAAACAACTATAAATCACTTTTACACGGTTATCCGATTTTCGGCCGAAATTGGTTTATAGCATACCGGTAACGTCAAATGTCTTCTGATGTTTTTGCAAATTTTTGAGTCCGCTTTATCTGACTTGATTAGCCATCGGTGCGATTTTCCGACATTTTCGTTCCGGGAGCTCAGATGCCTAAAAAAGTCTATTATCTAACTATCAATTCGAGCTGTTTCGGGTGGTCGGAGCGGCCATTTTTATTTTTCAACCTGTTTTTCTACCACGTGTCCGAAATCGCTTCATGAGATATCTTATTCGATTCTAGACCCTATAAACAACTATAAATCACTTTTACACGGTTATCCGATTTTCGGCCGAAATTGGTTTATATCATACTGGTAACGTCAAATGTCTTCGGATGTTTTTGTAAATTTTTGAGTCCGCTTTATCAGACTCGATTAACCATCAGTGCGATTTTCGGACATTTTCGTTCCAGGAACTCAGAGGCCTAAAAAAAGTTTATTATATACCCGTCAATTCGAGCCGTTTCGGGTGGTCGGAGCAGCAATTGTTATTTTTCAGCCTTTTTTTCTACCACGTGTCCGAAATTGCATCATGAGATATCTTATTCGATTCTAGACCCTATAAACAACTAGAAATCACTTTTACACGGTTATCCGATTTTCGGACGAAATTGGTTTATAGCATAACGGTAAAAACAATTTTCTTCCGATGGTTTCGAAAATTTTTGTGCCCTCTTTTTGTTACTCGATTAACCATCCGTGCGATTTTCGGGCATTTTTGTTTCAGAAGCTTACATGCCTAAAAAAGGTGTATTATATAACCTTCAATTCGAGCTGACTCGGGTGGTCGTAGCGGCCTTATTTATTTTTCTGTTTGTTTTTCTACCACGTGTTTGAAATCGCATCTTCAGGAATCTTATTCTATTCCAGACCCTATAAACAAACATAAATCACAATGACACGGTTATCCGATTTTCGGCCGAAATTGGTTTATAGCATACCGGTAACGTCAAATGTCGTTCGATGCTTTTGCAAATTTTTGAGGCCGCTTTATCAGACTCGATTAACCATCCGTGCGATTTTCGGACATTTTCGTTCCAGGAACTCATAGGCCTAAAAAAAGTTTATTATATACCCATCAATTCGAGCAGTTTCGGGTGGTCGGAGCGGCCATTTTTATTTTTCAACCTGTTTTTCTATCACGTGTCCGAAATCGCAATATGAGATATCTTATTCGATTGTAGACCCTATAAACAACTATAAGTCACTTTTTACACGGTCATCCGAATTTCGCCAGAAATTAGTTTATAGTATACCGGTAACGTCAAATATCTTTCGATGCTTTTGGAAGTTTTTGAGTCCGCTTTATCAGACTCGATTAACCATCCGTGCGATTTTCGGACATCTTCGTTCCAGGAACTCAGAGGCCAAAAAAAAGTTTATTATATACCCGTCAATTCGAGCCGTTTCGGGTGGTCGGAGCGGCAATTTGTATTTTTCAGCCTTTTTTTCTACCACGTGTCCGAAATTGCATCATGAGATATCTTATTCGATTCTAGACCCTATAAACAACTAGAAATCACTTTTACACGGTTATCCGATTTTCAGACGAAATTGGTTTATAGCATAACGGTAAAAACAACTTTCTTCCGATGTTTTCGAAATTTTTTGTGCCCTCTTTATGTTACTCGATTAACCATCCGTGCGATTTTCGGGCATTTTTGTTTCAGAAGCTTACATGCCTAAAAAAGGTGTATTATATACCCTTCAATTCGAGCTGACTCGTGTGGTCGTAGCGGCCATTTTTATTTTTCTGCTTGTTTTTCTACCACGTGTTTGAAATCGCATCTTGAGGAGTCTTATTCTATTCTAGACCCTAAAAACAAACATAAATCACAATGACACGGTTATCCGATTTTCGGCCGAAATTGGTTTATAGCATACCGGTAACGTCAAATGTATTTCGATGCTTTTGCAAATTTTTGAGTCCACTTTATCAGACTCCATTAACCATCCGTGGGATTTTCGGACATTTTCGTTCAAGGAACTCAAAGGCCTAAAAAAAGTTTATTATATACCCGTCAATTCGAGCAGTTTCGGGTGGTCGGAGCGGCCATTTTTATTTTTCAACCTGTTTTTCTACCACGTGTCCGAAATCGCATCATGAGATATCTTATTCGATTGTAGACCCTATAAACAACTATAAATCACTTTTACACGGTTATCCGATTTTCGGCCGAAATTGGTTTATAGCATACCGGTAACGTCAAATGTCTTCTGATGTTTTTGCAAATTTTTGAGTCCGCTTTATCTGACTTGATTAGCCATCGGTGCGATTTTCCGACATTTTCGTTCCGGGAGCTCAGATGCCTAAAAAAGTCTATTATCTAACTATCAATTCGAGCTGTTTCGGGTGGTCGGAGCGGCCATTTTTATTTTTCAACCTGTTTTTCTACCACGTGTCCGAAATCGCTTCATGAGATATCTTATTCGATTCTAGACCCTATAAACAACTATAAATCACTTTTACACGGTTATCCGATTTTTGGCCGAAATTGGTTTATATCATACTGGTAACGTCAAATGTCTTCGGATGTTTTTGTAAATTTTTGAGTCCGCTTTATCAGACTCGATTAACCATCAGTGCGATTTTCGGACATTTTCGTTCCAGGAACTCAGAGGCCTAAAAAAAGTTTATTATATACCCGTCAATTCGAGCCGTTTCGGGTGGTCGGAGCAGCAATTGTTATTTTTCAGCCTTTTTTTCTACCACGTGTCCGAAATTGCATCATGAGATATCTTATTCGATTCTAGACCCTATAAACAACTAGAAATCACTTTTACACGGTTATCCGATTTTCGGACGAAATTGGTTTATAGCATAACGGTAAAAACAATTTTCTTCCGATGGTTTCGAAAATTTTTGTGCCCTCTTTTTGTTACTCGATTAACCATCCGTGCGATTTTCGGGCATTTTTGTTTCAGAAGCTTACATGCCTAAAAAAGGTGTATTATATAACCTTCAATTCGAGCTGACTCGGGTGGTCGTAGCGGCCTTATTTATTTTTCTGTTTGTTTTTCTACCACGTGTTTGAAATCGCATCTTCAGGAATCTTATTCTATTCTAGACCCTATAAACAAACATAAATCACAATGACACGGTTATCCGATTTTCGGCCGAAATTGGTTTATAGCATACCGGTAACGTCAAATGTCGTTCGATGCTTTTGCAAATTTTTGAGGCCGCTTTATCAGACTCGATTAACCATCCTTGCGATTTTCGGACATTTTCGTTCCAGGAACTCATAGGCCTAAAAAAAGTTTATTATATACCCATCAATTCGAGCAGTTTCGGGTGGTCGGAGCGGCCATTTTTATTTTTCAACCTGTTTTTCTATCACGTGTCCGAAATCGCAATATGAGATATCTTATTCGATTGTAGACCCTATAAACAACTATAAGTCACTTTTTACACGGTCATCCGAATTTCGCCAGAAATTAGTTTATAGTATACCGGTAACGTCAAATATCTTTCGATGCTTTTGGAAGTTTTTGAGTCCGCTTTATCAGACTCGATTAACCATCCGTGCGATTTTCGGACATCTTCGTTCCAGGAACTCAGAGGCCAAAAAAAAGTTTATTATATACCCGTCAATTCGAGCCGTTTCGGGTGGTCGGAGCGGCAATTTGTATTTTTCAGCCTTTTTTTCTACCACGTGTCCGAAATTGCATCATGAGATATCTTATTCGATTCTAGACCCTATAAACAACTAGAAATCACTTTTACACGGTTATCCGATTTTCAGACGAAATTGGTTTATAGCATAACGGTAAAAACAACTTTCTTCCGATGTTTTCGAAATTTTTTGTGCCCTCTTTATGTTACTCGATTAACCATCCGTGCGATTTTCGGGCATTTTTGTTTCAGAAGCTTACATGCCTAAAAAAGGTGTATTATATACCCTTCAATTCGAGCTGACTCGTGTGGTCGTAGCGGCCATTTTTATTTTTCTGCTTGTTTTTCTACCACGTGTTTGAAATCGCATCTTGAGGAGTCTTATTCTATTCTAGACCCTAAAAACAAACATAAATCACAATGACACGGTTATCCGATTTTCGGCCGAAATTGGTTTATAGCATACCGGTAACGTCAAATGTCTTTCGATGCTTTTGCAAATTTTTGAGTCCACTTTATCAGACTCCATTAACCATCCGTGGGATTTTCGGACATTTTCGTTCAAGGAACTCAAAGGCCTAAAAAAAGTTTATTATATACCCGTCAATTCGAGCAGTTTCGGGTGGTCGGAGCGGCCATTTTTATTTTTCAACCTGTTTTTCTACCACGTGTCCGAAATCGCATCATGAGATATCTTATTCGATTGTAGACCCTATAAACAACTATAAATCACTTTTACACGGTTATCCGATTTTCGGCCGAAATTGGTTTATAGCATACCGGTAACGTCAAATGTCTTCTGATGTTTTTGCAAATTTTTGAGTCCGCTTTATCTGACTTGATTAGCCATCGGTGCGATTTTCCGACATTTTCGTTCCGGGAGCTCAGATGCCTAAAAAAGTCTATTATCTAACTATCAATTCGAGCTGTTTCGGGTGGTCGGAGCGGCCATTTTTATTTTTCAACCTGTTTTTCTACCACGTGTCCGAAATCGCTTCATGAGATATCTTATTCGATTCTAGACCCTATAAACAACTATAAATCACTTTTACACGGTTATCCGATTTTCGGCCGAAATTGGTTTATATCATACTGGTAACGTCAAATGTCTTCGGATGTTTTTGTAAATTTTTGAGTCCGCTTTATCAGACTCGATTAACCATCAGTGCGATTTTCGGACATTTTCGTTCCAGGAACTCAGAGGCCTAAAAAAAGTTTATTATATACCCGTCAATTCGAGCCGTTTCGGGTGGTCGGAGCAGCAATTGTTATTTTTCAGCCTTTTTTTCTACCACGTGTCCGAAATTGCATCATGAGATATCTTATTCGATTCTAGACCCTATAAACAACTAGAAATCACTTTTACACGGTTATCCGATTTTCGGACGAAATTGGTTTATAGCATAACGGTAAAAACAATTTTCTTCTGATGGTTTCGAAAATTTTTGTGCCCTCTTTTTGTTACTCGATTAACCATCCGTGCGATTTTCGGGCATTTTTGTTTCAGAAGCTTACATGCCTAAAAAAGGTGTATTATATAACCTTCAATTCGAGCTGACTCGGGTGGTCGTAGCGGCCTTATTTATTTTTCTGTTTGTTTTTCTACCACGTGTTTGAAATCGCATCTTCAGGAATCTTATTCTATTCTAGACCCTATAAACAAACATAAATCACAATGACACGGTTATCCGATTTTCGGCCGAAATTGGTTTATAGCATACCGGTAACGTCAAATGTCGTTCGATGCTTTTGCAAATTTTTGAGGCCGCTTTATCAGACTCGATTAACCATCCGTGCGATTTTCGGACATTTTCGTTCCAGGAACTCATAGGCCTAAAAAAAGTTTATTATATACCCATCAATTCGAGCAGTTTCGGGTGGTCGGAGCGGCCATTTTTATTTTTCAACCTGTTTTTCTATCACGTGTCCGAAATCGCAATATGAGATATCTTATTCGATTGTAGACCCTATAAACAACTATAAGTCACTTTTTACACGGTCATCCGAATTTCGCCAGAAATTAGTTTATAGTATACCGGTAACGTCAAATATCTTTCGATGCTTTTGGAAGTTTTTGAGTCCGCTTTATCAGACTCGATTAACCATCCGTGCGATTTTCGGACATCTTCGTTCCAGGAACTCAGAGGCCAAAAAAAAGTTTATTATATACCCGTCAATTCGAGCCGTTTCGGGTGGTCGGAGCGGCAATTTGTATTTTTCAGCCTTTTTTTCTACCACGTGTCCGAAATTGCATCATGAGATATCTTATTCGATTCTAGACCCTATAAACAACTAGAAATCACTTTTACACGGTTATCCGATTTTCAGACGAAATTGGTTTATTGCATAACGGTAAAAACAACTTTCTTCCGACGTTTTCGAAAATTTTTGTGCCCTCTTTATCTTACTCGATTAACCATCCGTCCGATTTTCGGTCATTTTTGTTTCAGAAGCTTACAGGCCTAAAAAAGATGTATTATATACCCTTCAATTCGAGCTGACTCGGGTGGTCGTAGCGGCCATTTTTATTTTTCTGTTTGTTTTTGTACCACGTGTTTGAAATCGCATCTTGAGGAATCTTATTCTATTCTAGATCCTATAAACAAACATAAATCACAATGACACGGTTATCCGATTTTCGGCCGAAATTGGTTTATAGCATACCGGTAACGTCAAATGTCTTTCGATGCTTTTGCAAATTTTTGAGTCCGCTTTATCAGACTCGATTAACCATCCGTGCGATTTTCGGACATTTTCGTTCCAGGAACTCAAAGGCCTAAAAAAAGTTTATTATATACCCGTCAATTCGAGCAGTTTCGGGTGATCGGAGCGGCCATTTTTATTTTTCATCCTGTTTTTCTACCACGTGTCCGAAATCGCATCATGATATATCTTATTCGATTGTAGACCCTATAAACAACTATAAATCACTTTTACACGGTTATCCGATTTTCGGCCGAAATTGGTTTATAGCATACCCGTAACGTCAAATGTCTTCTGATGTTTTTGCAAATTTTTGAGTCCGCTTTATCTGAATTGATTAGCCATCGGTGCCATTTTCCGACATTTTCGTTCCGGGAGCTCAGAGGCCTAAAAAACGTCTATTATCTAACTATCAATTCGAGCTGTTTCGGATGGTCGGAGCGGCCATTTTAATTTTTCAACCTGTTTTTTCTACCACGTGTCCGAAATCGCAATATGAGATATCCTATTCGATCGTAGACCCTATAAACAACTATAAGTCACTTTTGCATTGTTATCCGATTTTCGCCCGAAATTGGTTTATAGCATACCGGTAACGTCAAATGTCTTCGGATTAATTTGCAAATTTTTGTGCCCGATTAATCTGACTTGATTGAACATTCTTGCAATTTTCGATAATTTTCATTTCAGGAGCTCAGAGGCCTAAGAAACGTGTATTATATACCCTTCAATTCGAGCCGTTTCAGGTGGTCGGAGCGACCATTTTTAATTTCAGCCTGTTTTTTACCACGTGTCCGTAATCGTATCATGAGGTATCTTTTTCGATTCTAGACCCTATAAACAATTATAAATCACTTTTACATGGTTATCCGATTTTTGACCGAAACTGGTTTATAGCATACCGGTCACGTCAAATATCTTCTGACGTTTTTGATAATTTTTGTGCCCGCTTCATCTGACTCGATAAATCATCGGTACGATTTTCGGTAATTTTTGTTTCAGGAGTTCGGAGGCCTAAAAAACGTGTATTATATATCCTTCAGTTCGAGCTGTTTCGGGTGGTCGGAGCGGCCATTGTTATTTTTCAGCCTGTTTTTGTACCAAGTGTCCGAAATTGCATCATGAGATATCTTATTCGATTCTAGACCTTATAAACAACAAATCACTATTACACGGTTATTCGATTTTCGGCCAAAATTGGTTTATATCATACCGGTAACGTCAAATGTCTTCTGATGGTTTTGCAAATATTTGTGCCCGCTTTATCTGACTCGATTAACCATCCGTGCGATTTTCGGTAATTTTTGTTTCAGGAGTTCAGAGGCCTAAAAAACGTGTATTATATATCGTTCAATTCTAGCTGTTTCGGGTGGTCGGAGCGGTCATTGTTATGTTTCAACGTGTTTTTCTTCCACGTGTCCGAAATCGCATTATGAGATATCTTATTCGATTCTAGACCCTATAAACAACTATAAATCACTTTTACACGTTTATCTGATTTTCGGCCGAAATTGGTTCATAGCATACCGGTAACGTCAAATATCTTCTGATGTTTTGGCAAATTCTTTTGCCCGCTTTATATGACTTGATTAACCATTCTTGCAATTTTTGAAAATTTTCGTTTCAGGAGCTCAGAGGCCTAAAAAACGTGTATTATATACCCTTCAATTCGAGCCGTTTCATGTGCTCGGAGCGACCATTTTTAAATTCAGCCTGTTTTTTGCCACATGTCCGAAATCGTATCATGAGGTATCTTTTTCGATTCTAGAACCTATATACAATTATAAATCACTTTTACACGGTTATCCTATTTTCCACCGAAACTGGTTTATACCATA
This sequence comes from Silene conica, assembly GCA_029255685.2. Lineage (NCBI taxonomy): Eukaryota > Viridiplantae > Streptophyta > Magnoliopsida > Caryophyllales > Caryophyllaceae > Silene > Silene conica. Next base: position 45,944,339 of record CM055317.2, on the reverse strand, counting down.
CCGGTAACGTCAAATATCTTCTGATGTTTTTGAAAATTTTTGTGCCCGCTTCATCTGACTCGATTAACCATCCGTGCGATTTTCGTTAATTTTTGTTTTAGGAGTTTAAAGGCCTAAAAAACGTGTATTATATATCCTTCAATTCGAGCTGTTTCGGGTGGTCGGAGCGACAATTTTTATTTTTCAGCTTGTTTTTCTACCACGTGTCCGAAATCGCATCAGTAGGTATCTTATTCGATTCTAAACCCTATAAACATCTATAAATAACTTTTACATGGTTATCCGATTTTCGGCCGAAACTGGTTTATAGCATACCGGTAAAGTCAAATGTCTTCTGGAGTTTTTGAAAATTTTTGAGTCCGCTTTATCTGACTGGATTAACAATCCATGCGATTTTCGGACATTTTCGTTCCGGGAAGCTTAGAGCCCTAAAAAACGTGTATTATATACCCATCAATTCGAGCCGTTTTCGGTGGTCGGAGCGGCCATTGTTATTTTTCAGCCTGTTTTTCAACCACGTGTCCGAAATTGCATCATGAGATATCTTATTCGATTCTAGACCCTATAAGCAATTATAAATCACTTTTACACGGTTATCCGATTTTCGGCCGAAATTGGTTTATAGCATACCGGTAACGTCAAATGTCTTCTGATGTTTTTGCAAATTTTTGTGCCCGCTTTATCTGACTTGATTAACCATTATTGCAATTTTCGATAATTTTCGTTTCGGGAGCTCAGATGTAACATCCCGTAATTTCGTAAATACTATTAATACTTTTAAAGTATTTTTCGAAATATAATATTATTTTAATAATAAATTCTAAGTTTTATTTTAAGATTTCCGTTAAGTTCCGTCTTAAGGTTATTCTAATCTTAAGATTTTATTTCGCTTGACATTTCCCGACTTGAGTTTCCGTATTACTTAACTAAAGAAAATCCGACTCAAGTATATAAAGGACACTTAACCTATTTCACTCATCGACATTTCATTTCTTCATAAACCCTTTCACAGTAACTCTAAAAACATCATTTTCTCTCTTCTCTAAAAGCTTCAAAAGATCATCTCGAGCCCTTCCGCAACTCGAATCAAGGTAAAATTTATATTTTCGAAAACTGCTCGAAATTTGTGATCTTTCTATCACTTCCAATTTTCATTTCGTTAACTTCCGTTTTTGGGCTGTTTTGCCCTAATCCGTAATTAAGCACTTAACTTCCGTTTTTATGCTTGTAGGAGTTTGTTTAGAAGACCCTGAGGTCGATACATACGTAGTGGAGGAAGACTTTGGAGCTTAAACCGCTTTAAGGTGACTATTATGAGTAACTGACCTATTTTGTGATATTAGCATATTTATGTGGTTCTTGTGATGTTCTTCTGAAATTATGAGGATTTGTTGAAGTAAGAGTATAGGAACATGTTAGGAATCTGTTTTACATATTTAATATATGGTTTAATTGATGAATATGAAGTCCCTTATGTCTCACATGCCTATTTTCAGTTTTTGAGAAATTGCGACGGATATGATGAATTGATGATAAGATAGTTTCGTTTGATGATTTAGTGTTTGAATATGTTTCATATGTGTTTTAATATGCTGGGCAAACAATTGTTGTTGCAAATTACAAGCCTTGTATCGATTCTTAGAAGTTTTGTATCATTGTCGAAATTGCGTTTTTGTGCTCAGGAACTCTGAGCCGGTCGACCGACCGGCAGCCGGTCGGCCGGCTGAGATGCTTGCTTAGCGTGTTTGCGAAATTTTTGAGAAATGTGAATAGGGCTCTGAGCCGGGTGGGCGGCCGCCGGTCTACCGGCTTAGAGTCCCTCTTGTTTGAAGACTTTCGTAAAATTGCTAGGGAATGATTCTTAGCCGGTCCGCCGGCGGCCGGTCCGCCAGCTAAGAATCCAATTCCCCCTTTTTGTAAAATTGTAGAGGAGTTAAGGGATGGGATTCCCAGCCGGGTGGACGGCAGCCGATCCACCGGCTGAGGACCCTATCCCCTTGGTTTTCATAAGTAGGCTGTAGAATGGGAGGGGACTCCCAGCCGGCTGATCGTCAGACGGTCTGGCACCGGCTGCGAGCCCCTGTTCTTATTAAAACATGTTTAACTTTTGATCGGCTTGTCCGATTTGCTTGAGACTCGTTCTGTGTACCTTGTATGTGTGTTTGAGGTCCCCGCAGTTCGGACGACACTATATTGGGTTCGGGAATGGAGTGAGGATAGAGACCCCCCGGTCGGGCAACCGAAAGGGAAACCTTCTCTCCCTCAACTTAGTTACTGGGGTCAACTAAGTGTTGTTTAGAGGTCAGTAAAGTTAGGATTAAGGACTTGGTTGTAGTACATATCGGAATATGTCTGAGTTGGGACCGCTAGAGTACGATATGTAAAAATGTCTGATGCATGTCAAGTTATGTCTGAGTTGGAACCTCTAGTTTGACATGTGAGTGTTTGTGGCGTGACGGCCATGTCTGAGTTGGGACCGCTGGATCGTCTCGTGTATGGATGAAGCGGTAGGAGATGTCTGAGTTGCGACCTCTGTCCTTCCGTGAGTTTTTATGACCGTGGTGAACTGAATCTGAGTTGGGATTTGAATCACTACGAAGGGTAATGGTTCTGACTAAGTTGCGTTATGAACCATTATTAGCTGATTGGTATCCATTCGTGCCTGAGTTGCGGTTTACGGATGTATGCTTGCTGACCTTGTGTAACAAGTTTACCTGATTTGGGGTGTGACTTGGACACTGCTGATTATGTCTAGTTCTTTCCTGAGTTGGGGTTAGATCTAGATACTCTTGATTGCATCTGCTTGCCTGAGTTGGGGTACAATGTCAAATGTTGCTGAATGATTGTGTGTTTATGAAGGAAAACGGTAGTCATACTAACAAATCCTAATCCATTAGTCCTACTAATTATTAATTAAATTAACTCTTTAATTATTTAGATCTTATGCATGCAAAGAAAGATGCGGAAATATAAAGAATCGGATTCTTACACACGGTCCGAAAGAGTGCTAGGACGATCCTCTAAGGAGCAACCAAGTAAGCTTGCCTCCTTTACGTAAACACCAAGACCTTCCCTTAAACGGACCAAAAACCCGAACCCGGACTTGGAGACGGAATTAGGTTAAAAACCGAGTATTAATACTATTATTAGTATACTAGAAAATATTATATAAATAATATTTCTAGAGGTTTTGTAATATTTTCTCACACCTAGAAAATTTGCATTAGGATTAGTCTAAATGAATTAGGTCATCACATATAAATAGAGGGTGTGATGCATGGGTTGGGTGTGCCGTGTACACAAGGCATGGGGAACGGATTTTAATCCCTTAAGTCATGCTCACATGCTCAATGTAAGGTCATGTCATAACCTAATATAATCATTATGTAAAATAAGATAAATTATCATATAATATTACCTTATAACATTATATTTACACGGTCCACAATAAGTAAAATGGACCTTCATTTTACAAATATAATTTGTACAATTGTTAATATGTAACATCTTATGTGACATAATAATTGTATTAATTTAAAATATATATATTTATCATATAAATAATATTTCTAAATTAATTAAATCATATTTAACAAATTATTTAGTAATTCAAAATTACTGTCCCAACATATGGTTATCGTAATAATCGTCGATACGGTATATTTACAACGTTTGTTATAACCATGAACCATTCATTATACTAATTTCGATATTTCTAAAATATCGAATAATATTTGACAATTGACACATTTCAATTTCAAATATAAATCTTACTTTAAGATTCAACCTCTGATTTCTCGATATACGATTTTAAGAATATCGATCAATTCGTATCCTATACAATTAATCAATATATGTTTAAGGGGTTAGTCCTAAAGGTGTGACCAAAAGGGATCAACTGACCACCACCGTCATACGACAGTAATGTCAAACTCTAGTCAGCCAATCATTACCGATTAATGTTGGTCAGTTGACTATACCAAATATCGGATCGTCCCTTGCATATTATTTTCATAAGATTTATGACAATGACTTTTATCACTGTCGTGATCGCACTATTATTGAGGACACATTTACCAACAATCTCCCACTTGTCCTCGACAAGTGTGCGTCACCGATTCTCTTGTCCTATTACGTCATCTCCCACTCAATGCAAGGTGTGTTCCAGGTCGTACTTGCATTTGATCATATCTTGAGCGGTTTTCTCGATCTGGAGATTTAACAGCTTTGACCGGAATTATCTACCATAGATACCTTCCAAGCATGGCCACGCATTTTCAGTTAAACTTCTCCTCGAGTGGCCCTGAGATTTAAGACAACCCCGACGAGGGAATGGACAATTCCTATCCTACTGTTCCCTTCGACTAACACAGTCCATCATGACCCAAAAGAAGCCCATTTGACCCCCTTTAACGGTTGATCGTAGAGCAAAAATGAAAGTCAATCTGAGGCTATGTCACCTTGGGCGAACAGTCTCAAGTCTAGTCGCTTCGAGACGTCACCTCATATAAGCGACTATGGGCTATACTAAGTTAATCCAGTTCACTTATGGGGTTCAAAATTTTCTCTTACTTTGACACCCGTCGTTGAGGGGTGCCAAAGATAAGATTTATAAAACCTCAGCTTAAACTAGATAGGATAAGTCAAGGGTCGAACCACAAGGAGACAAGGTTAATTATGTTTGCGAATTTAAAGTCTATTGCAAGTAACCAAAAAGGGGGTTTGATTTAAGATTTGAACTAACAACAAAAAGAGCAAAATAAACAAGAGAATTAAAATAAAGTAAAAAGGAGATTAGGAACTTTGGTTCCCTATGGTTAAAACAAGTCAATGAAGGGTAAAATAACCAAATAACACAATCCCAAAGAACAAAGAATAAACCTTTAGGTCAATATTCTACCCAATCCTTACGGTCTTAGGGTTCCTAGAAAAGCACTAAACTTTCGTTCATAGAGCAATCCAAAAGTTGTTGTTGAACTAATCCTAATAATCTTTCAATCCTAAGGATTAGTTCACCAACAACAATGGGGGATTGGTAATTTAATCATTAAACTTATCAAAATCAAGTCTTTACCATGGTTCCCCTAATTCCTAATCACAAGAATTAGCTATGCATACTTTTAATTATGAAACTAACAATAACAAGAACTAAGAACATTAAAGGAATTAACATAATTAAAGATGATAATAAAAGGGAAAACATGAATTAAGAAACAACAATAAGATGAACAACAAGATTAAATTAAAAGGGAAAGATTAATTGTAGCAAACTTACAACTTAATTGGAATTAAGAACAAAAGATGAAAACTTGGAATAAAGTCTCTTTCTAACTATGGAGTTCTTGAATAACATGGAGTGCTTTCTAATATAGATTGTATGTCTTAACATAAATTGCTTGACCTAATTTTAGAGTTTAGGTCTCCTTAAATAAGTTCTAATTACAAGATTAGGAGCAAAGCCCGTAATAAAAATCGCGGAAAAACAGTCGCTTGGTCGGTCGACCTACTTTTTGGGTCGGTCGACATCCTAATGACCTAATAACTTGATTGGGCTTTTTGCGGAAACTTCTGGGTCTGTGCTTGAGGTCGGTCGACCTACTTTGTGGGTCGGTCGACCTGATTGTCGGGATTGCAGCGCGCGTCGATCTTAAAACAACTGCCATTTCTTCGTTACTCATCGTAATCAAGCGATTCTTGCGGCGTTGGAAAGCTAAGAGGATAAGCTTTCTCCTCCAGCTGGAATCACCCCATTATCCGCTCTAGAACTCGAGATATAGTCATTTGAAACAGGCTGCAATATCGTGGATCGATTCTTTGCTTGTTAAAGCTATCTTCAGGCCTTGAAATGTGCGCTAGGCTTCGTTCCTTCTTGTCCTTAGTCATGAAAAATCCCGAGGGCATAAATTTGGTATAAAATCGTCCCTTTTCCGCATAAATCTGCAAAAGAACATAAAAATACGAAAGTAGACAATTGTTGGGAAATAAATGCTAAAACATAGTAAATGAGCGACAAAATGCGTGTAAAAATAGATGTAAAACATCATAAAATAGACACGCATCAAATTCCCCAAACCAAACCTTGCTTGCCCTCAAGCAAGAAATAGACTCGATCTTAACTAATGGAACGATTTCAATCTCAGAGCGAAATTTACATGTAAGTCTAAACCAATGCCAAGTACAAAATGAGAAAGTATTTAAATCATGCAAACGAGTTATAGGGTCGTCAAACTTGCAAACATAAATATTATAGAGACTTTATACCATGGACTCTCGCGGTACGCTCGAGACACTCATGAAGCAAAGGGTGAGTATATGTAAAAGATAGAAAGAAGTTTATTGTAATGACACTCACCTAACTGCGACCCATGAAAACATGCCTGCAATCTAACATGAACAAGAATTCCACAACTATGTATAACAAACTCATTAAGTGACTCGGATACATGCAATTGAGGTAATTGAAAGATATGTGAGATAAAAGGTAAAAAGTGGTTAAAGATGTTTTTGGATTTGTGGGGTTAGTAGCCAAGCTAGTAAAACCGGTTCCCAACAACAATTTCACAACTTTTGATATTAAGAAAGTGCTTTTTTGTAGCACAACTCTCACATTAAATATAAGAAAGGACTCCCAAATATTTTGAATGAAGTACGGGAGTGATAACACATAAAAGAAAGGGAATTTGGAACGAATTTTTTTTTTCATTCTGATGCTGTCAGGTGGTCGGCCGACCCATGAAGGTGGTCGGTCGACTGACTTTCTGTGCGTTTTGACTTTTTTCGTTTTTTCTTTTCTTTCTTTCTTTTTCTGAATTTTTCTGTTCTTTTTCTCTTTTCTTTCTTCTTTCTCTTTTTGCTCAAGATAGCATATAAACCAAGATGCCTCAAAAGTCAAACCAAAGACCACAAATACTAGCTTGGAAGGGTAGGCTAAGTATGGGATGTAATTTTTTGGGGGAATAAAAAGGCAATTTTGGCTATGTAGGGATTATGGGTAAATAAGAGAAAAGGGATCCCAAATGCACGTACCAAGATTCACAAAACGAGATAGTAAAACAAGTATATAGCAATTCAAGTTCATGTTTATGCATATTGATGTAACATGTTCCAAGGGGAGTACTACTCACATCCTAGACAACTGGTTTAAGAATGAAACCAGGAAATAAGCTCTAAAACTCAGAATGTATAGTAGGTTGCCAAGGTATAAGTCAAGTCTCAAGATATGCAAGTTAACAAAAACTCGTAGATATGCAAAAGACTCTCATACTAAAACAAGTTGACAAGGCAAGGTAAAGGCATAAACATGTAAGATAGCTAAGTCATCCTTGAAATACTCTCGTTCCGACTCAACCTATATGCAAAAATAAACGTGCATTTTTTTGGAATTTTTGAATTTTTTCACTTTTTTGTATTTTTTCTTTTGTATATATAAGGAAAATAAGGAAAAGCAATGCAAGACAGAAATGCAGTAAACGTGTGACGGAATGCAATGCATGTGACACGAAACCATTCCCCAAACCAACCCGCACAATGTCCCCATTGTGCATTAGCCTAAGTAAAGGTTTCACAAAATTAAAGAGAAGATGCAAGGAAAATAAAAACCAAGGAAAAACTGGAAAGAACTCACTGGATTATGAAGCGCATGAGAAAAACCTCCCTAAACCAGCGTAAGCTGGGAGGTTTTGGTGGCCAGCAGTGCCACTCAAGTACCCAAGATGGTTGCACAATTCTTGAAGAAGAAACGAACAGGCTGTGACGGATGGTTGGGTCGACCGACCCATATTTTAGGTCGACCGACCTTCCTGCGGATTTCAGAAATTCCAGGAATGCGGGGATCGGGTCGGCCGACCTATGAAGGTAGTCGGTCGACCCCTTTGCTGCACATCGGTCTTCTTTTCTTCGGAAAAACTTGTGTCAACCTCGTCATTCTTCTTGAAACCTGAAATATCATCCAATATGCGCCCAACAAGTGCGCGAGATCCCAGAACCAAGTCCAAAAGTCTTAACTACGCAACAAAAGCAAAATTGTCCTAAAAAAAACTTAAAGCAAGCAAACTAGAAAGTCTTAACAAAAAAAAAAATTGTCTTAAGAAAAACAGAAATGAGCAAAAAGAAGAAGTCATCCGCGAAGGATGCAGGGTTTCTTTGACCAAGGGCTCTGACTACAGGGTACTCCTTCAGCTATGGTGATTTGGGTAGATGAGTTTCTCTCCACCGTGTAGATAGGAGGGTCATCATCCATAGCTTTAGCCATCCATCTCCAGGGGTTGTCGACTCCTAAGTCGTGGGTCGACACCTTCCTCGACTTCTTCTTCTTAAGGCTCTTTTCTTCAGCCAAATGATCACTTGTTTGAGTGATCTCGTTCTCTACATCATTTGATCGAGTAAGTGGTACTACTCGATCGAGAACATCTCTCTTCCTACCGCTTATAGACTATGTCACTAGTGTTGCAATTTCTGGAGCATCCAAATCAGCCTCTCGAACGAGAGTTTCACCTGCACATGCCTCAAAACACATCAAAGCCTCCGAAGGATCCTTGTACATAACATTCACTAATATTATTAAAAACATCAGAAATGTCAATAGAAGAATCCTGCAAAAAACAAGGTTCATCAACTGAGGGTTCGAACGTGTTAGGAACATGTTCATTACTAACACCTACAAAAATAGGTTGGTCAGTCAAGGGGTGAAGGTCTAACTCATTGGCTGTATCTAGATCCAAGTCAGTATCATCAACGGGGAGGGAGAGGGAATCAAGTAACCTATCATCCTCATCCTTAAGAATGAGTGACTCTTCAGTAATGGGTGTGATAGGATCACACTCGACAGAAATATCCGGGTTACTAATATCAACGCCCTCATACTTCTCCAAGATTTTTTCGAACTGATGCTCCAACTTTAATTTCTCCAAATGATACGGAAACGGGACCACAATGCTTGTCGCGGAATCGGCAAGCCTTGGCTCTTTTAACTTCAGAATCTCCGTTGAGTCATTGACGAGAGGAGAGTCAGGTAGCTCAAGAGGCGAATCCACAATCTGCTCAGGAACCCTGGTCGGTCGACCTAGTATAGCGGTCGGTCGACCAGACGCTGTATTATCGGAATTTTTCTGTTCTGTAGAAACTGATCTCACGTCAGGCGTCGAGGTCGGTCGACCTGATGTTGTGGTCGGTCGACCTCCTGACCTGTGCACGGGATCGATTTCTTCGTCCTGAACTTCGGCAGAATCACCCTTTGGGCTTGGTCCCCCATAAGCACGACCACTCCTGAGATTTATAGCATTTAATGTCTCTATGGAACTCTCACAACCAACTGGAGAGCTAGCAATCCGATTAGCAGCTAAGATTGCTAATTGCCTTTCAACACTCTTCACAGCTGCATCTCGTTCTTTTTTTATTTCCGACATTTGAGTCATGAAGGTTTGAAAAGTCGTTTCTAATTCAGCCATAGTAGTCATGATCGCAATAGCACTGAGAGTACTCAAGTCTTCCTCTCAAAAACTGTCTTCTAAAACAAAACTAGAAGAGAAGGTAAGTAACGGTCTTAAAGAACCGAAGTTCCTTAAGACAAGGAAAATAAACTAAAAACTAACAAACAAAATTATACCGTCTCCCCGGCAACGGCGCCAAAATTTGACACCCGTCGTTGAGGGGTGCCAAAGATAAGATTTATAAAACCTCAGCTTAAACTAGATAGGATAAATCAAGGGTCGAACCACAAGGAGACAAGTTTAATTATGTTTGCGAATTTAAAGTCTATTGCAAGTAACCAAAAAGGGGGTTTGATTTAAGATTTGAACTAACAACTAAAAGAGCAAAATAAACAAGAGAATTAAAATAAAGTACAAAGGAGATTAGGAACTTTGGTTACCCAAGGTTAAAACAAGTCAATGAAGGGTAAAATAACCAAATAACACAATCCCAAAGAACAAAGAATAAACCTTTAGGTCAATATTCTACCCAATCCTTACGGTCTTAGGGTTCCTAGAGCACTAAACTTTCGTTCATAGAGCAATCCAAAAGTTGTTGTTGAACTAATCCTAATAGACTTTCAATCCTAAGGATTAGTTCACCAACAACAATGGGGGATTGGTAATTTAATCATTAAACTTATCAAAATCAAGTCTTTACCATGGTTCCCCTAATTCCTAATCACAAGAATTAGCTATGCATACTTTTAATTATGAAACTAACAATAACAAGAACTAAGAACATTAAAGGAATCAACATAATTAAAGATGATAATAAAAGGGAAAACATGAATTAAGAAACAACAATAAGATGAACAACAAGATTAAATTAAAAGGGAAAGATTAATTGTAGCAAACTTACAACTTAATTGGAATTAAGAACAAAAGATGAAAACTTGGAATAAAGTCTCTTTCTAACTATGGAGTTTTTGAATAACATGGAGTGCTTTCTAACATAGATTGTATGTCTTAACATAAATTGCTTGACCTAATTTTAGAGTTTAGGTCTCCTTAAATAAGTTCTAATTACAAGATTAGGAGCAAAGCCCGTAATAAAAATCGCGGAAAAACAGTCGCTTGGTCGGTAGACCTACTTTTTGGGTCGGTCGACCTCCTAATGACCTAATAACTTGATTGGGCGGAAACTTCTGGGTCTGTGCTTGAGGTCGGTCGACCTACTTTGTGGGTCGGTCGACCTGATTGTCGGGACTGCAGCGCGCGTCGATCTTAAAACAGCTGCCATTTCTTCGTTACTCATCGTAATCAAGCGATTCTTGCGGCGTTGGAAAGCTAAGAGGATAAGCTTTCTCCTCCAACTGTAATCACTCCATTATCAGCTCTAGAACTCGAGATTTAGTCATTTGAAACAGGCTGCAATATCGTGGATCGATTCTTTGCTTGTTAAAGCTATCTTCAGGCCTTGAAATGTGCGCTAGGCTTCGTTCCTTCTTGTCCTTAGTCATGAAAAATCCCGAGGGCATAAATTTGGTATAAAATCGTCTCTTTTCCGCATAAATCTGCAAAAGAGCATAAAAATACGAAAGTAGCCAATTGTTGGGAAATAAATGCTAAAACATAGTAAATGAGCGACAAAATGCGTGTAAAAATAGATGTAAAACATCATAAAATAGACACGCATCAACAACGCATTTGGATTTCACAAAGTATATAATAATTGTGAGTTAATAATAACTCAAACGATAAGAGTGATTGTTATGTGCGAACAGTCAATACGATATTACTGCTCCACATAAACAATCTTTGATGCTCATACATCAATTTGTATTAATGGTTTACTATGTGAATATACCATATCTTCACATCTTTTAAACCTACAAATTTCGGTTTCCTTTTGACTCATATTATCTCGTATAATATGATCTTAATCAAGTACATTTCAAGTCCTTATACTCGACTCGAGTCTCCTTACCTTAAGGAAGCTCCCACTGTTTTCTTAAAACTCGTGACATGTCGTTCTTACGAACATTGTCATACTGTACTGGAATTCATATTGTAGTTAACCTAGATTTGATCCACTAGTTCTCCTCGAGAAACTTATATCGAAATAAGGTTTTGTTTCAACTTTTGGCATTTTAATCAAGGTTATATGAATTTACATTTTCATATCTTGGATTCATATCCAAACCTCGTAAACTAATCGGTGACGTTTCATTATCTTATAATAAACTCACTTCTGATTTATGTTCTTAACATACATTCATCTAGAATTGAAACCTCATATTCTTTACCTTTTAAAGAATCACCATTCTCTCTTAATGGTAGGTTCCGTTTCCTTAATAACTTTTCTCCCACTGAATTTCGTATCACTATCTTATAGTTTAATAACTCCCACTATCTTCATAGTGTTTTGGTAACTTCTTCAAACATCTTCTCAACTCATAATGAACATTTCATTTTTATTTACTTTCAAACATCTTCTCAAGTCGTTATGAACATTTCATTTTTCATTTTCCTTCCCACGGAAAGAACTTCTATTATCACGAGAATTGGAGATGATTTCTCCTCTATTATCTTTATAAAACAGAAACATTAACATCGTGGAAACGATTTCCTTCCGTTCACATACGCGGTTCCCTTTGACCTCTTAGGAACTAATGACGACATAAGAAACATTTCTTTTTGTGTCCTCGCGTAGTTTCTTCTGTGCAATCTCGTAGTTTCTTCTATCCAATCTTTTAGAGTTCTTCCTAAGTACTCCTTATAGGACTCTTCTCTAAGATCCTATGATTATTTCATTGGTTTGCGGGCGTAGAATTTCTCCCACTCTATCCTTTAAATAACCGTTTTTTTTACGTAGGATAGCATTTTCGCCCGTCGACAATGTATTGGTTAAAGAATTATGTGAGTAGTGAGACATTAGTACTCTCATTCATATAAGGTGAAAATCTTATAATTAACTAATGTTCTTATGTTTGAATTTGAAGTATTTCACGGGGTGTCATTCTCGTTTTCAAGTAAGTCGTATTACTTTTAATAATGATCCTATCATGTCTATCGTACGGTGAATCATTCAAGGTACTTTATTACGATCTATGAAAATCGTATAAACTCATGTTATGTATCATACAAAGCATTTTAAAACCAACATATTGAATTATTGATTAAGAACAAAATAGATGACTTGGGTTGAAAACCAAGTCACCAATATTCAAATTACAACTATTGTTTTGAAATAACCAAATTCTTGTCATACAAGAAATACAACGTTCTTAAATTAAAATGCAAAATGAAAGAAGACATTCAAATGAAAATTAGAGCCATGCTCTTCATGTCTTCAATCTCGGATGCTACCATAGCCATCCACGGAAGAAACTTCAAGCTTCCTTCTCCTTCTCCTTCTCCTTGCCTTTGTCTTTGGTAGGAGCCTCTTTAAAAAACAATTTTATAAACGGGAAAGAATCAATAACTTGTATCAATATACAAAATTGATTAAATAACATGAATTAGACGAGAATAATACCTACTGCAAGAACCTTTACGGCTTTGAGGTCCGTGAGATACTTCGGGCAATTGCGCTTCCAATGCCCCATCTTAGTGCAATAATGGCACTTGTCTACAACCTTTGACGACGACGAAGAAGCACCTTTCGTAAAAGTCTTCTCCTTAGGAGATGCGGGTTTGAAGGCTTTGACATTTTTACCCTTATTAGCCTTCCGCTTAAACTTCCCCTTGCTTTTCTTCTCGATATTTAGCACATCCTTCGTGGAACTCTCATTAAGTCCCATATCCCTCTCCGCTTGGACTTACATCTTATGTAACTCGTCCAAGGAGGTTTCTTAATTACGCATGTTATAGTTTACCCGAAACTGAACATACGATATCACTTTGTTGAGGGAGTGAAGAATTTTGTCAATAATAAGCGAGTCGGGAACATTCACCCCTTGCAACTTCAAGGTTTCGGCTAGCTCAACCATTTTGAGCACATGAGGACTAATCCTTTGACCTTCCTTTAAGGTCAAATCAAAGAAGGCGGAGGCTGCCTCATATTGGATCACCCTAGGACCTTGCGAAAACATGGTCGCAATTCTAGTATAAATCTCATTAGCTGTGGCTAGCTTAATCATTCTTCTTTGGAGATCCGGCTCCATCAAAAATATAAACACGTTCTTAAGAGCATGTGACTCCTTCATGTAGGTCTCATAGGCCTCACGAGTCGCTTCCGATGAACGGGGACCGGGAGTGGGAGGAGCGGCAATGGTAAGATAATGAGTCTTTCGTCAGCTTCCGCGGCCAACACTAATTGGGCGTCCCAATCCTTAAAATTGGCGCCATGCTTCTCAAGCTTGCAACGATCCATAAAGGACCGAAGCCATGAAACGTGTGGGAGTGGTGGAGCGTTATTTGCTATTGATGATTGATAGTCAAAAATGAAATACAAATGAAAATAAAGGAATTAAAACACAATTATCGTTTTTTAATAATTAAACTTGTAAAGTTTAAACAAGTTAAACATCTACATAATGATCTCTTACCCAATTAAGTAAATGATCCTGAGACCCAAATACACACTAACTCGGGCAGGGTTTAGCCGATACATCCCTCATTAATATGACTCGGTAGATTAACTCCTTAATCGATTCTACTTTTAGAACTCTCGGTAGATAAAATTACATTAATTCTTATCTTAGCCCGAACTTATTACCACTACGGTGGCTCGAATACCTTGGTCGAGATCAACCAAAGTTCGAGAACGTAATCACATTACCCCACTTCACCAACGTAATAAGGTTTGCACCCCGGTTTAGCGGAGCCTACTCCCTTATGAAGAAGATCCTTCGTGGTTTCTTTACTATTTGGTAAAGCTATGTCTCGATTTTTAAATAACGTAAGAGATCTTGTCAGTTTATTATCTATCTCCTTTAAGTGAACTAAGTCGGTGAATTATCGATAAATTGATTGACACGGTCGATAAAATCGATGGAATGCATGAGTTTGAATGACGATTTGGCTATGCATGCAAACACGATAAGCATAAATAAAAGCATAAAAAAAAACTTAAAAGCATAAATAAACCCTAGTATGGCCTTCCTAAAATAGAGAATTTAAATGTAAAATACAAATTCGGAAACCAACTCCTTGGTCCCTTGAACTTCACACGCAGCACGTATCCCAAGGCATACTCCGTCTTGGCCGGATCTCCTTTCCGAAATGGCACCGTCTTCAAGGATCTCCGGAATTACAAATTTTCTATCTATTTTATACATTATGAAATAAAACAATAAAATAAAGTGATACGAGATCACATTAAATTACAACCGAATCGATAACCCCTTACATTACGGGAATTAACGATTAAAAACTAAGGCCATACTAAGCAAATTACATAATTCCAAAATTACGTAAATAAATTATGACATTCATAAATAATAATTAAATATGCAATGCTTATGTAAAATGCAAAACCTAAGCCAAATCGTCCTATTTAAACATATTTTAAATATCGTTATTCCTAATAACACGGTTTTATGGAATAACGTGACTTAAACATTTTTAAAATCACTAATCACTCTATGAATTACTATTCACGATTTAGTTAAGTTTCCTAACACATTTTAGGATTTTAAAATTTAGTCTTCTCAAATTTCGAAATAACTTAACCTTTTATTTTAATATTGTTCGGTTTTAATCGATTTTACGGGAAATAGCATTAAAATAATCAAAACGAGTCATAAAAAATTCGAAAATTCAAAATTCAAGATTTTGAACATACTGAAAGTTTCTTAAATTTTCAGATCCTTAAAATTTAAATATTTTCGAAATATACTATTTATTTCGTAAAATAGCCATGTAAAATGCACAATTATTCGAAAAATTCAAAATTACTTCAAAAATCATGCAAAAAAATACCAATATAAGTTTTACATATTCCAAGACACTCAAAGTGACTGAAAATGCAGAAAAATCAGGTTGAAAACACTGTTTAAGGTCTGAAAATAAAATATGACTTACAATTCTCAATTTCTAACTTTAAGTTTTAAAATTAAAATATAAAATTTCATAAACTTTTGGCACCTAAGCAAAATATTTTTATAATCATATCTAATATGACTAATATGGGTGAATTTTTCGGACCATTTTAGCAACTTTTACTATTTTTAATAAATTGGGTCATATATTACTCGATTTTACCGATTAAAATCATTTCTCATGCAAAATTCGAAATAATTAGCTCAAAAAATACACGCATGCTAGAAATAATATATGTGACACTATATAAAAGTTTTATGGTAAAATTCGAACTTAAACTATTTAAGCCAAAATATGTCACTAATTTTACGATTTTTACAATAAAAATCAATATTCATGCAATTTTAAAGAAAAATTTCTAGAAAATTTATCATATATTTTATATATTGCATGTGACAGCTACAAAAAATTTTGTAGTTAAATTCATAATATAACTATTTAAAACCATATTTATCCCATTTTATGACTATTTAACCTTTAAAAATCATAAACCATGCATAAAACATCAATAATTTTGAAAATTATATATTCATAATATGTTAAATGCATGTGAGAACATATTTAAAATTCTCGGCCAGAAACATTATTTTACTAATTTTCCCATATAAAAACGTTTTTAAACGATTTTAAGCATAAATTAAACAATTTAATTACGATATTGAACAATATTATTCCATAAATCATCTAAAATGACTTAAAACTATTTTAAGACCAGAAAGTATACATGCATAAAATTTTCGTGCATATCCTATATGTACTAATCATTTTCGTTTTTAATTAAAATCGTATTTTCTCGCAAAAACGTAAAAAATCGAGTTGCATGCAAGCAACCTAATGCTCTGATACCACTTGAAGGAAAACGGTAGTCATACTAACAAATCCTAATCCAATAGTCCTACTAATTATTAATTAAATTAACTCTTTAATTATTTAGATCTTATGCATGCAAAGAAAGATGCGGAAATATAGAGAATCAGATTCTTACACACGGTCCGAAAGAGTGCTAAGACGATCCTCCAAGGAGCAACCAAGTAAGCTTGCCTCCTTTACGTAAACACCAAGACCTTCACTTAAACGGACCAAAAACCCGAACCCGGACTAGGAGACGGAATTAGGTTAAAAACCAAGTACTAATACTATTATTAGTATACTAAAAAATATTATATAGATAATATTTTTAGAGGTTTTGTAATATTTTCTTACACTAGAAAATTTGCATTAGGATTAGTCTAAATGAATTAGGTCATCACATATAAATAGAGGGTGTGATGCATGGGTTGGGTGTGCCGTGTACACAAGGCATAGGGAAGGGATTTTAATCCCTTTAGTCATGCTCACCTGCTCAATGTAAGGTCATGTCATAACCTAATATAATCATTATTTAAAATAAGATAAATTATCATATAATATTACCTTATAACATTACATTTACACGGTCCACAATAAGTAAAATGGACCTTCATTTTACAAATATAATTTGTACAATTTTTAATATGTAACATCTTATGTGACATAATAATTGTATTAATTTAAAATATATATTTATCATATAAATAATGTTTCTAAATTAATTAAATCATATTTAACAAATTATTTAGTAATTCGAAATTACTGTCCCAACATATGGTTATCATAATAATCGTCGATACGATATATTAACAACGTTTGTTATAACCATGAACCATTCATTATACTAATTTCGATATTTCTATAATATCGATTAATATTTGACAATTGACACATTTCAATTTCAAATATAAACCTTACTTTAAGATTCAACCTCTGATTTCTCGATATACAGTTTTAAAAATATCGATCAATTCGTATCCTATACAATTAATCAATATATGTTTAAGGGGTTAGTCCTAAAGGTGTGACCTAAAGGGATCAACTGACCACCACCGTCATACGACAGTAATGTCAAACTCTAGTCAGCCAATCATTACCGATTAATGTTGGTCAGTTGACTATATCAAATATCGGATCGTCCCTTGCATATTCTTTTCATAAGATTTATGACAATGACTTTTATCACTGTCGTGATCGCACTATTGTTGAGGACACATTTCCCAACAGTTTAAGTGTATTGTTTATCTAGTATCGTTCGTCCAAGGCATTGGACGACTCTTAGTCTGGTTTCGTAAATGGTTTGAAGAGAAAGACCCCCCGGCCGGGCAACCGGAAGGGAGACAGACTTTCGCTTCAAATAGTTTCCGAAGTTAGTCGAGAGCCTTTGCATAGTATTGCATGTTGATATGAAGGTTGAGATATTGATATATATACTTCGCATGTTATAATGTTGGAGTATGTTGGATGCTTTATGTGTTACGTGTCGTTAACAATAGGTGGCTAGGCGAACTCTAGTCACTCCCCACTGATTGTGGCGTACATGGTTTTATGTATGTAGGTACATGACATGTTTCTGGCGGGTTAGTAAGGCTAGCGAGCGATGATCCTATCATCGATGACACACCCGTTTATCGTTATAGCTAGACCTAGTTTTTGGATATACATTTGAGTGCCTGTGGGGATGTGCCATCCCAGACTGAGTTTTGTACTTATACTTTTTTACTTTGACTTATATACTTATCTATGTTGTTTATTTCGGTTTGTATAGTTTGTTTTAATTCACCTCGTTCTTATCTTGCTTGTTAATGTTTAAACTTATCACTACTACTATTAAGTTATTATTATTACTGTTGGAGCTAGTGTCCTCAACAGTTAGTGCGACAACACGTATAAATCTCTTAAAGGTACACAGGGTATACTTTGTATTTTAGCCAGTTGATTCACGTTTATCAATAACGGTTGGCTTGCTAGAAAGTTTGACGTTATTGTCATACAGATGGCGGTAATCAACTGGTCCCTAAGAGTCACACCTAAAGGATGGAATCTGAGAGATATGATTAGATGAAAATGTAATCATATTGATACCCTATATGACTAAACGGTTAGTCAATGTAATGATGACATAATTATTTAATACTGATTAAATAATATTAGCTAAAACGAGTTAAAATGTTAATTCATAATTAAATATAAAATGTTATATTTAATTATGTGTAATGAAATTATTTAATAAAGATTAAATGATTTAATTAAATATAAAAAGTTGTATTTAATTAGTGGATTATAAATATAAGATATTTATAAGATAAAACATTACACAAGAGAGAGCCATATAACCGATTCTATAAAGATAGAATTTCGGTCTGAGCAATTATTAAGTTGTTCAGTTGTTATGAAGTGTTGTAGGTAGAACCAAATACTGATTTGGGGAATCCTAGTTGATGTCTAATAGCAAGGTTGTTTGCAGCTATAAATAGGACATTCACTCTGCACTTAAAGGGCACGAGTTACACGACATACATACTCCCTCTCTCTCTCTAGCTTTCATCTTACACAAAATTAAAGGTAATTTTGCAATTTCTAGCTCTAGAAGGGGTATTTCTTGGAACATCATGGGTGCAACGATTAGGAGGATATCTGTTTTGATATCTGATCTTAGGCCTTTGCAAGGACAGAAGGTTAATTCTTGATCCCAATCTTTGTATCTTGTTCTTCGTTTATGACTATAAATCATACATTATAAATTTGTTATAATCCTACATATAAAGAATTGGGAATATATACAGATACTTTCCCACAAGTGGTATCAGAGCCTAAGGCTTACAAATTTTATTTTTGTATGATTTTCATAAACGTTTTGAGAAAATTGAAGAAAAAAAGTTTTAGCCGTGTATTTTAATTTTAGCCGAGACAATTTTTTGTTCGTCGTCTTCCTTCTTGATTTATTGTTGTTGTTGTCTTAAACAGTTAAAATAACAAAATAACAAATTTGTAGATGTTTTAAATTAATAAGGATTGATTTAAAACGTAAAAGGAAATCATCTCACATGTTCTTGAATGATATAATTTTCTAAGTAAATCGATCCCACTATAATCTTGATATTCGTCTTAAAAGGTTAATTTGAATGATTAAGATTACAACTATATCTAATAAAGATTATATTTTGAAGGTTATCGATTACGTATTTAGCAACCCGACATTAGTTATTCACGTTCATGAGTTTTAAAAAGAAGAAAAAAAAAAATTCGAAAATCAGGTTGTTTGGCGTTTTTTACAGCGTTTTTCAAAATCAGGCTGGAAGTATTTTCTAAAAGCGCTTTTCTGGAATTTTGCGCTTTTCTGTTTTCCTCTGTTTTCGACGCTTAGTTTCAGCGCCTTTAGAAGCGCCGGAAATCAGTTTCCAGCCTGCTTTCTTGTGTTCGACGTTTTTTTTTGCAGCGCTTTTCTGGGTTTTTGCGACGCTTTGTGTGTTTTTTCAATGCGCTGGAAAGCCTTTTTTTGTGTTGTTTTTGTTCTCCTTTTTCTTCTTTTGTCTCGGCTATCTCTAAAATCTTATGGGCTGTTTTTCTTTTAATTTTTTTATACATTATAAAGATAATGTGTAATTTTTTTTTGGGTGAGAAAGTTCACTAAGTTTTGATACCTAAATTATTTTAAAACGGTTTAAAATAATGTTGGATTAATCATATTATACGATAATATGAATATGTTTGTTTGATTAAATTATGAGAATAAGTACGGAATTATCACATAATTTTAATCAATAAATGGTGGTTTGGGTAAATTACTCTACATAATTACGGAATTATATCTTGAAAGATTAATTTAATTATTATGATGCTTTATATATATTATATTGTTGAATGAATGAATGGTTTTATTTACAATTTTGCAATCAGTTGTATTTTGTAATACTTAGTGTGGCCTTAGTAAATTATGTTTTCGTAATGAAGGAAGCATATGTGATGTATTTTTGAGATCTCGAATCTCCCTTGTGTAGTATTTTTTTACGTTTTTGGGAATTAGAATGTAATAATAGGATTTTATTATGTAATTCTTCAAATGTAATTAAGAAGACCAAGACGGAGATCGGATTGCTCACTCCCACTACATCACCAAGAAGGAACATCAAGTCAAGACAAGCTTCTAGGGTCCATTGCTGAATGGATTCCAAGTTGTTTTTTTGTTCTTTTTGATAGGATAGGCCACACTAGGACTTGCTTTATTTCCGTTTTGTTTTTCATTCACATGTTTGTTTTGCATCATTTTTCCGCCTAAACCAAACCACCTGAATTGCATGAAAATTGACTGATATAGTATATATGCTAGCCTGTGTCGACATAAAGATGTCACACGTTTTTCCCTTAAAGCCATCACCTTAGTTTATTCATTCTCGCATGCTAGATATTTGTTCACTTAAATGAATTAAAATTAAAGATGATGGGATCTTCCTCTATAACCTAAAATTGAGATTAGTCTTTTATGAGTCAAATTACTATGAATCCCTTCTTCGTCGCCAGGCATATATGACCTTACTCTCCATATGACCCCTTCTACGTTGGGTAAGTAGTAGCTGTTGACTTATTTTACCTCAACATCATGACCCTCGTACGATCCTGTGGTTATGGTGGACTAAAGATAAAATTTACAGAAATTTATCGACCAAGAATTCTAAATGTAGAATTAGCCAAGAAGTTGGTTTATCAATTTACTGAAATTGAGTCTTGGGATCGTTTATATAGTTCTTGAGGAAGATCAATTATATAAATGCTAAAGTCCTTGCATTAAATTGTTTTTGCTAGACTATTTACAAAATGATGGTATGCTTATTATGTTTTAATTTCTTCTTTACAGTGTAGAATTCACCTAAAAAAAACAATAATACTGCAAATACTATGGATGGTCATAATGATGCCCCTATGCCTAGTGCCACACTAAGAAAAGAATCCTGGCTTAAGGATTTCATGGACCACATGAATCAGTCCACGCGACTGAAAAATGATGGGTCCAACTTTGCGGACTAGGAGGCTGCATTACGGAATGCAGCTGTAGCTGATGGTAAGCTCAAGTATTTAACTGAGCCTTTACCACCTAACCCAGGCCCCACTGCTAGAGCTAACGTATCACAAGCTTATAGTGATTTCGTTATGGAAGCGGGTGCGATAAAGAACGTACTCATTTTTGCAATGGAACCCAATTTGCAAAGACGCTTCATTTCCCATGGTGCAAATAAAATTTTCACCACGCTCACAAACGAATTCTCAAAAGCACCGAGAATCGTTTCATATGAGCACACCTGTCGCTTCTTCGATGCGAAACTCCAAAAGGGCCAACCAGTTAGCCCACACATTCTCAATATGATTGAGAATGTCGAGAAATTGGAGTCCCTGAACTGCAAGATCAGTGAGAACGTAATCATTGATCGAATGCTTCATTCACTTCATGATGGTTTTTCCTTATTCAGGGCAAACTATTACATGAATGACATGAAGAAAAGTCCTCATGAGCTACACTCCCTTCTCGTACAGACCGAGAAGCATCTTAATTTGAGTGGGAGCATGAAGCAAGACGTTCTCATATTTGCAAAGGAGGGAAAGGGTAAGGGAAAAGCTCAAACAGAGCTAACAGTAGCTAAGCCTCCTAAATTCAAAAGGGCCGGATTTAAGAGTGGGCCTGGTGAGACAAGTAGCTCACATGGCAAGACAAAGAGCAAAGACGGTAACATTGAGTGCCACCATTGCCACAAGACTGGGCATTGGAGGCGGAACTGTCCAGTGTACCGTGAGGACATAAAAACAGGCCGCGTCACTCCTGTTGGTATGTCATCTTAAATTCATATGATTGAGATTAACCATGCAAGCTTCGGAACTTGGGTACTTGATACCGGTTGTGGTTCTCATCTGTGTAATCATTTGCAGGGCCTAAAAAACATCACACCTCTCGCAAAGGGTGATGTGGACCTGCGAGTCGGGAATGGACCAAAAGTTGCTGCTGCTTCCATGGGAACATATGTGATCCAGCTACCGAGCGGATTCGAGTTATATTTTATAACTGTTATTATGTACCCAGTTTATCTAAGAACATTATTTCAGTTTCCGTACTCGATAAAGACGGATTTTCATTCTTAATAGAGGATAATAGCTTTATTTTCTCTTTAAATGGAATGGTTTATGGTAAAGCGGTTTCCATGAATGGTATATATGTCTTAGATCAATCGACTGAAATATTACACATGAATAATAAGAAACTAAAGGTTGGTAACAAAGATCAAACATATCTATGGCACTGTCGTATGGGACACATAAATGAGAAACGTGTAAAGCAGCTAATACAGAATGGCGCTATATCTCCATTTGATTATGAATCATTTGGCGCATGTGAATTATGTCTCATAGGCAAAATGACTCGTATTTCCTTCAAAGGTGTTGGAATGCGCGCTGTTGACCTATTAGGCCTCGTACATACAGATGTATGTGGACCTATGTCAATCACCGCACGAGACGGCTATAGATATTTCATCACTTTCACGGACGATTTAAGTAGATACGGATATGTCTCCTTAATGAAGCATAAAAGTGAATCCTTTGAAAAGTTCAAGGAATTCCAGGCGAAGGTTGAAAACCAACTGGATAGAAAGATTAAAGCACGACGATCAAATCGTGGTGGTGAATATCTTTCGCATGAGTTTTATCAACACCTTAAAGACTGTGGTATAGTACTACAATTAACTCCACCTGGAACACCACAATTAAATGGTGTGTCCGAACGAAGAAATCGAACACTATTAGATATGGTTCAATCCATGATGAGTCACACAGTTGTGCCGGATTCATTATGGGGCTTTGCTCTATTATCACTTGCTCTTATACTTAACCGAAGTCCGTCTAAAGCTGTTGACAAGACTCCATATGAGATATGGAAGGGAACCGTCCCTAACTTGTCCTTTATTCGGGTTTGGGGCTGCGAGGCTTATGTCAAGTGGAGACATGAGGATAAGCTCGGCCCGCGATCGGTCAAGACATACTTTATTGGTTATCCAAAAGGAATGTTTGGTCATTACTTTTATTCGCCTACCGATCACCGCGTTTTTGTTGCGGCTAGTGCAAAGTTCTTAGAGAAAGAATTTCTCGAGAATAAGACAAGTAATAGAACCTTCGATCTGTCGGAGATTCAAGAACCAACTACTGAGCAACCAATGGAGGAAACCGTTCCTTCATCTTCTGTTGCGGTCAGTATTCCTGAGGAACCCAGAAGGTCGGGTAGACACTCCATTCCTCCAGATAGATACATCGGTATGATCGAGGAACTTGATGGAGTTGACGTTTTTCTCTTAGAGAGTAACGAACCCGTGACCTATAAAGGTGCCATAACCTGTTCCGACTCAAAGCTATGGCTTAATGCCATGCAATCCGAAATGGACTCCATGTATGAGAATGACGTATGGGAGTTGGTTGATTTGCCTGATATGGTACGACCTCTTCAGTGCAAATGGCTTTATAAGATAAAGCGCTTCAATAAACCATAAGTCAAACCGTTGACTGATCGATCACAAATACGAGATTATAACGATAACTCGTAGGACAATTTTCGTGACGACGCAATGGAGTCCTAAATTTTATTGAACATTCGGTGTCGGGTCGTGGATAGGACGTCCATCGTGTTCCTTGAGTCGATTCTTTTGACTGTCGACTGTTTCTTGAGATAAAGGGCAGTTTTGGGTGACTTTGATTTCTTTCTCACTAGCTGACCGTAACTGGAGCTAAGCAAATTTTTTTTGGGTCATTTCATACTGTGCTTACATTTGCAAGATTCGAGTTGAACGAAATATCCACCCCTCATCAGGTTTTAATATTTCTCAGGGCCACTCGAGGAGTAGTAAATGAAATGCTTGGCCAAGCTCAAATAATGATTCGTTATCAGTTGAGTTACTCTCTAGTCGGGAAAACCACTCTTGATACAGATCGCTTGTAAAATACGACCTTTGTGAATACAGATTTGCAAATTGTTTTACATTGAGTGGGAGAAATTTAATTGGATATGAGAATCGGTTATCGCACATACACTTGTACGGACAACTGGGAGATTGTTGGAGCTAGTGTCCTCAAAAGTTAGTGCGACAACACGTATAAATCTCTTAAAGGAACACAGGGTATACTTTGTATTTTAGCCAGTTGATTCACATTTATCAATAACGGTTGGCTTGCTAGAAAGTTTGACGTTATTGTCATACAGATGGCGGTAATCAACTGGTCCCTAAGAGTCACACCTAAAGGATTGAATCTCAGAGATATGATTGTTAGGTTTAGTTATCTCATCAAATAATTATTTTAGTCATACTAAACAAAATGTATTAATTAACATTTTAATTAACTTATTTTAGATCTTATGCATGCTATTATATTATGCGGAAATTAGAAGATTCGAACCCTTACACACGGTCCAAACGAAATGCTAGGATGATCCTCCAAGTATTCAACTAGAACACCTCCTTTGTGATGCACCAAGACACCCTTTCATTGAAACCGTAACTTGAGTATGCTAGTACCAAACCGGTTTTCATTAAACAAATTCTAATCTTTACTTAGAATTAAAACTATTATAACTTATTATTATTAGTGATATTATTATCTCAAATAATAATTTTGGAGGATTTGAGGATTATAATTTCTCACCTTAGAAATTTTTACCTAGCATTAGAATGAATTTTTGTGAGCACATCACATAAATATAAAGTGGTGCTTGGGTTGTGGTGTGGCCGGGTATGGGGAAGAACAAGAGGGAACATCTTCACTTCTCAATGCACTTAGGGTGGCTCTAGGTGTGGCTTCTCAAGGCTTTACTTTAAGCATAATGATTAAAGTGTAATTAACACACTAATCATGTGGGGAATAAAACGCGTATTCACCCCAAAATTACAGGATTATAATGAAATATGCAACTGTGAATATCGTCATAAGATTAAAAACAAGAGAAAAGAAGTACAACCTTTAGTCCTCGCGCAAAAAGGCCTAAGAACAGGAATTAATGCAAATTCCCTCCTATAACTTGCACCCAAGACTTAGTCTGAGACGTGGCCGCGTGTGCTAGAAATCCTCTCCAATTGCCTTGCAATATAGGGAGAGCTCTTGAGGTTTTAGATGTGAGATCTGAGGTTTTGGGAGAAGAGTGCTCTCAAAACCCTAATTTTACTTGAGAAGAATTCAATAGTGCACCAAGAGTCGTCGATATAAGGAGAAGGACTCTCCTTATATACTACATGAGGCCGGCCGAATATAGGGTTTGGGTAGGAGTGGGCTTTCCACTCTTACCTTATCCTAATGCGTGATTCGACCCAATTAGCTATTATTTATTCGCGGGTTTAATTTATAAATCGTAACATGTTATCAGTTATTAATATAGTCGATATATTAATAATGGTCTGATAAAATACGATATTGTATAATTACCTAAATTAACATAACTGTTTATATTAATTCGCGAATACAATATTTAATTAAATATATAACTGTTTATATTTAATTTACGAATTAAACATGTAATCCGTATTAGCTAAAATTATTTAATCCGTATTAAATAATAATCTCAACATCTTATTGACTAATTTAATAGTCAATACCTCTGACTAACCGTTTAGTCATATCCGGCAAAATGTGACTGTATTTTCATACCTTCACATCTCTCAAACGTGTCCTATAGGTGTGACGTATAGGGACCAGTTGACCACCGCCATCCGTATGACAATAACGTCAAACTTATCTAGCAAGCCAACCGTTATTGATAAACGTGGATCAACTGGTAATAATACAGAAGTATGCCCTTTGTGATCCTTAAAGAGATTTAATAAGTCATTGTACTTAATTGTCAAGGACACCAGCCCCAACAATCTCCCACTTGTCCGTACAAGGGTATGTTCAATGACGTTATCACACTACATGTGGAGGACACAATCTCCAACAAACTCCCACTTGTCCGTACAAGTGTAGGTGCGATAACCGAATCTCATATCCTTTTAAAATTTCTCCCACTCAATGTAAGACAATTTGCAAATCCGCATTCGCAAAGGTCGTATCTCACAAGCGATCTGTATCAAGAGTGGTTTCCCCGACTAGAGAGTAACTTAACTGATAAAACGAATCTGTATTCGAGCATGGCCATGCATTTCAGTTACTACTCCTCGAGTGGCCCTGAGAAATGATAAAATCCTGATAAGGGTTTGGATATTTCCCTCAACTCGAATCCTGCCGATATCGCCCAGCATGAAATAACCCAGAAAAAATCCTCTTGGCCCCTGTTACGGTGACCGTGGGAAAGAAACCAAAGTTACCCAAAATCTGTCTTAATCTCAAGAAACAGTTGAAAGTCAAAAGACTCGACTCTAAGGAACACTATGGAGGTCCTATCCACGACCTGGCACCCAATGTTATAAAACATTTAGGACTCCATAACGTTGTCACGGGGTGTCCTACGAGATATCCGTATAACTCGCCTTTGTGATTGGTCAGTCATCCACGTGACTTATGGCTCGTTGAACCCACCATCAACCAACGTCACAAAATGATTACCTGAGTTATCAGCTCAAGTGGGTAATCAAGGACCAAAACGATGTAATGTTAATCAGTTCACTTTGTGGTGTTCAAAATTGGCGTACAATTCCACATGAAAAACAAAACATTTTATATCATAACAATAAGGTTGAATAGAGTACACGAGAAAATGAATTATTACATGAATTCATAAAAGAGTACTACAACTTAGGAACACATCCAATTCCCATGGAATGAATGTGCCCTTCATGCTTATCACGTGGTAATGCTTTAGTGAGAGGATCAGCTATGTTGTCATCCGTAGCGATCTTTTCAATAAAAATCTCCTTTTGCTCCACGTAATCCCGGATTAGATGAGCTTTCCGTTGTACATGCCTAGCCTTGCTGCTAGACTTATGCTCCTTAGCTTGGAAGATGGCACCGCTATTGTCACAATAGACGGTGATTGGGTCATTCGAACTAGGCACTACTGATAGTCCTTGTAAGAATTGACGCATCCATATGGCTTCCTTAGCTGCTTCTGAGGCGGCATAGTACTCGGACTCAGTCGTAGAATCTGCTGTAACACTCTGTTTAGAACTTTTCCAGCTGACAGCAGCGCCATTAAGAGTAAAGACAAATCCAGACTGAGATTTCGAGTCATCTCGATCTGTTTGGAAGCTAGCATCTGCGTAACCCGTGGCGCAGAGCGTCGAGTCGCCTCCAAAAGTCAATCCCCAATCTTTAGTCCTCCGTAGGTACTTAAGAATGTTTTTCACGGCCATCCAGTGTGGTTCACCTGGATGAGCTTGGAATCGACTTGTCATACTCAATGCATATGCAACGTCAGGACGTGTGCATATCATGGCATACATGATCGATCCTATTGCCGAAGCATAAGGAATCCGACTCATGCGCTCTTTCTCTTCCACTGACTTAGCTTCTTGAGACTTGCTCAAGTGAAGCCCAGGAGTCATAGGAAGGAACCCCTTCTTGGAGTTCGTCATACTGAATCTCTCCAGAATCTTTTCTATATGAGACTCCTGACTGAGAGACAACATCCGTCGTGATCTATCCCTGTAGATACGGATGCCCAAAATTCTTTGTGCCTCTCCCAGATCTTTCATCTGGAAGTGGTTTTTCAACCATGCTTTAACCGAAGATAAGAGAGGTATGTCATTCCCAATCAAGAGTATGTCATCGACATACAGTACTAGGAATACAATCTTGCTCCCACTCGACTTGATATAGAGACATGGTTCCTCGACTGATCGAATGAACCCATTCTCTTTTATCACTTGGTCGAAGCGATGATTCCAACTCCGCGATGCTTGCTTAAGTCCATAGATGGAACGCTTAAGCTTGCAAACTTTCTTAGGATGTGCTGAATCGATAAAACCCTCGGGTTGTACCATGTACAACTCTTCCTCCAAATAACCGTTTAAGAAGGCGGTTTTAACGTCCATTTGCCATATTTCATAGTCATGAAATGCGGCGATCGCTAAGATAATCCGAATGGAACGTAGCATGACTACGGGTGCAAAGATCTCATCGTAGTGCAAGCCTGGCACTTGGGTGAAACCTTTAGCAACTAGTCTAGCCTTATGGATATCTTGTTGTCCTTCCACGGCATGCTTTATCTTGTAAAGCCATTTGCATTGAAGGGGTCGTACCTTTGCAGGTAGGTCCACAAGATCCCACACGTTGTTCTCATACATGGAGTCCATCTCGGATTGCATGGCTTCTAGCCATAGCTTTGAGTCAGAACTGGTCATGGCACCTTTATAGATTGTGGGTTCATTACCCTCTAGGAGTAAGACGTCATCTGTATCGTGTTCCTCGACCATACCAATGTATCTGTCCGGTGGAATAGAGACTCTTCCCGACCTCCTAGGTTCCTCAGGGATATCTACCGCAGCCTCGGTTGGAGGTACTGTTTCCTCCAATGGTTGCTCGGTAGTTGGTTCTTGAACCTCCGATAACTCGAAGGTTCTATTACTCGACTTGTTCTCGAGAAATGCTTTCTCTAAGAACGTCGCACTAGCCGCAACAAAAACACGTTGTTCGGTAGGCGAGTAGAAGTAATGACCAAACGTTCCCTTTGGGTAGCCTATAAAGTATGTCTTGACCGATCGCGGGCCGAGCTTATCCTCGTGTCTCCACTTGACATAAGCCTCGCAGCCCCAAACCCGAATAAAGGACAAGTTAGGGACCGTTCCCTTCCATAGCTCGAATGGAGTCTTGTCAACAGCTTTAGACGGACTTCGGTTAAGTATTAGAGCGGCTGACAAAAGAGCATAGCCCCACAATGAATCAGGCACAACGGTGTGACTCATCATGGATCGAACCATATCAAGTAGAGTTCGATTTCTCCGTTCGAACACACCATTTAATTGTGGTGTTCCAGGTGGAGTCAACTGTAGTACGATCCCACAGTCTTTTAGGTGTTGATCAAACTCGTGTGAAAGATACTCACCACCACGATCCGAACGCAGTGCTTTAATCTTTCTACCCAGCTGGTTCTGTACCCGATTCTGGTATTCTTTGAACTTGTCAAAGGATTCACTTTTAAGTTTCATCAAGTAGACATAGCCATATCTACTCAAATCATCCGTGAAAGTGATGAAATACCTATAGCCTTCTCGTGCGTTGATCGACATAGGGCCACATACGTCCGTATGTATGAGTCCTAATAGGTCGGCAGCGCGCATTCCAACACCTTTGAAGGAAATACGAGTCATTTTGCCGATGAGACATGATTCACACGTGCCATATGACTCGAAGTCAAAGGGCGATATAGCTCCATTCTGTATGAGCTGTTTTACGCGTTTCTCATTTATGTGTCCCATACGACAATGCCATAGGTAAGTTTGATCTTTGTCACCTACCTTTATTCTTTTATTATTCACATGTAATATCTCGGTAGTTTGATCTAAAACATAAATTCCATTCATGGAAACTGCCTTGCCATAAATCATATTGTGTAAGGAGAAAATACAGCTATTATTCTCTATTACAAATGAAAATCCGAGTTTGTCAAGTGCAGAAACTGAAATAATGTTTTTGGATAAACTAGGAACATAATAACAGTTATATAAAAATAACTCGAATCCACTTGGAAGCTGGATTACGTATGTTCCCTTCGAGACTGCAGCCACACGTGCTCCATTCCCGACACGCAGGTCCACCTCACCCTTGATTAGGGGTTCTTGGTTTCGGAGGCCCTGCACATGATTACATAGATGAGAACCACAACCAGTATCAAGTACCCAAGTTCCGCAACTTGCGTGGTTAATCTCAATCATGTGAATAAAAGAAGAAGAAGACATACCAACAGGGGTAACGCGGCCTGCCTTAATGTCCTCGCGATACACGGGGCAGGAGCGCCTCCAATGCCCAGTCTTGTGGCAATGGTGACATTCCATGCTTGTATCCTTGCTCTTTGTCTTGCCTTGTGAGTTACTCGACTCACCAGGCCCACTCTTTGTAAATCCTGGTTTCTTGAACCTGGGCTTACCTACTGCTAGGTCGCCCTGAGCTTTAGCCTTCCCTTTACCTTTCCCCTTACTGGAGATCATGAGAACATCCTGCTTAAGACTCCCACTCAACTTAAGATCCTTCTCAGTCTGTACGAGAAGGGAGTGGAGCTCATGGGGAGTCTTCTTCATGTCGTTCATGTAGTAGTTGGCCCTAAAGAGGGCGAACCCATCATGAAGCGAATGAAGCATGCGATCAACGATGATGTTCTCACTGATCTTGCAGTTTAGGGACTCCAGTTTCTCGATATTCTCAATCATGTTGAGAATATGTGGGCTAACAGCTTGGCCCTTCTGGAGTTTCGCCTCAAAGAAGCGACAGGTATGCTCATAAGAAACGATTCTCGGAGCCTTGGAGAATTCGTTAGTGAGCGTGGTGAAAATCTTGTTTGCACCATGGGTTATGAAGCGTCTTTGCAAATTGGATTCCATTGCATAGATGAGTACGTTCTTTATCGCACCCGCTTCCATAACGAAATCGCTATGAGCGCGAATTTCGTTGGCTCTAGCTCCAGTTCCTGGGTTTGGCGGAATGGGCTCAGTTAAGAACTTGAGCTTTCCGTCAGCAATGGCAGCATTCCGTAGTGCTGCCTCCCAGTCAGAGAAGTTTGACCCATCATTCCTCAGTCTAGTTGACTGATTCATGGAGTCCATGAAGGCTTTTAGCCAGGATTCACGTGCTAGCTTGGCACTTGGCATTGGGTCTTCACCAGCCATTTTAGTTTTACAGCAGTTTTAATGAACGTGTTCTACACTGAAAAAGAAGATAAAACAAAACCATATAAGCAACTTATTGTTGTGATTTAAGTCTATATTAAATGTGAATTTAAACTCGTAGACTCATGCATTTATATAATTGATCTCCCTCAAGAATTATATAAACGATCCCAAGACTCAATTTCCGTATATTGATAAGCCCACAGTTTGGCTAATTCCAATCGTTGGAACTCTTGGTCGATAGATTTCCGTAAATCCTATCTATTAGTCCATCTCAGTCACTGGAATATTATCGAGTGACCATGATGTTGAGATAAAATAAATCATCTGTTCCCACTTACCCGACGTAGAAGGGGTCATATTATGCCTACCGACGAAGAAGGGATTCATGGGAGGCTGATTTATAAAGACTAATCTCAATTTTTGGTTATACGAGGAAGACCCCATCAACTTTTATTTATCCATATATAAGTGAACTAAGAACTAGCTTTTGCGTGAATGAATTAAATAAAGTGATGGCTTTTAAATGACATGTGACATCTGTATTGTCACAGAAAACTAACGCGAGACCTCTACATGAGTCAGTTTTCAGGCATGATATAGGTGGTTTGGTTTTTAGGCGGAATATGATGCAAGCTATTATCGATGAAAGCGTAAAGATAAATGCAATAAACGTAAATAAAAGTCCTAGTGTGGCCTATCCTACCAAAATAAACATAAAACAACTTGGAATCCACTGTTGGACCCTAGAAGCTTGTCTTGATGTTATATCTTGGTCCTTGCAGCAGGAGTGAGCATCCGGTCTCCGTCTTGTCTTTGGTCTTCACAAAATTACTAATTTAAATTACAAAAGTAATCCTAGATACATTCTAATTTAAATACAAAAGTAATTACATGGCAAAAACCCAAAACGGAGATTCAAGATCTCAAAATTACAAGCAAGATCGTGTCCCTTCATTACGGTGACACAATCTTCTAAGGCCACACTAAGTTACAACCGTTTGCAAAAATTAAATACGTTATTGAAAGCATTCAAGGCATTCACAAGACGATGAATAAAATGCATCAACTAAAAACAATTTATACATGACATAATACTGTTATTATGATTAATAAATTTATACCAAACCACCTTTTAAGATTAAAATTAAGTGACTATACCGTTTTAATCACCAATTTTAATAAACATATAATCCATCGTTTTAAACTTCTTTAAAAACAATATGTATCAAACAAGGGTGAACCGTTTCACTAAATAATATACTATTTCCGTATACAGTATATTATTTTAAGCCATGTGAAAATAAGAAAACGAGTTATTTTCGAAAATTAATACCCCGAAACGAGAGCACTCGATCGAGTAACAGGAGCACTCGATCGAGTGTCAGGGTCACTCGATCGAGTGCAGCATGGCTCGATCGAGTGGCTCGTAAAATAGCAAATCGCTGCACTTTTAAATTAAAACGAGTTTATAACTTGGATTTAAAACTTGTAAATCATATATAAACAACAACAAAAGATTTACATATTGCTAAAAATATCGATTAATTAACAATATGCAAATTATAATCGAAAAACAAGATCGATTTCTCACTAAAAACCCACGCACGGCAGCCTGGTACGATGGCACTCGATCGAGTGTCACAGGGACTCGATCTAGTGCCTTCGACAGAAGGTACGGTTTTCAAAATTTTAAATCCTATGAAAGACACAATTGTAAAATTTTCATGGCCTAAGGCTCTGATACCACTTGTGGGGAATAAAACGCGTATTCACCCCAAAATTACAGGATTATAATGAAATATGCAACTGTGAATATCGTCATAAGATTAAAAACAAGAGAAAAGAAGTACAACCTTTAGTCCTCGCGCAAAAAGGCCTAAGAACAGGA
Organism: Silene conica; assembly: GCA_029255685.2. Taxonomy (NCBI): domain Eukaryota; kingdom Viridiplantae; phylum Streptophyta; class Magnoliopsida; order Caryophyllales; family Caryophyllaceae; genus Silene; species Silene conica. The sequence continues at coordinate 45,911,367 of CM055317.2, read as the reverse complement.
ATTAATGCAAATTCCCTCCTATAACTTGCACCCAAGACTTAGTCTGAGACGTGGCCGCGTGTGCTAGAAATCCTCTCCAATTGCCTTGCAATATAGGGAGAGCTCTTGAGGTTTTAGATGTGAGATCTGAGGTTTTGGGAGAAGAGTGCTCTCAAAACCCTAATTTTACTTGAGAAGAATTCAATAGTGCACCAAGAGTCGTCGATATAAGGAGAAGGACTCTCCTTATATACTACATGAGGCCGGCCGAATATAGGGTTTGGGTAGGAGTGGGCTTTCCACTCTTACCTTATCCTAATGCGTGATTCGACCCAATTAGCTATTATTTATTCGCGGGTTTAATTTATAAATCGTAACATGTTATCAGTTATTAATATAGTCGATATATTAATAATGGTCTGATAAAATACGATATTGTATAATTACCTAAATTAACATAACTGTTTATATTAATTCGCGAATACAATATTTAATTAAATATATAACTGTTTATATTTAATTTACGAATTAAACATGTAATCCGTATTAGCTAAAATTATTTAATCCGTATTAAATAATAATCTCAACATCTTATTGACTAATTTAATAGTCAATACCTCTGACTAACCGTTTAGTCATATCCGGCAAAATGTGACTGTATTTTCATACCTTCACATCTCTCAAACGTGTCCTATAGGTGTGACGTATAGGGACCAGTTGACCACCGCCATCCGTATGACAATAACGTCAAACTTATCTAGCAAGCCAACCGTTATTGATAAACGTGGATCAACTGGTAATAATACAGAAGTATGCCCTTTGTGATCCTTAAAGAGATTTAATAAGTCATTGTACTTAATTGTCAAGGACACCAGCCCCAACAAATCGTCCACACAACCACCTCCACTAGCCGTCCCATTTTAAGATAAAATGGACATCCATTTTACATTTTGTCAATTGTATAATTGTGCATCATGTGACATGTTATATGTCACAAGTTAATAAAACACAATTATCTTGATCTAAAACAAATACATTTATCAAATAAATATTGTTTATAAATTAAGTAAATCATATTTATCAATTGATAAGTAATTCGTAATTACTAATATAAAATGATTATTTACAATAATCGTCAATACGATTTACAACCTTTGTATTAATACACAACCCGATTCATTCTAATTACGATATTGTAAAATATCGTTCATTGTTTAACAATTGACACGTTTCAATTTTAAACATAAATCTTACAATAAGATTTAACCTCTGATTTCTCGGTATAAGAGTTTAAGGAATATGACCAAATCGTATCAATATACATTTGATCACTTTATCAATTAAGGGAATTGTCCTATAGGTGTGACCTAAAGGGATCAACTGACCACCACCGTCATACGACAGTAATGTCAAACTCTAGCTAGCCAATCATTACTGATTAATGTTGGTCAGTTGACTAATATAAATCATATCATCCCTTGCGCATTCTCGTCATTAGATTTAATTATGTGATCGCACTATTGTTGAGGACACATAGATACCTTCCGAGCGTGGCCACGCATTTCCAGTTAACTTCTCCTCGAGTGGCCTTGAGATTTGAACAACCCTGACAAGGGGTGGACACTTTCTATCGCACTACTTCCTTCAAGTAGTTACAGTCAGTCACAACCCAAAGCAATCCCATTTGACTCCAGTTACGAAAAGTCGTAGAGAATGGATCAAGGTTATGCCTAAACTGTACCATCTTGGGAGAGTAGTCTTTAGTCTAAGAATTGACTCACAAGAATACTATAGCAGCTCTTGCCACGACCCGGCTATTATAAAATTTCCAGAACTCTATAAGCGGTCACTTTGCCCGACAGAGTGTCTCTTGCAGTCTGCCTATGTGATCGACTAGTCATCACATATGACTCTATGGCTCTTGAACTCGTCATCAGTCGCCTCACATTCTAGTCGCTTTGAGATGTCACCTCATGTAAGCGGCCATGGGCTATACTATGTCAATCCAGTTTACTTTATGGGGTTCAATATTGTCACTTACAAGCCATTTGGATTTTGACAAAGTATCCTTTTATTTTGAGATAATTATAACTCAAATGACATTGTCATGCAAAAACAGTCAATACTATTTCATTGCATTTGATGCACGATCATCTAATTGTATTAGTGTTTTGCGAATAATGCTTTTATTCATGATTGCAAAACTTACAAATTTTGGTCTCCTTTTCACTCATATTATCTCGCATAATATGTTTTTATTTGAGTACATATCTAGAACTCTTTCTAGATTTTGAGTTTCCTTTCCTGAGGAAAGCTCCCACTGTTATCTTATAACTCGTGACGTATTGATATACTAGAGAGATTAAAGAATCACTCGAAATTATCTAGTCACTTATGTACTGAAATCTATATTGTAGTTATTTATGATTTCATCACTCTAATTATTTTCAAACATCTTGGCTATTTTATCAAGGTTATTCATATCTAGCCATTTTTATTTCTAATGGGCGACCTTTTATTATCAATATAATAAACCTTCCCGTGAAGCTTCATCATCATATGATATAAGGTATTTTGCTCATCTAGAATTGAGAACCTCTTATTCTTTACACTTTAAAGAATCACCCATCCTCTCTAAATGGTAGGTTCAATTCTTTAATGAATATCGCTCCCACTAAAAACAATATCATTCGATCTTTTAAAGGAACCTTTCATTTCTCGCATGTAAATCTTTATTTTACCTCTTGAATCATCATCATTATCACTATCCCTATAGTGGTCTACCTTTATTCAATCGACATCACATGAGTTCCAAACATCACTTTTCGATACAACATATACTACTGTCGAGGGAAGTGAGATGATTTCTTCTCTTTTATCTTATAATTTTGATAATATCATTATTTCAAGGAACCGATTTCCTTCCGATTTCATACGGGGTTTCATGTCTCCTCTCTTTGAAACATTGAACATAAGGAACTTTTCCTTTAGCGTCCTCCCGTAGTTTCTTCAGTGTCCTCTCGTAGTTTCTTTGTTTCTTCATTTAGGGTTCTTCTTAAGACTCCCTTGTGGGATTCTTCTCTAAGATCCTACATTTATATCATTGGTTTGCGGGCGAAAATCTTTCTCCCACTCTATCCTTTTAACAATAACCTTTATTCGTATAAGGATAGCTATTTTCGATTTAACCAATGTATGTGAATGATTGAAAAGTTATATAGATGTGTTGAACTCATTCTCATTTTCACTTAAAATGAAAATCTTATAATGAACTAATGATGTCTCATTTTGATTGAAAGTCTCTCATGGGGTGTAGTTCTCCGTTTTAATCAACACTTTGATTATTTTATATTTGATCGTATCAATGTTACTTATTGCGTGATTTAATAAAATCACTATAATTCATGTTTTAACAAGGTATGCAATTTATTTTAGGAATCAAGGAATTTGATTAACAACAAAAGTAGTGACTTGGGTTGAAAACCAAGTCACTAATATCCAAAATTACAACCATTGTTTTAGGATTCAAATCCTTGTCTTACAAGAAATTAAATTGTTCTAGGAAATAAAATGCAAAATATGAAAGAAGACAATAATTACAATTAGAGCCAAGCTCTTAAGTCTTCAATCAATTGGATGCTACCATAGCCATCCAAGTAAGGAACTTCATGCTTCATTCTCCTTGCCCTTGTCATTAGGAGGTGGCCCTTTAAAACAATTAAAAAGGGTAAATATCAACAAATTTGTATCAATATACATAAGTTGATAAATGACATGAATTTAAACGGGAATTATTACCTACGACGGTTGCTTTCCCATTTTTGAGATCGCTTAAGTACTTGGGGCAATTTCTCTTCCAATGCCCTATCCTTGTGCAATAATGGCACTTATCTTCATATTTTGAAGACGAGGTGGAAGCACCTTTCGAAAAGGTCTTTTCTTTGGCCGGTTTGGGCTTGAACGTTTTCTTGCCCTTGCCTTTGAAGGCATTCCTCTTGAAGCTTGTTTTCCCCTTCTTCTCGATGTTCAAGACATCTTTAGTGGAACTTTCATGAAGTCCCATATACCTCTCGGCTTGGACGAGCATCTTATGCAATTCATCCAATGTGGTCTCTTGATTTCGCATATTAAAATTCACCCGGAATTGTGCATACGATTTCACCTTATTGAGCGAGTGAAGGACTCGGTCAATGATGAGAGACTCGGGAACATCAACTCCTTGCACTTTTATATTTTCCGCGAGCTCAACGAGTTTGAGCACATGAGGGCTTATCTTTTGCCCCTCCTTCAAGCAAATGTCGAAGAAGGCGGAAGCCACCTCATATTGTATCACCCTTGGAGTTTGCGAAAACATTGTCGCAAGCTTGGTGTATATCTCATATGATGTGGTTAACTTGATCATACTCCTTTGGAGATCCGGCTCCTTGGAGAAGATAAGCACATTCTTAAGAGCGGAGGACTCTTTCATGTAGGCTTCATATGCCTCACGAGTTTGGACCGCGGAACGAGCGGTCGGAGCGGCTTCGGAAAGGTAACGAGTCTTATCGTCACCTTGAGCGGCCAAAAGTAATTGCGCATCCCAATCCTTAAAATTTGAGCCATGCTTATCGGGTTTGCAACGATCCATAAAGGATCGAAGCCATGAAACGTTAGTGAGAGGTGGAGCATTGGTTGCCATTGTCGATGTTGAAAATTAAACTACAATAAAATGAAGGAATTAAAACAACGTCATTTTCAAAACTCGTAAATAATTTTAAACAAGTTTAGTCTATTTACTTAATGATCTCTTACCCAATTAAGTAAACAATCCCGAGACCCAAACCCATACTAATTCGGGCACGGTATAGCCGATTCAAACCGTATTGGAATAATTTGGTGGATTAACCTTTTAATCGGTTCTACCTTAGAACTCCCGGTCGACAATTTTCTAAAAATCGTCTTTAGCCCGAATATATTGCAACTACGGTTACGAATAATTTCGTTGAGATCGACCAAATTTCAAGGTGTAATCTTATTATCCCACTTACCCAACGTGACAATTTTAGCACCCCGGTTTAGCCGAGCCTACATTCTTGTGAAGAAGGGATTCATGGGTCCATACTTTTTGGTAAGGCTAAGTCTCAATATTCATATGTAAGAGATCTAGTCAAATTTTATTATCTATCTCCGTTTAAGTGAACTAAGTCGGTGAATTATTGATAAAATTATTGACTAGGTCGATTAAATCGAAACAGATGCATGACATGATATATGACGATTTGGCTATGCATGCAAACATATATAAAGCAAATAAAAGCATAAAAATAATAAACCCTAGTATGGCCTTTCCTAGAAAAGAAATAATAAAAGTACAAATTCGGAAACCAACTCCTTTGGTCCCTTGAACTACACGAGGCACGCTTCCCAAGGTAAACACCGTCTTGGTCGGAACTTCTTTCCGAATGACACCGTCTTCAAGGATCTCCGGAATTTACAAAAAATTAAAACTTTTCTAGTCTACTTTATACATTATAAAATAGAAATAAATTACAATTGGGTGATACGAGATCACAAAATTACAACCGAATCGGTAACCCCTTACATTACGGGAAATACTGATTTAAAACTAAGGCCATACTAAGTAAATTACATAATCCAAAATTACTTAAATAAAATCATGACATTCATAATTAAAATATGCAATGCTTATGAATGTATGAACTATCATGCAAACCCTAAGCCAAATCGTCCTATTTAAATATCAATTATATAAATAGTTATCGTATACCTCGGTTTTATGGAATTGCGTGTTTTAACGTTTAACAACACTATGCATAATGTGAATCGGAATTCACTCTTAAGTTAATCATCCCAACTCTTTTAGGTTTCAAAATTTTGTCTTACTCAAACTTTGAACATGATTTAACTTATTATAATAATATTGTTCGGTATTACTCGGTTTTACGGGAAAAATAATATAAAAATCAAAAAGTCATAAAAATTTCGAAAATTTCAAAATTCAAATTTTGAAAATTCTAGAATGTTCTTAAAATTTCAGAACTTTAAAATATTATTATTTATACGGTTTTAATATTTATTTCGAAAATAATACGTAAAACGAGCATTTTAAGTCGGAAAATTAAATAATTAGTTCCATAAATGCAAATAAAATACTAATAATAATTTTACACTTTCCAAAATACTTTAAGAACATGAAATGGACAGAAAATTAAATGGAACACTGCCCAATGAGCCGAAATTTTAATAAATATGACTCTTTTTATTTCAATTTTAAATGCAACTTTTAAACCAATTAAAATTAAATAAAAAAGAAACTTTTGGCTCCCAAGAAAATTATGGTGATGAACTTATCATATATTACTAATATGGGTTAAAGTTTCCGGCCATTTTAACAACTATTGCAAATTTTAACGATTTTCGTCATATATCGTACAATTTTAACCTTTAAAATTATTTCTCAAGCATAAAATTAGATAAAAATCTAGAAATTTTTATACATGCTGAAAATAATATATATGACATCATGTTAAATTTTTATGGCCAAATTCCAAATTAAACTATTAAAGTCGAAATAATGTCACTAATTACCCGATTTTTACATTAAAAATCTATAATAATGCAATATATGAGATAAATTTCCGGAAAATTTAGCATACATTTTAAATATTGTATGTGACATACTCATAAATTTTTAGAGTCAAATTCCAAATATAACTATACAAACCCATTTTTATTCATCTTATTGCATTTTAACATTTAAAATTCATATCCCATGTATAATAAGTCCATAATTTACGAAAATTCATATTATAGGATATACATGTGAAAACATACTGAAAAATCTCGGCCAAAAGATGATTTTAACTATTTTTCCCAAAATAAACAATTTTTAACCATTAAAAATCAATAAAACCGAAAAATAAAATACCAATGAACAATATATATGCAAAATATATTCCAAATATCCTAAAATCATTTTAGAATCAGTAGGTATTCATGCAAAAAATTATTTCGGCCATATCATATACGAAATGAAATATCAAATTTTATTTTGTTATCCTAATAACTCCGTAAAAATTAAACGGAAAGCATGCAAACAACCTAGTTGCTCTTGTTAGGTTTAGTTATCTCATAAACTAATTATTTTAGTCATACTAAAAAAAATGTATTAATTAACATTTTAATTAACTTATTTTAGATCTTATGCATGCTATTATATTATGCGGAAATTAGAAGATTCGAACCCTTACACACGGCCCAAACAAAATGCTAGGATGATCCTCCAAGTATTCAACTAGAACACCTCCTTTGTGATGCACCAAGACACCCTTTGATTGAAACCGAAACTTGAGTATGCTAGTACCAAAACCGGTTTTCCTTAAACAAATTCTAATCTTTACTTAGAATTAAAACTAATATATAACTTATTATTATTAGTGTTATTATTATCTCAAATAATAATTTTGGAGGATTTGAGGATTATAATTTCCCACCTTAGAAATTTTTACCAAGCATTAGAATGAATTTTTGTGAGCACATCACATAAATATAAAGTGGTGCTTAGGTTGTGGTGTGGCCGGGTATGGGGAAGAACAAGAGGGAACATCTTCACTTCTCAATGCACTTAGGGTGGCTCTAGGTGTTGGTTCTCAAGGCTTTACTTTAAGCATAATGATTAAAGTGTAATTAACACACTAATCATCCACACAACCACCTCCACTAGCCGTCCCATTTTAAGATAAAATGGACATCCATTTTACATTTTGTCAATTGTATAATTGTGCATCATGTGACATGTTATATGTCACAAGTTAATAAAACACAATTATCTTAATCTAAAACAAATACATTTATCAAATAAATATTGTTTATAAATTAAGTAAATCATATTTATCAATTGATAAGTAATTCGTAATTACTAATATAAAATGATTATTTACAATAATCGTCAATACGATTTACAACCTTTGTATTAATACACAACCCGATTCATTCTAATTACGATATTGTAAAATATCGTTCATTGTTTAACAATTGACACGTTTCAATTTTAAACATAAATCTTACAATAAGATTTAACCTCTGATTTCTCGGTATAAGAGTTTAAGGAATATGACCAAATCGTATCAATATACATTTGATAACTTTATCAATTAAGGGAATTGTCCTATAGTGTGAACTAAAGGGATCAACTGACCACCATCGTCATACGACAGTAATGTCAAACTCTAGCTAGCCAATCATTACCGATTAATGTTGGTCAGTTGACTAATATAAATCATATCATCCCTTGCGCATTCTCGTCATGAGATTTAATTACGTGATCGCACTATTGTTGAGGACACATTTCCCAACAATGATTAGATGAAAATGTAATCATATTGATACCCTATATGACTAAACGGTTAGTCAATGTAATGATGACATAATTATTTAATACTGATTAAATAATATTAGCTAAAACGAGTTAAAATGTTAATTCATAATTAAATATAATATGTTATATTTAATTATGTGTAATGAAATTATTTAATAAAGATTAAATGATTTAATTAAATATAAAAAGTTATATTTAATTAGTGGATTATAAATATAAGATATTTATAAGATAAAACATTACACAAGAGAGAGCCATATAACCGATTCTATAAAGATAGAATTTCGGTCTGAGCAATTATTAAGTTGTTCAGTTGTTATGAAGTGTTGTAGGTAGAACCAAATACTGATTTAGGGAATCCTAGTTGATGTCTAATAGCAAGGTTGTTTGCAGCTATAAATAGGACATTCACTCTGCACTTAAAGGTAATTTTGCAGTTTCTAGCTCTAGAAGGGGTATTTCTTGGAACATCTTGGGTGCAACGCTTAGGAGGATATCTGTTTTGATATCTGATCTTAGGCCTTTGCAAGGACAGAAGGTTAATTCTTGATCCTAATCTTTGTATCTTGTTCTTCGTTTATGACTATAAATCATACATTATAAATTTGTTATAATCCTACATATAAAGAATTGGGAATATATACAGATACTTTCCCACAATTACTACCTATGATCAGAGGATACTACATATTATTAGTATTATTATATTATTAATTTATTATTAATTTATTTTATTATTATATTATTATATTATTATATTATTATATTATTATTTTATTATTATTTTACGTACGTGCTTGCTAGCCTGCTTGAATTAGTTAGTTTATGTACGTGCTTGCTAGCTTGTTTACGTTTAAATATAATGATGCAGGAGCATCCTCTTATGCACTACTCCTCAGCCAGAATATGAGGTCTCTAACATGTGGGTTCGAATTTGGGTCAAATACAGTGTTTAAAATAGCATGGGCTAGAATTGAAGAAAGACCATGGGCCAAACATGCCCATAAGGACAGCCCATGGGGACGAGCAAACAACCCACACGACCAACTTGGGAAGCGTGTGGAATATGTTGGCAGTATTTTAGTCTTAGTTTATTTTATGTTTAATAAAGACTAATGTGTTATAGTCCAATTAGGAGTCTTTTCTAAGAGTCCTAGTACAAATAGGAAATACTAATTTAAATAGGAATCCTAGTTGTGATAGGATTCATAGTCCTAATAGAATTAGGAGCCCTAGTTGTTGTAGGATTCATAATCCTAATAGGATTAGGTTTTCTAGTGTGTATAGGATTCACAATCTTAATAGAATAAGGAGTCCTACTAGTTTTAGGATTCATAGTTATAGTAGAAGTAGGAGACTTAATCCTAGTCAAACTAGATGTTTGAACTTAAGTAGGATTAGGGTTTTCTAGCTAGTATCAATTAAGGTATTCCTACCTTAATTAGAGTAGGATTTTCGGCCATTAGACCCTATAAATAGGGCAGTCGTGATCATTGTTAGTCATATATCAAATTATTAAGTTTAAGAATTATTCTTAAGTTTTACTTACAAACCCAAAGTATCTGTGTGAGCTTTAAAAATAATCGATTAAGTATCTGTGTGAGCTTCGTCATTATCCTATCCGTCTACATACACAAATCGTTCATCATATCGTTCCATCAATCTTTCAAGTATTGGTAGTAGTGCACCCTTACGTCATCAACAAACGTCACCATCGTGACACCAAGTTTCACCACCGTGAACAACCACCATCACCGATCATCACCACCGTGCCACATCATCATCCCGTCGTTCATCGTTCATCACCATCATCATTCGTTCATCTTCATTGTTCATTGTCCTTATTTCGTTCTTTATTATTGTTTTTCATCCTAAATCGTGATATTTCACAAGTATCTTTATTCCGCTGCAACATCCGTATTTTTGTTGATCAACTTATTTGATTATCACCAACGATACGCATCATATAATACGTTAGAAATCGTTACGAGTTTGTAATGGGTTACGGTTTTATTTAAGAAGCATGTCTAAATGATTAATTAGTTAATCGGTTTCCCGAACAATTAAAATACGACTTGTTATATTAATTTCTCACATGTTAATTTTATATAGAAAAGATGAGGATATAATATGAAATGTTAAATTAGTTCTTGTTTCTCTTTTCCGAATGAACTATAAATTTAATTTACGTTTCTTTTATTATTTTATATACGTAATAAATTCCGTAAAGAATATACGTTATATAATATGAATTGTATGCTTGTTTGAAGTCCCAAAAATTTGGTGGCACTTATATTAGGTTCGGAAATGGATTTGAGGAGAAAGACCCCCCGGTCGGGCAACCGGAAGGGAAACCGGCTCTCGCCTCAAATTAGTTTCCGAAGCCGACTAAGTGTTGAATGGATGTTTATAAGTGATTGATTTTTGGATTTATGAGAAGCCTCCTTTGGAGATTTAGTTGTTGAACCCCTTCGTGGGTGGTTCGTTTCTGTGTAGCTCCGTATGAATCCCTTTTGTGGTTGGTTCCTCTTTCCGTGGTCGAACCCCTTCGTGGGTGGTTCTTTCTTCGTGTGAACCCCTTCGTGGGTGGTTCTTTCTTCGTGTGAACCCCTTAGTGGTTGGTTTTAGCTTCTTGGTCGAATCCTTTCGTGGTCGAATCCCTTCGTGGGTGGTTCTTTCTCTTTGTTGAACCCCTTCGTGGCTGGTTCTTCGTTCTGTGGTTGACCCCCTTTTGTGGTTGGTTCGTGTGTGATTTGTGTTTAGCTTATGATTTGTGTTTAGCTTGCCTGAGTCGGGGTATAGTGCTAGATATTGCTGAATGATTGTATATACTTGCCTGAGTTGGGGTAATGTGTTATATACTGTTGAAACGTGTCTAGATATACCTGAGTTGCGGTATGTTTGTAACAGTCCGTATTTTCGTAAAATCTAATTTAAGCGTTTTAAATCATTTTGTGTAATAAAATAATATTTTAATAATTTAATTCGGAAGTTTTTAATTTAAAATGTAAGATCCGTCTTAAGAACCTCAAGTCCTTAAGACGAATACAAACTTGGCATGTTCATTTCTCTACTTAAGACCCGTTTCTAAAATCCGTAACCGCTTTAAGTAAGACGGAAAGGACGACACATGTACTCTTTTTATAAGCCTTCATCGACATCCTTATTCCTCAAGAAATCAACTTCACAGTAACATCAACTCTCCCAAACCTCCATTTTTATTCTTTCCTTTTCAAGCTTTTCTTCATCATCCGTTCTTCAAATCGAGGAAGTAAGTACATTTTCGGAATCCTCGTTCGATTTCCTAGTCATCTATCACTTTCATTTTTCATTTCGTCGACTTCGAAAATCGGGCTGTTTTGCCTAAATTCGTGTTTAAGTACTTAAAATCCGTTTTCTATGTTTGTAGGTGTTGGTCTGGACGATCCCGACACCGATAGTTACGTGATTGAAGAAGATCATTTGCCGGAAAAAGCTTGAGAGGTGACGATAATGAGAAACTCGGCCTTTATGTGTATATTAGCATATTTGTTGTGATTCTTGTTTGGTTTCTGATTATTGTTGAAATATAATGTTAAAGGACTTAGTAACATGTTTAGGGTGATGTTGTTGTGAAGAATTCATGCTTGGATTGTTTGTCATATGCTTTTATGTATATTTTCAGTTTTCTCATTTTGCGACGGATACATGTTAAATTCATTTGAGGATTGTTATGGGACTTACTTGCTGATAGATTGGTAGTATTTGGCGTTTGATATTGTTGTTTAAACATCACATGAATCGAGTGCCTCTGTTGCTCGGTCGAGTGCTCTTCTTTCAGGCTATCTTTTTCGAAAATAACTTGTTTTCTTATTTTCACATGGCTTAAAATAATATACTGTATACGGAAATAGTATATTATTTAGTGAAACGGTTCACCCTCGTTTGATACATATTGTTTTAAAACAGTTTAAAATAATGGATTATATGTTTATTAAAATTGGTGATTAAAGCGGTATAATCACATAATTTTAATCTTAAAAGGTTGTTTGGTATAAATTTATTAATCATAATAACAGTATTATGTCATGTATAAATTTTATTTAGTTGATGCATTTTATTTATCGTCTTGTGAATGCCTTGAATGTTTTCAATAACGTATTTAATTTTTGCAAACGGTTGTAACTTAGTGTGGCCTTAGAAGATTGTGTCACCGTAATGATGGGACACAGTCTTGCTTGTAATTTTGAGATCTTGAATCTCCGGTTTTGGGTTTTTGCCATGTAATTACTTTTGTATTTAAATTAGAATGTATCTAGGACTACTTTTGTAATTTAAATTAGTAATTTTGTGAAGACCAAAGACGGAGACCGGATGCTCACTCCCGCTGCAAGGACCAAGATGGAACATCAAGACAAGCTTCTAGGGTCCAACGGTGGATTCCAAGTTGTTTTATGTTTATTTTGGTAGGATAGGCCACACTAGGACTTTTATTTACGTTTATTGCATTTATCTTTATGCTTTCATCGATAATAGCTTGCATCATATTCCGCCTAAAAACCAAACCACCTATATCATGCCTGAAAACTGACTCATGTAGAGGTCACGCGTTAGTTTTCTGTGACAATACAGATGTCACATGTCAATTGCTAAGCCATCACTTTATTTAATTCATTCACGCAAATGCTAGTTTTTTAGTTCACTTAAATATGGTTAAATAAAAGTTGATGGGGTCTTCCTCGTATAACCAAAAATTGAGATTAGTCTTTATAAATCAGCCTCCCATGAATCCCTTCTTCGTCGGTAGGCATAATATGACCCCTTCTACGTCGGGTAAGTGGGAACAGATGATTTATTTTATCTCAACATCATGGTCACTCGATAATATCTAGTGACTGAGATGGACTAATAGATAGGATATACGGAAATCTATCGACCAAGAGTTCCAACGATTGGAATTAGCCAAACTGTGGGCTTATCAATATACGGAAAATGAGTCTTGGGATCATTTATATAATTCTTGAGGGAGATCAATTATATAAATGCATGAGTCTACGAGTTTAAATTCCATTTAATATAGACTTAAATCACAACAATGAGTTGCTTATATGGTTTTGTTTTATCTTCTTTTCAGTCTAGAACACGTTCAATTAAACTGCTGTATAACTAAATGGCTGGTGAAGACCCAATGCCAAGTGCCAAGCTAGCACGTGAATCCTGGCTAAAAGCCTTCATGGACTCCATGAATCAGTCCACAAGACTGAGGAATGATGGGTCAAACTTCACTGACTGGGAGGCAGCACTACGGAATGCTGCCATTGCTGACGGAAAGCTCAAGTACTTAACTGAGCCCATTCCGCCACACCCAGGAACTGGAGCTAGAGCTAACGAAGGTCGCGCTCATAGCGACTTCGTCATGGAAGCGGGTGCGATAAAGAACGTACTCATCTATGCAATGGAATCCAATTTGCAAAGACGCTTCATAACCCATGGTGCAAACAAGATTTTCACCACGCTCTCTAACGAATTCTCCAAAGCTCCGAGAATCGTTTCTTATGAGCATACCTGTCGCTTTTTTGAGGCGAAACTCCAGAAGGGCCAAGCTGTTAGCCCACATATTCTTCACATGATTGAGAATATCGAGAAACTGGAGGCCCTAAACTGTAAGATCAGTGAGAACATAATCGTTGATCGAATGCTTCATTCGCTTCATGATGGGTTCGCCCTCCTTAGGGCCAACTACTACATGAACAACATGAACAAGACTCCTCATGAGCTCCACTCCCTTCTCGTACAGACTGAGAAGGATCTGAAATTAAGTGGGAGCGTGAAGCAAGATGATGTTCTCATGATCTCCAGTAAGGGTAAGGGTAAGGGTAAGGCTAAAGCTCAGGGCGACCTAGCAGTAGGTAAGCCCAGGTTCAAGAAACCAGGATTTACTAAGAGTGGGCCAGGTGAGTCAAGCAACTCACAAGGCAAGACAAAGAGCAAGGATACTAGCATGGAATGTCACCATTGCCACAAGACTGGGCATTGGAGGCGCTCCTGCCCCGTGTATCGGGAGGACATTAAAGCAGGCCGTGTTACTCCTGTTGGTATGTCTTCTTCTTCTTTTATTCACATGATTGAGATTAACCACGCAAGTTGCGGAACTTGGGTACTTGATACTGGTTGTGGTTCTCATCTATGTAATCATGTGCAGGGCCTCCGAAACCAAGAACCCCTAATCAAGGGTGAGGTGGACCTGCGTGTCGGGAATGGAGCACGTGTGGCTGCAGTCTCGAAGGGAACATACGTGATCCAGCTTCCAAGTGGATTCGAGTTATTTTTATATAACTGTTATTATGTTCCTAGTTTGTCCAAAAACATTATTTCAGTTTCTGCGCTTGACAAACTCGGCTTTTCATTTGTAATAGAGAATAATAGCTGTATTTTCTCCTTACACAATATGATTTATGGCAAGGCAGTTTCCATGAATGGAATTTATGTTTTAGATTAAACTACCGAGATATTACATGTGAATAACAAGAGATTAAAGGTAGGTGACAAAGATCAAACTTACCTATGGCATTGTCGTATGGGACACATAAATGAGAAATGCGTAAAACAGCTCATACAGAATGGAGCTATATCGCCCTTTGATTTCGAATCATATGGCACGTGTGAATCATGTCTCATCGGCAAGATGACTCGTATTTCCTTCAAAGGTGTTGGAATGCGCGCTGCAGACCTATTAGGACTCATACATACGGACGTATGTGGGCCTATGTCGATCAACGCACGAGAAGGCTATAGGTATTTCATCACTTTCACGGATGATTTGAGTAGATATGGCTATGTCTACTTGATGAAACATAAAAGTGAATCCTTTGACAAGTTCAAAGAATACCAGAATCGGGTACAGAACCAACTGGGTAGAAAGATTAAAACACTACGTTCGGATCGTGGTGGTGAGTATCTTTCACACGAGTTTGATCAACACCTTAAAGACTGTGGGATCGTGCTACAGTTGACTCCACCTGGAACACCACAATTAAATGGTGTGTCCGAACGGAGAAATCGAACTCTACTCGATATGGTTCGATCCATGATGAGTCACACCGTCGTGCCTGATTCATTGTGGGGCTATGCTCTTTTGTCGGCCGCTCTAATACTTAACCGAAGTCCGTCTAAAGTTGTTGACAAGACTCCATACGAATTATGGAAGGGAACGGTCCCTAACTTGTCCTTTATTCGGGTTTGGGGCTGCGAGGCTTATGTGAAGTGGAGACACGAGGATAAGCTCGGCCCGCGATCGGTCAAGACATACTTTATAGGTTATCCAAAGGGAACTTTTGGTCATTACTTCTACTCGCCAACCGAACAACGTGTTTTTGTTGCGGCTAGTGCGACGTTCTTAGAGAAAGAATTTCTCGAGAACAAGTCGAGTAATAGAACCTTCGAGTTATCGGAGGTTCAAGAACCAACTGCCGAGCAACCATTGGAGGAAACAGTTCCTTCAACCGAGGCTGCGGTAGATATTCCTGAGGAACCTAGGAGGTCGGGAAGAGTCTCTATTCCTCCGGACAGATACATGGGTATGGTCGAGGAACACGATACAGATGACGTCTTACTCCTAGAGGGTAATGAACCCACAACCTATAAAGGTGCCATGACCAGTTCTGACTCAAAGCTATGGCTAGAAGCCATGCAATCCGAGATGGACTCCATGTATGAGAACAACGTGTGGGATCTTGTGGACCTACCTGCAAAGGTACGTCCTCTTCAATGCAAATGGCTTTACAAGATAAAGCATGCCGTGGAAGGACAACAAGATATCCACAAGGCTAGACTAGTTGCTAAAGGTTTCACTCAAGTGCCAGGCTTGCACTATGATGAGATCTTTGCACCCGTAGTCATGCTACGTTCCATTCGGATTATCTTAGCGATCGCCGCATTTCATGATTATGAAATATGGCAAATGGACGTTAAAACCGCCTTCTTAAACGGTTATTTAGAGGAAGAGTTGTACATGGTACAACCCGAGGGTTTTATCGATCCAGCCCATCCTAAGAAAGTTTGCAAGCTTAAGCGTTCCATCTATGGACTTAAGCAAGCATCGCGGAGTTGGAATCATCGCTTCGACCAAGTGATAAAAGAGAATGGGTTCATTCGATCAGTCGAGGAACCATGTCTCTATATCAAGTCGAGTGGGAGCAAGATTGTATTCCTAGTACTGTATGTCGATGACATACTCTTGATTGGGAATGACATACCTCTCTTATCTTCGGTTAAAGCATGGTTGAAAAACCACTTCCAGATGAAAGATCTGGGAGAGGCACAAAGAATTTTGGGCATCCGTATCTACAGGGATAGATCACGACGGATGTTGTCTCTCAGTCAGGAGTCTTATATAGAGAAGATTCTGGAGAGATTCAGCATGACGAACTCCAAGAAGGGTTTCCTTCCTATGACTCCTGGGCTTCACTTGAGCAAGACTCAAGAAGCTAAGTCATTGGAAGAGAAAGAGCGCATGAGTCGGATTCCTTATGCTTCGGCAATAGGATCAATCATGTATGCCATGATATGCACACGTCCTGACGTTGCATATGCATTGAGTATGACAAGTCGATTCCAAGCTCATCCAGGTGAACAACACTGGATGGCTGTGAAAAAAATTCTTAAGTACCTACGGAGGACTAAAGATTGGGGATTGACTTACGGAGGCGACTCGACGCTCTGCGCCACGGGTTACGCAGATGCTAGCTTCCAAACGGATCGAGATGACTCGAAATCTCAGTCTGGATTCGTTTTTACTCTTAATGGCGCTGCTGTCAGCTGGAAAAGTTCTAAACAGAGTGTTACAGCTGATTCTACGACTGAGTCCGAGTACTATGCCGCCTCAGAAGCAGCTAAGGAAGCAATATGGATGCGTCAATTCTTACAAGGACTATCAGTAGTGCCTAGTTCGAATGACCCAATCACCGTTTATTGTGACAATAACGGTGCCATCTTCCAAGCTAAGGAGCATAAGTCTAGCAGCAAGGCTAGGCATGTACAACGGAAAGCTCATCTAATCAGAGATTACGTGGAGCAAAAGGAGATTTTCATTGATAAGATCGCTACGGATGACAACATAGCTGATCCTCTCACAAAAGCATTACCACGTGATAAGCATGAAGGGCACAATCATTCCATGGGAATTGGATGTGTTACTAAGTTGTAGTACTCTTTTTATGAATTCATGTAATAATTCATTTTCTCGTGTACTCTATTCAACCTTATTGTTATGATATATAATGTTTTGTTTCTCATGTGGAATTGTACGCCAATTTTGAACACCACAAAGTGAACTGATTAACATTACATCGTTTTGGTCCTTGATTACCCACTTGAGCTGATAACTCAGGTAATCATTTTGTGACGTTGGTTGATGGTGGGTTCAACGAGCCATAAGTCACGCGGCTGACTGACCAATCACAAAGGCGAGTTATACGGATATCTCGTAGGACACCCCGTGACAGCGTTATGGAGTCCTAAATGTTATATAACATTAGGTGCCAGGTCGTGGATAGGACCTCCATAGTGTTCCTTAGAGTCGAGTCTTTTGACTTTCAACTGTTTCTTGAGATTAAGGCAGATTTTGGGTAACTTTGGTTTCTTTCCCACGGTCACCGTAACAGGGGCCAAGAGGATTTTTTCTGGGTTATTTCATGTTGGGCGATATCGGCAGGATTCGAGTTGAGGGAAATATCCAAACCCTTATCAGGATTTTATCATTTCTCAGGGCCACTCGAGGAGTAGTAACTGAAATGCATGGCCATGCTCGAATACAGATTCG
Organism: Silene conica; assembly: GCA_029255685.2. NCBI lineage: Eukaryota > Viridiplantae > Streptophyta > Magnoliopsida > Caryophyllales > Caryophyllaceae > Silene > Silene conica. The sequence continues at coordinate 45,893,212 of CM055317.2, read as the reverse complement.
TTTTATCAGTTAAGTTACTCTCTAGTCGGGGAAACCACTCTTGATACAGATCGCTTGTGACATACGACCTTTGCGAATGCGGATTTTCAAATTGTCTTACATTGAGTGGGAGAAATTTTAAAAGGATATGAGAATCGGTTATCGCACCTACACTTGTACGGACAAGTGGGAGTTTGTTGGAGCTTGTGTCCTCCACATGTAGTGTGATAACGTCATTGCACATACCCTTGTACGGACAAGTGGGAGATTGTTGGGGCTGGTGTCCTTGAAAATTAAGTACAATGACTTATTAAATCTCTTTAAGGATCACAAGGGCATACTTTTGTATTATTACCAGTTGATCCACGTTTATCAATAACGGTTGGCTTGCTAGATAAGTTTGACGTTATTGTCATACGGATGGCGGTGATCAACTGGTCCCTATACGTCACACCTATAGGACACGTTTGAGAGATGTGAAGGTATGAAAATACAGTCACATTTTGCCGGATATGACTAAACAGTTAGTCAGAGGTATTGACTACTAAATTAGTCAATAAGATGTTGAGATTATTATTTAATACGGATTAAATAATTTTAGCTAATACGGATTACATGATTAAATTCGCAAATTAAATATAAACAGTTATATTTAATTAAATATTGTATTCGCGAATTAATATAAACAGTTATATTAATTTAGGTAATTATAAAATATCGTATTTTATCAGACCATTATTAATATATCGACTATATTAATAACTGATAACATGTTACGATTTATAAATAAAACCCGCGGACAACTTATAGCTAATTGGGTCGAATCACACATTGGGATAAGGTAAGAGTGGAAAGCCCACTCCTACCCAAACCCTATTTGGCCGGCTAGTATTACAAAAGGAGGAGACTTCTCCTTTTGTCAGACTACTCTTGTTGCACTTTAAAATAATCTCAAGGGAAAATTAGGGTTTGAGAGCATTCTTCTCCCATAACCCAAATCTCACATCTAAAACTCAAAAGGCTCTCCCAATATTGCAAGGCAGTTGGAGAGGATTTCTAGCACACGCGGCCACGTCTCATTCTAAGTCTTGGGTGCAAGTTATAGGAGGGAATTTGTGTTAATTCCTGTTCTTAGGCCTTTTGCGCGAGGACTAAAGGTTATACTTCTTTTCTTATCCTTTTTAATCTTATGACGATATTCACGACTGTAATTTTCATTATAATCCTGCAATTAAAGGGCGAATACACGTTATATTCCCCACAGATGGGATATGTGTTAAGTTCACCTCTGGACCCGTTGCTAGTGTTATGGATGTTTATCTGCTTGCCTAGATGATGGTACAGTGTCAGATATGCATGATGAGTTATGGATGTTTTATCTGCTTGCCTAGATGATGGTACAGTGTCAGATATGCATGATGAGTTATGGATGTTTTATCTGCTTGCCTTGATGAAGGTACAGTGTCAGATATGCATGATGAGTAAATGATGTTTTATTAAGTTATGGTTTAATCATCCAAGGCATTGGATGACTCTTGGTTTAGTTTCATAAATAGTTGGATTGAAAGACCCCCCGACTGGGTAACCAGTAGGGAAACCGGCTCTCCTTCCTAATTGTTTATGAAGTTGGTTGAGGGCCGTGCATGGTAATCGCATGATTGTAAGAGATCGGATGATGAGTTGTTTATGCTTCACATGTTGTTATATGTTGGAGTATTCTGTATTGTTTTATATGTTACGTGTTGTCACAAAAGGTGGCTAGGAGAACTCTAGTCACTCCCCACTGATTGTGGCGTACATGTTTTCATGTATGTAGGTACATGCTGGTTGGAGATGGGTTCACGAGAGCTAGCGAGTGATGATCCTGCTGTCATCATATGACTTACCTTATATCGTTTAGCTGGACTCGTAGTTGATACTTTTGTTTTGGTGCCTGTAGGGATGTTCCATCCCAGGCTGATGTACATATTGGTTTTGATACTTAGAACTGTTACTTATCTATTTTGGTTTTATCTCAGTTTCAGTTTCTGTTCAGTCTAAGACTTCTCGCATGATGTTTTCTTTAAAAAGTTATAATTCCGCTGCATTTTTGGTACTTTTGTATGTTTTTATTTCCGCTTTCGCGAGGGGTTTTACAGTTGGTATCAGAGCATTATTGCTCCCGACGCACTCATGTGACCCCCAACCTTAACTTGACCAGATAAACAAATAATGAATGAGAGATGGGTAGATCTAAGGACTTATTTTGTAGTCTGTTTGTGCCTTGTTAAGAATACGTCTAATGATTTACTCTCTGATGATTGAAGAATGACGGAGCCAACCGATGCAGAGAATGCTAAGACTCAAGCCGTCATTCAAGACCTCCAAGATTGCATAGCTAGGTCATTTATGCCTTCTTCTTCATTTCCACCCTCGGGAAGTAACCAACCTGGAGGATTGGCTTGGATTATCACTCAGATGTGGAGGAATGCAGCTAAGACATTCGACGGAGAGACCAGTGCTGCGACCCTCACTGCTTGGTTCTTTGACATGGAAAGGAATTTCATGATTTATGATGTTCGACCTGAGGATCAGACCCGAGTAGCATCACAGTTCTTAGTTCGTGAGGCCAGGAGTTGGTGGATGACGATCAGTGCTCCTGCTACTCGTGACCCTACTTTCACTTGGAGTCGTTTCAAGACTCTTCTTGGCATGAGGTATTACCATAGGGACATCCGCCAGGATAAGATGACCGAGTTCATGAACCTTCGCCAAGGAACCGTTTCTGTTCAAGCCTTCACCAATCGATTTGAGGAGCTGATTCACTTTGTCCCACAGCTAGTTGAGAGAGAAGAAGACAAGGCTTATCTGTTTCGGAGCAAGCTTAATGCTGAGACTAGGAGTGTGGCTAGCGGTGACCCGACTTCTTACTTCCAGAGTTACTACAGTGTCTTGCGAGCAGAGGACCCTTACGAGGTCTATTGTGAGAGAGCTAGAGCCTTCCTTCCTCCTCCACCGCCTTTACATAGCTGTCGAAGCAAGAGACCTCTTAGTCCTCCTTCCTCCTCCTCTCCTCCTGGAAGAGGAAAGCACCCACAGTTCCTTGTACAACCTGCTACAGTTAGACCAGGCAAGAACCGCCGTGGTAGACCGCGTATTTGCTACCGTTGCAGAGAGCAAGGACACCTCTCTAATCAATGCCCCCAAGGAAAGGGAGAACCCAACGGAGCTGAGACTTCCCAGGATCGAGACATGGAACCCTCGACAGAAGCTCCCTTGAAGTGTTTCAAGTGCCGCAAAGATCTTCACCTTGGACTTGACTGCCATGGCGACCCTCACCAGTGCTACACCTGCGGGGGATTTGGACATCGCTCTTTCGAGTGCCGCGTAGGAATGTCGTTGTCAACAGGACTGTCACTACTGAACCTGAGGCTGAGACCAGTGGAGCCAGAGCTGTTCAGAGTCAAGCTGAGACTGGAGTTCACCCTGCCCTACCTACTGGTATGTTCATACCTTTCATCTCATTTATGGTTGATATACTCGTGGCCGTTAAGATCTTAATCTCCTTCCTTAGATTCCGATAAACCCTCTGTGGATCTATCTTCATTTCCTTTTTCTCAATCTGATAACTTGCTTCCCCGAAACACCTCGTGCGGTAACCTACCATAGATAACTTGGGAATTTTGGGAAGTTAGCTGTATACCGTTATATGGAGAGTGTTGCTATCTGAGGAAAACCTAAGAAGCTGATGGAATGTATTGTGGATCTTAGTGCCCATACGTTACCAATTTGAAGAGTAAGTGGACGATGGGATAGCTACGCTAGGTAGAGTGTTACACGATTTCTAATGGAACTTAGGAATGAGAATCGTGCTAAGTCATGGGTAATTTTAAATTTCGAGTACCCATTCGAGGATCTAGAGGAACTTGGAGTAAAGATTGATTTCGAGGAATATGCTTAAGGTACTGATGTTGTCTGATAAGTGAATGAAGTAAACCGATGTTGTTGAACTAGAAGAACGGGAGTTGTTAATAGCGGTGTGAGAACGTTGGAATCCTTACAAGAACTTGTGGAATTTACTGAGTGGTTGATCCTAGGTTATTTAATGAATCTTAGTACCATCTAACGAAGGATTTAAAGGAGATATAGGATACATCATCAGTTTGAGGACGAATGAACCATTGAGAGATATGAATCCTGAATCGAGTATGGCTATTTGTGGACCGTGATGCAAGTATAGTAGATATATCTTATGAGTTAATGGACTGAGAGTTTATGGAAATTGCCATTTGGGGACTATCTGAGATGGGCTACCTAGACTTTTGAGGAATAAATCGCCGAAGGAATAATGCTGCTCTGGACTTTGAGGAACCTTGAGATTCGAACCGTTCTGAGGAGTAGCCATGAGAACCAGTCACGGATTTGCTTAACTTAAGAGTTGTTACCTTAGTAGGACCTTATCGTGGAAGGACCGTTTTATGGTAATAAACAATTTTGAGGAAACATAGGATTTCGAAGTACTCCTGTGAGAGTAAATTTGATGGAACTGAACGGCGTAGGACTAAAGGATAAAGGTAATGTTGGTCACGGCCTGTCCGTTTGAGGAAAACCATAGCGTAGAAAGGTTGATATCCTAACTTCAAAATGTGAGGTTTTGGTACTGAGAATTCGGATTTAGACTTAAGAAGTGCTTAAACCTTGGTCCGAGGTATGTTCGTTAGACTTCCACCTTGAGTGAGAGACCCTTAACCTTAATCGAACAGATTTGTGTGTGAACCGCGTGAGAGAGTTGGAAACCGTCTTGTAGAGGAATACCTTATTTTGTGGATGAGATAGGGGTAAGAAGGACCATGAAACTTTTGTGAGAATTGAGGATGCTAAAATCGCTCTTTTGGGATATACTAGAACCATTGTAGCGATGTGTTGATTGTGGATTGATAGGTTAGTGTACCCATGTTTGGCAAAGGATACCGTCTTCTTTAACCTCCGACTTGGTTATTTCGTTCCTTCGACCCTCCTTTTGTGTTCTGACGGCCGCAAGGCTTGAAACCTTTAATTCTTCATGTTGAAGATAAGCTCTGCGTTTGTTCCCCCGCTCTCAAACGTCAGTTTTGAAACTTGCTTCCCCATTCGCTAACTTTAAATCCACTGTTTTTGGAAAAAGCTTAATTGTTTTGTGAATTTGAAACTGCCTTTCCTCCCGTTGGAATCGACTTTTAGTCATCGTGTCAAGGTCACTGTTTTCAAGGATTTGGGAGTAGTGTTTATTTGAAGGAAAACTTGGTTTTAAAGAGCGTAACGTTTTACGATTTTGTCAGATTTCAGCGTTGACTGTCACTAGAACTTGTTATTGGAGACGTCTGATAGCCTGTGCTGTGCTTGTCAACACCGAATCAAACTAATTTTGAGCTTTATTTGAACAAATTTTGGGGACTTGTCTCAGATTTGGAATGTCGGACTCTTGAATACGTAACGAGGATCCCATTATCCATTGACGAAGACTTGTGCCTTTAAATCTTTTGTCTCTTGAAACCTTTTTGCAAGGTAAAGTTTTGGGTTACCATAACCCGCCTGATATATTTTAGCGTTGGAGTTGTTTTCGTACCTACTTTTACCTTCAAGTTTCGAGGACGAAACTTTTTGAAAGATGGGGTGATTGTAACAGTCCGTATTTTCGTAAAATCTAAATTAAGCGTTTTAAATCATTTTGTGTAATAAAATAATATTTTAATAATTTAATTCGGAAGTTTTTAATTTAAAAAGTAAGATCCGTCTTAAGAACCTCAAGTCCTTAAGACGAATACAAACTTGGCATGTTCATTTCTCTACTTAAGACCCGTTTCTAAAATACGTAACCGCTTTAAGTAAGACGGAAAGGACGACACATGTACTCTTTTTATAAGCCTTCATCGATATCCTTATTCCTCAAGAAATCAACTTCACAGTAACATCAACTCTCCCAAACCTCCATTTTTATTCTTTCCTTTTCAAGCTTTTCTTCATCATCCGTTCTTCAAATCGAGGAAGTAAGTACATTTTCGGAATCCTCGTTCGATTTCCTAGTCATCTATCACTTTCATTTTTCATTTCGTCGACTTCGAAAATCGGGCTGTTTTGCCTAAATTCGTGTTTAAGTACTTAAAATCCGTTTTCTATGTTTGTAGGTGTTGGTCTGGACGATCCCGACACCGATAGTTACGTGATTGAAGAAGATCATTTGCCGGAAAAAGCTTGAGAGGTGACGATAATGAGAAACTCGGCCTTTATGTGTATATTAGCATATTTGTTGTGATTCTTGTTTGGTTTCTGATTATTTTTGAAATATAATGTTATAGGACTTAGTAACATGTTTAGGGTGATGTTGTTGTGAAGAATTCATGCTTGGATTGTTTGTCATATGCTTTTAAGTATATTTTCAGTTTTCTCATTTTGCGACGGATACATGTTAAATTCATTTGAGGATTGTTATGGGACTTACTTGCTGATAGATTGGTAGTATTTGGCGTTTGATATTGTTGTTTAAACATCACATGAATCGTTGTGCAAGTTTTGGTGTCGATTGATTGAGTTTTGTTGAAGGTTGAAATTTGCGATTTTCGTATCATGCTCTCTGAGCCGGTCGACCGACCGGCCGCCGGTCGACCGACCGGCCGCCGGTCGACCGACCGGCCGCCGGTCGACCGGCTGGGAGAGCATATGGGTGTTTTTCGTAGTTTTGGGAAAATGGCCTTGGGCTGCCAGCCGGCCGACCGGCTGCCTGCCGACCGGCTGGTAGTCGTTGTATGTTGTGTATGTTTGCGAGAACATAAGTAGGATGGGAGCCCAGCCGGCAGACCGGCCGCCTGCCAGCCGGCTGGGAGTGCATATGGGGTGGTTTGCGAAATAGAGAAGGCTAGGGAATGGAGTCCCAGCCGGCCGACCGGCTGCCTGCCGACCGGCTGGGAGTCCTTTGTGATGTTCTCGGTTTTGAAAAGAAAGGCATAGGCTGAGGGACCACCAGCCGGCCGACCGGCCGCCTGCCGACCGGCTGGGGATCCCTGATGGCGGTTTCGAGTTGTTTTCGCGTGTAACTTTCAAACGGTTAATCGGTTTTACTTGAAACTCGTTTTGTATACCCGTGACATATATATTGAGGTCCCCGGTGTACGGGCAACAGTATATTGGGTTCGGGAATGGAGTGAGGATAGAGACCCCCCGGTCGGGTAACCGAAAGGGAAACCGGCTCTCCCTCGCCTTAGTTCCCGGGATCAATTAAGTGTTGATTAGTTGTTTAAGAAGTTAGAACTATAGGTTAGTTTCTACCTTTGGATGTTAGTGGTTACACTGGTTGTCGCGTGGTGGGATATGTGTTAAGTTCACCTCTGGACCCACTACGTGTTTACATGCCGCGTGACGGGATATGTGTTAAGCTCACCTCTGCACCCGTTACGTGTTTTGCTTGGGCGTGTCAGGATATGTGTTAAGTTCACCTCTGGACCTGACACGTGATCGGTTGTCGTACACGGGATATGTGTTAAGTTCACCTCTGGACCCGTTGTGCGGCGACTGTGTATTGGGATATGTGTTAAGTTCACCTCTGGACCCAATACATGTTTGTAGCATCGGGATATGTGTTAAGCTCACCTCTGGACCCTTTGCTTTTGGATGATTAGGGATATGTGTTAAGCTCACCTCTGGACCCTTTTCATGATTGTAAGTTTAGGGATATGTGTTAAGTTCACCTCTGGACCCTTTACTTGTTTGGATGTTGGGATATGTGTTAAGTTCACCTCTGGACCCGACATAGTGTAGTGATGGGATATGTGTTAAGTTCACCTCTGGACCCGTTGCTAGTGTTATGGATGTTTATCTGCTTGCCTAGATGATGGTACAGTGTCAGATATGCATGATGAGTTATGGATGTTTTATCTGCTTGCCTAGATGATGGTACAGTGTCAGATATGCATGATGAGTTATGGATGTTTTATCTGCTTGCCTTGATGAAGGTATAGTGTCAGATATGCATGATGAGTAAATGATGTTTTATTGAGTTATGGTTTAATCATCCAAGGCATTGGATGACTCTTGGTTCAGTTTCATAAATAGTTGGATTGAAAGACCCCCCGACTGGGTAACTAGTAGGGAAACCGGCTCTCCTTCCTAATTGTTTATGAAGTTGGTTGAGGGCCGTGCATGGTAATCGCATGATTGTAAGAGATCGGATGATGAGTTGTTTATGCTTCACATGTTGTTATATGTTGGAGTATTCTGTATTGTTTTATATGTTACGTGTTTTCACAAAAGGTGGCTAGGAGAACTCTAGTCACTCCCCACTGATTGTGGCGTACATGTTTTCATGTATGTAGGTACATGCTGGTTGGAGATGGGTTCACGAGAGCAAGCGAGTGATGATCCTGCTGTCATCATATGACTTACCTTATATCGTTTAGCTGGACTCGTAGTTGATACTTTTGTTTTGGTGCCTGTAGGGATGTTCCATCCCAGGCTGATGTACATATTGGTTTTGATACTTAGAACTGTTACTTATCTATTTTGGTTTTATCTCAGTTTCAGTTTCTGTTCAGTCTAAGACTTCTCGCATGATGTTTTCTTTAAAAAGTTTTAATTCCGCTGCATTTTTGGTACTTTTGTATGTTTTTATTTCCGCTTTCGCGAGGGGTTTTACAATGTTACTTATTTATATGAGTATGTTAAGAAGAGTTATTGATGGATTACTTCACATGATTCTTTATGTTGGAGTATGATGCTTGTATCTATATGTTTCTGTGTTATATGACAATAAGTGGCTATGAGAGCTCTAGTCACTCCCCACTGACTGTGGCGCACATGTTGTATGTGTGTAGGTACATGAGGCTGTTTGCAGGTGGTTACGTTGAGGCTAGCGAGCGATGATCCTTCATCGTCATGACTTTACCTATCTGTTAGCTAGACCTTAGACTTATGTTTTCAGTATTTTGTGCCTGTAGGGATATGCTATCCCGGGCTACTTTTGTTTTGTACTTAAATACTTATTTATGTTTATATCTTCCGCATGTTTAATGTTGTTAAAGCACTTCGCATGTTTTATTTTTTTGTCAAAGGTTTTAAATCCGCGCGTTTTTCATGCCTTTTGTATGTTTATATTTCCGCTGCCGCGAGGGGTTTTACAGTTGGTATCAGCGCGTTATCGCTCCCGACGCACTCATGTAATCCCCAAACTTAACTTGACCAATAACTTGAATAATGAATGAGAGATTGGGTAGACTTAAGGACAACTGCTAGACTGTTTGTGCTTGTTAATTGAAGGTGACACCGTTTTCTCTTTTGAAGGATGGTGAGACCCTCAGCCGCGGAGAATACTATAATGCAAGCACTTCTACAAGTCCTAGAGAACCAGAGGGTTCAGGTTGAAGTTGTTCCTCCTCCTCCGCATGGTAACGATGCTAATAGGCCTGGTGGCTTCTCCTGGATTGTCTCTCAGATGGCTAGGAGCCATGCTAAGACCTACGGCGGTGAAGTTGATCCAGTTGCCTTATCATAGTGGTTTAGAGATATGAATAAGAGCTTCTCCATGTACTCAGTTGTTAGGGAGGATATGGTGCGATTAACCGCTCAGTTTCTGACGCATGAGGCACACCGTTGGTGGATTCTTACTGGCCCAAGTTTCCTCCTTGATCCGTTGTTCGATTGGAACATGTTCAAAGACAAGATAGAGACCCGCTTCTACCCAAAGAAGCTTCGTTCGCAAAGATTGAAAGAGTTCATGGATCTCAAACAAGGGAAGATGACAATACAAGAGTTCACAGACAAGTATAATCAGTTGGCTCACTTTGCTTCTCGGTTCGTAAGGGATGAATCCGAGAGAGTCGACTTTTACAAAGGGAAGCTAAGTCCTCGCATCGAGAGTATGGGTTCGCAGAGATTCTACTTCTTTCGTGGAGGTTTACAACGATGCCATTTGGGCAGAGGGATCGATTAAGGCTATAGCCGAAGAGACCCAAGTCCTCTCCCTACCTAGTTCTTCACCAGCTTCCCCTCAAGGGAAGAGACCCTCTGCTTCTTCACCATCTCCTCCCCGTGCAAACAAGATGCAGTTGGTGCATTCTGGTGGACTTTCTACCCTAGCTACTGCTTCCAGAGGCAAAAGACCCCAGGGTACCGGACGTCGTCAAGACTGTCGCTCTGGCACAGGTCGCTTTGGCAGACCGCGTTTGTGCTATCATTGTAGGAAGCCCGGACATATAGCCGTGGGATACCCTGAGAAGGATACTACCAACAATGCCACTGCCGCTGTCCAAAGACCGAAGGCTAAGGGTACTATGTTTGTGATGAGCCGTGATGCAGCCGAGACTTGCCCTCAGTTGATCACTGGTATGCCTTCATCGTTGACTTTTTCCCTTCTACCTTCTTACTAAGACCCCAAGGTCTTATTCTTGTTCATCTTGTGTACCTCCGTTCTTGAAATTATCTTCCATCTTGCCTCGGGCACTACTTGCATAGCTTCTTGACTCAAGCTCTCATTGATACCTAACCGTTTCTTGGCACCGTGTGAGGTAAACTTCGTTAGATGGACTTGGAAAATTTCTTGAGGATAACCGTGAACTATGTTTCAGAGAATGTTGTTATTTGAGGAAAACCTATGAGGTACTTTGAGACATGTTTTGCTGATCTTAGTGTCTATATGTTTGTCCAACTGGAAAAGTGAAAGTAAGCGATGGAATACTTCCGTTAAGGTTGAGTTTTATACATGGCAGTTGGTGGAATTTAGTTATGAGAACCCTAATGGGATCGTGAAACTTTGTGGATAGGGGTGTACCGTTTGAGAAGTTAGATGAAATACTTGGAGTCCTTGGTGAACTTAGAGGAATATGCTTAAGATAATGATGTTGTCGAATAGGGGAATGAGGTAAGCTAGTGCTACTTAATCTTGAGGAATTGTTTGAATGCACAAAGGACCATATATTTAAGGAATGAAAATCGTTGATAGTAATGAATGAGTGTTGAAAGAATCGGAGATATAGACTTGGAGAAATTGATCATCGATTTGAGGAATTTTAAGGATTCGTCCCTTACAGGTGATTAGGATAGAATGAATCGTTGGTGGATAGAGGTTCTGAAACTTGAGGATGTCGGAATGTTCCTGAGAATCGAGTTTAGAGGTTTCATGACTCGTTTTCTAAAAGTGGGTGAGGATCATTGTGATAAGGTTTCGGTGGTGGATTAAAGCGGTTAGTGCTTTTTGTATCCCGAAGATTTCTCATCCTTCTTGGCTCGATCTCTGTTGTTTCCGCCTCCTTGATCTTTCATTGTTTGCCTCTGTAGTTTGGAAACTCGTAGCTTGTGATGCTCTGTGCTATGTGTAATCTGAGTTGTTGTCTCTGTGCTTTCTGTATCCCGAAGATTTCTCATCCTTCTTGGCTCGATCTCTGTTGTTTCCGCCTCCTTGATCTTTCATTGTTTGCCTCTGTAGTTTGGAAACTCGTAGCTTGTGATGCTCTGTGCTATGTGTAATCTGAGTTGTTGTCTTTGTGCTTTCTGTATCCTGAAGATTTATCATCCTTCTTGGCTCGATCTCTGTTGTTTCCGCCTCCTTGATCTTCAATTTTTTGCCTCTGTAGTTTGGAAACTCGTAGGTTGTGATGCGATGTGCTATGTGTAATCTGAGTTGTTGTCTCTGTGCTTTCTGTAACCACCTTGAATTGTTTTCCTTTCTGAGGATTTCAAACTTTCGTTACTTTTGCAACTTTACTCTTTCTGAGATATTTGAAATAAAAGTTTTTTTGGAAGGTTTGGTTTAAAGAAAGTTGAAAGCTTTACAACTTTGATGGAGTTCAGCGTTGATTTGTCATTTGAACTCGTTATTGGAGACGTCTGATCACCTGTCTATGCTCATCGACACCGGATCAATCTAAATTTTGGGATTTTAATTGATTTTACCTTGGACTCGCCTTGGAATTGGAACGTCAAGTTCTTGAATGTACAACAAGAAGCCCAACGTCCTTTGAGAAAGAGTTGTGCCTTGGAAATTGTTTTCGAAATCTTTGGAAGAGACTTATGTTTTTAAATATCAAGTATTAGTAAACATTTTTGGTTGTTAGGGTTGTCCTTATAATTGCTTTCAAGTTTCGAGGACGAAACTTTCTTAAAGATGTGGTGATTGTAACATCCCATATTTTCTTAAAACTTATTTTAATTAAATTAAAGTGTTTTCAGAATTTAATAATATTTTATTTAAATTCGTAAACTCATATTTTGGATATATTGTGTAATTTCCGTCTTGAGCTTTATTTTAATATTGAGAAGTAATATATTTCCTTGGCATTTCCATAGCAAGCTTTTCGAACATTTTTTATTTAAACCCGTCTCAAGCTTAACTTAAAACAATTCTTAAGGGAACCTTCCTCCTTATTTCCCTTAACAACTCATTTGCCTTATTGCCCAAGGAAAACAAAACATCAGAAATCTCATCTTTCTCATTTCTTCATAATTCACCTTCACAAAATTCAACCTTGAGAATTCGTTACAACTCCGATTGACGCAAGGTTTTCACCTACGCTTTCATCTCGTCATTCCCGTTCTTTCTACCTCTTTAATTTCAGTTTCGTCAAAGTCGATTTTAGGGCTGTTTTGGGGTAATCTCGAAATTTCCCTCTTATAATCCGTTTTTGATGTTTGTGGGAGTGAATTTAGAGAACCCGGAGGTTGACTCGTACGTGGTTGAAGAGGAAACCGAAGAGTAGAGCTTTCGAGGTGACGATAATGAGAATACTCGGCCTTTGTCTTAATCTAATTGGAAATGTGATTTCTTGTTGTTTATGTGAAATTTATGTGGGTTTATGTTTAATCGTTAGTGGATAATTAGTATCCGTCACAATTTTTATTATGTCAAAGATTCGTTTGTCTGTCATGTGTTAACTTCTGATTTAAAATGTATATTAGTTCATTTGGGTTGTGTTATTTGTTGTATGTTCACTACAACAATTGATCACTTGCGCCACATTTGAATCTGTGGCGCAAGTGTCAAATTCTCGTGGCTAAATCTGTTTGCCACGGAAAAACATTCGTGGCCCAAGTGGTCGTGAATATCAAATAGCCACCGGAAAAATTAACATGTGGCTAATGTTTTGTTTTTTGCCACGGATTTTGACGTGGCTAAACTTCGTGGCAAACTAATATTCCTGTGGCGAACACCTTTTTTGCTACAACATGTCAATTCGTGGCAATCAAATATTCACGTGGCGAACACTTGGTAGCCACAAAAACTGTCGTGGCTAAATGTTGTTCAGAGATTAGTTTTTCCCTTGCTGAATATTTATTTCTGTGGCTAAATCACTACAACACATCCCGCCTGTTTCGATGCTTTTTTGGTTTGTTACGTCGGTTTAAAGCGTTGCCATTCCTTTAGGCATTCCTTTAGGTTTCAGCTTTCTCGACACTTTTTTGCGTCGAAACTCTTAATTTCTCGACCCTTTTCCAATATTGGAAAAACACATGACATACATACAGCTACTACTTTTATTTGTCAATACGCGATTAAATTAATTAATAGTGATATAGATTACACTAATATAGATTACGAGAAACAAAATTATGAATTAATATGACAATAATATATAACAAAACAAAATCATATTGCATAAATTAAAATTGCATTAACAAATTACATGTTTTCAAGTTCAAAAGAACTATTGTAACTTTTTCGTTCATCCGAACAATAGAAATTTTTTCATGAAAAAATAATAAAATGTCCCGTAAGATTAAATAATCTACGACAAAAATTACGACTAGCTAAACTACTCCGAAAAAAGTGAATTCCAGATTTGCTTGCTCCTCTCATCTTGATGCACCACCATCATTTGTCGAGTTCGATATCTACATGAAAAGAAATTAAATATCATCAAGTCAAAGAAAACTATGTCACCGACATCCGTACATTACCATGGAAAATACGATCAAGCATCACCAAATATGGGTCATACTCAACCATTAGTTCAATCTTCCCAAGTTTCACAATTCACATCCAATTAAAACAATCAAACTTAAACCAAAATGTGAAGTGATCTGATAGAATTGGTAAGCATTTTGATAGAATTAGTAAGCATTCCAATAAGTAAATCATAGAAGTGTTGCAGCCCCTGCAGATAATATGTACCAGATCGACAAAGCTAGCTTTTTTCTTAGAATTGTAGTCAAACATTAACACTGGAAGCTTTTGGTTGTGTCCGATTAACGGACTCTGAAACTATTGAACACGAGTCAGCTCCAAACTTCCACTGCAAGTGTTATGCTATGGAAGTATATTTTCAAGTTCTCAAATCACATTTCCCATGTCTTGTCCAAAGTTTTAAGTATTCAATTCTGAATAGTTTACATTTTCTTTCTCGGCACATTTTGCGTCGTTAATAAAATGATTGTCAGAGTCACAATCTCTTGAGAAAAATACATTCAAAACGCCAACGTAAACTAGTGCCAGAGACGAAGGGAGTACCTAACCTAACTTGGTCTGTTTAAATTTATTCATTACCAGACGCATACAACATTATAACCACAGGAAACTCTTGGTCACACATGTATTTATAATATGCTCCTCCTTTGTATTTAGTATTTAGCATTGGTCATAAACGATTGTACAAACGTCTTACATTGTCCAAACTAATTAAAAACTCAAAGCATACGCCAACATTTTCCTATAATGAACTGCGGAATTTGTGTTAATAAAATGACTGATCATCAAAGACAGCATTTTAAGCTAAGCATGTAGTGAGCCAATAACCAGGAGGAGCAAACATATCATAAGCACCTAGTGAGCCAATAACAAGAAATCATATATTTTGAACAAGAAATAAAATTTGAAGTGATCTGATCTGATGAAATATAATAAAACTATTCCCTAAGGACTAACAAAAGTGTGACAAGTGGTCATACCAGAAATTCCTTCTCTAAATCTACAATCATCATAAAATAATTGAGTATATTTTGTTTTGTTATCTTGTCTTTTCTTCCATTTTCTCTTTTAATTTCCTCCGTACGTTATCAGTCTCTATTCTGTGTAGCTAGTACTCAGACAGGTGACCATCTTTTCTGCCAGTGTGAGTAAATTTTTGTAAATTTTTGAGTCCGCTTTATTTGACTCGATTAAAAATCCATGCGATTTTCGGACATTTTCGTTTCCGGGAGCTCAAAGGCCTAAAAAACGTGTATCATATACCCATCAATTCGAGCCGTTTCGGGGTGGTCGGAGAGGCCATTGTTATTTTTCAGCCTGTTTTTCTACCACGTGTCTGAAATCGCATCATGAGATATCTTATTCGATTCTAGACCCTATAAACAACTATAAATCACTTTTACACGGTTATCCGATTTTCGGCAGAAACAGGCTTATAGCATACCGGTAAAGTCAAATGTCTTCCGGAGTTTTTGTAAATTTTTGAGTCCGCTTTATTTGACTCGATTAAAAATCCATGCGATTCTCGGACATTTTCGTTCCGGGGAGCTCAAAGGCCTTAAAAACGTGTATCATATACCCATCAATTCGAGCCGTTTCGGGGTGGTCGGAGAGGCCATTGTTATTTTTCAGCCTGTTTTTCTACCACGTGTCCGAAATTGTATCATGAGATATCTTATTCGAGTCTAGACCCTATAAACAACTATAAATCACTTTTACACGGATATCCGATTTTCGGACAAAAGTGGTATATAGCATACCGGTAACGTCAAATGTCTTCCGATGTTTTTGTTTCAGAAGCTTAGAGACCTCTTTATCTGACTCGATTAACCATCCGTGCGATTTCCGGTCATTTTTGTTTCAGAACCTTAGAGACCAAGAAAACGTGTATTATATATCCTTCAGTTCGAGCTGTTTCTGGTGGTCGGAGCGACTATTTTTAATTTCACCCTGTTTTGTACCACGTGTCCGAAATCGTATCATGAGGTATCTTTTTCGATTCTAGACCCTATTATCAATTACAAATCACTTTTACACGGTTTTCCAATTTTCGACCGAAACTGGTTTATAGCATACTGATAATGTCAAATGTCTTCTGATGTTTTTGAAAATTTGTGTGCCCGCTTTATCTGACTCGATTTACCATACGTGCAGTTTTTGGTAATTTTTGTTTCAGGAGTTCAGAGGTCTAAAAAACGTGTATTATATATCGTTCAGTTCGAGCTGTTTCGAGTGGTCGGAGCGACCATTATATTTTTCAGCCTGTTTTTCTACCACGTGTCCGAAATTGTATCATGAGATTTCTTATTCGATTCTAGACCCTATAAACAACTATAAATCACTTTTACACGGTTATCCAATTTTCAGCCGAAATTGGTTTATAGCATACCTGTAACGTCAAATGTCTTCTGATGTTTTTGCAAATTTTTGTGCTAGCTTTATCTAACTCGATTAACCATCCGTGTGATTTTCGGTAATTTTTGTTTCAGGAGTTCAGAGGCCTAAAAAACGTGCATTATATACCCTTCAATTCGAGCTGTTTCGGGTGGTCGGAGCGGGCATTGTTATTTTTCAGCGTGTTTTTCTACCCCTTGTCCGAAATTGCATCATGAGATATCTTATTCGATTCTACACCCGATAAACAACTATAAATCACTTTTACACGGTTATCCGATTTTATGCCAAAATTGATTTATAGCATACCGGTAAAGTCAAATGTCTTCCGGAGTTTTTGAAAATTTTTGAGTCCGCTTTATCCGACTCGATTAACATGCAATGCGATTTTCGGACATTTTCGTTCCAGGGAGCTCAGAGGCCTAAAAAACCTGTATTGTACACCCATCAATTCGAATTGTTTCGGGTGGTCGGATCAGCAATTTTTATTTTTAGGTTGTTTTTCTACCACGTGTCCGAAATCGCATCATCAGGTATCTTATTTGATTCTAAACCCTATAAATAACTTTTACACGGTTATCTGATTTTCGGCCGAAACTGGTTTATAGCATACCGGTAAAGTCAAATGTCTTCCGGAATATTTGAAAATTTTTGAGTCCGCTTTATCTGCCTCGTTTAACATTCCTTGCAATTTTCGGACATTTTCGTTCCGGAGAGCTCAGAGGCCTAAAAAACGAGTATTTTATATCCATTAATTCGAGCCGTTTCGGGTGCTCAGAGTGGCCATTGTTATTTTTCAGCCTGTTTTTCTACCACGTGTCCGAAATTGCAGTATGAGATATCTTATTCGATTCTAGACCCTATAAACAACTATAAATCACTTTCACACGGTCATCCGATTTTCGGCCGAAATTGGTTTATAGCATACCGGTAACTTCAAATCTCTTCTGATGTTTTTGCAAATTATTGTGCATGCTTTATCTGCCTCGATTAACATTCCTTGCGATTTTCGGATATTTTCGTTCCGGAGAGCTCAGAGGCCTAAAAAACATATATTATATATCCTTCAATTCTAGCTGTTTCGGGTGGTCGGAGCGGGCATTGTTATTTTTCAGCGTGTTTTTCTACCACTTGTCCGAAATCGCATCATGTGATATCTTATTCGATTCTACACCCTATAAACAACTATAAATCACTTTTACACGGTTATCCGATTTTCGGCCGAAATTGGTTTATAGCATTACCGGTAACGTCAAATGTCTTCAGATGTATTTGTAAATTTTTGTGCCCGTTTTATCTGGCTTGATTAACCATTCTTGCAATTTTCGATAATTTTCATTTCGGGAGCTCAGAGGCCTAAAAACGTGTATTTATATATCCTTCAATTCGAGCTGGTTCAGGTGGTCGGAGTGACCATTTTTAAATTCACCCTGTTTTTTACCACATGTCCGAAATCGTATCATGAGGTATCTTTTTCGATTCTAGACCCTATTATCAATTTTAAATCACTTTTACACGGTTATCCGATTTTCGACCGAAACTGGTTTATAGCATACCGGTAATGTCAAATGTCTTCTGAGATTTTTGAAAATTTGTGTGCCCGCTTTATCGGTAATTTTTGTTTCAGGAGTTCAGAGGCCTAAAAAACGTGTATTATATACCCTTCAATACCAGCCGTTTCGGGTGGTCAGATCGACCATTGTTATTTTTCAGCCTGTTTTTGTACCACGTGTCCGAAATTGTATCATGAGATATCTTATTATATTCTTGACCCTATAAACAACTATAAAACACTTTTACACGGTTATCCGATTTTCAGCCGAAATTGGTTTATAGCATACCTGTAACGTCAAATGTCTTCTGATATGTTTGCAATTTTTTGTGCCCGTTTTATCTGATTCGATTAACCATCCGTGCGATTTTCGTTAATTTTTGTTTCAGGAGTTCAGTGGCCTAAAAACGTATATTATATATCCTTCAATTCGAGCTGTTTCAGGTGGTCGGAGCAGCCATTTTTTTTTGAGCTTGTTTTTCTACCACGTGTCCGAAATCGCATCATCAGGTATATTATTCGATTTTAAACCCTACAAATAACTTTTACATGGTTATCCGATTTTCGGCCAAAACTGGTTTATAGCATACCGGTAAATCAAATGTCTTCCGGAGTTTTTGAAAATTTTTGAGTCCGCTTTATCCGACTCGATTAACAATCCATGCGGTTTTCGGACATTTTCTCTCCGGGGAGCTCAGAGGCCTAAAAAACGTGTATTATATATCCTTCAATTCCAGCCGTTTCGGGTGGTCGGAACGACCATTGTTATTTTTCAGCATGTTTTTCTACCATGTGTCCGAAATTGCATCATGAGATATCTTATTCGATTCTAGACCCTATAAACAACTATAAATCACTTTTAAACGGTTATTCGATTTTCGGCCGAAATTGGTTTGTAGCATGCCGGTAACGTCAAATGTCTTCTGATGTTTTTGCAAATTTTTGTGCCAGCTTTATCTGACTCGATTAACCATCCGTGCGATTTTCGGTAATTTTTGTTTCACGAGTTCAGAGGACTAAAAAAACATATATTATATATCCTTCAATTCTAGCTGTTTCGGGTGGTCGGAGCGGGCATTGTTATTTTTCAGCGTGTTTTTCTACCACTTGTCCGAAATCGCATCATGTGATATCTTATTCGATTCTACACCCTATAAACAACTATAAATCACTTTTACACGATTATCCGATTTTCGGCCGAAATTGGTTTATAGCATACCGGTAACGTCAAATGTCTTCCGATGTATTTGTAAATTTTTGTGCCCGTTTTATCTGGCTTGATTAACCATTCTTGCAATTTTCGATAATTTTCATTTCGGGAGCTCAGAGGCCTAAAAAACGTGTATTTATATATCCTTCAATTCGAGCCGGTTCAGGTGGTCGGAGTGACCATTTTTAAATTCACACTGTTTTTTACCACATGTCCGAAATCGTATCATGAGGTATCATTTTCGATTCTAGACCCTATTATCAATTTTAAATCAATTTTACACGGTTATCCGATTTTCGACCGAAACTGGTTTATAGCATACCGGTAATGTCAAATGTCTTCTGAGATTTTTGAAAATTTGTGTGCCCGCTTTATCTGACTCGATTTAGTATACGTGCGATTTTCGGTAATTTTTGTTTCAGGAGTTCAGAGGCCTAAAAAACGTGTATTTTTTTTCCCGTTCAATACCAGCCGTTTCGAGTGGTCAGATCGACCATTGTTATTTTTCAGCCTGTTTTTGTACCTGATGTCCGGATTTTGTCGTCAATTCCGTCACCAAAAACAATTTATAAACTCCCAAATTAAGTAGTATAATTTAGGGTCGAACCCAAAGGACGGTGGGGAAGTTGTATATTTAAGTTCTAGTTCGAGCTTGAGTCGGGTAATAAGTTTGAGATTGACTAACAACTACTAAAGATAAATTAAAGCAAATGTGAAATCGATGAATAAAAGATACTAAGGTGTCGGGGGTACTAAGGTAGGTTGGTAACGAATCATGCAAGGGAATCTAGGGTCTCCACTATACTAGGCCTAGGTTTGTCTCGTCTATCGATTTGACTCACCTAAAGTCGATCCCTATCCTAGCTTTCGCTACAAACAAGGTCAACCTAACATACATACATGTTCATGAAGGCCCTAGACTATCATCAAAGGCCAACAACAATTCGAATCATGTCCAACCGTCGTTGAGACATTTCATCAAACATATACCATGCACAAATGAAAACCTAGCAAAGAAGAGAACCAAATCCTAACCCTAAGCAAGATTCATAGCTATCAACAAACCAAAGCACACCCCTAACCCTAGTAGGGGAACTACTCACACATGGCTAACATAAATATGTAAACAAATGATGAGGAATTGCTAGACATGTTGGATTAAGTAAGAGTAAAATATTAAACAAGCAAAACTTAAAGGAAAGGCAAAGACAAAGTAAAGATGAAGAAGATTATACCATCAACTAAGGAAAAGGAAATGACTTGGATGACAAGTTGAAGGATTCTTTCAAATCCCCCAAAAATACAACCCGAATAATCCTCTACAATTGCTTAAAAACAAATCCAAGGAGAATCCTCAAGAGAGATTAACTAACAATGAAAGATTAAGTAAAGATCTAAAGAAGATTAAAATAAATTAGAGTGTTTTTTGAGTCTAAGTGTTGAGTAACGCAACAGTAAAAAACCCTAAAAAAGCTTAAGAAAATTGCGTAATAAGTAATGTGTGAAATAAAGATACAAGTGCGGGTTTATATAGTGCGCGAATTTCTGAAAAGCGACTCCCAGCCGGTCGACCGGCTGCCGGTCTGTGACCGGCTGAGAGTCCAAATTTGGACTTCTGGACTTTTCTTCTTTTTTCCTTCTAAGGCACGCATCCCCAGCCGACCGGCCGGCTGCCGGTATGGCACCGGCTGGGAGGCCTATTCTTCAATTCTGATTTCTTCTTCATTTTCTTCATGCCCAGGTACTGCCAGCCGGTGGACCGGCTGCCGGTTGTCCACCGGCTGGGGATTCAATCTCCAAGGTCTGACTTGAAATCAATGTAGGAAATGGGGAGTGGATCCCAGCCGGTCTGCCGGCTGCCGGTTGGCCACCGGCTGTGGATGCATTCCCCATGGTCTGCAAAATTCTACATAATTCGTCAAAAGTCAAGACACAGCTCCCCAGCCGGCCTGCCGGCTGCCGGTTGGGGACCGGCTGGGAAGGCCTGGGAAGGCTTCTTCATCATTCCTTCACAAATCTTCAAGAATCGATCAAAATCCGGCTCGATTTCACCCGTTTGTTCGCCCACGCCGCAATACCTACAAAAAATTGGATCGAATAGGAATATACGAGGCAACGGACGTAAAAACACCTAAAGATACGCAAATCGAGGTCGAATCGTGACCGAAAACAAAGAAAATGTAAAGGAAATGATGACCAAAATGGAGCTCATCAGAATTCCCCACACTTAAACCTTACTCGTCCTCGAGTAAGAGATCAAGTAACTATATAACCCTTATTAAAAACAAAGAAACAAACTAACTAATCTATCTATAAGCCGAATCGGGTTTAGCTACACCCGTAGCCCTTTCAACTCACAATTTGACATTCATGAGGGAGAATGCCCTATTGCAAGGCAAGTAAGGTCTTGCTACAAAACTTTTGATGGCAACAAGTAAAAACAAAACACGTATAGACAAGCAACATGCATCGGAAAAGAAAGAAAACCGCTTGCCTCATTCAAGCGGCGGAAAACAACTAAAAGGGAACAAATTCAAAACCGTAAACTTCCTTACAAATATTAATTCTACAAGTCACTAAGGCAAGAAGGATGACAACAAAACACCGCCAAATCATGCTAAACTAGGCTACTTTCATAACCGTTATCCAAATACTTTTGTCAAGGGCGATCGGATGGAATGGAATGATAATCCCCGCAATGCTAAAGGCAAAAGATGCAACAAGTCTAGATTCTTCACAAAGTAAAGGTCATGGGTCGTCCCAAGATCGACAAAACGGCAAGGCAAAATTGATTTTTTGGAATGAAATGCTCAAATCAATACAAAATGGTGGATTACAATCAAAATTTGACCTCATTCAATTTTTTTTCATTTCTTTTTCATGCCATGAGTTAGGATGGGGTTTGTCCCACGCGTGCTAATGTCCTTTGCTTTCGCCAATCGCTTATTAGGCAACCGGTTAACCTCTAGACAATAGCTTATCGGGGTGACAATCACTCTGTCTTTGGGCGGTCGAATTCACAACCAAGTGGGAAGCCAACTCAATGACTACCCTCCAAAGCACATCGAAGCGGTACGCCTCCACCAAAACAACATGTTCTTATTCCTTTTTCATTAACCATTTTTTTTTTTTTTGTTTTTTTTTTTTCTTTTCTTTTTTCACTTGAGGCTTCTTTTTTTCTTCTTTCAAAACATTTCCACTTCTTATGATCATTGACAAGAGCATTCCAAATTTATTCATGAAAGTTATTTTTGGGTTGCCAGACCGTCAAGTCGAACAAGGTCACCAAGGCAAGATAATCAAAACCACTTCACATCACTGGGGTGGACAAGGTGACTCACATGCAAACCCTTGACTTGGTATTGGACCATGGTCAGAAAGATACTAGAAAAGCATGACCTAGGGTGTTTTAAAAATCATTCTAAAAGACAAAGTCATAAGTAGAAGAATTATTTGCAATGGCCTAAACGATTTTGTCAAAGTTCTCAATTAGGCATTTTCAAAACATTATCCTAAATGCAACTATATGCCATGAATGCAACTAATATAGACATGTTATAATGCAAGTGAAACTATCAAACTACATGCCAAACAAAGCTAATGCATCTCCTATCAGCACGAAAGCACACAAGCCACACACAATCTCCACAATGTACTCCACATCCTCCAAATACAAGCCCATCCTCCTCATTTGCAACAAAAGAATGAAAATGAGAGTGAAATAGAGGTTGGAACGATCATACCGTGGTATCTTCAAGATCCAAAGCGGTGCTCAAACGGGTGTTACCTATGCGAAAGGAGAGAAAGCAAACACAAGTATATACAATTCTACACTAATAAGGTAAAAACATGTTTTTGAATTTTTCAAATTTTTCGATTTTTTTGGTATTTTTGAAGTTTTTCATACTTACAAGAGCAATCAAATATTCACAAGGTGGATATTTTCCCTCCCCACACTTAAGATTTACATTGTCCTCAATGTAATAAAGTGCAAAGGGGGAAATGAAGCAAAAGAACGAAAACAACATGTTTTTGGCTTTTTTGAAATTTTTGAGAAAATAAAAACTTGTTTTTGTATTTTTTTGAAATAAACGGTTCTTCCTCCCCACACTTATTTATATGCATAATGTGAGGAGGAAAACCGGAAAATAAAGAACATATTTTTGAAAGTTTTTGGTTTTTCAATTTTTTTGGATTTTTGATTTTTAAGAAGGCATTAAAAACAAAGGTAAACAAAAGAAAAGAAAAACTAAAAACTTGACTAAAAGCAAACTAGATGCTCTAAACTACATGTATGCAATCTATATGTGACAATATGATACAAAAATATAAATCTAATGCATCTAAATGAATGCAACTATATGCATCTAGACTAATGATGTGAAAACATGAAAACTAAACTAAAACAAACTAAGTAAACTAAACTAACTACTCTAAATGCATGCTATAAAGAAAACGCAAACTAAATCGAGATTTGGATTAAGGGAGTTACTTGCTTTGTTTTGGATTTTTCCATGGGAGCAAAGTCATCCATCAACCACCTCCAAAGGTGGTCACTCATCGAAATGATCATCAAGATGATCCTCAGGCTCAAAGCCTTCATCACCGGCTCCGTCATCATCATTCCCATTGCCATCATCGACCACCATGTAGTCGCCCGGGTTGGTCACAAAATCACAGAATGGAGAGGCATGCGACCCACTAGCTCCCGCGTCACTAAACCCACCACGGAAGGATGAGTGCCTCGGAGGGCCCGAATCCTCATTTCCACGGAAGTTGGGGGGAAAGATCGGGTTTGAAAAATAACCCGGGGCGACGTTAATCTCCCCGTAAAAATGACCCTCAGGAGGCACATAACCCCTATCAGGAGGCATGTAGTATGACGGGCGACCACCATCCGGATGATGATAACCGTCGCGGACGGACCGATCATAACTCGGAAATGTCCCATAAGCTTGATCATGGTAAAGGTAATCAAGCCTATAGGTCAAATCCCTATGCCGCTCATCGGCTATGGCTTGGCGCTGGTCCGCTAAATCCGCTGCACTCTTCATGCCCAAGTCAACTCGGGCCATGAAATCAATAAGCTCTGGGGGGCATGAAGAAGAAGATGGACCGGAGGCGGAGGTGGATCCCTGAAAGTATGAGGGACCACTCTGAAACTGGGACATGGAAATGGAGGGCTGCTGAAAAGCCTCAAACTGGAGGTCGGTAGGAGTGGCACCGACTCTATCTCTGGTGTAGACTCTAGGGGCACGCTGGTCTGGTGGGAGGTCCTCGGGGTCCGCCTCAATATCAAGGAGGTAAGAGGTCTTCCCCGGCACAACTTTCATCAACTCGGTGTTTGGCAAAGGGACTGAATTCTTGAACTTGTTGTCAACCCGAATCTGCCAATACTCTTTGCGATCACTGGGGTTATACCGTACCCACCCCAAAGCATCCTGCAAGTATCGGCTAGATAACACATTCTCGCCCTGAATGAAATCGACCGTGAAGTGCCTCTGACAAAGGTTGTTGGCAATCAAGGTGACCATCCCCCCAACACAAATGGGGGTAGTAAGCTGAGGTTGGGATGCCAACCTACTCAAGTGAAGGGCCATATGGTGAGCAATGTTTAACTTCGGGCCATTAACCAAGTAACAACCAATTATCTCAAGCTCAGTAGTAGTGAAGTTGTGAGGCTCATCCCTAGAGAAAACGGTCCACCCCATGAACCTATGCCATATCCTAATCGGTGCAAAATGCACCCTATTAGCCGGTTTCTTTCTGCTTCTGTCACTTACAAGACCGGTGATGGCTGTCCAGATAAGCTCGGTATCAAAGCCCTCCGGAGGCTTAATGGCTAGTTTTCCGTTTAGCCAAAAAATTAAGGCAAAATCCTCTAAAGTGAGACGATGTTCCCTATTCATCAATCGGAACTCTAAAAATGCAACTCTCCCCAAAGTTCGGTTCTTAGTAACAACCAATGAACTCAAAAATTCCCAAGTTAACCGGGGAGATGTGTGAACCGGTTTTGTCTCATACAAAGTTTTCATATCTAAACCCTCAAAAAGAGCCGCAGTTATTTTCTCAATCCCTAAGTCTCTCAATCCGGCTCTATCAATAAACCTAGTTGGGTGAAGGGGGCGATTCTTAAAATATGTGAAATTAACTTTTTGTTGGGTTGAGGAAAAGGTGAGACCGGGAAAGCTAGGATCCGAGCCAATGTTGCCACTCCCCATTACATTTTCGACCTCTTGCTCAACCGAAGGGTCGTGCCTTGATTTGGATCGCCTTTCTGTTCTTCCCGACATGGTTAATTGAAGGATAAGTGATGAGGGAGTAAAGGGGGTTTTGATTTGAGAGAGTTTGGTGAAGTTTGTTGGGGTTTTTGAAGGTTAGGGATGAATGGGAGTGAAGGAAATAAGGAAGAGAGTGGAAGAAATGAAGGGAAATGAAGAAGAAATGAGGTAGAAATGAAGAAGAAGGGGGAGGTTAGCTTTTTTAAAATACCCGACAGAACACTCCCAGCCGGTCAGGGACCGGCCGCCGGTCGACCGGCTGAGAGTGAGGGTTTCGAATTTTCTTTATTTTTTCGGAATTTCCTAAGGGGGCTCGATTCTGAGCCGGCGGACCGGCTGCCGGCCGACCGGCCCAAAATCAAGTCTTCGAATCCCCTTCGCCTTCTCTTCTTCTTTTCCTTACTCACAAAACACTCCCAGTCGGCGGACCGGCTGCCGGCCGACCGGCTGGGTAGCTTTCTTCGTCTTCTTTGTCTTCAACAACCTCACTTACAAAAACACTCCCAGCCGGCCGACCGGCTGGGGATTCCTTCTCCTTGCTTTTCCTTCACATTGGTTCACACAACACATGATTCTCAGCCGGTGGACCGGCTGCCGGCCTACCGGCTGGGAATCATTTCCTCTTGAATTTTGATTTTTGAATAGGTCATCGTCTTCTCAGCCGGCTTACCGGCTGCCGGTTTGGTACAGGCTGGGGATGCAAAATCTGAAATCTGCCCAAATAAACTATCAAAAACAGAAATGTGTCCAGGTCCTCCCAGCCGGTATGGTACCGTCGGCCGGTGGGTCGGCTGGGAGTATCTGTACACAATTTCGAGAAATAATTTAATTTGAACATGAAAATCAACTTTGCCTATGACGTTTTTGCCAATAATCCTCCGACTATGCTCATGAATCATCCACAAACAAGCAACAATCATATCCAAGTATCTCATGCAAGCTAAAAATTAAACTAAAACCGAACTAACCATGAAACTAACATGAAAACTAGATGAACTAAAGGAAACTAATACTTACAACCGGTGGTTATTGAGTGACTCCACCAAACCTTTCACGATCAATCTTCCTTGAAATCAATCCTCCTCGGGGAGTGGGTCCCCGAGGTTAACAACTTCGACGGTGCCTTTGGAATCTCCTTGATAATAGCGCTTAATCCGATGCCCGTTGACTTTGAAGGTGCCACCGCCTTCACTCCAAAGTTCAAAGGCCCCATGAGGTGAAATATCCATCACTTTGAAGGGCCCGGACCATCGTGATCTAAGCTTCCCGGGAAAGTTCTTGACTCTAGAATTGAAGAGGAGAACAAGGTCTCCTATGCTCACATTTTTCTTCACTAGCTTGGCATCATGCCACTTCTTCGTTTGCTCCTTATAGAGTTTTGAACTCTCATAAGCTTTATATCTAAGCTCCTCAAGCTCACTCATTTGTAAGAATCTCTTCTCCCCGGCCATGTCTAAATCGAAGTTCATCTCCTTCAAGGCCCACCAAGCCTTGTGCTCAAGCTCCACCGGGAGGTGGCATGCTTTCCCGTACACAAGCTTGTAGGGAGTCATTCCTATGGGAGTTTTGTAGGCCGTCCTCAAAGCCCATAGCACATCATTCAATTTTTGGGACCAATCTTTCCGGTTCTTTTGCACCACCTTCTCTAGAATAGCCTTGATTTGACGATTTGAAACCTCCACTTGCCCACTAGTTTGAGGATGGTAGGCAAGTGCTACCTTGTGGGTTACTCCATAGGAGGCTAGGAGGGCTTTGAATGTATGTTTCCGGAAGTGAGAACCTCCGTCACTTATCACTATTCGGGGTACAACAAAACGGGGAAAGATGATGGTCTTGAAGAGCTTTACCACTACCTTGGAGTCATTGGTGGGGGAGGCAACCGCCTCAATACATTTCGAGACAGAATCCACGGCTACTAAGATGTACTCATTCCCGCATGAATTAGGGAAAGGTCCCATGAAGTCAATCCCCCAACAATCAAACAACTCAATCTCCAAGATGGTTTTTAGGGGCATCTCATTTCTTTTACCGATGTTGCCCGACCTTTGACAAGCATCACAAGATCTAACAACATCGTGAATGTCTTTGAACATTGAAGGCCAAAAGAACCCTCCTTGAAGAACCTTGGCTATAGTCCGTGAAGCCGCCAAGTGCCCTCCATAGGCGGAGTTGTGAATCCGATCCACAATTTCAAGCCCCTCTTCCTTTGATACGCATCTCCTCAAGAGCCCATCCCCACACTTTTTAAAAAGGTAGGGATCATCCCAAAAATATCTCTTAGCATCCACTTTCAACTTTCTCCTTTCTCTTGCTTCCAACTCCTCCGGGATAAAGCCATTAACAAGATAATTGGCAATATCCGCAAACCAAGGCAACTTATTGCCTATTGCCATCAAACTATCCTCACGCAACCATTCATTGATTGTGCCATCTCTATCATGCAAACCATGATCCTCAAAAGTCAATCTAGACAAGTGGTCCGCAACCACATTCTCCGACCCCGACTTGTCTCTTATCTCTAGATCAAATTCTTGGAGTAAAAGAACCCATCTCAAGATTCTTGGCTTGGCATCCTTCTTCAACATTAATTGCCTCAAAGCGGTGTGATCGGAGTACACCACCACTTTAGATCCCATGAGATATTGCCTAAACTTCTCAATGGCATGCACGATTGCCAACATCTCCTTTTCGGTCGTGGAATACTTTGCTTGAGTTGAATCAAGAGTCTTGCTTGAATAGTATATCACGTGGTGTTTCCTATCCACAACTTGACCTAAGACCGCTCCTACCGCGTAGTCGGATGCGTCACACATAATCTCAAAAGGCAATCCCCAATCCGGAGCACGAATAATAGGAGCCGTCACAAGTGCTTCTTTGATCCTAGCAAAGGCTTCAAGACAATCATTAGTAAACAAAAAGGGAGCATCCTTGAGAAGAAGAGAAGTCAATGGTTTGGCAATTTTGGAAAAATCTTTGATAAAACGCCGGTAAAAGCCGGCATGTCCAAGAAAACTCTTCACCCCTTTCACATTGGTGGGGGGTGACAAGTTCTCAATGACCGCCACTTTTGCACCATCAACTTCTATGCCCCTCTTGGACACTATGTGACCGAGCACAATCCCCTCCTCTACCATGAAATGGCATTTCTCCCAATTTAGGACAAGATTGTGCTCCTCACATCTTTTCAACACATTTACAAGATTAGAAAGCCCTAGGTCAAATGAATCACCATGAACACTAAAATCGTCCATAAAAACCTCCATAGATTTCTCAAGGAAATCGGCAAAGATGGCCATCATGCACCTTTGAAAGGTGCCGGGTGCATTACACAACCCGAATGGCATCCGCCGATAAGCATACACACCTTGGGGGCATGTAAAAGTTGTTTTCTCTTGGTCTTCCGGGTGAATGGGTATTTGAAAAAACCCGGAATAACCGTCAAGAAAACAATAGTACGAATGCCCCGCAAGCCTCTCTAGCATTTGATCAATGAAGGGGATTGGGAAATGGTCTTTGAGAGTGGCCGCGTTCAACTTACGGTAATCGATACACATCCTCCACCCCGTCACCGGACGAGTCGGTAGGAGAGTCCCATCCTCTTGTGTAACCAAAGTTACACCCCCCTTCTTGGGGACAACATGGACGGGGCTCACCCACCGGCTATCCGTGATCTCATATATGATTCCGGCCTCAAGCAATTTAAGGACTTCACTCTTCACTACATCCGCCATTTTCGGATTCAATCTCCTTTGACCTTCCACTCTAGGTCGACTCCCTTCCTCTAGAATTATTCTATGCATGCAAAGGTTCGGGCTTAGCCCCTTGATGTCATCAAGGCTATACCCCAATGAGCTCCTATGATCCTTTAAAGTTGAAATGAGTTTGGATTCTTGTTGCTCATTGAGGTTGGCATTGATGATCACCGGGTAAGCCTCTCCCTCCCCAAGAAAGGCATACTTGAGGGAGGGAGGAAGGGTTTTGAGTTGTACCTTTGGAGGGAGCATTCCCTCCACCTTCTCAACTTCCTCATCTTCTAGCTCAATGTTCTCATCCATTTCCTTGTCTTCACTAGTTGTGATGCCACATAATTGTTCCATGTGGCCTTCCTCCTCTTCTTCCATCTCTACCATCTCCCTTACCACTTGCTCCACAATGTCCAATGTAAATGCCTCATCATGCTTTGGACCTTTCATCATAGTAGGTAGATTAAACTCAATTTTGTCATCCCCAACTCTAAAGGTAAGCCGCCCATTCTTAACGTCTATCAAGACGCCTCCGGTAGCCAAGAAAGGCCTACCAAGGATGATGGGAGTGTGGCTATCCTCCGGAATATCAAGGACGACAAAATCGGCGGGAATCAGATGCTTACCCACCTTGACGGGTACATCCTCAAGCACTCCCAAAGGGCGCTTGACGGACCTATCCGCCAATTGGAGGGTGATACTTGTAGGAACTAAATCCATTCAAGCCAATTCTTTTTGCAACTTTCAAAGGAAGTACACTTACACTAGCTCCTAAATCACAAAGGGCACGAGAGATTGGAATGCCACCAACTATGCAAGGGATAGAGAAACTCCCCGGATCACCAAGTTTCTTTGGCTCCTTTTGGAGGAGAAGTGCACTACACTCCTCCCTCATAGCCATTACTTCTTGGTCACCCAAGGTTCTCTTGCCCGACAAGATTTCTTTTAAAAATTTGGAGTAAGTTGGCATATTCAATATCACCTCCGTAAAGGGAAGAGTCACTTCAAGTTTTTCAATCATTTTACAAAAATTTGTGAACTTGAAGTTTTCCTTTCCCTTCAAAGCCCTTGAAGGATAAGGCAAGCTACTTGGTTGAGGGTTAGATAGTACCTTGGTGGGTGTTGGTTTGCTTGTTACCTTAGTAGTTGGTTTTGGAACCAACTCCTCTTGTCTAGCATCCACCTCCTCCAAGATAACTTCATCTTCTTTCTCCTCATAAGGGAGGTCCTCCACATAAAAGTCATCATCCCTTGAATTGCCACCATAAACTTCTTTTCCTTTGTCTTTCAAAAGTTCCAAGATAGGCTCCTCTTCACCATAGTTGTAGTCTTTGTACGGGTCCTCTAGCTCCGTTCCACTTCTCAAAATCACCGCATGTGCTTGGTGATTGTGTGATGCATCTTTGGAACTTTGACCTTGGGCAAGGAAGCCGCCCGGTGGCCTTTGTGGATTGGCTAGAGCTTGAGAGGCAACTCGAGCCTCCATTTCCCGTATCTCCCTTTGGTTGGCACTCTTCAAATTAGCCATCTCTTGGGTGTGAGTTGCTTGCATGTTCTTGACAAGCTTCAATAACTCACCCACTTGGGAATCACTAGTATCTTGGTGAGGTGCATTGGTGAGGGGAAAGGGGAACCCATAATCATTCCTTGCACCCCCACCTTGAGAGTTGCCCTTCGGAACTTGATTGTTGAAATTTTGGCCTTGATTGTTTGGTGAAAAGTTTTGGTTGAAATTTTGGTTGTAATTTGGGTTGTTGGGATTTTGTGGGTTGTGGTTGTAGTTGTTTTGATTTTGATTGGGATTGTTTTGAAATGGTGGTGGATTGAAGCTTTGGTTTTGGTGTTGGTTGTAGTTTTGGTTGTTGTTGAAATTTGGATTGAAATTTTGTGGATTTTGGTTGTTTTGGAAATTGGGGTTGAAGTTTGGATCATTGAAACTTTGTTGAAAGCCTTGATTGGCTTGATTAGATTGGTTGCCTTGGTAGAAATTATTGTTGTTGAAATTGTTCCTTGGGTTGAAGTTTCCACCCCTTTGTTGAAAACCGGGGGGGGTTTTGCCCTTGAGGTTGTTGAATTTGATGAGGATTCAACACATTGGTGCTTTTGTAACTCATATAAGGACTACCTCTAATCCCTTGGTGATAGTAGTTTGAGTTGGGGTTGAAAGTATTTTGGTTTCTAGGATTGTTGAATGCTTGAAAAGCATACAATTCTTCCTCACTTCCACTTCCCTCAATTGAGTTGTTTGCACAAACTTCAAATGTGTGCCCATTTCCTCCGCATAAATCACATGTGGCAACACTATTTACTTGGTACATCCCCGGGACATTGCTCTTGGTTTCTTTGCTAGTGGAGCCCTTAGTCAACTCTTCCAATTTCTTGGTTAACATGTCCAACTTGGCATTGGTTTCTTCGTTTGCCTTTGCATTGGAAAGATGCTCACTAGGGTACTTGCTACTCTTCCTCAAGACATTCCCTCTAGTACCGTAATTTTCCTCCGAATCAACAATCTTCTTGATGAGTTCCGTTCCCTCCTCATGTGGCAAGTGGTCAAAGCTACCACCCGCCGATGCATTAACCATTTCCTTAGTCCGGGGGAGAAGAGTCTGAAAAAAGGTTTGGGTTGTGTACCAAGGTGGTATCCCGTGGTGTGGGCACTTAGCAAGCAAATCTTGGTATCTATCCCAAGCTTCTCCCAAAGATTCTCCCTCGTCTTGTTGAAACTGAGTTATCTCATTCCGGAGCATCGCGGTCTTGGAGGATGGGTAGTACTTGGCAAGGAAAGCCGTTGCCAAGTCGTCCCATGTGGTGAACGTATTCGGAGCATGGACATTTAACCACCTATCCGCCTTGTCGGTTAAGGAATAGGGGAAAAGCATAAGCCTTAGTGTCTCCTCGGGAACTCCCGTTTTCTTTATCATTGCGACCTTACCCTTGAACTTTCTCAAGTGCCCATGAGCATCTTCGTGAGAAGCCCCGCTAAAGGCATTCTTCTCGATTGAACTCATTTGCGAAGGGTGTATTTCGAAATTTTGAGGAACAAGAACCCCGAAGTTGATTGGATTGGTGGTGTCATTGTGATTGGGCCGGTTATGATCACGAAGAGCGGCTATTATATGAATTGGATGGTTGTTTGGAAAGTGTGGTGATTGTGGTGGTGATTGATAAAACGGATTGTCAAAACTTTCGGATGTTGGGCTAGGATTGCTTTGATTGGGACTTGGTGGTTCGGATGAAGAGGGGTTGTTTTGGCTAGTAGATGCTTGGGATGCAATTCTTACCCTTGCAATGGTCTTCCTCCTTAAGGCCCGAAAGAGCCTCTCCGGTTCGGAAGATGACAACAAAGAGTTAGAGTCACCCCTAGGCATAAAACTTAGCAAACAAATTAGTCGTCCTAGTGCTTGTTAAACAGTAGGGTGAGCAATAAAACAAGCACTCTACAATTAACTACCAAATCTTTGATCAAAACAAAACAAGTTCAACTAACTCTAGACTAAAACTAAAACTAAACTACACAACTTCTAAACACCGTCCCCGGCAACGGCGCCATTTTGATGTCCGGATTTTGTCGTCAATTCCGTCACCAAAAACAATTTATAAACTCCCAAATTAAGTAGTATAATTTAGGGTCGAACCCAAAGGACGGTGGGGAAGTTGTATATTTAAGTTCTAGTTCGAGCTTGAGTCGGGTAATAAGTTTGAGATTGACTAACAACTACTAAAGATAAATTAAAGCAAATGTGAAATCGATGAATAAAAGATACTAAGGTGTCGGGGGTACTAAGGTAGGTTGGTAACGAATCATGCAAGGGAATCTAGGGTCTCCACTATACTAGGCCTAGGTTTGTCTCGTCTATCGATTTGACTCACCTAAAGTCGATCCCTATCCTAGCTTTCGCTACAAACAAGGTCAACCTAACATACATACATGTTCATGAAGGCCCTAGACTATCATCAAAGGCCAACAACAATTCGAATCATGTCCAACCGTCGTTGAGACATTTCATCAAACATATACCATGCACAAATGAAAACCTAGCAAAGAAGAGAACCAAATCCTAACCCTAAGCAAGATTCATAGCTATCAACAAACCAAAGCACACCCCTAACCCTAGTAGGGGAACTACTCACACATGGCTAACATAAATATGTAAACAAATGATGAGGAATTGCTAGACATGTTGGATTAAGTAAGAGTAAACAATTAAACAAGCAAAACTTAAAGGAAATGCAAAGACAAAGTAAAGATGAAGAAGATTATACCATCAACTAAGGAAAATGAAATGACTTGGATGACAAGTTGAAGGATTCTTTCAAATCCCCCAAAAATACAACCCGAATAATCCTCTACAATTGCTTAAAAACAAATCCAAGGAG
The DNA here is from genome assembly GCA_029255685.2 of Silene conica. NCBI lineage: Eukaryota > Viridiplantae > Streptophyta > Magnoliopsida > Caryophyllales > Caryophyllaceae > Silene > Silene conica. The sequence continues at coordinate 45,859,773 of CM055317.2, read as the reverse complement.
AATCCTCAAGAGAGATTAACTAACAATGAAAGATTAAGTAAAGATCTAAAGAAGATTAAAATAAATTAGAGTGTTTTTTGAGTCTAAGTGTTGAGTAATGCAACAGTAAAAAACCCTAAAAAAGCTTAAGAAAACTGCGTAATAAGTAATGTGTGAAATAAAGATACAAGTGCGGGTTTATATAGTGCGCGAATTTCTGAAAAGCGACTCCCAGCCGGTCGACCGGCTGCCGGTCTGTGACCGGCTGAGAGTCCAAATTTGGACTTCTGGACTTTTCTTCTTTTTTCCTTCTAAGGCACGCATCCCCAGCCGACCGGCCGGCTGCCGGTATGGCACCGGCTGGGAGGCCTATTCTTCAATTCTGATTTCTTCTTCATTTTCTTCATGCCCAAGTACTGCCAGCCGGTGGACCGGCTGGGGATTCAATCTCCAAGGTCTGACTTGAAATCAATGTAGGAAATGGGGAGTGGATCCCAGCCGGTCTGCCGGCTGCCGGTTGGCCACCGGCTGTGGATGCATTCCCCATGGTCTGCAAAATTCTACATAATTCGTCAAAAGTCAAGAAACAGCTCCCCAGCCGGCCTGCCGGCTGCCGGTTGGGGACCGGCTGGGAAGGCCTGGGAAGGCTTCTTCATCATTCCTTCACAAATCTTCAAGAATCGATCAAAATCCGGCTCGATTTCACCCGTTTCTTCGCCCACGCCGCAATACCTACAAAAAATTGGATCGAATAGGAATATACGAGGCAACGGACGTAAAAACACCTAAAGATACACAAATCGAGGTCGAATCGTGACCGAAAACAAAGAAAATGTAAAGGAAATGATGACCAAAATGGAGCTCATCAGTACCACGTGTCCGAAATTGTATCATGAGATATATATCTTATTATATTCTTGACCCTATAAACAACTATAAATCACTTTTACACGGTTATCCGATTTTCAGCCGAAATTGGTTTATAGCATACCTGTAACGTCAAATGTCTTCTGATATGTTTGCAATTTTTTGTGCCCGCTTTATCTGATTCGATTAACCATCCGTGCGATTTTCGTTAATTTTTGTTTCAGGAGTTCAGTGGCCTAAAAACGTTTATTATATATCCTTCAATTCGAGCTGTTTCGGGTGGTCGGAGCAGCCATTTTTTTTGAGCTTGTTTTTCTACCACGTGTCCGAAATCGCATCATCAGGTATCTTATTCGATTTTAAACCCTACAAATAACTTTTACATGGTTATCCGATTTTCGGCCAAAACTGGTTTATAGCATACCGGTAAATCAAATGTCTTCCGGAGTTTTTGAAAATTTTTGAGTCCGCTTTATCCGACTCGATTAACAATCCATGCGGTTTTCGGACATTTTCTTTCCGGGGAGCTCAGAGGCCTAAAAAACGTGTATTATATATCCTTCAATTCCAGCCGTTTCGGGTGGTCGGAGCGGCCATTGTTATTTTTCAGCATGTTTTTCTACCATGTGTCCGAAATTGCATCATGAGATATCTTATTCGATTCTAGACCCTATAAACAACTATAAATCACTTTTAAACGGTTATCCGATTTTCGGCCGAAATTGGTTTGTAGCATGCCGGTAACGTCAAATGTCTTCTGATGTTTTTGCAAATTTTTGTGCCAGCTTTATCTGACTCGATTAACCATCCGTGCAATTTTCGGTAATTTTTGTTTCAGGAGTTCAGAGGCCTAAAAAAACATATATTATATATCCTTCAATTCTAGCTGTTTCGGGTGGTCGGAGCGGGCATTGTTATTTTTCAGCGTGTTTTTCTACCACTTGTCCGAAATCGCATCATGTGATATCTTATTCGATTCTACACCCTATAAACAACTATAAATCACTTTTACACGGTTATCCGATTTTCGGCCGAAATTGGTTTATAGCATACCGGTAACGTCAAATGTCTTCCGATGTATTTGTAAATTTTTGTGCCCGTTTTATCTGGCTTGATTAACCATTCTTGCAATCTTCGATAATTTTCATTTCGGGAGCTCAGAGGCCTAAAAAACGTGTATTTATATATCCTTCAATTCGAGCCGGTTCAGGTGGTCGGAGTGACCATTTTTAAATTCACCCTGTTTTTTACCACATGTCCGAAATCGTATCATGAGGTATCATTTTCGATTCTAGACCCTATTATCAATTTTAAATCACTTTTACACGGTTATCCGATTTTCGACCGAAACTGGTTTATAGCATACCGGTAATGTCAAATGTCTTCTGAGATTTTTGAAAATTTGTGTGCCCGCTTTATCTGACTCGATTTACCATACGTGCGATTTTCGGTAATTTTTGTTTCAGGAGTTCAGAGGCCTAAAAACGTGTATTATATACCCTTCAATACCAGCCGTTTCGGGTGGTCAGATCGACCATTGTTATTTTTCAGCCTGTTTTTGTACCACGTGTCCGAAATTGTATCATGAGATATATATCTTATTATATTCTTGACCCTATAAACAACTATAAATCACTTTTACACGGTTATCCGATTTTCAGCCGAAATTGGTTTATAGCATACCTGTAACGTCAAATGTCTTCTGATATGTTTGCAATTTTTTGTGCCCGCTTTATCTGATTCGATTAACCATCCGTGCGATTTTCGTTAATTTTTGTTTCAGGAGTTCAGTGGCCTAAAAACGTGTATTATATATCCTTCAATTCGAGCTGTTTCGGGTGGTCGGAGCAGCCATTTTTTTTTTAGCTTGTTTTTCTACCACGTGTCCAAAATCGCATCATCAGGTATCTTATTCGATTTTAAACCCTACAAATAACTTTTACATGGTTATCCGATTTTCGGCCAAAACTGGTTTATAGCATACCGGTAAATCAAATGTCTTCCGGATTTTTTGAAAATTTTTGAGTCCGCTTTATCCGACTCGATTAACAATCCATGCGGTTTTCGGACATTTTCTTTCCGGGGAGCTCAGAGGCCTAAAAAACGTGTATTATATATCCTTCAATTCCAGCCGTTTCGGGTGGTCGGAGCGGCCATTGTTATTTTTCAGCATGTTTTTCTACCATGTGTCCGAAATTGCATCATGAGATATCTTATTCGATTCTAGACCCTATAAACAACTATAAATCACTTTTAAACGGTTATCCGATTTTCGGCCGAAATTGGTTTGTAGCATGCCGGTAACGTCAAATGTCTTCTGATGTTTTTGCAAATTTTTGTGCCAGTTTTATCTGACTCGATTAATCATCCGTGCGATTTTCGGTAATTTTTGTTTCAGGAGTTCAGAGGCCTAAAAAAACATATATTATATATCCTTCAATTCTAGCTGTTTCGGGTGGTCGGAGCGGGCATTGTTATTTTTCAGCGTGTTTTTCTACCACTTGTCCGAAATCGCATCATGTGATATCTTATTCGATTCTACACCCTATAAACAACTATAAATCACTTTTACACGGTTATCCGATTTTCGGCCGAAATTGGTTTATAGCATACCGGTAACGTCAAATGTCTTCCGATGAATTTGTAAATTTTTGTGCCCGTTTTATCTGGCTTGATTAACCATTCTTGCAATTTTCGATAATTTTCATTTCGGGAGCTCAGAGGCCTAAAAAACGTGTATTTATATATCTTTCAATTCGAGCCGGTTCAGGTGGTCGGAGCGACCATTTTTAAATTCACCCTGTTTTTTACCACGTGTCCGAAATCGTATCATGAGGTATCTTTTTCGATTCTAGACCCTATAATCAATTTTAAATCACTTTTACACGGTTATCCGATTTTCGACCGAAACTGGTTTATAGCATACCGGTAATGTCAAATGTCTTCTGAGATTTTTGAAAATTTGTGTGCCCGCTTTATCTGACTCGATTTACCATACGTGCGATTTTCGGTAATTTTTGTTTCAGGAGTTCAGAGGCCTAAAAAACGTGTATTATCTACCCTTCAATTCCAGCCGTTTCGGGTGGTCGGATCGACCATTGTTATTTTTCAGCCTGTTTTTGTACCACGTGTACGAAATTGTATCATGAGATATCTTATTCGATTCTTGACCCTATAAACAACTATAAATCACTTTTACACGGTTATGCGATTTTCAGCCGAAATTGGTTTATAGCATACCTGTAACGTCAAATGTCTTCTGATATTTAAGCAATTTTTTGTGCCCGCTTTATCTGATTCGATTAACCATCCGTGCGATTTTCGTTAATTTTTGTTTCGGGAGTTCAGAGGCCTAAAAACGTGTATTATATATCCTTCAATTCGAGCTGTTTCGGGTGGTCGGAGCAGCCATTTTTTTTAGCTTGTTTTTCTACCACGTGTCCGAAATCGCATCATCAGGTATCTTATTCGATTTTAAACCCTATAAATAATTTTTTCATGGTTATCCGATTTTCGGCCAAAACTGGTTTATAGCATACATGTAAAGTCAAATGTCCTCCGGAGTTTTTGAAATTTTTTGTGTCTGCTATATCTGACTCGGTTAACAATCCTTGGGGTTTTCGGACATTTTCTTTCCGGGGAGCTCAAAGGCCTAAAAAACGTGTATTATATATCCTTCAATTCCAGCCGTTTCGGGTGGTCGGAGCGGCCATTGTTATTTTTCAGCATGTTTTTCTACCATGTGTCCGAAATTGCATCATGAGATATCTTATTCGATTCTAGACCCTATAAACAACTATAAATCACTTTTAAACGGTTATCCGATTTTCTGCCGAAATTGGTTTGTAGCATGCCGGTAACGTCAAATGTCTTCTGATGTTTTTGCAAATTTTTGTGCCAGCTTTATCTGACTCGATTTACCATCCGTGCGATTTTCGTTAATTTTTGTTTCAGGAGTTCAGAGGCCTAAAAAAACATATATTATATATCCTTCAATTCTAGCTGTTTCGGGTGGTCGGAGCGGGCATTGTTATTTTTCAGCGTGTTTTTCTACCACTTGTCCGACATCGCATCATGTGATATCTTATTCGATTCTACACCCTATAAACAACTATAAATCACTTTTACACGGTTATCCGATTTTCGGCCGAAATTGGTTTATAGCATACCGGTAACGTCAAATGTCTTCAGATGTATTTGTAAATTTTTGTGCCCGTTTTATCTGGCTTGATTAACCATTCTAGGAATTTTCGATAATTTTCGTTTCGGCAGCTCAGAGGCCGAAAAAACGTGTATTTATATATCCTTCAATTCGAGCCGGTTCAGGTGGTCGGAGCGACCATTTTTAAATTCACCCTGTTTTTTACCACGTGTTCGAAATCGTATCATGAGGTATCTTTTTCGATTCTAGACCCTATTATCAATTTTAAATCACTTTTACACGGTTATCCGATTTTCGACCGAAATTGGTTTAAAGCATACCGGTAATGTCAAATGTCTTCTGAGATTTTTGAAAATTTGTGTGCCCGCTTTATCTGACTCGATTTACCATACGTGCGATTTTCGGTAATTTTTGTTTCAGGAGTTCAGAGGCCTAAAAAACGTGTATTATATACCCTTCAATTCGAGCCGTTTCGGGTGGTCGGATCGACCATTGTTATTTTTCAGCCTGTTTTTGTACCACGTGTCCGAAATTGTATCATGAGATATCTTATTCGATTCTTGACCCGATAAACAACTATAAATCACTTTTACACGTTATCCGATTTTCAGCCGAAATTGGTTTATAGCATACCTGTAACGTCAAATGTCTTCTGATATTTTTGCAATTTTTTGTGCCCGCTTTATCTGATTCGATAAACCATCCGTGCGATTTTCGTTAATTTTTGTTTCAGGAGTTCAAAGGCCTAAAAACGTGTATTATATATGTTGGGGCTGGTGTCCTTGACAATTAAGTACAATGACTTATTAAATCTCTTTAAGGATCACAAGGGCATACTTCTGTATTATTACCAGTTGATCCACGTTTATCAATAACGGTTGGCTTGCTAGATAAGTTTGACGTTATTGTCATACGGATGGCGGTGGTCAACTGGTCCCTATACGTCACACCTATAGGACACGTTTGAGAGATGTGAAGGTATGAAAATACAGTCACATTTTGCCGGATATGACTAAACAGTTAGTCAGAGGTATTGACTATTAAATTAGTCAATAAGATGTTGAGATTATTATTTAATACGGATTAAATAATTTTAGCTAATACGGATTACATGATTAATTCGTAAATTAAATATAAACGGTTATATTTAATTAAATATTGTATTCGCGTATTAATATAAACAGTTATATTAATTTGGGTAATTATACAATATCGTATTTTATCAGACCATTATTAATATATCGACTGTATTAATATCTGATAACATGTTACGATTTATAAATAAAACCCGCGAACAACTTAAAGCTAAATGGGTCGAATCACGAATTAGAATAAGGTAAGAGTGGAAAGCCCACTCCTACCCTATGTCCAATTTCGGCCGGCCATATGTAGTATATAAGGAGAGTCCTTCTCCTTATATCTACTACTCTTGGCACACTGTTAAATTATTCTCAAAAGAAAATTAGGGTTTTGAGAGCACTCTTCTCCCAAAACCTCAGATCTCACATCTAAAACCTCAAGGGCTCTCCCTATATTGCAAGGCAATTGGAGAGGATTTCTAGCACACGCGGCCACGTCTCAGACTAAGTCTTGGGTGCAAGTTATAGGAGGGAATTTGTGTTAATTCCTGTTCTTAGGCCTTTTGCGCGAGGACTAAAGGTTGTACTTCTTTTCTCATGCTTTTTAATCTTATGACAATATTCACAGTTGTATTTTTCATTATAATCCTGCAAATTTAGGGTGAATACGCGTTTTATTCCTCACAAGTGATATCAGAGCCTTAGGCCATGAAAATTTTACAATTGTGTCTTTCATAAGTTTTAAAATTTTGAAAACCGTACCTTCTGTCGAAGGCACTCGATCGAGTCCCTGTGACACTCGATCGAGTGCCATCGTACCAGGCTGCCGTGCGTGAGTTTTTAGTGAGAAATCGATCTTGTTTTCGATTATAATTTGCATATTGTTAATTAATCGATATTTTTAGCAATATGTGAATCCTTTGTTGTTGTTTATATATGATTTACAAGTTTTAAATCCATGTTATAAACCCGTTTTGATTTAAAAGTGCAGCGATTGCGTTTTAAAGAGTCACTCGATCGAGCCCCTGCTGCACTCGATCGAGTGACACTGGCACTCGATCGAGTGCCTCTGCTGCTCGGTCGAGTGCTCCTGTTTCGGGCTCTCTTTTCGAAAATAACTTGTTTTCTTATTTTCACATGGCTTAAAATAATATACTGTATACGGAAATAGTATATTATTTAGTGAAACGGTTCACCCTCGTTTGATACATATTGTTTTTAAAACAGTTTAAAACAATGGATTATATGTTTATTAAAATTGGTGATTAAAGCGGTATAGTCACATAATTTTAATCTTAAAAGGTGGTTTGGTATAAATTTATTAATCATAATAACAGTATTATGTCATGTATAAATTGTTTTTAGTTGATGCATTTTATTTATCGTCTTGTGAATGCCTTGAATGCTTTCAATAACGTATTTAATTATTGCAAACGGTTGTAACTTAGTGTGGCCTTAGGAGATTGTGTCACCGTAATGATGGGACACGATCTTGCTTGTAATTTTGAGATCTTGAATCTCCGTTTTGGGTTTTTGCCATGTAATTTCTTTTGTATTTAAATTAGAATGTATCTAGGACTACTTTTGTAATTTAAATTAGTAATTTTGTGAAGACCAAAGACAAGACGGAGACCGGATGCTCACTCCCACTGCAAGGACCAAGATGGAACATCAAGACAAGCTTCTAGGGTCCAACAGTGGATTCCAAGTTGTTTTATGTTTATTTTGGTAGGATAGGCCACACTAGGACTTTTATTTACGTTTATTGCATTTATCTTTATGCTTTCATCGATAATAGCTTGCATCATATTCCGCCTAAAAACCAAACCACCTATATCATGCCTGAAAACTGACTCATGTAGAGGTCACGCGTTAGTTTTCTGTGACAATACAGATGTCACATGTCAATTTAAAAGCCATCACTTTATTTAATTCATTCACGCAAATGCTAGTTTTTAGTTCACTTAAATATGGATAAATAAGAGTTGATGGGGTCTTCCTCGTATAACCAAAAATTGAGATTAGTCTTTATAAATCAGCCTCCCATGAATCCCTTCTTCGTCGGTAGGCATAATATGACCCCTTCTACGTCGGGTAAGTGGGAACAGATGATTTATTTTATCTCAACATCATGGTCACTCGATAATATTCCAGTGACTGAGATGGACTAATAGATAGGATTTACGGAAATCTATCGACCAAGAGTTCCAACGATTGGAATTAGCCAAACTGTGGGCTTATCAATATACGGAAATTGAGTCTTGGGATCGTTTATATAATTCTTGAGGGAGATCAATTATATAAATGCATGAGTCTACGAGTTTAAATTCAATTTAATATAGACTTAAATCACAACAATATGTTGCTTATATGGTTTTGTTTTATATTCTTTCAGTGTAAAACACGTACATTAAAACTGCTGTAAAACTAAAATGGCTGGTGAAGACCCAATGCCAAGTGCCAAGCTAGCACGTGAATCCTGGCTAAAAGCCTTCATGGACTCCATGAATCAGTCTACTAGACTGAGGAATGATGGGTCAAACTTCTCTGACTGGGAGGCAGCACTACGGAATGCTGCCATTGCTGACGGAAAGCTCAAGTTCTTAACTGAGCCCATTCCGCCACACCCAGGAACTGGAGCTAGAGCCAACGAAATTCGCGCTCATAGCGATTTCGTTATGGAAGCGGGTGCGATAAAGAACGTACTCATCTATGCAATGGAATCCAATTTGCAAAGACGCTTCATAACCCATGGTGCAAACAAGATTTTCACCACGCTCACTAACGAATTCTCCAAGGCTCCGAGAATCGTTTCTTATGAGCATACCTGTCGCTTCTTTGAGGCGAAACTCCAGAAGGGCCAAGCTGTTAGCCCACATATTCTCAACATGATTGAGAATATCGAGAAACTGGAGTCCCTAAACTGCAAGATCAGTGAGAACATCATCGTTGATCGCATGCTTCATTCGCTTCATGATGGGTTCGCCCTCTTTAGGGCCAACTACTACATGAACGACATGAAGAAGACTCCCCATGAGCTCCACTCCCTTCTCGTACAGACTGAGAAGGATCTAAAGTTGAGTGGGAGTCTAGAGCAGGATGTTCTCATGATCTCAAGTAAGGGAAAAGGTAAAGGGAAGGCTAAAGCTCAGGGCGACCTAGCGGTAGGTAAGCCCAGGTTCAAGAAACCAGGATTTGCTAAAAGTGGGCCAGGTGAGTCGAGTAACTCACAAGGCAAGACAAAGAGCAAGGATACAAGCATGGAATGTCACCATTGCCACAAGACTGGGCATTGGAGGCGCTCATGCCCCGTGTATCGCGAGGACATTAAGGCAGGCCGTGTTACTCCTGTTGGTATGTCTTCTTCTTCTTTTATTCACATGATTGAGATTAACCACGCAAGTTGCGGAACTTGGGTACTTGATACTGGTTGTGGTTCTCATCTATGTAATCATGTGCAGGGCCTCCGAAACCAAGAACCCCTAATCAAGGGTGAGGTGGACCTGCGTGTCGGGAATGGAGCACGTGTGGCTGCAGTCTCGAAGGGAACATACGTAATCCAGCTTCCAAGTGGATTCGAGTTATTTTTGTATAACTGTTATTATGTTCCTAGTTTATCCAAAAACATTATTTCAGTTTCTGCACTTGACAAACTCGGATTTTCATTTGTAATAGAGAATAATAGCTGTATTTTCTCTTTACACAATATGATTTATGGCAAGGCAGTTTCCATGAATGGAATTTATGTTTTTGATCAAACTACCGAGATATTACATGTGAATAATAAAAGAATAAAGGTAGGTGACAAAGATCAAACTTACCTATGGCATTGTCGTATGGGACACATAAATGAGAAACGCGTAAAACAGCTCATACAGAATGGAGCTATTTCGCCCTTTGATTTCGAATCATATGGCACGTGTGAATCATGTCTCATCGGCAAAATGACTCGTATTTCCTTCAAAGGTGTTGGAATGCGCGCTGCCGACCTATTAGGACTCATACATACGGACGTATGTGGCCCTATGTCGATCAACGCACGAGATGGCTATAGGTATTTCATCACTTTCACGGATGATTTGAGTAGATATGGCTATGTCTACTTAATGAAGCACAAAAGTGAATCCTTTGACAAGTTCAAAGAATACCAGAATCGGGTACAGAACCAGCTGGGTAGAAAGATTAAAGCACTACGCTCGGATCGTGGTGGTGAGTATCTTTCACGCGAGTTTGATCAACACCTAAAAGACTGTGGGATCGTGCTACAGTTGACTCCACCTGGAACACCACAATTAAATGGTGTGTCCGAACGGAGAAATCGAACTTTACTTGATATGGTTCGATCCATGATGAGTCACACCGTTGTGCCTGATTCATTGTGGGGCTATGCTCTTTTGTCGGCCGCTCTAATACTTAACCGAAGTCCGTCTAAAGCTGTTGACAAGACTCCATTCGAGTTATGGAAGGGAACGGTCCCTAACTTGTCCTTTATTCGGGTTTGGGGCTGCGAGGCTTATGTCAAGTGGAGACACGAGGATAAGCTCGGCCCGCGATCGGTCAAGACATACTTTATAGGCTATCCAAAGGGAACGTTTGGTCATTACTTCTACTCGCCTACCGAACAACGTGTTTTTGTTGCGGCTAGTGCGACGTTCTTAGAGAAAGAATTTCTCGAGAACAAGTCGAGTAATAGAACCTTCGAGTTATCGGAGGTTCAAGAACCAACTACCGAGCAACCATTGGAGGAAACAGTTCCTTCACCCGAGGCTGCGGTAGATATCCCTGAGGAACCTAGAAGGTCGGGAAGAGTCTCTATTCCACCGGACAGATACATTGGTATGGTCGAGGAACACGATACAGATGACATCTTACTCCTAGAGGGTAATGAACCCACAACCTATAAAGGTGCCATGACCAGTTCTGACTCAAAGCTATGGCTAGAAGCCATGCAATCCGAGATGGACTCCATGTATGAGAACAACGTGAGGGATCTTGTGGACCTACCTGCAAAGGTGCGTCCCCTTCAATGCAAATGGCTTTACAAGATAAAGCATGCCGTGGAAGGACAACAAGATATCCACAAGGCTAGACTAGTTGCTAAAGGTTTTACTCAAGTGCCAGGCTTGCACTATGATGAGATCTTTGCACCCGTAGTCATGCTACGTTCCATTCGGATTATCTTAGCGATCGCCGCATTTCATGACTATGAAATATGGCAAATGGATGTTAAAACCGCCTTCTTAAACGGTTATTTGGAGGAAGAGTTGTACATGGTACAACCCGAGGGTTTTATCGATCCAGCACATCCTAAGAAAGTTTGCAAGCTTAAGCGTTCCATCTATGGACTTAAGCAAGCATCGCGGAGTTGGAATCATCGCTTCGACCAAGTGATAAAAGAGAATGGGTTCATTCGATCAGTCGAGGAACCATGTCTCTATATCAAGTCGAGTGGGAGTAAGATTGTATTCCTAGTACTTTATGTCGATGACATACTCTTGATTGGGAATGACATACCTCTCTTATCTTCGGTTAAAGTATGGTTGAAAAACCATTTCCAGATGAAAGATCTGGGAGAGGCACAAAGAATTTTGGGCATCCGTATCTACAGGGATAGATCACGACGGATGTTGTCTCTCAGTCAGGAGTCTTATATAGAGAAGATTCTGGAGAGATTCAGTATGACGAACTCCAAGAAGGGGTTCCTTCCTATGACTCCTGGGCTTCACTTGAGCAAAACTCAAGAAGCTAAGTCAGTGGAAGAGAAAGAGCGCATGAGTCGGATTCCTTATGCTTCGGCAATAGGATAGATCATGTATGCCATGATATGCACACGTCCTGACGTTGCATATGCATTGAGTATGACAAGTCGATTCCAAGCTCATCCAGGTGAACAACACTGGATGGCCGTGAAAAACATTCTTAAGTACCTACGGAGGACTAAAGATTGGGGATTGACTTACGGAGGCGACTCGACGCTCTGCGCCACGGGTTACGCAGATGCTAGCTTCCAAACAGATCGAGATGACTCGAAATCTCAGTCTGGATTTGTCTTTACTCTTAATGGCGCTGCTGTCAGCTGGAAAAGTTCTAAACAGAGTGTTACAGCAGATTCTACGACTGAGTCCGAGTACTATGCCGCCTCGGAAGCAGCTAAGGAAGCAATATGGATGCGTCAATTCTTACAAGGACTATCAGTAGTGCCTAGTTCGAATGACCCAATCACCGTCTATTGTGACAATAGCGGTGCCATCTTCCAAGCTAAGGAGCATAAGTCTAGCAGCAAGGCTAGGCATGTACAACGGAAAGCTCATCTAATCAGAGATTACGTGGAGCAAAAGGAGATTTTTATTGAAAAGATAGCTACGGATGACAACATAGCTGATCCTCTCACAAAAGCATTACCACGTGATAAGCATGAAGGGCACATTCATTCCATGGGAATTGGATGTGTTCCTAAGTTGTAGTAATCTTTTATGAATTCATGTAATAATTCATTTTCTCGTGTACTCTATTCAACCTTATTGTTATGATATAAAATGTTTTGTTTCTCATGTGGAATTGTACGCCAATTTTGAACACCACAAAGTGAACTGATTAACATTACATCGTTTTGGTCCTTGATTACCCACTTGAGCTGATAACTCAGGTAATCATTTTGTGACGTTGGTTGATGGTGGGTTCAACGAGCCATAAGTCACGTGGATGACTGACCAATCACAAAGGCGAGTTATACGGATATCTCGTAGGACACCCCGTGACAGCGTTATGGAGTCCTAAATGTTTTATAACATTGGGTGCCAGGTCGTGGATAGGACCTCCATAGTGTTCCTTAGAGTCGAGTCTTTTGACTTTCAACTGTTTCTTGAGATTAAGACAGATTTTGGGTAACTTTGGTTTCTTTCCCACGGTCACCGTAACAGGGGCCAAGAGGATTTTTTCTGGGTTATTTCATGCTGGGCGATATCGGCAGGATTCGAGTTGAAGGAAATATCCAAACCCTTATCAGGATTTTATCATTTCTCAGGGCCACTCGAGGAGTAGTAACTGAAATGCATGGCCATGCTCGAATACAGATTCGTTTTATCAGTTAAGTTACTCTCTAGTCGGGGAAACCACTCTTGATACAGATCGCTTGTGAGATACGACCTTTGCGAATGCGGATTTGCAAATTGTCTTACATTGAGTGGGAGAAATTTTAAAAGGATATGAGAATCGGTTATCGCACCTACACTTGTACGGACAAGTGGGAGTTTGTTGGAGATTGTGTCCTCCACATGTAGTGTGATAACGTCATTGCACATACCCTTGTACGGACAAGTGGGAGATTGTTGGGGCTGGTGTCCTTGACAATTAAGTACAATGACTTATTAAATCTCTTTAAGGATCACAAGGGCATACTTCTGTATTATTACCAGTTGATCCACGTTTATCAATAACGGTTGGCTTGCTAGATAAGTTTGACGTTATTGTCATACGGATGGCGGTGGTCAACTGGTCCCTATACGTCACACCTATAGGACACGTTTGAGAGATGTGAAGGTATGAAAATACAGTCACATTTTGCCGGATATGACTAAACAGTTAGTCAGAGGTATTGACTATTAAATTAGTCAATAAGATGTTGAGATTATTATTTAATACGGATTAAATAATTTTAGCTAATACGGATTACATGATTAATTCGTAAATTAAATATAAACGGTTATATTTAATTAAATATTGTATTCGCGTATTAATATAAACAGTTATATTAATTTGGGTAATTATACAATATCGTATTTTATCAGACCATTATTAATATATCGACTGTATTAATATCTGATAACATGTTACGATTTATAAATAAAACCCGCGAACAACTTAAAGCTAAATGGGTCGAATCACGAATTAGAATAAGGTAAGAGTGGAAAGCCCACTCCTACCCTATGTCCAATTTCGGCCGGCCATATGTAGTATATAAGGAGAGTCCTTCTCCTTATATCTACTACTCTTGGCACACTGTTAAATTATTCTCAAAAGAAAATTAGGGTTTTGAAAGCACTCTTCTCCCAAAACCTCAGATCTCACATCTAAAACCTCAAGGGCTCTCCCTATATTGCAAGGCAATTGGAGAGGATTTCTAGCACACGCGGCCACGTCTCAGACTAAGTCTTGGGTGCAAGTTATAGGAGGGAATTTGTGTTAATTCCTGTTCTTAGGCCTTTTGCGCGAGGACTAAAGGTTGTACTTCTTTTCTCATGCTTTTTAATCTTATGACAATATTCACAGTTGTATTTTTCATTATAATCCTGCAAATTTAGGGTGAATACGCGTTTTATTCCTCACAATATATCCTTCAATTCGAGCTGTTTCGGGTGGTCGGAGCAGCCATTTTTTTTTTGAGCTTGTTTTTCTACCACGTGTCCGAAATCGCATCATCGGGTATCTTATTCGATTTTAAACCCTATAAATAATTTTTACACTGTTATCCGATTTTCGGCAAAAACTGGTTTATAGCATACCGGTAAAGTCAAATGTCTTCCGGAGTTTTTGAAATTTTTTGTGTCTGCTATATCTGACTCGGTTAACAATCCTTGGGGTTTTCGGACATTTTCTTTCCGGGGAGCTCAGAGGCCTAAAAAACGTGTATTATATATCCTTCAATTCCAGCCGTTTCGGGTGGTCGGAGCGGCCATTGTTATTTTTCAGCATGTTTTTCTACCATGTGTCTGAAATTGCATCATGAGATATCTTATTCGATTCTAGACCCTATAAACAACTATAAATCACTTTTAAACGGTTATCCGATTTTCGGCCGAAATTGGTTTGTAGCATGCCGGTAACGTCAAATGTCTTCTGATGGTTTTGCAAATTTTTGTGCCAGCTTTATCTGACTCGATTAACCATCCGTGCGATTTTCGGTAATTTTTGTTTCAGGAGTTCAGAGGCCTAAAAAAACATATATTATATATCCTTCAATTCTAGCTGTTTCGGGTGGTCGGAGCGGGCATTGTTATTTTTCAGCGTGTTTTTCTACCACTTGTCCGACATCGCATCATCTGATATCTTATTCGATTCTACACCCTATAAACAACTATAAATCACTTTTACACGGTTATCCGATTTTCGGCCGAAATTGGTTTATAGCATACCGGTAACTTCAAATGTCTTCAGATGTATTTGTAAATTTTTGTGCCCGTTTTATCTGGCTTGATTAACCATTCTAGGAATTTTCGATAATTTTCGTTTCGGCAGCTCAGAGGCCGAAAAAACGTGTATTTATATATCCTTCAATTCGAGCCGGTTCAGGTGGTCGGAGCGACCATTTTTAAATTCACCCTGTTTTTTACCACGTGTTCGAAATCGTATCATGAGGTATCTTTTTCGATTCTAGACCCTATTATCAATTTTAAATCACTTTTACACGGTTATCCGATTTTCGACCGAAATTGGTTTAAAGCATACCGGTAATGTCAAATGTCTTCTGAGATTTTTGAAAATTTGTGTGCCCGCTTTATCTGACTCGATTTACCATACGTGCGATTTTCGGTAATTTTTGTTTCAGGAGTTCAGAGGCCTAAAAAACGTGTATTATATACCCTTCAATTCGAGCCGTTTCGGGTGTTCGGATCGACCATTGTTATTTTTCAGCCTGTTTTTGTACCACGTGTCCGAAATTGTATCATGAGATATCTTATTCGATTCTTGACCCTATAAACAACTATAAATCACTTTTACACGTTATCCGATTTTCAGCCGAAATTGGTTTATAGCATACCTGTAACGTCAAATGTCTTCTGATATTTTTGCAATTTTTTGTGTCCGCTTTATCTGATTCGATTAACCATCCGTGCGATTTTCGTTAATTTTTGTTTCAGGAGTTCAGAGGCCTAAAAACGTGTATTATATATCCTTCAATTCGAGCTGTTTCGGGTGGTCGGAGCAGCCATTTTTTTTTTAGCTTGTTTTTCTACCACGTGTCCGAAATCGCATCATCAGGTATCTTATTCGATTTTAAACCCTATAAATAATTTTTACATGGTTATCCGATTTTCGGCCAAAACTGGTTTATAGCATACCGGTAAAGTCAAATGTCCTCCGGAGTTTTTGAAATTTTTTGTGTCTGCTATATCTGACACGATTAAGAATCCTTGGGGTTTTCGGACATTTTCTTTCCGGGGAGCTCAGAGGCCTAAAAAACGTGTATTATATACCCTTCAATTCCAGCCGTTTCGGGTGGTCGGAGCGGCCATTTTTATTTTTCAGCATGTTTTTCTACCATGTGTCCGAAATTGCATCATGAGATATCTTATTCGATTCTAGACCCTATAAACAACTTTAATCACTTTTAAACGGTTATCCGATTTTCGGCCGAAATTGGTTTGTAGCATGCCGGTAACGTCAAATGTCTTCTGATGTTTTTGCAAATTTTTGTGCCAGCTTTATCTGACTCGATTAACCATCCGTGCGATTTTCGGTAATTTTTGTTTCAGGATTTCAGAGGCCTAAAAAAACATATTATATATCCTTCAATTCTAGCTGTTTCGGGTGGTCGGAGCGGGCATTCTTATTTTTCAGCGTGTTTTTCTACCACTTGTCCGAAATCGCATCATGTGATATCTTATTCGATTCTACACCACATAAACAACTATAAATCACTTTTACACGGTTATCCGATTTTCGGCCGAAATTGGTTTATAGCATACCGGTAACGTCAAATGTCTTCAGATGTATTTGTAAATTTTTGTGCCCGTTTTATCTGGCTTGATTAACCATTCTTGGAATTTTCGATAATTTTCGTTTCGGCAGCTCAGAGGCCTAAAAAACGTGTATTTATATATCCTTCAATTCGAGCCGGTTCAGGTGGTCGGAGCGACCATTTTTAAATTCACCCTGTTTTTTACCACGTGTCCGAAATCGTATCATGAGGTATCTTTTTCGATTCTAGACCCTATTATCAATTTTAAATCACTTTTACACGGTTATCCGATTTTCGACCGAAATTGGTTTATAGCATACCGGTAATGTCAAATGTCTTCTGAGATTTTTGAAAATTTGTGTGCCCGCTTTATCTGACTCGATTTACCATACGTGCGATTTTCGGTAATTTTTGTTTCAGGAGTTCAGAGGCCTAAAAAACGTGTATTATATACCCTTCAATTCCAGCCGTTTTCGGTGGTCGGATCGACCATTGATATTTTTCAGCCTGTTTTTGTACCACGTGTCCGAAATTGTATCATGAGATATCTTATTCGATTCTTGACCCTATAAACAACTATAAATCACTTTTACACGTTATCCGATTTTCAGCCGAAATTGGTTTATAGCATACCTGTAACGTCAAATGTCTTCTGATATTTTTGCAATTTTTTGTGCCCGCTTTATCTGATTCGATTAACCATCCGTGCGATTTTCGTTAATTTTTGTTTCAGGAGTTCAGAGGCCTAAAAACGTGTATTATATATCCTTCAATTCGAGCTGTTTCGGGTGGTCGGAGCAGTCATTTTTTTTTAGCTTGTTTTTCTACCACGTGTCCGAAATCGCATCATCAGGTATCTTATTCGATTTTAAACCCTATAAATAATTTTTACATGGTTATCCGATTTTCGGCCAAAACTGGTTTATAGCATACCGGTAAAGTCAAATGTCTTCCGGAGTTTTTGAAATTTTTTGTGTCTGCTATATCTGACTCGATAAACAATCCTTGGGGTTTTCGGACATTTTCTTTCCGGGGAGCTCAGAGGCCTAAAAAACGTGTATTATATATCCTTCAATTCCAGCCGTTTCGGGTGGTCGGAGCGGCCATT
The DNA here is from genome assembly GCA_029255685.2 of Silene conica. NCBI lineage: Eukaryota > Viridiplantae > Streptophyta > Magnoliopsida > Caryophyllales > Caryophyllaceae > Silene > Silene conica. Next base: position 45,841,900 of record CM055317.2, on the reverse strand, counting down.
GTTATTTTTCAGCATGTTTTTCTACCATGTGTCTGAAATTGCATCATGAGATATCTTATTCGATTCTAGACCCTATAAACAACTATAAATCACTTTTAAACGGTTATCCGATTTTCGGCCGAAATTGGTTTGTAGCATGCCGGTAACGTCAAATGTCTTCTGATGGTTTTGCAAATTTTTGTGCCAGCTTTATCTGACTCGATTAACCATCCGTGCGATTTTCGGTAATTTTTGTTTCAGGAGTTCAGAGGCCTAAAAAAACATATATTATATATCCTTCAATTCTAGCTGTTTCGGGTGGTCGGAGCGGGCATTGTTATTTTTCAGCGTGTTTTTCTACCACTTGTCCGACATCGCATCATGTGATATCTTATTCGATTCTACACCCTATAAACAACTATAAATCACTTTTACACGGTTATCCGATTTTCGGCCGAAATTGGTTTATAGCATACCGGTAACGTCAAATGTCTTCAGATGTATTTGTAAATTTTTGTGCCCGTTTTATCTGGCTTGATTAACCATTCTAGGAATTTTCGATAATTTTCGTTTCGGCAGCTCAGAGGCCGAAAAAACGTGTATTTATATATCCTTCAATTCGAGCCGGTTCAGGTGGTCGGAGCGACCATTTTTAAATTCACCCTGTTTTTTACCACGTGTTCGAAATCGTATCATGAGGTATCTTTTTCGATTCTAGACCCTATTATCAATTTTAAATCACTTTTACACGGTTATCCGATTTTCGACCGAAATTGGTTTAAAGCATACCGGTAATGTCAAATGTCTTCTGAGATTTTTGAAAATTTGTGTGCCCGCTTTATCTGACTCGATTTACCATACGTGCGATTTTCGGTAATTTTTGTTTCAGGAGTTCAGAGGCCTAAAAAACGTGTATTATATACCCTTCAATTCGAGCCGTTTCGGGTGGTCGGATCGACCATTGTTATTTTTCAGCCTGTTTTTGTACCACGTGTCCGAAATTGTATCATGAGATATCTTATTCGATTCTTGACCCTATAAACAACTATAAATCACTTTTACACGTTATCCGATTTTCAGCCGAAATTGGTTTATAGCATACCTGTAACGTCAAATGTCTTCTGATATTTTTGCAATTTTTTGTGTCCGCTTTATCTGATTCGATTAACCATCCGTGCGATTTTCGTTAATTTTTGTTTCAGGAGTTCAGAGGCCTAAAAACGTGTATTATATAACCTTCAATTCGAGCTGTTTCGGGTGGTCGGAGCAGCCATTTTTTTTTTAGCTTGTTTTTCTACCACGTGTCCGAAATCGCATCATCAGGTATCTTATTCGATTTTAAACCCTATAAATAATTTTTACATGGTTATCCGATTTTCGGCCAAAACTGGTTTATAGCATACCGGTAAAGTCAAATGTCCTCCGGAGTTTTTGAAATTTTTTGTGTCTGCTATATCTGACTCGATTAACAATCCTTGGGGTTTTCGGACATTTTCTTTCCGGGGAGCTCAGAGGCCTAAAAAACGTGTATTATATACCCTTCAATTCCAGCCGTTTCGGGTGGTCGGAGCGGCCATTTTTATTTTTCAGCATGTTTTTCTACCATGTGTCCGAAATTGCATCATGAGATATCTTATTCGATTCTAGACCCTATAAACAACTTTAATCACTTTTAAACGGTTATCCGATTTTCGGCCGAAATTGGTTTGTAGCATGCCGGTAACGTCAAATGTCTTCTGATGTTTTTGCAAATTTTTGTGCCAGCTTTATCTGACTCGATTAACCATCCGTGCGATTTTCGGTAATTTTTGTTTCAGGATTTCAGAGGCCTAAAAAAACATATTATATATCCTTCAATTCTAGCTGTTTCGGGTGGTCGGAGCGGGCATTCTTATTTTTCAGCGTGTTTTTCTACCACTTGTCCGAAATCGCATCATGTGATATCTTATTCGATTCTACACCACATAAACAACTATAAATCACTTTTACACGGTTATCCGATTTTCGGCCGAAATTGGTTTATAGCATACCGGTAACGTCAAATGTCTTCAGATGTATTTGTAGATTTTTGTGCCCGTTTTATCTGGCTTGATTAACCATTCTTGGAATTTTCGATAATTTTCGTTTCGGCAGCTCAGAGGCCTAAAAAACGTGTATTTATATATCCTTCAATTCGAGCCGGTTCAGGTGGTCGGAGCGACCATTTTTAAATTCACCCTGTTTTTTACCACGTGTCCGAAATCGTATCATGAGGTATCTTTTTCGATTCTAGACCCTATTATCAATTTTAAATCACTTTTACACGGTTATCCGATTTTCGACCGAAATTGGTTTATAGCATACCGGTAATGTCAAATGTCTTCTGAGATTTTTGAAAATTTGTGTGCCCGCTTTATCTGACTCGATTTACCATACGTGCGATTTTCGGTAATTTTTGTTTCAGGAGTTCAGAGGCCTAAAAAACGTGTATTATATACCCTTCAATTCCAGCCGTTTTCGGTGGTCGGATCGAGCATTGATATTTTTCAGCCTGTTTTTGTACCACGTGTCCGAAATTGTATCATGAGATATCTTATTCGATTCTTGACCCTATAAACAACTATAAATCACTTTTACACATTATCCGATTTTCAGCCGAAATTGGTTTATAGCATACCTGTAACGTCAAATGTCTTCTGATATTTTTGCAATTTTTTGTGCCCGCTTTATCTGATTCGATTAACCATCCGTGCGATTTTCGTTAATTTTTGTTTCAGGAGTTCAGAGGCCTAAAAACGTGTATTATATATCCTTCAATTCGAGCTGTTTCGGGTGGTCGGAGCAGCCATTTTTTTTTTAGCTTGTTTTTCTACCACGTGTCCGAAATCGCATCATCAGGTATCTTATTCGATTTTAAACCCTATAAATAATTTTTACATGGTTATCCGATTTTCGGCCAAAACTGGTTTATAGCATACCGGTAAAGTCAAATGTCTTCCGGAGTTTTTGAAATTTTTTGTGTCTGCTATATCTGACTCGATTAACAATCCTTGGGGTTTTCGGACATTTTCTTTCCGGGGAGCTCAGAGGCCTAAAAAACGTGTATTATATACCCTTCAATTCCAACCGTTTCGGGTGGTCGGAGCGGCCATTGTTATTTTTCAGCATGTTTTTCTACCATGTGTCCGAAATTGCATCATGAGATATCTTATTCGATTTTAGACCCTATAAACAACTTTAATCACTTTTAAACGGTTTTCCGATTTTCGGCCGAAATTGGTTTGTAGCATGCCGGTAACGTCAAATGTCTTTTGATGTTTTTGCAAATTTTTGTGCCAGCTTTATCTGACTCGATTAACCATCCGTGCGATTTTCGGTAATTTTTGTTTCAGGAGTTCAGAGGCCTAAAAAAACATATATTATATATCCTTCAATTCTAGCTGTTTCGGGTGGTCGGAGCGGGCATTGTTATTTTTCAGCGTGTTTTTCTACCACTTGTCCGACATCGCATCATGTGATATCTTATTCGATTCTACACCCTATAAACAACTATAAATCACTTTTACACGGTTATCCGATTTTCGGCCGAAATTGGTTTATAGCATACCGGTAACGTCAAATGTCTTCAGATGTATTTGTAAATTTTTGTGCCCGTTTTATCTGGCTTGATTAACCATTCTAGGAATTTTCGATAATTTTCGTTTCGGCAGCTCAGAGGCCGAAAAAACGTGTATTTATATATCCTTCAATTCGAGCCGGTTCAGGTGGTCGGAGCGACCATTTTTAAATTCACCCTGTTTTTTACCACGTGTTCGAAATCGTATCATGAGGTATCTTTTTCGATTCTAGACCCTATTATCAATTAAATCACTTTTACATGGTTATCCGATTTTCGACCGAAATTGGTTTAAAGCATACCGGTAATGTCAAATGTCTTCTGAGATTTTTGAAAATTTGTGTGCCCGCTTTATCTGACTCGATTTACCATACGTGCGATTTTCGGTAATTTTTGTTTCAGGAGTTCAGAGGCCTAAAAAACGTGTATTATATACCCTTCAATTCGAGCCGTTTCGGGTGGTCGGATCGACCATTGTTATTTTTCAGCCTGTTTTTGTACCACGTGTCCGAAATTGTATCATGAGATATCTTATTCGATTCTTGACCCTATAAACAACTATAAATCACTTTTACACGTTATCCGATTTTCAGCCGAAATTGGTTTATAGCATACCTGTAACGTCAAATGTCTTCTGATATTTTTGCAATTTTTTGTGTCCGCTTTATCTGATTCGATTAACCATCCGTGCGATTTTCGTTAATTTTTGTTTCAGGAGTTCAGAGGCCTAAAAACGTGTATTATATATCCTTCAATTCGAGCTGTTTCGGGTGGTCGGAGCAGCCATTTTTTTTTTAGCTTGTTTTTCTACCACGTGTCCGAAATCGCATCATCAGGTATCTTATTCGATTTTAAACCCTATAAATAATTTTTACATGGTTATCCGATTTTCGGCCAAAACTGGTTTATAGCATACCGGTAAAGTCAAATGTCCTCCGGAGTTTTTGAAATTTTTTGTGTCTGCTATATCTGACTCGATTAACAATCCTTGGGGTTTTCGGACATTTTCTTTCCGGGGAGCTCAGAGGCCTAAAAAACGTGTATTATATACCCTTCAATTCCAGCCGTTTCGGGTGGTCGGAGCGGCCATTTTTATTTTTCAGCATGTTTTTCTACCATGTGTCCGAAATTGCATCATGAGATATCTTATTCGATTCTAGACCCTATAAACAACTTTAATCACTTTTAAACGGTTATCCGATTTTCGGCCGAAATTGGTTTGTAGCATGCCGGTAACGTCAAATGTCTTCTGATGTTTTTGCAAATTTTTGTGCCAGCTTTATCTGACTCGATTAACCATCCGTGCGATTTTCGGTAATTTTTGTTTCAGGATTTCAGAGGCCTAAAAAAACATATTATATATCCTTCAATTCTAGCTGTTTCGGGTGGTCGGAGCGGGCATTCTTATTTTTCAGCGTGTTTTTCTACCACTTGTCCGAAATCGCATCATGTGATATCTTATTCGATTCTACACCACATAAACAACTATAAATCACTTTTACACGGTTATCCGATTTTCGGCCGAAATTGGTTTATAGCATACCGGTAACGTCAAATGTCTTCAGATGTATTTGTAAATTTTTGTGCCCGTTTTATCTGGCTTGATTAACCATTCTTGGAATTTTCGATAATTTTCGTTTCGGCAGCTCAGAGGCCTAAAAAACGTGTATTTATATATCCTTCAATTCGAGCCGGTTCAGGTGGTCGGAGCGACCATTTTTAAATTCACCCTGTTTTTTACCACGTGTCCGAAATCGTATCATGAGGTATCTTTTTCGATTCTAGACCCTATTATCAATTTTAAATCACTTTTACACGGTTATCCGATTTTCGACCGAAACTGGTTTATAGCATACCGGTAATGTCAAATGTCTTCTGAGATTTTTGAAAATTTGTGTGCCCGCTTTATCTGACTCGATTTACCATACGTGCGATTTTCGGTAATTTTTGTTTCAGGAGTTCAGAGGCCTAAAAAACGTGTATTATATACCCTTCAATTCCAGCCGTTTCGGGTGGTCGGATCGACCATTGTTATTTTTCAGCCTGTTTTTGTACCACGTGTTCGAAATTGTATCATGAGATATCTTATTCGATTCTTGACCCTATAAACAACTATAAATCACTTTTATACGGTTATCCGATTTTCAGCCGAAATTGGTTTATAGCATACCTGTAACGTCAAATGTCTTCTGATATTTTTGCAATTTTTTGTGCCCCCTTTATCTGATTCGATTAACCATCCGTGCGATTTTCTTTAATTTTTGTTTCGGGAGTTCAGAGGCCTAAAAACGTGTATTATATATCCTTCAATTCGAGCTGTTTCGGGTGGTCGGAGCAGCCATTTTTTTTTTGAGCTTGTTTTTCTACCACGTGTCCGAAATCGCATCATCAGGTATCTTATTCGATTTTAAACCCTATAAATAATTTTTACATGGTTATCCGATTTTCGGCCAAAACTGGTTTATAGCATACCGGTAAAGTAAAATGTCTTCCGGAGTTTTTGAAATTTTTTGTGTCTGCTATATCTGACTCGGTTAACAATCCTTGGGGTTTTCGGACATTTTCTTTCCGGGGAGCTCAGAGGCCTAAAAAACGTGTATTATATATCCTTCAATTCCAGCCGTTTCGGGTGGTCGGAGCGGCCATTGTTATTTTTCAGCATGTTTTTCTACCATGTGTCCGAAATTGCATCATGAGATATCTTATTCGATTCTAGACCCTATAAACAACTATAAATCACTTTTAAACGGTTATCCGATTTTCGGCCGAAATTGGTTTGTAGCATGCCGGTAACGTCAAATGTCTTCTGATGGTTTTGCAAATTTTTGTGCCAGCTTTATCTGACTCGATTAACCATCCGTGCGATTTTCGGTAATTTTTGTTTCAGGAGTTCAGAGGCCTAAAAAAACATATATTATATATCCTTCAATTCTAGCTGTTTCGGGTGGTCGGAGCGGGCATTGTTATTTTTCAGCGTGTTTTTCTACCACTTGTCCGAAATCGCATCATGTGATATCTTATTCGATTCTACACCCTATAAACAACTATAAATCACTTTTACACGGTTATCCGATTTTCGGCCGAAATTGGTTTATAGCATACCGGTAACGTCAAATGTCTTCCGATGTATTTGTAAATTTTTGTGCCCGTTTTATCTGGCTTGATTAACCATTCTTGCAATTTTCGATAATTTTCGTTTCTGGAGCTCAGAGGCCTAAAAAACGTGTATTTATATATCTTTCAATTCTAGCCGGTTCAGGTGGTCGGAGCGACCATTTTTAAATTCACCCTGTTTTTTACCACGTGTCCGAAATCGTATCATGAGGTATCTTTTTCGATTCTAGACCCTATAATCAATTTTAAATCACTTTTACACGGTTATCCGATTTTCGACCGAAACTGGTTTATAGCATACCGGTAATGTCAAATGTCTTCTGAGATTTTTGATAATTTGTGTGCCCGCTTTATCTGACTCGATTTACCATACGTGCGATTTTCGGTAATTTTTGTTTCAGGAGTTCAGAGGCCTAAAAAACGTGTATTATCTACCCTTCAATTCCAGCCGTTTCGGGTGGTCGGATCGACCATTGTTATTTTTCAGCCTGTTTTTGTACCACGTGTCCGAAATTGTATCATGAGATATCTTATTCGATTCTTGACCCTATAAACAACTATAAATCACTTTTACACGGTTATCCGATTTTCAGCCGAAATTGGTTTATAGCATACCTGTAACGTCAAATGTCTTCTGATATTTTTGCAATTTTTTGTGCCCGCTTTATCTGATTCGATTAACCATCCGTGCGATTTTCGTTAATTTTTGTTTCGGGAGTTCAGAGGCCTAAAAACGTGTATTATATATCCTTCAATTCGAGCTGTTTCGGGTGGTCGGAGTAGCCATTTTATTTTGAGCTTGTTTTTCTACCACGTGTTCGAAATCGCATCATCAGGTATCTTATTCGATTTTAAACCCTATAAATAATTTTTACAGCATGGTTATCCGATTTTTGGCCAAAACTGGTTTATAGCATACCGGTAAAGTCAAATGTCTTCCGGAGTTTTTGAAATTTTTTGTGTCTGCTATATTTGACTCGGTTAACAATCCTTGGGGTTTTCGGACATTTTCTTTCCGGGGAGCTCAGAGGCCTAAAAAACGTGTATTATATATCTTTCAATTCCAGCCGTTTCGGGTGGTCGGAGCGGCCATTGTTATTTTTCAGCATGTTTTTCTACCATGTGTCCGAAATTGCATCATGAGATATCTTATTCGATTCTAGACCCTATAAACAACTATAAATCACTTTTAAACGGTTATCCGATTTTCTGCCGAAATTGGTTTGTAGCATGCCGGTAACGTCAAATGTCTTCTGATGTTTTTGCAAATTTTTGTGCCAGCTTTATCTGACTCGATTAACCATCCGTGCGATTTTCTTTAATTTTTGTTTCAGGAGTTCAGAGGCCTAAAAAAACATATATTATATATCCTTCAATTCTAGCTGTTTCGGGTGGTCGGAGCGGGCATTGTTATTTTTCAGCGTGTTTTTCTACCACTTGTCCGACATCGCATCATGTGATATTTTATTCGATTCTACACCCTATAAACAACTATAAATCACTTTTACACGGTTATCCGATTTTCGGCCGAAATTGGTTTATAGCATACCGGTAACGTCAAATGTCTTCCGATGTATTTGTAAAATTTTATGCCCGTTTTATCTGGCTTGATTAACCATTCTTGGAATTTTCGATAATTTTCGTTTCGGCAGCTCAGAGGCCTAAAAAACGTGTATTTATATATCTTTCAATTCGAGCCGGTTCAGGTGGTCGGAGCGACCATTTTTAAATTCACCCTGTTTTTTACCACGTGTCCGAAATCGTATCATGAGGTATCTTTTTCGATTCTAGACCCTATTATCAATTTTAAATCACTTTTACACGGTTATCCGATTTTCGACCGAAACTGGTTTATAGCATACCGGTAATGTCAAATGTCTTCTGAGATTTTTGAAAATTTGTGTGCCCGCTTTATCTGACTCGATTTACCATACGTGCGATTTTCGGTAATTTTTGTTTCAGGAGTTCAGAGGCCTAAAAAACGTGTATTATATAACCTTCAATTCCAGCCGTTTCGGGTGGTCGGATCGACCATTGTTATTTTTCAGCCTGTTTTTGTACCACGTGTTCGAAATTGTATCATGAGATATCTTATTCGATTCTTGACCCTATAAACAACTATAAATCACTTTTATACGGTTATCCGATTTTCAGCCGAAATTGGTTTATAGCATACCTGTAACGTCAAATGTCTTCTGATATTTTTGCAATTTTTTGTGCCCGCTTTATCTGATTCGATTAACCATCCGTGCGATTTTCTTTAATTTTTGTTTCGGGAGTTCAGAGGCCTAAAAACGTGTATTATATATCCTTCAATTCCAGCTGTTTCGGGTGGTCGGAGCAGCCATTTTTTTTTTGAGCTTGTTTTTCTACCACGTGTCCGAAATCGCATCATCAGGTATCTTATTCGATTTTAAACCCTATAAATCATTTTTACATGGTTATCCGATTTTCGGCCAAAACTGGTTTATAGCATACCGGTAAAGTAAAATGTCTTCCGGAGTTTTTGAAATTTTTTGTGTCTGCTATATCAGACTCGGTTAACAATCCTTGGGGTTTTCGGACATTTTCTTTCCGGGGAGCTCAGAGGCCTAAAAAACGTGTATTATATACCCTTCAATTCCAGCCGTTTCGGGTGGTCGGAGCGGCCATTGTTTTTTTTCAGCCTGTTTTTCTACCAGGTGTCCGAAATTGCATCATGAGATATCTTATTCGATTCTAGATTCTATAAACAACTATAAATCACTTTTAAACGGTTATCTGATTTTCGGCCAAAATTGGTTTGTAGCATACCGATAAAGTCAAAAGTCTTCTGATGTTTTTGCAAATTTTTGTGCCAGGTTTATCTGAATCGATTAACCATCCGTGCGATTTTCGGTAATTTTTGTTTCAGGAGTTCAGAGGCCTAAAATACATATATTATATATCCTTCAATTCTAGCTGTTTCGGGTGGTCGGAGCGGGCATTGTTATTTTTCAGCGTGTTTTTCTACCACTTGTCCGAAGTCGCATCATGTGATATCTTATTCGATTCTACACCCTATAAACAACTATAAATCATTTATACACGGTTATCCGATTTTCGGCCGAAATTGGTTTATAGCATACCGGTAACGTCAAATGTCTTCAGATGTATTTGTAAATTTTTGTGCCCGTTTTATCTGGCTTGATTAACCATTCTTGGAATTTTCGATAATTTTCGTTTCGGCAGCTCAGAGGCCTAAAAAACGTGTATTTATATATCCTTCAATTCGAGCCGGTTCAGGTGGTCGGAGCGACCATTTTTAAATTCACCCTGTTTTTTACCACGTGTCAGAAATCGTATCATGAGGTATCTTTTTCGATTCTAGACCCTATTATCAATTTTAAATCACTTTTACACGGTTATCCGATTTTCGACCGAAATTGGTTTATAGCATACCGGTAATGTCAAATGTCTTCTGAGATTTTTGAAAATTTGTGTGCCCGCTTTATCTGACTCGATTTACCATACGTGCGATTTTCGGTAATTTTTGTTTCAGGAGTTCAGAGGCCTAAAAAACGTGTATTATATACCCTTCAATTCCAGCCGTTTCGGGTGGTCGGATCGACCATTGTTATTTTTGATCAGCCTGTTTTTGTACCACGTGTCCGAAATTTTATCATGAGATATCTTATTCGATTCTTGACCCTATAAACAACTATAAATCACTTTTACACGTTATCCGATTTTCAGCCGAAATTGGTTTATAGCATACCTGTAACGTCAAATGTCTTCTGATATTTTTGCAATTTTTTGTGCCCGCTTTATCTGATTCGATTAATCATCCGTGCGATTTTCGTTAATTTTTGTTTCACGAGTTCAGAGGCCTAAAAACGTGTATTATATATCCTTCAATTCGAGCTGTTTCGGGTGGTCGGAGCAGCCATTTTTTTTTAGCTTGTTTTTCTACCACGTGTCCGAAATCGCATCATCAGGTATCTTATTCGATTTTAAACCCTATAAATAATTTTTACATGGTTATCCGATTTTCGGCCAAAACTGGTTTATAGCATACCGGTAAAGTCAAATGTCTTCCGGAGTTTTTGAAATTTTTTGTGTCTGCTATATCTGACTCGATTAACAATCCTTGGGGTTTTCGGACATTTTCTTTCCGGGGAGCTCAGTGGTCTAAAAAACGTGTATTATATACCCTTCAATTCCAACCGTTTCGGGTGGTCGGAGCGGCCATTGTTATTTTTCAGCATGTTTTTCTACCATGTGTCCGAAATTGCATCATGAGATATCTTATTCGATTCTAGACCCTATAAACAACTTTAATCACTTTTAAACGGTTATCCGATTTTCGGCCGAAATTGGTTTGTAGCATGTCGGTAACGTCAAATGTCTTCTGATGTTTTTGCAAATTTTTGTGCCAGCATTATCTGACTCGATTAACCATCCGTGCGATTTTCGGTAATTTTCGTTTCAGGAGTTCAGAGGCCTAAAAAAACATATTATATATCCTTCAATTCTAGCTGTTTCGGGTGGTCGGAGCGGGCATTCTTATTTTTCAGCGTGTTTTTCTACCACTTGTCCGAAATCGCATCATATGATATCTTATTCGATTCTACACCACATAAACAACTATAAATCACTTTTACACGGTTATCCGATTTTCGGCCGAAATTGGTTTATAGCATACCGGTAACGTCAAATGTCTTCAGATGTATTTGTAAATTTTTGTGCCCGTTTTATCTGGCTTGATTAACCATTCTTGGAATTTTCGATAATTTTCGTTTCGGCAGCTCAGAGGCCTAAAAAACGTGTATTTATATATCCTTCAATTCGAGCCGGTTCAGGTGGTCGGAGCGACCATTTTTAAATTCACCCTGTTTTTTACCACGTGTCTGAAATCGTATCATGAGGTATCTTTTTCGATTCTAGACCCTATTATCAATTTTAAATCACTTTTACACGGTTATCCGATTTTCGACCGAAATTGGTTTATAGCATACCGGTAATGTCAAATGTCTTCTGAGATTTTTGAAAATTTGTGTGCCCGCTTTATCTGACTCGATTTACCATACGTGCGATTTTCGGTAATTTTTGTTTCAGGAGTTCAGAGGCCTAAAAAACGTGTATTATATACCCTTCAATTCCAGCCGTTTCGGGTGGTCGGATCGACCATTGTTATTTTTCAGCCTGTTTTTGTACCACGTGTCCGAAATTTTATCATGAGATATCTTATTCGATTCTTGACCCTATAAACAACTATAAATCACTTTTACACGTTATCCGATTTTCAGCCGAAATTGGTTTATAGCATACCTGTAACGTCAAATGTCTTCTGATATTTTTGCAATTTTTTGTGCCCGCTTTATCTGATTCGATTAATCATCCGTGCGATTTTCGTTAATTTTTGTTTCACGAGTTCAGAGGCCTAAAAACGGGTATTATATATCCTTCAATTCGAGCTGTTTCGGGTGGTCGGAGCAGCCATTTTTTTTTTTGAGCTTGTTTTTCTACCACGTGTCCGAAATCGCATCATCAGGTATCTTATTCGATTTTTAACCCTATAAATAACTATAAATAATTTTTACATGGTTATCCGATTTTTCGGCCAAAACTGGTTTATAGCATACCGGTAAAGTCAAATGTCTTCCGGAGTTTTTGAAATTTTTTGTGTCTGCTATATCTGACTCGGTTAACAATCCTTGGGGTTTTCGGACATTTTCTTTCCGGGGAGCTCAGAGGCCTAAAAAACGTGTATTATATACCCTTCAATTCCAGCCGTTTCGGGTGGTCGGAGCGGCCATTGTTTTTTTTCAGCCTGTTTTTCTACCAGGTGTCCGAAATTGCATCATGAGATATCTTATTCGATTCTAGATTCTATAAACAACTATAAATCACTTTTAAACGGTTATCTGATTTTCGGCCAAAATTGGTTTGTAGCATACCAGTAAAGTCAAAAGTCTTCTGATGTTTTTGCAAATTTTTGTGCCAGGTTTATCTGAATCGATTAACCATCCGTGCGATTTTCGGTAATTTTTGTTTCAGGAGTTCAGAGGCCTAAAATACATATATTATATATCCTTCAATTCTAGCTGTTTCGGGTGGTCGGAGCGGGCATTGTTATTTTTCAGCGTGTTTTTCTACCACTTGTCCGAAGTCGCATCATGTGATATCTTATTCGATTCTACACCCTATAAACAACTATAAATCACTTATACATGGTTATCCGATTTTCGGCCGAAATTGGTTTATAGCATACCGGTAACGTCAAATGTCTTCAGATGTATTTGTAAATTTTTGTGCCCGTTTTATCTGGCTTGATTAACCATTCTTGGAATTTACGATAATTTTCGTTTCGGCAGCTCAGAGGCCGAAAAAACCTGTATTTATATATCCTTCAATTCGAGCCGGTTCAGGTGGTCGGAGCGACCATTTTCAAATTCACCCTGTTTTTTACCACGTGTCCGAAATCGTATCATGAGGTATCTTTTTCGATTCTAGACCCTATTATCAATTTTAAATCACTTTTACACGGTTATCCGATTTTCGACCGAAATTGGTTTATAGCATACCGGTAATGTCAAATGTCTTCTGAGATTTTTGAAAATTTGTGTGCCCGCTTTATCTGACTCGATTTACCATACGTGCGATTTTCGGTAATTTTTGTTTAAGGAGTTCAGAGGCCTAAAAAACGTGTATTATATACCCTTCAATTCCAGCCGTTTCCGGTGGTCGGATCGACCATTGTTATTTTTCAGCCTGTTTTTGTACCACGTGTCCGAAATTATATCATGAGATATCTTATTCGATTCTTGACCCTATAAACAACTATAAATCACTTTTACACGTTATCCGATTTTCAGCCGAAATTGGTTTATAGCATACCTGTAACGTCAAATGTCTTCTGATATTTTTGCAATTTTTTGTGCCCGCTTTATCTGATTCGATTAACCATCCGTGCGATTTTCGTTAATTTTTGTTTCAGGAGTTCAGAGGCCTAAAAACGTGTATTATATATCCTTCAATTCGAGCCGGTTCGGGTGGTCGGAGCAGCCATTTTTTTTTGAGCTTGTTTTTCTACCACGTGTCCGAAATCGCATCATCGGGTATCTTATTCGATTTTAAACCCTATAAATAACTTTTACATGGTTATCCGATTTTCGGCCAAAACTGGTTTATAGCATACCGGTAAATCAAATGTCTTCCGGAGTTTTGGAAAATTTTTGAGTCCGCTTTATCTGACTCGATTAACAATCCATGCGGTTTTCGGACATTTTCTTACGGGGGAGCTCAGAGGCCTAAAAAACGTGTATTATATATCCTTCAATTCCAGCCGTTTTGGGTGGTCGGAGCGGTCATTGTTATTTTTCAGCATGTTTTTCTACCATGTGTCCGAAATTGCATCATGAGATATCTTATTCGATTCTAGACCCTATAAACAACTATAAATCACTTTTGAACGGTTATCCGATTTTCGGCCGAAATTGGTTTGTAGCGTGCCGGTAACGTCAAATGTCTTCTGATGTTTTTGCAAATTTTTGTGACAGCTTTATCTGACTCGATTAACCATCCGTGCGATTTTCGGTAATTTTTGTTTCAGGAGTTCAGAGGCCTAAAAAAACATATATTATATATCCTTCAATTCTAGCTGTTTCGGGTGGTCGGAGCGGGCATTGTTATTTTTCAGCGTGTTTTTCTACCACTTGTCCAAAATCTCATCATGTGATATCTTATTCGATTCTACACCCTATAAACAACTATAAATCACTTTTACACGGTTATCCGATTTTCGGCCGAAATTGGTTTACAGCATACCGGTAACGTCAAATGTCTTCCGATGTATTTGTAAATTTTTGTGCCCGTTTTATCTGGCTTGATTAACCATTCTTGCAATTTTCGATAATTTTCGTTTCTGGAGCTCAGAGGCCTAAAAAACGTGTATTTATATATCTTTCAATTCGAGCCGGTTCAGGTGGTCGGAGCGACCATTTTTAAATTCACCCTGTTTTTTACCATGTGTCCGAAATCGTATCATGAGGTATCTTTTTCGATTCTAGACCCTATAATCAATTTTAAATCACTTTTACACGGTTACCCGATTTTCGACCGAAACTGGTTTATAGCATACCGGTAATGTCAAATGTCTTCTGAGATTTTTGAAAATTTGTGTGCCCGCTTTATCTGACTCGATTTACCATACGTGCGATTTTCGGTAATTTTTGTTTCAGGAGTTCAGAGGCCTAAAAAACGTGTATTATCTACCCTTCAATTCCAGCCGTTTCGGGTGGTCGGATCGACCATTGTTATTTTTCAGCCTGTTTTTGTACCACGTGTCCGAAATTGTATCATGAGATATCTTATTCGATTCTTGACCCTATAAACAACTATAAATCACTTTTACACGGTTATCCGATTTTTAGCCGAAATTGGTTTATAGCATACCTGTAACGTCAAATGTCTTCTGATATTTTTGCAATTTTTTGTGCCCGCTTTATCTGATTCGATTAACCATCCGTGCGATTTTCGTTAATTTTTGTTTCGGGAGTTCAGAGGCCTAAAAACGTGTATTATATATCCTTCAATTCGAGCTGTTTCGGGTGGTCGGAGCAGCCATTTTTTTTTGAGCTTGTTTTTCTACCACGTGTTCGAAATCGCATCATCAGGTATCTTATTCGATTTTAAACCCTATAAATAATTTTTACATGGTTATCCGATTTTTGGCCAAAACTGGTTTATAGCA
The DNA here is from genome assembly GCA_029255685.2 of Silene conica. Taxonomy (NCBI): domain Eukaryota; kingdom Viridiplantae; phylum Streptophyta; class Magnoliopsida; order Caryophyllales; family Caryophyllaceae; genus Silene; species Silene conica. The sequence continues at coordinate 45,826,499 of CM055317.2, read as the reverse complement.
TACCGGTAAAGTCAAATGTCTTCCGGAGTTTTTGAAATTTTTTGTGTCTACTATATCTGACTCGGTTAATAATCCTTGGGGTTTTCGGACATTTTCTTTCCGGGGAGCTCAGAGGCCTAAAAAACGTGTATTATATATCCTTCAATTCCAGCCGTTTCGGGTGGTCGGAGCGGCCATTGTTATTTTTCAGCATGTTTTCTACCATGTGTCCGAAATTGCATCATGAGATATCTTATTCGATTCTAGACCCTATAAACAACTATAAATCACTTTTAAACGGTTATCCGATTTTCTGCCGAAATTGGTTTGTAGCATGCCGGTAACGTCAAATGTCTTCTGATGTTTTTGCAAATTTTTGTGCCATCTTTATCTGTAAAACCCCTCGCGAAAGCGGAAATATAAACACATAAAAGTACCAAAAATGCAGCGGAATTAAAACTTTTTAAAGATAAAACATGCGAGAAGTCTTAGACTGAAATGTAAACGTAAACTGAAACGGAAACCAAATAGATAAGTAACGGTACTAAGTATCAAACTGAAACATAAAGTAAATACATCAGCCGGGGATGGCACATCCCTACCGGCACCAAAACAAGAACAACAAAAGTCTAAAAGTCTAGCTAAGCGTAAACGGGTAAGTCAACTGATGAATGGATCATCACTCGCTAGCTCTCCTGTAACCCCGATCTCCAACCCTGCATGTACCTACATACATGAAAACATGTACGCCACAATCAGTGGGGAGTGACTAGAGTTCTCCTAGCCACCTTTTGTGACAACACGTAACATATAAACAATACAGAACGCTCCAACATATATCAACATGTGAAGCATAAACATCTCATCATCTTATCTCTTACTATCATGCGATTACCATGCACGGCTCTCAACTAACTTCATAAACAGATAAGAAGGAGAGCCGGTTTCCCTACTGGTTACCCAGTCGGGGGGTCTTTCAATCCAACTATTTATGAAACCGAACAAGAGTCACCCAATGCCTTGGATGATTTAACCAACTCAATTAAACATCATTTACTCATCATGCATATCTGACACTGTACCATCGTCAAGGCAAGCAGATAAACATCCATAACTCATCATTTATATCTGACACTGTACCATCATCTAGGCAAGCAGATAAGACATTCAAGTACAAAGGTTCAGAGGCGACATCTTAACGCATAACCTAGGTACTAAATTACTCAGCAAGTATAAAGGTTCAGAGGCGACATCTTAACGCATAACCTAAACACCAAGTTCACATTATCAAGCAAGGACTCAGAGGCGAAAACTCAACGCATGGACCGGCTATTACTGAACACTAGACTCAGAGGCGAAAACTCAACGCATGGACTAGCATACAATTCACTATCACAAGTAAGGAACTCAGAGGCGAAAACTCAACGCATGGACCCCTACCACATCACAAGATACTAGACTCAGAGGCGAAAACTCAACGCATGTTCTAGCACCAAACACCTGCACTCCGGGTAAGGTATGACAACCTGACCGCCCCGTCGTGCAGTTGCTCTACTCGTCAGACTCAGAGGCCAGCTTAAGGCATGTCCTGATGCGATCACACATACATGTCTGGACTCAGAGGCGAAAACTCAACGCATGTCCCAGACACGACAAACAAACATGTATAGAACTCAGAGGCGAAAACTCAACGCATGGTTCCATACACGACAAACAAACACATATAGGGCTCAGAGGCGACATCTTAACGCATATCCCTATACATGACAAACAACCTACATATTAAGTTCAGAGGCGACACCTTAACGCATAACTTAATACGCATCAAAACAATATCATCAAAGTCTATGAACTAAACCGTAGTTCTACCTTTAACTTCTAATCAACACTTAATCGACCTCGAGAACTAAGATGAGGGAGAGCCGGTTTCCCTTTCGGTTGCCCGACCGGGGGGTCTCTATCCTCACTATATTCCCGAACCCAATATAATGTTGCCCATCCTCCGGGGACCTCAAATACATGTCAAAGGTACACAAAACAAGTTTCAAGTAAAACCGATTAACCGTTTGAAAGTTACACTCAATTTACAAAATCCTCAAAGTAACCTACAGGGGTCCCCAGCCGGTCGGCAGGCAGCCGGTCGGCCGGCTGGTGACCTCCCAGCCTTCCTTCTTTCTTTTCAAAAACCAAAACAACACAAAAGGCCTCCCAGCCGGTCGGCAGGCAGCCGGTCGGCCGGCTGGGAAGACCTTCCCAAGCCTTCACAAAACTCGTAACCTTTCCCAAATGCACTCCCAGCCGGCTAGCAGGCGGCCGGTCTGCCGGCTGGGCTCCCTTCCTAATCTAAGTTCTTCGCAACAAACACAACTCAAGTGACCACCAGCCGGTCGGCAGGCAGCCGGTCGGCCGGCTGGCAGCCAAAACCCTTTTTCCTAAATTTTACGAAAAACACCCAAATGCTCTCCCAGCCGGTCGACCGGCGGCCGGTCGGTCGACCGGCTCAGAGAGCCTGTAACCCAATTTCGCAAAAACGCAATTTATGCAAACTCCATTAATCGACCTACAACATTCAAATTTGCTACACAAGATGGTTACCCAACAATATCAAACATCAATTTCTACTAATCTACCAGCAAATAAGTCCCATAACAATCCTCAAACGAATTTTAAGAGTATCCGTCGCAAAATGAGAAAAACTGAAATTAAGCTTAAGAACACATATCAACCAATTCAAGCATAAATTCATCAACATAATTTCATCCTAAACATGTTACTAAGTCTAGAATTCATAAACTCAAACCTAAATCAGAAACCATGACAAGATTAACAACAAAAGTGCTAATATTCACAAATAGGCCGAGTTATCTCATTATCGTCACCTCAAAAGCGATTAAGCTCCAAGATCTTCTTAAATAATGGAACTACCAACACCAAGATCCTCTAAGTCTTCCCTACAACAAAGAAAACGGGTTTTTTAGATGCTAAAACGGAAATTACACAAAACAGCCCCTTTTTGGAGTTGAACGAAAATGAAATTAAAAGAGACGGATGTCTTGGAAATCTCGCAAGGATTCCGAAAAGGTAAGACTTACCGCGATTCGAGTTCGGGAAGGCCTTGAAATGTCGATTTTAAGCTTGGAAGGAAAAGGAGAAATGGAGAAAATGAAAAGCAGTAGAATGGGTTTGTGAAGATGAAGTATGTCGACACATAGGGTTTAAGGTGGGGTATAAGTAGTCCTTTTTCTTATTTTGAGTCGGGTCACTTATTTTTGTGAAACGGATTCAAGTCGGGTTTGATTTATGCCAAGTTAACATCTTAAGAACTTAAGGATATTCTTAAGACGGATCTTAACGGAAATATTTAAATTAAATTTACGACTTCTTATTAAAATATTATTATATTCCGTAAAATAATTAAAACCGTTAAAATATAAATTACGAAAAAGCGGGCTGTTATAATCACCCAATCTTCAAAAAGTTTCGTCCTCGAAACTCGAAGGTAGAAGTAGATACGAAAACAACTCTAACGTTCAAAATATACCAAGCGGGTTATGGTAACCCAAAACTTTATCTTTCAAAAAGTTTCAAAAAGAAATAGAGTCTAAGGCACAAGTCTTGTCAATGGACATTGGGATTCTCGTTACGTATTCAAGAGTCCGACATTCCAAATCTGAGACAAGTCCCAAATTTAAATCAGTCAAAATTCAAAATTTAGATTGATTCGGTGTTGATAAGCACAGCACAGGTTATCAGACGTCTCCAATAACAAGTTCTTGTGGCATTCAACGCTGAAATCCCTCAAAGTTGCAAAATATTCTGCTCTTAGAACCAAGTTTTCTTAAAAATTTACCTTTATTTTCAAATTCTTGAAAGAGTAAAATTGTAAAAATGACAAAAGGTTACCCCCAACGGAAGAGGAAGTAGTTTCAAACTCCAAAAGCAGTAAGATTTTCCAAAAACAGCAATTTAGAGTCAACAATAGGGAAACGAATTTCAAAAACAGTCGCTGGGAGCGCAGAAACAGTCATAGAGATTACCTTCGACACGAAGAATGGTGAGTTTCCAGTCTCACAGCTGACAGAACGCACGAGAAAGGATCGAAGGAATGAAACAACCAGGTTAGAGGTCAAGGAAAACGGTAACTCTTGCCAAACATGGGTACACTAACCGCTCAATCCAATATCAAAACATCGTTACAACGATTTCTAGTATATCTCAAGAAGGGCGATTTCAGTAATTTCTAGACTCACAATGGTTTCACGATCCCTCTTACTATCATCTCATCCACATCACAAGGTAGTCCTCAACAAGAAGGTTTCCAAAACTCTCACTCAGTTGACACTAAAATCCGTTTAACCACGGTTAAGGATCTCTCACTCAAAGTGGAAGCCTAAAACACATACTTCAAACCAAGGTTCACGCACTTTCAGCACTTCAAACCAGAATTCTATTACCATGACACCGAACCTCGAAAACCAAAATATGGCATTCAACATCCTATAACCTTAACTTTTAACAGTTCGATCCTAACTAACCTATTCCACAAGGTTCGACATCCTAAATTCCCAAATTTTATTACCACAATGATCATTCAAATCTAGACTTACTAAGGCAACAACTCTTAATCCTCTGGTTTCAAACCACTTACCAACAATATACATCCCAAGGAAAAGTTCCAAGGAAGTAACAACTTTCACTCCTACAGTTTCCATAAGGTTTAGCTATTCACATTCCGAACTCTCCGAATGATATTCACGAACACTTATAAGTTACAAACTCCTATTCTATGATTACCTCCGACATCAACGGTTACCTGTCAACCACTAATGAAGTACTATTAAGCCAACAGGCTTTCATTATTCCACAGCTATCTAAAACGATCCACCTAACAGTGGGGCATCTTACAATTTCTTTAAGTATCTCAATAGGTAAACGCTGAGGTTCAATAAGTAACCTAAGGTCAAACACTCAGTCAACTCCATAAGTCAAATCATAAATGTCTCAACATTCTCACACCGTTACCAATAACTCTCGTTCCTCAAGTATGTGGTCCTTTCTGCATTACAAAAATTCCTCAAGATTAAGTAGCACTAACTTACATAATTCATCAATTTAACCACATCATCATCATCTTAAGCATGTACCTCCAAAATAACCTAAGACTCCAAGTATCGTATTTAAATCCTCAAATGGTACTTCCAAATTCACAATCACCACGTACATCTAGCCATCTAACATGAAGCTTTCAAGACGACACACTATCCAATATCACCCAATTATTAGTATCACAACTCCCTCAACCAAACTTTGACAACGCAAAACCAAGCATTCCTCAAGGCATGTATCTCTACCCCAAGAACAGGTCGATCTCGCGACTATTCTAAATGAAAAGAAACAAATCTCACAGAAGAAGAGATGAGATATGAACCTCAGAGACAAACACGATACAGGTTCCGAGAGAGTCATAAGAAAACGACTCGAGGAACAACGAGATGACAAGGTAAGAAACTTTAGGCTATGGACTCCAATGAAATTGAAGCCATGATCAGAAGGAGAAGCAAAGGAAAGGAGATGAGAGAAGCGATGTGAAAGAAACGATTACGGACATCTCCCAAGGTGCGGGTCTCTCACTATTCTCACGGGATTCTCACTTCTTACTTTCCACATCAAGTCATTCAATTATCGGTTCTCACGAACAATTCCACCAATGATTCATATACCCTTATATTCCAAACTTTAAACGATATCATCATTACAACCACCTATTCACAAAAGTTTGAGATGTCTCATCTCTGCTAGTCCCTCAAATGACAATTCAATAACACTTTCAGGTCATCACCCCTATATGCTATATCTACTTTACTTACCTCACTGTCCACAAGTTAACAATTTTTGACCATCAAGTTTCTGAACTTCCATCTCTCAATAAAGTACTTCATTCCATCCACATACTGGTGATGCAACTTCAAATTTCTCTTAAGTTTTTCAATAAATAAACGCTAAGATTTATTAAGCCACCTAGGGTCACATAGTGATTCACTTCCCCTAAGCTTAAGTCAACCTCTTCGAGTACTCCACTATTATAGCAAATGATTCGTATTCCTCAACAATGAGCCTTTCTCAGCTCAATCACTCACCTAAGTCAAGTGATACTAACTCACTTCATCATCATTAGCATCTTAAGCCTATTCTTTCAGGTTGCTCTATAACCTTAAGTATCTTATCTAACTCCTTAAACAGTACTCTTCAATCCACATATTTTCACGATCTAAGCATGGTTCTCAAGGTTAGGTTCCACCGAATACTAAGTATACGACTCAACCTTCAAGCAAGTATCCTATCACTCACTTTTACTCTCCCAATTGGATAGACAACTAGACCCTTGGATCACCAAAACATGTCTCTCGATACCTCTTAAGTTATTCTTCAAATAACAATATTTCTCATAACACAGCTTACGGTTATCCTAATACGAGTTCCTCCAAATCCAATAAAAGAGAAGGTTACCTAGAGGGCACCTTAAGAAAGCAAGCAACAAGGTTAAGCTGAAAAGATATGAAGATCTGTTCAAGCAAGATAGACAAATATTCTAAAAGAAGGATGTGCATCCAGAGTTATCGAAAAAGGTGATGCACGAAGAAAGAGAAGTATCTTCAAGGCTTAGAAGCATTCTCCAACAGTAGCACGAATTTTCTATCTTCGGTAGGAACTCAGGTCTTCATCGTCAGATGGATTAGTCCACGGTTCGTCGATTGGGAGGCAAATAAGTAAAATCAAAGACAATCAACAAACACGTTAGAACCTAATAAAAGCAGTCACAAAACAGACTTCAATTTAAGTCCTTAAATCTACCCCATCTCTCATTCATTATTCAATTATATGGTCAAGTTAAGGTTGGGGGTTACATGAGTGCGTCGGGAGCAATAATGCTCTGATACCAACTGTAAAACCCCTCGCGAAAGCGGAAATATAAACACATAAAAGTACCAAAAATGCAGCGGAATTAAAACTTTTTAAAGATAAAACATGCGAGAAGTCTTAGACTGAAACGTAAACGTAAACTGAAACGGAAACCAAATAGATAAGTAACGGTACTAAGTATCAAACTGAAACATAAAGTAAATACATCAGCCGGGGATGGCACATCCCTACCGGCACCAAAACAAGAACAACAAAAGTCTAAGAGTCTAGCTAAGCGTAAACGGGTAAGTCAACTGATGAATGGATCATCACTCGCTAGCTCTCCTGTAACCCCGATCTCCAACCCTGCATGTACCTACATACATGAAAACATGTACGCCACAATCAGTGGGGAGTGACTAGAGTTCTCCTAGCCACCTTTTGTGACAACACGTAACATATAAACAATACAGAACGCTCCAACATATATCAACATGTGAAGCATAAACATCTCATCATCTTATCTCTTACTATCATGCGATTACCATGCACGGGTCTCAACTAACTTCATAAACAGATAAGAAGGAGAGCCGGTTTCCCTACTGGTTACCCAGTCGGGGGGTCTTTCAATCCAACTA